>CM057792.1:6380562-7636633 GCA_030145905.1 Populus davidiana | reverse complement strand
ATATCTATATGTATTATTTAAAAAAAAAATCATGTGAATTATTAAAATTTTAAATATTTTTTTTTTATCTCAAGTTGACTTAAATCAATCTGTATAACTTAGAACCTAGCTTTTTAGCTAAATCAATTTCAGATCGAGTTTAATAACTCATTTAAAATTATTTAAAGTTGTATTAGCATAGATTTACATGATAATATTTTTTTAACTTATAACATTCTCATTTATGCAAAGTATAAAAAATGAAAACCTCGCTCTTCTCAGCAACTAATTATAAGCTATTTTATATGTAAAATATCCTTTCAAGTAAAAAAATTTTGAGTTTGAAATTTATATAGATCAACACTATTTTATACATAATTTTTATTAGATAAATAAAAATGATTGAATTTAAACTTATAATTACTTGATTAATAAGATTATGATATATATTAAAAAATTATCTTAATTTTATAAAATTTTAAACTAATAAATAAAAATAACTATAATATAATTTATATCATTCTCTTTCAATCTCTTCTTCGCAAAACAGCAGTTCCGCTCTCCGCCAGTAAAAGCTCTACATGACCGTTGTCTCCCTCATCCTTGCCGAAACATCCAACTGACCCATAGCCATTGTCAGGATCGATCTTCACATAAAACCGCCACAGTCCCTCCTCCATCTTCTCCACGCAGCAGCCACCCGACGACCATCAATAGACAACGACAACAGCAGCAGCAGCAGCCAAGAACTCGTGAAGAGAGAGAAAACCGATAGAGAAAGAGACTCAGTTTTCCTGGCATCTACCCCCCTCCTCGAGTGACGGTGAAATTCATTGTCAGTGTAGAATGGAAGAGGAGGAGTGAGCGAACTCGATTCAACTGGTTTAAGGATCTCATCCTTATCGGTGTGTGCAGCCAATGCGCTGCTGTCTCCACACGTCTGTCCACTACCCCCGTGTCATTCTCATCTGCCACCTCTACCCAGTTCACTTTCGACAGCTTTTGGCCATCTCGAGTAGTTCCTGAAGGTCATTTTCAAACCTTGAATGATTATTTTTTTAATTTTAAATAATTTTCAAAGTATTAGTTTTTTAAGCGTGTTCCTATTTGGAGTGCTGGTGTCCATGTCATGGCAACCCCAAAAATATAAAATCATAAGAAATTTATTCTTGAAGTTGTTTAAGAAATATTTTTAAATGTAATATTTTTAAATGTCATTGAATGATTATTTTTTTAATTTTAAATAATTTTCAAAGTATTAGTTTTTTAAGAAATATTTTTAAATGTCATATTTTTCTCTTTTTTGTAATCTTATTGCATAATTATTGCTTTTATTATGTAAATTTAATATGGAATAAATAAACCATCATTAAGTATTGTTTAAGTATTGTTCAGACCATCATAGCATAATCCAACAAATTCTTAATAATTTAAGGTAAAGCCAACAATGCAGTCTGTCTAGAATACGATGCTTAAAAGATGATAATATTTTTCCTTTTATGTAATCAGTCCCGGACCATAAAATCTTTGTTGATTAGTTATGTTTTTTAATGACCATAATTGTAACAATCCACATCGAGAGAAGAGTGTACAGAGCCAGGATATATTAAGGCAGCTGGTACCTAATCTTGCAGGACACGTTTTGAGGCCTATGGGCTGTCAGGAACAAAACCGTAAGACGTGAAAGTTAGGTTGGGCTAAACCATAGCGGACAATATTTTACAAGGGGGTGAGCCGGGTCTTACAATAATACTAGGTAGCGACTTTTTAAACAATTACACATTATTTTTTTTCTTTTTGTTTTTCTTTTATTTTTTATTGTAGTTTCTTCAATTTACAACGATAAAAAAAATGCTATTGGTGTACATCAAAAGACATAGCAAAAAAAACATTTGATCGATATTTTTATTTTTATTTATTTATTTATTATTAATAACAGTTAAGATCATTCCACCAAGCCCATTAAACAATGAGAGATCGAAATAAGTTAACGTGGGATAAATCCCCTCAAAATTACTCTTGCAATTGTACCGATAAAAAAATAATAATAAGATTTTGTCAAAATTTACCGTATGTTTGCAAGATTTAGTCAATTTAATCAATTGTAGGATGAATATTAAAATATTGGAAAGGCTTAAAGAATTAAAACGTCAATTATTTTAAAAAAAAAAAACAAAAGTTTAAAAAATGTTTTAAGAATTAAAAAATAATGTTTTCCAGATAATTTTTAAGAATCTAAAAACTAAGAAGATTACAACAATACACGGTCATTAAATTTGTTTTAAAAAAAGTATTTAAGAAAGAATAAATAAATTTTCAAAAAAACTTCTTCTTTTGAAGATGTTTAAGGAGCTAAATCTTTGATTTTTTATTTATTTTCTTGAAAAAAGGTAAAAAAAAAAATTATTTCGCAAACATTTTTGGAAATCTTGATTGGAATTCATCTTAAAATTTAATAAAGCTTAGCCTAATCAGATTGAATTGAATAAATTGGACAAATAAAGGGTAAATTTTGAGGGTTTTTGGTTACCATTTCCATATATGAGTTAAATTAAAAAGAGATATATGTGGGAAAGTGGATCTACATAATATCTAAGGAAATCAAATTAAAGAAATTAAAGGTATGCAATCAATAAAAATCCTTTTAGCTGACAAAAAAAGAAGAAGCAAAAAAACTATGGAGAAATCTTCACTCAAACTGGCATTTTTAGCTGTGCTAGTGACCATTGCAGCTTGTTAGTCTCTCTCTCTCAAATGTAACATTTGCTTCATTCTTAATTATTTTGTTTTATATATTTATTTTTTGTGATATATTAAGAATAATTAATATTTTGAAAACTTGATTGTTAGGTTCACAATTGGCAGCAGCAAGAGGCCGAATAATTACATTCCGTTGTAATAAACATGAAGACTGCAACACCGGCAATAGATGTTTCTCTTGTTCATCATCTTGCAGTTGTGGGTCTGATCACAAGTGCCATTGTAATGGTCAATCCTCTCTGGGGGACGCCATTGTTGCACACCAAAGAGCTCAAGTAAAAAACTAAACAATGAGTTGTTGCTCGTTGGAGATGTTGATGCAACTAATAAATGTTTGAACATGCACCGATTAGAGAAATAATAATAATAATAACAATAATAATATTTTTTTTCTATTTTTTCTATCATCACCATACATCCCTTAAAAGAAAATCTTATTACTATATATCAACCTATATTTGATCAAGTTATTTAAACTTTATTCCTATAATTTAATAGCCTTGTTTTTTATTATCCCGAGAATCACAATTTGAAGATCATTTTTATTAGTATGCCTTTTATGGCATTTCTTTTGTTCATGAAGTACTAACCTCATGTTATATCTTTCAAGTAATAAACTCGAGTCAAATATAGTAAACTTGCTTAATTTATGACTCAAGATATGATATTGAGATTTATAAAAAGAAAAAGTAAAATAAATTAACAAATATTAATTTTCAATGAACCAAATGATAATGGATGAAATAAAAAAATATTAAAAATAATTGAAACCAATCTCATCCAACTTTCAAAACTTGTGACATAGATCTAGAGGGTGGATCCCAGCATAAAAGGCAATCCCAAAAAAATAATAATGTCAAATTCTTAACCAATCAAAATAATTAGGGATAAAATAAAAAAAAATTCAACAAAAAAAGAGATAAAAAAGAAAAAAATGTATATTTGAAAAAAATGGAACCAAATTTGACACAAAAAGAAAATAAATCAAATCATAAGGGATGAAATTAAAAAATAATTTCAATTAAGAAAAGGATTAGAAAAAACAAAAAATAACAATAAAAAGAACGATGATCAAATTTGATATAAAAATCAAATGTCAATGGATGAAATTTAAAAAAAAAACATTATTCAATAAAGGATTCAAGACCCAATATATTGCATTCAAAGAATAAGGACAAAATTTGATATAAAAATTAAACATCAATGGATGGAATTTAAATAAATTCAATAAAAAATTCAATACCAAATACATTGCAATAAAAAAAATAAGAATCGAATTTGATACAACAAACAAATACAAAGACTTCTTTGTTTTTTTTTTTTGTTGTTGCAATGGCTAGCATGTTTTTTTAGAAGGAGAGAGTGGGAAGAGAGAGGAGAGAAAAAAAACATGTTGTTAGAGCTCAACCGTTGATCATTTAGTAGCAGGCGCTTCGCTACCATGATGGGGGCAGGGAGACGCATCGAATATTATCCTGGATGGTAGTGCTCAAAGCTGCTTTGGTGCTACACATGCCACTCGAAGAGTGTGAGCGATGGTTAATTGCTAGTGTGTGAGAGGCAGATGCCAACCCTTTTTATTTAAATTATATTTTATATATTAAAAAAACAATTACATCTGACCCACATGAAAATAACAAAAAAAAAACCATAAAAAAATAACTAAAGTGCACTTGCATCAAAAGCCAAGAAAGATTATTTTGTACCGGTATTTAAGTAGTTACGCAGTAAAAAAATTGAAAAGCCCATTGCCCCAAGCAAATTTTTCTTGCTTGTAAGGGTAATGTAATAATTATACTATGTAACAAAGATGTAAAAATACTGATTAACCCCGTTTTTTCTTGCAATGACTAATGAATCTCATGGAAAATATCTTCCTACCCCTAAGTCCATGTTAAATGAGTTTGTCCTCCAATGACAAAATACTAATTTCACTATGTGAATCCACAATGAGTGTGTACATAGTGAATTGTTGAACTTTTTTAGCTTTTTTGTATAATTTGATTTAACAATAAAATAAGCATACTTTTTTTTTTTGGCAATGGCTAGCATGTTTTTTAAGAGGGGAGAGAGGAAAGGAAGAAAAAACATGTGGTTAGAGCTCAATCGACAATCTTTTAGTAGCACGAGCCTTGTCATTATAATGGGGTGGTGAAGCACTTCAAACATTATCCTGAACAGTGTCGTTCAAATTTATTTTGGCGTTGTGTGGGTGCAGGTAATGCCTATGTGCTTGCATGCTCCAACCTTTTTTTTTTAAAAAAAAAACTATATTTTATAAATTAAAAGATCCAAGTACCCTTGACATCATATGAGAATAACAAAAAATAAATTATAAGAAAATGACTAAAGAGTCCTTGCATTCGAAGCTAATAAAGATTATTTTTAAACGCATTTAAGTAATTGCATTGTATAAAACAAATAAAAAACTCGAAAACCTTTCTTTAAAAGGTAATTTAGTAATTACACTATGTAATAAAGATATAAAAATATTGATTAATCTTATTCTTTCTTGTAATAACTAATGAGTCTCGTAAAAAAGATCTACCTATCTTTAAGTCCATGTTAAACAAGCTTGCTCTCAAAGGGCAAAATAGTTAGTTCATTGTGTGAATCCACACTGAAATGTGAGGATGTGCACAATGAATAATTGAACTTTTTTAGCTTTTTATGTAATTTATTTTTTAAGAAAATTAAATATTTTTAATTAGTTTTTATTCATCTATTAAAAAAAAAGTTATCTATCAAAATTAATGTATTCATAAGAATTTATTTTTCTTAATATTTTTTAAAGTTCTAATCTGAAATAATTAACGTAAGAATAAACTCACATATAAAAAAATTTAAATTATCCATTTTTATGTATTAAATTGAAGTGAAAACCATGGTTGTAAAACAGATATGTAATTAGATTTAGGTCAAAAATTTAAGAAGGTCAATTACCAAAATTTTGATTAGATTTTTTTATATATATATAAAAACTAAAATATATGGATTATGGACCGATTTTGTTATCATATTAGGCTTGAGATCGCAAATCAACTTGGATTTTTTATTAGGATAATCAATTTTTTTTCTTCTTATATTTTTCCAGCTCGAACCTATCTAGATCTCGAATTCCATTTCAATCTATCAAACTAATTCAGGTTTTATAACCGTGATGGAAACCAAAGAAATGTGTAAAAAAAATAAAGTCCATTGTTCCTCAGAAAAGGAAGAAAAAGAGAAAAAAATCACCCGTCCATGGTAAAAGAATCCATCAATCTCCATAACCGACAGAAATGACAAAGACCAAAACGTGTCCCGTTAGCAAATCATTGAACTTCTTATGCGTGTCAGTCTTCTAAGACCTTTTGCAACGTGGCACACACATTTCTCATCCTTCCAATTCCATTTCTTGATGTTACAAGCTCGCTGGCTTTCAAACCTTGGTGACTCTAGTTTCACAGTAGAGTTATGTTATTGATGTTGTTTTGATCATTCCTTAAGATCTGCTATCTGTCAAAGCTTTTCAACGTGGCTAAATATGGATTGATCGCCATCTTTGACGATTTCCTTCTTCTTTGCAACTCTTAAAAACAGTTTTGTTTTTGCTTTTTTGGGTGTTTAAAAGTTTAGTAATAGTTGTTTTAGAAAGTGTTTTTTTTTGGAAATATTTCAAAATAATATTTTTTTATTTTAAAAAAATATTTTTGATATCAACATATCAAAATGATTTGAAAACATTAAAAAATATTGATTTGAAGCAAATATAAAATTAAAAAAATATTAACAAAAAACAATTTTGAAATGTAAAATTAACAAACAGTTCTTAAAATTGGATTTCAAATGATGCATGATTTGTATAATATTGAGTTTATTGTATTGGTTTGAAGCTGAAATGAAATACATTTAAAACAGCTTATGTAACATTGGTTTACCACTTTTGTTCAGTTATAATATCATCTTCATTAGTTATGAAGAAACGATGAAATAGGTGTTATAATGTCCACAACCAAGTTTGATTATTCTTTTCAAATTGTGGATATGCTTTGATTAATAACAACTATGTTTTTAATACATTATTGGTATATATATTTTTATTGTTATGAAAAAATTGTAGCAATTATTAATGAATATTACAATATGAGAGAAAATAGAAAAAATATATAGGATTTGACATGGTTCGGCAATGTGTTTACAGCCACGGGAGCGATGAACTTTTATTTTTTACTATGAAAAAATAAGGTTACATGGTATATATGTATCTATAGCATGTCTTAAACCGCTTAAGAAAATCTAGTCATCTAAGAAATCATAACCGTTCAAGGAGTATTAATAACTTTTTTTTTCTAATACTCTTTTATCATACCGATCTGCTTAAATTATTTTTTGCACATCAATTTTTTTTTCCTAACTATCCAAGATTTAATGTCATTATGCTTCGCGATGACATTTATATATGAACTACAAAGTTATTATCTTAACAAATATCCATCTTTTATGAGAAAAATAGAGAAAACTCTACTTGGAAAAATAGGTTAGGATGTCTTCTATCTAGCAGATGAAGACATTAATTAAATTTAAGTAATGCATGAACTTATTTGTGGTAACAAGCGTTTTCAATATGTCTCCAATATCCTTAGAAGTGTAAACTTTTTTTAAGCAATATTCAGGTTTATCATGTGTTTGTATTTTCAATTTGATTCTTATTCTTATGATTTGTTTTTTTTTTTTAACTCTTTTATAAATGTTTTATTGTTTTTAATTTTACTCCAAGTTGATAGTTTATTGTTTTTTCTCTCTCTTTTTTTAATTTTAATCTTTATTTATTAATTTTTTTTATATATATGTTTTCTCATTTGATGTTATTTCCTTTTTTTTCCGTGTAATTTAAATAAATCCAACTTATTTAATTATTCGGACTATAACACCAACTATTAAATTTGTTTTTTTAAATAAAAATCCTTGAAGCGTCTAAATATTTTATTAAAAAAATAATAGCGTAGATCTAGTTAATTAATAATAGACGTGGATACAAAATGAACCGCATAAAATAGCGCTGATACGATGGCCCAATAACAGGCCCAACGTTTCTCCTGTCTCTCCCTTCTCCCTCTTTTTTGCCCTCCAATCTTTAGGTCTCAAATTCAATACGTTGCCTCCTCGCCCTCCACCTCCCAAAACACAAAAAGCCCCCTAAGTCGATGCGTTTCACCAAGGTCGGCAGGTAAACAAAAATCCATAAAGCAGCTCAAAAGGAGGAGAATCCATGAGAAAATGCTTGCATCAACAACAATCATCAACAGAGCTTCCATTTTTCACCTCCCGCGCACGTTAGCTTCATCTGCTAATCGTCTTGCTTCTCGATCGCTATGTCCAGGTTGGTTGATCCCCACCCTCCTCTCTGAGCAAATTCGTTTTTAGATTTTGAGCTATTGATTTTGATTAATTTTAAATGAACTTGTAATTCCATGTCTAGGATTTAGAAATTATAGGAAATTTATGATCTTTATATTTAATTTATCTTTAGCTACAACTTTAAGCATCGTGGGTGCTTGGTATATGGTATTTATTTGTGTATTTCGTAGTTATTACATATAGAGCCTAAAATATGATTGTTTTACTTGAGTATGTAAGTTATAATTCTGTTTTACAGTTTTAAGTATTTTAGATTTTATTATTGAAATCTTTGATTTGAATTGCAGGTTTTTGACGATTGGAAATATTAAAAAAGTGGCACGGTTGATTTTCAGTAAACAGAAAAGTAGTAGTGATCAATTATTGGAAGTAAAAAAGTATGGGACAGTAGTTTCAGTTGGTTTGCATTTACCGCAATTTAGATATTACTCGCAATATAGCTTTCCAAGAGGGCATTCGTCTTTTGCATTGTACAATGTTAAAGAGCAGTTTGGACGGAGGTATTTTACAAGTTGTTATTCATCTACGAGTGATGTGGTGACACGCAATGCCCAGCTTGCTTGGAAAAGGCTATGCAGGAAAGGTTCTGCTAATGGCCGGAGTTTTCCTCGGATAAGTAGGATAGCTCAAGCAGTTAGCCTGGCTTTGACACGGTCTCATTTGGTGGTTCCCAGTGCTTTAGCGTTGACGTGTGGGCAGGTGGCATGGGCACAAAGAACGTTGGTGGAATCGGATTTTTATCCGAATTCTTTGTATATGCGTGCACAAGATGGGCATGCTTATGTCACGTTGTTAGTATCTGCTGTTGTAGATGCATTTGTGGTGTTAGTGAGAGCTATTTATTTAGCAATTTTGTTCTCGCCCAGCATGATGATGGCTCCATTTGCCGATTCTTGTGGACCAGAGTTTAGGAAAATATGGCTTCATGTTGTTCATCGGACACTGGAGAAAGCAGGTCCAGCATTTATAAAATGGGGTCAATGGGCAGCTACCCGGCCAGATCTATTCCCTAGAGATTTATGCACCAAGCTTTCAGAGCTGCATTCCAAAGCTCCTGAACATAGTTTTGCCTACACGAAGAAAACTATTGAAAGAGCATTTGGTCGCAAGCTTTCTGAAATCTTTGAGGGTTTTGAAGAAGTTCCTGTAGCATCTGGAAGTATTGCTCAAGTGCATCGGGCCACTCTGAGATTTCGTTACCCTGGTAAAAAACAGACAAAGCCTACCGTAGTTGCTGTAAAGGTTAGACATCCTGGTGTTGGTGAATCAATTAGAAGAGACTTTATGATAATAAACTTGGTTGCAAAGATATCAACATTTATTCCAACTTTGAATTGGCTGAGACTGGATGAGAGCCTGCAACAGTTTGGTGTTTTCATGATGTCTCAAGTGGATCTTGCAAGGGAAGCTGCGCAATTAAGCCGCTTTATATATAACTTCCGAAGGTGGAAGGATGTTTCTTTTCCCAAGCCTGTGTATCCACTTGTGCATCCTGCTGTTTTGGTGGAATCATATGAGCAAGGAGAAAGTGTCTCGCACTATGTAGATGACCTTGAAGGTCATAATCGAATTAAAAGTGCCCTTGCTCACATTGGAACTCATGCACTTCTGAAAATGCTTCTGGTAAGTTTTTTTCGTACTTTGTTTAGGTGCCGCCATCAATGTTTTGTCTTGAAGTTCTCAATTATGAGTGGAAAATTGTTAAGTGTTTTTCATTTAGAAAATGGGGTATTTCTTATTTCAGGTGGACAACTTTATACATGCAGACATGCATCCTGGAAATATCCTTGTCCGGCTTTCTCAGAACAGTTCTTCACGGAAACGGCTCTTTAAATCAAAGCCTCATGTCATTTTCCTTGATGTTGGCATGACTGCTGAACTTTCTCAGGGTGATCGCATTAATTTGATCAATTTTTTTAAAGCAGTAGCCACCCGGGATGGCCGAACTGCAGCAGAATCTGCACTAAGCTTGTCAAAGCGACAAAACTGCCCAAATCCGAAAGCCTTTATTGAAGTAAGATATGGGGTGCATAGGTTTTTTCTCCTTTTCTGGGAATAATTGTGTTAAAAATGCAATGAGTTACCTTCTCTATTAGGATAGTGGAATTTTACATTAGTTTTAGGTTGTGGTGACAAATCAGAAGATGGTATATTATTTCTCGTGTTATTAATTGCTTTTCCATTGTTATTTGGTTAGGTGGTAAAACACGTGGGCTTGAAAGTTGAATCTCTCTAAGCAAAGAGCTATTGTGAATAGAAGAGAATAAAATAGTCTATTAAGGTTATTGGGAACTTTGCAGTGTTTTCAAATTTTAATCTGTTTAGTGAACTGAAAGTTTTTAGTATGCATGTAATTTATTCCTCTGGGTTGTATTTTTTTGTCGAAAAAAAGGTGGACTAATGGTTTCATAACAGAGTTGTGAACATTTTGATATCCTTCCCGTGCTTCTTTTCATTTGGGGTTTCTGTATTAAAAATAACTTTGACTTTATATCTTAATTTGCAATACATAACTTCCTTTTCTAACAGGAAGTGGAAGAGTCATTCACTTTCTGGGGTACTCCTGAGGGTGATCTAGTCCATCCTGCAGATTGCATGCAACAATTACTTGAGAAAGTCAGGCGTCATAGAGTTAATATTGATGGCAATGTTTGCACCGTCATGGTCACAACCTTGGTTCTTGAGGTAACCTAGTTCTTTCCTTTTACCTTAAGGCTTAATGTTTCATTACAAGGACAATAGCCTGGTTTCTTGATGTTTTTAGCAACAGGGTAGGGACAAGAACTCGCAGGCAAAACATAAAGTGCTTTTTATGAGGAAAGACAAAATGTGGAGTAAAATGGCATTCTGCATTTTCATGTTAATTATTTGGGAACTGAATTTATCCAAGACTTGTTAAAAGACAAAAAAAAAAAAAAAAAAATCTAAGATGAATGGGGGAAACCTTTGGTCAGTTGAGATCAGGTTCAGATTTGTGGAACTTGGGAATTGACGAATACAATGTTTGAAAATTGGGTTCAGATTTGAATGGGTGATCATGGCTATAAACTTTTTCTTTGTTGGTTATACTGTATAGATTTGAATTGGGGTCAGATATGCAACTTCTAATTGTAATATACAAGTGATCCTACTGCAAAAAGTTCGATTTTTTCTTCACTCCTAATTTTTTATTTCCTGCTTTCCTTAAAGATTGTAGTTTTTGTTTATTGATGTCTGCAAAATGAAAGTAATTTTGATGTTTGCTAAAAGAGGCCCAGAAGTAGCTACATGGTGATATGTTATGAAGTAGCTTGCTTACTGGCTATAAGGGAACCTATTCCATGTATTAGTGCTTGTTATCATTAACAGGGGATGTAATTCAATATCATTTCTTTTGGTGGTTTTCCGATTCCTTTAGGGCTGGCAACGGAAGCTAGATCCAGGATACAATGTGATGCAGACATTACAAACACTGCTTCTTCGAGCTGACTGGGCTAAGTCTCTTTCCTATACAATTGATGGGTTGATGGGTCCATAAGAAGGTTTTCTTTTTTTTTCTTTTTACGTTACTGTTTCTGAAAAAACAATTTTGACAGTCCGAGGACTCGGAAATTATACCGGTTTTTAAGAAATAACAAAATTCAGTTTTTGTCCCCCCCTTGAAATCTCCTGCATTTCCATTTTTTAGGTGAAATTTTACCCTTTTGTATTCATTGTGCTGAATTTAACATGTCATTTCTCAAAACACGCAAAATGGTGACGAGGATGGGGCGGAGGGATGTAATAAAGTCTTGACATTCTATTGTATTCTTTCCTTTCCTTTTGTTTTTTATTTTATATTATTTTGTACATTTAGCTTTTTTCCTTCCCTCACGAGGAACTAAAACAAAACAGGAGTACAATCATAGGGTAGATCTCATGAACAATTATTCATTATTTCTGTTCATCACTTTCGTTTGTGTAATGGCCACACTACTCGAAATGGTTCTTGATCTCATTATGGCATTTTGATGGTGAATGTAGACATGGCGGGAGACAAGTTATATTGACCGTCTTCTTGGCAAAGGGCTTTTTATGGGTGGAACTTGTAGTGGCTTGCATTTAACTGGTTGATGTCCATATTATAATCCATGGTTGCCTGGGCATATCCGAGTATAAAATGAACGGATCATGTTATCGGGTTTCTTGATAATGTTTACCCTCTCATTTCCTTCTAATACTAATTTGCAGCAGCAAGTCGAATTCATGTAAGGCCTATTATCCTACTTGAGTTAAAAGAGAGTCCATCAAGGCGCGCACACAGCATCAAACTGCCTCATGGGCTACTAGAAAAAGAGTTTTCTTCTCCCGCCCTTTTCCAATCTCTCTCCTCTTCATTGATGGCTCAGTTAGATTGTTTAATTAAGGATTACCAGAGTCTCAAGATACCTTCATATACTTATTCATGGTTAATCACTCCAACCAATGGCAATTTTTGCAAGAACATCAATAGCTATTTTGAAGCAGACGCAACATAGTCATTCAACCATGGTGGTACATAGTTTGTCTAAGCATCATGTGTTGCGCCTGGGTGGGGGGGTTCAAAATATGCATCGTTGAAATAAATATTGGAGTTGTTATTTAGTAATTAGGGATCTTAAAAGTTAGTATTGGTTCTAGAGATTAAGGTAATGATTAATTATGTCTAAGGGGAAAATGTCATCTTTACCATATTATAAAAGGTTATATTTATTAAGTGTTTTTCTTCTAAATTAATTTTTATGATTGCCATTAATTATCCTTATTATTTTTAGTTTTTTTTTTTTAATTATGTGAAAAGTTTGATGTTGGTATTTAGACATGTTAGAAAATAATATTAATTTCTAAAAATAAAAAACTCGTCAAAGATGTTGATATTAAATCTTAAAATATTTTTCATTGAAATTGCTAAAAATAGACATAACCCATATATTTTTTTTTTGAAATCAAGACATGATCCCTTTCTAAAATGAAATGTGTGAAAAATAATGCTTATCCTTAGAAGGAGAGATTTTGTCCAGGTTACTAAAAAAGGAACGTTAAATCCATATGAATGATAATAATTGGGCTTTGGACCCCAAGAGTGGCGAACATCAACTTTGGTCCTTTTGTTCAAAAAAATCTTGTAAATTGAGAATCATTGTTTATTTTTTATTTTTTTGAAAAGAAACATGGGTTTTTGATTATTTTTTTGGTATGTAGGCCAATAAGCCAATTTATTTTGGTCAAGTTTTAATGAACTTGAAAAACTTGTTATTAAATCTAAATATACGTGCATATATTTATTTGATTTTCTACCACCACACTTCCAAACTGTAAATCATGGCCTGGAAAATGATGGCTAAACAATAATAAGTGAGGATATGTCGACGGCTTCAATTCTCATGAAAAGACAAGACAGTACGTAACTACCCACTATAATTATATAAGCCTTTGCATCAAGGTATACTCATATATTGATCTAAAAAAAGTAAAAATAAATCAAGTAACATTAAGAAAAGAATTCTCTTAATTGTTGCTGGTTTAAAAATTAAGATTTTTAAAAATATATTTTTAGTCATAGTCTTAAAAAATACATCTTTGAATAAAACTAATATAACATAGATTTTTACATACAAAATAAATAAACAAAAATACATCATGTTGAATGAAAAATATGACTTCTACAAAACTAATATTTAAAACATCAATAGAAATACATATTTGATTAAAACTGATATAAAATAAATTTTTACATACAAAATAACTAAATAAAAATACATATTGAATGAAAAATATATTATTTTAACTTCTACAAAACTAATATTTAAAACATTGAAAACAAAAATTATTTAGTTAAACAAATGATTCTTTTATCCATGATCAAAGTAAAAAACACAAGTTAACACAAGACCAAACATTCTCCAAGATGTGCAACAACCTCAGCTTCCCATGGCATCCTTTTCCACTCCAATCCGACATGCTTCCTTCTTGCCCCTTCCATACTGTTTTTGCAAACTCTTTCCACCTAACAAAGAACCCCTCCCCTTTTTCAGAGAGGGAGCAAATTATAAACATCTTTAAAAAAGAAAACCAGAACATACCTTATTAATTTAAGTGAATTGCACCATGGACTTATTAGAGCAAATTAACAATATGAACAATCCTGAGAGGTGTAGCTCAACTGATCAGACCTTGAGTTTATTTTTTAAAAATCACTGGTTCGAGTTTCACAAACCTCGGAGCTACCGGAAGCTTACATGATCGTTAACTTCAGGACTCCGAACACCCCCATTAAAAAAACAAAAAATTAACAATATGGGTGAGACTAGCGAGAGACAAAAATGCATAAGAGAAAAAGAAGGGTAGTCGATATCGATCTTTCTCTTCCCCTTCCCTACCCTTGTACATTTCTCTTGTGCATCTTTGTCCCTTGCTGATCCCATCCATGAAAAGAGCACAAGCACTGAGACCGAGGAACATGCACACCAGAAGTAGATCCTCCTCCTCTTTGCATGTCGAACTAGAAGGAGACGTTCCTTTAAATAGGAAGGAAATTGGTGCCCTATCCGCGTTCTTTTAGAAAAAGGCCGGCAGCGTGGTTGCCATGAAAGTTCTTAGCTATTACTCTCCACCACATTGATGAAATACCAACCACGGATACGGAATTACTTTCTTCTTTTTTTTATTATTTTATACGTTGAAGGAAAAGAGTAAGAATTAGGATATTAAAGATTATTTTAATAAAATCAAAAATAAAAGAGTGAAAAAACATTAATTTCCTCCTAGGCTATTAGGAATTTCCTCGCAAATTAACCGAGCAGACACGGGAAGCTACGCGTGAATTATATAATTTGCTAAAGTTTCCTAATTAATTCTATGAATTTTTGTCACATAGTTGGAGTTTTTGGAGGGAAAGATTAAAAAAAAAAGAGAAGAGCCAGGATGAAGTTGGAGAGAGAATGATTAAGTGTGAGTTTTGTGTGTGTGTGTGTATATATTATTTTCGACGTAGCACACATTAAAATAAAAACTCAACAGAATTAAAAAATAAAAAATAAAAAAATGACAATATTTCCTCAATTTGATATGCAAATTAATTAGGTGAAAAGAAAGTCCCCCTCCAGCAAGTCCGCTCACTCAACCACTCTTTCCTTTTCCCCTTCCTTCGTTGCATTTTACAAATGAAACCTCAGGGAAATTACTGGAATGAAAAGAGAAGAGCCAGGATGAAGTTGGAAAGAGAATGATTAAGTGAGTTTTGTAATGGTGCTTTTTGAAAAAAAAATATTAAAAAAAAATATTTTTATATTTTAATATTTTCAACGTAGCACATTAAAATAATAATAAAAACTTAAAAATTTAAAATTTAAACAAAAAAATATTTTATAAAACAAAAAGTACCATAACACCTCAAATTATAATGAGTTCCAGTTCGACAGAAAAATTAGAGTGAGAATTGAAAAAAAAAATAAAGGATTGATGTCTAGATTTTTTCTTCAAAAAAACAATAATGAAAATGATGAAACATTTGAAAAAAACTGTAAGAATCAAAGTATAAGTTCGAAATACAGGTTTCAATGTTTCCTTGGAAGACAGCAACAAGAAAGTGTTGGGTCAGTGTTATAAAGAGTGTATTTGTTTTTGTATTTTAAAAGTATTTTATTTTAAAAAAATTAATATTTTATAATTTTATATTGTTTTGATATGCTAATGTCCAAAATATTTTTTTAAAAAATATTTTTTTAATATATTTTAGAACAAAACACACTTTAAAAAACAAACACTACCATATTTCTAAACACCCAAAAGTGATATTTCTAGTTTGATATTTTTATCAAATTTGTTGTTTTGCAGGTGTAATAAATCTTGAACTTTCTTACACTATCTGTAGATTAAATAAAAATAAATAATGAAATTCACAACAGTAAAAGCTTGTTGAAAAAGCTTGTTTTCGCAACAGTAAAAACTCAACAGAATTAAAAAATAAAAAATAAAAAAAATGACAATATTTCCTCAATTTGATATGCAAATTAATTAGGTGAAAAGAAAGTCCACCGCCAGCAAGTCCGCTCACTCAACCACTCTTTCCTTCTCCCCTTGTTACATTTTACAAATGAAACCACAGGGAAATTACTGGAATTAAAAGTCAAGGAGACATCGCCAATGCCGCACGCAAAAAAATCTTCTCTATACTAAAAAAATATTCATTTTTGTTTCGTTTAATTTTGTTTAATGTTTTTTTATCTGACTTTCAAGTTAGCTCAAGAATATTATCAAAAAAACATTTTAATTTAAAAATTAAAATTATTAGGTGAGGTTCCAAAAAATAATTTATATTATTCTTTAACACACTACTTCAAATGAAAAATTTTTAAGTTTAAAACTTAAACAAGCACATATTATTTTTTGTTTAATTTTAATCAAATAAATAGAAATGGTGAGATTAGAACTCGTGACCGTTTGATTATTAAGGCTCTGATATCATGTCAAAGAACCATATCAATTCAAAAGCTTAAGATATATATATATAGCTTTTTCTAGTTTTATTTTTTATGAGGATTTTTTTTCTTTAGAATTAAGTAGAAGCATCAAATGTTTTTCTTACTCTATTTTAATTTCTTTCAAACTCGAGCCGATATAAACCCCGGATCCACTAGGTCACAAGTCAGCCTATCGGGTTGAGCATAACTTTAAAATAATATATTTTGATTTTAATTTTTTTTAGATTTGATTTTCATTCTCATTCTCTTTATTTTTATTTTTATTTTGAATTTTTTTATGAATTTATGGCCATAAGAATTTTTAATTCAATATTTGATGACATTTGAGGTTTTAATGTTTTGATTTTTTATTTTTATTCTTAGTCATTTTATTAAATTTTAATTTATTTTTAATTTCTCATGGGATTTATAATCTATATATTTTTTTTATTTTATCACCCATGTTTGTTGGTATTCTTTCTTCTTCTTCTTCTTTTTACTTTGTTTTGTTCATTAAATGTTTTTTATTTCATTTTTCATCGTTTTAATTCTTGGATATTAACAATCATTTTTATTTTCAGTTATCTGTATACGATGTTGAATAGTTAATTTTTTTTTTTTTTGAAATACACTTGTAACCATAGGCGGAGGCATGCCAAAGGCTAGGGTGGGCTTTAGCCTAGGTCAAGATTTTATCAATATTGTTTTAACTAGTTTTATGCAAAAACAATTTATAATTCTCAATTAAATTATCAAAAACTTCTGAAAATTTACGTGGAGCCTTCTAATATGATGTTTTAGCTTGGGTTAAAATTTCAGAATTTTTAGAGAAATTTAGAAATTTGATGAAAAATCACAATTTGATCGGTTTTACGTTATTAGATGTAATTTTCAATCCGACCATCAGATCGAGTTGAAATTTTACGAGGGATCTTAAAATATATTGAATAAAATCTAGTTAAGAGTTTAGGATGAACGGAGCTTAGTAGTGCTAACAAAAAAAAGAATCGTCAAATAAAAGCAAAATGACTCATTAAAAGTAAAATGGTTATTTGCCATTAAAAAATAAAACAAATCAGCTACTCCTTCCTTTTATATGTTGCCGACTGAGCAGAAGCAGAATAGAAGAAGAAAGAAAAGAAAAGGCAAGAGAGAAATAGAAAAAAGTAAGGGAAAAACATTAAAAAATTCCAAGAAAAAAAATAAGAAGTGAGAAAATAACCTTGTAAACTAACAAAGTCCAACTTATAAAATACTAATCTAGGGAAGAATCAAGTGAATGAAGAAGGAATTAAAAGAGGAAAAAAATTTAATTACTTTGTTTTTCAGTTGACATGAGATTGTTATTTTATCCCTGTTGAGGGGTTGTTACAATATCGATTCAGATTCAATTATAGATGAATTATATTCCACAAAACATCGAAGAATGTAACTTTAATAGTGAGTTTATTTTTACTTTTGCTTTAATTTTATGTACTTTTAAATTTATTTTTTAATATTTTAGATAATGTATTTGAATTAAAACTTTACTATTAATTTTAAAAATTTATGTACATAAATTAATAATCGATCTTAAAAAATATTTTTATATTTATTTATAGTCCAGGATAAAAAAAATTCCTGGCTGCTGCGCCCTTGCTTGTAACACTTGATCATTATATTTTTACACTTCAAAATAACCTACGGCAAATCACAGGCAAGCTATCTAATAGAGACCAGAAGGAAATACTGTCTTCAAAAGACAGCTCCTAAGCCTACGAAGTACGAAGGGATGTAAAACAAACAAAAAAAAAATTGTTCCCATGCACTCTCTGGTAAGCGTAGCTTTAAACACAATGTTCATATGCCCATGTCCTTGTGATAGCTAAACAGTGAACGTTCCGAAGAAAAGAAATGCATCCTGGTGGTTAAAAGGAGCTCCTTTACATGCGAAAGCAATCATCATCTTTGTTCTTTCTATAGCTACAAACCATAGCAAAGAGGCCTACAGAAACATACCACTATCTGGAAAGATGTTGCTCCTTGGCCTCTACAGCATCTGCTTCTGGAACTTGCCTTGTCTCTCTCTCTCTCTCTCTCTTTCCCTGGTGTTTCCCTCTGTATCGTCTTTTAATCTCTGTCTCCTTTTTTTTTTCCCTCTCTATTCTTGTCTCCAGCCCCCTTTAAAAATCAACTAGCCCCCTCGTGTCTCCTTTCTTGTTCCTCTTTAAGACTCAAGATCTTCTTGTTACCAAAACCTGGGAACAAAACTTTCTGGTCACCAAAGATTTACTGGTTTGACAGTTAGAGCCTGGGAGAAGAGCCAGGCTGGGGCGGAGGAAATTGTCAAGAAATCCAACACTGATCCTAGCTTGAAGACACTACTGTTGTTTCTTGGAATTGCTGCTGAGGCTTGGTGAAGTTATTGTGATTCTTGGATATCCAAATACCGAGAAAAGAAAAAATGGGAAGACGAAAAGAAAATATTCCTGGAAATATTTTTTTGATTTTTTTCTATTTTTTCAAAAAAATAGGGGGTCAAAATTAAATTATAATAATATGACAGCAGAAACCATCTCAACGTTGTATAAAAAACCCGAAAGGATCAATCACTATTAAAAACAAATGGATTAATCATCATATACAGCCAAATGGATATATCATATATACATGCTGTTGCAGTAAGGAGGGAAAAAAAGCTAATCTTAATGAACACATGTACAAGCTGTTGCTGAAATGACCATGAATGCCAATCTTTGATATCTGGAAAAATTGGTGTTTTGCACCATGAGATAAAATTAACTTTTTAATGACCAAGGAGGAGGAATCTATCAAAATTTCTGGATGCAAAAAAACATGCTGATGCAGAAACCAAAATACCCTGCACAATCATCTAGAAATAACAGCAGAAGCTCAAATGCCACCATGTCAGATCCTTCCCTGCTATGATTATCTATCCATTTTTAGTCCTTGCAGTTAGTCTTTGAGATCCATGCTGGCCCTGGATCATGTAGCATGTATAAATTGCCTGGACAGGAAAGTCTTGCAATGCACGCTAACTAAAAACTCAACATCCACTTGAAGCAAATAACTAAGACAAGCTATAACATGTTCAGAATATATCCACAGAACATCATCACATATAATTCAGTATGTGTTAGAAGATAAACTATCATGCTTACACAGAAAACGTGATTGGCACTCGTCAGTCAACATAAAAGTATATAGAAGATAAAAGCTCATTCAATTTGGTTTTCTGGGAAGACTTTTGGTGTAAGATGCATGGGACAAAGCTAGGAGCAAAACTGACACCTCGTTTTTTTATTGAGAATGGATCACCAGATTTGTTTGATTTGGAGAAAGCAGTGTTGGTTTGGCAGCACCGCTTTCTTTTTGTTTGCTGGTTATCTTTACTTGTTCTTTTTCAAGCCAACCTTGGTGGGAAATTCTTTTGGCTGTATCTGGATTTGCTGCAGCTATGTTTTTCCAACTCCTTAATCTATGAGTAAGCCTCTTGTGGTTGGATTTGCTAAGTCCTAAGCAGATTAGTTGGCCTCTAAGCTGTTCCTAGGAACATTCTAGGCAACAATTTCCAAAGAGACACTGGATGCAGCAAAGATCCCAACCAGGACAACATTAAGTTCTTTGGATGCCACAACAACATTTCACGTATATACATTATAACAACAACAACAACAACAACTCCTTCAATATATTACGTTGATCATTTTCTCTTAATGCATGTAGCTAATGTAGCTAGTGATTCTTTTTTTTTCTTTTCTTTTTAAACTTCACTAGAAAAGCAGAGCCACTATGCCATGGTTAAAACCTTCCATTGTAGGTGTAAAGGGATTCAAATATAGGTCGATAATGACACCACACACATGGAATATTTTGATTGCTTATCATATAGAAGTTTCATGATTCCGTAATTCTTGTCTGTCCCAAGAATTTTGATATCATGTCTCTATAAAAGGGTGTCCCACGTACTAGCAACAAACATAGATATTCATGCAAATTCAGGCTCTTTTTCATTCTCCTAAACATATATACAAGCTATGTTTCCCATTCTTGATGATGTTTGTTTTAAATATATAACAACACTGCATCTGATTCACACCATTGAAACTTGACAAATTTCATGCACAAAGTAACACAGCAATCATGAAATGGTGTGGATATCTTGAATTCTTTCATGATCGCCAATCTGATAAAAGACAATAAAAAGCCCTGAATTCATGTATTTCAATGAGGATTTACTCTGCGCATGTAAGCTCACGAATTTCTTTGACTGCTCTACTAATACTGTGCAATGCCATTTTCTTCACCTGGTTTTTGCAACAAAAGTAAAGCCATATTCATCACATGGACAAGTGTGGAGAAGAAACACGTCAACCTTCATGTGTAATTTACCTCTAAACTGTCTACTTTGGCTTTATGGTTCTCTGGAAGTTGTCGTAACTCATCAATCAGCTGGATGCATTCAGTAACATTTTCTGGTGAGAGGAAGTCCAAAACCACACTAACGCATGACTGCAATTAACATGGCAAGTCAAATGAATAAAATTAGTTAGCAATATTGCAAATGGAGTTTATGCAGATCCTGAGAAACAGAATCATAATTTCACAATAAATCAATTTGAAAATGACAAAATCAAGTATGTTACAAGCTCTTTATCTCCCTTTCTCCTTTTCAGATTCCTAGTAAACAATGTCAGCTTAAAAAAATGTGGGAAAATTGGTTGAAGTTTGATGAGAAAGAAACCTTTAGGAAACTTTGACAAATATATTTGAAACTTTGGTAAAAAGAGCTTTAGATAGAGACGATTACATTGAACAAAAAAGCCAACAATGGGTTATCAAAGGATTCAAGAAAATCAGGGCAATGATTAAACAACATTTCTGAAAACTAATTCAATAGTGTTGCACATGTTACCTTAAGATTCCTAATTTGGTAAGGGCATCCAGCAGGAATAATCACTGCTTCTCCAACATGCTGCTCAAAACTCCAGGGTTCAATTTCTGGAAGCATCAGGCAAGGTGGAAATTTAAACATAGATGCAAATTAGTCATCGTTTAATAAAAAAGGGACAATAGATGGATTACTTACTGAATTCCTCCTTAAGTCTCATTTTATGAGATGCATCAAGAAAGAAATTCTGATCAAGTATTGGATGAACCATCTGCAAGAGAGAGACTAGTCAGCAATCCACCCCGTCTTGCTAAGAGAGGCTGAAATCTTATTCCGAACTTACATGCTTTTGTAAGCCATATGTGTAAGTGAACTCATTAAAGTGCCTTCTAAGGTATTCTGCAAGCTTGGGAACATCCTGTCTACGAAAGACATCCCATTGGGCACCACAAGACTCAGAGAGTTTTTTCATTCTGAAATGATTGGAGCTCTCGGATTGCTTCCCATAAAACTTAAGATTATCTGATGTCCTTGAACTTTTAACAGGTCCAAAGAAAAATTTCGAGACTTCAGTATCAGTATCAGTGTCAGAATCAGAATCTGAATCCCCATCATGAAACATTTCTTGATCTTTCAGACTCGAAGCATGAGCTTCATGTGTTGCAGCAGAGAACCAAGATATTCTAGCAACTTTCTTGTTTACTTGCATATCTTCTCTGAACATGTCATGCAATTCCACTTCAATATTTTCCTCATTTAAAGTTGCTTCACTGCTCTCTTTATTCTGTTCCTTGTGCTTTGTCATCAACTTTCTTATGTAATTAAGCTGTTTTGTAGATACAGGGACATCAGTTGTATGTGCCAAAATATTAACCTGAAATTAGAAAGACAAAATGAATGGTGAAATCCTTCTTGTCTTTTCAGAAACTCTCCAGAACAAGACCATGCAGAAACCATTACAAAACATGCTATATTGTGGGGCGAGGAGAAAGGGGCTGTGACGGGCTAAAGGTTCAAGAGGTGCTAAATGAGAAGGAAAAATGCAAGTCACTGCATGTACCAATTCCAGAATAAAACTAATTACAGTGATCTTGGTCTTTCCTTGGCTAACCCACCTAGATGATAATACCAATAATTGACATTGCTTCTCGAACTAAAAATGAGCATATGTTTTTTATTTTTTATTTTAGAAAAAAAGTTTACAAATAGGCATCAATGAGAAAAACACGCAATGCTAACATATTACTTGAACACTGTGACATACACACATTGCATAAAAAAGAATTCACGGTGATGGTTCATTTCAGATTTGGAAGCGTAACAGTTTCTGATGTTTGCTTCTCAAAATGTTGCATGCTTTCTAAAATGATTTGAGCAGCAATTCTGTACCGTGCATACATCTTGCACATGTCGTGCCAATCAAGAAAAAAAATAGGAAAAGAAAATCACAATGTAAATTGAAATTAAAGTTTATGGAAAAATCTAAAGAATAGAACTAGACATACCACATCATATGAATTATAACGCAATTTTGTCACAGAATCGGCCTGTGCAAGACTCTCACCACTTCCATATGATAAATAGAGACAAGGACCCAGATCAGGCTTCAAGGTTTCGTGCGGCAACTCTGCAGCAATGTTTAGAACACCAGAGATGGGGTCCATGTATTCTGGAAGTGGTAGAGCCTGAAGGATGTCAGTGTAATGGGCAGGAAAATGTTCTTGGAATAAATTAGAAGAAAGCCAACCCTTCAATTTTAGCTTCTCATGCCATATGTTGCCATTTGTCAGACCCTTAAAAGACCCCATAAACATCTGTTTTACACCAATTTCTACCTGTCATACCATAGAAAAATAGTTGAGAAATAGAGTTGTGGTCTTGACTCAAAAAAAGGAGCAAAACACAGCAGGAAATCAGAATTGCAAATGCTCGCAATTGTGAAAAAGGAAAAAAAAAGAAAGAAGAAAAGAAGATAAATGGAAAACACTCAGCTGTTCCCAGAAATATAGATCATATTTAGGTGAATGCAGTGCCGAGCTAAGAGTTCAAATCAGTTTCACTTTATTTCATGAAGTAAATAGAATGTACATGAACATTTTCCATTATTAGCAGTGTTTCAATCACAGTCAAATCAAGAGGAAGAACATTGGCATTTTGCAACTAGAAAAAGAAAATGTCCGTAAGGAGGATAAAGTAAAAGAGAAAGGTTTAATAACACCCAAAAAAAAAAAAGGCTTGGATGCTTGTTTGGAGTGGTTAGAAGCCAAACTCAAGAGAAAAGCTAAAATACTCAGAGAAATATCCGAGATTCTGTTGCATCATCTAGGAATCTTCCATGGATAGAAGCAACATTTCTTAAGGTCCTAGCATCAAACTTTTGAAAATCAAAGAATTGGACAAGGGACCTTCCAACCACAAACAATGGATTGCTGTTTTCAACAAATATCATACCAGCACATTTCTATTCCTCTTAATTTTTTTACAACTCACAAACATATAGCACAGAGATTTCTTTTCATATCTGCATGTACATAACATTAAACATCCCAAATTCATAATTTAGCCACTTTTCAATTTTCAATTCCCACTCCAGAAAAATCAACAGGTGATGACCAAGTAATGTACATGAGACTACTTCATCTTCTAATAACTCATATGTTCACCAGAAGTAGAAGAGAGCCTTGATATTATTTTAAAATATGCTGGTTTCATGGTACAAAATATTGACAATATCTAATAATCGACATTTAAGAAGGAAACATAATAGGCACTTGAACAATCAAACTGCATATTGATACAGCACAGGGCTGAGAGAAAACACCAACCTCAAACCAGTCCAAACAATCTGTAGCTTGCCCATTTTGAGATCTGGCAGCAATATTCTTAAGATAATTGCAGAACATGACCATTGGATCCCAGCTCAGATCAGATGTACTCTGAAGCACATTACGAACAATTACAGGTTGACCTCTGCCCCAGTGCTTCTGAAAGTGTTCAAGGTTATCACCACGAATATCCATAATGGTTGGATAATATAAAAGGTTATCGCTAGAATCTTCTCTTGCAGCTGCTTCTTGCAACTGCTCAATCCCATTTGTTTCACAATCCAACCCAACACATAATGAACAACTTGAGCAAACATCCAAGGTTTCAGGCAACTCGTAGCAGCCAACTAATTCTTCTGCACTAACTTCCAGCTCTTTGGTCCAACTTAAGGGGAATATGCAACTTAAATCAAGAAGGCTACCACCACAACCACCAAACTCTCTAGGGGGACAAGGTATACTTCCATTACAATGCGTAGCACCCTGACATGGTGAGAATGTAGAACCAAGAAATCTGCTGCCATAACTCAGCTTTGTGGCACACAGTGATTTCATTTCTGAAAGTTGCTTGCCAGATATACAAGCTTTCCTTCCATTTGGGCATTTGCATAAAAGACCTTTAACACTTCCATGTAAGCTCCCATGAAAAATATCCTGACAACAACTTAAGCAAAGGCTATAGGAACAATCAGGGCAGGTCCTATGGAAATCCACTATGGAAGCCTTGCAGTTATTGCTGATCCGGAAGTCAAATCATGCACCAGAGAGCAACAAAACAAATTTAAATAAGCTATGTTAAATAGTGGTAAATCATCATAGCTTTTTCAGAGTCAGATTATATACCAACAACATTGCTTATTGCAGCTGATTTCAGCCTGCTGGATTTGAACTTCTGTAGGCTTCAGGCCTATTGCAGAGTGAGGGATATTAGAAAATTAACTTATATTGATATTGTACAGTAAGCTATCATAACGGCAAGTTAATTGCAGAATGCCAACAAGCGTAACTGTGATGACTACCTTTTATTTTTGCTTCTATTTCTATCTCAATGCTCTGATCTTGATTTATTTGTTTCAGAATAGGAAGAAGCATACAGATTAAATAATGGAAATGCAGAACCTTGTCAACTTTACTTCTCTCCTTGGACAGGTCCTGAAACATAGTTTTTGAATTTATTTAGAGACAACATGGTTCAGTAAGAAATATGAAAGCACTAGTTCGCTTGGCAAAATTAGAAGTCAGACCTTACATTCAATGTCCCTACATTGAATTGCTGAGCAGGCCTTACAGCTGCAAGTTCTACGACACACTGGACATTTCATCCTAACATCTTCTTGTGTCTCTAAATACCTAAATTCATTTCAAAAATAAAGAATCAAAAGTCAGAGTTTAATCCTAAAGACGGAGCACTAAGCTGAAATCAGAGAGACATGATTGTGCGCTTATAGTTACTGTTTTGAGCACAAGCCAGAGATATATCTAGAAAACAGCTGGCCTACAAGATACAATTATTAATTAACAATCCACGTATTATAATGACTGTTCTATACAAAAATGACAACTTTTATCACACAAGCTCCAAAGGGATAAGCCTTCAGACACCCAACAAAGAATACAAGCCAATTTAAACAAATTAACATGGAGAAAACAACATACTGCTCCTTGATGCAACACAAGCAATAAAACTCTTTTCGACAACTCAAACACCTAATCAATGTCCTTGATCCACTCCTACACCAATGGCACTTCCTCTTCCCCTTCCTCAATCTCACTGCATCCCTCTTATTTGGCAAAACCTACAAAGACCAATCAATCGAAAACTCAAACACAAAAACTTTCAAAACACAACTCGAATAGCAAACAAACAACAAAACCAACCTGTAATTTCCCAATTGGCATTGGCTCAATATTTTTAGACCTAAAACATCTTCTAGCAGTATTAACCCCATTGAAAGCACCCCCTCCAACCTTAACGTCAACATGTGAACCAGAACAAGAACCCACATTGCCATTCCCAAAACTCTTGGCAGGTGATATTGCCATGAACCCATTTGGCAAATCTCTCATTAACTCTTCCCCTTCGCCTTCTTCTTCACTATCACTGCCACTACAATCATTCACATTATCATTACCATCACCATTATTAACACTCTCTTTCTCTGAAAACCCTTTCGTTTTCTTATTTTTTCTCTTCTCCATCTCTCTCTTTAAAACCATCCTTATCAAATCCAACTGTAAATCTCCCCTCTTCAATTTCTTTCCTTTCTTCTTAAATTTCCCTAATTTGCCCTCTTTCAAAGAAACCCTACTTAGGGCTTCAAAATTAGAACTTGATGCTGATGATTTCTTGCTCTTCTTTCTCTTCAACTTCAAAGTCTCGGGCACTTTCCTCCTATACTGCCTATGGCGGCCCTGAAGGTGATGAATTTCACAGAGCTTCTTATCCTCCATCACCCGCCGGTTGCACCGCCATTGCCGGCCGTCTGTCCTCTTGCACCGGAGATGGTCCGGTAGCGGCTCCATTAAAAGAGAAAGTTTGGAAATTTTCCCGGAAAAATCCTGATTTTCTCGGGAAAGTGACAGAAAGTTTGGATTTATTAGAGAGAGTGAAGTGAGGGAATGAGAGCGAGAAGGGATTTTTTATCATGGGAGTGTGGGAGTGGCAAGTGGTGTAATTATGAAGAAAAGGATAGGAGGATTTTGGGATAAGGAAAAGGAAATCTTGAATTATGGTCACAAGAAAGAGAGAGATTGACAAGTAATGGACTCTGATAAATAGGTGTTATCTTTTTGAACTGATTGTATTTATGTAAAACAATCTTTTCAAAGTGTTTTTTTTCCCTTACAACATAGGATATCTGCAGTGACTTTCTGTTTCTGTACTTGTTTCCTGCTTTTATTGTAGCGCTTCCCTATTTGTTTGCATGAAATTTTAGTTCATGGGATCTGGTTTTAGTCTATGTTCGTGCTATCTTAGGTTTCTTCAAGATTTTATCTTTGATGTAAGAATTGAGTGAGAGTTGCTAATGTTTCAGAATTTAACAGTTTCAGGATTCAGGTTTCTGTCATTGTGCAATGACATATAATTAAGTGGGATTTAGTGATTTGATCTTAGTTTATAGTTGCATTCTGTGATTTGATCTTAGTTTACGCTTGTTCCTTTGAATTTTTTTCGGAATTTGGCAATTTCAGAGTGGCTGGTTGGGTTCTGGTTTTTGAATTATTTATTGAGAAAGCAGGACAGCAGCTTTTGCAAGGAAATTTTGCTGCATTTTTTTTTTTAATTTTATAGCAGCTGTGATATATAAGGAACTAGCCAATGCATTTGTTAACTGTTAGAGAGGCTCAGTAATAGTAGGAGCATAACCTAGTTCAATTTCATGTGATGTGGGTCTTACCACATTCTAATAACCAAAAGGGATCTTTAGATGTTTCTTGTTGAGACATTAAACCTAAATTCCGACCAGTCATTGCATTTTGCAACTGTTAGAGAGGCGTAGTAATAGTAGTAGCAGTTAGGCATGCCAACTGATAATAATGTGTGGTGGCATAATGTGGTGCCTTGCACCCTCTGCCATGCTTGTGGAAAGCATACGCAGGTCTCGAAAAAAATTAAAAAAAATGAACTAAAAATACGTAGAGACTTGATTTGTCTGTAGCATGGGGCCCTTCGTATCCCTGATTCCAATGTTTCCTGATGCTTTTACAAGTTTCTAACACTAAATAGAACAGTGGTGGTAGACTAGTTCGTTGTTCTTCTGTGAAGAAAAAAGAAATTGCTTGCAATTTTTCCAGCTTCTTGGGACTTTTCAATTGGAAATGATCACAGCAAAGATGGAGTTTATCTGATTTATGTGAAGTCATCATTATGGCAGCAAGAACACCGTCAGCCCTGGAAAATAAGGCTTCGCGGCCAGCTACATGATGAGCCCTCAACAATAACATGGCCAACTATATACTTGACCCCACTATCAATCGGACATTCCGAGAGTGTTTATTGCCTTTGTGGCTCGCCGGACCCTTTGCTGTGTAGGGGCAGCCGGCAGGGAGTCCTGAGTTGATCTGCGTTCATTGGAAGGATTTTTTTTAAAGTATCATACATTTTTCAATCGGGTCTTCCCTTTAAATTCCTCCCTTTTTTTTATGAAAAAACCTTAATTTTTCCTTTCAACGGCACTGTTTTATTGTTTAATCCACGCAGTTCAGATGAAAAGCATTAACACAGAGATTAGGGGGGCTTAGCTGAGGAATGTATAATGTTTTGCAGATTCAATTAAGAAAATGTACAGTTTGGGGACCCGTATGAGATCAGTACATAGTTTGGAGACTGATCTGAGATTTGCGCAAAAGAAAATGAAGAATGGTTATGCATTTTCTGGGAAATGAGGCTGTGAATCACTGTCATTGGTGTAAATATTCTTGGCTTCCCTCTCAGAAGTATTGCAGAAATAATCTGAATTTAAAAGCCTGTAAATAGCATATTAGCACAAAAAATAAAGAACAGGGAATGCCTTTTTTCTAGAATTTACCTTCTCATTTACCAAGAACAGTCGCAAGGGCATGGACTCAGCAAGATTCTAGCCGACCATGCAAGCCACGCATAATGGTCGGTTCTCTAGGTTACACCTCTGCCATGGCAGTGTTCTTGAAAACGCAACCAAATTTCTCGACAATCTCTTGATACACAATACAAAACCACCGTGCCCGGAAGGGGGGAAAACATGGTTGAATGCAGCGCTGGTGAAATGATTGCATGACATCATGAGAAAATAGTATGATAACAAGAGAATTTCATCAACGCTGCACTCAATGATGTTTAGCCTCTCCCTCCCCAAGCTTACTTTCCATTGCTATGGATCTGGAACTCTTGATGCACATGTCTAAATAGTAACTAGGCACGTAGAATGGAGTACAGTTACAATACACGTGTTTGTTTGTAGTACAAGGTTTTGATCCTACCTTGGTGTTCTCATGTTGGCTGGCGGCTATGAGTACAAATAAATGACATGCAATTGCATGTGCACCACTGCTTTTCACCACTGCTTTATTTGTACTACATTTATCACCTGTCACCCTTCATAGCTGTCTGAGAATGTAATTATCAAATCTTGGTTGTTTTTTATTTAAAAAAATATAAAAATAATTTTTATTTTATTTTTTAAAAAATATTTTTAAAATTAACATATCAAAATAATTTTAAAAAACTAAAAAAATATTAATTTGAAATAAAAAAAATTATTTGTTTTTAATATTTTTAAAATACAAAAATAAAAACAATAATATAATTATAGAATTAGACTAGATCTGATACGTTAAATCTGAAAATAACAACTTGAAACCTCACTTTGGTTAGATTTTAATTTAAATGGTAAAAACATTAATATGAACAAACTTGTTTGACATGAAAATGGATAAAAATAAAGGGACAAAAAAAAACCCTAAGTTAACTTGTGATGTTATAGATAAGTAATTTAGTTAATAAGAGGCAGTATGTTATAGGTTAACCTAGGTTAGTTCATGAAATTAAAATAATCTAATAAAAAAATAAAATTAGAAAGTCAATTTTAAAAGAAAAAACTAATAAACAATGAAATCAAAATATAAAATAAGTAAAAAAAAAAGAATATCAATTTACACTGACTTTTCAAATCCATAATCCGAGTCATTAAACTACAAGTATCATACATGGGGAAATGGTGATGCATAATTCATAGCAAATCAAACACTAAAGAATGAAACTTCAGGGAAAAAAAACCAACATTAAAGGATCTAAAAAAAATAGTAATTAAAAAAATAAGGGTAAAAATAAAAATAAAATAGATGGCAATTAAGGATTTTTTATTAGAGGGTTAGGTTGAAAAGAAAAATAATTCCAACAAAAAAGTAAAATAAAATAAAATAACAGAATAAGAACCATATTAAAAAAAATATAACACGCCACAAAACTTGGATTGAATGATGAAATTAAAAACCAATAATTTTTTTTATATAAAAGAGTTAAGGAAAAAAATCAATAAATTAAAAAAATAAGGATAAAAAAAATAATACATTACAAATTGGAATTGAACTACTAAATTGAAATGAAATAAAACTATCACAAAAGGACTAAGGAAAAAACTAAAAAATTAAAAGAAAAATAACAAAAAAAATTTATTAGATGGTTAAGTTGCAAAGAAAAATAACTTCAACAAAAAGAAAAAAACAATTAGGATCAAATTAAAAATAATAACACAAGATAAACTTGGATTGAATGGTGAAATTGAAAACTAATAATACTTTTATAAAATGACCGAGGAAAAAAATAAAAAGAATAAGGAGAAAATTTAAAAAAATAATATATATATATATATATATATATATATATATATAAATTTGAATTCAAGGTCTAAATTGAAAAGAAATAAAACTCTTACAAATTAATGAACCATGGGTAAAAATTAGAAATTAAGAGAAAAATTACCAAAGTAAAAATATTAAAAACCAAGAAGACCAATATGCAATTTATAAAGGAGGATAGAGAAAAGAAAAATACCAGTGACAAACAACTCACCAACCAATGATAGACATTGTACTTGGAGAAAGAGTACAAAACGTTGCATCTAATGACATAGCTAAAAAGGACAAGTTGCACCATCGAGAGGCATCACACGCACCAATCAAAGTGCATGGATGTGTTTCATGTGCTAACACCTATAACACAAGTGTTGATAACTTTTTAAAATTTAATATTAATTAATTTGGGTAAAAAGACTAACTTGGAAAGTCAAAAATAATCATTAACCAAATGTTTTTTTTTTTACTATAAAGGGTATTTAAGTAATTTGACTGATCATTTAAAACTGAAAAATTAAAACTACCCCTGGATATTAGGCATGTTTTTCTATCTCTAAGGATATTTTAGTATTTTTATTATTCATTAAAAAGCAAAAAGACCATGTTATCCATATCAGCCAAGCCAAATATTATTTGATTTAGGGGAAAAATAGTTGTTTTAATGTTGTAATCCACATTAAAATAAGTTTGATGCTATGGTAAAGATACCATTTAAACTTTTTTTTTTTGTCTTTAAAGGTATTTTTTTTATTTATATTGTTCATTAAAAAGCCAAAAGACCTCATTACCCACATCAATTAGATGACATGTTATATAATTTAAGGATAAAATAATTATTTCATTGTTTTTGATATATTGGTTATTTTTGTTCTAACAAGATTTGCCTATTTGGTCCTTTTAGGTGGGCATAATATTGAGATTTTCATGCTATATGTCGCACCCCAAAAAAAATCAGCGCGCGGCATCGACTGACGATTTTTCGTCTCGTTGTTGTTTGCTTGAATTTGGTTCGTTGGAGTCGCCACCTAGTAATTGATTGCGGGCTACTAGGAAACCGGATGTACTGGTCTTGTCAGAGATTCGCGGGTAAGGGACTGGTTGTGGTTAGGGAAGGTATTAGCACCCCTAACGCACCCTACCTGAGGTAAGCTGCTTCGTGATTTTGAACATGTTAAAAAAGTTTTAAAATTTTGTCTTTTCATCGGATGTTAGAAATACAACTTACGTATAAGTTAATAAATCTGTACCGTGATCCAATCAAAATATTAAATTCTTTTTTAGTCCTTGCAATTTTATCATTAAAAAAATATATACAAATATATAAAACAAAATACAAACTCACACATACACTTTCACTATTTTTGTTTCTTTTGTTTTCTTTTCTTTTTCTTTTACATCCACAAATACAAAATACAAATTATAAAAACTGAATAAATAAATAAAAATACACCAACACACACAACCCCTTTTTTATTATTATTTTCTCTTTCTTTTCTTCTTTTTTTTTTCTTTTACATTCACATATTACAAATTTAAAATAAATAAACAAAAATTACATTAAAACTTTAAAATTTACAAAATGGTCCCTCAGAACTCCCGAAATTGCAGGGAAGGACTTCAGCACCCGCATGAACAGTTCCGGCGCGTCTTCCCACGCGCCACCGCCACTGGCGGCGCGTGGGTTCACGCGCACGCGCCGCCCAGAAATTCAGGCGGCGTGAGGGGGCTGCAATGGCTTCCTCCCCTCTTCAATCTCTTGTTGTCCGTCACCTGCAAATCCAAAAAAACACAGCAAGGGCAGTCGATTTTAAGTTTTTTTCTTAATTTTTCAAATCTGTTTTTTTTTGTTCTTTCTTTTCAGATCTGCAGTTCATCCCTTCTCCTTCTTCGGATCTGCTTTTCCTTCTCTTCGTCTCGGTTTCGGATATGCTCTTATCTACAGATCAGTCCGTGTGTTTCTTCTTCTTCTTCTCCTCTGCTTCAGGCGGCCGATCTGGTGGTTGCAAAGGGGATCGCGGTTGTGGTCGCTGCTGCTGTCGTCCGTCGCTGCTGTGGAGGGCGATGGGGAAGGACTGTTGTTGGCCAGAGAAGAAGACCGTGGGCGGCCTCTGTGGTTGCTGTGGAAGGCGGTGCGTGGCTGAGGAGACCGAGGAAGAAGAAGCTGCCGGGAGAGAGGCTTCGGCGTTGTGGGAGAAGGAATCTTGGCCGGCGGCTGGAAAAAATAGAAATAAAACAGAAGGGGGTGTGTGTTCTGCTGTGCAAGGGTTGAGCCCTTGACTGGCGAAAAGAAAGAAAAAAATCTGATGAGTGAGGGGGTGGCGGCCGGTTCTCCTGAGGAAGAAGAAAAGGATGGTGGCCGGCGGCTGGAGTGGTTGAGGCCGGGGAGAGGAAGAAAAAAAAAATAAAATAAAAAAAAAAAATATATATATATATATATATATGTATATATGCTGGGGAAGGGGGGGCTGCGCCGATTGAGTGAAAAGAGAAAAAAAAAATTCAAAAGGTGAGGTGGGGGGCTGGCTTGTTTCAGCGGCTGCAAGGGGGGAAAAACTTTTAGGTTTAGGGTTTTTTGTTCTTGTGTTGTCTCTCCCCCAATCTCAAAATTGCCCCCCCCTTTGTTTGAGTTAAAGACCAGTATTTATAGGCAAAAATGTTGCTAGGTTTTTCAACTTGGTCCCTCAATTTCTTTCTTTTTGTAAATTTTGATTTTTATTATTTTTTTTGTATTTTTTGAAAACGAGCAATATCAATGTCGACTCAAATGCGGAAAATCAATGATTTAAAAAATGACGCGTGAAAAGTCGAACGCGTTTGAAAATCTTTTAACAATTTAAATTCTTTTTTAGACGACGTTGAAAATGTTAAAATGACGAAAATATATTAAAAAACATTTTTTTTGGATTTTCTTTGTTTTTCTCAATTTTTTTGGATTTTTTGAAAATATATCAAAACATGGGTCAAAAATTGGGTAGCAACAGATGCCCCCTCTTTACAATGCTTACGAAGCAAAACTCCTCAAAATCTTGCATAGTAAGCTTTGTAAAGAAAACAAAAGAAAAATGATTTCATTATCTTGGGCGACCTGCCAACACACTCACACAGATCTATTTTCACGGGCGACCTGCCCACACATACTCACTCTGGTCTATTTTCACGGGCGACCGACCCACACTCTCCCAATGGTCTATTTTCACGGGCGACCTGCCCACACATTGGGTTTACCTGAGATCCCATCTAGCGACCTCATTCAACTGGAACGAAAATATTGTGTAACTCGGTTAACCTGAAATCCCATCTGGCGATTCCCTTTAACCAAAGCTACATGAGATCCCATCTGGCGACCTCATTCAATTGGAACGAAATATGCGTAACTCGGTTAACCTGAAATCCCATCTGGCGATTCCCTTTAACCAAAGCTACATGAGATCCCATCTGGCGACCTCATTCGACTGGAACTAAACTGTGTGTAACTCGGTTAACCTGAAATCCCATCTGGCGATTCCCTTTAACCAAAGCTACCTGAGATCCCATCTGGCGACCTCATTCAACTGGAACGAAAATAAGTGTAACTCGGTTAACCTGAAATCCCATCTGGCGATTCCCTTTAACCAAAGCTACCCGAGATCCCATCTGGCGACCTCATTTAACCAAAACAAAAGAATGTGTGAAAAATGGTCTCATTGTATGGGTGACAAACCCAAGAAAAAAATGATGGTCTCATTGTATGGGTGACGAACCCCAGAAAAATAATGGTCTCATTGTATGGGTGACGAACCCCAGAAAAGTGATGGTCTCATTGTATGGGTGACGAACCCCAGAAATATGATGGTCTCATTGTATGGGTGACGAACCCAAGAAAATGATGGTCTCATTGTATGGGTGACGAACCCAAGAAATATGATGGTCTCATTGTATGGGTGACCTACCCAAATGGAAAAAATGTGAAGTGCGGTCTCATTGTAATGGGTGACCTACCCACGTGGAAAGAATATGAAAAAGTGGTCTCGTTGTGATGGGCGACCTACCCAAATAGAAAGAATGTGAAGTGCGGTCTCATTGTAATGGGTGACCTACCCAGATGGAAAAAATATGAAAAAGTGTGAAAAATAAGACTTATCTGGCGAAGTTCTGAAGGGATGACAGAAGAAAGGGCTGGAAAACTTGGTGCTTCCTGATAATTCTCGATCATAGGGTTTGAAAACTCGGTGTTTCCTGACTGCAAGGGTTGAAAACTCGAGGCTTCCCGATTGCAAGGTTGATCTATTCATTTCTTTAGGATTTTTCTAATGGTAGGGTTCATCCTATCGTCCTTTGATTCCATGATCAAAACCGATTCTTTATTATCATCACCACAATGCTTCTTTCTCTTTCCACCATCTTGCTGGACCTCATTACGGATTTTCCTGTAACAATTCAAAAATATGTGCAAATGTTGTTTTTTTTTTTTTTTTTTTTTGAGGTTAGATGATATGCATGCATCCTTACCTGATTTGAAATATAGGTCCCCCCCCTCTTTGATGCTCCATCGTCATAGGGTGCCCTTGTTTGTATCCCAAAGCTTTCTTTGTTCTTCCGATGCATTGGCTCATTCATATGTTAGCCATCCACTCGGCTGTAAATGCAGTGCCCATCCCGGGCTGTCTTCGACAATTACTGCTCGCATCGTTCATCAAGCTTGACCCTGCCCCCAAGTGTGGTACTGTTTGATTCATCATGAAGGATTTTCTCTCCTGGCTTCTTCTGAGAATTATCCTCTGATTGATTGTGTGCATCATGCCAACACCCATCAGGATTGTTAATCAGTCATGAACTTGCCTTCGGTTGAAACACCATTCAAGTATGTATGGTCATCAGCCTTTATGGAACTGCCAAGTCATCCAGACATGGATCTCATGCTTTGCAGTAAACAACTCCTCATTGTAAGCGCGATGTATTTCTCTATGGATTCCTTTTAGCTTGTCAAATCAGATCGTGAAAATAACTGCTTTGGCATCATCAATGATGTTCATGTTATCACCCATATTCATGCGGTGAAGTGTGCATTTGAGCTTCAGAATAGATGGTCCCATCGTAAATCTTGGTGATATGCATATGTTCGATGTTCATCCAAATGCACCCACCCGATAACATCTGCCCGGAGTCATATCCATGTTTTACAAAGTAATCTAAGATGAAGATATGAAAATATCTTTCTAGTGCAGCGTTGCTCATCAATTACTGCTGAAGTGCACTAGATCATGGATTGTCTTTGAACAACATTGGCCCCAGTATGATCTGAAGGTTCGTTCATCGGTTTATACTCAATAAGGTTTTTCTTTGTCATTGTCAGATGCTAAAACATAACTTTGATGAACTTTGACGACTCATCATCGGATTCTTTCCTTGCCTCCAACTGATCTGGATACTGTTTGCTTTCCTTCTTAAGGTCCGCTATATTGCCCCCAGGTGGTCAACGTTTCAAGGAGTGTCGAGAAATGTTGATGTCATTTTTGTCAAGAATTTTGCAAACTCAATTGATGTTCTTGTTTGAAAATCTTTCTTGTTCTGGAATCAAATCTCAACATTTCAACGATCATGTCTATTCAAGTATAATTGTTGAAATGAAATCAGAGAGATATCAGTTTTTTGAAAAGTTATTTTTGAAATTCGAGCTCCTTTGGTCAAAGACCCAACACACTATTCAATGCAGTCCTTTGATTGTCTTGTATTTTGAAAACAGAAATCGACCCGTTGTAAGATTAAAAATGGTATTTTCCATGGTTCTTTGTGTCCACCTTAAACTCTGATTTTGGGTATATCTTTTGATGGTCTGCGATGAGGTGACCTTCTGTGAATTTCAAGGAAAACAACAAGCTCAAGTCAAAACTTGAGGATTCATGAAGGAAAAATGTTTTGTTTTTAGCAATAATTTTATCAACATGCATAACGACCGGTAACTTAATTCATGAAGCCACGACTCTTATGGAAAAACTCTTCAAGTTTTGAGAGCGCCATTTATCGGTTCAAGTTGCTTGCTTGATTAAAAAGGGCTTTTAAAAAGCATGTAATGCAGGCTATGGTTCATGGCTATGAAAGAAAGGAATTTCAAAGGCTCAAAAGGTGTTTGAGGGTTTTAAAAACCTAGGATCAACATCAATTATTCATCAACTTAATTTCTATTGTTGTCTTTGTAGAGGAAACGATATAGAACCTTGTTAACCTCAAAGATCAGACTTCTATTAACATAAGTCATAATGCAAATCCAACTTTCTTTGAGGAATAACCAACCTTAATCATCTGATAACATCGTAGGTTTTATAATGCATACCAAAAGTCAACGCTTATAGCTTAGTCTTTTTCTGGTATTGACTTTTGTTGTGCCTTTCCTTGATTGAAATTTCTTTTGCTCTTCATAGACTTGATAGGCGTTCTCCTTCCTTTATCTTTGACTTGTATTTAAGTGAGGGCAATTTCAACTTCCTTTTTTTTTCATTCTTTTTTTTTTTTATAACCTTCCTCAAAATTTTCTTATATGCCCCCAGTCTATGTGTTTTCTTTTAGCTCTCTCTCAATCATTGGACTTTTGTTCTAAGCTTTTCTTTGATCCATTGATTTTATCAGTGTCTCCAAAATATCTCTAATTTGCCCCAAGTGTGGGGTGTGATCTTAGTCAGGGTTTCTTTCTTTTTTTTGAAAGAAAATATTTTACCAGGCTCAAAATGGGACTGCAAGGGATATAATCTTTAGAAAGTGAAGGGATATCAAAGATGGCCTTTTCTCATTTCAAGCAAGGTCGGTTAGAACCGATAAATTTTGACCTCATCCAATGTAATGACTGGGACTTGTAAGAATCATGATTCACGAGTCCATAGCTACCGAATCCACTACATGTCATTATGCATACTGTTAAAACTTAGCTATATGATGTGTGGTTCAGTTTCAGGAGGTATGAGTTCAAAATTGTTTAGTCACCTCATGTCATTTCAACAAGCATCAAGTCATTTCTGTAATCAAAACACTTTTAATCTTCCGGATTGATTAACCTTTATCGCATGTTGGAGTTTGATCAAAATATTTTGTCAGAATAAAATGCTAAACATCTGTTGATTTCAAAACAACAAAGAGACAAAAGCAAAGCATGTTTCGTTGAAGGATGAGATGTGATCCCAAAACAAAATGCAGAATTCCATAACAATATGATTGACTGTTCATCACCATTCTCAAATCAGCTTTTCTGGCAATATCTGTGTTTTGCCAAGCATTTTCGATCACATGTCATTCTGAAGATGTTCGGGGGACAATATAGCCAATGACACCCTCCTTCACCGACTCCACCTGTCTCTTGCTCACCAACTTTCAGACTCCATTCTTGCAATTCTTGAAATTGTTCACTTGAAATGGTTGAGGACCCCACCATGACATCACATCTCTTATCTGGATTATACCACTGAGAAATTGGTGGTTGCATGGGATTTGTCGGAGTCAAGCAAAATTCTGGAATCTTGCGGATGCTGGTCGACAAACTTAAACGGCAGAGGAATGTCCCATCTTGGCAAAGATATTTGGGCAATTGATGCTACCGTGAGACCTGGCTATACCACATAATTAAGGGCTCACACCGTCAAAGTCATCTCCTGATTCACCTCTCATCATTGTTCTAGAATCCATGGCAGATCCTTCAATCTTTCTTCTCTTCATAGCTTGTTCAATTCTTCGGCAAATCCTCACAACATTATTTCAATCTTCCAATGTTGCTATGGTTGGTTGAGGATTGTTAGAAAACTTTCTAACAGCTTGGTAATCTTGACAGCGCCAAAAAACTTGTAGTATCGCCACTACCAACACGTGGAATCATGCCTTATCTCTTCTATTGGAGAAAATGATGAACATGAATCTCCTCTATTTCTTCTTCGATTCCTCTCGAACGGTGCAGCAAATAAGCACCAATAGAGGGAGTTCTGCTCTGTTGAAGCTTCAGTCTTTTTCGTGTTTTTCAGTCTAGGCATGTATCTTCTCTCTACTTTTGCATTTTAATACTGACACTGTTGAAGGAAAATCATAGATGACCTGAAACTACTGTATTCCTTCTTGGACTTCCCACTTGCGGATCCACAAACAAATTCCTGCTGAGTGAGCTCTGCTACGTTGAAGTTTGATGTCTGCTCATATTTTCCAGACCAGGTCTGGCTCTTCAACCTACTAAGAGGTCTTCGTGCTGAAACTGATGAAAGAAATATTTGTAGCATATGCAACTTATAAATCCCCTCTTGCATTCCCAATTTGCAGAGCCATAAATGGATTTTTGTAGAGAGAGCTCTGCCACATTGAAGTTCAGTGTTCAATCATGGTTTTTTCAGACCATCTTGTGCTGCTGAACTGGAATTGAGCTCATAATCGGGGTAACTTCAAGGCAGATTAATGCACCCTGTACAGGAGGCTAGTAGTCGTTTGGTTCCATTAGATGATGTGGAGGCGATGAACACTTAACAATGCAACTAGACAAGTATCAGAGTTGTCATTAGTTGATGACTGAAGGCGTTGTTGCTTTTGTTCATGACGAAAAAGGAGAGATGCAGCTTCAATTAGATGTGAACAAACAGTGTTCCCACCGAAGACTGTGCAGATATTCTCTTTCCATTTGATGCTCAACACTTGTTCGAGCAGATCTGAGTCTAGCTACTTCACATTTAATGCTCTCAACCTTACTCTGATAATGAGCCTATATCTGACTCCTTTGTTCACTTCCCTCATCTTTCTTTAATCACGTGCAGCACAACTTGTACAGTGGACCTACCTTTCAACCCGGTTCATGCATGAAAAATGTATGAACATGTAATCTATATGATGAACTCACCCTTCGAGAGGTGACAATATGGTCGTAACTCTTGTATGATGGACAAGAATCGTGATTTTTGCCCAAACTCTACAATGAAAATTTTCGGAGCAACGACCAATGTGTCACCCACAAGTCTTGAGTTCAAGATGCTTCAAGAAGGGTTTGCCCTTATGCAAAAACGATAGCACATACAACCTAAGGACAAGTTCTATTCATTATGTGAACATGGGTAGGTTTTCTATCTGGTCTCCAAAGGGTCTCATATCTGCCCAGTGACGTTCTTCGTAAAGACAGTATGGGGGCGTTGCAAAGAATGGTTAAGGCACGTATACCCACCATTACCAAGCAGACACTCAGATATGAGTTGGGTGTTTCACGCATCTGAACCCTGACCAATAGTCTTAGGGCAGATCGCTAGTTCCCTACCTAACCTAGAAGCTTGTGTGTGCTTTCAAAAATAAATACAGGTGATGCATGAGACAATTCTATAAAATGCATGGAAATAAATATTAACAAAAAAGATAAAAATGCAAAAACTTAAACACATCAAATACACAAAGCTTAGTCCAATAATGTCAGAAACAGTACCTTCCCCAGTGGAGTCGCCATTCTGTCGCACCCCAAAAAAAATCAGCGCGCGGCATCGGCTGGCGATTTTTTGTCTCGTTGTTGTTTGCTTGAATTTGGTTCGTTGGAGTTCCCACCTAGTAATTGATTGCGGGCTACTAGGAAACCGGATGTACTGGTCTTGTCAGAGATTCGCGGGTAAGGGACTGGTTGTGGTTAGGGAAGGTATTAGCACCCCTAACGCACCCTACCTGAGGTAAGCTGCTTCGTGATTTTGAACATGTTAAAAAAGTTTTAAAATTTTGTCTTTTCATCTGATGTTAGAAATACAACTTACGTATAAGTTAATAAATCTGTACCGTGATCCAATCAAAATATTAAATTCTTTTTTAGTCCTTGCAATTTTATCATTAAAAAAATATATACAAATATATAAAACAAAATACAAACTCACACATACACTTTCACTATTTTTGTTTCTTTTGTTTTCTTTTCTTTTTCTTTTACATCCACAAATACAAAATACAAATTATAAAAACTGAATAAATAAATAAAAATACACCAACACACACAACCCCTTTTTTATTATTATTTTCTCTTTCTTTTCTTCTTTTTTTTTTCTTTTACATTCACATATTACAAATTTAAAATAAATAAACAAAAATTACATTAAAACTTTAAAATTTACAAAATGGTCCCTCAGAACTCCCGAAATTGCAGGGAAGGACTTCAGCACCCGCATGAACAGTTCCGGGGCGTCTTCCCACGCGCCACCGCCACTGGCGGCGCGTGGGTTCACGCGCACGCGCCGCCCAGAAATTCAGGCGGCGTGAGGGGGCTGCAATGGCTTCCTCCCCTCTTCAATCTCTTGTTGTCCGTCACCTGCAAATCCAAAAAAACACAGCAAGGGCAGTCGATTTTAAGCTTTTTTCTTAATTTTTCAAATCTGTTTTTTTTTGTTCTTTCTTTTCAGATCTGCAGTTCATCCCTTCTCCTTCTTTGGATCTGCTTTTCCTTCTCTTCGTCTCGGTTTCGGATATGCTCTTATCTACAGATCAGTCCGTGTGTTTCTTCTTCTTCTTCTCCTCTGCTTCAGGCGGCCGATCTGGTGGTTGCAAAGGGGATCGCGGTTGTGGTCGCTGCTGCTGTCGTCCGTCGCTGCTGTGGAGGGCGATGGGGAAGGACTGTTGTTGGCCAGAGAAGAAGACCGTGGGCGGCCTCTGTGGTTGCTGTGGAAGGCGGTGCGTGGCTGAGGAGACCGAGGAAGAAGAAGCTGCCGGGAGAGAGGCTTCGGCGTTGTGGGAGAAGGAATCTTGGCCGGCGGCTGGAAAAAAATAGAAATAAAACAGAAGGGGGGGTGTGTTCTGCTGTGCAAGGGTTGAGCCCTTGACTGGCGAAAAGAAAGAAAAAAAATCTGATGAGTGAGGGGGTGGCGGCCGGTTCTCCTGAGGAAGAAGAAAAGGATGGTGGCCGGCGGCTGGAGTGGTTGAGGCCGGGGAGAGGAAGAAAATAAAAATATATATATATATATATATATATATATATATATATATATATATATGTATATGTATATATGCTGGGGAAGGGGGGGCTGCGCCGATAGAGTGAAAAGAGAAAAAAAAATTCAAAAGGTGAGGTGGGGGGCTGGCTTGTTTCAGCGGCTGCAAGGGGGGAAAAACTTTTAGGTTTAGGGTTTTTTGTTCTTGTGTTGTCTCTCCCCCAATCTCAAAATTGCCCCCCCCCCCTTTGTTTGAGTTAAAGACCAGTATTTATAGGCAACAATGTTGCTAGGTTTTTCAACTTGGTCCCTCAATTTCTTTCTTTTTGTAAATTTTGATTTTTATTATTTTTTTTGTATTTTTTGAAAACGAGCAATATCAATGTCGACTCAAATGCGGAAAATCAATGATTTAAAAAATGACGCGTGAAAAGTCGAACGCGTTTGAAAATCTTTTTTTTTTTTTTTTAGACGACGTTGAAAATGTTAAAATGACGAAAATATATTAAAAAACATTTTTTTTGGATTTTCTTTGTTTTTCTCAATTTTTTTGGATTTTTTGAAAATATATCAAAACATGGGTCAAAAATTGGGTAGCAACACTATAACTCCTTGATGTTGATCTTTTGATAGGTATGTGACAAGTTAGATGCCTAATTTTCAAATGATGCTTGTCTTCTTCTTGAGTCGACTAATTTCCATATATCAATAATGGAGTTTTTCAATTTGTTATTAAGAAGAGCCTAAACTATGCTATTAATTTAATATACCTAAAATAAATGATGACATTTTTGTTGATTCCTGATCTTGTATAAAGACCTTGCTGAAGTATTTTCTTATGCAGGCTAACAGTATCATAGCTCCCATGGGTGTGATCATTTCGACTGAGATTTATGCTTCTTGAAAGAAAATGAAAAATCTCGCAATCTCCAATTCAATTGATAATAAATATAATACATTTAGGAATGAGAATGTCTGTCCAATGCAAAGAATTACATAAAATTAAACAATATCTACAATCGACTTATCTTCTTCGAAAAACAATCTTACCCTTGGCATCTTCATGTACAATCTGCAAAATATCATCAGGAGGAATGTGCCTCCAAATCTTAGGTTTCTGCAATTGATGGCCTATTCGGGCTAGCTTATCGGCAGCTCTGTTTCCTTCCCTAAAAACATGAGTCACAACGCAATTTTGAAGCTCTGGCATTATCAAGTTTATGTGGCTAACTTGTCTTTGAGCTTCCTTGCATCTAACATGTTGCCTTTTCGCAATAATATCCACTAATGACTTGGAATCTCCTTCAAGCCATACGTTGCTCCAACCATTTTCTAACACCAACTCTAGGCCTCTTCGGAGCGCAGCCAATTCTGCGACGGTGCTGGTGGCTCCTCCTATGGATTCAGCATAACCGAGTAAGAATTCGGCGTCGTGGTTCCTGAAAACACCTCCAATGCTGGCTTTGCCTGCCGTGCCTTTGCAAGAACCATCGAAGTTTAATTTAGTCCAACCTATCTGAGGTTTCTTCCATGACACCGGAATAGGACCCCTGTGCAAATTCCTAATGAAACTGCGAACTGGGCTTTCTAATATTCTTATTTGGCACCTCGAAATGTTAGTAAATGATAACATAGTTTATAACTTCAAGGAATTTATGAAAAGTTTAAACCCAACGATCTCCCAACAGAAGTGTTGAATCGAAACCAACGTTTGCATGGTTACTTGAACCTTGAATTTATGAAGTTGGCGTGGAGAGAAATCAAGGTAGAATATTCCAAATTCACGAGGACAAGGCACATTTTGGAAGCAATACTAATAGAAAACGAAAATTGCCAGAGAGGTTTCTTCAACTATCAAACATGTTCTGTCAATGGAGTCTTTAAGAAGGGTTGAGTGCGTGAATACTAGTTATATACAAAGTGGGTTTGCATTGCATGAGAAGAAAAGAGCGATTCCATGTTAACCGTCATCAATACACAGTTTTTATTCATAGACAAAAACGGAAACATCGCTATATTTGTCTGCTGCTGCTAGTCCATCCAAGTATTTTGGGATGCCTGTCAGTTAGCTTAGGCTCACATTTGCTCAACATGGGGGGCCAAAAAGGGAAGTAAAAGGTGAAGTTTGACCTCTTAAGGAATTGGTCAGATGGAGTTGACTGCAATCATCATTTTCTGGGTACAAAGGATGATCAAGCTATGGAAGAAGAGAGTGGTAATGTTAGAGCCTAACTTGTTTTTACAAAATCAAAGCGGATTACGTACAAAAAGGTTACTAATTGTTTCCTTGTGCATTAGTTAAGTCACTCAAGCTTGAGCTTTAATAACAGCCAAGTAATGGATAGAATTATGTAATGTAGTTGTAACATATGATTACAGAATTGACTGTTTGCCTGTTTAGAGTTCCTTAGAGTGTATAGACATGAAACTTTAGAACTCCTTTTTACCTACAAGCCACAACCAATCAAGGGCTACCCCTACAAAAACACCACATAATACACATAGCACCAGCAAATTACCCAAGGCATTTTGTTCAGGTCCCTGCAAGATAGAAAACAGGATATTATTATTACTACTGAGAAAACTTATTTGCAGATTGATACATTAGTTTGGCTGCGTCGGATATGAACTTGCCTTGTAACCTTTGGGTGCTTCTGTAACAACACAGACTGTGAGATAGCCAGTGGTTAATCCCAAGAAGGAAATTAGGAGGATCATCCATCCCTGATCACCGTACTTTGCCGTGAAGTAAAATGCTGGAATGAGAAGAAAACGAGAGAGTGCTGCGATCATAAGGCCCTTTCTGGACTCCAGCTTCAGGAATTCCACAAGAGGAATGTATCTTGATATCATATCGCATGCATTGAACATTGTAATCAGAACAATTGCATACCTGAAAATTCACCATCAACATGAAAGTTAACAAGGAGAGGCCTTCATAGCATGGAAACACAAGGACTTCAGCTTGTTCTTTGACTGTTCAAGTTTTCATGAACATTAATCTGATGCTAACATGAATTCAAAAATGAACTTACCAATTGGTAAAAAAACAACCGATCATTTTAAAGCTACATTTTAAAAAAATGGCTCTCAAATAAAATAAATGCAGCTTAGACACAAATCGGGCACATACCATGAATGTAATTGGTGTGATCCAGTATCTTCATATATAAAGCCAGGAACTATTGATAATGTCAGCACAAATATAAGAGTTAGGTCAACTGCATAGTCTATGTTCTCAAAGAATAATTCCTTGTTGCTCAACCTCTCATGGCGTTTCGCTTCATTTTCATCCTGTCAAAATGCCAAAACCAATAAGGTTGATGGATTCTCAAAGCTCCTTTCAGAGTAATGTATTTTGAGGTAAAATAAAGCTGCTATACCCCTTGGTTTATGTGTATGCCACCAGCTGCAAGGTCAGCTGAGACAGTGTTTGATCCTTCAGTGGATGCCTTCAGGCGGTAGTACTTCACTATTGGCAGTTTGGGGAAGAGAAATGCATATACCAGAATGCATAGAAACTCAAAGAAAGTGGAGATCACTAAAAATAGTACTGCAAAAGATAGTAAGATAAGTAATGATCAATGGAGCAGTCAATCAAATGGTAGAAAACTGGAGGGGAAATTTGTGAAATCCAGAAGCATTTGGACAAATCATTACTTTTGTCTTAGCCGGTTCATTTTTAGGACTAAAGCAATTGAACTAACTAGACACTGTGATAAAATTTGATCTTTTTGGGAAGCTAGGGGAGGCTAAAAGGGATCAAAATTTCCTGTGAAAATGGAAAAGAAACTTGTAATATAAAGCAAAAAGTTGTCATATATCAGCGAAGGAGAAGTCACATACTAACTCCTTTGCGAAGACCATTAGGGAATTTTTCAAACGCTGCTTTTGTTAGTAGTCTCAGAGCAGAGATTAGAAAACCTGCTGCAGCAATACCAGCGAGGTAGGACTGTAGAAAATTAAACAACAGGTTTCAAGTCATCAGATTACATTGAAAATCTAAGGATGCATATGGAAATCAACTAACATTGAATGAAATGTGGAAAAAAAGACTTGCCTGAAGGAATTCAGGGCACATAAAAAACAGGTCTCCAACCATCCCACCTTGAAGGAGGGCATCTGCAACACCGAAAGAACCTGCAATTGCACCTATACCAATGAAATTTCCAATTCCACCTTTACCTGATGAAGCTAAATCCAACTGTTTCAAAATGATAGTAATTTGGGAAACAAATTTGTTAGAAGCAATAATTAGTGAATTGAAAAAAACCAAAAGAGTATCAGTGGTACTTACAAGTAGAAGCAACAACGAACTCAAAAAGAAAAGTACGAGGCCAGATAGGTTGCGCTTTCGAGTATCGATCTTGGACTCATAATATGTCAGTATAGCCATAGATACAACAGCAAATGACATGTAAATGAGAGTGAGCAGCCTCGCAGGATGGTATTTCTTCAAAAGATGGGAAAACACTGTCAAACAACTAATCTTTGACTCATAAAAGTTCAATGCATCAGTTCACTTTAGCAATATGTAACATTTCAAGCAGAGAAATCGTAAAATTTCGTAAACCAGAAAAAAAGTTCAATGCATCAGTTATTGAGTCACACTAATCAATGTTTATCACTCGAACATGGAGAAGTTCCACTTCTTCTTTCAGTTCAGACAACCTATGCATTTTTAAATATAAAAACCAAAATCACAGGCAGCCAAACCAAACCATCTTCCATCCAAATTGAACTGAAAAGTAGCCTTTGAACTACCTACCGGGAACAATTTATAGTAGTAATCTTCGATTGTCAGCATGCAGTTCCATGCGACAAGTGTTGCAAGTCCAAGAGCCCAACAACATGCCATCCCTAAATACTTTCCCTGGTTATCAATAGGACATTAATGCTACAATTAATTGGAAAATCTTTCACATTTCTGTTAATCAACTACCAATCAATGCTTGAACACAAACCTCGAGTCTTCTTGGAGCCTCACTTTGACTGGAACCTTCCATGGCTACTCCACCGAAAATAGTTAGTAAACGTGATGTGATGTTGTTTTTTTTTCCAGCAGTTACAAACTGGTCGGTTGCTTTTCTAAGAACAACTACAACACCGAATATTTATAAACTTGAAGAAATAGTTGTAAGATGGCAAGGATATTAGCAAACCATTTTCTGCAATAAAGATTTTTCAAGATCAGCAGACAATGTGATCTTACCAATTTTTTACATGGATGAAAGAAGATATTCACATTTATTAGGTAGAAGATTACACGGCAAGATCAGCAAGCAAGTTGATCTTACCAATTTTCCAAACGTGGATGGACTAAGAAGCCGAAACGCCATAGTGAGTTTGGAGTTGAGGAAAAGAACAGGGTTATCTTTTACTTGAAAAGATTCTTGAAAGTTGAGAGGTTTGTATTCGTAGAACCATTGATGTCTGGAGGCTGGGAATTTCAACCACAATTTAGAATAAGCCAGGAGAGTATCGTAGGAGTGAGGTGCAATCGGTGATACGGAGTTGTGGGGGACCTTGACATGCTTTAAGGAAAAGTTTTTGTTTTTTTGTTGAAAAGAGAAAAGTCTTTGTTATGTTAAGGATTCCTGCAAGATATGACTATTATTTTGTGATTGTATATGTACTCTCTACACGATTGAGTATACTATTTAGGATACTTAGAACAGTTGTAAAAAAATTAGTACAATAGCATAAGCAAAAAAATATTTAGTACTGATTTAGTATACTTCAATCCCAAATAATAGTTTGCAACTTGATAATTATATTCTTCATTTGCGACTCAAGAGTCATAGATGTAAATTGCAGCACTCAAAATGCAGATATGATTTGCAATTCAACTATAAGACTTTTTCTAGGACAATTTTTTCTGCCATTAACTTTCTAAAAAAAAACCACAAAATGCATATATGATTTGCAATTCAACTATAAGACTCTTTCTAGGACAATTTTTTCTGCCATTAACTTTCTTAAAAAAAACCACAATTCATAAAATCAAATAACTACTTTTCCAGCATCAAAACACAATTCAAATAAACAGTACATAACATCTTCAATTATAAATAATAAAATTAAATCAATAATTAACATAATATTTTATTAAAATTAAACTAAGTATACATCTATTCATATGTAACTATTTTTAATAATTGTCCCAACTTGTAGAAGGGTCTAGAACACTCGTGGACAGGTCTACAACACCACCCTAACTCGTCCAACTTGAGAATGGGTCTGAAATATCCATATAGGTGTGAAGAGGATCAATATTATCTCAACTCGTGGATGGATCTAACACGCTCATGGATGGGTCTAAGACTCTCGATGACAAGCTCAGGATGCTCAATGACGAGCCCAGGATACTCATGGACGAGCCTGGGATGCTAGTGGACAAACCAACATCCTCAACACTCCCACAATAAGTAATATCATCTTTCGTTAATGCCATATTATTTAAAATGCTCAGTCTTCTCAACCTCTTGAAGTCCACCACGATATAAATTGAGTGTAATGTTAGCCACAATACATCTCATCTCATCGACACCTTCACGGATAACTTTTTTTGCTTTCCGAGCCTCTTGTACTAACTAATGAATCTATATATATGCATTAGAAACCAATTAGTAGTCATCATACATAATAACATTAATCTAGTATTTAATAAATGTTTTGTGTAAAAGGAGTAGAAGGAGCCATGTATTGATTAATAGGCTCAACTAACTCAACATCTCCATTATATTTATCTTCTCCGTCTTCCTCCTCAACCTCAACTTTATTAATAGGCTCAACTAACTCAACATCTCCATTATATTTATCTTCTCCGTCTTCCTCCTCAACCTCAACTTTATTAATATGACGATCATCTTCGTCATCACTTGGTTCGAATTTTCCATAGAAATATGAAGCATATATCATACACAACTAAGGTTCCATGTTAATAATTTTCTACACTGATATTTATCTACTTGCATTACCACCTAACCTAGATGGACCAATTGCTCATGATGTCTATGTGGTTCTCTAAGAGTTACTTGGAATCAAAGTCAAATCCATAGTAGAAGAGTTTCCTCATCCAAGACTACAATTCAAGTTGAGCTCCACCGTATTAGTCTCATTAATTCTCACAAATCCAAATATTGAATTCACACTCATCTCACTACAGATTGGCACACCGATATAAGGAGCTTGACTAACCTTGGCTTGCAACATCCTCTAAGTAATTTCAACTTTTATTTCAAACATATTTTAACCAAGTCGATCACATAATATTCTACATAACTCGTTAAGGAACATGTCTAATGTAGCTATTAGAAATTCATGGCTTCCTTCATTATAAATGATATCATTGTCGATATCGACAATGATACCACCATAAAAGCATAATATTCATAAATTATAAGACATTCTGTCAAACAACATAACAAAACACAATTCTAATTTATTAATATCTTGAGGTTAATTAAAGTGCATAATTTATCAACAAAACTATAACGATAATACAATTGGCTAAAACTTAAATTCATCAAATTAATCACCGAATACCTACATTTATCAAATTTCACTACCATAACAAAATTATCATTCAAATTCTTATATTTCATGGCTAATATTATTAATTTATATATAATTCGGTATAATCTATAATTTAACGTAAATCAATACTAACTCCTTCAAAATAATTTTGTTAATTCACAATCAACAACAAACCAAAATCATTAATTATTTTACAAAATAACTTAATTATCAACTCAAATTATATCTAATTAACTTAATGCCTAATTCAAAACCCTAACATTCTATAAAATCAAATTAACACATATTAACATAAATTACATCAAATTGATAGAAGAAAGGTGTTAATATACCTCTAGTTATCTAGGGTTAGAGGGAGAGATGGGTGATCTCGTGCTATTATGAGAGTGTTTCACGATGGGGAGAGAGAGAGGGGACGATTGTTGACGGTGGTAAGAGGGGAGGGTTGGGTGGCTAGGGGGGGATGAAAGAATGAGAGAAAGGAAAAGAAAGGGTTTATGGGAATGAATTTCAAATGAAGTGGAAGATACCATCTGCAACTCGCGTGTCATGAAATACATATGCAAAATAAAAGTTGTAGGTAGTATCTGCGACTCACAAGTCACAATTATTATTTGTTACTCTTGAAACTATACTACATCTCCAAATATTTTATCCCATGTGAAACTTACCATTATTAAAATAATAATAAAAAATGTGCTTTAAAACAAAACGCCTTGGTGTGATTCATTCTCTTTCTCAAAATAGTGATTACTCCAGTAAGAATATCCAAGCAGTCCTCTTACTATTAAACTGTACAATCCAATTTAAAACCATATTCGAAGTAGATATTTTGGAACTGTATTAGAAGATTTGTACTGAGCACAAAGTCGTGTCAGGTTGTGCCCTTAGTCTTGGATGTGATTTGATTCATTTCGGTGGTATTAGCGCGTGAGATCATCATGTTTGGCCTCTCTTTTGGTATCACTTGCCAAAAGGTCTTCTGAATTTACGTCAGCATGACAACATTCCCTAGCGGATCTCTTTATGGGATGCTCATCTAGCATGACACCCTGTCAAAATCATGTAAGAAAATCACAGAGCAGCGATAAGATTCCTCTGATATTTTCGGTGTGTCGCCGGTGGCTCTGTTGCTGTTGCTTCTCCCATAAGTGAAAGTGTTGTTCCTTTATCCGATCAATTCTGTCATGCTATTGGTAATTGATGTTCTCATTGATCAACATTGAATTGGAGAGAAAGGAACCCACTTTCATCATCGGTGACATAAACTTGGATCTTCAGAAGCTGCCTTCACCTATGAGCCACAGCCAATCAAGGCAAACTCCAGCATATAAGCCTCCTAAAAGGAAAACCATAAGCAGATTACCCCAAGTATCTTGCTCAGGTCTCTACAAAACCAAAAAAACAAGAGCATTAATCACCAAAAACACTAAAAAGATATGCTTTTGTTGCACATCATAACTAGTGTATTGACTAATCGTGTAACCTTCGGGGCCACTGCAAGGATGCACCCGTCGAGGGAAACCATTTGTTATCCCGATGATCAGTACCATATTTCACAAGGGGAATGTATCTTGATATAAGATCCCACACCTTGTACACTGCAACCAGAACAAGTGCAGACCTTAAATATCTCCGACCAGCTGGAGATTGTTTTAGATGCCATATGCTAGAATTTTTCTATGGTTAAATTCTATGACCTGAAATATCTCAGACCTAGAATTTTTGTGGAGTCATTTGAGTTTTATGAATTTAGTTTTTTTCTCGATTTAGCCTTCAACTTTGGATATATTAAAAATGAAGTTTTCTAATTTTTTTATTTTTTTTTATGAAGTTATACTAGACTCATGATCCAGGTCGTGAGTTTAACAAGTTAGCTCAGATAATCGGTTTGTTTTTTTCTTTGACTTCTTTTTCAATTAATTATTTTTTTTCATCCTTTAACATGAAGTTGATTAAAAACTGGACTTCATAATTTTTTTTATTTGATTTTTGTGGGATTATCCTGATCTCATTACTTGAGTCACATATTTGGCAAGTTAACTTAGGTTAATTTGGGTAGTTTCTTTTATTTGTTTCTTTTTTTTTTTCAATTTTATCCTTCAATATTAGGATGATTAGGAATTGGCCTTCAAAATTTTTTTTATTTATTTTCTATAGAGTTATCATAATCTCATGACTCGAGTCAAATAGTTAACATGTTAACTAAGTCGATCTAATATGTCATCATCTTAGTATTTTAAAAAAATACAATTAATATGTCACCGTATCAATATTTTAAAAAAATGTCAACTAATATGGTTGGATATTGAGGTTTGTAATTTTTTTTATTTACTTTCTATGGGGTTATCTTGATCTCATGACTTGAGTTGCGAGTTTAGCAGGTTAACAGATGTAGTTTTTTTTCCTTTTTTAATTTAATTTTTTTTAGTTTCATCTCTCAACATTAAATTGTTTAGTATTTGACCTTTATAATTTATTTTAATTTAATTTTTATATGATTATCATATTATCATAACTCAAGTCATAAATTTAACAAGTTAACCTGGATAAATCCAATATATTATCATTTCAATATGGAGGCAAAGGAATCAACTTTTTAATTCACTCAGTTGCGCAGAGACTCGGCTCTTCAGGAATCATTTGCCTATGAGCCACAGCCAATCAAGGACAACCCCTGAAAACATGCCAGCAAATAAGCACAGCACAAGCAGATTGCCCAGCGCATTTTGTTCAGGCCCCTACAGAACCAAAAGAGCAGTTTAACCAGCCATTTTTCATGGAGTGCCATCACATGAACATTTTGTACATAACTGCATGTAGGTGGACTAACCTTGTAACCTTTTGGCGCCTCGGTTAGGACACAAACTGAGAGATAACCATTTGTTAATCCCAGGAAAGAGGTTAGCATGATCATCCATCCCTGATCTCCATATTTTGCTGTGAAGAAGAAGGCGGGAACGAGCAGAAAACGAGAAAGACTAGCAATCATGAGACCGTTTCTAGACTCCAGCTTCAAGCATTCCACAAGAGGAATATATCTTGATATAAGATCCCACACATTGAACATTGCAACCAGAACAAGAGAATACCTGGAAAATCACCAATCATGAGAATTTACTTCTAGATCATTCTTTGTTATCAAGTTTGGCCAAGTATGCATTCTGCGTTGAAAGAAATCTCAGAAAGGAAACTGGAATTGCAGTTGAAGCATGGATATAGCGAGGAGCATTGGATACAGTCACCTGCTTGATGCGGGACAACAAGGAAATTGAAGAAGAAGAAGAAGAAGAAGGGAGAAAAATTGTTTTCAAGTTCTTTTTAAATGAATTATGCTATGCCATGGATGAGCACTTACCATGAGCCCAACTGGTGTTTACCAGTGTCTCTTCATATAAGAACCCCGGAAAAATCGACAGTGTCAGCACATATATGAGAAACAGGTCGAGTGCATAATCTGTATTTTGGAGGAATAGTTCTTTGTTACTCAACCGTTCCGGGGGTTTGTCATCGTCTGCAGCGTGCAAGAGTGCCCTAAACTGATATGCCTTAAGGATCAGAAACAAATTTCTTTGAACACCAAACAGACCAGGTAAAAACATTAAAAGGAAAATGCAGCACCTCCTGGTTTTCAGGTTTTAGGATGCCAGCAGCTGCAAGGTCAGCTGAAACAGTCTTTGATCCTTCTGAAGCTGCCTTTGCACGATAGTACTTCACTATCGGTAGTCTAGGGAAGAGAAATGCATACAGCAGAACAGATAGAAACTCCAAGAAAGTAGCTATTGCCAAGAATAACACTGCAAGAATTGGTAATCAAGTAATATATCAATCCAGTCTCTAGCATCAAAGGCAGGTCCTATACCAAGATTCATATTACATTCATGTAGACTAGATATGTAAACCTAAAAATCTGAAGCTCTGCTGCAAATGATATTTATGAAAGAGCAGTGAAAGCCAATGAGTCTCGTATTGGTTAAAGAAAATGTGACATACTAACTCCCTTTCGTAGACCATTTTTAGACTTCTCAAACACTGCTTTCGTCAGTAGCCTCAAAGCAGAAGTCAGAGCCCCCGATGCTGCCAACCCAGCAAAGAAAGACTGCAGTACAAAAAACAACATGGTTTAATTTCGGAAAATTCTTTCAAAATCCAGAATAGCGTTATAAGCTCTTGAACAACATTACAAGAACTCTACGAGGTGTTATTACCTGGACGAATTCAGGGCACATGAAAGACAAGTCTCCAACCATTCCACCTTGAACATGAGCATCTGCAACTCCTAAAGCAGCGACGACTGCACATATACCAATATAAGGTCCAACTCCTCCTTTCCCTGAAGTGACTAAATCCACCTGTCACGGATATTACCAGAACCGAAAGATGAAATGGTCTGGATGACACAAAGTAAACTATAAAAAGAGAAGATGACATGTACAGTACTTACAACAATGAGCATCAGCGTACTTGCAGTAAAGAGCATGTACCCTGCTATGTTCCGCTTTCTAGTATTGATCTTTGCCTCATTATATGTCAGTAACGCCATTGTTCCAAGGGCAAACGGTTGATAAACAAGAGTAAGTACCCTTGAAGGATGGTATTTCTTCAAACAGAAAGTAAAGCACTGTCAGATACACAGTTTTGCCATCCAAAATATTGAGATTGTGGTGAGACATAACACTTCAACTACTAAATACTCAGATGGATGATCAGTCAGACAATCAATCTTCGCTCAGTTATCACAAAATCAAAGAATATGCTAATCCCCCACTAGCAAGCATAACAATCTAATATGGACGAGATAGAAACTCAAATCTATCCTACACTGAATCTAGTTAACTATTTGCTGAAGATTTTCCCTAAATTTTGAAGGGTAGAAAAGAAACAGTCAGCCTTAAAATCAAACCCTTTCAATGCATTCCTAAGTGAACATATAAGCTTTTCTAGCTTTAACAGGATTGAAAAATCTAGCACACCAGTAAAGACAGGATGAATATAACTAATGTCAGAAAATTTAGCTTCAAAAACAAATACTAGAAGATAACAGTGAGATACCTACGGGGAACAAATCATAGTAGTAATCTTCAATGGTTAGAATACTGTTCATGAGACAAGAGATCCAAGTCCAAGAAACCAACAAACTACAATGGCTTTATGTTTTCCCTGGCCAATATCACATAAATTGAGTCAATGCCATGTTTTACTTCATTACTTGGAAGAAATCCCATCAACCCATCATTATTATATCAATGAAACAAAGCTTGAGAGCCTTAAGCATTGGTGCCGGCACCCTGCTTCCACTAGGAATAGTCATGACGAGCCCTTACTGAATACCAGGAATCAGTCAATGTTCAAAAGAAACAAACATGATCACCTTACCATGTTTCCTGGAGCAGAGAAGCATGAGCAAACTTAACTTACCAATCTTGAATTCTAGCGGATGATCAAGAAAACAAATCTAACTCTGGATTTCAAGACAGTGTTGATCACTTTGACTATCTGAATGAATCACATGCGTGAAACAAGAGAGCTACAATAATTTTTGCATAATTTATTAAATTTGTTTTTCTAACTAATCTGGCAATTGAAGGAAAGGGTGTCATAGATAATTGATCTAAAAACGTTTAACACAAGTTGTAGCATTCACCAACAAGTTTTTCTTTCCTTCAAGACAGCAGGCACCACGAACAATTTTCCTTAATATTATATAAAAAAAAAAACACAAAAAACAAAAACAAAGTCCTGATAATACACGTCCCATTCTTCAAAGATTTGAAAACGATGTAGATTCGTCAACAGTGACTCTTTTAGCCTGGCTAGCATTTCAAGGAATGTAAAAGCCAAATCCTGAAAGTGTTGATAGATTGGTTAGGTTTTAAGATGGTTTTTTAGAGCTTATCGACTCGAGTTTTATAAATTTTAGGGTCAGTAAAAATTTATATGATTATTAAATTCAGGACTTGTGAAATTAATCGAGGTACGCGCAAATTCCTTGAATATCAATGTTAATAAAAAATTAAAAAAAAAAAAAACATAAAAGTCCAAAGGGACATGGCCAATTATTAGCTCCCATTACTCTGCAGTTTGCAGTTTGCACTTTGCAGTCCCAATTCCATCCCCAAAACAAGAGGGTAAGTAGTGATTGTAATAATGATATAAGATTGATTTTATATTATAATAATAATAATAATAATTGCATGAATTGTACATTCACAAGTAAATTCGTGAATTGGATGTTGCTTCTAAGCAAAACCCAAAAATAAAATAAATAAATAAAACATGAATTAATTAATTAATTAATTAAAATAATGTGCCAATGCGATTGAGTGTATCTCAAACTTAGAAAGAGACAGAATCGGTACTCGGAGTTTGAATCAATTAAGATCCATGCTGCTTCGAACTGGCTTATAAGCATAAACCATACTTTGAAAGATAAGTGTTTTTTTTTTTTTTTTTTTTTTGTAACCGGGGTGTCCAGGCCAGCTTGCGCGCACCACAACCAATCCCCGGGTTCACTAAACATCCTGCAAGCCCAGTGAGCATGTAAGGCACCGCGGGGGTGACAGGCGTACACATAGAGGGTCAAACCCGGGATGGGGGCGGAACAAGTCACACGATTGACCACAGCAGCTGGACCCTCAAGTGTAAGATAAGTGTGTTTTCATATTATGGTAAGATGTGATTTTTTTTTTGTAACCGGGGTGTCCGGGCCAGCTTGCGCGCACCACAACCAATCCCCGGGTTCACTAAACATCCTGCAAGCCCAGTGAGCATGTAAGGCACCGCGGGGGTGACAGGCGTACACATAGAGGGTCAAACCCGGGATGGGGGCGGAACAAGTCACACGATTGACCACAGCAGCTGGACCCTCAAGTGTAAGATAAGTGTGTTTTCATATTATGGTAAGATGTGATTTTTAAAAATAATTTTATTTTTTAAAATATTTCTTTTTAATTTTTAAATTAACACATTAAAATCATTAAAAAAACAACAATTTAATTTTTTTTCCAAGTAAAAAAAACATAAAAACTACAACACTTCCTACACTTAAAAATATGTATAATTAACCAGCGTTCAGCAAAAAGACGTAAACTTCCCCAATTCAGTAGTTTCCAAACGTACAACACTATGAACTTATAGAAGGATAGTGTAGGAAATTAGACATTTTATAAGTGTAAAAAGAAAAACAAAAGACAGAGTACTTCCTTAAGGGATACAGGGCTTCAAAACTACCTTTAAACTCTTGATCAAAGAAATGTTATCATAAATTAAAATGAGAAGAAAATTGAAAGGAAAATCACACACACACACATATATAACGGACCAAAAAATTGCATAAAGTTTTTGTTGTTATTGTTCTTCTTATTATTATTATTATTATTATTATTTTGGTTATTTTTTATTCTAGTCAAATAGTACTCAACTAAGATCGAAATTCCCTAAAGCCCTTAAATGAAAAACAAAAAACAAAAGGTCTTACGAAAAATCCCAACCCAAGACCTAAATCCCTCAAGCCAAAAACAGAAGGTGGAATTTCAATTCCAGGCCTGTGACCAGAAAACCTAAAAGCCCAAAACCAGAAAATTCGAGATATTATTATAGTTGATGGTTCCTTTCCGCCGGAAGTACCAAATTAAATGTATCCTATGAACCTCATTACATTGATTTTAATCGTATTGGAGTGCTCATACCTAAATTTGCTTTTCTGAAAATCTTCCTCTAAAAATATTTCCAAGAATCTAATTTTCGTTTCTGAATTATGGTTTGCTATTTATTCTACTGTTTTTATTTGTTTACATGGTCACACTTTGAGTGTATTCGAAGGTGTAGTATTAGTTGTTTTTAAAATGTTTTTTTATTTTAAAACATATTAAAATAAATTTTTTAAAAAAATAAATTATTTTAGATATCAGCACATCAAAATGATATGAAAACATTAAAAATATATTAATTTGAAGTAAAAACAAAATAAAAAAAATAATTTTAATTTTTTAAAAAATTACTTCCAAAACACAATATCAAACAGACCTAAATATATTTCAAGATCAATAAATAAGTGCTCCAATAGATGAGAAACATTGCTCCCTTGAAATACACATATTTTTTTATGTTATTCCTGAACACAAAATCATAGATTTCATATCTTATCTATGACCAAATCTGGTTTAAGATACGAATTATAAATAGATTAATATAAATGTATCACAAAATTATATCATTTTAGATAATAAAAAATAAAATTATTTAAGTTAACATGGATTTAATTCAACCAATCAGAGATCACACGGATTAACTCGAAGACATGTTAGCTAAAACATGCTTATAACTACTAACAGAGTAATAATCAAATTCCTTCACAAATCAGTACCATCCTAATGTCTATGGCTTTTGGCAGGTGACTTCGTTGCTATCACAAGTTAAGGAATGGCTACCATAGAATGTAACCATTGTATCAATTGGAAGGAACTGACTTTCTTAGTCGTCGTTGTCGTTGTCGTTGTCGTCGTCGTCGTCGTCGTTGTTTTTTTCTTCTTTTTCTATTAGTTGCAGATGGATTTGGCTCGCTGGAAGGCTTTTTTTTTCTATTAAAAAATAATATAAATCATATCCTGGAATCTTACATAACAGCTTAAGCTATTGGGTTGAGATGATTCTTTGACATAATATCAGAGCTTTGATGACCAAGTGGTCTCAAGTTCGAATCTCACCATCCCTATTTATTTGATAAAAATTAAGCACAAGATAATGTTGGTACATGCAAGCTTCAAGCCCAAAAACTTTCACTTGAGAATGTATATTAAAAAATAATATAAATTATATTCTACAATCTAACTTAACAACTTAAATTATTAAGTTGAAATATTTCTTTAATATTTATCTCTATAAGTCAAAGCCAATCAAGAGCGACCCTGAAAACAACGCCACCCAAAAGCATTTGCCTCAGCCCAGCACCAGCAAAACAATAAACAGATTGTCATGTGTAAGCAAAACCAAAATATAAATATTTGAGTAATTGAAAATATAATATATGTTATGAATTGTAAAAGGCTTGAATAGATGTATATTTATATTAATTGATATTTTAACAGTGTTATTATTACTTGTAAAAATTTTATTGATAATTTTCTCAACATAATAAAATTGAGACAATAGCAATATATTAGATGTATTGGAAATCTGTATTTCTTGTATGATATCTATAACACTCAAGGATTTTTATGTTAAACATGGAAGTTGATATTTTTTTAATAAACTTGATTATATGATTATTACTCCTTAAAATTAGTATATTATTCACATAAAGACAAGCAATGATATAAAATTTATTTCTGTTTTTAAATAAATATATTTATCAACTCTATTAATTTTAAATTCATTTGAGAATATGATCTTATTAAATTTTTCTTATTATTATTTAAATGTTTATTTTAAACCGGTTTATTTTAAACCGGATAATGATCTGACCAGCTTAAAACTTTTTTTCGTGTCCAACGGTACCTTAGAGATTGCTTAAATTCAGAATTTTTGTTCAGTGCTAAGAGCAAATAATGGGGTGTGCGCAGGTCAAACCTATCAACTTTGCAATGGATACAGTGAGCTTTGCTCCGGCAACATGAACTCCACGATAAAAGATCTGAAAGTGATAAAGATTCTTTGGATTCCCTTTATCATCTTTCATAGCTTTTTTAAGGAATCTTCAAGGGAAAAAGCAAAGCAACATTGCTATATTAATTTGCTTTAACTCTACAGTCTTCCAAGAGCTTGTTTGGTAGTGTGGTTGTTGTTATTTTTCAAATAACTTTTCGTGCCAAAATAAATGTTAATAATATTTTTTTTATTTTTTAAAAATCATTTTTGATATCAGCACATCAAAATAATTTGAAAACACTAAAAACTTATTAATTTGAAGTTAATAAAAAATTAAAAAAAATTTAAATTTTTTCAAAAGTGCTTTTAAAACATAGAACTTCTTTTTTTACTTTTTTTTTTTTATAAACGTAGATGTCCAGGTTAGTTTGTGTGTACCTCGACCAATCTCACGGGTCCTGAAATATTTAACGACCATGTAAAATTCTAACGGTCCTGATGTTTATGAGATTTAAAGTGATGATATCTAAGGAATAAATATAGAGTTTTACTAGTTGAATTACAACCATAAAGTTGCTTTGCAGTATATTTTTTTTTAATTTAACATGGATATCCAGGTCAGCTTGCGCGCACCTCGACTGATACAGTCGGAGATTACTTTGCTGACCATAATACAGCTCTCTTCAAAGATAAAGAAGGAAGGAGAGCCCATCACCTCTTTTATGTGCTGATCTTGATACGCTATCTTCTTTTATTGATATTATATGTGCGTAGATATCACATGCATCCATGTAAATATCCAAAGTGGTTTTTATACTAATTTGAGTTGACTTTGTTGGGTCTTGCATGGGGTTGGTTTGGTTATTCAAATAGCAAATCATTTATTGTATCACTTAAATTTAAATAAGTTAATATCCATTTTCGTTCTAAAAAAAACGACTCGGAACATGCTTTGAGTAAGCTGGTTCATTACTAGACAGAACGAGAAATAACTACATGTAAAATAAAACAATATCATAATTAACCTCTAAATATAATTTCATAATTGTGCTTGGTATTTAGATGTGGTTCAACATTGAGACATGTTGGCTAAAACATGCTTAGAACTAACAGAGCAGTAATCAAATTCCTTGATAAATCACTACCACCATCCTAATGTCTGGTTTTCGGCAGGTGACTTTGTGGCTGTGACAATTTGAGGAATGGCTATCGAATATGAACATAGCATCGATGGAAAGGAGCCGACTTTCTTTATCAGTCGCAGATAGATTTGGCTCTCTAGAAGGCATTCTTTTTGCCTATGAGCCAAAGCCAATCGAGGGAAACCCCTGAAAATATGCCACCCAATAACCATAGCACAAGTAAATTGCCCAATGCATTTGCCTCAGGTCCCTGCAAAACCACAGCCATCAACAGATTGTCATGTGTAAGCAAAACAAAGATATTGCATTTGAAGCACTGAAAATCATGGTATATGGTAACCAACCTTGTAGCCTCTTGGTGCAATTGTTAGGACACAGACAGTGAGGTAGCCATTTGTTAGTCCCAAGAAAGAAACGAGAAAGATCATCCATCCTTGATCACCATATTTCGCAGTGAAGTAGAATGCGGGAACGAGTAGGAAACGAGAGAGAATTGCAATCATGAGGCCCTTTCTTGACTCCAACTTCAACCATGGAACAAGGGGGAGGTATCTTGAGATGAGATCCAGCACATTGTACATTGCAATTAGAACAAGAGGGTACCTGAAACATCATTGATCATGATAAGTAAGAAAGTTATAGATCAAATCATGAATTTTCTAGCATAACATGATCAAAGTTTGGACATGTAGAGGTCTTTAATTAAAAAATCAGAAAGGAAACTCAAAATGCAGTTCTAGAAAAGTATAATGGATGCACCTAGGAGTATCAAACAGAAATGACATGCCACGTAGAAAAGTATAATGGCAATGAATCTTGCTTGACAAATGAGAACTCACCATGTTCCCAACTGGTGTTCACCAGTATTTTCATACAAGAATCCCGGGAAAATCGACAATGTCAGCACGTATATCAAATATAGGTCAAGTGCATAATCTATATTCTGGAACAATAGTTGTTTGTTGCTTAATCGCTCCGGAGATTTGGCAACATCAGAAGCCTGCAAGAACGGAAGAAAATAAATTTTAGACAAGGGCATGGAGCTTATCCTTGAGCAGCATGCAATATGAGAAATAATGGTCATCTTTTCAAGAAAATGAACACCAAAGAAAAATAAAAAATAAAAATTGTGGAAATACTTGATGGTCTGCTGGTGTTTGGATGCCAGCAGCAGCAAGATCAGCTGAAACAGTCTTTGATCCTTCAGAGGCTGCCTTTGAGCGGTAGTACTTCACTATTGGCAGTTTAGGAAAGAGATATGCATACAGCAACACGCATAGGAACTCCGCGAAAGTGGAAATTCCTAGAAATAGCACTGCAAACATTGGCAATCAAGAAATACTCATCAATCAAGTCTGCAGCACAAAACGAGAAGTCCTAAGAAAAAAATCGAATCGGATTTGCCAACTGATCTGAAGTTGTGTGGCTATTATTTTTATTCTGCTCAAGTTATATAACTTGTTTATTCTCCTTTTACTTTTTCTGCTAAAGGCCTAGTTCCATTTTCAGGAATTACAAACTAATCACTATGAGACTACAAACCACAACAGCATAGGAGAAGGGTCAATCTCTTCTAATTGTAGTCATATGACCAGTGTAAGTGTCGAGTAGAAATTCCAGCTGATCAATAAAAGAAATAACAGTATAAGATAGCAAGTTTCTCTACTGTTCAAAGAAAAGTGACATACTAACTCCCTTGCGAGGACCATTTTTAGATTTATCAAATGCTGCTTTTGTGATCAATCTCAGACCAGAGGTCAGAGCTCCTGATGCAGCCAACCCAGCAAAGAAAGACTGCAGGAAAAGACATCCAAGGTGTGGTAAGATGCAAAGTTCTTTGCATTTTAGAGTGTAAGACCAATTGAAAACGAATTCCAAGAATCTAACCTGCATGAATTCTGGACACATGAAAGCCATGTCTCCAACCATCCCACCTTGAACATGAGCATCTGCAACTCCAAAAGCAGCAACAATTGCACATATACCAATAAAAGGTCCAACGCCTCCTCTTCCTGATGTGGCCAAATCCACCTGTCACGATTATCAGAATCAATGAGTCATGAATTGAAATTGATGGGAAATAAATTAAACCATAATAGATAGGAGTTGTTCATGTTACTTACAACCATAAGCATCAGAGTACTTGTAGTAAAGAGTATGTAACCGGCTATGTTCCGCTTTCTAGTATTGATCTTTGCCTCGTTATATGCCAGTATTGCCATTGTTCCGAGTGCAAATGGTTGATAAACAAGGGTAAGCACCCTTGAAGGATGGTATTTCTTCAAACACGAAGAAAAGGATCATCAAATAGATAGTTTTGCTACTCCAAGTGACCATATTACCTTGTTTAGGCTCGATGAATGTTTAAACAATGAATCTCAAAACCTTGAACGCTACCATACTCTTAAGAACAAGGACAAATATAACTTATGCAATTTTCAAAAATTAATTAGTGAATTAATGTTTATGAGAAACCAACCGGGAACAAAGTATAGTAGTAATCTCCTATGGTCAGCATACTGTTCCATGAGATGAGAGACCCTAGTCCAAGAAACCAGCAAACCACAATTCCTTTAGCTTTTCCCTGGCCATCACAGAAAGAGTCAGCATCATTTTTAACTTCATTGATTGTAAGAAATTCACTATCCCATGATTAGGCAAGCAAAGAAATATTGACACAGACCCCAGGTCTTGTTGGAGGAGGAGCATCAATTTTTGCATTACCAGTAGTCATGGCTAACCCCTACACAAGATTATAAGCCAACGTTAATATCATGTATCTTGAAGCATAAAAGCACGAGTAAACAAGAACTATCAATCTGGAATCTTAACAGAAGAACATGAAAATAGTGCAGTTCCCTGCGATTCGGAATCTGGAATCCTTGGTAGCCAATGTCAATTCAAGAAACCACTTTGAATACATACATGGATGCATGTAATATCTACACACATATAATATCAATAAAATAAGATACCGTATCAAGATTAGCACATAAAAGAAGTGACGGGCTCACCTTCCTTCTTTATCTTTGAAGAGAGCTGTATTATGGTCTGCAAAGCAAACTCCTACTGCTGTTAATGAAATGGAGGACTGCAGCGTTAAAGCAGATTAAGATAGCAATGTTGCCTTGCTTTTGCCCTTCAAGATTCCTTATAAAGCTAGGAAAGATAAGAAAGGGAACCCAAAGAATCTTGATCACTTTCAAATCTTCGAGTGTGGAGGTGGTGTTGCCAGAGCAAAGTTCTCTGTATCCAAAACAAAATTGATTGGTTTGACCCCATTATCCGCTCTGAGCACTGAAAATAAATGCTGACATCAAGCAATCTTTAAGGTTGTGTCGGAATATGATTGGGTTAACATAAAAGGTTGCTATGATTAAGAAACAAATCAGGAGATGAAAATATTCTTTAAGATACTCCAAAATTTTAGACAAATTTGGAATGTGGAAGGAAGAGGTGGCTGTTCATAGGACCAATGTGGATGTACATAAATAAGCGGTTGTGTCCATGTAGGTGTTACCCTCCAAAATTAGAGATGCCCTAATTGAATAAAATTAGAGAGAACGGCTAAATATAAAAAAACAAACAAGCTGTTGATGTGAAAGCAAATCTTATCAACCCTTGCAAGTTGAGAAATCGCCTTATCGCAGGGGTTCCCGTCTGGCTGCAACTTATGGCTATATATATAACCATTACTTCGTATTTTAATATATTATTAGTGTTTTTAAATAGTCTTAATATATCAATGTTAAAGTTAAAAAGTATTTTAATATATTTTTAAGGAAAATTTAATTTTATAAAATATTCACAATACCAATCACACACTTTTATCTTATCTAGCTAGCTAGATTTTTTTAGGTTTTGTTGATTTTTCTTGAAAAAATAAATTTCTAACATTCGTGTGCCTTGGAGTGCGTGGCATAATAAATACATGTGTAGTAAATAAAAACGTATATTTGTTTCATAATGGATAATTTTTTTATTGAGAAAATGGGAATTTCATTAATATTAAATAAGATATAAATAAATAATTATTGTTTTCATATACTCACATAAATTACTAGCTATTTGAGGAATAATTGACAGCACAAATAGTGTAAAATAGTTTTCTATACAATACCTAATCTTTTTAATAATTTTAACGAAAAACAAAAAATCTCAAAAAATTTTAAATGGAGGCTACCTATATGAAAACTGATTACTTCTCACATACATCAATACATGCAGGACAGAGCAAGAAAATAAAATTAGAAGGGCTAAATTAAAAGAATTATTTTAAAAAGTTAAAATTTCAGCTATTTTATTTTTAAAATTGTAAACAGTTAAGGAGAGGGTTAGAAAAAATATTTCCTTGCAGGGATTGGGTCCCTGTGAAGGGTGAACCCTTCCCTACCTCCTCGACCTCCGCCATTGCATTTTTGACTTTGAGTTAACCAGTTATTCAAAGACATCATCCAATTTAATCACATTATAAATCTTTAATAAACTAACAAAAACCAACAAAAACCATGATTTAATAAATTAACATTAAGATAGAAAACTATTTTATTTCATAATATAGTACTTAAATAAGATAACAATATTGGTTGGTTTATAATCTCAAATGCTGAATTAGTTAAGAAGTAATTAAAATTCAATGTTAGAATATTGATTTTAGCTGTTATTTACGTAGCAAGGAATCAAAAGAAAGGATCCTCCGACCTTACTAATATATTTGTTCGTGATTCATCGTTGAATTTTGTGCTTTCCTATAATAATTAGCATCCACACCTCTTATAAAAGGCCGAATGTGAACAGGATGCGTTCCTCAACTTTGAAATCTTTAAAAAGGTACATTCTTTAGAGGCAGATATGATCAACTTGCCTCTAAAAAATGTACCTTTAATGGCCAAGAACATGTTATTTCCTCTTTTAATCTTTTTTATAAATTAAAACTAACTTGATTCAGTAAAAGATCACACTATATATAGAAAGAAATATTCGAGAATATATTAACAGTTATTTTTTAAAATAAATTTTTAATTGAAAATTAATTAAAATAATATATTTTTATTTTTAAAAAATTATTTTTCAGAATATAAAAAATTAATTTTAAATAAAATAAATATTTTTTTATAAAACACGGTATAAAACGAAATTCAAGAAGAAGCGCCGACGTTAGCCTATCCTTTGTGTGTGGTCTCATTGACGGTGGCCAAAGCTGGCGGAAAGTATTTTATCAATTAATATCTTCAAATAAACGGCAATGATTGGTGAGAAGTCACTCTTATCGGAGCAGTTGTTTCCATCATGCACGGACCATATCGTGATTTTTTATTTGGAAGATACTGCCCACGTTTTATAATATATTTGTTACTGTAGTTGGTGGGTATTTTTATAAAATAATTTTTAATATATATATTAAAATAATTTTTTTAAAATGTGTTTATTTTTAATAGAAACACATCAAAATTATTAAAAAAATATATTAAATTAATATTATTTAATATAAAACATATTTTTAAATTCATTGAGAATGTAAAATAGTCTATTATGCTGACTCCTAAATTAGAAATAATCTAAAGCCGGTTTCTCGAACAAGTCAACTACCAAGAGTGCAAGGCTGCCTTTGCATGACGAGAGATGCCGACATCTTAAGCTAAGTGATTAACTAGTTAAAGGGTAATCTCAACTTGAAAGCAACATGTATTATTTCACTCTGTTTTTTTTTTTTTTTTTGATTGATTACACGAAGTGGCATTTTGGGTTTTAATTTGTGAAATTACATGGACACAAATATTAAAAATTACTATATGCCACAAACTACAAGTCTAGAATTATTTATCATCAAAAGTCCATTGCAAAACTCGAAGCATAGTTTCCGACATGAAAATTCATGATTTTAAATTTATATTAATACTGACCTAATATTTACTGGGTCAATACCAATATTTTTTAAAAACAATTTAAAAAACTAAATTTTAAATAAAATAATATATCAAGATTTACCTGGTGACCGACAAATTGATCTCCAAGTACTTTGACTATTTTCTAAGTCAAATCTTGAGTCATAGTCTGTTTGTTTGCGTGGTTATTTTTGTGTTTGAAGCAACCACAGCCAAACAATTGTTTGTTAAATATAAAAATGTAATTTAAATCTTGACGGGGCCCACTATATATTGTATTCGGAATGCAAGAAAATAGAAGCAGCTCTGTGCTACTTTTTCACTCGCATTGCCCATTAAAGTGAACAGTACAAGTGAATCTTACCTACTTTCTATTCAATTTTCATGTTAATTAACATTGCAATGTTCAGAGAACAGTGAGAACATTGCAATTAACATAAAAGGTGTAGCATGCTGTACTGAAAAGTGAGCAGGCTACACTGTTCCAGTCAGACTTGTCAGACTGGGTCCGGTTCAAAGCTCTATATGCATTGAACCGGGTCCAACCCAATAAAATAAAAAATAAAAATTATTTTTAAATTTTTAATTATGTTTTATTTAAAAAATTAGTGTTTAACATTATTCAATGACAATACATAAATTAGATAAAGATCGCGTGATGACGTAGCATTTGCAGAATTTGATCGCAATTTCAATTTCGTTCCTAATTATATTTTCCTTAATGTTGTTGCGCGCTTAAGAAACCAAAAAAATTATAGTCCTTGTCGGATGTATTTCATATGTGATGGAATTATAAATAGTTTAATGGAACAATAAAAAATATTTTACATAAAGTATTATTTATTTCATGATATAATAACAATAGTTAAATTTACAATATTTAAATTAAAAACCATCAATATTAATATATATTTTTTAAAATTATTTTATAACCTCAATTTTAAAAGCATTATTAACCAAATACATTAAACAACTTTTTGTTCAACCTCAATTTCAATCATAATTTTAACCAAACATATATAATTATCAAATTAACATCAACCAAAAACATTTTTTATAAAATAATTTTTTTTCAAACTACAACCATAATAGCTATCATAATACCAAACACGTAGAGTGACACCAATAACAACATAAAATACATACGGATTCACATTATTAAATTTAAAATTTTCATAATTCATAATAGAAGCTTGGTAAGGAAAGTGTTTATTTGAAAAGTGCGTGGCGCGTATTTTTTAAACAAACACAGTCTCGTACTACAAATTAATCACTCAAGAAATTACTTTGTTTCACTGTATAAATTAATCAAGAAATTACCTTGTTTCACTGTATAAATTAATCAAGAAATTACCTTGTTTCACTGTCTAATCGATATATTAAACTTTTTTGTGTAAACAATTTTCTTTTTTGGAAGAGAAACAGTACATAAAAACACAAAATTCTCGTATATTCACACAGCCGTAATTTCTTGATTAAAAGTTCGAGCCGGGTGAAGTCCAAAGTAAGATTTGACATCTCAACAACACACTCCACGAAATGGGCTTTAGAGTTTCTTTTACGTGGGCCGAAGCTTTTGAGCCCATTCCTTACTTTACAAAGATACGATGAGTTGGTTCCTCTTTTAGCTCAGAGAAGAAACGAATAAGATTGAGAAAAGCCCATCCTCAAAGTCAAATAAGCTCAGCTCCTCTTTTTCCTTTTCTTTTTTTAATCATCACAAGCCAAGGTTATAACATCAGGTTATAAGATGGGAAAAGTTAATCTTCAGCTGTATATTTTAACCGGTAGGTTTTAGATTTGTTTTTTAAAAATTACTAGTTTCAGTTTCATAAATTTCAGGGTTACTAGAGGCTTATATAGTTGTTAACTTTAGGGTCTGTGAGATTAGTCAAAGTGCGCGAAAGCTGACCCGAATATCCATGTTAAAAACAAATCTAGGCAAATAAAATAATTTGGGACTTTATTGAATCCTGACTGATTTAAATTTAAATTTTAAAACAATAAAGGATATTATTTTAAAATAATTTTAAAACTTTATTTAATAATGTCTGTGAAATTAGTTAAGGTACGTGAAAGCTGGTCCAAATATTCATGTTAAAAAAAATTCAGACAAATAGAATAATTCAAAACTTTATTGAATCAGTCAAGATAGAGATTGATTTAAATTTTAAAATAATAAAAGAAATATTAATGCAGATTAACCTGAATAAATTTAGATTGATTCTTGTTACTTAGTTAACCCAAGAAAACACTTGAATAAAAAACCTTTGAGAAAAATTTTGGTCAAAATAATATTAGAATAATCATTTAAAAAATAAAATAAAATTAACTTGACCTATTCATCAAGACTTTATCCGGATTAACTTACATAACAAATCTTAAAACAATGATCACATAAGTTGGTTGCCAAAGTAACTAATTAAGAATATATATATATATATATATATATATATATATATATAAAAACAGCACTAATGTGTGGTAACTTCTGCTTTATAACAATAACAATGCTATCTTCTTAAGATTAAAAAAGGATCAGCAGGTTGCTTTCTACGTTTCTTTATCACTTTTGTACTAGCTTGCTTTAATTTTTTCTCTGCTTTCATTGGCCCAATGCACTTTAAACTTTGGTTTCTGATCCAATGGCATTTCAGCTAGTCACCGACCAACATGAGCCTAGCCCTAGCAGTCCCTTTTTTTTTCTTTCTTTCTTATAACTACCCTCTCTCAACTTGTTCTAACAAACTAATACTCTATGCATGCACTTCAACGTCAATCAAAAGGAGACATCATGCAATTTTAGATGAAAAAAAAAAATCGATTAGAAATTAACTCAAAGTTGTTTTGAATTAAAATGGTCATTGCATGCGCATACAATATTCTAATTACAAAATGATTTGGTATCCATATTATAGTGTTGGCGATAAAAGTTAGGCCACAAAAAAACAAAGTGGCTTTTCTTGGTTTATTGTTTTCCTCTTTATTGGTTAGGAAATAACATGGGATGTTAAAGTTGTAAGTTTACTTATAAAATCATATGATTTTATAAGTTTAATGTATATTTATCATAAAAAAAATTAGAATGAAATTATGTAAATTAGTGTAAAATCGATAAAATCATGATTTTACTATTGATTTTAAGATTTTATAATAATTTTAAATTTTTAATTGTTATCTTCCTCATTGCATACCCTTATGTTTATTCACTAATGCATAAGTCTTACAAATAGTTGTTTCCATTGATTCTTTTTTCAATCAATAGTGCAAGAATGAAAAAAATATAATATTGATTAAACACTTCTTAACAAATAAAAAAATTATCTGGAACAAAACTTTGAAACTTCTCATTTTACAAAGATATTTTTATATATTAGATACTTTAAAGTCTGATCCACCATGTATTTATGCCTAAATAATATAGTCTTTTAAATAAGTTTACAACGTTATGATTTCTCTATAGAAAATCCCATAATTTATCTAAGATATGATCTAACAAGAAACTAGACTTCATGATTTAAAAAAAAAATCATACTTTGAATTGTTTAATTCATTCGTTTAAGTTCATACAAAGTCTACAATTCTTTATTGATCCACTTATTGAGATTTATAGTATATAACAAAAAAATATTTAAAACTTATGAAAATATAACAATGTCTAAAAGTAAACATAACAACATATAAAAGTAATGTATTATTCATCAAGGCAAAATGCATTATACAAGCTAAAACACTACCGATTTGGAGGGAACATTGAAACTAGTGTTAGTCAACAAGGTAGTACAATTATCAAAACATGGTTTGTTTTCAATGTTTTTTTTTTAGCACAGAATCTTACAAACCACTTCCAAATTTTTTTTCCTTAGATCTTATATGGTAGAATTTTATCATGCAAGAACAAGCATACCACATCTTTATTGATGAAATTGCTTAATGTGTTTTATGAACTGTGAATGAAAAAAAATACTTACTTTTGATTTTATAATTTTACAATCTATTTTTGCAATCCGAGTTTTTTTTGTATTTTTCATGTCATGTCAAAAAATCATTTTTGATAACATCTACTTGGAAAAGAGAAAGGATATCATTCCAGATAGAAAATAGATTCTTTAGATAAAATATTTATCGAAATAACAATTTAATAAAAGTTATATATTTTCTAATTTATCCTTAGTTTTTAAATTATAATTCTTTTAGGGTAAACTTAACCCTTGAAATAGAACATAAATCTCAGTTTAATTATATAAAAAAATTATTTACAATAAATCTCCATAGCTTACAAAAATTCTAAATGGAATCTTTCATTTTAAACATGTGTAAAATATCAAGTTTTGTTTAAAATAGCATTGATTGTGTACAATTTGGATGAACTCCATAGAAAGGTGCACAATGATTGGGTCGGTATATGAATAATAATAGCACAAAATGATGATATATTATATTTGTAAGATCCCACATCGGAAACGAGTGTCCAGAGCCAGGACCTTATAAGTGCATGCTCACATTGACTAGTAAGACGCGCTTTGGAAAGTCAGGCCCCACGGTGGGCTCGCTTCTACAAGGACAAACCCAAGCGGGCCTGTGGGACCCAAAGCGGACAATATCTTGCTAGTGAGGTGGGGTGTTACATTTGGTATCAGAGCCGAGGACGACTCGTCTTAAGATGGGGGGATTGTAAGATCCCACATCGGAAACGAGTGTCCAGAGCTAGGGCCTTATAAGTGCATGCTCACCTTGACTAGTAAGGCGCGTTTTGGGAAGCCAGGCCCCACGGTGGGCTCGCTTCTGCAAGGACAAACCCGTGCGGGCCTGTGGGACCCAAAGCGGACAATATCTTGCTAGTGAGGTGGGGTGTTACATTTGGTATCAGAGCCGAGGACGACTCGTCTTAAGATGAGGGGATTGTAAGATCCCACATCGGAAACGAGTGTCCAGAGCTAGGGCCTTATAAGTGCATGCTCACCTTGACTAGTAAAACGCGTTTTGGGAAGTCAGGCCCCACAGTGGGCTCGCTTCTGCAAGGACAAACCCGTGCGGGCCTGTGGGACCTAAAGCAGACAATATCTTGCTAGTGAGGTGTGGTGTTACAATGTTTGATATGATGTATCAATAACTGTCACTTTTAGTATAAGGTTAAAAAAAAAATAGAGATGAACTGATAGATGAGTAATTATTTCAAGAATAATTTTTATGAATATAAAAATTGATTTATAAGGATTTTAGTATATTAGGATATGGTTAAAAATATGTTAGCTAGCACAATTCACAATTCAAAGTTTATGAACTAAATGTATAATATTAATGATAAATACCATAATTAGTATGTAATAATATAAATAGGAAAAATATAGCTTGGTTGCGCTAAGCCAAACCGAACTCCAAACTTAATGCTTCGTTGAAATGTCTCGTTCCACCGAGAATTTATTTTGCAGTCTAAACTCATCTTTCAAGAAAATTTCATTTTCAAGAAAAAAATAATGTCTACTTTCTCTCCTGTCTCTGTTTTTTCTCTCTTTATTTTCACCTGCTCAAACGGAAAAAGAAAAAGAAAAAGAAAAATAGCTTTCCTTTCACCTCCTTTTCTTTCCTTTTCGGTCCCTTATTTCCATTTTATTCCCAACCCAAAAAAGCTTTTAATTAAGGGTTGAGGTGGTAGGTAAATAGAACGATAGGGCATTTATTTAGACCTTTATGCAATGAATAATAATTTTACAAAGGGCACCGGCTATATATATATATACACATATACACACACATCACACGTGAGTAATTCACGACTAATTTTCCAGTACTTGAGGCACTAGAAACGATGAACGTGTTCCCAACCCTAATGACCAATTACAAACTTGCCAAAAGGGGCCTCGACCCACAGTATGCAATGCTATGCTACAAGACACACCGATCACTGCTATGTGATTGGACAGTAAGTTGCATAGTGGAAGCAATCGAGTGGGGCTAGCATTATCCTCAGGGACAAAAAATGGTGACTCGCCACCACGTTAAAACACCCATTCAGACAAGGCCTGTCAGTTACACATGTGGGACCTAACCGAACCGAGTCGGTCTAGATTTGGTGGAGCTCTGCTTGCCTCTTCCAAGTGCCCAACCTAACACCAAAAGCCAAAGGGAAAAAGTCCTTTCTGCCAAAGAGCAGAAAACTCCGGTGGATCATTTGAAGCCTTCATTTCACCATCGACAATTCAGTCTCTAGTTTGTAAAAAACAAGACCTTTTATCAACTAATCCAGCATTCATTGAAAATGCCATTTATTTTATATTTCTTGACCCGGTCAAAATCTTGTTCGTTGATGCCAAGCATATACATGATCTTTCCATGATCATAAGGACATATATATATATATATATATATGGTTTGTTTTCATCGAATTCAAGGGTGATATGTATTCTTAATTTGGACCTTTCCTTAATTTGCTCACGCAGTAAATTATTGAATTAATAAGGCAAGAGAGGCGCCTTCATCTTATCTGAAGCATCGTCCGTCGAATAAAATGATTGATCTCAATATATATGCAAAATGAAACTTATATCAAGATCATTCATGGTGGTTTTAAATAAAATATTCAATACATCAAGCCCCACATGGACCTACCAATTAACTCCCTTTTTATTATATACACTAATGGATATATATATATATATATATATATAGAAACAAACTATTTAAATATTTCTTGAATTATTAATTTATATTTCTATATATCGCGCGTGATGAGATCAATTTAAGTAATTTGGATTAGGAAAATGTCCGTCCGTTGCTTGATTGTAGTGGTGACCAAATACCTACTTCGGCAATGCAGACTTTTGATCGATGTTCATATGAATCTTGACAAAAATCAAAACATATATATGAGATAGATTCCTTTGCATCATTATTGTTATTGTTTGACAAAACTTTATTCAAGCGATGACCAATCAAACAGCAATCTCACCGCCCAAACTCCCACCACCACAAACACTATAAAAGAAAATGCAAATCCATGTTCGAGTCCCGTTGTGCAATAAAAACCACTTTCCCTGCAAGGTAGGGTACATCATCATCATCATCATCAAGATGTTGATTTTCAGCTATCAACAAGCAAGCAAATAAATAAATAAATACTAAATCATGATTATATAAAGTAAGTGGGTCCCCTATCCATGTCAGCCTCTTCTGCGTTGCTGAGACAAACATCCTAAATAAATTCGAAGCAGCAAAACTTACTCCCTCGTTTACAATATTTACATGGTTCTTGGTTTTCTAACGAAACCACTGTAATATTCAGACATGTCGTCCCTGCATCCATCAGAGCTGGATTCAGTCGCCACAGATTCTGTAGCCTCCTCTCCTCGGTCCGATTATCACTCGTCGCATGATCCACGCGTGCGCTTCATGTGCAGCTCCGGAGGCAAAATTCTCCCCCGCCCTCACGACAATCAGCTCCGATATGTTGGTGGTGACACTCGCATAGTTGCTGTCCATCGCTCCACAACTTTCTCTACTCTCATCACTAAATTATCAAAATTGTCAGGTACTGTGAATTAAAAAAAACCCTAATTCATAACTAAATAAACATTCAGTACTTATACGTCGTTCTGATTCGTTTATAATACTATTTGTCTCAGGAATTGTTAACTTGAGTGTCAAGTATCAACTACCAAATGAAGATCTTGATGCTTTGATATCTGTAACAACTGACGAGGATGTTGAGAACATGATGGATGAATATGATCGTGTTTTACAAAATCAAAACCCACGTTCGGCTCGGCTTAGGCTATTCTTGTTCTCTACAGCAAATGAGGAGTCATCAAGAGCAAGTAGTATCAGTTCACTTCTTGACGGATCAACTAACCGTGAAAACTGGTTTTTGGATGCTCTTAATTCCGGCGCTAGGAGGCTTGAACGTGGAAGGTCTGAGGCTTCTTCAATTATTTCTGAAGTACCAGATTATCTATTCGGGTTGGAGAATTCGGATGAGACCAAACAGAAGTCCCGTTTCGTTATGAACGATAATGTTTCAGCTTCCGATCCGGGTTCTCCTGCCCCTGTTGTTTCTTCCCCGTATTGCTCAACTTCTTCGGCTGTGCCTACTGTGCCTTCATTTCCGGATCTTCCACCTGTTAAGACCAAACCCGATTACCCAGATCCGATAACAGTACAGGTGAAGCAGACACCCGTTGAGGGTTATTCTGAATCAATGGAGCCACCACCGATGACACAACCAACCGGTTATCCGGGTAACCCAGTCATGCATTATATTCCGGATTCTCGTTATTCTGGTGCTCCAGTACAACAAATGCCGGTTTATTATGTTCAGGGTACAATTCCACCAGGGAATGTTCAAATTCGCTCCCCATATGCTCAACAATACCCGATTGCAACTGGGCAAATGCCAATCCGATACCACCAAGCTGTGCAAGGAATGGGTCAAGTGTATAGTGGAATGACAATGAGGCCCGTTGCGGCAATGGATCCGTATGATGGTGCTAGAGTGGTTTCCGATGGGGTGAATCAACAGGTTTATTACGGAGTTCGGAATGCAAGCACGGGTATGGTTCAAGGGTATCCGGGCATGATGATCCCGGGTGGGGAGGATTTGAAAAGGACCGCATCCGATGTAAATCCGGGTCGGGTATCCCAGTAATCCTGGTACATGTGGTTATTTCGACTAGTCTTTATTTGTATAAATTTTGTGTTTCGGTGATCATGTACTACAGATAATTCGGCTTGTAATTAGCAATATTTTTTTTTTTTTGCTATATTTGGTTCGTTTTGTATCAAGAAACATGAATGGTTTTGAATGGGTTGTGTGTGGGTGAGATTTATAAATTTTCTATATAAAATCACTTTTTTTTTCTATCACTTTTTCCATTTTATTTATATTTTTCATATTCATTTCAAGGATATATCTAAAAAAATCATACTATCGAAATATAATAAGATTATCAAAATCAATAATTTAATTTAAAATCGTGTTGTTTTATTTTTTAAAAGTTAATATAATAAGATTATTACTAAATTTAACTAGGTTTATCGAGGTATTAAGAAATCAGTCATGTCAATTGACTTTCTTGAATTTTTTTAATTTAATTTAAAACTTAAAATTTCACTAACGTAAGGTTTCATGTTACAGATTTTCAAATCACAGACGGGATTTAATGACTATAATTGAATTATTGCTGCTTGTAATATTTTATTTTATTTATTTGTAGAGATGACAGGAGAGAGAAATGCATGTACATTCAAAAGAGAATAATTGACAGCTGGGTTTAAACATAGTTTATGGGCTTCAATTATTGGGCATTGCGGTGGACGGCAGTCCCTCTCGTACCAGACTATACGATTCTCCCATTTTAGGGAAGTGGAGGATATATATATATATATCTTAATTTTATCATTTTACAAGTGAAGTAACTGAGTTCTAGCCAGTGTTTTAAGACCCGGCCCGGCCCGGCCCGGTGGGTCGACCCGGGACCCGGACGACCCGGGCATGTGGCCGGGCCGGGTCTAAGGAAAAAACAGGTTAGGAATTGGCCCGGTTAGACCCCATCGACCCGGGACCCGGCCAAACCCGGCTGAGACCCGGGTTTATTTTTTATATATATTTTCATGCCTGAAACGACGTCGTTTTAAGAGAGACAAGTCACAAGTTAATTGCAAAGTAGAGAACTGAGAAAAAAACCTAATTAATTTCAAGAATTTGTCAAACCCATTTCACTCTCAGTTGCGAAGAAGAGCAGATGAGCAGAAGAATCTTGAATCCTTGATTTTTTTTATATATTCTCATGCCTGAAACGACGTCGTTTTAAGAGAGACAAGTCACAAGTTAATTGCAAAGTAGAGAACTGAGAAGAAAACCTAATTAATTTCAAGAATTTGTCAAACCCATTTCACTCTCAGTTGCGAAGAAGAGCAGATGAGCAGAAGAATCTTGAATCCTTGATTTTTTTTATATATTCTCATGCCTGAAACGACGTCGTTTTAAGAAAGACAAGTCACAAGTTAATTGCAAAGTAGAGAACTGAGAAGAAAACCTAATTAATTTCAAGAATTTGTCAAATCCATTTCACTCTCGATTGCAAAGAAAAGCAGATGAGCAGAAGAATTTTGAATCCTTGATCGCCGTTTCTATTCTAAGCATAAGGTTAGATGAGCATAAGACACCCGTAAGAATTTCACTGATCATCTTTATGCTGCTTTGCTGAGAAGAGGGATCACAGCCTTCAAAGATGACCGAAAACTCAAGAGAGGAAACACTATCTCAACGCAAATCCTTCACGCAATACAAGACTCGAGAGTTTTAGCTGTCATCTTCTCAAGTAATTATGCCTCTTCAACTTGGTGTTTGGATGAGCTCGCTCAGATTTCTGAATGCTTGACGGGTCAGACACAAACTGCAGTACTAGTTTTCTACAGAGTAGATCCTTCTGAAGTCCTGAAACAAACAGGGAGATTCCGAAAAGCCTTCGCTGAGCATGAAGAAGTTTTTAGGCAGAATTCGGAGAAGGTGCATGGATGGAGAACTGCATCTCACAGAAGTGGCCAATCTCTCTGGATGGCATTTGCAGGATAGGTACCTTCTCTTTGCTTCATTTTCCACTATCACAAAATTTTCGCATGACAATCAATCATTAAAGCTGTTCTTTTACCCTGAATTAACATCGTACCGCGGATTAAAGCTGTTCTTTTTTTTTTTTTTATATATATATATAGGTTTTTTTGGGTTAACCCGGGTCAACCCATCTGACCCGTGACCTGGAGGGTCGACCGGGTCAATGACCGGGTCGGGTTTCAAAACTATGGTTCTAGCCCAGCTGTTTTATTGTTTCGTGTCCAAGATCTTGACGACCATCATCAGTTAAATTACAGCTAGCCTGAAAAATGAAGAAGAAAAGAAAATTATTTTTAAATTAGTATATTAAAATAGTCTGAAAACACACAAAAAAAAAAAAAAATAAATTAAATACAAAATTTAATTTTTTAAAAAAAAATGTAATGTAATAACAAACAAACATGATAAGAACACAGCTAAAATTCATCCAGATTTCACCTGGAAACCGATGGCCCAAAAACCCTAGGCTATTCAAATGGTGGGTTAATTATATGTGCGTGCGAGGAGTTTCAGGCCATCTACTCGGTGAAATCCTCCACAAAATAATCATTATCCTGATCTGGGCAAGATAAATGCAAAAAGTAAAGTTTTTTTTCCCCTCTTCTCCTCAGCTCATGGAGGTGGTAATTATTAACACAACATGAAAATATAAACATCAAGTGTTTCAGTGTAGTCCCCGTTGTAACAAATACTGAGAGGTAGATATATTTTATGATATTGAAGCTGTATAATTATTTGATACATACAATATAAAAAAGATATATATATATATATATCACTCTTTGACGAAACCGAATATAGATTTCTTTCACCTCTTTATTTGATTTCTCTTCGATGATCACCATAAAATTCCCATTAAAGGTATAGTTAAATACAGAATCCTGGGGATTTGCATAAATCAAATTGAATAAGGAATATATTTGAAGAATGGTCAAGGTTTATAAGTTTCGGAATCAGGACTTTGGGCTGCCAATTATTAAATGAAAGTCGGATCGAGCAGGCCAGTTCAGACAAAAAAAAAAGAACCCTCTAAGCAGAAGCATGGTCATAGTCTAGCAACATGTGTGGGCTTACAACAAAATTCTTAGAACAGAAGTCTTCAGGTTTTTGCCCAGATCTACAATAGAAGGCTTGTAGCTGCACATCTCCTTGTTCTTTCTTTTAAGGCCTTGACCTACCCAATTGAAGATGGTTTAGAGGTGAGCCCCGGCTCCAACCATTTGGTTTAGATTCAATGAAATTGAATCTTATTTAAAATTTCTAACCAAACCGAATCAAATATAAAATTAAACCGGTCACCTCTGTTTTATTTATGTTAAAACAAAACAAGGTCAAGTGGAAAGAAAAAAAAGTCTAAGACAATATTTCCATGAGAGCTTTGGTTTTTTCTAAACAAAAAATAAGATGCTTGATTTGGTTTGATTATAAATAGTCTCGGTTCTTTTAGTTTGATTTCTTGTTTTTTTTTTTTTTTTTTTTTTTTTTTTTTTTTTTTTTTTTATAGTTTGATTGCTCGGTTTGATCCTTTTGATTTCTAAAAATCAAAACCAAACTGATTTTTTTAAAATTTTCTAATCAATTTTTCGGTTAATTACTCTAGACAACTTTGTTATTTTTCTCATCCCTATATATACAAGAGAAAAAATTTACAGTCGTCAAAACTTATGTCATCTCGTATATTCCTTTATTAAAAAAAAAAAGTTATTAGATATACAATCCTTTAATTAAACCTGCTTTTGTTCTTTATTGGTACAATAAAATTACATGAACACATACTTCAAATACACCTTATCTATGGATTTACCCTTTTCCATTATGCCATATATCGGTAATGTAAATCTTATTTAATCAACCCAATATGGTTAATTTGTCAATGCTTTTCCTTTATTTTGGCTCATTTAAGAGGTTAATCATTAAACTCTTAAATTACTATATGATTATCAAACATATCATTCCATTGTTTTTCTAAATTAAAATGAGATTTTTTAGCACAAAGGTATGTAGAGGTTAATTTATGCAACCCCACCCTCCCCTAATCCCTCTTATTTCAGGTATGAATTGATTTGATTTTTGTAAATTAACTCCTGAAATTACTAGCTAGTCTAGTGCTTCTCTTATCTATTCCTTTCAAATTTCACACACGAGCTTGAGGTGTGTTCATACTTCATATGCAAAATCAGGACTTTACAATCCAGTAAAAATTAAGCAAACGGTTCTCGCACGCAGCACAACATGCCATGCAAGACTAGCCAAAAGGGCATGAATAATGGTGGCAATTCCATGATTTTGTCCCAAACATAGACCAGATGAAGTGGGCTTTTCATTGACTGTCTTACACAAGAACTTAATAATGATGCTGCTATCTGCATGGGGTGAAGGGCGTGCAACCTCGCACTCATACTCTCACATGAATGTCTCTGCCATCTAAGCCTCACCAAGTTTCTCTAATCCCTTGGAAACAACAAGACCAAAAACCCTAACCAACCATACTTTTCTCTAAAATCATGGCAAGTTATGAATACATATATAGTTAGGCATAAATATTAGAATATAATTAGGAAAGATGCATATGGAGAGAGCGGGGGGAGCGCCTGAGACACAGAAAAGCAAAAGCAAAAGTGTATTGGTCTCCCAATGATTATAAAATGGCGATTTTTACCAGCTTTAGGGCTTTCTCTTGCATCAATGAGCAGAAGAGAATACATTGGGGTCGCAAAGTAGAAAGACACGTTATAAGAAATTAAAGTAATGAAAGAACAAATAAAAGGTGAGATGTAACAAAAGGTATACATTCTCTAGGCTAAATTAAGGTGGGTCAAGATTAAATTAAATTAAGCTATCTTGGATTATTCTCTATCCCTATATTTCTTCTTATGTCTTGCTCATCAGATCCTACTTTATTTGGTTTTCATAAATATATAGAAAATGACATGATCTCTTGCATTACTCAGTTGATTCACTTAATTTTTTGTCGCATACCAACACCTAACGTTGCTAAATCACGTGGTGTCTGAGTCATTTTGCTATAGCATGGCCCTTTGATTATTGTTTGAATAATACTGATCACGATGTCATATTAGATTAAACGAAATTCCCTTTTGGATTAGCAAATTGATTATTAACATGAGGATGCTAATTAATCCGCATTTGTGATCTTAAAGGTTTCGTGATGTATAATGAATGGCTTAAGCTCTTAGGCCAAAATATCAGAGAATGGTTAGTATGAACACCTATACATGTCTTAGCCATTGATTGTGAGGAAACTTCACTTCTCTTGGTTTTGATATATTTGACTCAATGGCTGAAATATGAATGATATGTAATCATTTATAGCAATTTTTATGATATAATCATAATTTATAACATTTTTTTTTTATGATATGCAATCATTTAAACCACTAGAACCTTAGACATTTTCCAATTGGACTTAAAAGTACAATTAATGATGGTAAAATGATAGGGATATCATGTGAACCAAAAGAAATGAGATGATTTGAATATTAATTGGAATGACTTTAAGGTAAGGTCTTGATGATTATGGAGAAAAAAAAAAGGGGTAAGGTCTTGAAGAAAAGAAGACCTTCACTTAGTCTTCCTGTCTTCAAAGCTACTAATGATTTGTTCACCTTTATTGCAACTGTAATTAAGATGATATGCTCTGCATGTCTTCAAGATGAACAGAAGCTTTGTTCAAATGGTTTGACCATAGGGCAATGATGATTGAAGAATACAATGATAAAAGAGGCCTCAAGGCAATGTCCACAAAGAGGGAATGGCCAAAAGGTGATTGTTGAGACTGTCTGATTATTACCTTCTTTTTTCAATACGTGGTTAATGTTTTCCTTCTTTTAAAAACAAGATTTTCTGTCATTTTCTTCTTCAAATCCCGTCTTAAATAAAATTCCTTGCAAATCCTACAATGATTGTCTCAATTACTCAACATGCATCTAGGATTTCTGACAGCATCTTCCAAAAAACATCATGAATAAAGATTACGTTGAAATTCTCTGATATTTGATCTGATTTGGTCAGTATACGTACATTTGAGGAGGAAAAAAGAAGCAAAGAGGCTATGCATTTCGACATCTCACAACCAAGATTCATAGCCATTGTTTAATTGTGTCTACTTCGATATTGAATTCCAATTTTGCTTTAAAGCAATTGCAAAACGCGGGGCATTCGAGTTAACAAGTGATGCAATGTGTCCCTATAATAATTTCGCTTAGTTCTTAAAGCGAACTGATTGTTCTTGCTTTCTAGGTATCATGTCCTCATTTCGCATGTCTTAATCAAAAAGTTTAAGGTTGGACATCCCATATGTTTAATTCCTGGTTATTGATAATGGAATTAATCTCTTGCAAGACTCATAAATTGCCCTGTTCGTGCATGCAAATTATTGTACTAGAGGAGAGCTGGCTAGTATTATTCTCTTGGAAGTGGCTCGATTGCAGTACAAATATGGAGCTAGCTAGATTGTGATATTTTTTGTGAGTACTGACATGCACACATAATACAGTGGGGACTCTTGCCTGTGCAGATTGATGAATGAATGTCTTATTATTCAATGGAAAGGAATGATCACAAATATTTGGTTTAAGGGTTGCAGAATGTTAGCAACCAATAATTAAGAACTATATCACATTTATGTGGTAGCTAGATTTGTTGGTTCATACATTTCAAATCTTTCAGGAATTTGATATGTGTTGTTAATATATCTATCACACATTGAATTTCTTCCCTGGATCAATCGAAAAATAAATGCAGAATTTACGGATACAATGTCCTATCACTATTGATAGGGACTGGCTTGTGTGTGTGTGTGTGTGTCATGGGATTGATGGAATATATATAATGAAGAATTAAAGTGAGGAAATTGCTATGAGGAGCTTGTTAATAAGAGCATTTGTCCAACTCTTTTCCCTTAATTTAATTTGTTTTGATTAGTAGAGAAGCCCGTGCAGCTCTCAAGTCTATATATTAAATAATTTATTTGCAATGCCATCTTCTGGTTAATTTCAAACTAATGAGTTTTTGCTACGAATAGAACCCTAATATTAATTTAAAGTAAAAACATTACAAAATGGGATGTAGGGTATGTTAGAGATATATATTTGAATTGAGTGCAAGGATGATCATGATAAAATGAAGAAGGAGAAAAAGAAGAAGAAACACAATGAATAAGGCGTGACCTGTGTGCATGGGACCTCTCATTAAACATTAGGACATGAAACCAAGCTGTCTTCCTGCCATGACAAGGAAAGACCGTTAACTGTATTTGTAAATGTACTGAATATATATATATATAGGAATTCTGCAGTAAAATGTTTGAGGGTTTCTCTTGGAATGACCTATATGGTTGGTAGTGCAGTTGGAGGACATTCCATTTGTCTTATCTTCCACGTAAATGATATTTATGAATGGAGGTGTCCAGGGCTGCTTTAGCTTTATCTACATTTGTATTGTTTTCTGGAAGGTAACATTTATTGCTTTATGTCTTGCTATATCATTGCCAATATATATATATATATATATATATATATATATATGGTAAGGTATGTAATTGATGAGGCTTCAAAATATCGATCCAAGCAATTTGAAAATAAAAGTTATGAATAATTAGTTCATTTTTTAGTTCAAGTATTTTAATTTATTTTCACTATTTAAGGTGTTTAATAGCTTGATATAGAAAATTCAAGTGGTTAGTAGTTAATGGTGTTTAGTAAACTAATATTACTATAGTTGATATCTGATGCTTAGATCCGTTAAATTTGAGGTTATTATAATCATATATTTTTTTCTTTTTTTGTCGGTGAACTATATATTTTTGCTACTGTTAATTAGAATGAGGAAATTTATGTGACACTGAGACGCTGCTACAGTGGTGGGGTTCTGCAGATAATATGTTCCCTGCAATATGGTGTTGAGAAATTGCTCACGAAGGATCTTCACTTGTCTAATTCATTTTTCCTCGAAGGAAAATTAAACAATTCTGAAGAAAAAACAAGGAAAGCTTGTACCAACTTTGGCATTTATCACACACACGTGAGTGACATGCAGAGGTATGGTACATGTGGAGGACAATCTGATGGCCCACTAACTTAATTAGCAAAAGAACTCGCAGTATGATGGGTCTCTGTTGCATCCTTATCCGACTCAACGCTAACTCAGCTAACTCATTCCAATGACTCAAGGCTAACTCAGCTAACTCATTCCAATGACTCGTATGAGATTCTGTTCTCACCATTGCCAAGTGAATGGTTAAGCTTCAATCTTTGATAATGTTACAATCTTAATTAGTGTTGCTTCCTCCTGGTATGGTGCTATTGTATTGGCTTGGCAATTCTTTTTGCAAGAACATAAATTTCCTTGATCTTATGCTTGATTACATTTCAAGTCCAATAAACTTTAATAAAATTTGTATCATACATGTGACGGAGCGCTTTTCTTAAATGATTCATAAATTATTAGCGTGATCGTTAATTTTATGATCTATGAGATTAATTAAAATAAACACAAGCTGATTTAAACACTTATATTAAAAAAAAATATTTTAAATTGCTTCAAATTTCCAATTAATACCTCTAATTATGTTTCTTTAATTGTGTCTATCCACTTTTTAGTAAGCAAATTAACTGTAGATCTTAATTAATATTAATTGAGTTAAATAGTATATGGATAGGATTCAAACTTGGGTGGTGATCACTTGGGTTAGGTGTCGCAACATTTCTACACTTGAGAGTACGTATTTAAAATAGCTTAATTAATAATTCGTTGAGTTACTAATTAGCATTATTCTAATCCTAATAAAAGTTTCAGATGGGATAATTTAATTTTAAATACAATCAGTGCTATGAATATTTTAAATGTACATTTAAATATATGTTGCAATCTATTGATTTACAGTTAATGTGATGGATAAATATTTTTGCAAAAAACTAATAATTATAATAATAAAATAAAAACCTACCTAGGATTGAATTTATTGAATATAATACATATGTTACTGATCATATTCATCGTCTTCAACCAACAAAAAATAAAATAAATTAGTAATTTCTTTTTCTTTCATTTGGAATTCAAAATGATCACTAAATGGCCCTTAATACATTCTTTACTTTTTATATGAAACGATAGGACGCGATTGTTGATAATAATACTCCACAAGTTTAATGTAACACCCTCGATTAGCTAATTTCTAAATACATTTAGTGATATAAAATTATTTTAAAATCTTATTTAATATCATAAGTTTTTTAATTGAAATAGTTTTTTAATATAATATTAATTAGAGTTTTTAAAACTAAATAATTACGAGTTTGAATTTCACCATTTTATTCTAACTAATAAAATTAATTACAAACAAACTTATGCAAGTTTTAATTTTTGAATTTTAGTATCTTTATTTTAATAAATTAAATTAATAAAATTACATACAAGATAATAATTAAATTGTGCAAATTTTAAGTTTATTTAAGAGAATATATTAAAAAGTAATAAAAAATTATTCTTTAAATCCCATATAACAATTTAAATTCTGAAATTAAAATGGGTATTAGTTTAAAAATGCTACTAGTAAAGAGTAAAAAAGCATTAAGCATCTCTTTTCGCACTAAAGGCATTTTGTGAAAGATGGCTGATTAGGATAATGGCAAGGCACCATTGCTGTCCATCATGTGATTAGATCAACAAGTGCCAAGTAGTGCTAATTACCACCAGTCCAAATGGGGTAGAGCTAAGTACTGCCCTTGGTATTGCTTTTTGTGCAAACATTTATATATGAAAATGACATTTTACTGTATTTCTTTTTATAAAATATTATTATTATAATGTGTTTTATTTTATTTTTTTAGTTTTCTTTTTAATCTAAGTTTTTTTTAATTTTAATTCCATCATTCAATATTAAATTTATTAAAAATTAAATTTTATAATTTTTTCAATTTACTTTTTATGTGGTTATAACAATCATATAACCCGAACAACAAGTTTGACACGTTAACTTGGTTGACTCAAGTTTAGTGATTGAGCTTCATAATTTTTTGAATTTACTTTTTATGTGGTTATCTCCATTTCCTAATCCGAATTAACCTTGATTTGATGAGTTAACTCAATTGATTCAAGTTTTTTTTTTCTTTTTTCCAATTGACTTTTTTTTTTGTCTCAATATTATCTTTCAATATTTGATTGATTGGAAATTAAATTTTGATATTTACTTATTTTTGCTTTCTATGAGGTTATTTTCATCTCATGACTTGAGTTACGAGTTTGGAAAGTTAACCTAAATTGACTCGAGTTATTTTTTTTTGTATCTTTTTTTAATTAATTTTTTAATTCCAATTACATCCTTCAACATTAGGTTTAATGGGGATTAAGCTTCACGGTTGTTTTCAATTTAATTTTTATGAGGTTATTCTAGTCATATAATCTGGACTAGAGTTTGACAGGTTAACTCGTTTGACTCATTTTTAATCATTTTTCTAATTGATTTTTTTTATATCAATTTCATCCTTTAATATTGGGTTGATTGGGAATTAGGATTCATGATTTATTTTTGTTTGTTTTTATGAGTTTACCCCCCTCTCATGCCTCAGTCATGAGTTTTGCTGGTTAACTAGAGTTGACTCGAGTTGTTTTTCTGTGTCATTTTTCTAATCATTTTTTTTAATTTTATCTTTCAACACTAAGTTGATTAGGAATTGAGCTTAATGATTTGTTTCAATTTGCTTTCTATTTAGTTATATCGGTCTATGACTTAGGACACGAGTTTGGTAGGTTAATCGAATTGACTTGAGTGATTTTCTTAATTAATTTTTTTTTCAATTTCATCCTTCAACATTGAGTTTATTAAGAATTGAGTTTCATAATTTGTTTTGATTTATTTTTTAAGAAATTATTATGGTCTCATGACTCGACATGGGGGTTGGCATGTTAACCTGGGTAGATCCGAATCAATCCAATATGTTGTCGTCTCAGTATTTATAAAAGTAATTCATCTTAAATATTTATTTTGAGTTAAATTATATTTTTACCAGTTATTCGAGTTATTTTTAGACCTGTCATGGTAATTGGATCATATCGGGTCGATCTCTATATTATTTTAATTTTTTTATACTATAAAAATATTAATAATATCTAAATAATTTTTTATATTATAAAAAAAATTAATCTGACCTTTAATGTAGCACAGGTTAGTAAAGATTAATTCTTTAATTGTTTTTCTTTTCTTTTTTAAGACATAATCATTCCAAATTTTTTTTTTGTCCTCGTTCATTTTGGTCCAAGGAATTACTTTTCAACAGACCTTCTTTACACCGGAAATTCTTTTCTTTTTTGACCTTATTTACTTGACAGTATTTTGACATTTATTCTGAGTGTCTATATACTGTAAAAACAAAAGAACTCAATAAATGTTACTGTTTTCTTTCCCAATAACAAAGAGAGCGAGGCTGGGACCAATACCAGTATAAGCATAGTTATTAAACGATATCTGTGGCTAATGCTGTACCACAGGCCGGTTAATTTTTTTTCCACTTAAAAAGAGAATGCAAATAAAATAAATAAAAATGATACAAATAAAAAAAATACAATAACAATAAAAAAAATGAAAATGAAAAAAAGACAAAAAGAACTTGCGCTGAGCCTATATATTACCAAATAATAAATTTTGAATAATAAAATTAAAAAATAATTAAAAAAAATTTAAGTGAAATCAAGTTAACTAACAAACTCTATAATTATAAGTATAAAATTAAGATAATCTCATAGAAAAAAAAACAAGAATAAAAAAAATTCTGAAGATCTATTTATTATATTGAATATGATAACTCTATATAAAACAAAATAAAAAGAAAAAAGTTGAAGCTTAATCTCTATCAAATAAAATGTTGAAGAAAAAACATTTAAGAAAAAAAATATAAAAAAACTAGATCCAAGCCCACTTGGATCAAAATGCAAAATCTTTGACCCAATCTTGATACCACAGTAACATCATTTGAAAACACACTGAATAAAATCTTGAAGTTTAATTATCAAACAACTCAATGTTGATAAAAAAAAAAAACAAAAAAAATATGAGTCTACCTAAATTAACTGCTAACCCCGCGAACATGGGCTTATGATTGAGATAACCCAATTCTAATAAATCAATTTTTGAATGATTAAATTAAAATTAATAAATAAAAAAAAACAAAAAAAAAACTCAACTCTCATTAACCTTTGAAAATAACTCTAAAAAAATTAGAAAATATTATCTTAAAAAAAGAGGAAAAAAACAAGCAAATCTTGATGAATATACTAAACTTGATCTAATATTTAAAACTCACAACTCGTAAAATCCTAGCCTTGGTTTCAATTAAAAAACTTAATTCTCAACAAATATAATTTAAAATGATGAAATCATGAAAAAAATATATCAATTTAATAAACTTGTCAAATCAAGAAAGGTGGCAATAAAAATAATGAAGATCAATTTGATTATAAAAAAAAACCCAAAGAGGATGAAATTGTAAGGAAAAAAAATCTAAAAAAATGATACCAAACAAAACAAAAAAAATAGCAATCAAGAAATTAATAGTCAAATTTAAAAGATTAAAAAATAGAAGGGGATGAAATTGTAAAACATTTGCAATTTTATAAATTATTCAAAATTAAAAAATTATAATAAAAAGAGTAGAGACCAAATGTGAAGGAAAAAAATTACAAGGGCTGATTTGAAATTTTAAAAGAGCTAACATGAAATTCAAGAAAGAGAGAAAAAAAAAATAGTTGTTAGCTCCAAACTAAAAACATGTTTGGCGCATGTGTCACCCCATAATGAAAGGATACCACCATGGAAGGTGATGTTTGTTGATTGAAAGGCTCCACACACATCACAGTCACAACATGCCATCATTTTTTTTAATAATATTAATTATATGGTCAATTACAATAATATCACTAAGTAACATTCACATTAATAATCAAACCAATGTAAAAGGTCAATATAGAACTTGTGAAAGAGTTATGTTGATTTTATTTTTAAAAGCAACAAAGTAATTTAACTTTTTTTTTTAAAAAAAAGACCTTAATACCCATGATTGAAAGACATTATGTGTTTTTCAATATATAAATAAATTAGTAATTTTACTGTGCAAAAACAAATTACTAGCCTAGCACAAATTGTTAAAGACAATAGTACAATGATAAAAAGACTATCTTGCCCCTAATGTCTAGATTAAAGGTTTTTTTTTTGGGTTAGAGGTATTTTTGTCAAATCACTATTCCATTGGTTTATTCCAAGAGCTACATGAAGGCCTCTTTTTCTTTCATTTTTTAATTTTAATTTTAATTTAATTTGACTTGTCCTGATAAATTAACATGAAAAAAATTATTATTCAAAACCTATTCTGGTTCATATTTTAATTTGGACAGAAAAAGATATTTATCCAATAAATTTGGTAAATTAAGAGGGTTTACATAGATTTCTAGGTTAACATCAACAGTTTTTTTTCTTAAAAAAAAAAAACAACAACATTGCTTTAATGAAAAAATAATTAATCTAAATTTACATGATAACCATTAAGTTAATCTAATAACTTAATAAACCAAACATGTTTTAAGGTCCACCCGAACCCAATCTTACATCTTTGCATATAAAAAGTAAAGGAAACTGAGAAGTGAAGCTGAAGACTAAAATATTGTCTTTCTTTTTCTTCCTCTTCTTCCTCTTCTTCTGTTTTTAAGCACAGAAAGCGAAGCTTCTCTTTCCATCATTATTACTAGTCACCTTCTTTGCCTCACTTTTCTCACACTCCCTCGCTGCTCTTCTTGACTCTGTTTCTTTCTCATTTCTTACAAAAACACACTTCCATACAAATACAAACACAAACACACTTTCACAGAGACTCGAAACAAAAGGTGAAAAATGGAGTTTGATCTTGAGAACTCTTTGACAAGCTTGGAAGAACACCAAGCTGATACAGTCCCAAATCTCTTTGCCTCTGAATCTGATCACATGCCTTCAAGAAATTTCCTACACTGCTTGAAAACCTCTGGTTTCTATGTCTCCTTTCGTCAAGAAGCCATTTCTCTCATTTTACAGGTAAAAACACAACACTAATGACTGTAACTTACTTTTATGGATCTTGTGTTTTGTGTTGTAATAATGTTGTCTTAGCTTTTGGCAGGCACAATATTCTTGCAACTATGACGCCTTCATACCTTACCTTGCTGTTAATTACATGGATCGATTCATTTCCAAACAAGAAATTCCGGTATGCAGTCGAGCTAGCTCGAATATACAAAATATCTTTTGCTGTTTTGTTAAAATCCTTGATTTATTCTTGCTGAATTCTTGGTTCTTTGAAGCAAGGGAAGCCATGGATTCTTAGACTTCTAGTAATCTCTTGCCTTTCTCTAGCTGCCAAGATGAAGAACGCCCACTTCTCAGTCTCTGATTTTCAGGTAACAAACCATCGTATCTCCACATTTATTATTAGTTGGAAAAATGTAACACAAAGTTGGCCATGGGAACTTATGTGCATAGCTTGTTTAAGCAATGAAACAGGGAGAGGAAGCTGGTTTCATCTTTGACACACAAACCATTAATCGCATGGAACTTCTCATTCTTGATGCCTTGAATTGGAGAATGAGATCGATTACACCTTTCTCCTTTGTGCATTTCTTTATTTCTGTACTTGAACTCAAAGATCCATCAACCTCACAACCTCTCAAAGACAGAGCTACAGAGATTATTTTTAAGGCTCAAAATGGTAACTCATTGCACTCACAAACTTTTGTGCAATTACTTTTAGCTTCATCCTTCTTATAGAGCCTAACCCTACGTTTTTGTTGCAGAAATCAAGTTTCTAGAGTTCAAGCCATCTATCGTTGCAGCATCAGCCCTTCTTGTAGCATCCAATGAACTACTCCCATTGCAATTCCCTTTGTTCAAGTGCTCATTCTCCTCCTGTGCATTTGTAAATAAAGTAAGCAAGAAATAAACCTACACCCCACTTATTTTATTTTTTTATGTTTTAGGTTGTATATCTATATATTTATATCCTCTGCTCAGAATTGATGATAATTAATTAATGACTAATCATGGTTTAGGAGAAGCTGTTAAGCTGCTTTAATGCAGTGCAAGAAATGGTGGAGATGGAATGGTACGAGTCAATGTTGGATACAATGTCATGCACAAGAACCCCATTGAGCGTGCTAGATAGGCAATGTACAAGATCAGAAAGTGAGACCACTAGCACCACCAGCATCACCAATGGCAGTACAGTGCCAGAGATCAAGCGGCGAAGATTGAATGGCCACAGCAGCAAGTGATGGCAATATTTTGTTTCAGTTTTTCTCAGTTCTGATAATATTGGGACTCTGTAATCGGTCCATATCTCTTAGCATCATCAATGTCGCCACCACAGCAGAAAACCCAAAAAAAAAAAGCAAAAAAACAAAACGCATAAAGTAAAGAAAGAGCTATGTTTTCAAGCAATAGAAACTCATTGCTATCTCAGTTGTTTGTGCCAAAAAAAAGGAAAAAATTATTGCTCCTGCTTGCAATATTGAGACCATCTTATCAAATAAATAAATAAATAAAAAATCATTTGGTTTTATGGGATCTTTGGGATGTACCGAGAAGGGTGTTGGAATGGGACCACGAATTAAGGACAAGCTCACAAGACAACTTTGAATGTTACTTCTAGTTTTGTTTGTGCTTCTTGTTTATGGGGTGGAGTTTTGCTGTGTCCCTCGCATGGTGGCAGAGAGAGAGAGAGAGAGACAGAGAGACGTATATTTACGAAGATAATGTATTGTTACTTGAAAACTGCAAGAAATGAAGTGCATTTTTTGGGTCAACGCATAGGAGAATATTAAATCATGTAATAAAGAAAAAAAAAAGTCAGTCAATAATTTTGAGGGAAATAAATTGTAGGAGTCGCAGTGGTTGTATGGATCAAAACCAAGTGCATGTGTTTGTGGGGATAAGAGAGAAGAAAACAACGTACAAGACACGTTGCTTTCTTTAAGATTATGGTATCTTTGTCGAAGAAATAAGCTATTCATGTGCTTCACACCTGAAAGCAGCTGGATTTTCATTAGTGTTCGAGGGTCAGTTTTAATTTTTTATTAAAATTTGAATTTTTTATTTTATTTGCGGATATCAAAAATAAATTTAAAAAAATAAAAAAATATTATTTTAAAATTATTTTAAAAAAAAACGATCGTTTCTATAATACAAATTATGGGTCGTTGTTGACCCTGTTTTATTCGGGGTTTAGACTATGGTTAATGAGCCCTCATTTTCTGTTAGACTCAAATTCTTTTTGCTTTCGTGAATCGGACAAGGACTAGTTTATAATACCGAGAGAATAAGAGGACGAACCCGTTTGTTTGGCAGCAAAGGTAGCGTTTCGAATTATATTTTTAAATTTAAAATATTATTTTAATTATTTTTAGCTTGTTTCTAATAATAATTGTTTTTTAAACTATTTTTATTTAAAAATACATCTAAATAATTTATTTTTTATTTCTAAAATTTATTTTTAACATTAACACCTTAAACAATCACTATCAAGGTACTGTGCCGGTATAAAATAATAATAAAAAACAATAAAAAAACTTAATTTAAAATAAAATTAAAATAAAAATATAACACAAACATCTTAAACAAGTGTCCCATGATTTACCTCCTAGTTAAGAGTGTGCCGGTACTTTGACAATGGGGTACAAAAAGTAGAAAATATTCCGTGCTAAGAGCACATCTTTCACATAAATTTTTTGACTAACTCGAAAGAGAAATTTACATAGTTTTAAGATTTGGCTGTTGGCCGGCCCGGTTTAAGGCTTGGATTTTGAGTTTTAATTTGATCATTGAGTCGGTTGGGTTAAAAAAAATTTTAAATTTTTTTAAAATAACATCGTTTTAATAAAAAAACAAAAAAAATCAATGAGTTTGCAGCTGAGTCTTGTTGGATCAACTGAGTCGCCGGTCACACCGGGTTTTTCCTTTCTTTGTTTTTTCTTTAGCCCGACCTGGTTTCAGCTCCGGTTGGACCGAGTCTCGGGTTAACCCGCCGAGCCGAGTTTCAAAACTATAGAAATTTAACATAGTTTTAATATGCAAAACAAAAGAGAAAATTTGTTGACGTTAATAGCATTAAATAATATATTGATTTTATTTTATTTATTAAAAGTAAAACAGTATTTTTAGTTTAATGTATATATAATCTTTTTTATATTTAGATTAATTAGAATAAATAGATTAATAAGAATAATTTTTTAATATATTTGTATTTTTATTGTGTTAATCTGAATTAATTTTTTTTAAAAACAAAACACAAGCTTGTGAATGGATTGAAAGCAACAGGTAGATTTGTGGCAAACAGTAGAGCATATTTTGGCAGATTGCGATCACGACACCAACAATAGGACCGGTGAGAATGTTTATATAAAGAGTACACTCGTGAACAAACCATGGATGATAGAACGAAGAAGACAGCACGTAGCTGAAGGTGAAGGCTGTCCTAAATGTTTTCGACATGGGCCAAGGCCCCATAGGCCTACGTTGATCGGCCTACAGTATAATAATTACACGTTTCAAAGGACAGTAGCTTTTGTTCTTGACTTCTTCTTAAAAATATTTTGCTTTAAAAAAAATATTAAATCATTATTTTTTGCCCAAACCACAAGCGATTGTCTTGTAGGGAAAGAGAAGCTGAGGGTGTCTGGTCCAGCAGAATATAACAAGAGAAAGGGATCCTATGATACTGGGGACTGGGGGTCATCACCATCAGTACTGTTGATATATATTCCAGCAATTAATGAAATATGGCCTGTTCTCTGCTTGCACACACACAATATATATATATATATTGCCTGTTAGAGAGGGGATCAAACTCCTAACACAAGATTAGCACTAAGCAGCCCAGTGGGTAAGCTATTAAGCTTAGAAAATGGGTAAAAAGAAGAAGAAGAAAAAGCACACCCCTTTGCAGCTGTAGAGCATACAAACAGGACTAGAAAGTCCACAGTGAAGCTTAAAAGATGAAGGATCCTGATGTTAATTTATTCCACTGTGTATTGAACAATATTGATACAGAGATGGCACATGCTCCGATTGGCTTCTTTTCAAACTGTAATTCACCTTGGTCAAAAAGCATAATTAACTTTAGTAGCCGTTAGTTTTTAGATAGAATATTCGTCTTCATGATTTCTCCGGTTTAAATCATATCACTTTGTGTCAAAACACTACTGACTCGACAGCATTTTGGCTTAGTGTCAGCATTTTTACCTATCAAAGTTGATAAGAAAGTTTACTTCGATTCCTAGTGTACTCTTCTTTGTTACAAAATCCATCTTGACACCGTCAAGGTGTTGTTGTAGTGGTTAGGGGTGGGTATTTTCTATGTCAAGTTTTTACCTAAAAATATAATTAAATCAATTTATTTTTATTTAAAAAATAAAAATCAAAACCATTTTAAACCAACTAGTTTTGGTTTAGTTAATTAAAAGAAAAAAACAGAAAAAATTGATTTCATCTTGGCCAGGCATATCGAGCAAGTTTTTTTGAAATTGAAAATAGAAAAGCTAGAAAAGACAAGTATCAAAAGAAGATTTGAAAAAAATAATTCTCACAATATCCATGATAGTAGTCACAACATACTATGTCAAACCAACAACCTCGTAAGTAAATATGAGAAGTGAATATATATAATAGATTTACATAAATCATAAGAAAAGTTAGTAGTTGTTTTGAGCAATCTAATAAGTTTCCCTCTTGTTAAAATGAATCTCTCGAAACTTGTGCATCTAATAGTGTGTGGCTTCATATATCAGTTTGATTTAAAAAAAAAAACAAAAAGATTGAGAGATGAGAGATGAGAGATGAAAATTGAACAAGAAGGAGTGGGAGGGGGGGTTCAAGATCAGCAATTTGGTTGTTCAATTCATAGGCTTTCCTCTTCTGCAGTCGGCTGTTCAAGGGGGGTGGTTGGGTTTGCTAGGGTTAAAAGAAGAAACTAGAAGGTAGATGGGGGAAAGGTATTTATAGTACCATTGGTTTTTTTATTTTTATTTAAACTGGTTTGGTTTGATCCTGTTTATTTGGTTTCAACTTTTTAAAATCGAAACTGAATCGAACCGAATTTTTTTTTAATTTTTCTAATCGGTTTTTTTTTTACGATTATGTTTTTTCGGTTATTTTTTTTTCCGGTTTAATTAGTTTTTCAATTTTTTTGCTCACCACAACTAGTGATTAAGGCGCCACTAAACCCCTGTAAAGATGAAAACACAAGTTCAAGCCCTGGAAATTGTATCTGTTAGGAGGGGCAGCCACAAACTCGAACGAGATTGTCTCACACTCACTGGAGTGTGGGGATACCTAAGTATTAATAAAAAATTTTTTACCAATCTTGACTGGGCAACTCAATCCCTAACCTTGTCCAATCCATGTTTCATTTGGAAAATATATTTTTTTTTTGTAGTTGAATGAAGTTTCATTAAAAAAAAAAAACACTTGAAACGACAATGTTTTGTTCAAAAAAATTGGGTTAGACCGCCATTTGTCCAAAAATATTAGTGTCAAGTAGTGTCAAAGTACGATCTTTTATATTAATCTTATACGCATTCTCCAATAATTTTTCTAAACTTAACATGTTGCTTTTCACTGATATATATAATAAGTATCACCAATAAATTGAAAACTTTTATCTTTCAATTTAATCAAATTTATACGTTTTCATTTGATGACAACTTTTGAATGATCCGCAAAGATGACATTACCTCTAATTGCTTCATCAAACTCCATAAGTTTATCTTTGTATCCACACATGTGATTGCTAACTTCATTTTCTAGATACCACGTGTTCTCTTTATCTTGCATTCTTTTATCATGCACTAGTAACATGGTGGCTTCCTTCTCTTCTTTTATCATAAGATTTGCATTCTCATCAACTCTCTTACTTGGACTCCAATAACCCCTAACATAATAATCTACATTTTACAAATTATAGCATTTAACTTTTGATTTATCAAGCCTGGAATTTGGATTGTCACTTTTTATGTAACTAGTCGATCAATCAACTTATTGACGTTGTCATGACCTTCTCTTTCAAATCTATATTTTCCTCTTGTTTTTGCTTTGTCCACGTCCTCTACCTCATTGGAAATATCCAGAACTATCTTGCTTTGAAAAAGTACCTATGCACTCATATCCTCTTGAATTTTATTGACTCTTTTCTTATTGACTTGTAATTTTCTCATAAGATATTGTATTGAAAGAAAATCTATATTTTGTGAATCCTTTATCACGACCACCATATAATGAAACTTTTTTTTGCAGTGAGAATATGATCTTTTATACCATATATGTCCCTTTTATTTTCTCCCCATATCTCTTCATTTGATTGTATATGGCCAATACTTTGCATACTTTTACAAAAGTATTATTAAATATTCTCTTATTCAAGTATATGTAACTTTTTAAAGTTACCATGTAGCTTTTGTAGACATACCTTTTTATCCTATAAGATAAATTCTTATAGATTTTAGAGTATTGACCTACTTAAAACTTAAGAACAAACATCTTGTTCTTTGAATTTCAAGTTTTTAAAGATATTTATTATCTTTTCCCCCCAATTAGAACTATCTTTGAAGGTAGGGGCAGAACAAAAAAATAAAATTAAAAAGGGCCAAAATGCTGTGATTTGTGCAGTGTCTTATAAGAATACTAAGAATAAACTCAAAGGGGGCTGGAAATTTTTTTTCCTTGCAGGGGCCCAACCTCCCCTTGTCTCCGTCCCTGTTTGCAGGTACTCAAATTCTTACCACAAGTTTGAAATTTATGAGATTAAAGAGATGAAATCCAAATACATGGACATGTTAATTATCCAATTCAAAATACTAAATAACTTGTTATTTACATTTCTTAGATTTTAGAATATCATAAAAAAAATTCTTTTTTTCACATTAGAAGGGACTTCAAATGGTGATCCGTTCATCGGTGTTCATCGGTAAGGGATCATAAAAACATTGAAAATTGCACGTTCACACACACATACATGTGTGTGTGGAGAATATAACTATATAGTAATTGAGAATTGCAACTGGCATTAGTTTTTCTATTTCCTCTCTCTCGACGTCGGCCGACCAATTCTCATGCATGGTCAGAAGTTCCATTTCAAGACAGAAATATATATATATAGCCCAAAACACTTTTCATGGAACAACTATACAGTAATTTTAATGTAATTGATGGTAAAATACACGTATTCGGCTCTCGCATGCGTTTGTTTGACAAAACACTAGCCACCATGTCTTTGGCATCTTTCTTAGCAAATTACTTTAGCTTAAAAAGCAGTAAGAAACCAATGAATTACAACTCAACTGATATTATCAGTATCTTTTTCTCTTTCCTTAAAAAAAAAATTCAAGTCCAAACAAACAACAAAAAGACTATTGCAAACAGCATACTCTCCTTTCATCAGTGTGAATGATAGAATTAATGAACTATCAACCAAATTAAATTTATTCATATTTTCCTTCTATAATTATCTATGTAGTCTAACTTGAAAACATCATTCTCTTCCTTGTGATATTTACAAAGCTCTAAACAAAGCCAGATTTCCAGGCACTCACAAACTAGAGGTGAATGGATACATCAAGAACAAGAAAAAACAACATTACTTGGTTACAACATATAAACAGTGAGAAACGGTGCCCTCAGCAAGGAAGACTGTTCACGCAGCAGGTGTCCAAGATTTAGAGTATGTTCAGGATTGTGTTGGTTGCTTTAATATTACTAGTAGAGAGAGAGAGAGAGAGAGAGAGAGAGAGAGAAGAGATCAGGAGAGAAAAAGGAAATGGAGAGGAAAAGAAGGAGAAGAGGGGAAAAGAATAAAGGAAAAAGGAAAAACAAAAGAAAATAAGGAATATATACTTTAATTTTTTATTAAAATTTAAATATGGTGTTAACGTAAAGTTTAATTTCTGAAATTACAGGGGAAAGTGAAATTGCGTGCAAACTTTATTAAAATCAGAGTGATTTTTCCTTATTATTTTTTTTATCTAATAACTAATAGTTATAGGAGATGCAATACATAAATTTATTTTAATTTGAAATACTAAGCTATGAAAAGTTCAGTAACAATTGTATAACAGCAAGGTTAAACAGCCGACAAGTAGCAGAATAATATTGCTGGAGGACTAAACATTTCACTAATGTCTAATTAAAACATGTACGCACTCTAGAATTTAGCTAAGGCCAAGACTTTTCCGGATGTTCGGAGTGTGGAAGAAGTTGATTTTAAAAGTTTTTTTTGTTAATGTGTTAAAATAATATATATTTTTTTATTTTTAAAAAATCATTTTAAATATTCAAAAAATCTTTTAAAACATAAAAATAATCGGACTTTTCCTGAAATAAACCTTAGGCTCCAGCTTAGCCAGAAGGCATCTTCCTGTCTGCATAATCAAAATTCAAAGCGGGGGTTTTATATTAAGAAAAGGGTGGGTTAGAGACGATGTTATAATTATTGAAAATTCATAGATCCAGATCCAGGGCTTCCCTTGCATAATAAATTTAAAAACACTTCCCTTGCATCAAAATGCATGTGGTTGCCTTCCACTTTTATGACTAAACTATTGATTATGGTCTATGCAGACAAGCACAAAAGGCTAAGTAGTGGGACTTTGGGAGATTATGATTTTTAATTTGTAAGTAGATTTCCTTGGATAATTGAATATACAGGCCCATGTGGTCTGCATTTGGAAGAAATAGATACTTAGAAGAGGATAGTGAATATAAACATTTTCATTTACTTCATCGTAATTATCCAGTAGTACAGTGAAGTGATTATGATCCCACTTTTGTGAGGACATTTGTTGTCATACCAGGAGATTTGAGAGCAAATCATCTTTAAATATAGTTTTCATGGAATGTTTTTCACGGCTTATATTCTGCTTTTTAAAAATATTTTTAACTTAAAAAATATTAAATTATTATTTCTTTTATTATTTTCTGATATTTTAATTTATTAATATAAAAAATTTGATATATTTTCAAGTAAAATAATTATTTTAAAAAATATTTTGGAATGTAATTTCAAACATGTCCATGTTTATGTGCTTCCTTTATCATTTTTTTTTTATTATTGTTATTATTATTATTTGATATAATGTCTCCGGTTTAATTAACACCTTCTCCTTGAAACATTCGATCATTGCACGGCACATCAAAAATCTGTGTCTAAACCATTAAAAGCTTTGGAGCACATGCTCCACGGAGGATGGTCATTTCCTTGTATATGCTCCAGATAAAATAGTCGTTTCATTGAACTCAGCTAACTGTCAAGTCCAAATACCTTAAGTTTAGCATATTTGCTAGATCTACATTACATTGGATTTGACTAATTGTCAAGTCTAAGTGTAATGAACTTCATGGACTGTCAAGTCCAAGCGTCTTGGGTCTAACATGTTTTTCAGACCCATGTTACTTTGGGTTTGACTTGTTCGCTAAACCCATATTACCTTATTTTTTTAGGCGTGTCGAGGGAGAATGGTCATTACCTTGAATTCAGCTAACTACCAAGTCCAAGTGTCTTGGGTTTAACATGTTTGCTAGACTCACATTACCTTGGACTTGACTCATTGTCAAATCTAAGTGCAATGGACTTGGTGAACTGCCAAGTCCAAGCATCTTGGGTGTAACATGTTTTTCAGACTCATGTTACTTTGGGTTTGACTTGTTCGCCAAACCCATATTACCTCATTCTCTTGGGCATGTCAAGGGAGAATGGTCATTACCTTGGACTCAACTAACTGTCAAGTCCAAGTGCCTTGGGTTTAGTATATTTGTTAGACCCACATTACCTTGGACTTGACTCATTGTCAAGTCTAAGTGCAATGGACTTGGAGGACTGCCAAGTCCAAGCATTTTGGGTCTAACAAGTTTTTCAGACCCACGTTACTTTGAGTTTGACTTGTTCGCCAAACCCATATTACCTCATTCTCTTGGGTGTGTTAAGGGAGAATGGTCGTTACCTCTGACTTTGCTAACTGCGAAGTCCAAATGCCTTGGATTTGGCATGTTTGTCAAACTCATGTTATTTTGAATTTGGCTAAATTTCCAGTTCCAGTACCTTGGGTTTCACATATTCACTAGTCCCACGTTACTTCATTCTCTAGGGCATGTCAATAGAAGATGGTCATTCCCTTAGATGTGTCAAGGGAGGATGGTTATATATTCCCTAAGGCATGCCAAAGGAGGATGGTCATTACCTTGGATTTGGCTAACTGCCAAGTCCAAACGCTTTAGGTCTAATATGTTTGCTAAATTGATGTTACCTTGAACTTGGCTTAATGTCAAGTCCATGTACCTTGGTTTTGGCATGTTTGTCAAACCCACATTACCTCATTCCTTTGGGCGTGCTAATGGAGGATGATCATTCCCTTAAGCGTGCTCGGGGCTTAGCACACTATGAATCACAATCGCGTCTGGGTCTGGCTAATGTCAGACCCAACATTCTCAGGGCTTGGTACCCTACCAAACTCATTCACGTTTGGCTCTAGCTAGTGTCAGACCTAGCATGTCCATGCTTGGCACACTATCAAGCCTAATCGTGTTTGGCATGCTCGATGATTGGTAAACTACCACACCCAACAACCCGGGGCTTGGCACAAACCCAATACGCCTTTATTAGGGCGTGCTTGTTTTTCTAAAAATTTATACTTGTAAATTTTTCTTGAGTCGGTGTTTTTTGGTAAATATATATTGATGATAAAAACTTGGTTTATCGCTATGTTAAATGAAAATACTCTAATTTATTGTACTTAATATGGATGGATGTAGCATAGGAAATCCGGGTGCTGCTGGTTCAGGAGGCCTTCTTCGTGATAGCATGGAATCTTGGATTATAGGTTTTGCTCAACAGTGGTTACTGCTCTTCGATTAAGGCTTAATTATGGGCAGTGATATGCAGTTTAGAGTTGGCCTAGAACTTGGGAATTAGAAAACTGGTTCTTGAGTCAGATTCAACTCTTGTCATCGACTTTATCTCGAGAAATCAAAGTAAGGTGGATGCAAACTATGCTTTAATTGACAAGGCCAAGAGGTTGTTGGATAGAGACTGTAGAAATATAAAACAACCTTTTGTTTTTGCTGATGAAGAGAAAAAGAACAATGCACTAAGTCCACGATGGAAAGAACAAAAACAGAAAAAACACATAACTTAGTCTTTAGTATAAAAAACAAAGAGCAGAATTGAGTTATTAGTTACTGCTATCCCAAGCCTTTTATTTATAGAAAAAGAGAAAATAGAATTTTTAAAAAGAACAAATACAAGAAATGTACCAACCATCTTCTCCTTTATTTAAGGAGATGTTTACAAGCTAGTTTAATCCTAGATAAACTTAACAAAAAATTCAAAAACATATCCTAATCTAGATAATAATCTCAACTAACAACTAAATAACCATGTAGTAGATTACTGTTAAGTACTTTTATTCAAGTACTTTTATTCTAGTTTAGGTACCAAACTTCAACAGAGACTAGGAGGTGAAGATTCAACATGTTTATCGGGAAGCAAATCTAGTTGTTGATTGATTAGCTAATTTTATACTACGACGTGATTGGATCCTGTATTACACTCTTAGTTTAATCTTTAGGTTTTTAAAGCACTGATTTTCACCGAAAAAAAAACAATTTTTCTATTAACAAAAGAGGCATTCAATAGCTAAATAACTAAAAGAAACACTAGCGCCGGAAAGGCCATGCCAATTGCAACTTGATGTGGCGAGGATCTTGTGGAGCCTGCAGTATTGCCAAGTGACAAGCATATGTGAATACCAGCTTACGATAAAAATGATCTTGGACCAACATTTGCAATAAATAAATTAGAAAAAAATAGTCTCAATTAAAGCATATATAAATCAATCTAAAATACCCTTAATCGTCAAATAAAAGAACGTACTATAGTTTAACGAATTCACTGAACTCACCTCCCTTTGCTGGGGTTGAAATATTGTAGAACTGGTAATCACGGTGCCACAAGCTACAGCTAAACCCATAAATATCCCAACTTCTCTTATTTCCAACTGAGTTTTTGTAAGTCGCCAATTGAAATTCCAAGCACATGCCACAATCACTCTTGCTGAGATCTCTGGTGCATTGAGCCATGCCATACCTCTTTCCGTTCTGTCCAACATCCAAGACTGCAGTCTGGTACATTAAAGGCTGGCTCGGAGTTGTAGATACCAGCGTGTTCGTGAAGTTAAGTGCTTCTGAGACCACTTTTGGATCTTCAAAATTGGTATCGTTGTAACTTGCCATTCCTGATTGATCCCATTCACCGAAAAAGCTCGTGTTTGAGTATCGTAGGAAACACCACGTAAACCAAAGCGTAGCATTTCTACTGTTTGAGCAGCCTTGTACCATGGTAACATTCTTGATGCAGGCGGCACAGTCTGCGGCGGAGATATCACCTCTACATTGTGCAAGGCCATAGATCTTGTTAGCACCTTTTCCGGCTTCGGCCGTGTAGAAGCCACCGTGGATAGGCCCATTTGCAGCAAGCGAATTCAGCACACCGCTCAGATTGGCTTCGTATTCACTGCTATTGGTAGCCCTATCCGATTCAGAACACTGTGAACCGGTGTTCTCATTTGTGTCAGCATGGCAAGGGCTAGATAACAACAAGGTTGAAAATATAATGAATATTAACATCTCCATGTTTTTTTGAATCCAAGGGAAAGGTCATGAACGGGCTAAGTTCTCTATTTATGTTGATATCATAATCAAAACTATCAAATCGTTGCATCTTTTGCCTTTTTTCTATTGTAAAGTCAACTCCTTGTGCTTTGAATGTGTTTAGCACTATGAAATAGAATAAGTCAATGAAACGTAGCTACACTTATTTATATCATGAATGCTTATGCTTAGCGGTGTAAAATTAATGTAATTCAAATTATCTGCTTAAATTACGCTTCAGATAGATATGCTTAGCAATATAAAAATTAAAGTCAATCAAAGCGGAGCTTGTTGCTTCTGGTTCAGTGCATGTTGTTGCCTTCTACAGTCATCACCTAAACCATGGACTTGGAGACAGGCACAAAAGGCTAAGTAATGGGACTTTGGGAGAGTAGAATTTTTAATTTGTAAGTAGATTGTCTTGGATAAATAAATAAATAAACAGGCCCCGTAATGAATGAAATCATTATCATTTACCTCATCCTAATCTAATGAAATAATTAATAGAATTGAAAGTTGTACGAGCAAATCTGTAACTTGTGCTTAATTATTTAATTAATTTTAATTAACAGCAAATCTGAAGATGATTGAGAGGAGCTTGAATCATTATAACCTAGTGTCACTGCGCTGGACAGCTTATGAGAGATCAAACATTCTCAAGTGGTTCTGTTTGGTCATTGCATGTGCCCACTACAGTGCAAGAGCTTTTGCAGCAGCTCGTATAGAGGAACTATGGTCATTAAACCAATTACACTTTTTTGTGTTGATCCTGTTATGTAAGGAGTTATCAAATAAATTATAAGATTTAAAGTATAATTTTTTAAAAATAAAAAATAAATTTATTTTATTAACATTTTAGTCCATGAGTTTAAAATAAAAAATAAAGAGAAAATCACCTAAAAAATCAAATAAGAAAAAAAGGTAGGTGAATGGCTACCTTTGCCGATGAAATTCAATTTCTTGGTATTAATAGATTCCATTCGACTATAAAAGTTTGATGGCGGTGTCTTTTTCTACAAATATACCTGGAAGGGTAAATTAAATTCTATTTAGATGTTTTTTTTTATTCAATTAATTCATATTTGTATGTACATCTATTTTTTATTTCTACTATAAAGATTAGTTTATCCCTATAATAATTAATTCATGTTAATCTTTTTATTTACCAATTAATATATTTCTTATTTATTTTATAAAACATAAATAATATATTTTCATTCCTTAATTTGTAGAAGTATATTACAAATTAAATTTCATAATTTATTTTAATTTATTTTTATAAGATTAATGCAATTTTAAACAAATATCCCGATTTTGGGTTGTTACTATAACTCTACATTAAGAATGAATTATTGACTATGAGCTCATTCTTTACTATACAACTTCACTGTATAAATAACACAACGAACCAGAAAGAAAAAACATTTTTTTCTTTACACATAAAAAAAATATTAATTTTATCTTCTTGAATTTATACATGCTTATCATTTAAAAAAAACTCAAATATTAATTTAAGTATTAAAGTTTTTTTATTTTTTAAAAAACTTGTTTTTATAGAATTAATACAAACTCAAAACTCATCAAACAAGAAAGGTCAATTTTTATGTAAAGTATTTCCACGACTTCATCAGAATCACATTCAAACCAAGGATGCTTTTGAAGCTTTTCTCGTCATCAACAACATGAATAAAGCCCCTACTTGGACCAAATTCAACATGAAAGTAAGGGAAGTCTTAGGGTATTGACCCTCGAAGTCCTTTCTCACTTGTATCAATGAGCATTGGTATAAAATAATTCTTAGATAGGTAAAATTTTAAATAGATAGAAATGAAACAGTTAGTATTAGGAAAACTACAAGTATGCCCTCAACCTATTAGATAGGTTTCAATTTGGTCCCTCTCCTCAGGACTACGTCCACACTGTCCTCACCCCATCCAAATTCCCCTCCATTTTTGTCCTTTAACCCATCAATTTTAGCTATCATGATACATTTTCAATGCCAACTTCATTATCTCACGCCTTGATCATCCAACTTATAATCAAACAGCAAAGGCATGCATGTCTTATGAATACTGAGCCCTTAATCCAAACTCTATTCAAATGTCTTTACTCCATAACCGTTGCTAGCAGGAGTTTTCTGTTTCGTAGCTGCTTCTATATCTAGTGCAGGTGGCATTGGTGGTGGAGGGTTGTATATTCCTGTACTGACTATTGTGGCAGGTTTTGACCTGAAAACAGCCTCAAATTTCTCAGCTTTTATGGTCACGGGAGGGTCTACAGCTAATCTCATGTGTAACTTGTGTACCGGAAGTGATAAATTTGGTGGTAAGACCTTGTTAGATTATGATATTGCACTTCTGTCAGAACCATGTATGTTCTTGGGAGTTAGTGTAGGGGTTACTTGTAATATTGTTTTTCCGGAGTGGCTAATCACAATTTTGTTTGCTGTTTTTCTTGTTCTACCTTTAAGACTTGTAAGAATGGTGTTTTTCGTTGGAAGTTGGAATCAGAAGAAGTGAAGAGAAATGGTTGTGGGAATTTGAGAAATGGTTGGTTAAAAATGAGACTAGCACTAAAGGAAGTGGAGAGGGGGAGAGTGTCAGAGAGCCTCTTTTGGGTTGAGAATTAACTTGTGGCATATTGAGGTTTCCATGGATGAAGTTGGGGATGTTAGTCATGATCTGGTTCTCCTTCTCCTTCCTCTATCTTCTTCGTGGCAATCGGTATGGAGAGTTATGACTTATTTTCTCTTCTTTGCAAGATTATACATAAGATTAGAGAATGGAATTGTTCTGCATCTTCCCATGGATGACCAGGTCATTGAGTTGTCACAGCTTGCAAGTCACGATCTAATGATTAGACAGATGAACAGAATTTTCTAGATTTGGATGAAGATAACACAGACATAGTTTTTACCTTGTCAAATGTTAGAGGAATCTCAAACTTTATAGGTATTATCCCTTGGGATATTTGTATATATGTGACAGTTCAAAGTATATGCAGGGTATTATACCAATGGAATCCTGTGGATTTGGATATCGGGTTGTCTCATCCCTTCAAATTCTTCTTGCAATAATTTTCACAGCATGGATACTACACAGAAAAGAGAGCTGCCAACATCAAACTATAATCCAGCAGGTGCTGAACATACCACAGTAGTAATATTTAGCCATTTGCAGTTGCTAGTTTTTGTACTAGTAAATAGTTCGAAGGTTAGAAATCAGTTTTTGAGTCAGGCTTGAAATAAAAAGCTGTGGATTTAGCAAAAGCACTTGCTTATGCATGTAAATTTAGTCCCTACTATGATACATTCTTGTGGAAACTTCAAAAAAAATGTAAATCCTCCTAATGTTCAGATTAGCCATCACGAGCAACCAGGACATTAATATCCTTCGAAATGAAATTATGGAAGTTTTTTCGGAAGATATTTTCCAATCCTAATACATCAGTGCACATAAACACCTGTACCAAAAGAGAAATGAGCAACGGATTTGATAGATAAAAACTGGTAAACCAAAATCACCAAGTCTGATTAATGAAAATTACAAGATATCCCAACAATGATTGCACTCATACATTCTTAAACTTTACAAATCTACAAGAACAAAAGACAATTGAAAGAACAGAAACATTATCTGCGACAATTAACGAGAATCATAGTTAGCAAGGCAACAAAGGCTTCCAGTGCTCTGTGAGAATGTAGACACCAAATCCCTGCCTGAATAACTTAAGCGACTGGAGGGCGTAGAACATGATCCTGAGAAGTATCAACAACAGCGGGGGGCATGAACTGCCACATAGATATTCCAGGATAGCCAACGAAGGGCATCAGCTTGCTGCCAACAACTTGGCCTGGGGCAGAAAATGGAGCTGGAATGGCAGGGGGGTGAGGTAGGTAGGTTGGTGGAGGACTCAGGGCTTTCAGTTGCAACTCTAGGTTCTCCTTTTCTGTCTTTAGCTTCTGTTTCTCATCACGAAGCTCGTTCTTCTCTGCCTACATATACAAAATTTAAAGAAGATAAACGACAACAGAACTTACCAGGTTTCCTTTGCGTAATCATTTATAGTAACAGATTCCATATAATTTACAGCATGCATTTTTCAAGCCTTTTTTAGGTGTTCCAGATTAAAGATAATGTCAAATTACTGAATACCAAATCCAAAGCACACCTTTAGTTCATCGATCTTCTCCTGTAGACTCTCATTAGACTCTTTCAGCTTCTGAGATTCATCTCGTAACTGAGTCACCATTCGAGCAGCATCAACTAGTATAGCAGATTTGTCCACTTTAGGAGGCCTTCCAGGATCTAGAAGAGCACCCAATTCCATGAATCTGGAGTCCATGACAAACTAAACATGAGGGAAAATGAGAACAAAGGAGATGAGCATTAGAAGGGCTCTTTAGCATGCCTGTCATTCAGCCTATCCCTCCGCATTTTCTCTCTGCATGCTTTGGAGCCAGGTGCATTACCTGATCCATGCCTCGCCCTGTCATACAATTTGTGCAAAAATAAAAGTTTGTGCACAACAAAAGCAGATATGGAAAAAAAATCAAAGAAATGACTAACAAATTATTATTGATCTGTGTACACTGTACCGTTTTCGAAACCCAATTTCCTTAAGACCATCTGAATTCTCAAATGAATTATTGAATTCCGCACTGAAAACAAAAGGGATAGAGAGAGATAATGATTAGAACATCTATAAAACAGATAGAGTTGATTCACTTACATCAAAACTAACATGCCAGAAAGCAAAAACTTGAGCTTTGTGTGCATGCACGTGAAATGTAGACATGAAAATAAGACATATACGGCTATTCCTATGATCAAAATCCTCATCCTTAAGCACACAACTTAGCAGAAACCCTCTAATGGTTGCAGTGTTGCTAAACATCCTATAGCAGCATCGAGAAAGATATACTAAAAAGCCAGTAATTGGTAATTAAATTCAAAATGAAAACCTAATATCACACTTAGTAAGAATTAAATGGAACCATTCAGCCATATTAACTACTCATTCCTAATAAGAAGTAAATCCAAATCCCAGTACTAAAAAGACCACTTACAGCAATACCAATAAACCTGAATAAATAAGCCGATGCCTGGATAAAAAAATAAAAAAGATCTCTCTTTTATTGAAAATAGAATAACAAATTAACAATCTTCCAACTATATTGGGGAAGGAATTAGATGATGCTATCATCAAAACCTCAAAAAGGAGGTGACTTGTAACAGTGGAAGAACAATCATATTGCTAAAAAATCTCAAAAACTCATCAACGAATCCACCAAGTTCTATTATAGCAACAAACATTAGTATGGTTGCTAATCAACAGAACTTGCAAAACCCATTTTGCTATTGACATTCTCAAGTCATACTGTCCAACATGCAACAGAATTCAGTCTTTTCAAACAGCATACTAAACTAAATTCACAAATCAAACATAAATTTATAAACAAAACAACAACAACAACAAAGCTACCTACTTGCTGTAATAAAGGGAGAGAAATTGAATTTTACCAATCACAAAAAGTTCATAAAACAAAAGGATACATAAAAAGACACCTTAAAAAGGCAGTATCGTTGAAAGAATGAGAAGACCAAAGAGACCCGTTTGGGGTTTCATCAAGAGATTCAAGACAAAGTTGTTCACCACCAGGGACAGGAACGTCTTCAATCAACCCACAATCAAAAACCCAGTTAGCATTATCATTTGGTGACACCATCTCCGCCGGAATTCAAGGTTCCCGGTCTGTACTCCGATGAGTTGCCGTGGTGGAAAGAAACGAAAATGTTGAAAAAGACACGAGTGAATTTAGTGTGGTTTGTTAGGATATGAAACGGAAAAGAAATGGAGGAAAAAGTGGAGAATATATTTTCAAGTGTCACGTTCTGCTATATTCATTTTGATGTTATATTCACCACAAGTCAAGAAAAAAAGGTGAAGCGAACAAGCAAATTTAGAAAGCAACATGACACAAGCAAGCAACTCTCTCGATGGCCCTCATCATGTTCAAGAATAATAATAAGAAAAAAAAAACCATTGCAAATCTTTCGGGAATATTGGGCTTTATAGCCTTTAAATTTTGGTAGGGTAAGATTTTTGGCTCGGTATTCTTCATGTTTATTTATTATAATAATTTTTATCATTATAATTTTTAAAAAATATATTTATAATTACAATTTAAAAAAAAAAATTGAAAAAAATATGTTAAATTAAAATTATTATGAGATAAATTTTCATACACAAAATAAATGAAAAGTAGATCTTGATTAATAATATATGGAATTTTATATATATATATATATATATATATATATATAAAATCCCTGCTCATGTACAATGGATAAAGTTTGAATAGAACTACAAAGGTGTACAGATCGTGGAAATTGTTTGGACCTGCCAAGATTAAAATTTAATTGTAGGTATTAACAAAGCCAGGATCAAATTCTGCCATGGTGTCCCAATTTGAGATTGTTTGCATTTACCATTATCAGAAATTTAAAAATTAAATTCAATGCATGTGGAAAAGATTGCACTTACCAATATTGGAGATTAAATTCAAGGTGTGAATTTAAATTTTAAAGGTTAATATGACTAAGTTAGGAAAATATTTGAGAGATTTATGAGGGCAAATCACCTATTATTGGCCCAAATACCACTTTTATTGATGAAAATTCTAGCCTAAAAATTTAGATGAAACCAATCAGCACCAATTAATTACATAATTTTAATTCACATAATCCAATTTGTATGATAATTTAAAAAATAAATTTCACTTTTATTTGACTTTTAATCTTTTTAATATTAAGAAAAAAGCATAAAAGATTGTGTCAAACTCATCTATTTTTTATTGCATTTATAACATTTTTGTTTCAAATAATTGCAAGGGAAAAGAGGCAAGTAATATAATTTTTTTATATATTTTTTTAACCAAAAAAAAAGGCATACATTTTAGAATATCCAAATAAAAAACAATGACTATTTTTTATAGAATTGGGAATTGTAAATTTTAATCACACTGCTCTCTAAAGCAACAAATCTTTAGTAGTAAACAAGGTAATTAGGAAGTAAACCAAAAGGAAAAACCAGTTTTAATCACACGATTAAGAATGTAATCACACTTACAAGCCAAAGTCACTGGAAAAAACTGTACCACAACAACAACCACACATTTTACAGGTTCAGTAAGCAAAGTATAAAGATCACAGAGGCTATGCATTATACGCACGAATGGACTGCACAAAACCATCAATCCTTTTCCTTATCTCTTCTGGATTTGCACCAACTATCTTGTCAACTTGGGCACCATCCTTCATCAGCACAAATGTTGGCATCGCCTTCACCTCCATTTTGGTAGCTACCTCCTGACCAAACCAACATAAAGAAAAATGTGGCGAAATCACATGATAATAACTTTAACAGAAAAATATCAAACATCTAACCACGGGCCCTCTCTTTCTCAAAGAGATCATGACATTTCAAAAGACTGATCTTAATCTAAAAATTTAAACAAAGTTCTATGAATGATTACTTTCTAGCATATCTTTTCAAGTATTAAGTTAATTAAACTCAAAACTTCCACAAGCTCACCACTACTTTGTGTTTGATTTTATTAAAGACAGGGCGGTGAGATTTGTGATCATTTGAATAGCAAGACTATGATACTATATTAAAGAACCATCTTAATCAAGAACCATGATTGTTAAATTGTAATTTTCAATAGCAACAAGGCTATGAAAACATCTCTACCAGTTTGGTAGAAAAGTGTCAAAATAATGTCCAGATGCAGTAAAAATCTTGCCAGTTAAAAGAACTTAGATTTAACAAAATTATGTCAATTTGAGATTAATGGTGTTAATCTAACCAAAGCATTGCTGAAATCAATTTAAGTGCCTAAAAGTTGTGCAAGAAAAGCAATCAGTACTTGGAAACTAAAAGGTTCAAATCAACAAAAGTAGAAACTTTAACACCCCGGGTAGAGTTAAAAGCCTCGTTATAAGACCAGACTTGACTTAGTGGGTCAACCTAATAAATCACTGACCTAGGGTCTGACTCGAGCTAGGTCATTGAAAATACCCTGTTTTTTTTAAACAAGGTTGTTTTGAAAAACCCCGATTTGCTTAGCTACAAAAAAACAATCAATCAACATCATGATCTTTAACAAAAATGATGGTACAGTTGAAACTTGAAATGGTTCAGATCAGTTGAGGAGTTCACTTAAGGTTCTTGTGGCTACATGACAGTGGGAATTTGTAATCCTGTAAGAAGATATTGTTACAATACTCAAATTAAGTGGGAGAATTAGCATATGTCCCCTAGAGATATTTTAGTGATGATACTTCCAATCAATCAAAATAAGAATAAAGTTGTTATGAAAAACAAATGATGCTTATACTCAACCTCATGTGAAGGAATCAAATCAGCAAATATTTGAAGTCATATGTAAGGATATCACTACCAAATATCTTGTACATACATGTATTTATGTATGTATGCATGCAGAAAAGGTAAGCATGTACGCAGAGAAACATGGTAGTATCATTCTTGGTTCAAGCAATGAATTGATTACCTTAACCGCATCCACGTCAACAATGAGAAACAGGCCATCTGGATAAGATGAGGCCAGTTCTTCAAAAACTGGGTTCATGGCCACTGATGGCATACACCATAAAGCTGTGAAGTGAACAACGATCTACACAACAACATGGCCTCAACATCATCAATAAGCAAAATATTCCAAACCCAAGAGACCCTTTAATGACAACTTCTTCCACTCATCACCGATGTTATAAAACCTCTCGATGGTTGTCAATCAAGGTCTATAAAAGGCGTATTTTTGTTCCTCGAACACAAAATCAGCTAGAAACAATTTAAAGACATGTCGCTTAGAAACTTTGCTGTAAACCTAAGATGGCGATTGTGAAGCTTAAAAGATATAGAAAAAAACTTACAGGGCAGGCTTGATTGGTGGCTTGGGTGATATAGAAATCCCATGACTCCACTGACTCCACCTTTATAACTCTTGACTTAGGTTGCTGTTCTTGGCTCTCCATGTCTCCTACTTTCTTTTTCTCCTTACTATTTCTCTTCTTTTATAACCACTTGGCTTCTGCTTCTGCTTCTGAATCCTGTTTAAGAATCTAGACACTGCTAGTTCAGGCGTCCTTGTACAACTAGATTACAACAAAGGTAAACGCTACACTTGGACCCACTTGTTGATCTTTGTCGAATTTTGGATATTTTCTACTTTATCCATCTAGCCTTTTTTAAGGGAAAATGCCAAGTTGAAGCGGGTCCACGTTTTTGATGGCTGGGTCAAGGTCATTTGGGAGAAAACACAAGCCTAGTACACGAATTACAAGGCCTTAAACCTTAACAACAGATCTATATAGGACCCCAAACCACAAATACAAGGCCCCCAAACCCCTGAACTCTAGCAAAAATAAAACAGTGCTTGTGTGTCATTGACCTTTGTACAATAAAACAGAAACTCCCTCAGAATTTCAAACCAAAGTGAATCAAACCACTATCATTACAATATCTTATAAAGATAGGCTGTGAAAGTGATATACATAACTTTGTAAAAATGAAAACTCATCTTTTAGAATCACTGGTTAGATTCTATAGCCTCCTTTGTACCTGTGTTCTCCAATTGGTGATTTCTGACATTCGACTTATGAATTAGCCAACAATGACTCCTATAACAATGAGCTAATACAAAGATCCTAACCTCAACATGTAGTTCTAAGAGTACAAATAATTAGCATCTACAGGCGAATACCCAAACTCATTGCAAACTCATTCGAGTTATCAATTAGCCAACATTGACTCCTATAACAATGAGCAAATACAAAGATCCTAACCTCACCATGTAGTTCTAAGAGTACAAATTATTAGCATCTACAGGTGAATACCCAAACTCATTGCAAACACCCCAATGGCACATCAATGACCCTAAATAGAAGTTACTCTGTTACAAATCAAGGTGGCGATACACACAACAGAAGCAATTGAGCATTAGCCATAACTCAAGTGCAAATCTGCAGGTCAAGATGTCATTTGAGCAGTCATTTGGCGTCGAGGAATCCCAATTTCGCAAGCATTGACTCTGGCAGCAAACCGAAGGGAACAAAGGGACTCGCCAACTGAAGCAGGATCCGGGGAAATATTGACAAACATCAGGGTTTTGGAATCCCCTCCTAGACAAGGCTGTAATAAAATTTTAGAAAAAATCTTAAAGTTTAGATAGATCCAATCGTCTGAGACCAGAAACAACATGTACACAATGATTCCCGCTCATTGGAGTAAGTATTTTCGTTCAAGTAAAAGATGCAAAGAGTTTGGAGGTGTCTTTAGAACTCATGTGTTACCTGCAGAAGATAAGTCAATTTGGAGTTCCTAAAAGGAACATGGTCCTCTTTCTTTGCCAAAGCAAATATCACGTCACTCAAACTTGACAAGCTTCTATTAATGGCCTGATCATGTAGAACAAGTTAGCATATAGCATCGAGATGAAACAAAGAGTTTGCAATACTAGATTATTATGGAGCAAACCTGAGTTTCCTTTAACCTGTCTCCAGTAGCCCCACTCCTTGAGAGTCGCTCACTTCCAGCAAGATCTATGAGGTTTAGAACTCCTTGAACTTGTTGTTCAGTACCCTAGCAACATATGAAAAAAAGTTGAACATTAATCAATTTAGATCAGAAAATTTAAGCACTTGCACGAAACATTGGACAAATAAGCACCTCATTTACTCCTGATATACGCAATGTGAACACAAAATGGCTTCTTGAAGACTGTTCATTCATTTGGGTCTTACCAACGGACCTAGAAAAACAAACAGGCAAGCAAAAACTTTTCAAACTAATATAATCTTAACTACGATGCAACAAGCACTAACATTTCCTAACAAAATTTGTTAAGCCAAAAATGAAGGGAAAAAAATTAATTCAACTCTACAAACTTGCACGACAAGACAAAATCATCTTTAAGTATCAAAGAAATTACTCTACCTGCTTTGTGCAGCTTGCCGAAGAAGAGAAGAAATTTCTTCTATTCTACAAACATCCACAATTGTAAGATCAGTGACATTGGTGTTTCCATTTGCATCGTGTTTGATGGTATACTGCTTTCCAGGAGCTCCATTTTCTGCACCACTCGATTTATTTGTTGACAACAAATCACGAATGGTTTCATTGTATATTTCCAGCATTGAAGCCTGCAAATTTAAATTACAAATTAAAAGACAGTTAGATTAGCAAGTCAGTGTTAGACATTGAACAGTAGTTTTAGATGCATACCTGCATTTTGTACTTCCAACCCTGTGCTATAAGGGATTGACTTGTTTGAAATATTTGTTCTAAAGAGCGTGGTATCAGCCCCTTCTGCTCTGGAGCTTCTGGCCTGCCCATCATAGTATAAGTTTTTCCTGAACCTGTTTGACCATAAGCAAAGATGCATACCTGCCAAATGTAGTCCATAGGTGCTGATTAGGGCCATGAGTAAAGCTAAAAGGATCTATCAGACAAACAGAATTCAGCATAAAATGGTAGACTAATTTCAATTTAAAATTTCACTTTCATGCATATTTTTAAACATGTAAGCCAAGAAATCATTGGGAGAGCCAATTAAGATTAATATTTTGAAATGCATTTTTCTAATCAAAATAATAACCTAAAACTTCTTTTCCAAATACAATTGCATTCCTCTACAAGTACTTTTAAGAATAATGGCCTAGAGAACAATTCACTCTAGATGATTGCTACTGAATTCTTTTCATCTTTTCAATTCACCAAGGCTAATTTTTTTAAATCTATTTTTATAATATCCCAATGTACAAGTATAAAAGGGACAGTACAATCACCTTATAGCCATCAAGGGCACTCTGCACAAGCTGTGATATTTCCACAAAAACTTCTTGCTGAGAAGCATCATGATTGAACACCTTGTCAAAGTTAAAAGGATATTTCTGTCCTGCTGAGAACAAAAGCCAGAATTTTTATAAAAAAAAATTGTCATAAGAAAGCATGGATTTAACAGAATAAAATTATGTAATGTGCAGTTATGCTGGGAAACATGTCTATACCACTTTGTATTACATCGATGCCTCTGCCAAGAGCTTCTGTTGAGGTAGGATATGAAATGACAGGCTGCTCAGACCCAGCAACATCATCTGGCAACACAGGACGCACTCTGCAAAATACTCGAATATTCCCCTTTAGCTCCTGCAATACAAGGCTTGTTTTGTTAGTACCATCATCCAAGGCTTCACAAATTAGCACAAAAGAAACTCTTACCAAGATAGTGTTATGCAATTTTTTCCTCAATTTCTCTCCTTCAACTAGTTGATATTCTGTCTCTGCTAGGCGCTCCTGTAAATCATGTACATTTCTCCTTTGCTCCTCAAATTCTGACCTTGTTTGTATAGAAGATAAATCAGACATCTAAAACAAACAAACAAGGATATTGTTAGATTTCCTTTAAAAAAATGGTTGATGCACAAGATAACCAACTTCCAATACCTTTAGCTTTTCATTTGTAGCAGTGAGCTGATGCTCCAACAGGCGTATCTGCTCCCTCTGAGAAGAGCATGTCCCCTGCAACAAAACCTTAATCTCAGAGTTTTCAAAAAATGAATACTAGGCTTCAATAAGAGAGTCGCATGTACAACCTCTAAGGATTTTGTTTTTTCCATCAGATATTCTAGTTTTGCACAGGATTCACCAGTACTTTCTTTATACTTCACCACATCAGAAGTTAAAACCTGCACTTGAGCTACTTGGCGATCACGATCCTCTCTAACCTGCTGCAACTCTCCTCGGAGACATTTCACTTCATTTGCTAATGTGTCTTTCTGATTCAAAGCTTCATCTTGAGCAGTCTAGAAAAATACAAAGTGTCATAGCAATTTAAATAATAAGAACACTTGCAAGCTGTTAAATTGATGACAGTTGAAAGAAACATACCCTGGCTAAATTTAACTGATCCTGCAATGAACTATAGTGACCCCTTAATGTACTGTGGTTCTCCATTATAGTAGACTTCTCTTTTTCTACACGTTTTAGGGACTCACGAGCAACTTCAAGTTCAGAATGCAGCTTGCTATTGTACTGTTGTAAACTCAAGTTGTACTCTTGTAATCGCTTGTACATATCATCAACCGAGGCAGCCTGCAAAATTCACCAAAGATATCAATCATTAAGTTAAGCAACATAAGGACTTAAGAAACATAGAGTGAAAACATGGTGAAGTAACATTAAGAAATAAAGATGCAAGAATTACCCTTTGATTGGCAACTAAAATATCTTGTTGTGCTTTCTCAAGATCTTTCGATAGAGAAGCCTGCAAAGCTTCTAATGCAATTCTTGCTTCATTTTCCTTTCTATGACAAGCAATTGCATCCTATTTGCAAAAAAAAAAAACAATATCAAAATAAGAAGAAGAAAAACAAGAAGAAGAAGAAGAAGAAACAGGAAGAAAATATCACAGCAGAAAGTAACAAATTGAAAATTTACCAGCTTTTCTGATTCTTCTTTTACAAGTCTCTCTTGTACACAAGTATTATCTTGCCTCAGCTCACCAATAGTTGCACTAAATCTCTCCTCCTTGTTTTTCATCTCTGCCTCTGGAAGAACACAAATGAATCAACATTAAAAATTTTGTTTTGTCTACTTGAGTTAGTACACATTGGTCAAATAACAAACAAAATACCCAACCAAAGGGATACCATTTTATGGTACTCTGTGCATCAAAATGGTAGGCCGGTTTGAATGCATTCTATGACACAAATTACTGGCTAATCTTCAATACGTAAGCTAAAGATCAGGTAGAACCCATCTTATTTTACAAAAGAACAAAAGGAATCCCAATTCCCAGCAGACATTATGTGATCAGCCAAGAAATTTCAAATAAACAAGACCCCTAGAGTTATATCAATGGTTTACTATACTTGGTATGGAATTCATGGAAACAAATGATGGATGCGGGGAACTACATTTGCAGGTTCTCGATTACCAATTTATCATAGAGAATGACACTGACCTATGAATCCTATATCAACTCAGTCAATGTATGTGGGTGCAAGCAATAGATTAGATTGTCAATCACTTGTCAACAAACATAAGATCATGCAGTCCTGGAATGAGACATTGAAGAACCAAAAGTACCAGTTTCAGCACACTTCTTCTCCAAAGCATCTAAAGCATTTTGAAGCTTTCCTTCCCCTTCAACATGGGCTTCATCCCTCTTCTGGAACCATTTGATACAAACCTTGAGCCTGGCATTAAGTTCACTCACTAGTTCCATATTACCCTGCCAAAACAAAACAACAGTACCAAACTTTTCAAAAACAAAACAAACCAACAAACAGTACCTTCACTAAACCAAATTCACCAGAAAACAAAAATAACCAAGTAAAACCTTGTGATCAAACTTCTTCATCTTCAATCTCTCATTCACCAGCGCATCAATTTCTTCTTTAGTAAACTCAACATTGCCACAATCCGAACCCTCAACACAGCTTCCCACATCACTGGTGGCAGCAACATCCAGCTTTTTGTTAACAGAACCAAATGGCTTGCGTTCTGCGTTCGTGGCTCCTCCTGTTCTTCCCATCCCAATCCTCCTCCGCTTATCTAATGGGATACTTTCCACCCCTTCCTTCTTCTACAAAACCCCAACAAAGCATCACATCAAAAGAAAATTCAACTAAGTAAAGAAATGGGACCAAAAAAACAGAGCAACGATTGTTCAATTAAACCTAACGAACACAATTACATCCAATAAATGAACAATTAATCAACACAAAACAAACCACAAATCAGCAACAACCCAGTAAACAAACTTCGAATTATCCAATAACTTTCATAAATATTAACCTAACAGAACCCCAAATTTGAAACCCAGAAGGGCAAATTACAGACTAAACTGAAATTCACTACTATTTAATTCAGATTAAGCAGAAGTTAGACAAATTAATATAACAGAAGCCCAAATTTCGAAACCCGGAAGGGCAAATTTCAGGCTAAACTGGGATTTACTGCTATTTAAATAAACTTAAACAGAAATCAGATTAATTAATATAACAGAGACCCAAATTTTGAAATTCACGCAACAATTAGTTAAAACTAATTAAGGGCAACACCATAAGATAAAATCAGTTCACACAATTAGAAAAGGCATTAAACACAAAAACCAGAAAACCCTAAGCATTTTACTTCGAAAACCCTAAAAACAACAAATTTTCTTTAAATTTTTCAAGATCCGAACCTCCTTTTTATTTTCTCGGAAACCAAACAACCCCTTTAAAACAGACAAAAGGAAGAACAATAGCGATGATAAAAACAAAAACAGCAACAGAAACAAGAACAAGAAACAAACTAAAAACTTCTTACAGAAGAAGGACTTCGAGGAGGCCGATTCTGGTTCCTAGAAGTCATGAGAAGCTACTACCCTGAAAAAAATTTCTCGAGCCAAACGCAGAATCAATCAAATCCGTTGGTTTTCACTTATATTGTACTAGAAGGTGCCAAGATTGAATTCTGACCGTTGATTGTTCGATTAGCTAGAGAGAGAAAGTTGAGATCTTTAGGGGTGTGAGAGAGAGAACGTTGGGGTTTTGGGCGGAGCGTGAAATTTGAATTGAATCTTTGATTTCAAAACTGGAAGATGTGGCGTTTGCTATATATGTTTACTGATTTGCCCTTTGTTGGAGAAAAGTGTACGTTGCAACCTTTCGGACCAAAATTCAAATATTTGCCCTGGTTTAAAAATATTTACAACAGCCTTTTAATTTTTACTTTTAAAAATATTTTTAAAAAATATTAAATTTTTTATTTTTTTATGCTTTAAATTAATTTTTATTTTGATATTTTCATATTATTTTGATATGTTGATATTAAAAATAATTTTTTAAAAATAAAAAAAAATATTATCTTGAAACATTTCCGAGTAAAAAACACTTTGATAAATAATTATTATTTTAATTTCAAGCACCCCTAATAATTAAAAAGGATAGAGTAACTTGGAGATATAGTTATTATATCCGACTCAGAGAGTAATATAAAATGAAGTCTATGTAAACTAATCACTAGGTTAATTTGGATCAAATTTTATATTAAAATAATTTTTTAAAATTTTTTTGTTTATTCAATGAAGTTTAACTAAATTATTAAAATACTGATCAGATTAATTAGGTTTCATTGTATCTTATTGAGTTTAATTAAAAAATAAAGCTAGGTTCAAAATCAACTAGTTTGTTGAAGTTGAATTCAGTAATAACTTGCAATTTTAGGAAGTGGTTATTTTTGTGGTTCATTTTATTTTTTAAATTATTATTTGTATAAAAAAAATTAAATTGATGATTTTTTATGTGTTAATGTTAAATAAAAAAGAAACTAAATAAATATTATTTTAATATATTTTTAATTAAAAAATACTTTTTACTGCATTATTAAACACACTTAAATATGAGAAGTAGAATTTTGGACTAAGAGAAATGTATTTTTAGTTTAGCAATTTCTTAAAAAAAAGGATAAATATAGTTTATTATAAAACTATTCTACCCAAAAGATACGTGAATTTAATATTGATAATCTTTGGGAATTGAGATATGATCTTATAATCAAAGAAACAATTTTTTTAAAATAATATGAGATATGCTAGTCAAGTTACAAGTGATCCTACTTGAGCATGTCTTTAATGTCTCCTGTTTACTATTTTTTTATGATTAAAGAAAAAAAAAACATGAATTTGATGTTTCAGTTGGTACAAAATCAATTTTAAAGGATATAGTTTAACTAATTAAATTTTAAATTTGTTATTTAAAGATTAATTGTTTGAGTTTCATAAATTTTAAGTTTATTAAAAATTTATATAGTTATTAATTTTAGAATTTATAAAATTAATTGAGAAATAAATAAATTTAACTGAAATTAATAAAAAAATTATTTTTACAGATAATTCTCGACAAAATCTTGGTGAAATCCAATTCAATTATTCTTGAAAGGAACTGATTGATTGAACAATTTTAACGTTTAGAAGTAAAATCTTTTCAGAATCTAGTTGGCATGATTCTACTAGTCCAAAGGAGAGACCAAACCAAAATGTCAATGATGTTTAAATAATTTTTTGTACTGAAATGTATGTCAATAATATTTTTTTTATTTTTTAAAAATTAATTTTGATATCAGCACATCTAACCAATCCAAAACATACAAATCATATTAAATTTTAACAAAACTTAAGAACACAATTTTAGTCACGTTCCAAACAGTTTTTTAATGTCTCTTGTTTACTATTTTTCTTATGATCAGAGAAGAAAAAGCATGAATTTGTTGTTTCTGTTGGTACGATGCATAAATTAAGGAGTGGTTTTGAATTGTTTATTGCATGAAATTACTTTATTACATTCTATTTAGAAAGTCAACTTTAAAAAGTATAATAATAATTTAAATTTCATAAATCTTAAAATCATTAAAGATTTATATGATTATTAATTTTAAAATTTATAAGATTGATCGAGATACATATATTAATATATATATATATTAGTGACTTGAAGTTAATAAAAAAAAATCATTTTTACAGAAAATTCTTGACAAAATCTTGGTGAAATCGAATTCAATTATTAATTCAATTATTCTTGAAAGGAACTGATTGATTGAACAATTTTAACGTTAGAATTAAAATCTTTTCAGAATCCAGTTGGCATGATTCTACTAGTCCAAAGGAGAGACCAAACCAACGTGTCAAATTACAAGAAATCTAGTTACACATGTACAACAATGGTTGGCTAAGACTATATCCAGCTTATCCAAGTAGAAAATTTGGCAGATAAGGTATGCTAGCTCAAGAACCAATCTAAATCACAAATACCACACATATTTTAACAAGAAAATCCAATCCCCCCCAAAAAAATATATAATTAGTGAACCACCCACTTGAGCACACAGATTGTTGAAGGAAAATTCATACATGGCACAAGCAATGGCATCGATGGCTGGTCTACGTGGAACATCTCAGGCTGTCCTTGAAGGTAGCCTCCAGCTAAGTGGTTCAAACAGGTTGTTGAATGTGCCTAGCAACACCACTCGTGTGGCCGTGGCACGCCCTGGGCTTGCTGTTAGAGCTCAGCAACAAGTGTCCGGTGAGCTTGAAACTAGCCGTAGGGCCATGTTGGGTCTTGTTGCTGCTGGTTTGGCTTCTGGTTCTTTTGTTCAAGTTGTTCTTGCTGATGCTCTTCCTATCAAACTTGGCCCTCCTCCCCCTCCTTCCGGTGGACTCCGTAAGTTCATGAATTAGTCCTCCTAGGCTATTTTGCTACCTGTAAACCAAATGTTTCAATCTTGAATTAGTAGTTGTCAATGGTCTTTAGTCTAGTGGTGCTCTCTCCTGCTTCGGAGTAGGAGTCGAGTTCGAATCCATGCTTAGCCCTAAGCTCATAACATTTTTGGTGTAAGAAAATTTAATTTTATGCTTCGAAAGATGGTGAAAATAAGATTAGATTATTCCAATGACACATCCCATGTCGAAAAATCGAGGGTGTCTGAGCGTCTAACAAGTTAAACAGAAAGTTCAGATGTCTAAGAAATGGTATATGACATTGTTTTTCAAGTATGATGATTTTGTGTGTTGGCAGCTGGGACATTGAACTCTGATGAAGCAAGAGACTTTGATCTGCCACTGAAACAGAGGTTTTTCTTGCAACCACTTCCCCCAGCTGAGGCGGCGGTAAGGGCTAAGGAGTCAGCTAAGGACATTGTTGGTGTGAAAACTTTGATAGACCAGAAGGCATGGCCTTATGTCCAAAATGATCTTCGTCTTAAGGCAGGATATCTTCGTTTTGACCTCAACACTGTTATCTCTGCTAAGTCCAAGGACGAGAAGAAATCCCTCAAGGAACTCACTGGAAAGCTCTTTGATACCATCAGCAATGTAAGCAATACACTATTTTGATTAAGTTTGTTTTGATCATCGAACACTTTCGGTTGTTAATGGAATTAGTTTTTCTCTTTCCCTTTTCCCTTTTCAGCTGGACCATGCAGCAAAGATTAAGAGCACTCCTGAAGCTGAGAAGTACTATGCTCAGACTGTATCTACTCTGAATGATGTTCTTGCTAAGCTTGGTTAAGAGAAACTCATGTAATTTGATTTAAGCTTTTGTGAAATTACTTTATGAGACACTTCACTTGGATGTTCTCTGAAGGGAATCTAGCTGTGAAAAAGAATAATCATTGCCTTACTATTCTGTTTATGAGGCAATCATAAGCATGCTAAACAGAGGAATTAATTTATTGAAGGCAAAGAAGGCTATCCTTGTATAGCCTTCATAGCTAGTTAAAGCCAGCCAGAAAGCAGTGTAACTAATGGAAGCATGAGAAGAGAACTGATAGTAACTATATAGATCACTGGAAAAAAAAAAAAAAAAAACAGCTATTTCTTTTGTCAGGCAGGAACATAATGTTCGGAGCACGAAAATCATGGGGCATGAAAGCAGAAACATCAATAACAATAACAGATCACAATAACTTCTTAAATTTCCGATGACATCTGGTTTCTTTACTAGAAGTGTTAGTATGCTTTCATAAACTATGCATCATGTTAGAGAATAATATATATCATATCTTGAAATCTTACCTAACAGTTTAAGCTATTGGGTTGAGATGGTTCTTTCACATGGTATCAGAGCCTTGATGACCAAGCGGTCACGAGTTCGAATCTCATCATCCCTATTTATTTGATAAAAAAATCAAGCATAAGATAATGTGGGTCTGTGCAAGTTTCAAGCCCAAATGGCTTTCACTTGAGGGGGTGTGTTAAAGAATAGTATAAATCATATCTTGAACCTCACCTAACAGCTTAAGTTATTGGGTTGAGATGGTTCTTTGACACATCATGATATTGATGCGCCGGATAAGGAAGCAGTCAGCCAATGCGGGAAAGGAAAGTAGCTTTCAGCATTGCATTGCATCCAATCTCTACATAATCAAGCAAAGGAAAGTAGCTGTCAGCATCCTAATACAAAGCAGAATCAAGAACTTGAATATTATTTCTCGACAGACCAGAAATTCTATGATGATGTTTTTTCTTTCCCAATTTATCTAGAATTTCTATGCAAAACATCATCAAGCGAACCGCACATACCAAACCTAATAATTCTGTGAGAAAATAGACTGAAGAAAGGATCAAGATAAAGTTGACAATCCATAGACCTATGACAAAAGGATGGTGAATTTCAGCAATCCGGTTGCATTCCTTCCAAGAGTTACCAGGCTAGGGCCTGTCAGGATCATGAATACAAGATAACCGAGTTAGTTGGCTGAATTTGTCCTTAGATTTCAGGACCGACTCCAATATGTCCTTGCAACTCTAATTGCTGACAAACTATCCTAACCATTCCCTGAATCCATTGCAAGCAGATGGACCTGCATCTCTGATGTTCATGATCAGGGAATGGCTTGTAATTCCCAAATGGCTTCTAACCCTAAATATATTGCAATTCACATAGCACTAGTTATGCAAAAGGCAAGAATTTCTCCTGCTATATCCCTTTTTTCTACGTGAGATTTGCCAAAGATCCATGTCGGGTACTACCTATATATAGTGGCTGAACAATTTACAAGCCTAAGAAGAATGCTTCTACTAAGTTACAATGATCTCCCATTCTACTGTAAACAATGTTTTTGTATCCAAGTGTTTCCCCAGAGGATTACTCGATAAAAAGCAGAGGAAACCATAATGAACTAGTGAATTGGAGTTTGATTCAAGTGGTGGAGATGGGTTATTTTAGTAGGGTCAGGACTTGATCGTTCTTTTACCTTATCTCATCATGGTTTTCACAGCTTTAAATTATTAAGAGTATTGGAACTAGAAGTGTACGGCTTCTCAAATTCCAGCCTGAATTGGTCGGACTGATTCATTCAACTAGAAGGTGAACTATAGTTTCATGTTGGTTAGAAAAAAATTCCAACCAAATGAGTTTAAATAATTAAGATTTTGTTTTGAGTTAAAGATTTATACTCAATGTGTTAAAAGTGGATATTAACGTGATCTCAATTTATTTTGTATAATAGTTTGGATGTTCGTTCATATTTAACTAGGATGGTGACTTCGTTACGCTGCGGGTTTGTATTATTTTTCCAGATAAATATTTAAGAATTGCTAGCGTGTTTTAAAAAACAAAAAGAAATTTAATAACTCGGGTTATAATCCTGACCAACTAAATAAGCTGACTTTATTTGAATCATATAAGGAAAAAAGGTAACAATAGCAAACAGGAAAACATATAAATATATATACACACACAGACATACATACATGGATTGAAAATAAAAATAACTCAAGAAAACAAGAAAATAAGGAAAAAATTGAAAAAAAATAACATACTATAAACCTAGATTGAATGGTGAGCTCAAAAACCAATAAAACTTTTATAAAAAGGGTTAAAGAAAAAATTAAAAAATCTAAAGAATAAAAACCAAATAAAAAAATAAATGAAAAATTAAAATTTAAGACCCAAATGGAAAAGGAATAACACTTGTTCAAAAGGATAATGGACAAAAGAAGAAGAAAGGACAATTTTTTTTATTGTGAGGGTTAAATTGAAAAGAAAAATAATTAATGTACCAAAACAAATTACTCCAAGGTTATTTTGAATATTATCACTATTGTTTTCACAATTATTATTACTATCATCATCAGAATTATTGTTATGATTACCATTATTATTGTTATTATTACTACTACTTCTATTATTATTATCATCATTACTATCACAATCGTCACTATTATTAATATTATTATCACAATCATTACTATCATCATTATTATTACTATTATAATAAGCTATTATTATTACCATAATTATTAATATTATTATCATTATAAATAGTAATATTATTAGTATCATTATCATTATTACTATCATTATTAATACTAATAACATTACCATTACCATACTAATATTATTATTATCATTATTATTGCTCCAACTATTACTATAATTACCATTGTTGTTGTTGTTGAAATAACAAATACTATAAACTTGTTTTGAATGATAAAATTATTATTACTACTATTACTATTATTATCATCACAATAATTACTATCATTAATACCATTACAATCATAATAAATTATTATCATTACCACTATTATTACCATTAATATCATTGTTAGTAACATTACTACTACTACTACTATTATCATTATTATTACTAATATGACTATACCATGATTATTACTATTATAATTATTATCATCACTATTATTATTGTTGTTGTTGTTGAAAGAACAAAAGCCATAAATTTAATTTGAAAGATAAAATTTAAAACTATAAAAACTTTAACAAAAGAATCAAGAAAAAAAACAAGAAATCAAAATAAGAAGGATCAAATTGAAATTTTTATTATTATTAAAAAAAATCATAAAATTGACTTGAAGGATAAAATTTAAAGCATAAAAACTTTGTCAAAAGGAAAAGTGAACAAAATAAGAAATCAAAAGTAGAATTTAGAATTGAATGATTAAATTGAAAAATTATAAAACTTTAACACAAAGAAAAATGACAAAAATAAACAATCAAAACTAAAATGACTGAACCTAAAAAGGCAATAAAAATGGGGACCAAAGTGCATCTCTCCGTGTAGGAGAGAGAAATGAAGAGAAAAGAGAAAGAAAATGTTACCGGTGATAAACCAACCATCTTTAGATAACACGTGCTGACCATAAAAGAAGATTACATGGAAAGCATAGAATGAGATGGCAGAAGAAATTTTTCTACCACTAGGAGGTGCCGCACTCACCGCTCAAAGTGTGCAGCGCCTTCCATGTGCCAATAGCTTTTTGAATAAATAAATATTAATAAAATTTTAAATTACTTCATCATCTTAGAAAAACCCTAGTAATTACAAAAAAAAACCTTGAGGAAAAGACATCAATACCCTTGTTTAAATGGTCTATTTTTTTTACCCCAAGGACAATTGTGTAAGTGTATTTTACAATTAAAAAGTAAAAATACCAAAACACCCTTATCTGGCAATGATAGTTTTTTTTATTCTAGAGATATTGTAGTTATTTTACCGTGCTTTAAAAGACAAATAGATGAAAACACCCCCAAACAAAATTAATAATAACAAATAAATCATGTAAAAAGATCAAAATAACCATGAATAAAAAATAATCATTTTTTTCTTGTCAAGGCCATAGACATCACTCCAATTATTGTAGTGAATAATAAAGTGTGTTTTGGCTACATAAATTTTCCCATGGCCTTGTTATTGTTCATGTATATATAACAAAGACAACATGGTATGTCTCTTATCAAAGCTGCAGCAAGAAAACCAAGTTCAGAGCAGAAAAATCATGGCTCGTGAGAGGATTCCTTTACTAACATTGCTACATGTCTTTAGTCTGATCATATTTATATGAATACTGGCAAAACCAGGCCAACTCACTAGAAAAGTCCCCCCAAAATGACTGAATGGTTAGTAAATGTTGCATTAAACTTTCTCTATTGATGTTGGTCTCAATCCATTGAGTCATCGGATCGGATTAGCTTGCTGTCCAAGTTTATTATTTTTATCCAAAACAATTTTTTTTTAATTTTTAATAAAAAAAATTGATTTTAACTCAGTCGATTTTAACCAGGTTACAAGTCAATATATCTAGTAATTACCAAGATATAGTCAGGTTAATTTTAAAATCAATTTAAATTAAAACTCATTCTGAATTATGTTTTGGATCATAAGTTTACTGAATCAACTAGACGGGAAAAAGCAGGTTTAATATTTAGTGATAAAAAAATCTTGAAAAACGAACTTAATTACATATAAACGTGCGGTTTCAGTTCCTTTGAGTTTCACTCTATACTGAATCTGGTCCAAATTTTCTAATGATGATCCGATCGATTTGTTTAAAAAGGGGTAAAATAATGTAGAGGTGAATATTGAGGATCTTGGCGAATTTCTCTCGTAGACTTGCATTGTTTCTAGGGAATGCAAGACCATACCATCTCCTTCATTCACGATTAATATTCCAAGAAGAAGGTTGGATATATATCTACGAGTCATTAATGTCCCTTCGCTAGCTCCTTGTTTTTTAACAATTTTCCTTTCCAAGTAATTAGCAGATAAACACACTAATCCTGCTTCATAGTTCAAGCAAGTTGTTTACGATCGATCGAACCCTCAAGTACATGATGTCTTACTCTCCTAATCTTCAGAAACCTTCAAACAGTACTAACCACTACGAAGAAGATCAACAACAACAACAACAGATCAAAAGCCAGTCCCAGAAATATGAAGAGATTGTTTCAACCCTTCCTAAGGATCAACATGGATGGTTGGATGGGCATTACAAGATTGAAGGATTTTGGTATGATCCTGTTTGGGCTGTTGGAGTTCTTTGGGCACAGGAAAACTTCCAGGCACGCTCTAGTGATATTATTTTGGCTTCATTTCCCAAGTGTGGCACCACATGGCTGAAGGCTCTCATGTTTGCCATCCAGAAGAGAAATGATCGTTGCCTCAACGATTCAACTCACCCTTTACTCACTACAAACCCCCATAAGTGTGTTCCCTATTTTGAGCTGCAAGCTCATGAAGATGACCCATTTACATACCTAGATTCTCTCCCCTCACCTAGGCTACTTGGCACTCATGTCTCTTACACTTCATTGCCGAAATCCATCATAAATTCAGGTTCTAAGATTGTGTGTATTTGTCGGGACTCGAAAGATGTTTTGGTCTCCATGTGGAAGTTTGTCAATAAAATAAGATCTGGAAGGAACATGCTACCCCTGCCTCTGGAAGAAGGGTTCGAGCTTTTCTGTAAAGGAGTTTGTCTCTCAGGACCCTTTTGGGACTACAATTCGGAGTACTGGAATGCAAGCTTAGAACGTCCGAATAATGTACTTTTTCTCAAGTATGAGGATCTGAAGAAGGATACTGCTTTTTACGTGCAGAAGCTGGCACAATTCATGGAACGTCCCTTTTCGGTGGATGAAAAAAGTAAAGGTGTCGTGAAAGACATAATAAAGCTATGTAGTCTTGAGAATTTGAGCAATCTGGAGGTGAATAAAACTGGAACGTTTCATCTGTGCTCCAAAGCAACGGTGGACAACAATGCATTCTTCCGACGAGGTAACGTCGGAGATTCGAAGACTTGTCTGACGCCTACGATGATTAAGCGACTTGATGAGATTACAAAGGCGAAGTTCAGAGGGTCTGGACTGGCAATTTAGGCGGGGAAAAGAGAAACATGAAGCATTTTTCTTATGTGAGGGACTGTTTCCATTTCATGATTTTTTGGAGTCTAGTTTAGCCTTCTTTTTAGATGTTAATTTATCTTAATTTGAATAAATTAATGGTGTACATCAGATTAATAATATATGAACATATATATATCACATCTTTATGAAACTTTTTAGGTTTGTTTTCTAAATTCATGAATTGGAAATTGCTCCCATTTCATGAGTCTAATTAACAATAAACTAATGGAGGTGGCACTCACAAAACATTGTTAATAGTGTTTTTTATTCCTTTGATTTTTTTTTAAATTTATGTATTTTTTAAATTTTATATTTTAATATTTGTTTTATTGAATATTAACCTTCATAATTTATTGTGATTTGTTTTATACGTTGTTAAATCGGTCTCATAACTCATATCATAAATTCGACGGATTAACTTGATTGACTCAATTTTTTTATCTTTTTTTTAATTGATATATATTTTTTTTAATTTCAGCCTTCACCATTAGGTTGATTAGAAATTAGATTTCATGATTTTATTTTGGTTTGTTTTTTATGAAATTATCTCGGTTTCATTACTTAGATCGCGGGTTAATCTAGTTAACTCGAGTTTTTTTTTTTGTTTTTTTTAGGCATTTTTTCAATTTCATTCTTCAACATTGAATTGATTAGAAATTAAATTTCATGATTTATTTTAATTTGATTTTTATGAGATAATCCCGGTTTTATGACTAGGATTACGTGTTTTACAAGTTAACCTTAATAGACTCAAGTTATTTTATTGTGTCCTGTTTTTAGATAGAGTTTTTTCAATTTCAACCTTCAACATTAGGTTTGTTGAAAATTAAACTTCATAACTTATTTTGATTTGTTTTCTATGAGATTATATCTCATGATATTGATCGCAGGTTGGGCAGGTTAATCTAGGTTAACTCAAATCATTTTATTTTTTTACTTTCTATGAGGTATTCCTGATCTAATGATCCGGGTCACGAGTTGACAAGTTAACTCATGTTATTTTTTACAAATAATAATAATTTTTTTTCAATTTCATTATTCAACATTGAGTTAATTGAAAATTAAACTTCACAATTTTTTTTATTTACTTTATATGGGATTATTAGGTCTTATGATTAAATTCATGTAATTGGTAGGTTAACTCGAGTTGGCTTAGATTAATCCAGTATAATATCATTTTAATATTATTAAAAAAAAAGATATTATCTTGAATTTTTATGAATCAAAATATATTTTTATTAGTCATCTATATTATTTTTAAACTTATTAAGACCGATGATATCATATAAAATTAATTTCCACATGATTTTACTAGAAAATTTTTAAAAATTTTTAAAAAATTTTTTTGTATGTTAAAAATTTTTGGATACCACCCACAATGTATCGTAAACCAAATATCTGGTTTGTGTTATTACATAGGAATTCTTACCTCCTTTTTCCCCGAACATATCAAAAGAAAATAAATTGAGAAAAATTATAATTTTTTTTTAAAAAAATTGATAGTGAAATGGCAAACAAATAAAGACCAAAATAAATATAGGCGTTTCAACCTTTCTTCAAAACAACTGTGAGAGAGAAAAATTTTTATGGGCGGAAGTTTTGATTTTTATTGTGTGGATGTTTTTAGGAATGAAATTATTCATTTATGTTTGGATATGTAAATTTTATGGGAAGAAATGTCTTACTCAAATTTTCTTTTTAATCCTTAAACAGGTCCTATTACTCAAATATTGATACCTTGTTATTTTCACATAATTATTATATCAAAATAAATTAAATTGTAAAAAAAAACATTGTCCATTCAAAGGATAATCATATACAATTATTCTAAACAAATAACTCTTTAGTAGATATTCCATGGAGTAATGGGAAAGATAAAAAAAAACATAAAATACAGGGAGCAAATGTCTAGAAAAGAGGGGTGTGAATTGAAAATCCTTGAACTATTAAGGACTGTAACGAGATTCTTATAAAAATTAAGGGGGGAAATTGGCCCCTTATCTTAGGTGTAGCTCCACGCATGTGTATTGATGTCTGCGGGCTAGCTAAGGTAGTGTTTGTTTTTATAGTTTTGAAATAAAATTATTATTTTTATTTATTTTTAGATTGTTTTGGTCTATGGATAAAAAATTAAAATTTTAAAAAATATTAATTTAATGTATTTTTAAATAAAAAATATTTTTTTTAAAAACTATTATTACAATACCTGCCTAAATAAAACACAAAATTGTAAGATAATGAATGAAAAAGAAAACCTCAATACACACCCTTATTTATTTTTTTAACATTTTAACTCTGGGAAAGAAGCACGTCAACGAACATTTTTGAAGACCATATTTATCTGGGGGTGGGGGAAAGCCCTGATTATTAGTAACATCAACACTAATAACGTAGTATTTGATTTTAATTATTTTTTAAAATATTTTTTTTAGAAATATATTAAAATAATATATATATATATATATATTAAAATAATATATATATATATATATATATATATATTAAAATTTATTTTTAATCTTAGTATATCAAAACTATTTAAAAACACTAAAAAAATTAACCTCTAATCTTTTATCATTCTAATTTTAGTTCTTTACATTATCGGGTGAAAGTAATTGTCTGTCTTTGTTAAAAATAAATGGTTGTAATGGCTATTTTAATGGTTTCATATAGTATTTGGTATTTAAAAATAATTATTTTTTAAAATATATTTCTGTTTGAAAATATATCAAATTATTTTTAAAAAAATTATTTTTAATATCAGTATATTAAAATAATTTAAAAACACACATAAATTTTTTTAAAAAATATATATTTTTAAATATTACATTACCGTAAAGATAAACAGGCTTCCAGAAAGGTTCTCATAACCGTCTCCTTAGTTAATAACTTTGAATTGATAATTTGAGGGGTTAGAATTAAAAAAAATAAAAAGTGGGGGATTGCATTGGATTTGACCGAGAGTTCAGAGGTTGTTTGGACCAAATTGTGAGGAGGTTAACTTTCAATCAAGAGGGTTTACTATCTATTTAGCTCCTAAAATTTAGATCTAATAAGAGAATGATTTTTTTATTATTATTTAAATCAACAATCTTCACAAAAAGAAGAAGAAGAAATTATCATTACTATTATTCTAGACCATTTTTTAGATTTTTAAAGAGAGCATGGGTATTGTCGAAAATTCGCTCTCCTCCCCAAACTACCGTAAAATTTCCCGCCTCTAAAAAATACCATGAGTCCACGATCCAAAACTAAACCTCACCATACAATCTCAACCGTCTATAAGATCCAAAACAAGCGGCCAAAGATCAGAATCCGTATCCTTCCCATTGATTGGTTCACAATCACTCTCCCTTCCTATATCATAAACCCAGTATTGTTTACTTCCATCAGGCGCCAAGAAAAAACTATCATCTAGCATTCAATAACTCTTCGTAAAAACTAAAAAATCCCGATTTCTTTGTAGATTTCAAGTCTCTTTTGGGAAGATGGCAGGAAGAGGAAAGGCTTTGGGGTCCGGAGTAGCAAAGAAAGCAACCTCGAGAAGTAGCAAGGCGGGTTTGCAGTTCCCTGTGGGACGTATTGCTCGGTTCCTGAAGACGGGGAAATACGCCGAACGTGTTGGCGCTGGTGCTCCTGTCTACCTCTCTGCTGTTCTTGAGTATCTTGCTGCTGAGGTATAAAACTAGCCCTCTTGTCTTCTTTTCTCCTTCGCCTATTTTTTGTGATTATTTTTGGGGTTAGTGAGTACTGAGAAAGGTTTGTGAAATTCGGGAATATGAATATTTTATGTTTTTGTAGATTTTTGTGAAGTTTGGGTGCATGGGTGTTCTTTGTTTTCAAGTTTTTTGGGGGGTTTTTAGTGATTTTGGTTAAAAAAATGTGCCAATTAGTTGGTTTTCATTAATTACAGGGTGTTTAGTTACTGAAAAAAATTCGGGAAAATCAAAATAAAATTTGGTTGAAACTTTTGGCTCTTATTTATTAATTGGGATTCAAATCTTCTGGGTGTTTTTGTATTTTTTTCACGATTCTTTATCCTGATTTTACATTTGCTCAACAACAGGACCGTTTCTTTTGTTTGCTTCAATTAATTTTGGGTGTTTTTTTTTTTTTGTTGTGCAGGTGTTGGAACTGGCTGGGAATGCAGCAAGAGACAACAAGAAGACTAGAATAGTCCCAAGGCACATTCAGTTGGCAGTGAGGAACGATGAGGAGCTGAGCAGGCTGCTTGGCCAAGTCACAATTGCTAATGGAGGTGTCTTGCCTAATATTCACAACACTTTGTTACCAAAAAGGGTTTCTAAAGGCCCAGTTGATGATGAATGAGAGACGAGGCAGAATTGACTTTTGTCCATTGTGAAGTTACAAAGAGAAGCCCTTTTATGCAAATACTGAGAAGAATTTAGGTTGCAGTAGCAGGATTAATTAGGTTTTATTCGCCTTTCTCCCCCCCTCCCGCTTTATTAAATTAATTTTGATTTGATGTAGTTCTAGTTTGTTGATTTCTTAAATGAAATGCGCTGCTTCTTCTGCCCTTCTTATGTGTCGAGAAATTCCTTGACCACTTCGTTGTTGGGTACTATATGATTGATGGCAAGAGATATTCTGTAAGTAGTAATTAGCATTGAAGGGAGTTAATCAAGTGGTAGCTCGTTAAGCAAGAGCTTAAAACCTTTACATGATAACTTGGATGATGATTGCATGCCTAATGGGGAGGATTAGAGTATGATGGGATCAATTGAAATGAAAGGAAATTGAAAAAAAAAAATAGACTACGCTCGAGAATTAGCAGGGGTTGGACGCCGGGAATGGTCTCTGGCTGAAGCAGTGGCAGATACATAATAGGCAACCGCGAAGATTCCATGAATGAAGCACAGAATGCCTCCGATGGAGAGAATGTGATGATACGATAATCCACATGATTTTCTTGATTTTGAGTTTGCCATCGTCCCTAGGATCAGCATTGTGAACCCAATGGCCAATATGATCCTGATTTTCCCAAAAAAAGCAGTATATGCATGTCAGATTGAATCAAGTTTTTGTTTGCAGTGTTGTTTTGATAGTAAATACCATGAGAAGAAAAGAGAAGCTACAGCTAGCTTCCTGGTAGCGGATGCCTTTCTGAAATCTTCCTTGGACCACATGCAAGTGCATCCACCAAGCAAGTTAGCAATGATATGAGCAAGGGGAAGAAATAATATTGCAGCCAAACCTAGCTTGAAAGCTTGATAGCTTGGGTCTCTACACTCAAAAACCCACATCTTTAGATGCCTCACCTGCCATCAACAAATCAAGATCCAAATGAAATGATCCGCAACCAAAAGCTGAAGAAATTCAATTCATAACTGGTTTACCTTGTTTTGAGCCATGTCAGCTTCAATCCCAAGTATGCCAGCAACAACATCCAGTGCGATGATCAGGAGACAAACCAAAATACCAAAATTTTTTGCCATTCTTGTTTTCCAAGTTGACCAGAGGTAACGGTTCTATAGAAGGTTGTGAACAAGGAGAAGGTAGGCTAGCGACATCTTTATAGGGAATTTGTCTTTCTTTTTAAGCAAGCTTCACGAAAGACAGAATAAGAATAAAGTTGAGATCATCAATAAAGGAAATGATATTAGATTAGCTGTGAATTACGAGTAAATACCTTTTTTCGTCTTGACATATTTCTTCTTTCTTTTGGTGCTTCTTTTCTAAATTCTGATTCTTTTCATGGGAGACAAGGAAAATTTAAAGAATCGGGATTGACTAAGCTCGAGATCAATGGGTCATCGAATTTGCTCGCCAGGCCAGCCGAGTCTTTTATCACTGGTTTGAGGTATCACCAGCAAGGTTGTACTATTGGCGTTCATGAACACCCAAGAACAGATCCTACCTCAAAATTGAAATTATTCCCTTAATTACATCGGCACATTCCAAAATCTTAACTCATACAATGCTATAGATACTTATCTAACCAAAGGTGAAAACGCCCTGATTCATGTGGAGTATTACTACAAATAATTTTTGAGATTTGATAGCCTACAAGAACGTGGAAAAATTGATATATACACCAAGAGTAAAAAAAAAAAGAAAAAAAAGGAAGTATTGTATCCTATTATTTACATGGTCAACTTTTTTTTTTGGGTAAACTATATTTTTGTAATATAGATTGGTTTATTTCGGCGTTTTTACTCTTATAATTTAAAATCTATTAATGTTAATTGCACAATTATGAATAGTTTCAATTTCATCCTAAGGAAATCTAATGATTAACCCATCTTTCGATATATATATATATATATATATATATATATATATATATATATATTTTTATGTTTTGAAGTATCTTTTTGAAACAATATCACCTATTTTTCCTCGTGGTCTTAACGCCCTTGATGCAAAAGAAAACTATTATTTCTTTTAATTTTCCTTGGACAAGCAATTATAAGCAACCTCATTGATAGACACATAGTTACAAAGCCAAACAAGATAAGTTTAACTGATTAACCTTCATTAATTTTTAATTTTTTAAATGATTATTTTGATCAATTATTTTTTTAAAAAAATACAACATGTGATCAAGTGAGGTTCCCTAGACCAAGTCAGAGGGTCAATCCAAGTTTTTTTGACAGAATTAGCCAAGTTCTTTTTCTTTTTCTATTTTTATCTTTTAACTCAGATTATTATCTTGCATGTCGGGTTAAGGTTGGATGTGGTTTTTCTCTTTAAATACTATGGAAAAAATATATTAGATTCGGTTTTGATCTAATATATTATTATTTTAAAAAGTTTTAAAAATAATATCTTGAAAAAAAAAATTAAAGCCAAATCATATTTTTTTATAGGTTGTCCAAGTTATATTTGAATTTGTTAAATTGATCGGGATACATTAAGACAACTTTTATATAATTTAATTTTAAATTAATACTAGATAAAAAATCGAGCTAAAAGGTTTTAAGGTTGATCCACCAAGAGATTTAATAACAACATAAAATAATTTTTTTATGACCCACACATTTTTTATTATTTTCAATTTTTTTTTTTATCTGATCCCACAACATATTGCAACTATATAAGAAGTTATCATTCTTAATTTGATTAAATGAAACATTTAATATATTTTAAACTACACAATAAATATAATGAAAAAAACTATTGATATTAAAACTCGAGTCTCAATTCTTTAAACAAAAAATATATATAATATAATGTTTTTTTTAACTATAATTATCAATTCTAGTTTTGTTTGACAGTTGATTTGGTGAATTTTCAACTAGAAGTTTAATTCAATCCCGTTTGTTTTAGAACCAGATTGAAAACACTCCCAACCCATGCAAAACTCCCAACCCTTACAAATCCGATGAAACCTAATCGAATCATCTTTATTATTTTTTTTAAATTTTTATTTAGAAAGAATATTATTTTATTTTATTTTTTATAATTTTTAATTTAAAATCATTTCATTTAAAAAATAAAAAATATATAATTTTAAAATATAAATTGAATTGATTTATGACTTATAAATTAACCCAACCAACTGTTTTTAATAAAATAAATTTGAAGAAATTTGAAAATATGATATTTATTGTTTTTCTAAGTACTTTTCATATAAAAATACATCAAAATAATATATATATATATATTAAAAAAAAATTATTTTTAATATCAACATATTAAAATTATCTAAAAATATATAAAAAAATTAATTTTAAATAATTATTTTTTCAAATTTTACCCCAGCCTATTTAGAACTCAATAACAAACGGGACAAAATCCCGGGTGAATATCGTATCTATGTTTTCACCTCTCTTGGAGGAAAACAAAAATCAAAATCCAGTCAACTTTAGAAGAAGCTACACTTGTCAAGACTTGGACTGCAGTAACATTGGACATTTCTCCAATGAGAATCATCATCACTATCCTTTATCCACAAAATCAAAATCATTGTAAGAAAGCAAACACGCTTTCCTTGGCATATTAACAATCAAGATAAAGGAAAGGAAAGGAAAAGATGTCATCATCCTCAGTATCTTACCGATGGAAAAGCTTCGAGGTAGATGGAGATCGACCAGAGAAGCCTCGTCGATTTGGAGTTACAGAGATGAGAGGGCCTCAATACACTCTATGGAGCCAGAACATGCTTCAAGTATGTATAAAGAACATGTTTTCTCTCCTTTAACTTACAAACATGGTTTCTTTGTTGATTTTGGTGGGTTGCCCATCTTGCCATTTAGTGGACTAACTAGTTATTGACCAACTTTAGAGGAATAAAATTCTAGCTGTGTGTGTGTTTTTGCTAGGAATCACCACGTATTTGATGTAGTTTAGCACAATGCTGTGTTTTTGGTAAATTAATGGTTAGATGATGCCGCGCTCTCTCGTTTTTTTTTTTTTTTTCTTTCTTCACAGTGGGGTGGGGGATGTGTTAAGTTTAAGGAGATAAAGGTTAATTTGAAGTGTTTCTTGAATGACCCAAGTAAAGTTACCAAGTGCGACATGTATAGAGAAATTAATAGGTTGACATTACCAAGTCTAGCTAGTATCTTCAAAAGTTGGAAATGTACAGAGAAATTTTGCAAGTTAAGAACTTAATATGAGTTTTGAGCCTTTTGTTATAATTTGATCTAAAGATTGTTTCTGCAATGGCATTTTCATAGAATGTTCTGTGATTTATTTATTTATTATTTCGGATAATTATAGGTAACGTTGTGGAAAATGGGCTATTCGATTTAGAACGTTAAGGAGTCTTCAAGTAAATTTGTGGAATTGTGGTGTAATGTCAAGGAAGCTTAATGCAGATTGATTGAATTTGAGTCTTTATTTGCTTCTTACTTGTGCATGTGCATACTCGTATAATGCTTGGCAGGATGTTTTCGAGACAATGGGGCAGTTTGTTGATGGACTGAAATTCGCCGGTGGTTCTCACAGTTTGATGCCAAAGTCTTCTATTAAAGAAGTGATTGACAATGCACCTCCAGCACCTCGAAGCACTGGTAAGGAAGCAGCACCTGTCTTGGTGTTTGTTTGCTATGGTTACATATTGCTTGAAAATGGAGAGATATGAATCTAGCATGATGACCGATGAACTCAGGAATATGGTGTATCCTTAACTCTAAGTCATACGTTGCTAATCACATTCACAGGACATAGAGGCTGAACCATGGTTAGATAAAGCTCAAATGGATAATCGATCCATGAACATAAAAACGTCCAAGATATATTTTGGAAATGTAATGCAGGATGCTTCTGATAGAACATGACAAGCATATGATGCCAGCTGAATGATTATTGTTGATAATGATCATATTAAGGTTGTCGGTATCATAACATAGGTTGAACTGTTGACTGGAATCGGATTATTGATTCTGATGAGATACTCCAATCAGTCAATGCTCTAAGCTTAATTTATAAGCAATTACAGCTACGCGCATGAACATGTTCGCATGTTCTGCAGTTGCATAACATTGACAGTTTTGATATCAATCTTTCTTTCATAAATTGGCTTCATTCCGATTTGAAGAAGTATGGAACACTATGCATGTGGAAACCCAACAACTAGCATCCGAGAGATATAGATGGTGGAAAGAACTTATGCTAATTTGGGGGAAAATGGACGAGAATATTTAGTTAATGTTCATTCATCAAATCACAAATGTTCAAACAATTATGGATAAAAGACTAGTGTATCCCCTAGTAAATTGGTGGTTGAGGTGACAACAAGATGATGAAGCACCTGAATCCAGAGACAGATGCGGTCTTTTAAGGATGTTTGAGCCAGAGATTAATGAATTTGCCTATAACAGAAATGTAAATTCTTCAGGACAATTGCATCTGAACTTACAAGGTATATCTTTGTTGCACAGAAATCCAGTGTTTATTGAACTCGCTGCTGCTAATGGCATGCTTTCTTTCTCAGGTGAACCTCCTTGTGGATCATTCTCAAGTGCCTCCGAGGACACAACATGGGTAGAAGTTATACTTATTTGCCCTTGCCTCCGCATGCTTTCACTTCTGAACTGTTGCTTTGTAAACATTATTAATTAATTATATATTAAGAATTAAGAAATACAGTAATAGACGTGGGGAAAATACTATTCCCCTTTTTAGTCCCTTTTCTTTTTCCTTTTTTCCTTCTGATTACACCTTTACAGGCCTAAATTGATGGCCAATTAAAGCACATTGATTAAGGAAAGAGAAGATTCATAGATAGGGGATTACACTAAAACATATGGTAAAAAAAAAAAAATGTTTCTTTCTAAACTTGGGGCTAAGCATATATTTTAGTCTTTAATTTTTTAAATCATAAATTTTCAATCCCTAACAATTTATAAAATTCAAATTTGATCTTTTTTTTATCCCTAATTTGAGAAATAAGTGAGAAAATAGTTGGATTTCAGTAATAAAAAAAAAAATTTCAGTTAAAATTGATTCAGATCATGAAAACGAGTAATTTTTGGGAAAAGTTTATTCAATGTATAATTTTTTCTTAAACTTAAAATAGTATATCTAAATCTGAAAAGAATTTTGATTTTCAGTGAGGTTATAAATATATTTTTCAAGATGTTTGAGATGTTTTGTTTTTGTTTTTTTTAAATTAAAATATAATTGTAAATGAGTTTTTCTTTTTCTGAAATAGGCTTGCTCGATTTTTTATCAAATGGAAGTCACTGAAATTTAGGTAGGATCGCGTCACCTACTATTTTATTTTTCAAGGAATTAAGTGGCGGGCAATTTATTTTTCACCCCTAAAAAAAAAAAAAAAATTAGACCCAGGCACAAGGGTTATTTCAGGTCCACTTGCCCGGGCTTTTTTTTGGACCTAGGAACTCTAGGTATAATATCTTCCTTATGGCAATACCTAGAGTTTAAGAGCAAGTACCTGACAAGCTGAACCATTGAATCAGGTCTCAGGAAATGCACCTTTAACTACACATTAAGTATCCCATCTCTTTTTCCTTAATTTAATTTGACCAAAAATAGATTCATAAATGATGGAACAAAGTAAAATGCACATAGATTCCAAGAACAGTAATTATGAAGGCATCAAGGAATTAACATGGACGAGACCTCAACCATTTTTTATTGGCACACGCTGAAGTCTACGACCTCTTGACTCTCCACATTTAGTGAAAGCAAAACCTTTAATCTTGTTATGGCCAAAAAGAACTTCGTTGGAATGTGTAAAACCTGCTAACTCAAGGAATTCCCTTTCTTGCACTTCTTATTGCATTCACCACAATGTCTTAATTTTATCAAATGATGGGTTCACGCACTTTCCTTTGCAGCATGATTCAGTGTACTTGCACTTGTACCCTCACATTCCACAGTTGAAGCGATCTGTCTTAACGCCAACGCATTTCTCATTGCAGCAATCTGGCCCTGGACTTCTCTTCAGTCGACAAATGCGAGGCAATTTATTGCATGTCGAATTTACTTGGCCAACCCCCTCGTAAAGAAGTTACAGCTTCTTGAATTTCAGACAAAGAGAGTTGACTTTGCATGTGAATTTTCGTTGTAATGATCTGAATGCAGAGCTGCAACAGTAGCTATGGCTGCAGATAGAGCAAAGAAGAGTTTTAGCAACTTCATGGCCACTATCATGAAGCCAGGTTGGTGGAAGAAAATCTTACTGATGGGGTCTTGTAGATAAATTTTTGTGTGAGAGCTGCGTATAGGAAAATGAAGATGCAGCTCTACTTTTTCTGTGTGATCTTGATCCAGGAGATTACTTAGAAATCACTAAATACCTTAAAACTTTAAATTAAGAAATAAGTTGATTAAAAGTGAAGAAAAGTTGGCCTCCTATTGATTCTGTATCCCCATTATTGTAAAGTAAATTTGACAGCAAGTTCTTCCATGCGTTTTTAGTTCTATTTCAAGCATTCTGTATCTACATTATGGTATATTACAATATTGCATCCATAGTTTTGGTTTGAATATAATACCTTCTTATTGAACAACAAGGTCCTGACTACTCAAGTGTGGAGTTGATTTTATAGTTAAGAATGTTATTTTTTTTTAATTAGAAGAACTTAATTATTTTTTTTTTAAAATATATCAAACCAATATAAAAAGATGTACTTTAATATCATTCATATATAAGACTTAATCTTACTCAATGCATAAATTAATTCAAAAACATCCTTTACCATTAAAAAACGAGTATAAGGTACTCTGATGCAATATGCTATATCCTTATTTTATTTTATTCTCCATTAATTTTTTTTTAATGTAAAAAGAAACACCCACACTTAGAAAATATTTTTCTAGTAAAGAAAAATTTAAATTACATGAGAGTTAACTCAATATGACCAATCAACTTAACAAATTCAAAAACAACTTTGACGACCGGTAAAAATATAGTTGACTAAACAATAAATGAAGTCGACATTTATTTTTAAAAAAACATTGAGGTAACAACATATTAGATCGACCTCGATCAATATTCTAAATTTATAACATGGATCATGAGATCATGATAACCTTATCTAAAACAAATCAAAACAAATTATAAAGCCCAATCTCAATCAACCCAATGTTGAAAAATGGAATTGAAAAAAATTATAAAAAAAAGACTAGAAAAAGATGATCAAAGTCAACTTGGAATAACTTGTCAAATTCATGACTCGGGTTATAAGACCAGGATAATCCGTAGAAAATAAATTGAAATAAATTATGAAGATTAATTTATAATCAACTTAATGTTTAAGGATGAGATTGAAAAAAAACCAGTTTAAAAAAAGGACACAAAAAATGATCCAAGTAAACCCACTAAATTTATGATTCAAGTCATGAGACTAAGATAAAAGCATAGAAAGTAAACCAAAAAACAATTCTAGTTAATATACCAAGTCTTGATCCAAGTCATAAGACTAGAATAATAATACATAAAGCAAATCGAACAAATTATGATAGTTTGAGAGTCTGTTTGATATTATAGTAGTGGTTGCTTTTCAAAATATTTTTCGCTTAGAAATATTTCAATATATATATTAAATTTTTTATTTATTTTTGACATAATTATATCAAATAATTTAAAAATACAAAAAAAAAATTTGAACTTTTTTTTTAAATACAAAAACAAATAATCTCTTTATACAAAATTACCAAGAGTTTAAACAAATACATGACATACGAAGCCGTTGATCAGGCTCAGGAAATGCAAATTTAATTTGTTATTCATTGAGTATCAATTTTCTATTAAATTTTTTTTAATGAGGGTGATAATTTCACCTATAGATGTTGGAACAAAGCAGGAAGATCGAAGTTTAATTTTGAATTACAGGAAAAGTAAATTATATATTATGATTGTTTTTTTTAAATGAGTTTTGTTTAGAAATAAATTAAAATAATATATATTTTTTATTTTTTAATTAAAAATTATTTTTAATATAGTACATTAAAACAATAAAAAAAAATTTAAACTTTTTTTAAAAAATAGAGTTTGAAATACGTTAGCCAACAATCACTTTAGAAAGGCAACAAAAACATGTGAGAGTTGACTGAGTATATATTTTAAGTGTTGAACAACCGTCATTTCATACATTTTCTGCAAAAAGTAATTGATTTTGAATACAAATTTCGTTTTGTCCAAAACAGCATGAGTTCCTACAAATTAATGTTAAGAATATCAACTGTTAAGTAAATAATTAAAGCAATTAAATACAAATAACGAGACATACATATATACATGCTGGCTATATTCACATTGTTTGATCCTAAGTATGAGATTTTCAAGGCTATGCTTTCGGCAATTCTCCATATTTATACTTCGATTAGTAAAATAACAAGCACTCCCACAATTTGATGGTATGAAATATACATTAAGACCACAGAACCATGGTGTTCTTATGAGCAAGAGACTCAGTCTTGCAGAAACATGAAAGGAAATATACTCTATATCAGAGAATTACACAGTTTGGGAAGCAATCATGCATAGCTACACATCCCATAAACACAAAATTCCCCTTTCTTGCACTTCTTACTGCATCCACCACAATGTCTTTTATCAAATGATGGGTTCACACACTTTCCTTTGCAGCATGTTTCAGTGTACTTGCACTTGTAGCCGCACATTCCACAGTTGAAGCGATCCGTCTTAACGTCAACGCATTTCTTATTGCAGCAATCTGGCCCTGGACTTCTCTTCAGCCGACAAATGCGAGGCAATTTATTGCATGTCGAATTGGCTATCAGGTTCTCCTGGGCAAGAACGCGGCCAGCCCCTCGTAAAGAAGTTACAGCTTCTTGAATTTCAGACAATGAGAGTTGTCTTTGCGTGTTTGAGTTTTCTTTGTAATGATCTGAGTGCAGAGCTGCAACAGTAGCTATGGTTGCAGATAGAGCAAAGAAGAGTTTTAGCAACTTCATGGCTAGTAATGTGAAACAAGGTTGGTTAGAAGAAGATCTCATTGATGGGGTTTTATAGAGAAATTTTGTGTGAGAGTTGACTACAGGAAAATGAACATGGAAGCTTTGCTTTTTCTGTGTGGTCTTGATTCGGAAGTTTACTTAGAAATCGCTAAAACAAATTATAAGTTGATTAAATGCCAAGAAAAGTTGGCCTCCCAAAGATTCCGTATCCCCATTGTAAAGTAAAATTGACAGAAAATTACTCCAAGTATTTAGATGTTCATATTAGAAATGCTGATTGTGTACTGAAACTGAATCCAGAAGAAGTATGAGGACAGAATAACGATGTTTGTTTACTGATTTTCTTTTAAAAACTAGTTTTTTTGAGGATTAAATTTGATATAATCAGCAAATAATATGATAGTTTTAAATTTTTTACAACTTCTGTAAAGTGTTTTCCACCTAAAATAAAAAAAATATATATATTTTCCTGAAAATTAAGCTAAATTTTTCTTTAACTAAAATATTTTTTATTAATCAATTTTTTTAATAACAAACAAACACAAATCAAATTTTTTTAAAAAATCATTTTTCATAAAACTAACAAGTCTAAATGCTTGTATGTTTTCACTTTCATAATATGGATAGCAAACTTTCCGTCCTGAGAAGCCCTTGTTAAATCCTACGAGAGGCGGCTATGAGAAGAGGAGGGGGGCTATTGCCCCCAGGTCACTACTAACTATTTTAAATTCTTTGCATACTAGCACGATATATAATTATTCATAAAACAATAAAAAATATTATTATAAAAACTTTTAATCATCACCATATTAATAGTAAATACAAAACCCCCTGAGCTTGATGGAACCAGTGGAGATGGAGATTGATTAGAGATTTGATTGATTCTAATGAATCTTATCTAATAATGTTACACGCAATCAATCACAATTAATTTAAGGATATCTTAATAATCCCTCCATTGAGTTTACATGTAAAATCCACAACTTTAATGTTAAAATTAAGATAACTCTATATAGAAAAAATCAAAACAAATTATAAAACTTGAATTTTAATCGTTTATATCAGATTTAATGTTGAACGATGAAATTTATAAAAATCTTAATTGACAATTTAACCCGAGTTAACCGTTAAACATTATTATCGAGTCATGAGATCAGGATAACCTAATGAAAAATAAATTAAAACAAATCATAAAACCTAATTCTTAATTAAACACAATATTAAATGTTAAAATTGGGAGGAAAAGTCAATCAGAAAAGAGAGAAAAAATAAATCAATTAGGTTAAGTCGCGACCCAAATCATGAGATAGAGACAATCCAATTAAAAGCAAGTCCAATGTTTAATGACTCGTGACATAGACAATGAGACCAATATAACCTCTTAGAAAAAAAGGAAGAAAAATGACTTGATTTAATCATGGTTAAAATATCAAAACCTGTGACTTTGATCTTAAGACAAAGATATTCTTATAAAAAACAAATCAAAATAGATTATGAAACTCAATTCCCAACCGATTTAATGTTGAATGATACAATTTTTAAAAAATCAATTAAATAAAAAACACAAAAAACAACTCGAGTAAAGATATTCTCATAAAAGCAAATCGAAATATATTATGAAGCTCAATTCCAAATCGATCCAATGTTGAATGATACAATTTAAAAAAATCAATTAAATAAAAGACACAAAAAACAACTCGAGTTAACTTAAATTAATCCGTTAAGCATTATTTTTGTATCATAAGACTAAGATAATCTAATGAAAAGTAAATAAAACAAATCATGAAATTTAATTCTTAATCAAATCAATATTAAAGGATGAAATTGGAAGAAAAATAATAAAAAAAAAAAAATCTAAATCAACTGGATTAACTCATCAAATCTATGATCTGTATCATGAAAGTGTGATACTAAATATAAAAAATAAAATTAAAAAAAACAAAGAAAAAAAAACAAAGAAGTGAAAAAAAAAAAAGAAGCAAAGCACTATTCCAATGAATAGTGCTATGTGAATAGGGATACATTAAGACCCCTCATCTTTTTGTTTATAGTTAATAAATTGTTTTTATGGGAATTAACTACAAAAAATAAAAATATAATGTAAATAAATAAATATTTTAGAGAAGGGGAGAATGTTTTAACCGTTAGATGAAATTGTCGGTATAAAATTATACTGAAAAATATGAATGTTATTGATTGATCAGTTTGCCAAATAAATCGTTGACCTTTTAGATAGAATGAACAATAAAATTTACTTTTGTGTAATTAGATCGATATAATTGGTTGACCATTTTATTAACTAGTTGAAGTTTTAGGAAGATCTATAGAAATTGGTCGATTATTTAGATTGAAAAAATAAAATTGGTTTAATTTTGTTTCAAACTGAAAATTTGGATTTATTATAAAGGAAATGCATATTCAGATGTTGGGATGTTACATTTTAGTCTTTCATCAATACTAATACTAATAGATATCAAATCCTTTTCAAATAATAAGATATAATTTTAAAATTCTTATTCAAATATCATAATCTTTCATATCTGGAAACATAGAACTCTTTAGAGAAAGAATCATATTTACAAATAAAATATCAGCCCTGATAGTAGAAAATCAAAAAAGAGAGAGAGAGAGAGAGGAGAAAAATATCATCCATATAAATGAAAACAAGAAAAAATCAATAAAAAAGAGGTTGCACGGGGTGTTTTGTTGACTGTTGAGTTAAAGAGAGAGTGGAGACAAAAAAAAAAAAAACGAAGAGACAATATAAGAAATTTTTAATAATGAGTTACTAATCAATGATCTTTGAGTTTTTATTTATTATCATCTTAAATATTTTTATTGTGTCAATATTTCAGATGGATATTGTTACACCAACGTTACCTCTCATTATTTGCTGTCATATGGATCCTCAATTTGCACCGGCACTTTCTTAACTCGTCATTGTCTTTGTGGCTGGTGGTTGGTCCTAGAAAGGAAACTAGCTAGTAGTAATGGCGAGGAGTCCACTAAAGAGAAACAACATTGCAAGCACCGGCTTTCCTTGACAGTCCATCTTTCTTATGCAATTCAAACGTTACAGAAATCGCTTTCTCATGGAGCTCGTCAGAAGTGCTTGGAGTTTGAAGTCTAAATAAAGATTAAAAAGAGGAGAAACAGAAGGGATGCCTTCCAAAATTTGGTTCTCTGTGAAGAAATCATTGAAGTGCGAACTAAAGCTATCAGACGTGCATGATCCTGGGGCCAAGAGCGATCTGAGCAACATTCAGACAAGAAACTCAATCAAGTCTGGATGTTCAAGATCCTTGTCAAATCTTCGAGAGATCATTCATGGGAGCACGAGGTATACAGAGAAGCCACTAACTAGTAGCCCAAGATCTCTAGAAAGCACTGATTTTCTCAACTCCATAGCACATGAAGTAGTTCTTTGTGACACAAAATGTGAACTAAAGATTACGGGTGGCAGAGGTTGTGACAAGGGTGATTCGTCCTTTGAGGATATCCTTAAGCTACGGACACCTCGTCCTATAGGACATGAAATTGTGTCCCCCAGAAGGTCAAGTAGCTATTCAAGGAAGAAACATGGTGATTCTCCTATATATTGTAATGGAAACGGTGTATCTTCCAAGCCTAAAAGCTCTCATGATGCAGATTCGTATGGTTCTCCATCTTTAGTTTGCAAGAAATGTCATGCAAAATTTAAGAAGGTGGATGCTTTTGAGGCACATCATCTTTCAAACCATGCTGGTAAGAGGCCTCAATCCAACAACTTCTGTCTCTTAATCTGTGTATAATCAAGTTTTTCCTGCTTTTTTTTTAACAACAATCTTATCTCTCTAGAGAGTCATTCAAATCAACATGTTTGAAGGTTCATCTTAATACGCTGGTTTCCAGAAAATTAATTTGGGTGCCTGCATTTGTGTTTTCTTCTGCACAAATCCATCTTCTTATGATGAAAATCAAGAGAAATAATCTAGAGTTATTATGACAACAGGTCTACTTTAGAGCCCTTTTAAGTCAAAATCTTGAATATTATTGTCAGTTTGTCTTATAGATTTCTGTTTTCTGAAATGTCACTGCCATTGTTATGATTGCTGCTGTTCTGTTGTCTTTTCTATCAACTTATTGCTGATTATAACTAGACTTATTTGACAGTACTGTTTCAATTTTTTAGAAGCAAGCAGTCCTTTTTATTTAATTTTTTTAGTTCAATTGGCCAATAGAATCCACTTGTCATTATCCTTCTGCAGTTACTGAACTTGTGGAAGGGAACTCATCTAGGAGGATAGTAGAATTAATCTGCAGAACAAGGTGGTTACAATCTGAGAACAACTGTGTTACTATAGAGAGGGTTTTGAAGGTCCACAACATGCAAATGACCCTTGTTCAATTTGAAGAACATAGAGAAATGGTGAAAATCAAAGCCAGCAAACTGCCTACGAAACATCCGCGTTGTCTCGCCGACGGCAATGAGCTTTTGAGGTTCCATGGCACAACTGTTGCTTGTTCTCTTGGTCTGAATGGCTCCTCTAGCCTTTGTAGAATGGAGAAATGCGGTGTATGCCAGATTTTAAGACATGGGTTCACTGACAAAGATGTCAATGGCGTCGGGGTCGGAATCTTTACTACTTCCACAAGTGGAAGAGCCCTGGAATCTGTAGAAGTAAGTACTCAAGATAACCAGGATGTAAGAAAGGCTTTGTTACTATGTAGAGTTATCGCTGGTAGGGTTCATAGGCCTTTGGAAAATGTTCAAGAAATTGCAGGTCAATCAGGCTTTGATTCACTTGCTGGGAAAGCTGGTCAAAATTCACATCTACTTGAGGAACTGTATCTGCTAAATCCCAAAGCTCTCCTTCCTTGCTTTGTGGTAACTTGTAATCATGAATGTTAAGAGATCAAATACAAGTTATGCAAATTCTTCTTTGCTTTCCTTTTCTTGATTCTTTCCTCCCCACTTTGAAATGCAATTTTAGGTTACAGTTTATTTTTTTCATTTGTAACTGTGGTTTGATGCGTTTTAAAAATATATTTGACTTGAAAAATCATTAAATTGAATCTGTAATTTTTTTTTTTTATGAATTTGATATATTAATATAAAAAAATCTAAAAAATTATTTTAATATATTTTCAAGTGAACAATATTTTTAAAAAACACTTCGTATCACAATACTATTTTTTTATATATGGATCGTTTTGATGTTTTAATGTCAAAAATAAATTTTAAAAAATAAAAAAAATTATTTTAATATATGTTAAAATAAAAAAACAACAAATAAAAACATTCATGACTTGCATCTGCTCACAGCATTTGGTGATCAGTTCAACTTTAATGTGCCACGAAATAATGGATTATTTTAAATGCACGTCAAGACCAACACACATGAGCGCACATACATTCTATGTTATTGAATAATGCTTCATCTGTCCCATGTCTCGGCCTTTTCAATTCTTTCCATCGTCTTAAAAATTTTGAGGGCATGGGTTAATTGATACTTAATACGACGCAGCTCCGCATGGAGCCCTCGTTGCTATAAAGGAGGAGAAAAATGGTTAAAAAACCCTAGGAATTCAGATCTTTTTTATACAGAAACGACCCCATGAGATGCAGATTTTGTCCCTTCTTCCATGATTTTTATTTTCTGGTAACCACCGATCAGCTTATCTGGAGGTTCAGTGTGCATTAAACACTGCATGGTCCCCTATATATCCTCTCACTGCACAGGTTGGTCACTTCCAAAAGTCCATTAATTTGAGTTTTTTCCACTGCTCACACATAGACACTGGCTGACTGTATTTGAAATTGTGATAATGGTAATCATTTAAAGTGTTTTTTTGTGTAAAAATATATTAAAATAATATTTTTTTTATTTTTTAAAAATTATTTTTGATGTTAACATATCAAAACGATTAAAAATATAAAAAAAATTCAAATTTTTTAAAAATAAAGTTTGCACTGAGTTCTCAAACAGACACGTACTTAGGCTTGGATGCAGCCCGCTTTTAATTAGAACTATTTTTTTTATTTTAAATTAATTTTTTAGTGGTTTTAAATTCTAATATAAAAAATAAATGTTAAAAAGTTAAAAATATTATTTTAATAATTTCCAATAAAATATATTTTAAAAAGCAATCTCAACTAGAATTACAAACATATCCAAAATTATGTCCTATTATTACAATTTAACACTAGCACAGTCAATCCAAGAAACTAGATCACAGTCGTGTGTTCTGGGCATGAATATTTTTATAAAAAAAAAACTCTAATAATTAGTAATTTGTTTTTTTTAATAAAAACAATTATAATTATAAAATTAAAATAAATTGAAAAAAAAAACTCATAGTAATGAATCAACTCAGATTAATCTTTTAAACTGACGACTTGAATTATGGGATTAAAATAAATTCATACAAAGTAAATAAAAAAAATTATAAAACTTTACTTCTAATAGATCTAATGTTTAAGTTGAAATTAAGAAGAAGAAAAAAACTAAATCCATGAGATTAGTATATAGCCCAACAAAAAAATTCACAAAGCATAATTCATTAATATTAAAAAATAAAATCTTTTTTTTTAAAAAAAAAACATTAGGATTTTGAGGGTGTACTTGAAAAAGAAAAACGTAAGCATAATTCGCATTATAAGCTTAGACTTGAGAAATGTGTAGTTTGTCATGATTTCACATGATTTAGAAAAAGACTTTCTTCTGTAGTTGCACAGGATTTCAGAGAAGACGACATGGTTATGCATGGATCATGATGGCTTCAAACCAATGAGTCATGATGGCATGGGAAGATGTTGTTTTCATGGCAGTGGCGCGACATGTGCTCTGTATAGGCAAGTAATAACACCACCACAGAGTTAGAAAAGGACCCTTTAAACCACCACTGTATAATTTAGGTGAAAGGATGAAGAAGGGGTAGAAAAAATTGGTATACACAAGCCACTTTTTAGTGGGAGTTTAAAGTGTGATTGTGATTGCGGTTATTTTTTATTTGAAAATGTATTAAAATAATATTTATAAAAGTATATATTTTTGATATCAGCACATCAAAATAATTTGAAAATAAAAAAAAATTACTTTAATAATAAAAGGTATGTGATGCTAAAAACAGTATATCAAAATCGATTTCCCTTATCAATGCAATTGGCTATTTTTTTTAAAACAAAATATTTTTTTATCGGTGATTTTATTTTTTCAAATAAAGTATTATCATAATCTTGATATTAGTGTTTTAATAAAATAAGATAAATTAATAATTTTGCCGTGTATATATTAAAAATATATTCCATCCACATTTATAAAATTATGCATTTAGCTTCGTATATAGCCATTAAGAAAGTAATTGTTAATATTATAATAAAAGAAGCTAAATATTATTTTAAAATAATGGCATAACTGAGTGATTATTTAAACCTCATTTAAATAATTTAATTAAAAAATATGGAAAAAGAAAAAACAATGGCATGGAGAACTTAAGGGCCATGCATGGGCTGGACATATGTACCTAGCCCACATGAAATTCTGGCGTGTTTGGGCTGGCAAAAAGTCAACTTTTTCTTGGTCTTGAATTCCCTTAATGAGCATGGTTTCCAGTTTTTTTTTTAATTGGATAAAGGATATGTTATTTACCTCACTTGTTTTTTTTTTTTTTAATTTTAAATATGATAAATAACATGTTTTCCACCTTTAATCTTTTTTATATTAGCAGAGGTTGATCCGGTGACTGGATAATTGGGATTCAAGTTTTTGGATCTCAAATACCTAAATTCCAACCATTTTATTTTATCTTAAAATATAAAAAATATATATATATCATAAATCTCTTTAACACTATTTCTAACAACAAAATACATGTTAATAAGCCTAAAAACAATTCTTAAGCTCTATTTTTTTTTACATCATTATTGGTAAAAAAAACATCTCCATTAAATTCCTTTCACGAAAACGAATAAATATACATTAAAATCCAAATAACTGGTGATCAAGATCTAGTCACTCAAAAGTCTTGTCTCTTGTCAAGATTTTCTGATGACATCCTCTCCTCTCTCTCAAGATTTCAAGTAAAGTTTGAGATCGAGATGAAAAATACAAAAAATAAAAAAATTAAATTTTAAATAATTTAAAATTAAAGGTCAAAAGTATAGATTCACGCACCTACCAAACATGAAAAATGGAAAAGTCAACTTATTTTTATCAATTTCAAATTTAATGATTGTTCTATTAATCTTGTTGTTTGCAACAATTTAAAATTTCAGAATGCAAAATCAACATGTCATTAAATCCAAGATAATCTCCAATATACATCTTGGGTATACACTAAAACAAAGACTAAAGAGAATAAAAAAAATCAAAGACAACAAAAATTAAAAAAGAAAAACAAAACATGAGGACCAAATTAAAAGAAGCTACAGCTTAAAGATCAAATGTGAGGGGATGAATAAAAATGTCACAGTGAAAGGACGACTTTTTAAATTTATTTGTCAATATATAAAGCAATTTCATCTCAAGCTAAGGAACGAATGAAATTCTGTTCTTTGTAGGTGTGGTGCGCTAAGCTCAAAATAAAAATAAAAAAAATAAAGAATTATGTATATAGAGGTGTTCAAAAAAATCGAATAACCGAAAAAACCGAAGAAAATTTAACCGAAAAAATAGAACCGAGATGAAAAATCGATTAAACCGATTAAACCGATTTATAAAACCATAAAATCTTGCCGGTTCGGTTCGGTTCGGTTCAGTTTCGGTTTTAAAACTGAAACCGATGAACCGAACCGACCCAACCAAAAAAACAAAAGGGGTATAAATACTGCAATTAACCTAACCCTAACAAATTGCCCCGCTCTCAACTCTCCATCTCAAAACTGATAACACAAAAAGCTACCGCCCTCCACTTTCCATCTCAAAACTCAAAAGCTAAGTCATCCACCCACATCTCCATTTCCTTGGCTTCTCTTTTTATTTATGTGCATCATCTTCATCTCTTCTGCGCAAGCCGAACAAAAACCCACATCTCGATCTCCTTGGCTTCTCTTTTTATTTATGTGCATCATCTCCATCTCTTCTGCACAACCCATATCTCCATCTCTTCTGCGCAAGCCAAACAAAAATCAACATCTCCATCTCTTTGGCTTCTCTCTTTATGTCTACGCAAGCTGTCATGAAGATCTGGTTCGTCTTCTTGTTAAATGGGTAAAGAAGAATAGAGACAGTCAAAGTGCTTTTGATATTTAGTGTTGTTTGCATTGGCTGCTGAGCACGCTAGAAAAAGACTTCCATAGCAAAAACTAATATTAATTTTATATGTGCAACTTTAGATTGGCGGGTGAAAAGTGTGATTACAACTAGTGCTCATGGGAGAAGGCTAGCCTTCACAATCTAGTTTGTCATTTTTTTTTGTTTTGTAAATTTCTTTATCAACAAATATTCTTATTAATCGGGATGCTAAAACTTTTGAGGCTTTGCTTTGCTATATCTGCAGGATTTGAACAATATTCTGGCTAAACCAAACTGAAAAAAAACCCATATATAATATGATTGGTTTTCTCAGTTTTATGGCAAAAAAAACCGAATTTCACCGAACCGAACTGGTCCGGTTTGAACCGGTTTTCGGTCCGGTTCGGTTTAAATTTTTCAAAATTTAAGTTACTTGGTTTGGTTGGTTTTTGTAGTCTGAACCGAACCGTGAACAGCCCTATATGTATATATTGTTTTTGTTAATTGAAAAAAAATCATTAAATAAAAATTATCTTATAAAAACCGATAACTGTATATGATCTTAAAACTAATATTAATCGATAATTTCAAAAATAAAAAACATGCACATAAATGAAAAAAAATCTAAATATACAAAATCCATAAGTCTATTGAAAATTATCAATTAAAATAGAATAAGAGGATCTGCCTTATATATATATGGGTGTGCATCTCGACTAATCTCATATGCTCTGAAATTAACGACCATGTAAGCTTTTAGTGGTCCTGAGATTTGTGAAACTTGAACTGTTGATTTTTAAGGAGCAAACTTAGAGCCTGATCAATTAAAGTATACCCTTCAAGGTTATCTGTCTTATATTTTAATTTTATTGATTACAACATTATAATTGACATGGATATAATCATATTCCTAAGCAAACTCATCTACTCATCCAACGCACCAGTCTTGAATTTTGTTCATCATATTAATTGCACTCATTAACTATATATAAATTAATTTTCGAAAATAAATGACACTCAAGCAAAAGCTTACCTGGATAGATACTAAACCTCATCTCAAGGATTGTCCTCATTGATTCTAATAATATATATTTGGATAACTATATATAATAACAAGGAAGGGTAAATTACAATAATCTCCTCAAGATATTGTGAAATTGAAGAGATTATTCATGAATTTAAGGATTTGTCAAAAACTCCCAACTTAAAAAAATATTATAAACCTCCTTTTGTACCCAAATTGCCCCCTAATTACTATTTAAAAAAGATAATTAAACTAGAAACTCGAAAAAGTAAGGAAAAAAAAGAAGAAATAGGGCATTATTAGTTTTTAGGACGAACAATATTAATTTCGCTATTTAGTTTTATTCAAATTTTTTTGAGTTTCTTTTTTAATATTTTTTATCTAATTCTTATATTTTCTTAATCCAACTACCTTTTCATAAATAGTGATTATTCTATAGATTAATAGGGGATTTCTATCAACAACAAATCTATGATATTGTTTGTTTTTGCATTAAAGATTATATTTGGGCGTGTTTGATCTGAAAAAAATATTAAATTAATATATTAGTTTAAAATAAAAATAAAAATTATTTTAATAAAATTTTAAATAAAAAATAATTTTTAAAAACAAAAATAGTAGTACCAAGTGCCGACTTATTAACGTACTGTCCTTAAAAGTTATCTATACGATATTCTTTTCAGTCATGGCTTTCCACGCATGATGACATACAAGGCCAAAACCACAACATGAATCCTGCTGTGTGGACTTGGGTTTGAATTATTTGTGTGGACTGCCTACGTGTATATATATAACTGGATGATGCCTTGCATATGTGGGGCCGATTTCATTTTTCTTAGAATATCAGATGAAAACCGTTAGGTCGCTGTCTGCCATTTCATCTATATAATATGCTAAATTCATCTATGAAAAAAAAAATAAAATTCATGGGAGCTGAGAGTAAGCACCTAACGGATCATGGAAATGCTGCACCTAACCTTAAGGCAGACGGACACCTACCCTCTCTCCAAGATCTGCTCCTGCTATCAAATATGTTTTATTTTTTTTCTGTTTATGTTCTTCATTACATTATAGAATAAAAAAAGAAGAAAAAAATGCTTAGATTTAAGAAAAGAAAAAAGACAAAACCTTTCCAAATTTTAGATTTAAGCCTGTGTTTTAAACCCTGACAGATACTTTTCTCCATCACTACATTCATAATTTGAAGGAGTAATAAATGAATAAAGAAGAAAGAGAGGAAGAGCTATTGGTTTGAGTCGTAGGTGGGACTACACGTGCTCACCTTCTACCTAGCAGCTCCAAGCCGGATTGTTCGCTCGGCTGTCTAGAAAACGAAACGAAACGTCAGTATAAATTAAGACACATCTCTCTATGAGAGAAATAAATACCATAACAGTAATTCCCGATCACATTGTAAGAAAGAATTCTCTGCTAATTCAATTTTTTCTCATCAAGCATGGCATCCCAGCTGACCAAAAAGACAGCTTGTGTGATCGGCGGCTCAGGGTTTGTGGCATCTTTGCTTGTGAAATTGTTGCTTGAGAAGGGCTATGCAGTGAACACCACAGTCAGGGACCCAGGTTGGTGCTCGTTTTTCTCTTCTTGTTCCCTTTCCTTGGCTTGCCCTTTGTTTCCGTTCTTGTGAAGACCTAGGAGATATATGAAGAGTTTTGTTCTGACGTTTCTTTAGTTTTTTTATTTTTTTAATTTTTTTTCCCTTTTGCTAAATTGCCTGGCCCTGATGGCCGAATGGGCAAGTCAATCGAGCCCATGAAAATGGCTAGTCTCCACCTAAAATTTGGTCTAATTTGAGCCCTTTATAGTGGTCGGTGATCTAGAAGTCCTTTCGTACTCTGTCCCGTGGGCTGTAGGGACTACCAGCATGCTTCATGGTTCTTAAGTTATGGCTATTATTCAGGCACTTGTCAAAACTTGTATTACACACACAATCACAATGTAGTGCTTCGTGTGTGCAGACAATCAAAAGAAGGTTGCTCACCTAAAAGCGCTACAAAAGCTGGGGGACCTAAACATATTCGGAGCAGATTTGACTGATGAAGAAAGCTTCAATGCTCCCATAGCAGGCTGTGAGCTTGTCTTCCAAGTTGCAACACCAGTTAACTTTGCTTCTGAGGATCCTGAGGTACAAAAAATCTCAGAAAAACGCTAGTTATACAGTCACTTGAGATTCTAATCATGTTGCATTTTTTGATATTGAGGTTGCTTCTACTTTTTGTGCTGTGAATATAGAATGACATGATCAAGCCAGCAATTCAAGGAGTACAGAATGTTCTGAAAGCCTGTGCAAAAGCAAAAACAGTTAAAAGGGTCCTTTTGACATCCTCAGCTGCAGCTATATCAATCAATACGCTTAATGGCACAGGCTTGATCATGGATGAGAAGAACTGGACAGATGTTGAGTTCTTGACTTCTGAGAAACCACCCACCTGGGTAATTAACAATTTACTTGCATAATTCCATGATAGCAGTAGACCTATTTGAGCAAAATTAGCAGTCTAAATCAAGCTTATCCTTCACGTGTATGGCAGGCCTATATACCTGAACAGATTTTAGAAGTTTAATCACTGACAAAATCATGTGAATATATATATATGCAGGGCTACCCTGTCTCCAAGACACTAGCTGAGAAGGCAGCCTGGAAATTTGCTGAAGAAAATAACATCGATCTCATTACTGTCATCCCTAGCCTCATGACGGGTCCTTCTCTCACCCTAGATGTTCCCAGCAGCGTAAACCTGTCAGTGTCATTGATTACAGGTGCTAAACCAGCTAGAAGTCTAGAACGTAAAATATGTGTCACTTTGTTTGTTTCTATCTGTTCAAGTTAACAGATAAGTGGCCCTTTTATGGGTTTTTCAACAAATTGCAGGGAATGAATTCCTGAAAAATGCTTTGAAGGGTATGCAAATGCTGTCAGGCTCGATCTCAATCACGCACGTAGAGGATGTTTGTAGAGCCCATATATTTTTAGCTGAGAAGGAATCTGCTTCTGGTAGATACGTATGCTGTGCTGTTAACACCAGTGTTGTCGAGCTTGCAGGGTTCCTGAATAAAAGATATCCTCAGTACCAAGTCCCAACCGAGTAAGCTACTAGCCTCAGGATTTCAGACCTTAAATTTTCCATTTCATAGAAACTACACTGCCTCTGAATCTCTCTCAGCTTTTCCTGTTAAAATGTACAGTTTTGGGGATTTCCCGTCCAAGGCCAAGTTGGCCATCACATCAGAGAAGCTCATCGGTGAGGGTTTCAGTTTCAAGTATGGGATTGAAGAGGTCTATGACCAAACTGTGGAATACTTCAAGGCCAAAGGATTGCTGAATTGAAGAGTTCTTGTTATTTGTCACCTTCATCAGAAGGATTGGCATTTGACTGCGGAGAAATTCTAGCTTGGCTGTATTTGGTGTCTAAGAATAATTCCTCTAATATTAAGGAAGTGTAGTACTGCTATTATGCAGAAGCAATCTAGCGTTTTATTTCCAGACAGCACGTTCCCATTCAGAACATACCGGACGTTGCCCGGAATATACCGAAACTGAAGTCCAGAACGTCTGGCCCTTCCCCTTTTTGTTCGTCATCAAAGAACAATGATCCTATTCTTGCATCACAGCTAGAATTTGCTGATGCGTTTTCTAGTATCGTTTTTTTTTTTTTTTTTAATTAAGAACTAAAAGGATAATTATGCATTTAATAAGATAAATTGAAAAAAAAAAACTGAAAATCATAAAAAATTTATTAATGCTAATTTAAAACTAAAATGAAAAGTTGTTTTTTATTATAAAATGCAAATAATAAATGCACACATAAACACTTGACCTCATACCCCGGAGCACTTATTTATTTCTTTTTAAATTTAATTATATTACAATTAAAATGGATATTTCATTTGCGGCAATGGTTTAAATTCTGGCTTTCTGAGTTAGAAGAATTGGCACTAGTCCAAAGCTAAAAAGCTTACGGATATATTTTTCACTGACTTGCAAGCTTGAAAATTTATTATTTTTTTAGAGTGTTTTTGCCTGTTTAGAAGTATGAAAATGATTATTTTTTAAAATATTTTTATTTAAAAATATATTAAAAAATATCTTTACATTAATATTTAATATTTTAAATAAAAAATAAAAAAAATAATAATTTTTTTAAAAATATATTTTTAAAACATAAAAGGAACCGTGATTTTTCATACTACCGCTTTGCATCCAGAATACTGTTGCTAGGTGGAACTCTGTATGGAACAAAAATCAGCAATCGCACTCCAAACATGACTAAGATCACAAGTTAGTATACAACCACTTTGATTGAATTCTAATCTTAAAAGATAAATCTATAAATAGCAAAAAATCATAGTTATTTGTGCCCCCATCCAAGAGCTTTTTCTCATTTCTTTCTTTTTTTCCGGTCATCTTTTTCGGTCTTTTTACTACGAGTGTGTTTAGTATTGTGGTAGCTGTTGTAATTATGGTTTGAAAAAAATAATTTTATAAAAAGTACTTTTAGTTGAGGTTGGTTTGAAAAAATAGTTGTTTGGTTAAAACCGTGGTTAAAATTGAGGTTGAAGAAAAAATAATTTAATGTGTTTGGTTAAGAATGCTTTTGAAATTCAAGTTATAAAATAATTTTAAAAAATATATATTAATATTGATGGTTTTAAATTTAAATATTGTAAAATTAACTACTATTATTATATTATAAAATAAATAATATTGATATCAAATATTTTTTATTGTTCGATCAAATTCTACAAATATTATGTCATTAAACGATCTCCTTCTAACTTTTCGCATAAAACACAATTAAAAAAATTAAATTTTTTTAATTCGATCAAACCCGATTCAATGCATTTATTTTTAAACCGGACCCGGTTCGGCCAGAACAATAAAAAGAAAAGCCAAGCATTTTGCCCTTGTGTTAACACCCCTCCCCTCCTCTCCACCAAGATATTATATGCTTCTCTTTATCTCTTCTCTTTTATTAATCATACCTCACACAGATTTAGGTTTTATTTCCTGTGATTTTTATGGTTATAGCTGAGTAATATTGATTTTCAACACGACAACAATTTTCTTTTTTCTATACGTTGATGATGATGACACCAAGCATTCAATATTCGGAAGAGGCTTGAGGAAACTCGATTGTGGCACCCATATAGTTGTTTTTTTAATTACCAGTACGGAACAAAAACGCAGCAAAAAACATGAAAAAGTTGCTTCATCAAAACCTGCGGTTAAATCTTATTTTTCGTGGGTCCCATGAATAAAACCACAACTGCTTATTAATAACCAAACACTAGTTTTATTGAGTTTGGAAAAAACGCAGTAGCTACCATTTAGCCAGACGCACTCTACATCTAAGTTAAAACATATAAAGTTTTATAATTGAAAATTGAAATATAAATTTTTTTTTAAAAAAGGATCAAATCTATAAAAGATGAAACTTGAATGACCAGATTGAACTTTTCAAATCTTTTGAACAACGCAAGAGGAACAAGGCTATAACTTTATTTTCCAAATTAAACTTAAATTATTTTCTTAAAATACTAAAAACCTCAGTAACTTTATTTTCAATCCCAAAATACTCTATACTTAGTCTTAAAACTAAGTAAAAACAAACTTTAGGAATTTTGATATTTTTTTTAGCAATTTCTCTCTCTTCTTAATTCATAGGGATTGAAACATAAGAAAAATAAAATTCAACGTTAAAATGTCAACAATAAAAATACATGAACTGAAAATATAAGAATAAAAAAATACAGGGGTTAAGGCATACTTCTCCACATCCTAAGAACAATAACAATTGCACTACAAGAGAACAATGCAATCCACCATTATTTTGTGTCTTGTTTAACAATAGAGATCTCCAATAATAATAATAATAATAATAATAACCTATGTCTTTTACATTTTTTTACCATTATTATAATTATAATGGAGGTTTTTTTAGGGACTTGTATTTTAAAGGATGTTTAGGAACGTAGTAGCAAATGTTTTTTAAAATATTTTTTGTTTGGAAATACATCAAATTTTTTTTTTTTTATTTTAAAAAAATTAATTTTAATATTAATATTTCAAAATAATTTGGAAACGAGAAAAAAAAAAGCTGATAGGAAAAAGAAATCCTTGTTTATCTTCCAAGCTTTTCCTATGTTCTAAGCTTCTAACAGCAGTTGGATTTGGTTTTTTATGGGTTAACTCATTGCATGGATAGAAACATAAGTTATAGATCATATCAGACACTCTACATAGACTATGAATATGGGCTCGGTGAGCTGATGGAGGACTGGATTGGATATGATAGGATGGTGTACTGGAAAGGACAACTTTGTCCCGTATCAGGAAATCAAGAGGTAGAACAATAAAAACATAGTTGTCAGCTCTAGTCTAGGGTTTGGCTTGCTTTAATATCATGATTATAGATTTGTAAAATTAACCCAAATATATTGTAAAAAAACTCTGTTTTAAATAGAAAAAGTTAAAAAAAAATTATTGACATAACTTTATTTTGGATAATATAATAAGATTTATTTAAATTTAACTGAATTAATTAAATCGAATTGTGAAATGACCATTAAATCATCTAAATTTAGTAAGATAAACTATCAAAGCAAGTAAAAATAACTTCAGGATCCGTGGAATTAGTTAAGATACGTGCAAACTGACCCCGACACTCACATTAAACTAAAAAAACATAAAAAATAAACCTGGTTTAGGCTGGATTTCGGATTCATCATATCAATGAGCTGTGCTATACTTGGATTTTATAACAATGCATAAAAGTGAATTTGTTTTTGTCAATTTCTATCAGTCTCGTGTATCAAAGCTACCTAATGGAAAATTGGATAAACCAGAGTCAACAACGAAGGTATATGAAAATTTGGATAAACTGGGTTTTATATAAAGTACTTCAATTATTTTGTCTTGTTTTATGAATAGATATCTATAACAACAACAATAACAATAATAAAAATTTCTATCAATCAACACCCACAAACTACAGATTCCTGATGTTTGTACTTTGTAAGAAACAAATTTCTGAAAGGCATATGAAAGGCAGAATAAACAAAATTAGCTGATCGATGTTCTGTCTAAAGGAGCCTCCCTGGAAACATGAGGATGCCTTTTCCCCGACCGATGGCTATTTATTACTTTGTTTCTCAGCACAAGTGCTTATCTGCATAGAGTTTCATCTAGAAACTGTAAAGGTCTAACTTGGGGGTTCAAATTTAAGATTCCCATGTTTCCTCTGTTCTTCCAGGGATTTTTAGTGCTGGTCTTTTGTCATGGATCAGATTGTTATGCACAAAAAAAAGCTAACAGGAAAAAGAAATTCTTGTTTATCTTCCCTTTCCTATGTTCTAAGCTTCTAACAGCTGCTGGATTTGGTTTTTATGGGTTTGCTCTTGCATGGATAGAAACAGAAGTTATAAAATCATATCAGACACTCTACATAGACTACGAATATGGGCTTGCTGAGCTGATGGAGGACTGGATTGGACATGATAGGATGGTGTACTGGAGAGGAGAACACTGTCTCATATCAAGAGATCAAGAGGTTGAACAACAAAAACATAGCTGTCTGCTCTAGTCTAGTGTTTGATTAAAATATTGAAATAACTTTGCTTTGTACAATTTTTTTTAAAAATTCTTTAAGTAGATGTGGTCAAGTTTCATTTAAATTTAACTGAATTAATCTTAGGCATGGATTAACCTAATAGATCATTTAAATTTAACTAGATCAACCACCAAAATAAGTAAAAGAAAACCAGGCTAGACTTCGGATTCATCAGATCATTGAGCTGTGCTATACTTAGATTTTATAACAATGCATAAAAGTGAATTTGTTTTGTCAATTTCTATCAGTCTCGTGTATCAAAGCTACCTAATGGAAAATTGGATAAACCAGAGTCAACAACGAAGGTATATGAAAATTTGGATAAACTGGGTTTTATATAAAGCTTGCCGAGGAAGGAGCTCACAGCTTCACCTCAGCCCAGTTCAGTCTTCGCTTTCCATGCAATGGATCATTTTCTGGATTTTATGAACAGAACTATAGAAAACGTATGTGCTGCGCTTCCGGTTGATTTTCTTTATGGATCCCGGTCAGCTGCTTCTTCCATTGTTTTATTCATGTGAGACTCCAGTATCCACTAGAAATGCTGCTCTTGGAGTCAAGCCACTACATGGATAGGCGGCGCAAGTGACGGAAAAAGGCGACGGTGATTAGGTTGAGTAGAATTTATCACATGAGAATTCAAAATAAAAATAACACCATGAATGATGAACCACGAGGAAAGTCAGACTCAGGAAAAAAAAAAAAAAAAAAGAGAAAGAAAACTACCTTGGGTTTCGAGCTTCTCCAAGTGCGTGGTCATCCCCACCAATCCACCATGCCACTAGCAAAACTTTGACACTGTCAAGTGCCAATCACCGGTCCTCTGTATTTGTTGCTTGATGCAATCCAAGTAGCATCCTATGAGTATGGATTTAATGTGTACGAGTCTGTGTAGCTCGAGTCCAGTTAAATTCTTATGAAAAATAAATTTGGAGAGTAGTTTCTTGAGCGTAAGCCTTGGCTCCTTCTTGGTCCGCCACTGTTTAAATAATTCCTCAAGTTTTTTTTAATAAAAAAATAGGTAAATAAATAAAAATATCATAATGCTATGAAAAATAGCAAATCTTTTATCTTACACAGTTGTATCGAATTACCAAATATATAGTTGTGAGACCCAATTAGAGTTTAACTCAAAAAAATAGTTGAGATTATTATATTAAAATATATAATTGAGATTTGAATCGATTATTTTTTATCAAAACAATATCATTTTATATTTTTAAATCTTCGAAGTTGACCTGTACGAATTTAATCAATCAACATGTTAGATGTACTGAGTTTATCAATACTTTTTTCTAATTTAAATTAAAATAGGTTAAGGTTAAATTTTAAATCATAAATTTTTCGATTCAATGTATCAAATAAACTTAATACCAAGCATAAATCACAAAGGTCGGAGCTACAAAATGAAGATATTTCATGTCATATCTCAAATGAAGTTGACGCAAAATAGGATGACAGTAGTCACTACAGTAATGCAAGCTTGTCGCCATGGCGTATGCAAAGTTGTGAGAGCTTTTATTTTATAGCGAACTAGATAGTTCATCGTTCCCATTTTCTTGCAAATTGTCTGTTGTCTCCTCCAAGTCTTGGTTGATTTTCTTCTTTTTTTGAAAGTGCCTCGTTGCGTCTTATAAAAACATTGTCTCTGTGCACATTGACCAAGCAACAGCAGATTCGAAGGCACCACTTTTTACTTTTCCTCTTTCCCTTCTCAGAGAATGAGCTCTCTTCATAATCATAATCATATCTCAATTATCATTTTTGGATTAAGCTGAAAAGTCCCTCTTTTTCAGGCAAAAGATCTTTTCAATTGCATGGCAGTCTGATCTGAGAGGGTTCCTGTCATTTTTTTTTTTTGGTCAACAATGGAAGTTTGCTACATTCTTGAAGTTGATGTCAATGGAGAAGAAATTTTCATAGTGGACAAGGTAAGAACACTCCGCTTTGCTTTACCTCGCCTTGCCTACCTTTCGCGTCTATAAAGGTCTCTCTATCCATATTCGTGGTGGTTTATGCACTGAATTTTCTACTAATTCTTATGCTCAATAAATATCTCTGCTTCCTGCCTCTCGTCTATCTAATCTAAAACCACTGTCCGATGGTGTGGGGCTTGTCATCATATTTCATGTTTCTTTTCCACAAATTGTAATGGGGTCTTCACCATTTAATGCTGACAGCAACGCAGTGCCGTAGTTTCCATTAAATGCAAGATTCAACAATGTCCTCGAGTAGTGTTTCACTGTTCTGTTTGATGCATTTAATGCCTTTCTCTTGTCGGTAGCTGTTTGGGATTAGAAGGATCCAATGAACAATGTGATTTTTTGTCAGGTTTTCTAGTTTTTTTGCCTACTTTGGTCATGGAAAGTTTCATTGAATTGTTGTTGCTTTGTTTTCAACTTTCCGTTTCTCATTTTGTTGCAGGAATTTGGTAAATGTTCTGTTTTAACCATGTGGTCATATTATGTGTAAATTTTTGCAGAAAACTCTTTCATCCTTCTCAGATAGGCTCAGCAAATTATTTGGTGATTTGACTGATGGTTCAAGAAAATTGAAAGTAATATTTGACAACTTTCCAGGAGGAGCATATGGTTTTGAGCTCATGGCAAGGTTTTGCTACAACAATGGCACCATTGAGATAACTCCTTCTAACATTGTGCTGCTAAACCATGCTGCTCATTACATGGAGATGGGCAGTAATAGCTCAGCAAAGCTTAATCTAGTAGATCAGACAGAGAAATTTCTTGAAGGGATCAACTACTGGACTTGGTCTGAGCTCCTACAAGCCCTTAAACTGTGCCAAGATTTACTTCCTACTATAAATTCTTCATTTTTGCTTGATAAAGTCTTGGATTGCCTTGTGAGGCTTACTTTGCCAACTATGGCAAGCCCATTTACATGTTCTTCAAACAATTCCAGTTTTCAGTTCTCATGTGATACAAGCAGCACCTGTAGTATGAGAAACAACTGGTCTCAAACAACTTGGTGGTTTGAAGATCTTTTGGTTTTGAATGTTAATTCATTTGACAAAGTAATCAGGATGATGATGTCCCAGAAACTAGATCATGCTACCATTTTTAAGTTCATCGTTTTTCGCCTAAAATCGAGATATTTCAGTGTCACAGCATCTGAGAAGTGCAAAATCACAGAGCTTGCAATCAATCTGCTTTCACTGCTTGATAGGAGCTCTCTTTCTTGCAGAGGCTTATTTGATATTCTACTAGCAGTCTCAAGGTTGAAAAATATAAGCAAGTTTTATGCACTCAAGTTAGAGCATCTGGTTGGTTCAATGCTAGATCAAGCAACTTTGGATCATCTACTTGCTCCATCTCCACACAGGAACCATCATGTGTATGATGTGAATTTAGTTTTGAGGCTTTTTAAAGCATTTTTCCTTGAAGGTTCAACGATGTCTCAAACTCAATGGAGGAAGGTTGCTAGCTTGATGGATTCGTACCTTATAGAAGTAGCTCCAGATATCCTTCTGAAACCTTCCAAGTTTGCAGCATTGATAATGGTTCTGCCAGATTCTGCTAGAGAATTCAGTGACAGACTCTATCAAGCCATTGACATGTATCTCCAGGTATGCTAGTTAACTTGTGGCATTTAAAAAGCAAAAAAGCATAAAGATATCTAAATTTTGTCTGAGCCAATCTATGTGTGTTCTTTTCAAATTTGGAATGACTTTGGCTTAACACAGGTCCATGTTCAATTATGTGAAGAGGTAAAGATGAGACTATGTTCTTTTGTCAACCAGGATAAGCTCTCGGCAGAAGCTTCCAAACACCTTGCTCAAAACTCAAACTTTCCACCAAGATCAACACTCAAAAGTTTCATTACTCAGAAATCCAAGCTCAATAGCTTAATCCATAATCACTTATCTCATTTCAAAGTCTCAAGTCAATCGAAGTTTCATAGCAATGCCGTGGAGGAACAAGAGGGCTTTGATCAAATCCTTATTTATGCAAGAAAGCATGGACATTCAAAGGAGATCGACAATCTTGAGACCAGATTGCAAGGAATGCAGAAAAAGGTGACAGAATTGGAGAAAGTTTGTACAATGATGCATTCGAAGATGTCAAGTGTGACAAAATCAAGATTGCATGGCCCTGGAAAGGCTAGATCATTGCCGAAACTTTGTTCATGGTAGGAATCAGGCCTCAAGATTCTTGTGATTTTCACATTATGCCTTGGCTAATTGTGTATATAGTATGAAAATTGGATTGATGTAAATATGGCATTTCTTTCTTTCTTTCACTCTAGCAAAGCTTGGTGCAGAGCACATATTTAGCAGAGTGGGAGTGAATTGAACTGCATTAGGACAGCACAATCCTCCTACAAGACTTTGGCATCACCACCACTAAAATGTTGCAGGGAATTTATCAAAACATGTAAGCACTATCATTTTCCACTGGCCTACCTGGAATTTGATCTTTTGGCATCCTCGAAGTGAAAGTGAGGAAATTGTTCAATTCTAATTGCACCTTAATCTATACTTTTGATTTGTTTTCTAAAGCACTTCTTTGAAATCAAGCAAACTTGAAGGTCTTGAACCCATCCAACTTTAAGCAAATACCAGTGCTATTTCATAGTAATGCCAGGCATGAGCCATCATGCTAGAAAGTAACTTGAGATTTGCTTGTCCTTTCGATAATATAATGCTACTTGAATCATTAACATGCCACATAGTTTATTAGAATGGCAACAAACCACAATATTAAGTTCCTCACAAGAGGTAAATAGGGTGGTGACTAACTGTTTAAGGCGCAAAAAACAGGGAATAAGAAGAAGAAGGTCGCTGAAGCATAGATATTAAACTCCGGACTCCGAGTCTCGTATTAGCAAACTAGAACTTGATTTGATTTTGAACATTGATCATGTTAAATTTGGGTGATCTATTGGATTAATCCGTGACCAGTTTCCCTAATTAAACTTGATTGTTAAAACAATATATTCTTGAACAAAATCTAGCCTAAACACATTTGTTCAGGCCGTGAAGAATCCAACATTCTATCAATCAACACCAGCCACCCTCATCTCTATCAACGCCGGCCACTCACCACCCATGTCTCCACTGAGCACCAGCAGCAGTAGCATCCAAGCTCAGTGGAAAGAGAAGCCGGGAGAGAAGGAGAAGGCCAAAACCAAACAAAATATAAGAGATGATCATGACTCTTGAATAGTTTAAAAATTGTGATTTTTGTGAGCCTATCCTATCAAACAGAGATCTGGCGCCACCAGCTTCAAACCAAACAAAATGTGGAATAATGGTCATGATGGTTTAATACATCGTGCATCAAAGATTCAATGTTCATATCATAGTTATGTGAGACAAGGTTAATACCCTTCTTGTAGGTTATTGAACAAACCAAGATGATGGAGGCATCCATGTCCTTTCCTAAACAGAGAATCAATGGCTGTTTCTAAAGAATAGTGAGAGTGGACTGCAACAGCGACCTGTGCGGCTTATAGCATGCGAGTTGCGGGGCTCACTACACAAACAAAAATCTTGAGAGCCCAGGAGAAACAAGACAGATTAATTTATGGAGTTCCAAAAACCAAGGCATGGTGTTTTACCATGCCATACATTTTTGTTCTTGTATAAGACAAATGTAAAAACAAAGGTGTCCCATGCTTTTATTTACATAGAGCTCCATTACAATTACAGTACTACCCCCTTTTTTTAAAAAAAAAACCCTTCCTTTCTGCTTTTTATTTCTCATTTTGTTGTTGGTTTGAATTTAAGATTTTTTTTTAATGTATCTGTTCAAGAATGGTTGATCAATATTTAGTTCTATCATATCTATTTAAAATCTTTCTTGAAAAGGAATTAATCTTGATACTTCACCGTGACTCAATAATATTTTGACCCTTAAAACAAATTGTAATTTCTTTAGTATATTGAGATTGTTATTTTTTTTTAATAATAATAATAATGAGCAATGAGCAAGTGCACTTGATTTGAAAAAAGAAGGGAAGAATGAGCGAGAGCTGAAGTAAGAGGGGTAGTAAATTTAGGGAAAACAATGGAGTGTTGGACGTCCTTTTTTTTTTTTTTATGCACATTAAATGCAAGTTGAATGATAGATGCTTCTCTTCTACCATCGGAGCTTCATGGACCAACATTCTTGATATCACCATTGCAATATATATGTAGCATAAAACAGGGGTTCAAAGGGAGAAAAAAAACATCTTTGAAGATGGTAATTCTTCACTTTTCAGCTTTCCAATTTGTTTGAACCAAGGAGCCATTTACGTTCCCTTCTTGTATGCTGAACAGTCCAATTTGTTCCCTTCTTTTATTTTAAAACTATTCATTGTGTTCAATGCATACACAATCATTTATAAATAATGTTCGTCATTATTTTTTCAAGAACACCTATTAAACATGGTAGCCCGAGCTCAACACCCAAGAAGCCTAGGTTATTGCACAAGCCCAACTCCTTATAAGACATGAGCTAGGGCAAGAAGCTTGAGCCTATACAAGGTGTACACCTAGCGTGGACGTGACATGTCTCGTGGATTTAAGCTTAGAAGCGCGCTCGAGCCCAACATGCTTGGGTTCAGACAACACGCTTGAACCCATTTCTCATCTCTAATGGGTCCAAGCCCAAAACTTGCCCGATATTTTTTCAGGACCCCACGCGGGTCCCTCAATATTTTTTCAGGACCCCACGCGGGTCCCTCAATACATTGCTAAAAAAATGAAATAAGAAAGGATAAGGATTTGGCTTTGTCAAGATTGCATCGGAGTTAAGCACGGATACAATTATGAAATCTCTTAATGAGAATTGGTATGGAAGTTTCAAGCTTAATGCTAATTATGCCAAGTTTGGGAGGCAAATGGAAAGAAAACCTACTAGGACTATTTGAGTGACAAAGCCATTAGAAAAACCTATTACGATATCACTTGTAGAATCAGCTGCATTAAAACTAAGAGACAAACAAACTTATGTAGAGGTTTTTTAAGAAACTTTTAATTGTGATCAAAGGTCTGTGTGTGCAATTTCCTTAGATGATACAAAAGAGTAGCTAAATCGCAGTTTGGTTGGAGATATTTTTTGAAGGGAGTGAATTATGTTACCTTGGCAAAAGACTTAACCAATTATGGTTTATCTTTTCTCAAACTAGGTTTTCTTAAGGCATCAAGGGCTATTTTAACTTTTGATGGCATTAAATCTATGAGATACTCCTTAGACTACATGAAGTCTATCTTATTATTGTTTTTCTGATGATGCTAAGCCTTGGAGTGCATTAGATAATGTTGTTGACTTTTTTTGTAGGATTGAGATCGCTAGTTCACTGTTATCGACATAGACAAAGAAAAAGTTTCAAGCTATTATAGCTCCTCGTGATTGAGTGATTGATGTGGATAATTTTACAAGTTCTTTTGAGAATTTATCTAAGGTAAAAATTTGAATTAGCACTTCTCATAAGAGATCTTCCATAAAGGATATTATTTTCACATATAACCGGAATAGCTATGAAGTTACTATTTCTAAGAAGATATTGGAGGGTTTTAGATGTTAATTAGCATACCATGAAAACTTCTCCCTTTACCAAGGTTGATGTTGGTGATGTGCTTTCCACAACAAATATAATAGAGACAAACAAAGATGATTATATCTATGGTATGCAAAAAACTAAAACCGATTCATATTATATTAATGATATATCACTTTTCTTTAATGAGTGTGAAGTGAGATTGAAGTCTATAAACATAATGGGATTTGATTTTGATTTTCAAAATCATTCTATTAATTATTTGTTTTGGAAGATCTGGGAGGTAATCGAGAATTTTGATTTGATTATAAATTCAAATCAAACTGGATTTTTGAGAGACTTTGCATCTGGATTGCAAACACAGACATTATAGGTAAAGTAGATTATAAATGCCTTTGTAAATGACAAACTAGTTCCCTCTAAAATTGTTGGTGTACTAAAAGATCACGATGATAGTTTTCTTTGTATTTTCTCATATTCTACAAGTATTAAGGAGTCCAATGTATTTGAGATTTTAATATTTCAAAACTCTTTAATTGGATATTGATTATTGTTACACTTCTTTTAAAAACAGATTGTAGAGTTTGATTTATACAATGCCAATACTTGGATTAATTTAGAAATATCATGCAACCATGATGCTTTGACATTTTAATGATATTTTAAATGCAAGTAGCGAGCTTTTTTCTGTACATTTTACACAAGTTCAAATAATAATAAAAAATATAGCAAAATACTTAGTCAAGTAGGGAGTTCACAGGAAAGCTAATTAGTAGAATGGCTATAATTTTATTACATCTTTTATGCTTGATCTTTGGTTATGTTTTGACCTAAAGGTGAATTGTTGTTTGTTTTTTAGATTCGCTAACAAGTATTTGGTCTAGGGTTACTAGGAAACTCAATTGTAATAGTTTTATCAGAGATTCGAGAATAAAAAATTGGTTGTGATTAGGATATGTATTGACATCCTAGAGCACCCTACTAGAAGTAAACTTTTCTGTAATCTAAATTTTTTAATGGTTGTCTTGTAAATGACTTATTAAAAAAAAATTATTCTCAATAAAAAGATTTTATTCTTATTAGATAAAGAAAATCTAACTATTCTAATATTGAGATGAAAACAAAATAAAAGTTCTTCATAGTAAAAAATATCTTTATCTTATCATGTAAAACAATCTAATTGTTATGAAAACAAATGAAAATACCATTTTATTTAATACAAAAAGTATCTTGTATATAAGTTTGTAATTCTAAATTTTAAAAAAATATTTTTTGATATTTTTTAAAATATAAAATAAATTTTTAAAATTTTAATAAACTTATTATTAAATCTTAAAATATATGCAAAAACATATTCTAGGATTTTCATGTAAAATATAATATAATTTTTTATTTTTTAAAAAAAGATATAGCCATATCCAAATTAAAACATTTAATTTTTTTTTTGAATTTTTTATTTTAACATTAAAAAACATACATAAAAATATTCAAACACAAACACATTCTCTTTTTATTATAATTTACTCCCACACCTATAATTCCAAGTTTCCAATCACAAAAATTTAAAATGCTAACAATAATGTAAATACATATTCCAGCCAACATGTAAAGATTACAAAAGGGACCTTCCAAAGGTAAAAAATTATTTGGAAAAAGTTGCTTGAACACGGGAACAATGGTGGAAATTTCTAGGTGTCAGGAATAGTGGTGGCGCGTGGTTTCAGGCGCTGCCGCTAGAAAAAAATAGGGAACGAGGGTGATCTGGATTGACTTCTTCTTCTCTTCCCTTCCCTGCCCGTGGTGGCTTTCACCATGATCTACAACATGAGAAAAAAAAAAACACAACAAGAAGTTGATTTTAATCGTTTTTAGATCTGTTTAATTTTTTGCCTTCTCTCTTCCTCGGTTCGTTTTGTTGCTCTTCTTCTGTAGGTGGCAGATCTGGGGGTTGGGTAGCTACCGGTTGAACGAGGAAGGTGATGGATCTGCTGGTGTTTGAAGGCTTTGGTGTGGAGAAGAAGGGAGTGTTGGGTGACAACTGGTTGAGATGAAGACCTGGTTCGGTTGGCGGGGAGAGGTTGGTTCTGGTCTTGGAGAACTGGTTTGGGTTTGGCCGAGACAAGAAAAATAAAGGAAGACATATCATGGGAAGAGAGGCCAAATGATGGTCTGTTGGTGTTCGCTAGGAGAGGGAGGCCGATAGGTCAACTAGGAGAGGCGAAGATGACAGGAAGAGGTTTGGTTGGTTTTGGGAGATGGGGGAAGCTCGGTGAAGAAGAAAAAGAAAAGGGAAAAAGCTGGGAGCGGGGGCCAGTTTTTGGTTTGCTTTTGGCAGATGGAGGGGAGAGTGAGGTGGTAGTGGTGAAGATAACAGTGAGGGGCTCTTCGGTTTGTGAGGAAGAAGAAACGTGGGTAACAGTTGGGATATGAAGTTGAAAATTCAAAAGCGAAAGCAGGGGCGATAGCTTTCTATTCAAATTTCAAAGAAGATAGATTTAGGTTTCTTTTAGGGTTTTCTTTTGTGGTTTCCTTCATGACTTCCCATATTGCTTCCCTCAATTCTTTTTTTAACAATTCTTTTTTCTGTTGGAAATACTTATTTATAAATAAAATGATTTTGTCTCAAAAAAATATTGGTTCCTTAATTTTATTTTTTTATAAATTATAATTTTTTTGTTATTTTAATTTTTTTTAGCTAGCAATATCAATATTGACAAGATAAATTAATTATTTTAAAAATTAACATGTTAAAGGCTAATCACGATTAAAAACAAGCAATATCAATTATTTTAAATTTTTTAAAAAATAAACAATATCAGTATTGATTCAATAAGATAAAATAATTATTTTAAAAATTAACATGTTAAAGATCAATCGTGTTTAAAAGATCTTTAAGACTTTGAAAATATTAAAAATAATATAAATATATTATAAACGTTATTTTTTACTATTTTTGATTTTTTTAGAAAATTTATCAAGTTGACTTCAACACATCAATTTTTAAAATTATTAATTTTTCTTAATAAATCAACGTTGACATGGTTCATTTTTTAAAAAAATTTAAAACACAAAAAATTAAAAAAAAATAAAATTTATGTATATAAAAAAAAACAAGAAGTTGAGGAATAATGTATTTGAAGGCAAAGTCACTTTACCTATAAATAAGTATCTACAACACACATAAAATTAAGAAATTTAGGGGAAACGAATCACAAAAAACCCTAAACCTGATTTTTCTTCTCCCCCGGCCTTCGAGCTTGTTTGATAGTGTGGTTACGGTTGCTTTTCAAATAGCTTTTCGTGCCAAAATGCATGTCAATGATATTTTTTTATTTTTAAAAATTATTTTTGACATTAATACATTAAAATGATTTAAAAACACTAAAAACATATTAATTTGAAGTTAATAAAAAATTAAAAAAAATTCAATTTTTTTCAAAATCACTTTTAAAACGCAAAAATAAACAGGACAGTCCCCTCTCTCAGCTGATCCCCCACCCCCACCATCATCTCCTAAGACTAGATCTATCCTTCCCTTTCCCTGTCGGCAGCCACCTCACTCTCTTCCCATTTGCTAACTTAGCCACTCGAATAGGCCCGACTACTGCACTTCCCCACTCTCATATAACTCCCCACAATTCTTTTTAAAAATCACTCTCCCTTTTATGTGTTGTAAACATTTATTTATAGATAAAGTGATTTTGATCCCAATACAATTTTTTTATTTATATAAATTTTGATTTAAAAATAAATAAATAATATAAACATCAACAAAATAAAATAAATCAATGATTTTAAAAATTAATTGATAAAAAATTAATTGGTTAAATGTTTCAAAAAATTTATCAAATCAATTTTTAATGCTTTAATTTTTAAAATCATTAATTTTTTTTCATGTTACTTGTTTTTAAAACAATTGAAAATAAAAAAAAATAAAAAATAAAAACTGATATATTTAGAGATAAAACCATTATATCTATAAATATATATTTACAACACACACAAAAAAGATGAAATTTTTTAAAAATTATTAAAAAAAAATCATATGAAAAATAAAAATAAAATCCATAAAAAACTAAAAAATAAATAAAATCTATTTTCTATACCCAGAAAGTTGCTACCCCTGCTTTTACTTTTAAATTTTCAGCGCGGGTCGTGGGTTCATGCGCTGCAACAAGCAAAACCAACAAGAGAAAAAAAGCACAAACAGCATATGATTTTAATTTTTCTTCACTTTTTTGAGATCTGTTTTCTTCTTTTTGGTTCGTTGTTCTTTCCTTTCACAGCTGGCAGATCTGAGGAAAGAGGCTTTGGCGGGCTGGCGGCTGGCCTGGGAAGAAAGTGGAGATCGGAGAGGGAGATGAGATGGGAGGTGGCTCTGGTTTTAGCTGAGTGATGCCTTGGCGAGTTGGCGGCTGGTTCAGGAGGAAGGAGCTGAGGGCTGAGAGAGGGGGGAGAGGAAGGACGGCCAGGAAATGATGGAGACGGAGAAGTGGCCCGAGGCTGAGGCTATGGGTCTGTGAGGGAGAGGATGGAAATTGACAGAGAGGGGAGGTGGCTGCGGTTCTGGTCGAAGGAGATGAAGGCAACTGGCGATGGGGAAGAGAAAAGTCTTGGCTGGTACTCGAGGGAAAAGGAGAGTGAGAGGGGTGGTTGAGAGAGGAAAAGGGACGGTGTGCGGCTGAGGGAAGAGGGGAGAGTGGCTGGTTTTGGCAGGCGAGAGAGGAAGACAGATCGGGGGAAGAGAGGTCGGGTGGTGGTCTGTTGGTGTTGGCCAAGAGTGGTAGGCCCATGGGTCGGCTGAGAGAGGAAAGTGAAGGGGCTGCCTGTGGGGTTGGTTTCCTGTGTTTGCGAGCGGCGGTCCTGGTTTGGCCAAGAGACAGAGGCGGCTGAGGAAGAAGAAAGGGAATTGGGGGCTAAACAGAGAAGGGAGGTGGAGGAGAGATCAGGGAAGAGGAAGGGCGACCAGAGGTTGGGGAAGGTTGTGGGGAGGCTGCAGTTGAAGAGAGAGTGAGGAAAATGGAGTTTGAAGATTGGTGTGGCCGGGGGAAATGGAGGAATAAGGCAGAGGGAAAATGAGAGTGAAGGTGGCGGCTCGAAGAGAACAGTGAGGGGCTCTCTGGTTTGTGGGGACGAAGAAAGGTGAGTAGCGGCTGAGAGAGGGAGCCGAAAATTCCAAAGCAAAAGCAGGGGCGGCGGCTTCTGTGTGGAGAAGATAGAGTGAGGTCTTTTTTAGGTTTTTCCTGGTTACCCTTTACTTACTAGTCTAGTAGTCTCCTTACGTGAGTTGTATATAGTATATACCTATATTTTATCGGTAAAATGTTCCTAGATGTTCAAATTTAATTCCTTAATTTTCTTTTTATTTTGCAATCTTTAATTTTTTTTTAATTTTTAAAAAATAAATAATATCAACATCAATTTAATAAAAAAATCAATTATTTAAAATTTAAATTCTTTTGAGATAATATTAAAAATATTAAAAATATATATTTTTAGGTTTTTGTTGTTTTTTTTACTATTTTTTACTTTTTCAAAAACTTATTAAAAAAACTGGTTCAAAAATTAAATAGTAATAGGGTTATTGTAGGTTTAGAATTGTGGTTATAGTTTTTGTTTTAAAAGTATTTTTTATTTAAAAATATATTAAATATTATTTTTAATATTAGTATATTAAAATAATCTTAAAATACTAAAAAAAATATTAATTTAAAATAAAAAATAATTATTTTTTAAAATATAAAAATAAACAAAACGTATGAGAGAAGCTGTTTTAGTTGATTTGTTATAACTTGGTTGTAAGGAGCCTGAAACTCTAACCCTGTTTCTTTCTTTTGTTGCTTTTAATCGCTATATCAACTATTAATAAACTTCTCATCATAATTTTCCCACTTATTGTTATGATGTAGAAGTGCAAGAGTAATATTATAAACGTATTAAGGAGTTGTTTAAAAATAGAGTAATATTTTAATTTTTTGAAAAATTAAAACTTTATGTTCAAACATAATATTTCTCCATCCAAAAATTAAAAAAATAATTTTTTTAGTTTTCCAAATTTATATCAAGTTTAAAAAGCAGGTTGTTCATAGTTTTTCATTTTTTTTCAAATAAAGAAAAAAAAAAAATGATACAATTTTTGTTTTATATATAAGCAATTTTTTAGCAATGAAAAATATTAAAATTATTTTTTATATTTTCATATTTAATTAGTATTATAAATTTAACTTTTATTATAAATCTAATATAAAGTTTTTTTTTATTGAGTGAACAATATAACATTTTCATATTAGTTTTTAATTTGAATGAAATGAAATTAATATTATATAATGAGATTGTAACAAATACAAAATATTAAGATGACTCTTATAAATTATGGTTTTGAGTTTTTTATAAAAAAATAATAATTGTAATTTTGATGTATTGTTTTTAGCTTTTTTTTAGTGGAAAGAACTCATTTTTATTTTCAACAAATGAACACGTTTTTCTTTTTTTTAATTAAAAAAGAAAAAAAACTTAAAAACAATAAAGATAATCATTTTCTATTACTAAACACACCTTAAATGTACTTAACACTCTCTTCATATACGTAATTCTTACTTGAAATTGTTGAACTAATATAAACAAACACTTTCACTTGGCTTATGTGAGAAGTTCTTAATTCATAGTGTCAAAATATATGATGCACTGAGTTTTCAACTTCATATTACCAAATTAATTATAAAATTCAAATCCTAAACTCAAATATTATGACAATTTAAGATTGCTTGATACTCAATTGAACATGGTAAATTTATGAGTATGTTTGGTATTGCAGTAGTTGTTGTGGTTATGGTTTTATAAAAGTTGTTTTATAAAAAATATTTTTAGTTGAGGTTGGTTTGAAAAAATAGGTGTTTGGTTAAAATTGTTGTTGAAATTAAGGTTGAAGAAAAAGTAATTTAATGTATTTGGTTAAGAATGCTTTTAAAACTGAGATTATAAAATCATTAAAAATATATATATATATATATATATATATATATATATATTAATATTGATGATTTTTAATTTAAATATTGTGGATTTAACTATTGTTATTATATCATGAAATAAATCATACTTAATATACAATATTTTTTATTATTCTATGAAACCATCTACAATTCCATTACGTACGAAATACATCCGACAAGAACTATAGTTTCCATAATTTTTTTAGCGTGTAATAAAATTAAATAAAATATTATCAGGTATAAAATTCACTTTAAAACTAATTTTTTTAAAAAAAATGTTAAAAACATTAACACACTAAAAAAAATTCACGCAGTGCAAGAGAATTGCACTATTCACTATTTTTTAAGTGAACAGTGCAATTTTCTTGAACTGTTCATATTAATTACATTATTCATTGAACATGGCAATTAACATGAACAGTGCAATAAACGCATGTGAAAGCAGCCTTACACTGTTTCTTCCAATCCTGCGTTGCAAACATAAAAAAAGGGCCCATGAACAATACTTAGTGTTTTTTCTTTACCAAATGCTTGGCTCCTGTGTTTTGCTTTAAACGTAATTTTCACCGCGTAAACAAACTGTCTTTATATATAAATATCTAATATATTAATGAGAAACGTCCTCTTTTATTTCTTTGATTTTTCTAGGAAATTATAAAAGATAAAGATTAAAAAAAAAAGCATTTTGCCCTTTTATTATGGTTAAGTTTCCAAGAAAAAGCCCACTTTCATTGTCAAAGTTACAAAAGTGTATTTATATTATGGTAGTTTTGTGGTTGTAGTTTGAAATAAATTGTTTTATAAAAAATGATTTTAGTTGAAATTGATTTGATATTTATATATGTTTGGTTAAAATTATGATTGAAATTGAGGTTAAATAAAAAGTAGTTTAAGGTGTTTGGTAAAAAATACTTTTCAAATTAAGGTTATAAAATAATTAAAAAAGATATATATTAATATTAATAATTTTTAATTGAAATATTGTAAATTTAACTACTATTATTATATCATTAAATAAATAATACTTTTATATCAAATATTTTTTATTGTTCTATTAACCTATCTACAATTCCATCACGTACAAAATTCATTCGATAATGACTACAGTTTTATGATTTTTTGAACGTGCAATAAAATCAGATAAAATATCATCAGGAATAAAATTAGAATTGCGATCAAATTCTCCAAATACTACGTCATCATGCAATTTCCTTCTAATTTATGTAGTGTCATTTAATAATATTAAACATTAGTTTTTCAAATAAAACACGATTAACAAAAATTAGATTTTTTTTACCGAATATAGTCCGACCGGAACAGTGAAGAATAAAATTTAGATCCGACTAGAATAGTGAAGGTGTTCTCCACTGTCTCCACATAGTGGAGAGTGAATATTCGGTCTCAATTGTTAACTTTGGAGAGTGAAATAATTCACTCTCCACTGTGAGGAGACAGAGAGAAATATCGTGAAACTGTTATTTGTAAACCTGCGTTTTAAATGCAAAATATAACAAGTCTTTTATGAAATAAATCATTTTTTTTTAATTATTACACATTTATTTTATATTAATTGCTTTAAAAACAGAAGTAACTATCTTTAAGATTAACTTAAAAGCTCATTTGAAAATTCAAACCCATATCAATTTAAATTTGACATGTTTGGATATCATACCACTAGCAACCCTAAGCTAGTGGCCACCATGTTCAATCCTATAATTTACTTTGCTATTAAATTGAAAAAAATAATAACTTTCTAAACCTTTTCATATTATCTTTATAATTTTCAAAACAGGGGAATTTTTCTATGTGAATAATAAACGAATTTCAATGGTGAATTCACCTTTTTAAATTTCATCAAAGTCTTTTTTTTTTTAAAGAAGATTTTTGAGTACTTTTTTAAAGATACTATAATATAAGATATTTTATCAAATCTTTAACGAGTTCAACCATATTTTTTCCAATACTACAATGTAATTCTAGAAAATGTACACCAACTGATAATATTAACATTGTTGTGGATAATTTAAGAAATTAATTATTATATTAGTATATTTATTGATATAACAATTGATATATTGTTTTGCTGATTATTATGTCTCAAATTTCTTAAGTTAAATATATAAAATAAAAATAAAGGGAATAAAATAAAATAAAACAATCCTATTAACTCCATTAGCTATTGAATTATCAAAGATGATATCGAAATTCTTTTGTGATAATTTAATTAAAACACAGAAACAATACTATATTTTGAAAATGTAATTATAAAATACTAGGTTCATTAATGTTTAACTCACAGGATAAATAATATATATATATATATATATATCCTTTTTTATATATATTTTATCCAACTATCTCAAGAAAAAAAAAAGGAAAAAAGTTCACCATAATTAATAAGCAGTAAAATGAAAAATCCCCGTACAAGATGAGTAGTTCGTACTGGTATTTGCTTTTAATCGACCGAACACAAAGTCCTTTCCTCGTCGTCTTTATCAACTCATCCATGTCTGAAACGTAAAAAGTCACTCACAGACCAAGAAAACTTGCATTACCTCATTTACTTCTCCATTAAAACAGCACATAAATAAGACCCAGATAGCCCTTTTGACCTCTTTCTTCTTTGATGTTTTCTTGACCATTAACGAGGAAAAGAGGTAGAGATTGATCTGTATTTGTATTTATACTTAAAGAGAGATGTTGGAGAAGATTAGATTACCAGCAAGGCCATCATTGAGAGGGAGTGATTGGGTAGCTGATGCTTCACATTGTCAGGGATGCTCTTCTCAGTTCACTTTCATCAATCGCAAGGTTTTTTTTTTTTAAATTATTATTAAAGTAAAAATTGAACCTTTTCACTCTTTTTTGATCTTTTCTTCAATACCCATGTCTCAAAATGTCTTCTTTCCGTTCTCTCTTTGTATAATCGCTTGATCATGATTTGTTCATTCTTTGATTTCTATGTTATGATGATCACTTATAGCTTGGTTAGGAATATTTGGATCATAAGTTGAAGTTATTCATAATTATTAGACTTGTGCTTGTTGTAGATATCAACTGTCATAAGTTTTAGCTTTTGATTTAATTTTGTATCTTAAAAATCTATAATAAGTTTATTAATTGTTCTTAGTACTCATGCAAGCTTGTTTATCGGATTTTATAATGAGATGACTGTTGATTTCCATATGGGTTTTATTTTGCCTAGACTTTATGAAATATTGATTCATGTGTAATTGGATTTGCAGCATCATTGCCGAAGATGTGGAGGTTTGTTTTGTGGCAGTTGTACTCAGCAAAGAATGGTTTTGCGAGGTCAAGGTGATTCTTCTGTGCGTATTTGTGATCCTTGTAAAAAGTTAGAAGAGGCTGTACGTTTTGAGATGCGGTATGGACACAAGAATAGAGCTGGGAAAGGTATTTTTTGGTTTTTGATTATGATCATTGATGTTTCTTACATTACATAGCCCATTCATGTACTGTTTTACTCATTGCATCACTGCAAAATTCTCTTTGTCCTTCTAGTTCTTCATTCATTCAATATATCTAAGGATTGTTGTTTGGCTACTCAAGTTTGTAGAAAGGTTACTTTTAGCCCCCTTTGTTCTTTCCCTGGCTTATTTAATAATCACTTTGGAAAATCTGTTAGTTTGTGTTGAAGTTCATTTCTCTAGCTCATGAAATGATGATTGGAGATGCAAATGCACACTGTCTGATGTTCATGAATATGTGCACAGTGAGATATAATGCATCTTCTTTTTAAATGGTACCTTTGTCTAAACCCAGATGGATTTTTGTGTAGGAAGTTCAAGAATGATGGCAAAGAACGAGGATGAAATTTTGAATGAGATTCTAGGCAATGATAGAAAGGAATCTTCTTCATCAGGACGGCAGTCCAACACTGACATGTTTTCCAGCATTCAAAGGGCAAGTAGTTGTGCTTCGTACTCAAATACTCAACGAGTTGATGCTCTGGATGGTGGAGGAGAAATACATCGAAGTCATTCTGTGGATGAGCGCAATCATGTATATAGTGAGGTGGGATCAACCACCCCTGAGGAATTACATCAACAAGCTTTGGATGAAAAGAAGAGGTACAAAATTTTGAAAGCTGAGGGGAAGTCTGAGGAGGCCATGAAAGCCTTTAAGAGAGGAAAGGAGCTTGAGAGGCAGGCTGATGCTTTGGAATTGTCTACTAGAAAAAATCGTCGGGAGGTTTTGTCTTCTAGCAACATGGTTGAGATTCAGAATGAAGATGGCCCCAAAGAATCTGTTAGAAAAAGTAAACGCCTTGCTCAAGTCAATGAAAAGGACAACTTTACTGCTGAACTCAGAGAACTAGGGTGGTCTGATATGGATCTCCATGACAAAGACAAAAAACTGGTGAAAATGAGTTTGGAGGGTGAACTGTCTTCTCTTCTCGGAGAAATCTCTGGTAGAACTAATAAGAACACGGGAAGCAGTGGCATTGACAAAACCCAGGTTTTTGAACTTAAAAGAAAGGCGCTAGCTTTGAAACGTGAAGGAAAGCTTGCCGAAGCCAAGGAAGAATTGAAGAAAGCAAAAGTTTTAGAACAGCAGCTTGAAGAACAGGAGTTGTTGGGTATGAATGAAGATTCTGATGATGAGATATCTGCTTTGATCTCTAGCATGGACAGTGATCAAGAAGACAAACTATTTGCTGATGATGAGCAGGGTCATGGTTTTGATTTTGATCACCTTGTGGGCACAGCTGATGATCTCCATGTTGATGGTAACTTTGAAGTGACAGATGAGGATCTGGTGGATCCAGAATTAGCTGCTACACTTAAATCATTAGGCTGGACTGATGATTCTGATACTTTGGAAAACACTGCTACACAGTCTGTCCCAATTGATAGGGAAACTCTACAAAGTGAAATTCTTTCACTGAAAAGAGAAGCACTTAACCACAAACGAGCTGGCAATGTTGCAGAGGCTATGGCTCATCTAAAGAAGGCAAAGTTGCTTGAGAGGGACCTTGAAAGCTTGGGAGGTGAAGTGGGCAGCTTAATTGCACATGATACCACAAGAATGATGAAAAGTTCACCTTCCCAAAATACTAATGCAAAGAGCAATGTGAGTTCTAAACCTGCATCAAAAAGTAGATTGATGGTTCAGAAAGAGCTCTTGGCTATAAAAAAGAAGGCTCTTGCTTTGAAAAGGGAAGGTAGATTGGATGCGGCAGAGGATGAGTTGAAGAAAGGCAAAGTTCTTGAACAGCAGCTTGAAGAGATGGACAATGCTTCAAATGTCAAAGGGAAACAGGTGGCTGTTGAGAGTGAGAACCCAGATTTGGAAAATGAACATCCTAGTATTTCTGGAAGTCCACCAATTAGAGAAGGGGAGGAGGATGTAACAGATCAAGATATGCATGACCCAGCATACCTTTCAGTTTTAAGGAACTTAGGTTGGAAAGATGATGACAATGAGCATGCAAACTCTCTATTTAACCCTCCTAAGGAAAGTGATAACCTTTCTACTCAAACAATCAATACTTTAGTCACTCAGTCTACATCAAATATCTCATTGAGGACACCAAGAAGAAGCAAAGTTGAAATACAGAGAGAGCTTTTAGGCCTGAAAAGAAAGGCTCTTACTTTAAGACGTGAAGGTAAGATTGACGAGGCAGGGGAAGTGCTTATAGCAGCAAAAGCATTGGAGACCCAGATTGCAGAGATGGAAACACCGAAGAAAGAAATTCAGATTGAGTCTAACAAGCCCAAGGATGAAATGGTCAGACGTGTTGGCAGTGCAGCAGAGGAGGGAGATGTAGATGATATTGCAGAAAAAGATATGCATGACCCATCACTGCTCTCAATGCTAATGAATTTAGGGTGGAAGGATGATGAAGTTGAAGTTGTAACCGTGCAAGCAAAGCCATCTAAACAAGTTTTGGATCATTTGATGCTTTCAACTGATCCATCCACAATTCTGCTCTCTTCCAGCATTTCAGCTGCCAGACCAAGAAGCAAAGGTGAAATCCAGAGAGAGCTCTTGGGTTTGAAAAGAAAGGCCCTTTCCCTTAGGCATAATGGAGAGACTCAGGAAGCTGAGGAATTGTTGAAAACAGCCAAGGTACTAGAGTCCCAAATAGATGATCTGGAAGCTCCAAAGGAGGAGCTTTTCCCTGATGCTTCTGAAGAAAAAAAATATCAGAGTACTGGATCATTGAATAACCATGTAAAGGAGAATAATGTGAACAATGTAGTGGAAATGATTGAAAAGTTGGTGGTGGCGGCAGCAGCAGTGGATCCTAATGAAAAAGTTATTGAGTCATTCACTGGTCTAGGAAGAAAGGGAAGTGACAAAACTGCTCCTCCCTCATGGAGTCCTGATACTGTCAATGCAGTGCCATTTGAGATCAATGAATCCAACCGTCCATCTGTAGGAGAGCTTGATCTATTGGATGAAATGGGATCCTTAAGTAACTCGAGAATAAATCAAGGCGCCGAGTTCTTTCCTCCACCTCATCAGTCTATGAATCTGATGGATTTGCTGACTGGTGATGATTGGAGTAGTCCTCAAATACCAGCCAGGAAACTTGAAGATAAAGTCGATTTTGGTTCTGATATATCCTGCCTGCCTGAGCCTCATGTTCATGTTGGCTCCTTGAGAAGTGGGCTTGAAAATCTCAGAAGCAAGGACAGAGAAGCCAATTCTATTTCTGATGTTTTCCATTTTCCTGATCCCCTTGTTCATATGGGTTCCATGATACATTCACCTATGGATCTTGGAAGCACAGAAAATGTTAGAACTGGAAAGAGAGAAGAAACATTTAATTCAGGCAAGAAGCCCCATGTTGATAAAACAGATTCTGCTCAGGGATTGGCTTCTCAGAACAACAAAAATGCCCTTCAACAAGAAGTTTTGGCTCGTAAGAGGAAGGCAGTTGCGTTAAAGAGAGAAGGGAAATTGGCAGAGGCTCGAGAGGAACTTAGGCAGGCAAAGCTGTTGGAGAAGAGTCTTGAGGTCGAGACCCTTGAGCCTGTAAGTGGTACCCATGATGGGTCAACATCTGTGTCAAATGCTCCCCCTTTTAAACAAAAGGATCTCGGTGCCCCAAAATTTTCTCCAAAACCACTGTCCGGGCGTGATCGATTTAAGTTGCAACAGGAGTCACTGAGCCACAAACGTCAGGCCCTAAAGCTGCGAAGAGAAGGCCAGGTGGAAGAAGCAGAAGCTGAGTTTGAATTGGCCAAGGCTCTGGAAGCCCAGTTGGATGAAATGTCTTCTAATGATTCTGGAAAGTCTTCTGTCAACCTAGCAGAACCAGCAGATGATGTAGTTGTTGAAGATCTTCTCGATCCTCAACTTCTATCTGCCTTGAAAGCAATTGGAATTGAAGATAGCAGTATTATATCACAAAGCTCAGAGAGACCAGAACCTGCAAAAGTTAGTCCTACCAAGAGTGAAAAAAATAGCCAGGAAAGAAATCAGTTGGAAGAACGGATCAAGACAGAGAAGGTGAAGGCAGTAAATTTGAAACGTGCAGGGAAGCAAGAAGGAGCTTTGGATGCTCTCCGGCGGGCCAAATTCTATGAAAAGAAACTAGATTCCTTGGAATGAATTTGATCATTAAGGATGCTTGAGAATCTTCCAAGTATGTTTTCAGGAACACATTTGGATTAGAGATGAATAAAGTTCCTTTTCCCACATTGGATCCGTACGAATTTGTATTAGAGAAACTAGAGGGACAGTGTACCTACCACATGAATTTGCATACCTTTATGGTAAGAGAGAGAGTTCTCAAATGGTTCTCAAGCAGGTTCTTCTCTACTGTAATGTCTGATTTATTTATTTTAAAAAACGACGACAGTTTGAGCTGTTTGGCTTCATCTCTAGTTGTTTCTGTGATTGCATGTTATAATTGCTCAAACGTTAAACAATATTGCAGATTTGACCATTCTATCACTAGCAACTAATGATTTTTCAATGACAGGTATTCTGGGAATTTTCACAAACTGTTGCCTGACAATGAATTTTGTGAAAAAAGAGAAACTTTGTGAAGTCCCCTGGAGATTCTACGAGGACATTTAGAAATTCCCCCTCCATTTTTTTCCCTTTTATTTGAAAATTTTGGAGGAGTTGTGTTACTAATTTCAGATTCAAATACATGAACTGAAGTGCTTGTTGCTTTTCTGCCCTTTTCCAGTGGTTTAATCTTTTCCTTTATTCATCATCTTTGTTCCCTGGTTTATTCTTCTCTTCTTCTTGTTCTTCTTCAATCTTCATCCGCTTGTCTTTCTATAGAATTCAAGCTTCACGAAGAGGAACAAGAGCTTTGGTTTGTGAATTGAACATCTTTGAACACATACGGATCCTGTAATTGAAGTTATCATTTCTTTCCCACACACACACACAGTTACACTAATTCTCACTGCTATGATAAACAAAGGTGCTATCTTCTACTGTTCCTCTGTAAGGTTACAAATTGAGTAATACAGGTTATATAGCAAATACTGTATTTTGAAAGTGTTTTTATTTCGAGCTGAAAATTAAACTTTTAAGGTCCGAATACTATAACCATGATTTTCTGGTCACAATAGCATAAGGAGGGGGCTGAGGTTTTTTATTAAAGCCAAAGTGTGGCACTGCACATCGCATTTGGTCCTTTTTTTTTAATTTTTTTAAAAGCTTTTCATTGATTGTTTTCATTGATTAACTTCTTTTTTTTAATAGTAATTGATTTTCTTACATTTTTTTTCAACTTAGCATGTTGTTTTGAAGAGAGTAGTTTGACGTGTCTTGAATTTTTTTTCTCTTATATTTTATATAAATTACAAATATTTTTAAAAGAGACCATAAAATAGTTTTTTTTTTTTTTCATTTTACATTCTGATCTTGATGTTAATGAATTCTACTCAATAAAAAGAGTTTTTGAAGATTGGGGTTAAAAAATTTGTGATTTGATTTGATTTTGTGTTTTTTAGACTAATTTATAAATGCTTTGAGTTGAGAAATTAGTTTATTAATATTATAAAAATATTTATTAGATGTTTTTAGATGAGAATAGATTAAAAGACAGATTTTTTAGTCCAAAATATATGACTTGATTTGGTTGAAAATTGGGAAAGCAAATGAGACGAATTACTCATACATGTTTTTATTACTTTTGAGGCATAATAATGACAAAATTATTTTTTAAATTTTGTTTTTATGATTATGATAATTTTTTGCCTTAACAAATAAATAGTTGGATAAACAAATTGCCAAAAAAATAGCATTGATAAGATAAAAAGGTTTTAATTAAAAAGATATCTATTTTATTCTTATTTTGGATAGTTTTGAGTCTTCTGAATATTTATACTGATCTCCTTTGGTTCTATTAGATGAAGTACATTGCTTAAAAAACTATACTTTCTAGATGAGAAAAATATATTAATAAGAGAAAAAAATGATTATACTATAAAATTATTTTATTTTGATAGAATTTAAGTTAGTACTTTTAAAAAAAAAATTGACATATAATTTAATAAAATAAATTAAATAATAGCTTGTGATAATATTTTAATCTGATTCCATCTCTTAACTTTCTAATTCATTTAATAATTTGATAGTGGTTGCACTTTTCTTTTACATTGAAAAATAACTTATAATACAACCTGGTAACCCTTCTAAGAATTTGAATAATATCTCCTGGTGAAACTCTACTACAGTGGTTATTATTTTATATATATATATATATATGAAACTATGTTCCCCAATGGAAAAGGAAAAGAGGAAAAGTCATAGGATATGATGGTAATTTGACATGATTTAATCTTAGATTTTTCTAACCAAGCCATTTCAAATGTGAAAAGCACATATATTTGCAGTTTGGGAGAGTTGAGATGGAAAAAGAAAAATAAAAAATAAAAAAAGACAATATAGTGGTGGTTATATATTAACTTTTGCTGATGAATTCACCGATGAAATATGTTCGTCGGTTCTTCTGATGGTTAACAAATCATGTCACTGTATGAAGATTCCGGTTTGAATTACTTGGTGATTTTGTCAGCAATTCGAATGGTGAATCGGTCATATTACCGTACGGAGCTGTCATTTTGAATTCTTAGATAATTCTGTCGGTAAAATCACCCGCAAAAACTTTCACGTTGACAAACCGTTTTTTTTTTAATTCTGAATATTTTGTCTGTCATTTCATCGGTAAATACCGATTGAAGTAGTCCGCCGGTATATATCGATAGAATGACAAACGAAAACAATTATATCAGTAATTCTATTGATATTAAACGAATTTATGGTAGTGCAACAAGTGTTGTTAGAAAATTAATAAATTGATTAAATCCCTAGTAGAGTTTTTATTTGAATAAATACATATTAGCAACACCTTTCACTTCAATCAAACATGAACGTCATTGTGGTTCAATGATCATATTTCAGAAATACATTCAAGAATTAAAACACACACACTCTTTATCCAGATTATTAATTCTCACGTACGTCACAGTTTATATCACCTAGCTACCATTATTATAATGTATTAATTGTAAATGCAATCCAACATGTCTTCTACATGTCTTTAATCTTAGTATACGCGTGACCACACGGTTGTGATTTTACTGTACATCGTGAACAATTTTTGTGCATGTGGTGCATGAACAATCACGCATATAATAATTAATTCAGTGATCAAGCATATAGTACATGCGTTTTTACTGTACACGCGAACAATTATCATGCATGTGATACGAGGGCAATCATGCATATAATAATTAATCCAATAATTAGAAATGTAGTACATGCGTGACCACTCAAATCTCAATTGTGTTTTTATTGTACACGCGATCAATTATGGGACATGTAACACATGCACAATCATGCATATAATATATGAATTATTATTGTTTTTTATACATGGAATTACTTTTTATGAGTATACTAGTTTGGAAAATAATTTGTTCCTAGAAAAATTACAACGGACAATTAACTTGAGGATCTTGGATGGAACATCTCCACCCAACATTTTATTGAATGCTCCCAGTCCATTTATGTTAACTTCCTAATTGTAGCCCTTTTACTTTTCATGCATGGCGGCAATCTTTTTCTATTATCTCGCGCACCCCATAATTAATTATCGATGATAACGATTAATTTTGAGTTAGATTATATGTTAACCTATCATTCTACTCGAAATATCTTACTATTTAAGAATATATTTATAATATTAAATTAATACATTTTAAAAAAAATTAAAACTTCAATTTAAATACTACTCTTAGAATTGAAATGGAGAAACAAAAACATAAGGTGGCACCCTTTTGATGGTGTTGAAAAAGAATAGGGTTGAGCAAAAAATTCAAAGATTAATTAAATTAAAATAATAATTAAAAAAATTAAATTATGAAAAAAACCTGTTTAAACAAATTAAAATTCAAGGCAACTTGAAATTAAAAAGCTTGATAAAAAATCAATGTTTTATAAGGTTGAAATTAAAAAAATAGAACCAAACAAAAAAATTTAGAAAACAATCAAGCTAAATTGAAAAAATCAAGACAACCTAGAAAAAATTGAGCTAAATCTATTTGAACCAGTTTTTTTTAAAAAAACTAAACCGAAATCTATTGGTTTAAACCAACTTTGATTTTTTTTAAAAATATTTTGTTTTAATTATTATTTTTTTAATAAAAAACAAACTGAAAAAAAAAATCATTCTTAGAAAAGACAACGCCTCTTGTCTTGTAATAACGTGCAACACATTTTGTGCAAGGACGGTAACTAGCCACCACCATTCATATGGACGTCGTGATATCCGTGGAGAAATAATAGAAGAAAGATGTCCTTGTTGATATGGAAAACTAGCCAATGACTTTCGTGCTCCTGTGTTTTTTTTTTTTAATATTTATTGTTAGTAATTATGATTTGTTGATATGATAAGAGTTTCTATTTTAAAATAATACGTCTTTAATTATTGATGTCTAACCTATATAAAAAGAATTTTAAGATGTTGAAGTATTGGCGTCTATAAAAATAATTTAAATATCTAATTTTCCTAGTTTCTGATAAAAGACGATGAAGTGCTAGGAATTATGCGGGAGGCATGGGAGTTAGAAATTAGTTTTTTATTTAAAAATATATTAAAATAATATTTATTTTATTTTTATTTTTAATACCAACCCATTAAAATTATTAAAACATACTAAAAATATTATTTTAATATTTTTTAATCTGAAAATAATTTTAAAAAGTATATAAAAACAATTTCAATCTTTTTTTTTTTGGTGATATAGCTATCAAGAATGATGTTGATGTGCACTTGTTTTCTTTTAAATGGATTTTTAAACTCATATTTGTTAATATAAACATGTTTAAATTTCGTGGTTGTTAAGATTTTGATTTTGATTTCATCTAAAAGAAAAAAAATATTGAAGAGAGAGAAAATATTGTTTAAAAAGAGAAAAATTGTGGTTTGAGAGAGATGTTTTTATTTCATTTAATAATTATTTTTTGATTTAATGAATAAAGAATTTTTATATTAAATTTTGGACCCATTTACTAAAATATATAAAGTCAACTCTCGTATGAATTAGTTTTAAACTCATAATAAATAAGAAATAAAGTCAAAAGTTTTTAAAATTAACTTATTAAATTAGGTTTAATAACAATACTAGATAGGTTTTGTTAAAACCCCATTTATTATTTTTTTTTCTCTCAATTAAATTCTTTTTGTCTTTTTTTTAATATTAATTTTATTATATAATATTTGGTTGATTTTAAATTAATTTTCATAATTTATTTTAATTTACTTTTTACAAGGTTATTATAATTTCAAATAAATATTATTATATTTTGTTGATATTCAATTATATAATAAATTATTATTAAATAAAAAATAATTTTTAAAAATAAAATTATTAAATTTAATAAAATTCTAGAAACTAATTTATAATTTAATAATAGATTGAAAGAACAATTGTACAGACAAAAAATGTGGAGCACGCCACTAGAAAGCTATCAATAAGATTATTATTTTTTTGGTGAAGTATCCATCAGATTGTACGATCGACTTGTGACCTCAAAATATAATGGCAGTCGAATCTTCAAGCAGTGTTCATATTACAATTAAAAAAAAAAAAACTAAAAGGCATCGACTCTTTCTACAGGAATTCACAATACAAGTTTTTGCCTTTTGCATTTTCATCATCGAATTTTTTTTTATTAGATTCTTTTGTGACCAAATTAATCAATAGTTTCTTATAATTTGTTCTATGAAGTAAAAAATAAAAAACAAGGACCAGAATTTATAACACGAAGAACATGTATGACAACTCTAAATTTTGGGCAAAAAAATTGATTTCAATCCTTTTTTTTTTTTTACCTTTGGTTACCTTTTCAACCACTTTAGTTTTTATAACTTTATTTTAGATCCATAACTTCATTATGTTTATTTTTTTGTTCATGGTTTGAGAGGGAGAGACTATAGCCGGAAAATTAATGAAAAAAGAGAAAATTGTTAATTGTTCTATTTTCAACTATTAAAAACTTCAATATTTATGTTAAAAAATTTTGTTTAACAATAAAAGTTTCAGTAATGATGAGTTTTTTCATGTAAATATGCATGACATGAAAAAAGAGATCAAGTTTCGTTTTATATTTTTGATTTTGTTGATTTTTTATTTTTTAGGTGATTTGAAGTTGTTAGGTAATTTAAAACAAATTTTATGATATTTATTATGAATTTTGATTGAAAATTTAATTTTTCAACAAATAGACCTAGCCCTTGAATTTTTAACCACTACTGGCTAGAATATAGGCAACAGTAGGCAAGGAGTCATCTACGATAGCAATGACACCTCGTTTGTTTTTTTTATAAAAAAACTTGTTTTTTATCTTAAAAAAAATAAAAATAAAATAGGGATAGGTCTTGATGCACCGGGCTACCTAAATTAGGCTAGGCTTGTGTGTTTAAATTGTTTTTCTATTGTTTTTATTTTTCTCTCAAATTAAGACTTGAGTGCACCATATAAAAATATTTTGGTTGATCCTAGTGCTTTTTTTTTTATTTACCGTGTATTATTGTTGGGAGTTTAATTTCAACTGTAACCTGCTAGATCAGGTGTATTAATAATGCCAACAAATTTCATGCGATCTAAATATTATTTTTCTATGTTAAAAAAATTTGGGTCCCACTAACAACCTCGCCGTCTGAAGTTACCTAGATAGTTCTATTCACGTGACAAGGACATGACCTCGCGTGACAGGGACATGACCCCGCTGCCTGACGAATGGATATGTGTTCACAATGGATAGGAATTTTTTTTATATTTTTTAATGAGCCGGGATTCATTAGTTATTAAACATTTTCTACAAGCGGGTGAGAACAAATACAATGTTAAAAGAAATGATATTTTCCAACAAAGGAATACCAACAAAATAATTTTTTTTATATTAATTAATCACATACAGTGTTAATCAATAGAAGGCTAAATAAAGAATGTAAATTGAATTATTCATATTGTGAATAAAAGATGAGAAATCACAGAATTTAAATAAAACTGTTTTTGAACAAATTAAAATAACAATTATAGGAAAAATATATCCTCGTTATTTTCTTACAAACAATAGAACTCTAAAGATATTTCTCTATAGCGTATAGTCTTCATGCAATGTATTTTTTTATAGCAGTTAGATTCATCCAGTCATGATATATATAGTGACAGTAATTTCATGTGATTAACAGTATGTTTGGCATTGTGGTAGCTGTTGTGATTGTGGTTTAAAAAAAGTTGTTTTATAAAAAGTACTTTTAATTGAGTTTGGTTTGAAAAAATAGGTGTTTGGTTAAAACTGTGGTTGAAATTGAAGTTGAAAAAAAAATAATTTAATGTGTTTGGTTAAAAATGCTTTTAAAATTAAGGTTATAAAATTATTTTAAAAATATATATTAGTACTTATTATTTTTAATTTAAATACTGTAGATTTAATTATTGCTATTTTATCATGAAATAAATCATACTTTATATAAAATATTTTTTTATTATTCCATGAAACCATTTATAATTTCATTACGTACGAAATATATCAAACAAAAACTACAGTTTTTATAATATTTTTAGCATGTAATAAAATTAGATCAAATATTATCAAATATAAATTTTACTCTAAACTAATTTATTTTTTTAAAAATGTTAAAAAAATAACACACTAAAAAAATAACACACACTAAAAAAAAAAAAAAAAAGCACGCAGGCAAGTGAACAGTACACACCATACACTGTTCATGCAATTGTACTGTTTATTGAACAGTGCAATTACATGAACAGTGCGCACAAAAAGCATGAAATAGCAGCTTCCCGTTTCCTGTGTTAGAAACGCAAAATTTAATGGGGCCCAATAAACAGTAAAATGATTTTTTTGTTAACCAAACAGCTGTGCGCTGCGTTTTCAATAAAACGCAGCCGCAGCCGCAGAGCCAAACGGGCTCAGATAAGAATCCTACTTGTGTTAAGATTCACTAATTAAGCTTAGCATAATAATATGAGCACTTAATTTCAGACTTTTGCTGTAGTCAGTCAACAAAAACATAATTATAGACTTCTGCTGTAGAATGTGCAGTCAACATGAAAGAACATATGAATCACGCATTGGGTGGCCCTAGCTAGCTAGCATTTGTTTGTTAAACATATAACTCTCTATATATATCGCCCCGCAGACAGAATTATAGTCCATCACAATTCACAAGACTCCCTCAAATCTCCCAACATCTGCTTCTCGTTAAGTATTGGTGATATTATCAATGGCATTTCCCATCAATGATGGCAGCTTCTCAGCATCCTTTCATCTTCCTGGCCATGAGGTAGAGTTTCGGTTCGCATGTTGCATGTTGCATGTTGATTTGTTTCTGGTTTCTTATATTGCTTAATGAATGTATATTTCACTTCTGCAGAATGAGCTATGCCTCAGACATGGAAAAATGGTGAAGGAAGCTGCGTGTATTCTCAGCAATACTGCTGGAAAAGATGAACTGGAAGGCTTAGTAATGATCGATACACTTCAACGCTTAGGCATTGACTATCACTTCCGGGAGGAAATTGAAGCTTTTCTAAATACTCAATATCTGAACTACTTTAGTTCTCCAAATCATCTTCCTCTTGATGTTTTTGGAGTTGCTCTTCGCTTTCGATTACTGAGACAAGAGGGTTATAATGTCTCTCAAGGTGAGCAACATGAATTAAAATGTTAGAAAATGATATAAAATGAGATTTTAATCATTTACTTAACTCTTATGTTTAGCTGGTACGTAAATTTGTTTTGTTATATGTTAAAATTCGATGAATTAAAAACACTTTGTAATGGACCGCGTCACCACATTCGGTCATCGGAGGAAAAAGCCCCCGTGCTAGATTGAGGAGGCCATGAGAACTCCAAATTATCAGAAGATACTATTGTTCACCAACTTTAGGCATGCTTACATCCTACTTCCCCCAGAGTTATTACTAAGACACCAAAAAAAGAAAAACAATATCCAAAATATATATTTTATAGCTCTTCTAAAGCCTCATGATATTTCTAACTTGACCCTCCATCAATTTGGTCCACGCTTCACCACTGCTTTAGTGCCATGTCAAGGAATACAAAGTCATACTCCAATGCTAGATGTAGATTAGTATTAGTGCATCTGAAAAATAAATAAATTATTTACCATCAATTTTTTTTTTGTTGTGGCTGTGCTATAGAGGTGTTTAACAACTTCAAGAATGAAGAGGGAAATTTTCATTTGATACAAGAAAATGACGTAAAGGGTTTGATGGCATTGTATGAAGCTTCACAGCTGAGTATGGAAAGTGAAGATATACTTGATGAAGCTGGAGAATTCAGTGCCAAGCTACTTAATCATCATGAATCTGAAATTGTTGCAAATACATTGAAGCATCCTTATCACAAGAGCTTGGCAAGGTTCATGGTCAAAAACTTCCTAAACAATATTGATATCCGAAATGAAAACATCAAGGTTTTTTCAGAGTTGGCGAAAATCGATTGTGAAATTGTACGATCTATACATCAGAAGGAAATTCTTCAGATTTCAAAGTAAGAACTATATATTGTTTGAAATGCACTAACAAGATTAAATTATTGTCCTCTAATGCAAAATCTTGTGTTTTTTTAGTTGGTGGAAAGACTTAGGCTTGGCCAAGGAGTTGAAATTCGCAAGAGACCAACCTCTAAAGTGGCACATGTGGTCCATGTCCGTCCTCATAGATCCTAACCTCTCTGAGCAAAGGGTTGAATTAACTAAACCCATCTCTCTGGTGTACATCATCGACGACATTTTCGATCTTTATGGGACGCTCAATGACCTCTCTATCTTCACAGAAGCAGTCAATGAGTATGCACCCTCTATCATCTCTCTCTTTGATTCTTCGTGTGTGTTTTGTTTAAGATTTTCTAATCCATCAAATCATTTCCTGAAGATGGGACCTCACAGCCGCTAATCAGCTACCAGAAAGCATGAAGATTTCTCTTAAGGCTCTTTTCGACATCACTGAGAGCATTAGCACCAAGATTTTTGAAAAGCATGGATGGAACCCTATAGAATCCTTACAGAAATCGGTATGGATCATTTATTTACAATTCAATATATGCTAGAACCAACCAGGAATTCTCTCGCACACGTTACATTTTCTGCATAACATTTGTCATCAAGGATCATCTATGATACATGTTTGCCATATTCTTATCTGATTGTTGCAGTGGAAAAGGCTGTGCAACGCGTTTTTAGAAGAAGCAAAGTGGTTTGCTTCTGGGAAATTGCCAAATCCAGAAGAATATTTGAGGAATGGAATTGTTAGTTCAGGTGTGCATGTGGTGCTGGTTCACATGTTCTTTCTCCTGGGCCAGGGCATCAACAAAGAAACCGTTGATTTTGTGGATGGCTTTCCTCCCGTTATATCGTTCACAGCAACCATCCTCCGTCTTTGGGATGACTTGGGCACCGCTAAGGTAAGACTATGTAATCTGAAAAAGACTAAATCAATAAACAAAGAGGATAGCATTAATGATTTTTATACGATGATTGAGACATCCTTCTTTGATTGAACTCAGGATGAGAATCAAGACGGCCATGACGGGTCCTACTTGGAGTGCTACATCAGAGAACATCCAAACGTTACTGTTGAAAGAGCGAGAGAGCACGTTAGCCATTTAATCTGTGACGCGTGGAAGAAACTGAACCGGGAATGTCTGTCTCGGTCACCATTTTCATCGTCTTTCACAAAAGCTTGTCTAAATGTAGCTAGAATGATTCCTTTGATGTACAGTTATGATGACAGTCCTAGTCTTGCAAGTCTCAAGGAGCACATGAGGTCACTTGCTGCTCATTTAGACAGTACACCCTTTCTAGGTTGAAAGAGAATGTGCTGCTTTCAGAACCCTAAATTACACCTATTAATTATCAATAAATATTTATTATAGGGGTGCTTTATCTAAATTTTATATTTATTTTATAAGTATGAAATACTTTTTAAATTACATATCTTAGGCTGAGCCGTATGCCATTTGCAATCAAGAACATCTCAAACCTTTCTTCAAGCCTTAATGTAAACTTTTGCTTTGAGTTAATGTAAGAATATTTCAAGAACCCACACAATAATTTAAATTTATATAAAAAAAAAGGTTATCTCTCTTGATATAAAAATATCAAAGAGACCCAATAACTCAACCAACATCTTGGACCCCACATCGCTTAACAGACCTAAAAAATAAAAATGGGGGAAAGAGTTGAAGAACCTAACCCTACATCAAATACATAAACAATATAAAAGTAATATATATATAAAGTTGAGATTCAAGTAGTTTGTATGCTCGAGCTTTGCTGCGGGGAACCAAAGAATTATTAAATAAAAAAAATAATATCCAGGTTCGAGAAATTCCTTATTATTATTATTAAAAGTGAAAATATGATAGTTAAGAATTTTTATCAAGATAAATTTTTCTATTAACATATTTTTTGTTTATCTTTGTGAACACAATATTTTTAATTAGAATCATTAATGTTTCTCCTAAAAATATATATTTTATGATTGTTAAAGCAAGTTAAAAAAAATATCAAAATAGTATGTTTATATTTTGTATGATTGAAAGCTAAAAAAATCATAAATATGATAAAATCATATTCAAAATCTATTTAAAAATTTCAAGAATAAAAAAATGATGTGAACAATTTATTATTAGTATTATTATTTTCATATCAGATATATAATAATTGAAAAAATTATTAAAATTCAAATACAAAATTATAATAATATTTAAGAGCCATATCAAAAGTAAAAATAAAAAATTAAAAGCAAGTGACTAACAAAAAAAAATTAGAGTGCCAAATAAAAAACCAAAAAAAAAGAGAGAAAGAAATAAAAAAAAAAAAGATAGAAAAAAGTGAGGTTTAGCATTTTCCCACTAGTAGCAAGCTCGGCGTTCGTGGGCAAGGATGTTTGGGAAGTGTCCATGTCTCGATGCTTTTTGGCTTGGAAACACAGGTGCCACTGTAATCGCACCTGAATTCACAAATAGGCCCTTAATTGAATTTTTTTAATTGTGATATTCGTTGAGCGACAATAATAAAAACATGTCATCATTCATATATAAAACTAGCCAATTACCCACGTGTTACTATGATTTCTTTTTATTTTTTTATATATTAAAGTTTGTATTTAAAATATTGCTTTGCACGTGTATTATTCAATTATTTTATGGCATTTTATAATTTAATATATTATTTTAAATTGTTTATACATTAATAAATTTTAATATTTATTAAGTGAAAATACTTGATTTTAATTAAAAATCTAAATAATTCTATATAAAGTTTGATAATTTATAATAAAATTATCTTGTTTAGTTTTCAAAACATACAAAACAAGTTTTAGCTATACCAAAATTAAATTTTGCATTATTTTATCTACTAGAAATTGAAATAATATTTTGATAATATGATTAAAATAAATATAGTAAATATTAAACTGTAGTAATGGGTTGTGAGTGGGCACACAAAATGAGGTTATTGGAAAATCATTTGTAATTCTGATTCTATAAGAGCTTGTTTGGCAGTGTGGTTGCGGTTGCTTTTCAAATAGCTTTTCGTGCCAAAATACATGCTAATGATATTTTTTGATTTTTTAAAAATCATTTTTGATATCAGCACATCAAAATGATTTGAAAACACTAAAAACATATTAATTTGAAGTTAATAAAAAAATAAAAAAATTTCAAATTTTTTCAAAAGCGCTTTTAAAACGCAGAAACAAACAGGCCCTAAATGTTCTGTGCGTGGCTCGAGAAGAGAGTGTAAAGTTTCACAAATTTGAAATTTTTATTGTGGATATTAAAAAACTACTGTCAAGAAATTGAGAGGTTCATCTACATTTACAATACTAACTATTCTTTGTTTATAAGAATCTAAAATAATTTTATTTTTTAGGAAAAAAAGAAAAATATATATGTTTATGAGAGTATATATGTTAATGAAATTTATGTCTCTTTTCTTGGCAGATATTTCAAAGGCATGCATGCAATTTCCTCCATATGTTTCTTCCTACAATTATGGCTCTGTCTTTGTAAATTGCTAAATTCTTGTCAGCAATTATGGCTTTCTGACTATGAAAAGCACTAACATTAATTCCTTCAACGACCATGACTGTTTGACTATATATGTAAACTAAAATTCCCTCCACAATGTTTTCTTTTTCCCATGGAAACGCGTTTGAAACCGCAAAATGCAATTTGATTGTGGAAAAAATGCAATTTGAATATACACACGACTCACGAGCATGTAGTTTTGGTCTTTGTAGTTTTGTATGAAAGCTGGGAAAGCATTGAAAAATCATTTAAGGAAGCGTGGACAGAATTTTAGGATTGGCTCCCCTCAAATTTAAAATTTACAAGTTTCAAAAATATTTTAATGAGAAAAAAATTATTATAAATATGATGATTGATAATTAATGAATAGAATACTGGGTATACATGTATTTCATATTAAAGAAATAAATGTTTATATATATAATAATGAACTCATAACTTATTAATTTAAAATCTTGAGTTGAAGATAGTATTTATTTGTATGTAAGATCTCGTATACAAAGGCCCATGCCCATCCATCTCTCTGAGAAGATGTTCCCTAACATAAATTGGTAAATTTTACATAGATTAATTACGAAAAGATTTTATGTCTAGATTTTATCATTTTTTGAAGAATATAAATTAAGAACACAATTTGATCTATATAAATAATAAAAGTAATTGTGGAGTGAGATTAACATTAAAAATATTTTTTTTCGACAAACCATGTTTTCAAGACCAACTCTATAATTCGTCAACAAAAGACGCGCCTATAATCTGCAATCTCAAAATATTCAAGGTATGTCTTGAAAAATTAAGAAAGAAAGGAAGACAAATTAACCTCAAGAATATTCAAGAACATGAGGTGTACGTGGCTGTGTAAAGGACCAACAATTCCTGATATATTCAAGCTGAAAAACATGCATGGAACACTACACCTACATCATTATCCATTTTATTATAATCATCAAATGAAGGTGGCTACAATGATCTCCTGGTTGGTCAAACCACAGGAAGATGCATGGCTACGTAAAGTACCAACAATTTTAGAAAATAATTGACATTACTAATTAACAATGTGTGTGTGTGTATTGAATCTAAGATAATTAATATGTTAGAATATACACAAAAAAAATTTATCCAATTATAATGTTTGATATTGAAAATTTTAATTATATAATCAAACTAAATGAAATCAACTCACTAGATTGTACTACAATAATTTATCTTAAATTCCCTGCATCCTAACAAGTATGATGTAGTTAACATTATATTTATAAGTATTATTTTTTCTGTATAAAAAAATATTAAAATATCGTAAATCAAATCCCTATTTATAATAAAATATATATATGGTGAGTTTTCCTATTTAATATAAAACTTATTGTTTACTAACAATTTGTTGCGAAACAACCAAATTAATGAGTTAGTATCACCTTTATTTATTTATTGTTTAGAAAATAAAGATAACCTTCTATCAGTAGTTTATGTATTGATAAAAAGTGTGTTGCATCGCGTTCTTTTAAATTTAATTTTTTTTTAAATATGTTTTTTATATATATTTTTAGATTGTTTTAATATGTTGATGTCAAAAATAATTTGTAAAAAATTAAAAAACATTATTTTAATTTACTTTTAAACAAAAAAAATTTAAACTACCATTACAATTACAATTTTAAACATACTTAAAAACTAGTTGTTTTTAAAAACTATCATCTCATGTGTGTGTGTCTATATATATATATATATATATATATATATATATAAAAGAGGAATCTCATAATTCAAAAACTATCTTCAATTTCTCTCTATTGACACATAAATAAATTGCGATCCACGTTTTCCTTGCTTAAACCTTGACCACTGGGTTCCACCCATGTTCCTTATAGATTGATTTAGGTAATAAGAAGTATTTTTCAATTTATATATCTTATATTTATCACTAAATTTCTCATTTTTTATAAATAAATATTAGTTTTAAAAAATATTTAAAAATGTGATAGTGATTTTTTTAATATTTTTCATCAAAAATATATTAAAATAATATTTATTTTTATTTTTTAAAAAATATTTTTGATATCAGTATATTAAAATAGTTCGAAAACATTCAAAATAAATTAATTTAAAGTAATAAAATAAAAAAAGTTAAAATGCAAAATAAAGATATTATTTTTATTTTTATATAGAAAAGTTGACTTTTTTGTTATTGAAAAACATGACAGGGGTGAAGTGATTTTTAAACTAATGTCAAATATGTTAAAATTCTTCATTGTAAATCGTGAAATGATATGTTAATAAATTTACTTTGATTATTGTTTTCTGGTTTGTAAAGACAAGATTTATTCACGTGATCAAAAGCATTCATATGTTACGAGAGAAAACAATTATTAAATAGATAAAACTATTTTAATTAAAGTTGGTGATGAACATCACAGATAGATTAAAATATTTGTAAAGTACGGTAGTGTTCATGAGATTTTCAAACTATTGTGAAATAAATTTAAATTCTTTAATGTGTATACGTGGAAAAGTATTTATCTTTATCTTGACATTGCTAATTCTTTTAGTTAAAAAAAGCTTACTGGGAATTAATTCAGTTTAATTCGATTATATAAGTTAAAAATAATATGAATAACTAATAAAAATATAATATAATTTAAAACAAATATTTATGATGATGTTTTTTTAATATACATTAAAACGATAAAATATTAGATCGATTTAGGTCAATCTAAGTTAACCTATCAATATACTTACCAAAACTTGAGATCATGATAACCCTATATAAAATAAATTAAAACAAATTATGAAATCTAATTTCTAATAACTCAATATTGAAGGATAAAATAGAAAAAAAATCCAAAAAATTAACCCTAGCCAATTCAGGTTAACTTATCAAACATGTAACCTGAGTCATAAGATTAGAATAACACAATATAAAGCAAATAAAAACAAATTATAAAACTCAATTATCAATCAATCTAAAGTTGAAATTAAAATAATAATTAAAAAAGGGTAAAAAAACAACTTGTGTTAACTATGGTTAACCCGATGAACTCGTGACTTGAGTCATGAAATATATAACCTCATAAAAAGCAAATTGAAATAAATTATGAAGTCTAATTCTTAATAAATTTAATATTAAATGATGAAATTAAAATAAAAAAACTTAAATCAACCGAGATAACCTGTTAAATCTGTAGTTTAGGTCATGAGTATAAGATAACTTTTAAAAAATAAATTATAAAATAATTATAAAATTTAATCCCTAATAAACTAAATATTAAAAAATAAAATTAAAAAAATATTACATGAGAAGAAATACAATAAAACTCTCCTCTAGGTTTTTTTAATAATAATAAATAATTCCCAAGTGAATGCATAAGTTAACAGTGGCAATAAATGGCATCTCTTTTGTATGGGCCGTACTGATTTATAGGAAACTATGGGCTGGACTAATATTGTTTCAATTTATTTCTCTTATCAAAAGGGTTTGACAAACACAGAATGATCCAATTGTTTTTTGCTATGGATAACTAGGAAGCTCCTGGCCCAAGAATCAGGAACTGCCTCCGCCCCCAGAAATTCTCTTCAGGCACAGGGTATTATCGTTTTCCTAGTTCATGCTCGTAAGAAGTCTCTACTGTCTCAGCCTCTCTACTCCCTCTTTTCTCACATAATCCAGGCAAAAGGATTCTTTTAAAATTATGAACAGTTTTAATTTTGATGGTTGGATTTGATTTTTCAGGTCAGTTCCTCAATTGGGTGTTGCACTTTTTTCTCGACAAGTTCACTTAAAAGGTATAAATTTATTTACTTTCGTGTTCTTAAGTCTTGTTGCATTTATACGGGTTCCTGTTTCTTTGAATTAAAATTGAGAAAAGTAAGGGCTTGTTTCTTATATTTGAGTGGTTGGCGGGCTCTATTTTTGTTGAAATGTTGATGTATTCGAAGATGATTTGTGAGGCTTCTTTGAGTTAAATTTTGTGGAAATGAAAGAGGTCCTTTTGACTGTTAAGTTTCTTGAATGAAATTTTTTTTATCTTTTGGGGCTGTTTGTTGGGATTTCTGCTGTGAAGTGTGGTGATAAGAAATTGGCAGACTTGTTAGCTTCAGTTTTTGTGATTCTGTCCAGGTAATTATGGCTACAGCTCTGTCATGGCAGCCGCAGCTGCCCACACGCATGCACAAGCTTTCACACCCAAGCTCCTTTATTGATGCTGGCACGGGACATGCTTTCCAATGCCGCATCCACAGGCGTCCAATCTCCTCCATCCATTCAGGCAAGGCACTTGCTTTCCGACGTGACTTTGATAGGTTTGCAAAAGATGCTTGGCGCACTGCCAATGATGGATTTGAGCAGTTTCTTTTTGAGGCCAAGAAGACTGCTGAGCGTATTGACCGTAGATACTCAGTGTCACGACGCTTCAGCGCTGTAGCACAATCTGCTTCTGATCGTGCCCGTGAGATTGACAGAGAGTATGATATTAGTCTTCGATGGCGCACTTTTTCCATGGATTTTAACAGAAATTGGCCTAGGGTTCGTTCCTCCCTTTCTCCCTCCTTATGCACTGTCTAATATTGTGATTTTAATAGAAAAATGATTCTTGTTCCTGTATATGAATTTAATACATGGAAAAAAGAAAGAAAGAAAGAAAGAAAGAAAGAAAGAAAAAGGTATCTGCTCATCTAATTGTTATACACTTGTTTAGCTTGGCTGTTGTAGTGAGTTTTAATCCATACTTGTCTAACCGAGGACCATAGAAAGTCATGGAGTCTAACAATCCTATATAATAATTTGAAAACTGAAACATTAAACTACTCTGGACCTTAAATCTAGAAACAAAGTAGAAAGTCTTGATCCAATGACATTGGAGTAGAGGGCAGTAAGTTCTCGGGCAATAAGCATATGGTAAGGGATTACTAATATAGGAATTGGGAAGTTTATTCTTTGGGAAAGTGGTTTGGTTTCTGGACTTTTTGGTGAGAAAAAAGGAAATTAGTTCTAGAACCAATAACTTCACATTAGTAAGCTTAATGAATCACTTCGTAGTAGAAATCCTCATGCAGGAAACTAAACGTCCGAAAATTATTAAGAATTGTTAGAAAAAAACAAAACACATTATGAAGCTTGTATAAGTTTTCGATAATGTAACCTTAATAACGAGCAATCATAACTGTCTGATATAAACTAATCTCTATCAAAACTAAATGAAAATAAAATAGTACATGCAGACACTGTTGATTATAACGCCCCCCCCCCCCCCCCCCGGATAATGGATCCATGGCACATTAAATAGAACAAATTGAAATAGTTACGCATAGTGTTGCACTGTATTATGAGCTGTTGCTTGGACAGTAACATGAAAAATAATAGCCTACAATCATTTGAGCTCCCGTGTTGAAGCAGGGACCAGAACCATAAGTTATTTTAATCTTTAATTGTGCTTTTGCTTGAGTTTCTTGTTGATGAGATCATACATATGACATATTTATTTCCTCACTGTATTATGAGCAGTTGCTTGGACACTAACATGAAAAATAATAACCTACAATCATTTTAGCTCCCGTGTTGAAGCCGAGACCAGAAACATAAGTTAGTTTAATCTTTGCTTGAGTTTCTTGTTGATGAGATCATGCATATGACATATTTATTTCCTTCTCTGTTTCTTCTCATAATCAAGGAAATTAATCAAAACATACTGAGGTTAATAACCCTGAGAGAGCCTTGAAAATGATACCTGGTGAAAAGCACCTAGAAACAGAAGGAGCAAATTAGTTGCTACTTCATTTGTATTTTCAAAGAATTGGAGGAAATGAAGCTTGTGACTACTCATCCCACGGTCCCCATCTAGCCTATATTATAAAGCTCTTTTCATACTTTGCATTGCTGTTGCAACTTTCAAATTCTTACTTTAGGTAGCCAGAGGTGTATTAAATATTGGTTGCTGCATATTTCACAAGATTTTGAGGTTAGATTTATGTGATATGCTGATTTGATGACATGTTTTCAAAGATGGATTGAGGAATATTTGCTGCCACCATAGTGAATATTCAGGGTCTAACATTCTAGTAGTCACTAGTCAATGATACAATGCACTAAAAATGCCATAGTAAGGGACCATAAAAAGTTACTAAACCATTTAGTTTCTTATACTTAAAGTACTAAAAGTGTGGGTATTGTGTTAACGTGTGCAGTGCTACCATGTTGCATAGAGTTGCTAATAATTCTTAACAGAAACATCCACAACCATTACATAACCATTACATAATGCTGGTGACGATCCCTTGACTCCTCTATCATGGATGCAGTTAAGATTTAAAACCAAGATTTGAGCCCCATCCCAGGTGGCTTTTATAGGATTTGTAATTTATAATAGTAATTTTTCCATATTATGCAATTGATTATGGAAAACCTACAGACTTTAGATTTAGTTTTGATTAATTGGTTTCATTCAAAATTTATTTTAATGCTGGACACTAATAATTTATTGGCAAAAACTCTGCCTACCACTAATATAAAGTTAATGGCATAAACAAGTCTCCTTTACTCTTCACAGTTTGGAATAGTATTATTTTTGATGATGTCATATTTTTTTAATGTCATTCTAAGTTATTTGAGCTTTTGGTTTGATCAATGATTTTATCTTTTCAGTACAGGAAGCAGATTAGTGACTTTTTCGATACCCCAATAGGAAGGAGTTTTGTTGTGAGTATAATCCCTCTGTACTTTGCATGCGTTATTGCAAGTAAAATGTTTTTATTGTCATTAAATTTCACCAAGCATGTCCTAATGAAATTAGTTTAATAGTGGTCCATTCCTTTTTTGTTTTTCTCTGGGGAAAATGCAACAAGTAAACATTAAATTGCACCTAGCATGTCCTATTAAAACTAGTTTAATAGTAGTCCATTCCTTTTTGTTTTTCTTTGGGGAAAATGCAATGTGTAAATATAAATTTGTAGGAGTTTTAATAGATGATTATCTCTGGATTCGGTAGTCTGAATTAAGTGATTTCCTTTCCATTGGTTGTGCTTTTCTAATTATCTAATTGTTTTCAGTCTCACATTTAGAATTACTTGTGTGTTTGCTTTGTTTGTTGCCTTTTAGACTATTTTTTTCCTCTGGTTTGCATTATCTGGGTGGATGTTTCGGCTCTTCATAATTGCTACATGGGTTCTGCCGATTGCTGGACCTCTTCTCATTGGGACTTTGGCAAATAATCTTGTTATCAAGGTATCACTGGCTATGACACATTGCTTTTGACTTTATTGTTTTATGGTCATACAATTGATAGAAAGGATATTTTGGTTCTGTCGTTAATTAATTTTGTTGATATTAATCTAAAAAATCCTTTGTAACGGAGGAAACTTCTTATTTATGTTGTTTAATGTTTAGTAGAACTGGGTTAGGGATATTAGTTGATAAGGAGTTGCTGGTTCTTATTTGATTAAGATTATTGAACACAACATATTGTATTCAATTGAAAGCACTGATATTTTGATGATTGAACAAATACTATGGAGTCTTTGAAAAAGATTGAAATGCACAACTTTTGTCTTTTTCTTTCTTCTTAAAAAAAATCCGTTCTACACTTGGTGCACCTTAAGTGCCTTTAGAACTCTGACTTTCTGAAACTACTAATTTCATGCTTAATTCTTGATCGAATGGCTTAAATCCATGCATCTTTCATTCATCAAGAATTTAAATATCTTGAGCAGATTTCTTGATTGCACTGCTTATTACATTTGCTTAAGCTGCTGAAAAGTTAATACACCATCTTCTGTTTATGCCCTTATTTGCGGTAAATTATAAATTAGCATAGAGGTCCACTATAAATATGTCAAATTTGGACAGGGAGCTTGTCCAGCTTGTAAAAGACAGTTCGTTGGTTACAAGAACCAAGTGATTCGTTGTGGTGGTTGTGGTAACACCGTGTGGCAGCCTAAGGGAGGCTTTCCAGGCAGAGGGCCTGGGGATTTCTTTTCAGGAGGTGGTAGAGGGACCAGGAGTTCAAAGTCAGATCCTGAGATCATTGATGTTGATTTTGAGGAAAAATCATGAGATGCAAGCTTGTAAGAGAACAATGCGTGCCTGGTGATATACAACAACATAAAGAAGCTTCTTGAAGAAAATACTGTTCATTTGCTACGATGTTTATTACTTCTTGTTGTATGATAATCTTACACCCAGTTGAGACTTGTTTACCCGCAGTACATGTAATTATAACAAAGCCTTTTTTTGAAGATCGAAATAACCTTTCGTGATCAATTTTCTCTGATTGGAAGAACCGAACTATTGAAATGCTCTAATGGGCTTTCATTTCTTGACTGGGAAAAGAATGGCAATCATAGAATTGTACTTTATTTTGGTAAAACTAACATTTTCGATGACCGAGAAGCTGATAGCCAAGGTTGTAATGGCACCAGCCTCCCAAGAAACCGCATATATAATGAAATTGACGAACAATGAATTTGATGGCTTTGTAAATGACGATGAACTTCAAGAAGCATTCCGACTTGGATAAAATTGAAGATTCTTATGCAACACTTGGATAGTATGACAACAATGATTGATAAGTTATTTATAGCAGTAACATTGCTATTCTTCTCGACTAGAACTTGAAATAGCAGAAAGAGATTGTGACATCTTTCTCTGCATCTCACCGCAAGCTTTGGCGCTCTAACAGAAACCGTTGTACCGCTCATTTGCAAGCAATTTCATGGCAAGAGAAGTTCATATTTGTGTTTCTTTCCATCTTGCACGAGCTTTTCTGCATCTTGGATCTTAGCCTCCATGACCAATCTATTCACCACAAGCTGCAATACTTCTGCTCTTGCATTCCACTTTTTGTCAAAAATTTCCTCACAAATCTCAACAGCAAAACCAACATCACCCTTCTCGCAAAGAAAGGGAATCAGAAACTGGAAAGTCACCCTATTCGGCTCGCAACCATGCCTCCTCATCTCACCATACCACTGCTTAGCTTCTTCCAAATCCTCACCATTAATAGATCCTCTAATCAAAGCATTGAAACTAAACACATCTAGCTCAAACCCCTTATCTCTCATTTCCTCAACTACTTCAACAGCTTCTTTCATTTTGTTCTCCAACGCCAAAGCATGCAACTTTGCATTATAACTTCTTACATCAGGCACAACATTCATTTCCACCATGCGACTCCAAATCCTCTCTCCGTCAGAAAACTTGCCATTCAAATAAAACCCATTTAAAAGCGTATTAAACGTGATCAAGTTGGGCTCTACATCACTCTTTATCATTTCATCAAACACCATTTCAGCGGACACCAAATCACCCATCTTGCAGAAGCCATTAATAGCAATACTGTAAGAAACCACGTCAAAAGTTATTCCCAGCTCAGATCTAAAATCTGCAAGAAGTTTTTTAATCTCAGCAAACCTGCGTGCATTAATACACGCCAATAACAAGGCATTAAATGAGAAAACTGTGCGAGGGCATTTTAAATCGGGCATTTCATCAAACAGTTTGCGGGCGTCATCAAACATGCCGGCTTTCCCATATAAATAAATGAGATGCGCAGTGAAGGTCTCATCTGTCATATCAGGGAAGTTCTTTTGGTGGTCAAGGATCTCGTTGATCATGGAGAGTCGATTGTATTTGATTAAGCGTTTGACGGTGATCGCATATATGTCGTAGCGGGACCGGAATGAGCTGGACTCTGAGCATTTCTTGAACCTGCTTACCATTTTCTCGAGTGTGCCTCTTTTTTTGGTCGCGGTTGCGGCGGCCGGCGGCCTGAAGGAGGGAGATCTTTTGAAGATGCCATGGAGGCGGCCACAGGCAGTGGACGATTTGCTCATTTTGGGTTTTGTTTGAGCTTACTGAGAGAAAGGGGTTCAACACCTCCCTGCTAGTAATGGTTGGTGTTTAAAACCAAAAGGGGAAAGGAAAAATCTGCCCCTCGTACTATATGCATGTCTCATTTGGATCCCTACCCGTCGATCATACCAATTAAGTCCCCCAACAATTCTGATTCTTATCAATCAATCCCATTCTTGATTCTTAATGTTAACAATTCTCTCTTCCTCACGCGAGAGAGAGAGAACCCACCTTTCCTAATTCACAAAAAAACACAGACCCTTTAATTCTAGCTTGGTTGTTCAAACAATCGAGGCTGTAAAATTTCTCCTTCGGTTTGTTCATTTATTTGAAGGTTGAGCTCCAAGTTCATCTTCCTCGCTTGCTTGGAAGCATGTTGTCGCAGCCAGACCTACAAGACGACAACTAGAACCATATCATTGCGGCCACAGGCCTCTGCACAAGCCTTCATGTCGTGAGACGAACACCTTAAAAGACCTTCTCTAGCAGCCTCGAAAACCCAGGTCAGGAATCCTAGCCCATCATCCCAGCGATCGATTCCTCTTTTGAAGACGGGATAGAAGGTTATTGCTTCAAGGATGGACGTAAATTGATCACCGAGTCGGTCAGCGACCTATTCGCCTCTAGCTATGGGTTCTTGTTGAATCTAGCGAACTTGGTCTGCATGCGGTAAGCTATCAACATGTTTGGATTGTGAAAGCTTTCTGAGATCTTTGTTCTATATTCTCTAATTTGAGTTCGTATTGTGAACAGATTTCACAGCTTATTGAGATTCTTCTCCGAAGGTCGCAAAATATACATCACATAAATAGCTTAAGCTTCCAGTAAATTTCCAAGCAATGGGAAATGCCTGCAACAAAATACCAAGAAGGGATCTTTGCAAAGATAACCTAGAGTGGAATACCGATTCTTTGAGAGTTCCAAAAGCCAGTAAGAATCTGCAATATAATATGGATATCATTACAATGAGTAATTAATTTTAAGAAGGGAGTTCTTCCTTTTAATCAAATTATCAACATCCTTATATGTATTAATATTGAAGTTAATTCTCATAGTTGAGTAACTCCTCTGTCAAGGGGCTTTCGCTAACACACTGGTTTTTTGTTTTTTGCTTTAGAATTTTCTTTTCTAAATGAATTTATTAAATATATGAGTTTGATGCGTATTTTAATTTTAATTGAGACTAATTGAAATATATATTTTAAATGCTTTTCAAGTAAAATTATAATATATTTTTTTTTCTAATATTACTGTGCATAATATCTGTTTCCCTTATATTTTAATTAGTTACTTTTCTATATATATATATATATATATAATAAGAAATTGGTTAAAAAAAGGTTTTTAAACTCAACCAGTTTTGCGAGACCATGTATGTTAATTGATATCTATCTTTTAACTTTTATTTTGATTTTTAATAAGTATAAAAAACCTTTTTTTACAATCTATATTTTTTAATGTATATGATTTATTTAATTAAATGTATGTATTAATATTTTGATTTGTTATTATTTTTTTATTTCATAAAACAGTTTAAAAGCATATGCTTTTTTATTTTTCTACATTAAAAATAATAATTTAGCCCATAATATATATAATTAAGAAGCATTTTTTTTATAATTTTTTTAAATTGTAAAATTTAAAGTAATTTTTACCTAGAAATATATTAAAATAATTAAAAAAAAAAAAAACATTTAAGCCTTACACCAAGTGTGCTATAAAAGTAAGTAAGAAATTTACAAGCTATCCCAAGAATCAAGGGTAGGACTTGTACCCATAATCTCCGTTGAATGTACCTCAGGTGAAGTCACAAGGGAGGTTGCTTTGCCAGAGGCTGGCAGAATCTCACCTGCCATGTACTTTTTAACCGTCTATATTTGAGTCACATAAGCAAAGATATTGTTATTGACAGGCAACCATCTATGAAGGCAGTTTGAAATGTGAAAAGGTTGCATAATTTTTCAAGATTAAATCCATTTATACAACGAGTCTTTCCCACAACAAGGTGATTCCATAAGAAGAATAAAAAACTCAAACTTTGAAGACGGAATTTTTCAATTTGGCTCACTTAAGAATAAACTTAAGAACACGTACTAATTCGGCAATAGAAACTTGACATAGAAATGAAAGCAAAGCTATAAAATTTCAATGACAAGTTAGAGCATAGATTGACTACCACTAGAAAATAAAGACAACCGAACTAAGAAAGAAAGTGTGGAGTACCACTGATCAAGCTATAAGATGTTTGGAATGATTTAACGGCGAAAGCTCCATAAAATCCTTCTTTTCTCAACACCTGCAGGTATACCAGATGAAAAAACGAAACCAGAGAGGCAATTGCATGCCTATATTGAAGGCAATGTCAACTTTAAAGAATCGGAACGACGTGCCTTGCTGAGTTCCACAAGCTCCTTTGCTTCGTTGATCTTTGACTCCTTAGCCAATGCATCCAGCACAGGTTGTATCAGTGCCTCCTTAACAGCCAACTTGCTAGAGAGAGCATCCTTGCAAAGATCAAAGGCAAAGGCAACATCACCCTTCTCAACAACGAAAGGAATCAATGTCTTAAAAGTCAATTTATCTGGTTTAATATCAGATTTCCTTATCTCACCATACCAACCCTTGGCTTCCTCCAAATCACCCTCATTAACAAACCCTCTAATCAAAGCATTGTAACTAAAGATATCAAATCCAATCCCCTCGCTCTTCATTTCTTCAATAACCTTAGTCACATCTTTCATTCTCTTCACCAATGCCAATCCAAGCAACTTCTCATTATAACTCCTGCCATCAGGCTTAACATTATTTTCCTTCATTCGCTGCCAAATCCTCTCCCCAGCATCAAACCTTCCGTTCGCATAAAGCCCATTTAAGAGCGTATTAAAAGTAATCAAATCCGGCTTCAAACCCTTCTTCTCAATCTCATCTAGCAACGAAACAGCCGAATCCAACGAACCCATCTCGCAAAAGGCCTTCATGACCGTGTTATATGAAACCAAATCCGGTTCAATCTCTAACTCCTCCGATAACCCTCTAAATAAACCACCAACTTCATCAAACTGCTTCGAATTAACACAAGCCCCCAACAGCGCATTGAAAGACAGCACCGTCCGGGCACATTTTCTTTCAAGCATTTCATCAAACACCTTGCGCGCATTATTGAACATGGCCGATGAACCATATAGAGAAATCAAACGAGCATTAAAACCTTCTTTCGACATGTCCTGATACTGCTTCTGGTTCTCTAGAATCTCTTCTACGTAGCGAAACTTTTTGGCAGCTGCGAGGCGGCGAACGGTGTCTTTGTAAATGGCACTTTTAGTTCGAAACCTCTCATTTTCGGAAGCTTTTTTGAATTTTTCAACAAGACGTTTGAGGCTGCGTTCTCTGAAAACTTCGTTAGAGAGTGATCTGACGATGGTGTTTTCGGTTGCTGCGGCGGAGGTGGCGGTGGAGAATGTGCTGCGGAAAAGGCGGGATAAAGCCGACATAGTTTTTGGGTTATGGAGAGGCTGGGGCCTGGGAGTCAAAGTGAAAATGACACTGTTGTGTGGTTCGTAGGGTTTAAGATGTCCCCTTATGATTCATGCATGACTTGTCGTTCTTTATGCACTTGGTATGATTTGTCGTTCGATTTCTTGGGCCTAAGCCCTGTACTAGTAGGCGTGTGATTTTATACAAACCCAACTGATATTCATAGACTCTGTTTTGAGAGTATTATTATTTTTTCTTTTTCAAATATAATAGTATTTTTAACGCCTGCATTAGGCATAATAAAAGTGATATAAGAATATTAAAATTCAATATATCATAATAAATAAATTCATATATATATATTAATGCATAATAAATATAATTGTTGAGGAAATATTATTAAATAAATAAATAAAAGTTTAACATAATGTTATATGTCTTTTTTCCTTATTGAAAATTACGGGTAAGTTCAGTTTAATTAAATAAAAGATTTAATTTTATTTTTTTATAGATTGATATGTTCATATTTGATTTTTAATTAAAAAATTACACATATTTTTGTTACCTGTTTTGCACATGTGTTCTTTAACTATATGTTCATATTTGATATTATAATAATAAATAAATAAAAAGCTTTAACATGACACAATATTTGGTTTCTGGCATCTGTTTGGTACACAACATCACCCCTTAACACATCTTTAGCGTGGCCAAGCACACTTTTGACAACAAAACTGTCCTTCAATAGGACACAATATTGTCTCCTTCGTTCTTCACACTTTTTGTAACATTACAAACCTTACAAAGTAAGTTATTAAACCTGAAAATATAATAATGATTTGATTAACTCGATTAAATCTACTAGTATAAATAATTTTTTCAAGAGAAAAACATGGTTTTAGTAAAAATAATTAACTCGGATTAATACTAGAATATTTTTGCTTGAGTTGAAATTACCACGTTGTTATGTTTCTTGGTTCTCAAGCATTGCAAATAAGTACCATTCATCAGTCGAAAGAATTTTTAAAACAAAAAAAATCCAAAAAGAATGGCAAATTGCATGCAACTAACCATATTCTCCCCCCCCCCTCTCTCTCTCTCTCACACACACACACACAATTAAAGCAACAGAGATTCTGTTTCTCACTTGTGTGAGTAACTGCTTTATAAGTAGCCAAGAACACGACTAATGTCCTTAGTTGTAGATTGTAGTATTGATCCAGAAGTTCATCCTCTCTCTCTCTCTCTCTCACTTGGTCAGTACCTCTTGTCATGACAATGAAATACTTAGCCATGAATGAGTTAGGATTAGCTGGTCAAGAAGGCGGTTGTTGGGGGAGGATGGGCCGGAAAAGGACTAGCTATGATGATACAGCTGGTTACAAATCAAAGAACCTTCATGCAGAAAGAAGGAGGAGAGAGAAGCTGAGTAACAGGCTCTTGACATTGCGTGCACTAGTCCCTATTATCACAAATGTAATTACCCTAATCTTGATTTTATTTTCTTGACATGATCATGTGTAGTTAATGGTGATTTGCTAATGAAATCCTGGGCTGTTTTTTAGATGAACAAAGGCACAATAATTGAGGATGCAATCACTTACATCCAAGAGCTGAAGAAAAATGTGGAGGCTCTTACTGACATGCTTCAAGAAATGGAAGCATCATCGTCGGAAGAAGAATTCAAGACAAGGGTTAACGAGATTGATGCTTCTGAGGAAATGAAGCAGTGCGGGATTAAGGTTTTATTGAAAAAAACTTCAATACAGCTTTTCTCACCAGTCTAAAAAAGCTGCTAATGTAGTTTTTCTAGCCTTAACTTGTGTTTGTTTGGTTCTGTTGATATTTGCAGGAAGATGTTCAGGTGACCAACATCGAAGGGGATAAGCTCTGGATCAAGATTATCTTGGAGAAGAAGAGAGGCGGGTTTGCTAGATTGATGGAGAAAATGGCTTGCTTTGGCTTGGAACTCATTGACAGCAATGTCACTACCTCTAAAGGAGCAATGCTTGTCACAGCCTGTGTTGAGGTATGGACCAAAATCTAGAGTCATTTGTTTTAGTAGATGCCCTCTGCACCTCCATGACAGGTGACTAGTTTTATAGCAAGGTAGAGGTTCTTGTAAGGCTACGTACATGTGAGGCTACCTTGTTATAGCAGGCTAAGAACACCACCATGGTTCCTGCATTTACAGACAAAAAGAGGATAAAACAGAAAGAGATTGCTCCAATAATTGTGTGTTTCTGATGTACCTTGTCTGTGTTCTAAGTACTTTTCGTTAGTTTTTCTGTCTTCTAAGCTCAAATGTTATGTGATTTCAGGGTGCTTTCGGCGATACTCTCACAGTTCAGCAGACCAAGGAACTGTTGACACAGATCATCAAAGGCATATAGAGATCCTTCTAGTGCTTCTGATTACAGAATTATTCATAAATTATGAAGGTTGATTTAGCTAATTTTTGCAGGAACATTAGTTTAGAGTTTGAAAATTCACTCTGTATCATCTACTGTGTGGTTCAACATATAAATGCAAGTCAGCATGTTCAACATAAATTGCAAAATTATCTTTTATATATATATATATATATATATATATATATATATATATATATATTTTCAGAACTGCTTTTGCTTTTTGTTGTGTCTGAGACGACGCAGAAAAGGCTGTTCTCACTAGCACTCAAAAATAATAATAACAAAAAAGCCGAAAACATTGACTGCCTACTGCTTATCTAATAATTGTTTGTTTTGTTTAATGAAAATTAATTTTTTAAAAATTAATTTTTAATTTTTTTATATTTATTTATTATTAAAAAAAATTAGTTAATGAAAATTTAGTTTAATTTCTAATTATTTTTAATTTTGGATAGAAAACACTTTTTATAAATTATAAAAAAATTAGATATGTTATGTTATTTACTGATTATAACAAATTTAGTTCTTAAATTTTTAATTGTTATATATCTTAAATTATAACACTCTTTTTTTTAATTTTTTTAATTAAAATTTAATTTAATTTGATTTTTATATCAACTTTAATCTTTATTTTTATAATTGTTATTTTTTTTTTCTTATTATTTTCTTAATTGAATGTTTTTATTTCTCAGATTTGATTCTCATTTTTATTTATTTTATTTGAAATAATTTATGAAATTATAATTATTTTGTTTTAAATTTTATCATCTTTCAACTTTTTTATTTGTTAGATTTAGTTTTTATTATTTTGATTGTTATTTTTTTTATTTGAGATAATTTATAAAATTAGATTTTTTTTCAATTTTATTTTTATTCAACTTTTTAATTTGTAATATTTGTTCCTTATTATTTTAATAAACTTGAAAAAATATTAATAAGTTATTTTTCAACTTATTTTTCATGATATAATCAAGCACTAAAAAGTATTTTCCAATATATTTTTTATGATACTATCAAATATTGAAAAATAATTAACTTTTTAAGCTTTTATTTTCCTAAAAACTATTTTCTAAAAAAAACATATTTTATAGCGAATAAACAAAGCCTCAATTTTTGTTGATTTTTTAAATTTGACCCTTAATTATTGGAAAAACAATTATATCGTTAATGTCTATTCTTCATTTAAAAAACCTTGGAAAACTTATTAGAGAAAACTGTGAAAAATCTCTAATTTTAAAAATTTGAAAAATTGGTTTTCAACTTTCTGAACCAATAAATATTGTATTTGAAAAGAAAGTTTTAATTTTGTTTTTCCAGACTCCATTTTTCTTTAAAATCCAATATTATTTTGTTTCTAAACAACCCTGAAACTTTCTTGATTCTCTAAATTTGCCCCCAAGCACTTAATGATAGAAACCCGGTGGAAACTTTTAATATGTATTTTGTATTATGGTAATTTTTGTTGTTAATTACAGTTTAAAAAGAAAAAAGATTTTTTAAAAATATAAATTATAGTTTTTTTTTATCAAATTGTCAAGATAAAATTGTTAAAGAGACTCATATAAAACTAATTATAATATATATTAATTAAGTAAATATTTTCAAAATGATAGTTTAGATCAAATGTAACTCCTAAATTTACCCTTTTAAAGGCTAGGATGTGGAAATTTTTCCACACGCCACCTTCCGTGTGGTTAGTTTCTGCAAATAAATTAACAGTCCAACAAATGGAACTCAATTTTCAAACCGAAGATTAGTTATGCAAGTGTTTGGGAACGCCGCACAAATACCTGTTTTATAAAATTTAATTTTTATAAATATATTTTTAGATTGTTTTAATATATTAATATCAAAAATAAAAATTTAAAAATAATAAATAATATTATTTTAATAATTTATTAAAAAAAACTTAAAAAGACCGCCTCGATAAGCGTAAACACTGCCTTATAGTGCACTTGATTTTTAGGTAGTTTTTGTGGTTATGGTTTGAAAAAAGTAAGTTTTAAAAACGTATAGTTAGTTGGATTTATATATGTATTTAGTAAAAATTATGGTTAAAGTTTATGTGCAGCAAAAAACATGTATAAAATATTTAGTAGTTGTGTGGTTACAATTGCATATCAAAGTGATTTTTACTTGAAAATACATCAAAATAATTTTTTATTATTTTTAAAAATAAATTTTGATATTAGCGCATCAAAATGATCTGAAAATACAAAAAAAATATTAATTTGAAATAAAAAAAATAAATTTTTTAAAAAACGCTTTTAAAATATAAAAACAAGCAATTTTATAAAATTTAATTATAAAAATATGTAAAAACTGATTTTAAAAAATTACATTTCAAATTTAATTTTTTAATAAGTTTTACAGTAAAAAATAAAATTTAGTATATTACCGTGTTTTTTGCACTGCAAATACAAGAACCCCAAGTAAAAGAAGCGCAGCCTTAATTGCAAAGCCAAGTTTCATGACTCATTTCCTTCTGATTTTCATATACATGGTTCAAGTCGAAGCTCATGTAAGAGAACAGCAGACAGATTAAGTAACACAGGATTTCTATTGAGCACAGAGACATTGGTCTCTTGATTGAAAATAAATTAATTATAGGCCTCGAGAAAGTGCTAATAATTAAAGAACCAAGACAGCATGCAGATCCATGTCTTCAAATTAATCCCACATGATAAAAAATGGGATTCGAAACCCAAGATTACAGATGACATTCTATCTAAGTCCTCGAATGGTGGAATTCCTCTTCTCCCTACGATTCAAGTCCCCGATTGGTTGAATTAATCTATCTCCCTACATAAACCTCCCCCAGCAGCACTTTCCCTATATTGCGTAGAGATCCACAGGCCAAGATTCGGAGTCATCTGCCACACTTTTTCATACCAAACATTGCTTACCTAATATCCTCTTATTATATTGACAGCCAATACCAAATCTAAAGCGGTCTCGGTGCATGGATATATAATGAGATCAAGACTTCCATTCACATATTTAAGAATTACCACAGAAATAATCAAGTAATTTGATGGCTAGGCTTCTTCTCCTCAGCGTTGTGCTAGCTGATCTGTCGATGTTAGGATTACCGCAGCCACCTGCTCCAAGTCCGGCACCATCTGAAGGTGGGGTAGTAATCCCTGCCGGTCCCTGGATCAGGCGGATAGCAAGACATCATTCTGATAAGTCTGAAGCTGGGGGAGATGTGATTCTTGGCGGATTCTTGATGGCCATTGTTGCAGTGGTTTTGTGGTACATTCGTGTCACGAGACGAAGCCAAATCCAGGATGCCTGAATTCTTCTTTCTCTTCAAAGAATTTTGAAGTTGGGAGATAGCTCTTGGTTAGTTGGATTCAGCTTACTTAACTAATGTATACTTATCTTTTCTTCAGGATTCAGGAAAAAAGGAATCCTAGAAACTCTTGAGATTTTGAGACGATGGTGATGTAAGATCTACACAGTACAAATCGTTACATTATTTTATCTTAAATGGAAGAAAGTATTGATAGATACTTTCTTCGTTAATCACTGCTCTTGACAATTTCCCAACTAGCAAATGACACGAAAAATGCAATTGCAATGAGCTGGAAAATCAAATTGACAATGAAATTGTGCTGGATAAACATGGATCCATGATGCGAGTTGTGGAACTAAATTTCTAATTCAGATTGCTAATTTCATATTTCACATATTCAAGAGAACATCAAGGAAAAATAGAGTTGAAAATCAAAGTACATGAATAAGCATTTGAGTTCCATTAATGTTTGAAATATTTTGATTTTCCAAATATAAGAAGATCCCAAATTGACTCGTGCATCAATCCCCTTGTTGTCTCCCTTTCAATTTTCTAAGCAAGAATTGTGATTTTTTCCCAAAGTAAATTGTCAGCAACCATTAGTTTTGTGTCGAAACATAGATGATTTGCAGGTTTAAAGCAAACTTTAAATCAAAAACAAATTAAAACACAGTGCCGTTCATCATGGAAATAAGATTCCCAATCCACCCCCACACCCCGATAGCAAGTTTAAAAAACAAGACAAGACAAGACTGCAGCCACGGTACGTTCTTGACTATATACTTTCAATATATATATATAAAAGAATTCAAATCTATAGAATAATATCTTTAGCCGTTTGCATGTGAATTGGTTTTGGGATTTCTAGCTCAACCAAGCTGGTGCCCACTTGGATCCACAAGAAATCGTCCTCCAAATCAGCCTTTTGTTTAATTTATTATTTTTTTCATGTCTTGAAATTTCATATACGCCTCCATATCTATGTTTTTTTTGCCATAAGTTGGCGAATCCTTGTACCTTGATATTTGAAATTTAATAATATAATAATCTCGAGGCTAACAATTCCAATAGGTAACAATTTCCATTGTATAACACAAAGTCGAATATACCTTCCAATAAATAAGTAAAAAATATTATTTTTGTCGTCCCTATTTCAAATCAAATTTAGGAAGAAAATAACAATGATTTAGTGAATGGAGAGAGAGAGAGATGAAACCAAATTTCCTTATCTTACAAAGAAGTAAATGCAGTTAGCTATATTAATCATTCCCTGACAAAATTTTTAGGGAATTTAATGTTTCCTAGCCTAATTTATAGCTATAATTCACAAAGCTAGTTGGGAATAATATAGCACACCAAATTTCAAATATCCCATCAGCTTCCCTGTCTTCAGATGCGAACAACCTTTCCTTTCAAATTCAGCAAAACATTAAGAACATAACTGACCAGCGCAATCATTGAATATCTTTTTTAAGTAATTAAATATTTTTATCAGTTAAGAATCTAAGAATTCCAAAAGTTTGCCATTTGATTCCTCAATTTATCCCCCAGTTTCCTTTTTGACAGGCTCTATGTAGCATCCAAACAAGAAAGAAAAGAAAAAACAAAAAACAAAAAGAGAAAGAGAAAGAGAAAGTTCTGTCTCAATTCGAAGGAGTTTAATTTGCTTCTTTTTTCTTTTTTTTTTCATCTCTGAAACTGAACTCCAATTTTCCTTCCAAAGTTCTTCAATAGATCTGCAGCCCCTGCAATAATTGTTTGAACATATCAAGTTGAGTGTGTACAATTCATTTTTTTTCGTGATCCAGAATGAGAGGATTGCAGCATTTTTTTCCATTTATATCTTTCTCTGGACTAGAGTGAGATTAAAAAAACAAAAAAGAGACAAAAACAGCAAAATTGAAGAAAAATACTCATCAAAATCTAATCAGAACTCAAGTCAATCCAAGCAAAACTAAAATAAATTAAGAAAAACCCATTAAAGAGAAATCAAAGAAGAGCAAAACCCATTAATTAATTAATTACCTTGAGGCTTGCAAACAGGAGGAACTTCAAAGAGAGAACGAGAGAGCTGCTTATGAGCAAGACCAATATCAACAGAGATCAACCCAGAAGATGGATCATTTACTTCAAAACCTTTGACTGGAAGCCAAAGAAAAAGCTCTTCTTGTATAAGCCCTTCCAACCCCATAAGCCCACCATAACTGAGATTGGCTCTAACCACACTGTCAAAGACCACTCTTGTCTCATACTTAGTCATGCATAGAGCATCTAGCTGCACCTCCAAGCGACCATCTTGGTCAAGACTGTAGGACTTGACATTGTTTGGAAAGAGACCGCCTGGTAAGCCGTGGATTTGAAGGAGGTTCTGTAAAGTGGATGTGGTTGTGGTGATGGTGGAGAGGAGGAAGATAAGGGAGAGAAAGAAAGGGAGGAAAGATACTTGTGTCAGAGACATTGTTAAGGTTTATGTGTACAGATGAAGTACAGAGTTTCAGAGAGATTAACAGATGGATGGGTGTTGTCTGAGGTTTTTCAAGTCAGGTCTTTAGGACTTTCGCTTCAGTTCGAGTCTGGGGCAGTGAGTTTTTGTGATGACGATGGTGAATGAATGGCTGGTGGGAGTAGGCCTTTTACAAATTATGTGCTGGCGATACTTGTTGTCAAAATTGCCCTTGATTTGATAAACCTTGCTTTGGGTGGGCTCAACGTTAATTATACAAAATTACTTAAATGACCTCTTTTTTGTTTTATATTTTTTTTAGATTATGATTTGGTCCGATTTGATGGATATTGCCCCTTTCCTTTTTGAAAATAACACCATGTTTATCCTGTAAGAGATACGATAGGTTGCGTTTTTCTATCATGATCTGATTAAATAGTAGTAATATATTTATGCATATTCATATGTATATACTTTAAATTGTTAAACATTATTGCATATAATAGTTTTTAGTATACATTAATTATATGCCATTGATAAAAATCAAAGTTAATTTAAACAAGTACGAGATTTAAGGAGAAAAACTTTGATTTCACTTGATTTATTAGTGTACATTTAGCGCTGCGGCTACAAACATATATGGTTCACAAGTGTTTGGTTAAATATTAACCATATTTTTATTATACATGGGTCCTACCCAAAACCGAGGATGGACCTTTAGTTTGTAAAAAGCAATTTTCAATTGCTTTTCTCGTATGGTCGTGTTCTCCTCTCTCTTACCGACAATGCAGAATAATTAACATTGTAAAACTTTCCCAAAACAACCGAGAGGCGCTATTGTTCAGATCTAGAAAAATCATGCCTTTATTTCCCAAAGTTTTCATCCTTGTTCCCTACAGTTCCTTTCTTTCGTCTCCTTCTAAACAACAACGAAAAAGGTGCCTTCTTCTTTCAAACCATCTTCTTTCAAGCAATTATCATTCGCCATGTTCCCCTATGTCCTTTCTTCTTTCATATGAAGATTTGTCACCTTCACTGATATAAATTTGCCAAGAGGTCTCCATTGTTATGGTTTGCAGAAAAAAGCAGCAAATTTGTGCTAGGAAAACTCACATGAGAGAGAGAACCGTAAGTTTCTGTCTTATCTCCACCTTTAAATTTATTGTATTTGTTGCTTCATGAATTTTGTTTATTGTGATTAATTAGATGTTGTTCTGCAATGAAATCAGTTTCTTGGTCGTTTAATAGTTCACACTGTTGCTGCTTGATTTTTCTTTTATATATTGGAAACAATATGATTCATTTATGCTGATTATTGTTGAATATAACACTAAAAATGGTAGAGTTCTTTACAAGTATTATATATATATATATATATATATATATATATATATTGTTGTAATCCCATTAGTGGTCTAATTAGTCGAGGGGAAAAGTAATTTGATGTGTGCTTTGCTTGATTCTTTTATGTTAACAAGCAAATTAGTTTTTGTCATCCTATGTTTTCCACAAAAATTCCCATGTAATGTTGAACTTTAGATTTGCAGTAAAACTTTTTACAACCATTTTCATATTATAGTTATCAATTATAGTTAACCATGGCTTGCAATGAAATGATAGAATATTGCAACGAAATTGGAACCTACTTCAATTCTGTTGCCTTATGAGCCAGGGTTTTTTTTCCCCTTTAGAACCTAATTGAATTTGATGTATTGAGTTCCAAATCAAAGAATATTTTTTCATGTGCTTCAGTTTTCTATCGTTGATAAATGAATCCAATCTCACTTGTTTAAGATAATCATAATAAGATAAAATAGAAGTTTCATTTGTTCATTTATTTGAACTATAAAATTTCAAACTTCTTCCAAAACATAAAGTTAAAACTAACAGATATGTCCAAAATAATTCTGACTTGAGCAATTTCAGCTAAAGAGAGGAATCACCAACAAGAAGCATGAAAAAAAAAACTTGTATTCTTCTGTTGTTTTGGTTAAATCTATGGTTATATTTGTCCTTCCGAGTAATTGATAACATTGATTGTTTTCTTTTGTTAAATGTTTCAAAAGATACCATGAAAGGTCTTGAATCTATGGATAAGGCTGCTTGGACAAAGAAAATATTGCATATATTTTGTGATCTATGCATTAAGGCCATTGATATGGGAATGAGACCCTAATATTCATTTCGATAAAATAAGGTGGAAATTTCTTATATAATCATTCAAAGAACAAACTAGCCATGCATTCACTAAAAGGATTGGAGGATATGAACAAAACTGATTTTTAAAACTAGTGTCAACTGGAGTAGTGAATTAAAAACAATTTCAGCTAACGATGAGTGGTGGAAAGAAAAAATTCAGGTTAATTCCTCATTATCCTAACAATTTCATTTATTGTTGTCAAATTTTGAAAAAAATGTTCAATACATGATCCTTCATCAATTACTTTTATTTTTTATATGTAGAAAATTGGAAGAGCCAAAAAATTTAGGCATAACGGTATTGAATCGTCTTTAAGGATTAAATTTGACAGAATGTTTTTCAACATTGTTGTAACTAGAGAGTTTACATGGGCTTCTTTATTAGGAGTACTTAGTGGCAATGATGTCCATCCTGGCATAAGCAATGCCAACATTAATTGTGCTGATTTGAAAGAAGGAAGAAGTGATTCATAGGAGGATGTGATTCCAAATTTGGAGATTGACATGTCTTAAATGGTTAGTGGGGTGAATATGTCAAGCATCTACAACACAAAAAGCAGTAGCAAAAGAAAAGAACGAGATCATTTTGAGGTTTGAGGTAGAAAAAAAAAATGTTTGGAATTGGTGTTCAGTTGCTGTCCAAATAGGATCAGTTACTTGAGAGTATGTCGACTAGGAGTGACTCCACACTTCTTTGAATATATATCGACAAGGTTGTAGTATTCCCGAGGTGATGGCTGAGCTCCACTCAATTCCTGGAGTTTCAATTGATGATGATTTTTACGACTTTGCTACGGAGTATCTGAGTTTAAGAAGGAAAAGAGAAATATGGTCCAATATGGGTGATCTTGAACATAAGCTGAAATGATTGCAACAAATGTATGCACGAAGTAAACATGCTGAGCTCACATGGTATGATTTCATTTTCTTAACTGTTAATCAATTAACTATGTTCAAGTGTTAGCTAAATGTACCGTGTTATGTTATATGACATGATCGATACTTTATTTATACATGTTTATTTTATTTTTATAGAATAATGTGATGACAATTTTGAAAAGAGTAGTTTCTAGTTGCCGAAGTTTGTTTAAATCATTGTATTATTCCACATTCCGTGTTAAGAGATATGGGCATATCCATTCTAGTTATTTTATTACTGTTGTTGTATTTATGTACATTTTACGTGAGTTATCAGACTATTGAGTTACATGTATTTTTTTATTCAAATTGTTATTTTAGAGATTAGACGTTGTTTCAAAATAGATCCTTTTTGAATTTTATGGCAGTCATGTTATTGTGTTGTTTAGCTCGATGTTAGTTAATGCTTATGGTTAGTTGAAGAAAAAATTCTTTATTGAAGCCGAGGTTTTGTCAATGGTAGTAGTAAAGGTCTCTTGGAGCTCCATTGTTAGGTAACAATACTGATTTGGTGATTTTTTGTTGAGTGGTATTGTCTTATGCACTCTAGACGTCAATGCTTTTATTTCTTAAAGAAAAGGCTTTCCAGGTCTCTCTTGTATTTACTACTAAATGGTTCAGACTTGGATGAAATTTTTGGTTCATTTAGTTGATTATTTTTTTCCTTACAAAACTGAGTTTGTTTCTTCCTGTTATAAGACTTGTTTTTTTGTAATATTCAAGCTGCCATTGTTGGGTCTAGCTGTGAGCATGTAAATTTTGAATTAATTGGTATGGTTAGAAGCCACAAACCTTCTTTTTAGTTTTTGATAGATTCAATATGAAGCTTTTAAAGCTTTTACTGTTATTCTTATTTTTCCTTTCTGTCGTGGGGCAATTGGCTTCACATGACATATTGGCATTACTTGAATTCAATAAGGGTATCAAGCATGACCACACTGGTTATGTTCGTGAGTCATGGAATGAGGAGTAAACAAAAAAAATGGGGCCAAAGAATATTGAATAATTGAAGGAGGACAATAATTTTATTAGAATCACGTGAAAGTAGCAACATTTTAGCTACAAAAGAACATACATGTCAGAATGTATGTCATGTATGAGCTATAAAATTAACATCCATATGTTAATTATGTTAATTTTAAAGCTCATACATGTCAGAATGTAATTCTTTTGAAAGCAACAAATTTCAAAAAAGATGTAGACATCATATAATTTTTTTTTCTATATAACGAGGGAAAACCTTTTTTTTTTCTATTTAATTGTTTGTATCATGTTTTCCAATGACATAACTTTCTTTAGAATAAACCTCTCAATTGCATTTGATATAAGCAAGTGGAACACCTTTTTTTTTTTTTTTTACTTTATAAGTATGTAAAAAATTATTTCTCACCAACTCTTTGATAGTTTTTTTTTTTGTACTGAATGATATTTAATTATTTAAAGTATTTTATTAACAACATACCAATTTTTTTTATTTACATGTAATTGAAGATATGGATGATCCATGGTTTAATGCCATTATGCCATATTTAATGAAGATTTTGATGACGTTTATGATAATGTAATGAACTGCATTGCAGACCACATTAATTATCCTAGTTGTGAAGGTAGTGGTGCCTCAATTGCTGATGCTGGAGATGACGGTGATGGAAACAACAACAACTATGATGACAACAACAATAATGATGATGATGGTGACGGTGACGATGAAAGTGATGATAATGATGAATTTATTTTAAAGAGGAGTTTGTTTTGAATAAATTAATTATATGCATGGCTAGAGCTATAAACATGTATTATATTAATTATATGCACAAAGAACTATGTATGGTTTCATACATTACAGGGATGCATTGGTTGAATGAGGTTTTAAGAGGTAGTTGGAAACGGTATGTTAACGTGTTTAGGATGGACACAACCATTTTGTTGAGTCTGTGTAATGATTTAGAAACGTAACATGGCTTAAAACCTTCAAGAAGAATAAACATTATTGAAAAGATGACAATATTTTTATTTACAATAACAGTAGAGCCGTCAAATAGAGAAGTGCAGGAGAGATTTCAACATTTAGGTGAAATTGTTAGCAGATATTTCAAAGAAGTCCTTAAATCATTATGTTTGTTTGGTGTAGAAGTTATAAAACCAGTAGATCCATAATTTATGAGCACACCAAGAGAACTTGCAATGAATCTAAGATATATGCCACATTTTAAGGTAAGATGAATTTATTTTTAATTAAGTTGTTTAAATGAATATGAAATATTTTATTAATGTTTATGATTACTTAATTTTTTTTGGCCTGTAAAATTATGTCGGTGTAATTGATTGCACACATGTTCGTGACTGCATACAATATGATAATCAAATTCTATTTATTAGAAAAAAAGGTGTACCAACACAAAATATCATGGCCACTTGTAGTTTCAACATGCAATTCATGTTTGTGTGGGCAGGATGGGAAGACAGTGCACACAATACACGTATTTTTCTTGAGGTTATTGACAATAGCAGTATAAAATTTCCAAAACCACTAGAAGGTTGTGATTTGAAATAAATTGAAGACTTGGTAATTGAAGGCATTTTTTTTTTATATATAGTTTTGTTAAAAATTAGCATGTTGTTCTTATTTGCATGCAAATACTATTTGGTTGATGCTAAATATCCTAATGAGTATGGGTATTTGGGTTCCTATAAAGACGAGAGGCATCACTTATAAGAATTTAGGCGTTGTGGACAACCAAGTGGTGGGGAATAAGTGTTTAATCATGCACACTCATCACTATGTAACGTGATATAGCGTTCTTTTGAGGTATGGAAACAGAGGTGAAGAATCTTGTAAAATATGCATGCTTATCCATATTTGGCAAACACGCTCTTAGTACATGTTTGGCAAAGGTTTGAATCCATGGTTTACTTATAAAAAAAATCAAAATAATATTTTTTATAAGGTTGAAGTTCCGTTTTAACCTTATAGTCAAACCTATTTAAAATAACTTTTTGCTTGAAAATATATTGAAATGAATTTTTATCAGATTTATTTTTATTTTTGACACCAGTACATTAAAACCATTAGAAAACACTAACAACATCATAGTTTAATATTTTTCAAGCAAAACTAAATTTTTAAAAGCACCTAAAAACATACAAAAACGGTATCAAACACCCTCTTAACGTTATCATGTAAAGATTTTATTTTTTATATAAATCTTATCAAGAGACCAAGGCTACACGAGGAGGATATGATAGTGCATACCTATCTTTTAACAAATAATAGGAGACTAGTTAAGGTAACAATATTAGAAGGGTAAATAAGTCAAGTAAGCAAGACAGGATACGAAGAGGAACATTGGTAATAAAGAACAAAGGGGTGATGATGGAAACATAAAATTTGGTAGCGAGTCAAGTGAGGTTGGGACCAAAGAGCATGTTGTGCCTAACAACGGGAGAGGTGAAAGCTTTCACTTGGCAAAAGGGCAAGCAATGATGAGGAAAAGAAAGAGGAAGAAACTGCTGCTTCGACCATGGTGGATACTACGAGGTTCGAAAAACACTTCTCTTTTGTCTCCCATGGTTTTTTCCCCTCTATGGCAAATATGGTTTGTGGGAAAACTTATAGTTTAGTCCTTATGTTTGTATCAATTCGATAATTGAGTCTCTTGAGAAAAGATTTATGAAATATATATTAATTTAATATATGTTATGAAATAGCATAAAAATCACTCAAAACCATTCAAAATATATATTAATTTAATATTTTTAGACAAAAAAAAAAACAATTTTAAGAACATTTTAAAAGACAGGTTGTTTGTTGAGTGAAAATTACAACTACCAATACAAATATTTTATAAGAAAGATATTTATCAAGACTGTACAAAGAAGGGTGCTTCTTGTGTATGTGACATGTCATGTTTATCATGTTTTCCAAACACGTACATTAAGAAAACGACAACATTTATCATTCATGTCAATTTCTTTTTTTAATTTATTTTATTGAATTTGGCTTTAGATCTTTTAATTTGGTAGTCAATGTTGACAAATTAAGATTCTCGATGAAATCCGTCTAATTTAATTTATTAAACAGAATAGGTATAAATATATATATTTTGCCTTGTGGTAAAATATTCTCGAGCCAATCATGAGCTACGTAGATTATGTTATTCTTAATAATACAATTCGATAAGTTATGCTATTGAAAATAACATAACATTGAAAATATATAATAAATGGTTTAGTGATAAAACCTTGTGATTAGAGAGATTGTTTTTTCTATGGTCTTAAATTCGAGTATTATGGTTGCTAATATGAGAACCACTGGAGATTTACGTAGTCATTAATTTCAGGACCGTGTGATTAATCAAAATGCACGCAAGCTGACCCGAACATCCACATTAATAAAAAAAATGTGTTTATATATTTTTAAAATTAATTTAAAATTTAAAATAACATTTATTATCTACAAACTAAAACAACTGATTTATTAATGTTATCACTCATTTATCGAGATGTAAGCAAAAATTCACATTTAGATTAACGCATTCAAAGTTTCTTTTGTTTCTCACCATCATATTCCTTAAGTTCAACTCATTTATCGAGCAAAATCATTAACAAATTACCACATGAGCCAACACTTGAAGGATTATATTAACATAAATTCACTATTATTGACTTGTTAATTAAAGGGTTTGAAATTTATTGAAATTTACGTAAAATCATTGTCACCAAGGGCCTTTGGTAACCTATTCATCTACCAAATGACATCATCTTTTGCACAAGAATAGACATAAAGCTTAAATATTAGACCACATCTCATTAGCCATTGGTGCAAACCCCAAGGGATTCTCTCTCAATATTTCAAAAATATGCAAATTGTCTCCCTTAAGAGTAAATTAAGGCAACCAATCAGCCGTTAATGGGAGATTAAGACTTCTTTAATACACGGGCATCCCAATGTTCTCCAAGTTAAAAAGACAAATCGAGTGCTTTAAAGCTTTATTGTGTTATATTATATGATAGTACCCATCCATTGGTTGCCACATCGATTAACAAAGGTTTCTGTTCATAATCATAGTGATAAAGATCCACTTTCCTTTCCTTTATGACATTTTCTTCCTCTCTAATGATAATATTTTCGTACATGAATTTGATTTTCATGTCTCTATTGTTTTTTTGACTTTACCCTACCATGCCCCCCCTCACCCTCTTATTTTTCTTACAAGCCTTCCATACACTTTCTCTCTTTAATAATTATGGTCAAGCCATGATTTCTCAGCTCAATAGTTTTCAATCTGATCTTTTGGACTTTCACATTTTGTTTTACAATACCCTATTTATATTTTGAAAAATTAATTTGTTTTTTTATTGTAAATTGATGTTACTGATAATCATACATCATATAATACAATTTTTCTTATTGTCAACTTAGGTTTTTCTCTGTGCATTTCTCGTAATGATATCTCAAGATTATCCCGAGGAAGGAATCCATTTACCATGTAAGACTACCTCGTAACGTGCTCAAAGCTTGAGTCTCAGACTATTATACCAGTTTGATGTCCTTACCGTTACGTTTAACCATCAATTACTTCAAATGATGACTGCTTCCCTTATGACAACTCTCTCGTGACCCATGCAAATACCGGTTGGCCTCTGCCTATACAGCAATCACCACCCCGATAATTATCGAAGCCACCCAAGAATATGCATACAGTAACCTCAATAACACTTTACCTGGTTTAGCATGTTAAACCAAGGTTGTCAATTCCGTTTCGGTAGGTGTTTCGTTTTTTTAATTGGAACGAAATGTTTCAGTTTCGGAGTGTTTCGGCGTGCCGTTTCGGGGTTGTACTGTATATATATATATTCCACAAACATAATTCAAATTCAAGATAAATTAATTATAAATTATGCAATACAAACATAATGCCAAACAAATATAATTTTAAAATTTAAAATATTTTTAAATAGTAAAGATTAAATAGATCTTTAACTTAAAATAATATAAACAATACATTAATTTTTTAAAAATAATATTTTTTGGCCGAAACGGAACAACCGGAATGAAACCGGAACGTTTCGGCCAGAATTTGGCCAGAATTTTCCGGAACGGGCCGAGATTTAAAATGAGATGAAATTTGTTCCGTTTTGTTTTGTTTTTTGAATTGGTATGAAATGTTTCGGCCATTCCGGGCAGAACGGAACGAAATTGACAACCTTGTATTAAACTGGTCTGAATTTTATAAAAAATAAGAAGATTAATTTTGAGTAGACTCATAATCCAGTCAACGTGGTTAAAACTTCAAGATTGTTTTAAAAAATGTTTTCTAAAATAATGATAGTTTTATTTTTGTTAAATTTTTTTTTGAAAACATAACCAAATCCAAGATTTGTGTTGGGTTGAATCTCAAGTTTGGGTTAATAACTATTAGATTTTGAAGTACATCCTTTTAAAAATAAAAAAATATATATTATTTTAATGTATTTTTAAATAAAAAATATTTAAAAAATAATTAATCCTTTGTAAATTATTAAGGAAGACCCATTTTTGTAAAACGACATAAAAACCCACCTTTTAGGCTGGAATGGATGGATTATTCAAGAAGATGCACAAATGACCGCGCAACATGCTCAAGCTGCTGCTGCATCCCTTCTTTCAGCGTAAGGATTTGATGAGCTTCCAAATAGATAATCAGCAGTCCCCTTCGTTGGTTCCCATAACTTCCACAATCAGTAGCTTGTTGACGATCATTGTCATTCCTAGCATGCCTAGAAAGACAAGGCCAGTAACCAAATAGCTTTCACAAAGCTGCAGGTCCATTGCTTCCAAGGCATATCCTGATGGAATTTGTGGCACTTCCTGGCCATACTCATAACCAAGTTCTCCACTTGATCCATTGCAATAGCCAGCATCATAGCCGGGCAAAGAATCGTGATGATCACCCTCGTTTTCCTCACTTTCTTCACCTTTATGCAAGACTAGAGACTTTTCTTGGGAATTTCCTTTGCCATTGCCATGTTCAAGGGACAGAGGCGCTGCTTCAATAGCAGGAAGCCTAAGCGGTTTCCTTTCACTTCGAGGTTTCGGAGCAGGTTCGTTGACTTCATCTTTTCCGCAAGGTGCTGTAATCGATCCATAGGAGACACCATTTAATGATAAGGCATTCGGATCCGGCGTTGAACTAGGGTAGCAAATTTTGTCCGAGGGAGGAAGAGGTTTTCCGTAAGTTTGCAGCAAGATCATAGCCACCACCATATATAAGCAGTTGGATCGTATTCTTCGAACTCAGTCTCGTTAAAGTCGGAGACCTTATACGAGACAATGAACCGCGTCTGTTCATGATAGCAAGGACCAGGATCATTCTCAATACACACAGGCTCCCAGAAAGTAGAGGCAGAGTATGCAATTCTTGTGTAAACTTGAGACACGATCGTAAAGCATAATAAGGAAGCGGATCGTGGGCAAACATTTGGTGCTCATTATAGTTGTAGCTGGAATAAGCCACTGAATATCATGATCTGGGACAGAACCATTGCATTATAGTAAGGAGTTAGAGAGACTCACCGTTATAGTACTCACTCTGATAATCATCATCATAGAAGGAGCTGTAGTAGGCCATTTATGATCAATCTGCCTCAAATAATATCTTCAGCTGCTGAAACGCAATCATGTTATGGTGTTTCCAGCAACCATTTTCCATAAGCTAATCAGATCTCTACAAGAATATCAACAAAAGAGAAACAAAGCTTATCTGCACATTTCACAAAACCTAGCAATTGTCTATGTACAAGAGCCATACAATCCCTATCTGATAAGAAAGAGGATATATTTGTTAGGCATTAATAACCCACCTAATTGAATCTTCCTTCGTGATTATCAAATGCGGGAGCAATTCAGATATTTGCAGTGAACCAACCATCAAGCCATTTTAGAGAAAGGATGCATGTGCATACGCTTTTAGTCCATGGAAAAGGACAAGAAATTCAAGGTCATATGATCATTGACGAGTCTGCTTTTCAAGTGTGAAAGTTAGACATGGATGTGACAGAAAAGGAATCAACTTCATAAGCCTAGGAAAACTACAAGGAGCAACTTGTTTTCTCGTTGGTTGATCTGTCATTATCATTGGTTAATCCTACAGAACGTTGTTACCTAACCAACTGGAAAGTTTCATCCAAGTTCAACTGGATGAATTGAGAAAGTTTCATTGGTGTATCATCCATGCTGTAAGCTTAACAAGACATTGTAATGAGAAGACAGGCAACCCACAAAAGTACAACAAGTGGTAAGCACTTGACTACAGACATGATTTCAGCTCTTGAACTCAAATCTTATATTTTGGGGCCAAACTAAAAGGCCCAAGGCTCAAGAGAGAGGGCCGAGCTAAAAGGCCTACAAAAGAGAGAAATACCAGACAGCAAGGGGGCTGTTTGGTCCAGCTATTGGGCCACAATCAAACCGGCTCACTAGTTAGCAGCGAGGCTTCTACGTAATACTTTGCCTCATTAGTTAGTTCGCTCCATAAGCAATTCATTTTATTTTTTTGGTGTGATGCACGGTTTCCATGGCAAAGCAAATGTACTCACTGGTTTCTCTTATGCTTGCAACCCTACTCCTTTCATGGCAAATTCATATGATTTAAACGATGTGGGAGTGTATAAATACCCCAAGATCATTATGTATAAGGCAACTTAAATGATCGAAACACATAAAAAGATTTCTATAAAATTATTCTTTTTCATTTTTTATTATTCTCCTCTCATACATCACTTTCATCCATAATTTTTCTAACTTAAGCATTACTTTATCTTTTGTTTTTTAAAAATGAAAATTTGTTGCCTATAATGACCAAACCTGAAAAAAGAAACCCATCAATCACTTTCAAATCATAGATAATTTATATAAAGAATTTTTAGAAGTCCATTTATATATACACATATGGACTTAGTCGGTTAAAGATTAGTGACTTGATTCAACCACTTCCAAATCATAGAAGTCTTGTTATGGATTTGAGATATTAATCAAATTCTTGTGAGCACTTTTAATTAAAATAATAGATATAAACTTAACATATCAAGTCTTGATCTAACAAAAAACAATGTTAACAAAAAATATTTATAAGACAATGTTAACTAGATGTTTTTTTTTTTTTTAAAAATATCTAAACGTCGGTTTTTTAAAACATAAAAATAGACAATTTGTAGTGAAGTCTTTGATAATGTCATTATAAACTCGTTCTAATGGGTCAACTTTGAAATCTCCCGACTTAATTATTTGTTTAAATTGAGGTTAAAATTAAACCATATATGAGTTGCTATGATATGACTCAATTGATTAGATAGATTTAAAAGCAGCCCATACGACTAGTAAAAATATAAAACAATTTCAGATTGATATTTTTTTTTTAATATATAATTGAGACAAGACATATTGGATCACCGTCTATCAACTTAAACGAACTACCAAACTCATGACTTGGGTTATGGACACAAATACAATTTACTAACCTGATTGGCTAAGTATTTCTCTTTGTTTTTTCTCTCTCTCTTGTATTCTCTTCTTGTTTGAGCCTTCATTAGATTTGAGTTTGATGAAATTTGTGATTAAATTAAATTTTTTTTATAAAAGATAAGCTAAATCGAGAGAAGAGGGTTTGGGCTTAGGTATGAAAAAATTCAGAACAAAATTGAAGAGTTATTCTAGAATCTAGAACTAAATTAAACAAATAAGATAAAAAGTGATTGACACATTTAATACACATGCTAGGGTGTAATAGAAGTCATCATATTAGAAAGGCACAAACAATTTCCTTCTTGATCTAAAAACAACCTTCTTTGGTATCGCTGGAACCACTTGATAAGAGTTTCCTTCCAGACGATGAATAGAAACTATGGAACTCCGGTTTAAATCCAAGTTTCAATTCTTCTTCTCTTTTTTTTTTATTTTTTTTATTTCTCTTTTCCATTTGGTTACGTGCCATGATTTTTTTTTCTTGCCTTAAAGGATGAAAAATGGTTGTATTTGTTCATAATGTTCAATTATACACCTTTTAGTTTTAATCTTTTGAAAAAAAAAAATTATTTAAATAATTTATTACAAAATCAAATATCAATTCAATGACGACTGTGCAAAAACCCCCCACACCTAGTTTACTAGAAAAAACCATCAAGACCAGTCTCAAATACAATAAACATGGAAGGGCCCAATTATGAAAAAAAATATGTGCATAAAAAAAATTACTCTTTATCATTCCATAGTTCAGCTGAGTGAGGAACTACTGCAGTTGAAACAATCAATTACTTGACTCGTTAGTTTTTTTTCAAATAAAAATTGCTTATAAATAAAATATTAAAAAAAAGAGACAGAGAAGATAGAGAAGCTATATTCCTGGCTTTTGATAATGTGATCATATAAGGCCCATGTTTCCAAGTTCAGAGCAAGGCATAATTAAAACTGCATTTCTATAAGAAATTCCAAAATTATATATAGGACACCACATCTACGACCAGCTTAGAAGCTCATATTAAAGGAATCTAATTATCATTGGAAAAACACTATAGCCCATTAATTTCAAATTCTCATATTTCTATATATATATAATATGTATCGAAGTATGTATTTGAGGGCGAGCAAGTGAATATAGCTGAAGCTCAGATATAGTGATAAAAAAGGCAAGGAAAAAAGGTATAAAACGACCAATACTTCATTGTTGTCAAAGTCTCTTGATTTCTATATTTTGACAAGTATGGCTGTATTGTTGGCCCTATCTTTTATATATTCAAACACACCAAGGTAATGGAATTATATCATTTGAGGGCGGCAAGGGCTTATAGCTCAAGCTCAAGTACAGTACTAAGGCGAACGAAATAAAAAATGGCTGTAGATCTTCATGTAGTGATGGTTCCATGGTCTGCCTTTAGCCACATCATGCCATTCTTTCAACTTTCCATTGCCTTGGCCAAAGCAAGATCAAAAATATCCTTCATGTCAACGCCAAAAAGCATCCAACGTCTCCCCAAAATCCTTCCAAACCTGATTTCACTTATTGACCTAGTGGAAATTCCATTGCCGAACTTAAAACGACAAAGATCTCTAGCCAGAAGGTGCAGAAGCTGGACATTCCGTCTGAGAAAATTCAGTACCTGAAAGTTTCATATCTCTTGCAGCAACCCTTCAGGCAAATTGTATCCAATCGATCAGCAGACTGGATCATAGCTGATGTTATTGTTCATTGGGTGGTGGAGATAGCCCAAGCACATGATGTCTCGCTCATGGTATTTTCTCCATGCTCAGCTTCAACAGCTGCATTCATGTGGCCTCTACATTATCTTGTTGGACATGGCCAGAAAAGGTTCCGGTCCTCACCTGAAAGTTTGACAAAACCACTAGGATGGTTTGACTTTCCCTCCTCCATAGCTTTCAAGCTTAATGAGGCTACTGGCTTCCACGCAGGGTTCTATGGAGATAAATGCTTCAGGAATATCAGATGCGGAAAGGACTGCTAAGATTCTTAATGTTTGTCAAGCATTGGCCATACGTACTTGCAATGAATTTGAAGGCGAGTACATTAATCTTTATGAAAAACTATGTGGAAAACCAGGATTCCAGTAGGTTTACTCCCTCTGAGAGACCGGAAACAGGAGCAACGGTCAATGACGAGTCATGGAGGAAGATTTTCATTTGGCTTGGTGAACAGAAACCAAATTCTGTTGTGTTTGCGGGTTTTGGGAGCAAGACTAAGCTAAATAAAAACCAAATACATGAGATAGCTTATGGACTCGAGCTATCAGGCCATTGCCGTTTGTCTGGACTCTCAGGAAACCTAGTGGAGTTAATTAATAATGATGTTGATGCTCTCCCTTCAGGTTTTATTGAGCGTACGAGTAACAAAGGAATTGTGCGTATGAGATGGGAACCACAGATGGAGACTTTATGGCACCCATCAATTAGGGGATCTCTGTTTCACAGTGGTTGGGGATCTGTGATAGAGACTTCGCAATTTCGACATTGTCTTGTAGTGTTACCTTTCTCCATTGATCAACCTCTTAATGCAAGGCTTCTAGTTGAGAAAGACTTGGCTGTGGAAGTAGACAGAAATAGAGATGGGTCTTTTAGCAGGGATGCTACAGCCAATGCTATGGTGTCTAAACAAGGAGAAAAATATAGGACAAATACAAGTGAAGCTGCAGCAGTTTCTGGGAATCATGAGTTGCATCAGGACTATTATCAACTACTTGAAAAGTTGTGTTAACAAAAACAAAAGACCACCTCTTCCAACTTGGTTCTGCTATTGTTTAGTATTTATGTCTCTTTGTCAAGCTGTTGAGGCTTACCTCTGCCATCATTACATTGTTGGCTCTTCCTCCAACTGTCTGGTTTTACTGTATCAGCTTTCCTTTGTGCATGTACTTTGGAATTGATTGATTGTTTCCTGTAATAAGATCACTTTTAATCTATCCAAGTTAAAACAAAAGGTGCCACCATTATCTAAATCATGCTGTTATCAACATTAGAAAAGCTAATGTCTGTAACGAAATATATAATTCTGCGCACAATATAAAGTAATTTAGATGAACTAAGGATTAATAGCAATGTTTGTAAAACCATGACCCACAAACTGGACTGAACAAGTTTTAGTTAGTGCATCTCAGGTGACTAGCAGGTTAACTTGTAATTTGGGTATTAACCCGAATCTTAGACTAGATTATAAGTTTGGTTGGATTTCAGAACATGATTATTAGTGTTATTTCATTTCGTTTTAGATTTTCTTAGTGTTCGTGTTAACTTTTACTTTTCAAATTGTATTTTGCTTAACTTGTTTTCAAATTGATGCTTTTTAAGTGTTTTTTTTTTTGATCGTTTTGATATGTTGATATAAAAAAATATCATTTTAACATAAAAACAACTAGACAAATAGATTTGAACTTAGGAATAGTTTTTATTTTGGGGTGATTTTTTGTGTTTTTAGAGGCCATGAATTGGTTTAATAATGTTCCTAAGATGTCTTCTAGATATTTTGGGTCAAAATAGGTTTTCCAATGAAAAAATTGGTTTCAAAATTACCAAATTCTAGGAGTTCTAAATTATGCAAGGCAAATGACATGTCTTTTTTTTTTTATAAAAGAATTGGGGCAAATAACATGTTGTCCTTTCTATTGAATTAAGAAAAAAAATAAAGGCCATGTGACTAGGCGATTGGTCTGACTTACCATACCTAGCAACGTCTGACCTTAATTTTTTTTTTTATGTTAATTAATACCCTTTCTTTGTGATTTTTTTTAAATATCAATTAGTTTTTAATTACATCAAACATATTTCTATCTTATTTATATCCATTTTTGTGTATGTTTTGGTACACTTCTAAAACGCAACCTCAATTTCCCTTTCTCGGATAACTTTTGTTTACCTTGGATTAAATATCTAAGAAAATATTTGATGCAATCGTCCACTCTAACCCAATTTGTGTAATACTAATGGATTGAAACACATTCCAATTCAGTCTAACCCAATTCGTGTATATCTTTTTGAAAGAGAGTATCATAACTCCTTGGGTCGACTACCCTCTTAGACCCTAGCCCAGTCCAATTATAAATGGTTCATTGGCTCCCAAGAAGTTCGATCTCAAACCATTTGTGAATCACACAATCGGTTAGGCTGAGCAAACAAAATTCGGGTTGGGTTAGAACTTGCCGTCCTAGCTAGCAAATCCTAGTAGGTCCCTTTTCCTTTTCTTCAATAATAATTGTGACATGCAGCTAAGCAGCTTGGAGCCCGTGCCCCCACTCCTAAGAAAGCTCGAGTCATTTTTCCTGGCATCCTCATGTTCTTCTCTGTAATTGACTTAGACCCTTTGAAAATCGATCCAACGAATCTTAATAGAAGAAATAAGTCTCAAGTACAACGACTATCGGGTTCATGTGCATTGAAAATTTGCTGTTTGAGTCTCTTGCTGTATGTTACAAGGTTAGGTGCATGTTACATCATAGACACTATCAAATCCGGTTGAAGAAAAAGCCCTAAATATATTCTAACATAATATACAAGTATATATTTTTTTCATAATTATTTGACCAAATCTTCCCCTTACATCAGTAGTTCAACAAAACTTGTTTATTTTAGAGAGGGTGTGCAGAGATTAGGGAAGAAAGTAACACTAGCAAACAGGAAGAAAAGCAAAGCAAAGCAAACCAAACCTTGTACTTATGTGCACAATATTTACTTGTATATTATGTTAGAATATTATATTTATGAGATTGCTAAAATAATTACAAGTTAACAAGTCATTCCAGATTATTAATTAAATTGCTAGCACATACATAATTATTACGTTTTTTGTGCCTACCAAATAAAATAATGCCAACAAATTCTAATTTGGCATGCTGGTTTCATGGTAATCAAATAAACATTCCTTTGATGAGGATCAACCTCCTAGCCAATAGAAACTTACTTTAGTTTCGACAAATTGAACTGAATTCTTTAGTTAACTTTTTCATTTGATCTCAAAAGTCGTGTTGAATTAGGTTGCAATAAGTTTACTCCTCGTGACTTTTGTACATGCTTGACTTTTGTAAACGGTGTAGGTATAGCCCTTGATGTGTTTATTAACCTGAAAAAACGTGTGGAAGCAATTGACTTTGAATTACGAGTTTGTTGATTTCTTTCGGTTTCTGTTTTGTAGGAATATTCTTTTTATTTTCCTTTTTAAAATATTTTTATAGGATTATTCTTTTAATTTTATTTTCATAATTTCTTATAAATTACAAATTTGAAATAGAAATCTCTGCAAAATCGAATTACAACTTTATGATTGCGTTTAGTTAATCAATAACTTATGAAAACAACAGAATATTGATAAAAATAATAAACAACTAGCTAATGCTTAGTTACTGCCTCGAGAAAACAAATAGAGATAGTTAGGATATTGGAGACATGTTTATAGACCTGTTATGACTTATTCAATTTACTTGGCGATCCAAAATATTTATAGATCTTGATCACGTTAATTCATTTTTGGAGTTGCATGAAAATTAATTGGTAAAAACATTGATTCCTATCATTGAATGTGAATTTGACACATTATTGGGAGAGTAGTTTGTGAATATTAGTGACATATTAGCTAGAAATAACCACTGATTGGGAAAGGAGGTGCCTAATTGTAAAGAATATGGTACGTGTTTCACTATCAACCATTAACTAGAAAATGCAGTGCCAACTTGCATAAAAGTTTGTACTGACAAAAAAATTGTTAGTATAAACATAAAAAGTTTATGTGGGTGGGCAGTGCGCAATGTTGCGTTTTGATTCGTAACTTGAAAAATGTTCAGTGTGTGTGTATTAGACAGTGTATTTGAAAAAGGTTGGAGGAGGAGGAGGAAAACATTTGGTCGTTTTGCCCTTGATCCAACATTTGAGTTATAACCATTAAAGACATGGAGGTGGTGCCCATAAACGACATGAGGGTGAAAACACATAAGAGAGAGAAAAACATGTGGTATGTTTGAGCTACTACCAAAACAATTTGAAAAAAGTAGTCCATTTGGGCACCAACCCAAACACACTCTCAATCTTCTTAATTTTTTTTGTTTTAAAAAAATACACACTATCATTTGCCCCCCTTAGTCTTTTAAATAGACTTTTTTAAATTAAAGACTAAACTAGCAAAAAAGGGAGAAGGAAATACTTGTTTTATATAATTGATGTTTTTTTTTTTATCAATGTTTCTACCTGAGAAAGAAGAATTTAATTTTCTTGTTTTGTTTAAAGGAGTGTAATAGTAAGAAATAAGAGTAAAAGTAAGTAATATGATTTGTGTATGTATTAAAGACGTATAAAAGTGTTTCATAAGTAGTCATAAAGAGTGGAGAAGGATCTGATCCGTTTAAAGACAAGTGATCATTAAGACAAGGAGAAAGATCCTTGATTCCTTTGGAAATAAATGGTCATAAAGACCTACAGAAGGATTTCTAATTCTTTTGGAGATAAATGGTTGTAGAGACCTAAAGAAACATCCCTAACCTTTTAGAGAGCCTGGAGACTTATATGGAGATTCAATGGAGAAATATTTGGACTCATAAAGATCTTGCCGTGGAGATTTTAATAGACATATATTTGGAGATTTTTTTTTGACATTGAAGATATAAAAAAAATACTGATTTTATTAAAAAGTTCAAAAGTCAGAGATATAATTCTTAGATCTAATTTGGAGATTATATGATCTTAGGTATATCATTATGTGTGTAGACTTCCTTCCTTTCATGTTTAGGTTTAGTTTCTTTTTTCATGAGCTAATAAAACAAACCTCTGGCTATCAATCTTTCTTCGTATTCTTTTTTCAGGACATGACATTCCTTAGTGTCATGTTTATGCTCACGATGAAAAAGATAGAACTTATTAGGGTTTTTTGTGTTCACTTCACTTTTCATGGGAGAAGGATATTGCATAAATTCTTTCTCTCTAATAATAGCTTGCACCTCAACCATTTAGATGATAAGATTTTAAGGAATGTCAAGTGATCATGAATGTCTCATTATGCTCTTTTTAGATGCTTTATTTGGATACTAGTGATGTTAAGGAGACTTTACTTGATGGAAACGTGGGCGATTTTATATGGTTACACTAGCTTATTCCATCATAATACAAATTTTCATTGCTTGTTTAACTTTAAGGAATTTTCATTAAAGAGAGAATACAACTTTTTTCATAGGGAATAATTATAGACTCCACTAATCAGAGCTTCTATGGTAATTAGTTCAATGAGTCTTTTAACGTAGAGTATTTTTTTTTTGTTAAACCATTGAAGATATGCCTTAGTGCTCTCATTTTCTTGTTGTGTGATGTTAAAGAATTAAGTGATAATCATTTTACTTAGAATGTTTATGCCAAAGGGAGAGATGAGTTTAGAGCCGAGATTATAAAAATAAAAAATAAAACCACATTTTAGGATATGGTATTATACACATAGAGACCTATAAGCATTATTGGAATAACTTTGCACATAACATCACATTCTCATGTGACAAACTCAAGGATGTTTCTCATATTTTGTATGTGTTTTTTGGGGTTTATGAGTTCTTTATAGTTGTTTAAATTGGCCTTTACAGAGACACAATCTTTGAATACTCACGTGTTTAGTATTCTATGATAAATTAAAGATTCTCCCACTTGGTAGGGGTTGTGTTTAGAAGCTCGTAGAGTCATGGATTTTGTTTCGTGCCTAGAATGTTTTGGGATGTGTAAGTAAGACTCATGTGGAGATTGATGGTGATTGAATCTTTATTTGGAGTATCTTATGTGAGAACAATTGGTATAGCTCCTTTTCAGCATACAAGTACGGGAGTTACTTGTTTACATGTTATCTAGCCATGTCTCTTAAAGACTGGATTCATCATTGCATACTTAGTGGTGCAAGCATAAGAACTCGTTGTTGTGTAAGAGAAAGAGAGTGAAGATGCAGTTGTATTGCAATGACAACATTATTGAGCATATGCACCTAATAAGATAGTTGTTGGAGACTTAGAGGAACTCGGGTCTCAATGGTGGGTAGATAAGTTATTCTTCTATATCCTAGAGTTTTATCAACCATGTAAAGAGTATTTGGTGAGTAATGAAAGAGAATGAATTGACTTTTTATTTAATTCTCACATACAATGCCACTAATGAAGTAGTGAAAAACATCACATAGAAATTGAGCTTTCCACAAACTACGACCCTGGGCTTGATTATGAGCCACGAAAGATTCTCTGATGCTTAGGTCAATAAGCATATGAGAAAGAATGTTTGACTGAACTGAAGATAACTACCACGGTTATGGTTAAAAGGGGTCTCTAGATTGAGATTTCATGTTAACCTAACCAAATACAACATTTTGATTTTGGTTAAAGAAAATCTTCAAATTAGGATATTAGGTTAGTTGAGCTATTTTTTAGATTTTGATTCTGATTAAAAGAAATTGTCAGATTGGAATTTCAGGTTAGTTGAGCTGTTTTATACTTTGGTTCTGGTTAAAGAGGATTACTGAATTGAGGTTTCAAGTTAACCTAGCTGAAGGACAAGATTTTTGTTTTAGTTAAAGGGAATCGCTAGATTGATATTTAAAGATAACCAAGCTGAACATAATTTGATCATAGTTCTGGTTGAAGGGGATTGCTATGAAAATAAAGTTTTCGGTTAACAAAACTAGAAGTTCGAGAAAATGTGTTATGAAAGAACAGTTCGTTTGTCTTTACAAACTTACTACAGAAAGCACTTAACAAGTCTTTTCTCTGTAAATATTATAAAGATATGACATTTATTGCTACCTAGTCTTTTACTCTATTTTTGGAAAAGTTTCATAAAATACCAAAAATAGCTGAAAAACAACAAAAGAAAAACCCAAAACAATACATTTTTGATGTATTTACATCACTTTCAGTGTCTTTTTCTATGCGTTTAGTTGTTAACTTGCTTTATGAATCGACGTTGGTATTGTTCTTTTTCAAAAAAATCAAAATACAAAAAAAATAATATAAGAAAAAATCAAAGTGAATAAAAGGACTAAAAATGAAAAGAAAGAAGTTGAGGGACTAAATTGTTTATGGGTTACTTGGTCACCAAGTTTGCTTTGAGACTAAGCAATTAACAATAACAAACTTATTTACCTATAAATATGTGGTTATACGACAGTTAAAAAAAGGAAGGAATTTTAAGGGAAAGCTGTTAAGGGAAGACCATTACAAAAAAATGAAAATAAAAATACCAAAAAGCTCTCTCCAGCTCCAAACACATCAACTGTCAGCATAGGCTATAAAACCCCTACTTTTAACAAAACCATATGCCTTCTCTGATAAAAAAAAAGAGAGAACCAAACCATTCATGTGGCCCCCATCCCTTACCTTCCTACACTTGACCGATCCATCAATACCACTTCCAGCCAACCACCATGAGATCACCCACCGTAGCCATCTTTCCTTTCATAACGATTAACTAGAGAGATTCCATGGGTTGCCATCCTCCCCTATGGTGTCCTTTTTCTCTATCAACCTCTTGGCCGAACCATTACTAACAACCTTACCCACACAAAAAAAACTTGTGGTTCAAGCTTCCTTTCTCTTTTAATTCCAATGGTGGTCATCAACACCATAGCTCATCGTTGTTACTAGTAACAACGAAAACCCAGTCATGTGAACAACCTTTTGGTCCCACCGTGAGTCGCCGTATGCTTCATCTCTTTTCTAACATGTCCATAGCCTTCAACTACTTTATCTTCAACCTTCAACTAGTTACCAAGACCTAACATTAACACTACAAAGCCACCAACCTCATAACCATGATAAGCTTTCCCCCTATCTAGCATTTTCTCTTTAACTCACCAAAACACCAGCCATCAATCAACCTTCACTACCTCCACATAAGACAAAACCTGAAATCAACAAGCCCTCAAACTAGTGATGCAAGCAAGACCTAACTTCCATTGCGTCTTTACCCCCTGTGATTGTTGAAATAACTATAAAAAAGAAAGAAACTGAGAAACAGATCTTTGAAAAAAGAACAGAAAAAGATGAAAATGAATTGCCTGTGTGATTTCCTTTGCTTGTAGGCCATAATGACATTCACTGTTGGCATAAGACGAAAGAGAAGAAGAATTACTTCAGATCCACCATGTTTTCCAGCAATAGTGGCGCGTGGATGCATGCACCACCATTTTTCCTCCAGCCCCGAAATCTTCTAGTGTGGTTTCTAAGTTCTTGCGACTTCTCCCAGATTATTTTGTGAATTTTGGGTGGCTTATTTTTGCAAAATTTAAAAGTTTAATGTGTGTTTTATTTATTTTTAATTTTTGAATTGTTATTGTTTGTAAGCATATAATAATGGGGTGTGTGAGTAAAAACTACAGTAAAAAAAAGACTGTGTGTGTTTGTATTTTCTTGTATATTTTTTGAATGTTTAAAAACCAAAAAGACAAAAAGAATTAAATATTTAATTGCATACAATCAAGTTTCTCAAAAATGAAAAAATCATATATTGTTTAAAAAATAAAATATGTGGTATATTTTATTTTTTTAGCATGCATTTTGGATTTAATAATTACTTTATTGAATCCATGAGAATTTGGTTAATATTATAATAACTGATAAAATTTTAATTCATGAGAATTAATGATTAATATTCTGATATAAATGTTAGAACTACTATCAAGAGTTGACTAAAAAAATCTCAGAATTATTCTGAATATTCAATAATTTTTATCGGGAATATTTTTCACCACAACGCACGAGTTGTAGAAAACTCTTTCTCCTTTCAAGATAGATGAACTATATCAAGACACCTACACGGATCATTTCTATAAGAATTCATTTGGGTACACAGGCTCATAATAAATTCAAAATGCCAAATTTATTAACACAATTAAATATTCACCCCAAGCCATAGACAGACCACCGATTAGAAACTCATCAAAACCTTTAAACGACATTTAGATCACACAATACAACTTACCTCATGTAGGGTCGGTAGAGGTGCTAATATCTTATATAGTCATAACGAGTCCCTTACCCTTAGAATCTCTGATAAAACTAGTATACCCGGGTTTCCTAGCGACCCTGTACTAAATAACTAGATGGCGACTCCCACAACCTCCAGACGCTGCATGTCCACGTGCGATAAGCTCTGCCACTAGCCAAACACAATTCTAAACAAAAATAAATAATAAAACTTGTTTTTGCTTCGTTCTCGAATTTACTTAAAAGCAATTTTTTTTTAAAAAAATAGAAGATCCGGAAACCAGACAAACATTTGTTTCTAGAGTGAATATTTCAGAAAACAGTATCGATCATATTCTACTTTTTAAGAGAAATAAAAGCATTTTTTATATATAAAAAGAAAAAAACAAAGAGAAGATGCGTGCTAATGTTTGCATCATTCTAAACTCTACATAATAATCAAATTTCTTATAAGATATTTTTATCTTGAATAACAGGAGCAGCTTAACTTTCCTTTCGTAATTTAGTGTTTGGACGAAAGCCATATTGACTCTTACAAGACACGAGGTTACGTATGGTTTTGTTTGGCTTAAACTGGTTATAGATGAGACAACATTATCTAATCTTGTTTCCCTTGCTTAATTATAATTATGAATTTGGTCAGCAAATAAATCCAAAAAGCTATTGTCTAAGTGATTCTCTCTTCGATATTTCTATATCTCTTTGTTTGTACTATCATATAGGGCAAGTTACTTAACCATCCCAACTTCACCAAACTCTTTAAGTGCTCACTTTCTACTTAAATTGTCAAAAAGTCATCAATGGATATTAAATCAAGTCAGTGGCTTTTCATGATTAAAAAAAAAAAAAGAGTCACTGGCTTTCTTTCCTTTAAGAAATTGAGTGAAAGCAAAGGTTTCTAATTTGAATTTTTGTGCTCATCACTTTAAGATGTGGAAAATGAAAAAAATAAAGAGTAAAAAATTACGATGTTATTGCAAAAGACTGTTCATGATGCTGGTCCAAATTCAATTTTCAACTTGGCTTGTATTTTTCCACCTATTTGGAGACTTGTGTTAATTTCATCTTTAATATATGCTACAACAAAATTAATATTTCTTAGTCACACTTTTTTTAATTTTTAACTCCTTCAATAAAAATTAAATGTTCGTTATTGTCAAATAACCATCTTAATCCAATAACTTAAGCCGTTAGAGGTCCAAGATATAATTTATATTATTTTCTAACACACCCCTTTAAGTGAAAGCCCTTTGAACTTGAAATTTGTATATGCCCAAATTACCTTGTACTTGATTTTTTATCAAATAAATAAAGATGGTAAGATTCGAATTCGTGACCGTTTGGTCATAAGGCTCTGATATCATATCAAAGAACCATCTCAACGTAATAACTTAACTTGTTAGGTGATGTAATATATGATTTATATTATTCTCTAACAATTACCAAAAAAATATATATAAAAATATAATTTTTTTATACTATAAAAGAAATTATTATTGTTTCAAGTATTTATTTTCTAATTTTATAGGTTTAATAAAATAATAATAATATTTAAGTTGTATCATTTTTTTGGTGTAGATGAAAGAATACTTCAAAATGATATTATGAGTATATTTTTATAATTGGCATTTCACAATATTGGCTTCTTGCAAATTGGAAATTATATATATATATATATATATAATTTCCAATAAAATATATATAAAAATATAATTTTTTATACTATAAAAGAAATTATTATTGTTTCAAGTATTTATTTTCTAATTTTATAGGTTTAATAAAATAATAATAATATTTAAGTATATATAAAAATTTTTTGGTGTAGATGAAAGAATACTTCAAAATGATATTATGAGTATATTTTTATAATTGGCATTTCACAATATTGGCTTCTTGCAAATTGGAAATTATATATATATATATATATATAAAAGAAATTATAGAATATGTTTTTTTCAAATTACCAATGGCTCTCAAACAATTTTCCCAAAAACCTTCATGGAGACTTGCAACTTGGGTACCAAGTGTTATATCATATGAGGTATAAAAATTATATACAGATGAGAGTAAATTAAAGAAGATATATTTTTTTTTTGCGTGGACAAAAAAGAGAGAAAGGGAATTCTTCGTTTGGTAATTATGAGAATAAAGAAAATGAACGAAAAAGAGTAGGTCCAACCCATTCATTCATCTCTCGACAACTTCTCTCTACCATAATTAAAACCTGAAACAATACAACATACAGCCTTATTTTTAACTCCTTGGGCTAGCTTTTGGGGTCCTTCGATTAATAAGAACAAAATTGACCCATCTCAGTTTCTGTTTCTCTTTTTTGTAATGATGATTCGTGTTGTGGATGGTCGCCTGTGGAGTGACCCATATCATAACCTCAGAGAATTTCGAATTAGCTAGACGCCATCAATGGTGCAAGTGAAAATTAACGTTAGCTGATTCTTTGGTAAATGTCCCATGAACTAAGGTCTATCTCTAACTGATGGGAGATTCTTGCTCTGAAGATGACATGGAATGGGTGTTCATCCTGTCTCCTTTGTTCTTGTGTTTCTTGGCTCTCTGTTCTCTGGTTTACAAGCTCCGTTTGCTACTTTGCAATCTTCCAATAGGTGTTTTCCATGTATTCGTATGCTTATCAGGAAAAAAAAAAAACACTAAGATCCAATATTTTCTAACTACATTGGTTGCTTAACCTTGTACATGGTTTTTGGCAATTAAAAGGGATAAAAAAGGAAGAAAATTGTTAGAGAATAATATAAATTATATATTGGAACTTTATCTAACCGTTTAAGTTATTGGATTAAAATAGTTTTTTGACATAGTATCAGAGCCTTGATGATCAAGCGATCACGAGTTCGAATCTCACTATCCTCTATCCTCTATTTATTTGATAAAAATTAAACACAAAGTACTATAGGTCTTTGCAAATTTCAAGTCCAAAGAGTTTTCACTTGATGAGAAGTGTTAGAGAATAATATAAATTATATATTGAGATCTTACTTAAAAACTTAAATTATTTTTGTTGAATTATAAGAAAATAAGAATAGTGAGGCTTTTAAAAACGTTGCAAATTATAACTTTTAAAAATAACACATGGGAGTGGGGCTGTTGAATTAATTTTCAAATTATAATCAAACACTTGAAAGAAATCACAGTCACAGCTAAATTAGTGATTTCCACATGTACTAGTTCAGATGTAAATAATATTTAATTTGATATATAAAAACTGCTTTTAAAAAAAAAATTAAATTAACTTACGATTTATATAAAAAGCAAACCTTCGTGACCTGAATAATGCACACCGGCCCCTAGGATCTGCATCTTGAACTAAAAGTGTATTCAAAATCTAGAATCAGAAGAAAATAAGAATACAAAACAAAAATGTTATTGAATACATTTACATAAGACAATTCCGAAAATCAAGTGTTGAGATAAGCAAGCAAGGACTTGTCTTAATAACATAAAATGACAAAGGATGACCCATGTTTTCAATCGATGTCCTAAAACCTATCTCCTGATAATTTTTCTGATAATTTTGAAGGAGTTATGAAATGTGGGACCCCATGAAGACTAAAAGGAATGTTTCAGCATGGGTCAATTAATCCATGTCAACCCCACAAAGGGGAAGACTAATTTGGTGACATTTCACATAAAGTTCACAAAACCAATGATTAAGTAGTTGTCTTTGTTTGGAATTTAGGAACTCTCTCTTTGGTGGAAATAATACTAATTGCATTTAAATATTTCACACTTTCAAAAGTCAAACTAGATAGGGGATGGCTATGGAGGGAGCGAAACCCTAATTTAAAAAAAGTATTGCAATTGGCTTAATGTGTACGTGTGTGTGAGAAAAAGAGAATGAGAGGGTAGGTGAAAATTACAAGAATTTGAACAAATAAGCCATGGCACAAACCTAGACAATAATTATAACTCCTATATGATAGAATCAAGCAATAGGACGGCAATCTGAAAGCAAGTTCATTGCTCTCTAATCATTTTTCCACTGAGCCTGCCCTATCCACACATCCATTTTTAAACTGCTTCACCGACCAGTTGGATTTTATTCTCATTAAACAATTTGCTCATTCTTATCTTCCTTTTTCTTAACTATGTAGTTAAAAGAGAGAGAGAGAGGGAGAGAAAAAGGAACAAACAGTAGTGCAAGTATGCAAATCCCACCTTTGTATTTGGTTAGACAAATGAATTTTGGATGTCGGGTCAAATAGAATACAATAATTGTACGAGTTATCTCAGCAATTGTTATCCTGTTCGTTCCACCGTGTATTTTTCAAGTTAAGTACATAGCTCAACTTCTTCAAATGAGTTGACTTAATCACATCTTGAAATAAATAATGGAAAGGTCTTGTTTGGTCAATGAGAGAAGATAGAATATTGCAATAGGGTTGCCTTCTTAATCAGATCGTAATCCACCAATTAATTACAAAGCTTTTAATGCCATTGAGTATGATCGCATTCAGTTTTTTTTAAAAAATTAACATGGATGTTCGGGTCAGTTTGCGTGCACCTCGACTAATTTCACGAGTTCTGAAGTTAATAATCATGTAAGTTTTTAGTGATCTTGATGTTTGTAGAACTCGAACTGGTGACATTTGGAGAGCAAACCTAAAACCTGACCAGTTGAACTATATCTCTTGAGATTGCATTTAGTTGCATTTAGTTTTTAATCGTTAGCTTATTCAATTTTGCCGTTTCTTAGTTTGTCATAAGTGAGGGGAAAAAAGAAAATCCATTAGCTGACTGGTATAGTAAATTTGATGCAAAAAGTCTTCAAGTTGCAGAGCTCAGATTGTCTTGCAAAACTCCTTAACTCGTGGAACAAATTATATCATAGATATTATTATCTCAAGAGGGGAGAGAAGGGAAATAAAAAAACAAAAATAAAAGAGAAGTATCTGAATAATAAAACGTGTATTGATCTGCCTCAATAACACAAATCCTATCTTTAGGTAGTGGCATGAGATGTCTAGCAAGTGACATTTAGCCTTTCTTGAGGTAGTGACGTGAGATGTCTAGAAGGTTTGGATTGATTAATGAATAGAAACTTAAGAACTTAGAAGAAAGGGTAGATGAGCATTTTGATATGAGATGTCTGATTGAGATTTGTAAACCATGAAGATACCCGGTGAGTAGATGGAGACCGTTCTGGATCTTAAAATTTACCTGTTCTATACATTTTGAGTGTTTCGATGTGCAAATCATGTGTATATTATGCTGTTTTTTTTTTATCCAGCTTATTTATTTGTTTCTTTATCTCTTCGTATGTCTTAAAGGCTTAATTTGATGCTTATTTTATTTTTTAATTTAGTTTTTTATTCTTGTGATCATAGTTATCTTTGAATCAAATTTATAGAACTTGTGAGTTTTCTTCCTGTTTTTGTTTCAAGGATTTTTTAAAGAGTTAATTACCTCAACTTGTTTTGGTTACCATTTTATTTCATGTTCGTTATTAACTTTTGCTTTTAAAAGTTTTTTTAAAATTATTTTTAACTTGAAAAACATTAAATTAATGTTTTTATATGTTTTTCAATAGTTTTAATGTACTAATATAAAGAAAATATTATTTTCATATGTTTTTAATTAAAAGTCAACTCAACTATAATCATGAATTATTATTATTATTATTATTATAAAAAAGAAAGTGAGAAATCTAATCACAAGCAAACCAAAGGGTAAAAAATGTTAGTTCCTTAAAATATAGAATACAAAGTGTAATGACTTTAAAAGTATATATACGATGATAGGATAATTAACTCTAGAATTATCCCACTCTAAGTAAGATATTCGTGATGTTACACTAAAAAAATGTGTCATTGGTTACTCGGAATAATAGAGAGAGAGAGAGAGAGAGAGAGAGAGAGAGAGAAAGAGAAAGTTTCAATATTTTTTTTTGTAGACATAGTTTATATAAAATAAAAAGTTTAATTGGTTGATGCAATAGAAAATATTGCTAAAGAAAAGAAATTGAAGGAAAAAATTAGTTGATTACATGTTATAATTAGATATTATTTGCGAACATTTCATGCGATGGTTATTCAATTTATAATAGGTATATAGTAACATCTTTTTATGATTGTACACTGACTTTTCAAAAAGAAATTAAAAGGATGGAGTCACTAACACCAAACCCTTGATAGGATGAAGAGGAATTCACACCATGAATTTTCATTTTTCAAGCATGAATGATTTGTTTTTGACTATATTGAAAAAATGAATGTACTTTTGATATGTAAAAAATTGCCTAAAAAATACAAATATTTGATGACAAAATTAAAGTTCCTGAATTATATGTGTGTGTGTGTGTAAAATGATCTTCCATCAGAAAAATCCGATCCCCTCTCCTTCTTCTTTCCTCCACAAAGCATTCCTCTTGAAATTAAAATTAAGCTACCACCGACTGAAGTAAGCTCTCAATAAACTCTTTTCTATGGGTTTTCACTGTATTTTCTCGATCAAGTGGGGGTTTTTATCACTTGTTTTTCTAATATTAAGAAATAATCTTTTCAGATTTAATTCATAAATACCACCATCTTCCTATATACAAGTGCATGTTTCTAAATTTAAAAGGCTTAAATGTTTGAATTGAAAATCATGACTCGAAAAACTTTATTGTTCAATAACGGGATGAGATCAACGAGTATATAAATCATCCATTAATGAAATTTAATAATACGTTTTGTTTTTCCATTGATCTATGATAAAAAAAAAAAAACCTCAATTCACATAAATGATTAATTTGAGAGGAAAAAAAAATCATATTAGAGAATTTTATTAGTCTTCCACAAAAGGATTACAAATTAGCCATGAAATCTTGTTTCGTCTAGCATAAAGTAACAAAAAGGGTCGCTAATGGGCGGCCTTCTTGTGCGTGTTTCACCAAGCCTCTTATTTGACTAAAAATGACATAGCTAGGTACACGTTGAATCTGCAAAACACATGGTCAACCCTTGCCCACAAGAACTTCTCTACTCTATTATTTATTTATTTTCCGTGGTTCCATCATTTGTTATTTTCATTTTCTTTATAGAAATTGTTTTTTATGCTTTCTTTACATTTTTTCTGTGGGCCCTTTAGCACGTTCCTGTTGCTCGAACACTTGGTGCTCATGCCTGGGCCATTCCCTCTGTGTTCCCAGAACGTCCCCAGAAGTATGTGTGCTCGCCCTAGTTTTGTCATCTTATACACCTCAATGTTACCTCACAATGACATCAGTACCTGTGCCTAGCCACTTCTATATACGTGTATTTGTACATAGATACTCTCAATTAAGTGCAATATACACGTATTTGTATTTGTATTCTGTGGTTCAATTAATTTGTTAATGGAGAAATTCAATTTGGTTTAGAGCTTGCTACACAAACGCATGCATGGTTTATAGCCAAGTGTTAGGTTGTTTATGTCATTAACGTTTGAACACAGCATTAGCCACTAAGCTAATTGCAATTTTATTGACAAAGCCATCATTATTATGATTATGGGCCGGCCATGATGTGTCTAGTCGCAATGTGCAGTTGTCTCTCCCTCCCTCTTCACCCTTTTATTATGCCAAGAGAGGCAACATTAATGTAATTATTATCAATTGTTATTTTAATCTTTTAAATGTTGATTCAAACGGTAAATAAATTTGTTTTTAACATTATTAATTTGCTTGCAAATATCCTAATAGATCAGTTTTAGAAAAAGTAATATTGAAAACCCTGCTAACATTTGAAAATTAAATAAATTTGCTACCACATTTGTATTATGGAATTGATCTATTTTTATGATGAAAATATTTGTATATTAATTATTGCTCTCTTTAAACCTTGAGTTATGCATATTCGATCGTGTGAAAAATCAAGAAAACATGTATTTGAGACTTCAAAAGGCACGGTGATCATGTGCTAAGCTCTTGTTATTATTGCTAGATCAACAAACAAACATTAAGAAAATGCAATAAGTAGGGTCTAATTAAAGCAATGAAAAACGTTTGAGTGGTAAATAATACTAAAATATAAGGGAAAGCAGTTAATTAATGACCATTTATGAACATCTATCATGGCGGGTGTGTGTGTGTGTGTTTGTGTGTGTGTGTGTGTGTGTGTGGTTAAGAGTCATAAGCCATGACATGGGCAAAAAACAAGGATACGAAATGGTCATTTTCTAAGGAAGAAGGAACATTCCTACAACGAAAGAAGACAAGCAGAAAATCCAAGAGGTGGATGGGGAGAGTGACCTAATATCATTTTTCGTCTATACGAAGTAGAAAGTGACCACCATAGCGTCCTAGTCTGCCATGGCAAAGAGGTCAGTCTATCTTTACATATGTGAGAGCCACATTTCCCTGATCACTGTCTTCTTTCTCCCACGCGCTGCCTCCCTGACCTGGCTAGGTCTGTGCAAGGAAACGTGGTCTGTGAGCCTCAGCCTGCACTCATGAGGCAATATGGTGAGGTTGGCGTTTTGAGCTGCACACTTCAAAAATGTCTATGTCTTCTCTGTTTAGTAGTGATCCATGCTCTTACTTAATTTCAAAAACCCTACCGCTCAAAAGCTTACGCTCCCACCACCAATCTACAAAACTTAATTCTATTCATACACTCATTTAGGTTTGTTGTGCTTGAAGAAGATGCAGTTTGATGTGCAATTATTAGTACAATGGGTGCCAATTACTCTTAATGATGTTCTTTATAGCTTAAGGAATTGAACTTAAGAGAGACGGAATTGAGATTTATGCCATTGTACAATGGCATAGTAAAGATGATGAAAAACCACACTAAAACACTGTCTAACCTTAACTTTAAGCATTATCTCGAAAAATAAATATTTTTTTTAGTTAAAGTATAATTCTCAAGTAAAGTTTTGAATGTTGAGACTAATTCTATGATTAAGCGTAACTATTATATCAAAATAAATTAAATTATATTTTATTTATTTGAGATAACAAATAATTTTTTATAACTAAGTTATTAGAAATTTAATGAATTTTTTATCCTGTGAGTTTATGTATCCTCACAACTATGTTTTTTTATTTTTTTTATAATATTTTGTGTAAAAAAAAAGAGTAGTGTGAAATTGGATTTGGAGGCTGCAATATGGATTCCAGCTCTTGTGATTTTAGATCTTCTTGACATTTTAGGGGATTGAAGAATTACGAGAAAGGTCAAGAAAGAAGGAAGAAGATTGAAAGGTAAGCATCTCTTGAAGCTACATGGCAATTGCCCTAAGGAGAAAATCAGGGTACGGTCACAATACAAGGGGTTTTTGACTCTTTGCGATGGCAAAAGAGGACCCACCTGCCGTCTCAAGCGCGCGTGCCACCGCGTGGGTCCTACTTTTGACTCCAACTAACATCAAAGGGACATGGCACCTCCCCATTGAAAAAGCTTGACCCCCTTTTTTTACCTACCTAATTAGTAATTTCAACGGTTTGGTGCTTTCAAGCTTTTATTATTTTTCCTCATTTTTTTTTACTCTTCTTTTCAAATTATTTGGAGCTAAAAAAATCATGTAAATCATAATGGAAAGAAGCTAATATATTATAATAAGCAATATTAAATTAAGAAATTGAATTTTTTCAATCGTTTTTATTTTCTATATTATTGTTAGAAATTCATGAATATAGGACCCGTGTGACCACTTAGATATATATATATATATATATATATATATATATATATAGTATATTAGTCATTATTAGGCAGTGGTCCATAACTTATGTACATGTACACATATATTTAATTGCGACAATCAATTACAATGGATCTATGCATACAGCTTCACATGAGCAATGAGAATCATCCGTCATGTATATTTCACTCGTGGCAGCTGACAAAATTCTTTGAGTTGATTCTAATGGCCGACTATTGACCTCATACAAATATAAAATATCAGTGTCAACTGAGCTTCAAGTGTTGAAATTAGAGTCTTTAATTTCTTGCGTTTTCAGGGAAAATCAGAACTCAATATATATGAATCTTACCTAACAATTGTCTTTTGGACTTTTGATACTTTAATTTTTCAAAGTCAACTGTTATATATGATCAATTTGCTCTTAAAAAGAGTTCATTACAAAGACTCTTAGACTCTTGAAGAGAGAAAGAGGACAATAATTTCAGCTGAACCACTCTCAATTGCTATTTTGGATAAATTTAAATTTTAAAATTAATAAATTCAATCTTTTTTTTATTTCATCCTATTTTTATAGGTTCTTTTTAATTTCTTGTTGTCCCATTTTATTTGGTTATTTTTGAAAGTCTGAGTTTTATAACAATTTTTTTTTAATCTTGTTCCTTAATATTTATAAACTTTTTAATTAAAACATACTTATTTTAATTTTATTTGGTTTGCTCCCCCGTGGTCTCAAATTCGAGCCCTGTAGTTGCTAATATGATGGCCACTGAATGCTTACATGGTCGTTAATTTTATAACCAGTGAAATTAATTAAGATACACGTAAATTAACCCGAATATTTATGTTAATAATATAAAAAAAGATATAAACAAGGCGGTCCATATAGTTAATTAATTAAGTTAATGTAGCTGACTCCCCTGCTACACAGTACTTCCACTAATTTTTTATCTAAATATTCATTAATTTAAACGATCATATGTTGACGAATTTGATGACTTACCCCATTGACTCTCAATTGATTTTTGCCATGAGATCATCGATTCCAATGTGCTGATCTCTTTACATAAGAAGTTAGGAGCAGCAGATGGTTTGATCAACTGTGCCACTGTTTTCTTAGCTCTGCCTAATGCCTACAATGGCTAGTGATTAGCAGGTCTTCCTTCAATTTCTTTTTGTTGAAAGCAACCTTGCTATATAATCTATATATATAAGTAAAAAGAATAAATGTTATAACATCAACATTAATGAAAGTCAATGAATATTTCCAATTTCGAAAAATAGATACACCGTATGGCATGGAACAAGTCTACTGCATGGGCAAATTGAATAATTTGTGCTCTTCAAAACCTTACGGTAGGCAATTTGGATAATGCATAAAGACTTCACGCAATTAAGACATATATGGGAAGTGATTTGCTCAATCATTTCTACGTTTTCTTTCTATGCTATGAATTTCCATGTGTTATGTCTCGAGAAAATGGGAAACATGATAGCGGTTATGGCTGTGGAATTGACTAGGAATTTCTATATCCAATGACATAACTCTTAATTAAGACTGTTAAGGAACACCCCCAACGAATCATAATTTTTTAGATATCGCTTCACTGTTTTGTGATAATGGTTAGAAATTATTTCAAGATGAATAGTTCTTAGATCTTGGTGTGCTTGGAAGAGTTTCTGCTCTTGTTTTTTAGTGTTTTTAATTTGAAAAAAAATATATTTAATTTTGATATATTTTTTAATATTGTTTTTTTATTATTTTAATTTATTGATGTCAAAAATAAAAATACATCCCCGTCTAATGTATTAAGAGCACGTACCGTGATGGAATCTAGAAAAAAAATTGTCCTTTGGGGACTGATTTCATTCCCAAAAGTAGAAATCTCGTCCCTAAAAGCTTTAGAAATGAAAAAAGAAAAAGAAAAAAGAGAAGAAGCTGAAGATGAAAACCGTGATGAAAGGATTTATGAAAAATTAACCCTTTGTTCTAATAATGAAATTACTATAAATTGTTTTAGAAGACTGATTTACATTGTTCTAAAATAATTTAATGGGACTCAATTTCAATCTTATATCAACTCCTATTTTTTGGGTAATATAAAATAAAAAAAGACTATATATATATATATATATTTATGAAAATTATAAATGAAAATCTCACGAAGTTCTCTAATAAAAAGAAACTACTATTAATTGTTTTAGAATATATTTTTTTTTGTGTTATGGAAAATTAATAAAAATCATCTAATTTTTTAGTTGATTTATATATATATATAAATTTATGAAAATTATAAATGAAAATCTCACGAAGTTCTCTAATAAAAAGAAACTACTATTAATTGTTTTAGAATATATTTTTTTTTGTGTTATGGAAAATTAATAAAAATCAACTCATTTTTTAGTTGATTTATATATATATATAAATTTATGAAAATTATAAATGAAAATCTCACGAAGTTCTCTAATAAAAAGAAACTACTATTAATTGTTTTAGAATATATTTTTTTTTTGTGTTATGGAAAATTAATAAAAATCATCTCATTTTTTAGTTGATTTATATAACACTTTAGTGGTTTTTTTTTTTTTTTCACGCGCCAAGGATTAGAATCCATGGCAGGTAGAAGCCAAACCTCCTATACCCTCCACCATCATGCATTTGGGACCGTCTGTTCTATATGGTCCTATTTCTCAGGTTTATCTTTACTTCTTTTTCTGTTTACTAATCAACAATGAATACCAACCGTTGGATTTAATAGAGAAAGAACATTATTCGTGGAAAACTATGACGTGTCATCTTGATCCATCCCCATCATAATCATAACCATGCCCATAAAGAACAAAAACTTGCATCCAAAAAATATTTAAATAATTTTGTTGTGTAAGTTAGAGTTAATAAAAATTGAAAATTTAGGCAACATTTTAAAATTTTAGATTTAAATTATTATTTATTTTGATATTAAAATTAATTCAATTTGAATTTGTGCTCATGTAGTAATTTTCTATAATTTGTTTTATAACATTAGTCCAATGAATCGATCAAAATCTATAAATTAATTCAAAATCTAATAAGAAATGATTTTATGATCATATTATATAAGATATAGATAAAGAATATTGAAGTGTGTTTGATATTATAACGCAAAGTGCTTTTTTACATAGTATTTTTTTTTATTTGAAAATATATAAGAATTTTTTAATACCAACAAATTAAATAATAAAAAATATAAAAAAACATCAATTTCATGTTTGTTTTAAACTATATGCGGTTCCAAACTTAAAAACAAATTGGTGTCTTAGAAATAATAATAATAATAATAATGGAAAATCATTTTTTTAAAAAAATTGTATCACAAATAATTAAGAAAAAGTGAGAACAAAAAATAATTGAAACAAAAGTAAGGAAAAAGAAAAAAATTCGATTCAAAATGCTTCCTCTCATTTGTCCAATCATCCCCCTTTGATATGTCAACTATCAATTATTTCTGGTAAATTCCCTTGCCCGTACCCCTCAACCGTTTCATATATAATATTACATAGATTACATTCCCTCAGCCATACAATATATAGCTTCACTATAAAGAGAGATCATAGCTAAGCTAAGCTCAAAGTCACAGGTTGCAAGAAGACACACCCACAAAGAGAACTCGAAGATTATTAATATAACAAGTTTTTGGCCATGGCGGAGGAGTTTCAGGCCGGGATTTGTGGCGAAAACTGGTGGATGAATTCGTCGAAAAGCGTGTTCATGGGCGGCTTGTCACCATGTTCTACGGTGAGCATCGCTAGTGATCATATGGGAACTTATGGATCATGGACCACGGCTGATATGGTAGACTTGAAGGCAAGGTCAATATCATGCAAGGAGTCTAATCATATTACTACCAGAGTGTCCGATGCCTCTATACCTTTCCTAAATTCTCAGAAACCTCAACAGGCTGATTCAGATAGTGGTGGTAGCAGTATTTTGATTGACTCCACCTTGCAAATGATGGGGTATGGCCTTTCGTCGTCATCTTCGTCATCATCGGATTGGAACCAAGCTTTACTGTAAGTTTGTTGAACATGCTGTTCCTTTTCCTGTTTTGTATTGTTTTGTTTTTCTTTTTCTTTTTTCCCTTCTTAAATTCAGATTATGGTGGAAGTCCAAGTTGAAGGTCTTAAAGTCCGAAGAGTTTCATTTCAATTACAAGTTAGAAAAAAAATTCATGGCTATGTTTATTGTTTCTATTACAAAAAGCAAGTCAAAATGATCATCATTTTTTTATCAAGTGGTAAAGATTTTAAATCAGTGATAAGAATCCTTGATCTTCTTGCAGTCGTCCTAGGAATGGAAGAACTGAGAGTTACAATTCCATGATGCAAGAAGAGATGAATTCAGGAGGACTAAACTCTTCTCAAATCCAAAAAGATTGGAGTCCAAACAGCTATACAAGCACTGCTGAAGATTTTTCCTTGGATCAACAGAGGCTCAATCCGGTTAACAGTTCCGGCAATTCGCCACCAACTTGCCAGGGATTTTCTACAGGCTTTTCAATGGAGCCATCAGCATCTTATGGCTACCCTTCAACATTGATACAAAGTTTATTTGAACCTGAGCATCCTCATCCACAACAAGCACAGTCTCTTTTCAACAACAGGTTTATGAATTACTTGTCGCCAACAGCTCCAAATTATGGGACCAACATGACTGAATTGTCATCTCCTTCTTGGCCTAAAGTATCTCCGTTAATAAAATCTTCTTTTCCAAAGCAACAGCCTAGCACTTTGCACTTTACTAACAACACACCCTATTGGAATGCCTCGCCAACTAGAATAAACGATATTAGAGCAAACCTTTTACCCCCATCACAGTCTCAATTTCTTGTGCCAGCTTTTGAAGAGAAATCCAGTTGCTCCAACCTCACTACAAAGGTAATTAAAGATGATGATTAAACATTCATTAACTAGCCTTGTTCAACAATTAGTGACTAGGGTTTCGTACTAAACATAATTTTTTCTGTGTATTCACAAATTCCAGCCTAGCAAAGAAGTTCGAGACTCGGTTTCGGTAGTTAAGAAAGGAAGCGAACCAGCTTTCAAAAGGCCTCGAATTGAAACACCATCTCCATTACCAACGTTCAAGGTATAGAGAACTCTAAGCATCGAGCTCTTGATGAGTGCTAGAACGTACTTGACATATTTTTTTCATTTTCTTTCTTGGTTGATTATCTTTTCATCTTTTGAAGAAGTGAATGTGAAGATGTTACTTTGTTATCAGGTCCGGAAAGAGAAGCTAGGAGACCGAATAACTGCCCTCCAGCAATTGGTTTCACCTTTCGGAAAGGTTAGCTTTTGGATTTTTCTATTTTATTTCAAATAGTACAAATACCAAAATAAGTCTTTGCTTTATGATTCAATTGAAAGCTCACCCTTTAGCCATGTACTCTACCTTGTCCAGACTGATACCGCATCGGTTCTCCATGAAGCTATCGAGTACATCAAGTTCCTTCATGATCAAGTCAGTGTATGTTCTTTTATCTTCCTGACACCAGTATTCGAGTGTTTAATCCATTGATTCTCACTCCTTAATTCAAATTAAGTAGAGTAAGGGGAAAAGGACACAAGTTCCAGTACTACTCTTAAGAACCGTGTAAATGTTTACATACTTTAATTAATGGGAAACCTAGACAGGATTAAAATATATTTAAGTGCTTAAATTGAGGGATTATTTGTTAATATATGTTTTTGTTTTTGTTAATGTAGGTGTTAAGTACTCCATATATGAAAAACGGCAACCCCATTCACCATCAGCAGGTATAACAATTCTTTATTTCTTCATGTTGATTACTTTTGGCCAACACTTCCACTAGATGAATCAAAAGACTCTTTTGAAGCATAATTAATTGATTTGATATATATTCATATTTACAGGCTCCAGCTGACAAACTGAATGACCTAGAAGGGCCAAAACAAGATCTAAGAAGCAGAGGGCTATGTCTTGTGCCTGTCTCCAGCACATTTCCTGTTGCTAATGAGACCACAGCTGATTTCTGGACACCAACATTTGGTGGTACTTTCAGGTAGAAGGATGATATATAGTTAAGCTAGCTAAACGTACAGCTTCTATCCAATGATCGAGTACTGATTCTAAATATCTGTAGTGTTGTATCAATCCAACCAAGATGGAAGGAAATGATCATAACTTCAATATAGGAATTGAGAAGATTATATTAGGAGCTGAGCTACTGCATTGCTGTGCTAGCTAGCTGTATCAGTCTTGAACGAAAAGCTAAAGAAAACAAATGAAAAAAGAGAAAAGGGAACTCAAGCTTCATAGATGGACAGACAATGCTGGGCCAGCTGCAAGAAGAATTAATGATGTTAGGCTAGCTAATGATCATTAGGAGCCTCTGGAGATCAAGAATATTATAAATATCTATAAGGATTATTAATTAATCCAAGTTGTAGTGCTGGTTAATTAACTAGTAGTTTAAAGGTGGGATTAGGCACAGGAACAACTGCTAAATTCAGCTAAATTTAACAATAGTTGTGAAATTAGAGATTAATTGTATGTTGTTGTATTGTTACATATGAGTGGGGTGAAGTTAGCAGATTGGGATAGAAGGCCTTTTGTTCCTGTTGCTCTAAGATTGTTGTGGATGGCACCACCAGTCCACCTTTTTCAATATATTGGCATTGTTATTATTGATGAAAGAAAAAGAAAAACAGAAATAAAGGGATCATTGTACTCATTGGCTTGTTTTTTATTCATATATATATATATATATATATAGAGAGAGAGAGAGAGAGAGAGAGAGAGAGGAGTGAGTGGAGCTTATTTGATTGGTTTGTACCTTTTTCTTTTGTTTATGTGTTTGGATTGTGCATGATAGTGCTAAGTCAGAGGGCGGCCCACTATTCCTGCTTTTAGGGTTCTTGTTTATTTTTTTCAGATGAAGAGATATATGTGCATGCACGCTTGTGTATGAATTATTAAAGGTTGTTAATAATGAGATTTGAATCTAAGAAAAGAGTCTCGTCTCCATAAATCTTGAATCAATTTTTAACCAAGGCTAAATCCTTGGGATTGTTAGAGATGATGGTGTCTATATTCTCACCTACACACTCATTTTCAATTGTGATACAAGGCACACGAGAATTCAAGATTGAAAAAATTTATTATTCTAATTTTTTGCTACGAGTAAGTTTTGAATTCAATGATTGAGTGTTTTACGTTAAGTATGTTTATTAGATGTAAATAAATTATAAATACATAACAATAACAATAATCTCAATGGAAATCCTTGGCATTCTGATAAAATGTATATAACAATATAAAGAAAATTATTTTTACTATACATTTTTTGTGGTCATTTAACCAAGTATGATGAAAAATATATTAATTTAGTAAAAATTATATTATATCTATAACCAATATTTAATGCATGTCATTAAAACGCCATTAGAATCCAATAAATTATCTAAACTTAGGCTCGTTTGATAATGCAATTCAATATATTTTCTAAAATGTTTTTTAAATTATTTTTTATTTGAAAAAATATTAAATTATTACTTTTTAAAATGTTTTTTTTAATAATCTTGATGTACTAATATCAAGACTTAAAAAATAAATATAAATAAATATAATTTCTATATATTTTTAATTAAAAAACTCTTTTACAAAAATATTTTACACTGTATTACTAATAAACACACACTTAATATAAATGTCATTAAGCATACACACACAAAATAATATCAGTTATTTGAAATTTTATTATAAATTGTTTTATATACAAGGGAATTATAGTTTTGAAAGAATTGGGCACTACAATTCACTTTTTTCTATTTGGACATGAATGAACATATACATGAGAGCGAGAAAGAGAATGCAAATCCTTACTTCAGGTAGCTCTCGCTAGCTTATTAAGCATTCTCAATGGTTGTCACTTAATTAAAAGTTAATCCCTCCCTAATCATTTCTGCTTTGTACTGTTAATTTATGTCAAAAGTGTTGCTTCTAGGGTAATAATTGTACTTGTGCACAACTTTATTCAACATGAATATCCAGCATGCAATATTGTTATAATTACTGCTGTCTTAATCCATTTCTTCTGTTCAGGCTATAAGAAAATAATAACTATTACAATGTTGAATATGAATTTTGATTTCCACAATTTATCTCATCCATATAATTAATTGGAGTTTATTTTTTATAATAATAAAATAAACATTTCACTAGACAACCTTTTTTTTCGTAAGCTAGTTTGTTCATCAATTAAAACTAGATCTCTTCTCTAACTGATTTTTAGACAAATCAAAATAAACATATCGATATTACTTATTAAAGACTTGTATATATTTAGAAAAGATTTATTATTCTTGTCTTATAATCTTAACATTAACTATTGTTCAAACAAATCAAAATAAACATATCAATATTACTTATTAAAGACTTGTATACATTTTAAAAAGATTTATTATTCTTGTGTTATAATCTCAACATTAAATATTGTACATTGCCCTACATATATAAGTAGAAAAAGTTGATTGACTAATAGGTTAAGTCTCTTATTATTCTCAACTTGTTATCAGAACCATTACACTTTAAAACTCTCTTTCCATCTCTTCAATGGACTCTTCGTCTCAGCCTACGGTGCACACTTCTTCTTATCCCTTTGCTTTGGAAGCTTCCCTGTTGTTGCTGTGAATCCTCAGTCTTCTTATTCTCCCTATACTTTGGAATCTTCCCTTGCTGCTTATTGCTATGCAACCTTTCCTTGTTGTTGTAGATGCACATTTGGTTGCCGACAAGCGAATTCTGCATTATCTTAAGGATATGGTTTAATTCCTTTGGTCTTCATATTACCCATAACTCTTTCTTTTCCTTGTATGGTTTTACAAATGGTGATTGGACTAGTAGCGTTGACGATCATAAGTCTACAAGTGACTATTTTTTCTTTGGACATACATCGATATTTTGAAAGTCAGGAAAACAATGCATCATGGTTCGTTCTTCTACCGAGGTTGAATATAATTAAAGCCTTAGCTAATGACACTTTTGAGGTCATATGATTTCAATATTTATTATCACATCTACATATTACTCCTTTTTTACGCGCCTATAATTTAGTGTGATAATTTAATTGCTTCCTTATTTGTCCACCAACCCTATCTTCTATGCTCGTGCTAAGCATATTGAGGTTGATTATTATTTTGTACATGATAGAGTTGCTATAAAGGCCATTCAAATTCGTTTTATTTCTTCTAAGAATCAGCTTGCAAATGCTCTTACAAAACCTCTCTCCACTACTTCTTTTACTGCTCTTAGGTTCAACCTTCGAGTTATGCCTTCATCCTTAGCTTAAGGGGACATATTGTAGTGTACAACATATTAAAAGCTTGTATATATTTTAAAAAGATTTATTTTTCTTATGTTGTAATCTCTAGATTAACTAGTGTACATTGCCATGCATATATAAGTAAGAAAGGTTGACTAACTAATAGGTTAAGCTTTTTATTATTCTTAAATATCACGATATGTGTTTATAAGGTTAAAGCCGCTATTTCATTTCACATCAATTTCTTTGACACAAAACAAATAGTTTTAGTAAGGCTATCCTTTATTTAATTTTTTTTATCATGGTGATTGTTGCACGTGTGCGGCGTCGTGGCGAAAATGTTCCACTTCAATCTAAATATGTATCTATTTATATGGCAAATATGGGGAAACAAGAAATTCTTATCGTTTATCGGTGGAAAATGGAATGGGAGTTACCACTTGGTATTTTGGTTACTAGGAACCCTAATTGGTCTCAGAAATCGGGTACGGGGACTGATTGCGTAAAGGGAATGTATTAGTACCCCAAATACATCTTACCTAAGGTAAGCTGCATTGTTTGATTGTCTGATAAAAAGCTAAGGTGTTATTGTATTTCTATTTATTGGTCTGTCTATGGTTCAAGAAAACTCTTCCTTAGTAAGGAGGTCTTTATCTTATCGGGTAAAAACCTAATCGTTCTAACGTTTATATGAAAACTATATTTTTAATATCAGGAATACGTTTTACGTATAAATTCATAATCCCAGATAATAAAATAAGACAAAAAGTTTTATTTTAGAATTTTGACATATTGGCCTAGCTCTCATGGTTCTAAACAAACTTGTTGTTAAAGCCAAAGTGCATTCTAATACATATATTTTTTAAATTTCCTTTGTTGTATGAAAATATGATGTGATGATTTTTTTCTTTTATTTTGGAGAGATTAGGCCGTATGCATTAAAACAAAATATTTTTTTTTTTTTGATGTCTTGACGAAAACCGGGTATTTTAATACTGGATTTGTATCTTTTCGGTATAAAAATACAAACCAGTATTAAGTAATTTTGATAAAAATATACAGGAAAATCAACAATTTTTTTAAGAATTTTTCAGAATTTTGAAAACAAAACATTTTTTTATTTTATATTTTTTTGATGTCTTGACGAAAACTTGGTGTTTTAATACTGGATTTGTATCTTTATGGTATAAAAATACAAACCAGTATTAAGCAATTTTGATAAAAATATGCAGGAAAATCAACAAATGTTTTAAGGATTTTTCAGAATTGTTTTTTTTTTTATATATCTATATATATAAATAATATAAAAACAATATAATATATAATATATAATATATAATATTAGATGGGCTGGGCTGGGCCGGACGCAGCCCCAAAAGGGTTGGGCCGTTCTCTTTCTTTTTAGTCTGGGCCAAACCCAGCCTAGACAGCAGGGCTGGGCTAGAATTAGTCTGGCCTACAAAATATCAAGGTTGGGTGAGAACCAGCCTGGCCCAGTTAAGGAAACCCATCAGTGCTGGGCCAGAACCAACCTAGCCCAGCATAAAAAAACCAACAGGGGGGAATTATTCCCCCCCTCCTTCTGCATGTAGAACGAATGTTCTGCATGCAGGAGGAAACGCAAGCAATGAAAGAAATGAGGGGGAAGAAGAGTTTACCTAGCGCGGAGGAGGTGGTGCCTTGCTGGTCAGACTGCTTCATTGGCGGTGCTATGGTGGAGGCCGGTGGCGGTGTCGTTGCTCACGGACGGTGGCTCCAAGCAGCGGTGTTACTATTTCATGCGGCAGAGACAGTGGTTCCTGCTTTTCCCTTCTCCTCTATTTTCTTCCCTCTTCTTCCGCTACGTTTCCTTTTCTTTTTGCTCTTGCTTAGGTGTTTTTTTCAACAACTGTTCCTCTTCCTATTTCAGTAACGTTTTTTCCTTAGCCCTCACGGTCCCTATCTTTTATCTCTCACAGTCCCTCTCGGTCTGTTTTCCCTCATAGTCCCTCTCCCATGTTTCCTGCTTCCCCATTTTCTTTCGGTCCCTTTCCTTTTTGTTCTCTTTTTTTCTCCTCTCCACGTTCTCTCTCGTTTTGTCCTTTTGTGCATGCTTGCGTTGGGTGGTATTTATAGGGCACAAGGAGCGGGAGCGTCCCTATTGCCACCCTACCACGACGCCGGGTTGGCTAGCTAATGGGCGTGGCTAGTAGGGTGCGGCTCCCTCGGTTTCTCATCATAAGAGTGCATGGGGCTTCGGGCTTTGGCAGGGCATGCGGCCCGCGGGGGTTAATGAAGAAAGAAGAAGAAAATAATAAAAAAAAACTCCCTACCTTCCCTTGCTGCATGTCAAGGGGAAGGAGAAGGAGGAACAGTGTCGCTCAAAACAACATTATTTTGTTCTTTTTTTAAAAAAACATGAAACAACGTCATTTTAACCAAAACACGCCGTTTCATTTAAATATGGCGCCAACATATTCATTTCAAAATCAGTTCTTAATTTATCCTTTGCTCTTTTAAGTCCTCGAAATTTAATTTTGATTTTAAGAATTAATTCAATCGCCTCCCTGCCAATTTCAATCGTCGCCCCTATAGTTGGCCGCCTTTTTCACTTTAATCCTTGGTTTTGAATTTGTGCATTTTGACCCTTAATTGATTAATAAACTTCAAATTTCTTCAATTTGATCACTGAATCGATCAATTACAGACCCTCTATTTACACACTTTTTTCCAATTTAGTCCTTGGTTTCGCATTTCCTTAATTAAGTCCCTAATTGGCCATTAAACTTCAATATTTATGCAATCAAGCCCCTAATTTGACTAAATCAACTCTCAAAAATTATAATTTGATCCCAGAACTTTAATTTCATCCAATTAAAGCCCAAATTGACTAAAAAGAATCAATTTTTCTTGCAATCAAACCCTCTATAAATTCAATTAAACCTTCAATAAAATCCAATTGAGTCCATAAACATCTAATTTTGGGCTTTTCTCCTCAAATTGACTTTCCTTTTCCAACAGGGCTCTCATTATTCAAGAATATACTGTCAAAATTTCAATCTTTGTATTTTTAACCTTCTTAACTAATTTTTCTGATAATTTTCTGAGCGCTCCCGCCTCCTATTATTTTTTCTAATTTCTTCCAACTATATATTTATTTATTATTTATTATTTTATTTTTATTTTTATTATTTTATTTTATTTTATTTTTTATGGAACCCAAAAATAGATTACAACAGTGATCAGTCTTTGCAAAATTCATGTTCATGCATTTCAAAGAAGCTTTTTGCTAGTACTTGATGTTAACAGGAAGGCTTTGCAAATAATCTTTACTGTATGTGAAAGTTTTGTGCACTTTCAAATAAAGCAAATACAATAAATTAAGTCATGACTACTCACTTCGTAGCTCATGAAGAAAAGCAATCAATATTCCTATAAAGTTTGTAATTTACTTATCACTCATCCTTTTTGTGCATTTATGGCATAAGAATCCCTAGCTAAACAAGCCATCAACATTTCAAACACTAGTAATTGCTGTATATATACATATCTTTAATGCTAGAACTTCATAGAATCATAAAAATATCAAACCCGTAAAGCAAAAGCTTGTGAAATATAAGTAGGGAATACAAATTGATCATGAAGAGCCTAATCATCAACTGTGCAACATTCATATATGCTTAAAATTCAAGAATTCATGTGATGACAAGTGACTAATCATAAGAAACAAAGGTGCTTTAATGGCTAATATATATCTTCTTGATTGGTATCTCTTACACTTGCTTTTTCTGAATTTTTTCATGACTTTGGAATTGATCAATCGGTTTGTTGATGGGGTATATCATGCATAGCATACCTTCAAGCCTTAGGATCGGTATATAGCATCAATGGAATTGAATTTTATTTTTTTTGGCCCCTAATGTGAGGTTAATAAAAAGAAGAAACATAAAGAGAATACTAAAAAGGAAAAGCATCTAGGGCATCATTGCGATGTTAATAAAGTATGTGACTCCCAGCTGCTGCTGTAGTTACATTCTTTTACTTTAATAGCTTACTTTTCTTTTTTCTTGTTTTGGCTAATCAATGGAAAACTTAAACAATTCAAGATGTCTTATGCTAGAAGTTTTCTTTCGTGCTTAAAAGGGTTATTTCTTTTCTTCCCACGTACTTTAAGTCTAATCTTGCAAGCCGTTAAATAATCAAAACATATGGCTTGAGACTTTGAAAAGATGATACATATCTATATATATAAAGGTTCTTTACTGGCCAAGATGGTAAGCTTTCTCATTAATAATAACTTCTGTGTGGTCCTCGATCGAGTTGTCAATCTCTTTGACCTTATTTCTCTACCAACTAGATTGTTATTAACTTAACGATCTCAAATCGCCTTTAATAGGAAATGGAGGTATTGATTTGATCCAATGTATTTTACATGATTTTGTTTAAGCAAATGTTCAAAGCACAGGGACCATGATGATTTTTAGCCCTTTGTTTTTCACTGTAATGCATTTCTGGTGTTGGAAGAGTTCGCTTTGAAAGCGATGAGGCCCAGCCAATTCTCTTATAGTTAGGTCTTACCATTGATCTTGGGCTACCTGAAAATTTGGGCCATGGCTAAGACTTCGACGAACAGCACAAAGACCAAAAACAAGTGATGTCATGTGTGTTGTTGCTGTCCTGGTACCCAAAAACCTTGGCCATGGGGCTTTGGTCAGTGATGTAGAAATAAGGAGCGGATGTCCAAAACATAAAAAAAAAATGCAGAAAGTAATTGGAAAGATTATACAGTAAATAGATAATAAACTGACAAGGAAAATCTAGAACTGCAAAAAATTTCTTCATAAATGCGAGGACATCTCTCGTCCGAGATCAAATTGGACACTCGCTTAGAGACATTCCACTACAGTCCAGAAAAAAACAAAGCAAAAACAAAATGGAAAAGAGGGAGGGAGAAAGAGAGAGGTGCACATTGCTTCTGTTGGAAAATTTTATAGCGATAAGAAGTAATTAGATTCATCTTTTATATATATATATATATATATATATATAAAAGACAAAAAAAATCTTAAGTTAAGATATTCTTATTATTATTTTATAAAACATGAATTTTATTTTCTTCCTTGTCTGTTTTTGTCTTTTTCTTTAATATAGATTCAAAAAATAATTAATAAAATATTGATAGTTACTCCTTTTAACACCATAAGATTTTCTCTATCTTAAAGCTTGTCGCACCTTGTCAACCTTGACTTGGTTAAAGTGCCGGTCACTGGATTGTTAGATCAATCAATATAAATCTTAAAAGCTATATTGTATTTATAAAAAAAAATTAAAAAAAAATTGAGTTCACTTAATTGGGGCTAGCCTGAATTCGGTTAGGTTAACCAAGTCTTGGGTTGACTCGTTCAGTCAGCAGGCTTGTCCAAACTGGTTAAAAAATAAACTCGACTCAGATTAAGCTCTAAATCAGTGGGTTGCTAGTTTTAAAAAATAATATAAATTATATATTGAGATTTCATCTAAAAGTTTAAGCTTTTGGGTTGAAATGGTTATTTGACATGGTATTAGAGTATTGATAACCAAACGGTCACGAATTCGAATCTCGTTATTCTCATTCTAATTAATAAAAATTAAACATAAGATAGTATAAGTTTGTGGAAGTTTCAAGTCTAAATAACTTTAACTTGAATAGTTATATTAAAAAAATTTAATATAAATTATATATTTACACCTCATCTAATAACTAAAATTTTTAGATTTATCAACCTGTCAAGTTGAGTGTAATAAGTATACTATAAATTTAAAAAAGAAGTTAGTAAAATCAACAATCTCCCCACTTGGAGATCTATTTTTTAAATTATAACAATTAGAGGATCAATTGTTATTTAAATTTGACAACCTTTTATTTTTATATTCTACTTTTTCTCTCTCTTATTTTTCAGACTTGGGACATTCCAACACTCCCTTGTAGAGTATTGAGATTCGAGGATTGTCCTTCTTTAAAAACTGAAAACATAAAAATGAAACTTTGTTATCCTATCTGATGCATTAAGGTTCTGAAATACAGGGCTTCTAAATTCAAACCTGTTAACCATTTCATTAGCTCATCATGAATTGATGAGTACCTGGTCGATCATGAGTAGTATGCCTAATATTCATAGCAGGATCCTCTTCAAAGCAAGAACATGAGCAAATACAACATCAGAATGTATCTACCTATTTTGTTCTTTCCACATAGGTGATTTCATTTCATTCTTCTTCTTCTTCTATTCTGGGCATTTCATGCTTCTTCCCCCTTTTCATGTTTTATTCTACCGTTTTCAATGCACCAATGACAATGATTAATGATGTAGTGTACTTTAAATTTTGAATTTTTATACTAGCAGCTACGTTCATTATGTTGGATAGTTTTGACGAGCACATTTATGGATGGAGTCAGCTACAAATGAGATTTTATTTTAGCCAGCCAGCCAGAAAACCAACAAAATTAACTCATATCTCTATTTTAACAGAAAATTGACTTCTAAGAAATGTTCCCATCCAAAGAAATAAATTAGTTACCCTATCTAAAGTTCTAGAACAGTCGATTCTGTTCTTCATAGGAAAGGCAGTGTCAAAATTATGTTGGAAAACATCATTTTACAGTTCTGAGGTTAAATTCTACCAACAAACAAGGTCTTGAGGGGCAGAAATTCAGAAAGGGTGCAGTTTGGAATGAAGCAGCTTTTCTTCGTACTCTTACAATTGACCTAGCACTTGCCTGCACGAGATTTCATTTTCGATCAATCCATAGCCTCATAGTTAAGCTAGGTCAAATGAGGTATATCACCTTAGCAAAACTTAATGTAGCCTTTCTGCCCGGAAGGTTTTGACATTGTTGCAGTAGAAAACTACGAAAGAAAATTGAACCTTTGATGATCTTCCAAAATCTAGGATAAATAAATAATAGGTTTGTCATTACCCATTTTTGGGTTCTTTCCAATTACATTTTCTTTTCTTCAAAAAAAAAAAAAAAAAAATACCGTTTTTGAACGGCACTGTTCTCCTTCTTCCCTGCCCATGCAGAATGCAGGGAAGAAGAAGATTTTAAATCTTTTCTCGCTATTCTCCCTATCTGTCTTGCTCTCCTCACTTGTCCAAAAACAGAAGCCACATTCAATAACCTGCCACCATTAATGCAAGCCATGACCAGCCACCCTACCCTGTGCAGAGACATTGGCAGGGTAGCGACCTTACCCTGCGCCATGGCAGGGGTAAGGTGCCCCTCTCTTCCTGCGCCAATAAATACAGAGGGGGGATAGAGATAAGGGAGGGAATTTTGGTGAGAAAGAGAGGAACGAACCAGGGGATTTTGAGGGTGGAAGGAGAGTGAAAGAACAGAAAAAAAACCAACAAAGAAACAGAGGGACAAGGGAGAAGATTACAGAGGAAGAAGAGAAAAGGGGGGCGCCACCGCCTACCTTCCTCACCACCCACCGTTTCTCCTTCCTCATCTTTGAAACAGCGTCCACCGCAGCAGCAACATCAATGCCGCCACTGCCCCCAGCACTGCCAACGCCACCGTCATTCTTCCTCGTACTCTTGCCATCTTCTTCCCCTGCTAGTTTCGCTGCAACACTCATGAAGAAAAAAGGAGAAACTTGTGCATCTGCATAAAAGAAGGAACTGCAGCAGCCTGTGCATCTCTCTCTCCGACATTTGAAGCAGCACCACCACCACCACCGCCATCATCATCACCGCTAGCTGCCACAGTCCTCCCCATCATCGATAACAGCCCCTGCACCGTGAGAAACAAGAAGAAGCAAAAACAGAGACAGACAGAGGAAGCCACGCATACACAAAGAAAGAAGGAGAACCACCGTCTAGAACCACCGGCCACCACGCCATTCTTCCTCTTGGCCGTCACCAGCTGCACCGTTGGATACCCACTGCAGAGAGGGAAGAATATTATTGACAGAACGAACGAAATAACAGAGGAGGGAAGAATATTGTTGACAGAACGAACGAAATAACAGAGGAGAGAAGAAGAAGAATCAGCGTCTGCTACCGCAGCCGTCCACCGCAACAACAACGCCTCCGCCACAACAAGCCACCGTCAACCCAGCTCCCTGAGCGCCTCCATTCCAGGTAACTCTCTCCCCCTCGTCTCCATTTCCCGATTCATTTCCTTGCAACGTGCACTGTGCTGAGTCCAGCCCAATATAAAATAGACTGAATGTTATTTTGGGTTGATCTCAGTCCCATTTCTTTTTTGGCTGGGTCCGGCCTGTTAAAAAAACAAAAAAAAAAATTATTTCATGCATACAGTCAAGTCCTTTAAAGAAAAAAAAAATCAAATCAAATCAAATCATACTGCATTTTCATACAAAAAAAAAACTTCACAAAATATGTTTTAGCATGCATTTTGATTTTAATAATCAGTTTATTAAAGTCACGAGAACTTGACCAATATTTCAAAAAATTCTAAAAAATATTTTATTTTATTTTAATATCAGGGATTATGAATTTATACATAAAACGTATTCTCAATATTAAAAGGTAATTTTTTTGTTGATGTTAGAATGATTAGGTTTCACCGATAAGATTTCCTTACCGATGAAGACTTTTCTTAAACCATAGATGGACTTTTCAAAAACCCATTAGGTAGGGTGTATTTAGGGTGCTAATACCTTCTCTTTACGCAACTAATCCCCGTACCTGATTTCTAAGATCAGTTAGGGTTTCTAGTGACCAAAATACTAAGTGACGACTTCCATTCTATTTTTCCAACATATTAAACATGTGTTTTTTCATCCTGATGTTTCTTTAATTGTTCTGCTCTCTAGTGGGCATTAGAGACAGTCAACATATCAAACATATTAAGGACATCTTAGAATTGAATCTGCAGTCCCCCAATATATAGCGCAACCCGCGAATCCTCGTCCTCAACAATCGCATCTCGTGACACTAACCGGTAGAAATCCGTAGTGTAGTCATCAACTAATTGGTTTCCCTGTCTTAAATTTTGTAACCGTTGGTAAAGCGTCCGTGTGTAGTTATATGGTAAAAACGCAAAACGCATGTGTTTTTTCATCTTGTCCCAACATGTGATCTTTCCTTTTCCCTGTGGAGTCCTTGTTTTCTTCACCTGTTGTCACCAAGCCCCTACTCGACCTTTGAGCCTTGTTACAACCAGGGCTACTTGTTTATTTTCTGGAACTTGCTTAAATTCTAAAACTTTATCTACCATATTGATCCAGTCGAGGTACTCATCCGCTTGCAAACCATCATGGAACTTTGGTATGTCGACCTTGAGGCCTGTCTCCCAACACCACGATTCATCATTCACCGATCTCTTCTGTGCTGGTTGAGGGGCAAATGGATTTTCATCACTTTCAGACTCCTCTTCCATATCTTATGGATTCGGATCCTGATGTTGAGCCATCGACGCTGCTAACTGGCAAGTTAACATCTCGACTTGTTGTTGTAATCGTACAATCTCATCACGCTCGTAGACTTCATCCAACGGTTGTTAATGAAGGTTCGGTAGGTTCGTACGTCTTTTTGATGCCATAACGACGATAACTGACCGAACTCTGATACCATCCTAATATAGACCAAAACAAAACTCACACATGTTCCAACACACAAGGGTTTCTTTGATCTATAATTCCGCAGAAAACAGAAGAAAGAGAGATATTTTAAGTTAACTACTCAAATAAGTTTTTGTTTTATTCTATCTCATCGTAAAGTGATTACAATCAAATAAATAGAGAAACTGAACTCTTAAACTTCTAAAACAACTCCATTAAATCAGGAAATAGTCCTGCATTAATTGGAAAATAAAAGCTAAATGAAGAAACGTAAAGAAAACTAAATTCTTAGACTCCTAAAACAAACAACCCCGAATTAATTGGGAAAATAAAAGCTAAATGAGGAAACAGAAAGAAAACTCCAATTGTCACGTAAGAAACTTAAAATGCCTGGTTGTGAAAGTTATGACCCAACAAAGTCAAACACTTTGTTGTTTTGGGTGCTCTAAACGCCCCAAATATAAGCTTGCCACCTGGTCTGCATCACAAACCCAAGTATTTTGAGTCAATTTATAAAATTTAGGTAAAAATTACTGACTCATCACCCTCACACCTTGATGTACATTTTAAATTGTGCCCAGTGAAAAAAAATGCACTCTTACTATGTATTTGTTTGCTCTAGCATTCGTTGAAAATGATGCTAATTAAACTTGTTGACGTTTACTAGAGGAGCAACTATGCTTCTGGATGACTTTAATTTATCAAAGCAGCCTAGGACTAAAGAGTTTAAATGGTCGATATTTTGAACAAAATTCAACACAGGCGCCATTCCTTCCACAGAATCAGCTCCTTTTTTAATTCCTTGAGCTAGTCTTGCAACATGTCCATACATGGAGTAGCAACTGCAATGGCAAGGGGCAGAAGGGAAAAAACCTGTGGTGTAAAAATAAGGAATAAAGGCCCAAAACAACAAAAGAATTGCAGAAAGGCAAAAGCAAATGAAAAGACCACACAGTAATAATAGATAATAAACTGTCAAAGAAAAATGTTCTGACCAATATCCTATGAGGTCTATTTTTGAATTAGAAATATAAATTTGACGACTCTTTACTTTTATATTTTATAGGTGCATTAAACTCAAGCATCAATGGTGAATGTATTGTACTTGAGAATTGAAATTACAACCACACCTAATATATTCATCACTCTCCTCTAGAAGCACATGAAATCTACTTGATTTGATTGGACTGATATATTCTTCACCCTCCAGACTTATTCATGCTTCTGGTATTCCTTCTGCAGCAAGATTATTGGAAGCTGTGATTAAAGATGGTAACTGGTTGGCCCAATTCTGGATCTGATGACATGATAGAAATCCAGATGTCTATATGCAGTGCTGTGCTGCCTTATCCTTCTGTTAATGATAGTGTGATTTGGCAGGCTGTGTTCTAATTGTTTTTTTACAGTCTTGGGAATTGATCAGGTATAAAAGTTAATTGGTATAAGTTTTAATCTTGGCTTGTTATTCTTAACAAGTTATCTACAAGAGCGTGACAGTTTCTTATGAGGAGAAATATTATTGCTGATTGCCTTCTTTGTGGTGCTGCTAATGAGGTTCGTGATCACCTATTTTCTCAAAGCTTATACTCTAAATCAGTTTGGGGTACTATATTGCTTAAATGTGGGTTTTCTAGGCCTCCTGGTGGCTGCATATTAGAGTTTCAGTGGGCGAAAGAATTGTTGTAGAAGAGAACCTTTACGTCTGTGATTACAAGAATAGCATGGAATGCTACCATATATGGTATATGGAAGCAGAGAAATGTGAAGGTCCATGGAACTGCTGATTTCTCTCTTCATGCATCAGTGAAATGGATTTGGATGTTAGTCCATTGTAGACTGTACAATTCCAAGCATCTTCAAGAAGCTGTTTTGAATCCTAATCTTTCTACCATATGTAGAGAATGGGGATTGGTGTGACTTTATGTAATCTGATTAGAATTTTTCCTTTTGTAGTAGGGTAAGCTCCTACTTGTTGCTTATGATCAATGAAAATACTTCTGCAATTAGAGATAAGTGAAGCTTCAAAATGAATTCTCATACTAAATGCATGAAAAAAATTTCATCGCTACAAGAAGCCTTAGTTATAAAGGAATAAAACATAAGTTTGCGCCAAATATAACCAGAAGAAGCACATTATTCGTCAGGTGAACATAAGACTGAAATTTCTAGGAAGGGAATACAATTGCTGGAGTTAAATTAAGCAGTTCCCTTGAATTTCTTTGCAATGCCAGCAAAGTACTTCCCCTGGTGGAGAGCTTGTCCTAGCTCCAGCTCAGTAGGCTGTCTGGTGCCATCCCCAGCATAGGTACCTGCACCATATGGACTGCCACCCTTCACCTCCTCAATTTCAAACATGCCAGCTCCAAATGTGTATCCAATTGGCACAAAGATCATTCCATGGTGAACGAGCTGGGTGATCGCAGTCAAACTGCGTAGTGAAAAGAAAAACATATACATGTATTTCAGAATTCATAAAGTAAACAACAAGAATTATGAACTTGGAAGAAAAACAGAACCGAAGTCCAACGTTTTCAAATGGAACTTACGCGGTTGTCTCCTGTCCACCTCCCTGCGATGCAGTGCTGTAAAAAATTCCAGCAGGCTTGCCTGCAAGCTGTTGTGTGCCCCATAGGCCACCAGTTGAATCCATAAAAGCTTTAAATTGTGCGGCCATCATTCCAAATCTAGTGGGGAAACCAAGAAGAAACCCATCAGCCTCAGCAAGATCACTGGGTGTAATAATTGGGACATCACTCTTTGGTTGTGCACCCATCTTTCCAAGTACTTCTTCTGGCAGTGTTTCAGGTACCTGTCAAAGTGCCAAGATTATCAGGAACTCAAATTATAACTTTAGGGGTAGAAAACTAGATACGTTAAAATTCTGTATATCCCTTTCGTAGAGCACAATTCAAAAAATTAAGTGTTTGTAGCTCCCATTTTCGACCGATCCATGGCCGTACAGTCAGCTATGTCCAATGAAGCATATGACCTTAGCAAGGAGGTAACATATAAGGTAGCCTGTCTGTCTAAAAGGTTTATGACATTACTGCTGTCAGAGCACAGAAAACAATACTCTTATTCCGAATGCGTTGTTATGTTCTGTTCTTCAATTTTTTTGTGAAATTGCTAGAAGTCTTCCCTCGAATGCAATGATGCTAACTTGTTTGACGTTAACTAGAGTGTCAAGGGGTACAAGACAAGTCAAATATGCTTCTCAATGACATTTATTTATCTCAGCCTAAGACTCGAGAGTTCAAATGGTCAATATTTTGAACAAAATTAAACAAATACCTGCCATAGCTTAACTTCTACTCCTTCTACAGAATCAGCTCCTTTCTTAATTTCTTCAGCTAACCTTGCAACATGTCCATACATTGAGTAGTAACTGCCGAAGAAATAAAAAAAATTACACTTTGCATGATCAGTGTGGCTATTCTAATGAACACGAAAAGCAAACAGAACCAAACTGTACATTTCCCTTTTCTTTTTTCTCAAAATAAAAGAAAGTTCTCTCAGTCATCATTGATATATATGATCTTCCCTACAAGATGGTAAAAGGGAAAAGGAGATTTGCGTAAAGGCAATTAATTTATAGATAAGTTATCTCAATGCATGATGGAGACAGGAAGCTTTGCAGGGAAACTATAGCATGCACTATACGGAGGCCTCCATCAAGAAAGAAAAAGAAATTCCAAAAAGCTCTTAGGTCATAGGAGTGGTGTAACCAACCAATAAACATCAATTTCGGTGGATGATAGGACTGAACCATCACCAGGGGGACAATTTTAAGTGCATAAATTTATAAGATCAACAAAGCTATTAAACCTATTATTAATTTTAATCTCATATCGTACAAGCATATCTTTTCAAAATAGAATTTCAAGCAGAAGATCATTGAAGAGCTCATATAATGTCTTCCAGGCCATGAAAACGAAACCCATTTGTATTAGTTAATTATGCATATATAATTAAATGCCAAGAACTAGATTCAATAAGTGAATCAAGTAACCACATTCTTTATAAGAAAAAGGCAAGCATTCCTCTCTGATCTGAATTATAATTTCAAAAGGTAGGTCCAGCTTTGGAACTGTTTTTTCTTGGCTAATACCTAATGATGACTGATGTGTTCACAGTTTTACCAGTCTTATTGCTTACATTTCTTGTTTCATTGATTGAGATTGACGAAAAGGAAAGAACACCAGAGCCTCTCTACTTGAAACACATACCATCAAGTCTTATAGCCTATCACACCTTCTTAGCATTGTAGCCAAGATCAACAAGATATTTTCAAAACACAGGTGATAATGGCGTATGAGACTCGTCCGTAATTTAGTGCTAAATGTAAAACAAATCCATGAACTTATCCTACAAGAAACGCCATCATCCATGGATGAATTTGATTCTTGAAATAAATTTAATACCCTGATCAAACTTTCATCAAATTTCATTCAACCCAGATACCAAAGATAAAATTCTGGATCTCTTAAAACACTCAAGAAAACTGCCTTCCAGGAGCCATATAACATCAAGAAAAAAAAAAAAAACTCGTTATAGCATTACCAATCAGAGATTCATTAGAAACAATGAAAAGAGACAAGAACATCACGACAGCAATCAAGAAATGATCAGTCAGACGTTAATGCACGGCAAGAATCATGATCATGAAACACACAAAGAAACACAATAAAAACAATAACCCAAAAAGAAGATGATCTAAGAAGAGATCATAGTAATGCTTACATAATATAGATTTTTACAGCCATTGATAGAGTCTTTCTGTCTTGAAGTATGAAGGAAATGTGTTGTTGACAGGGAAGGAATGGTATGGAGAATCGCTGGAAGGGATCCTTTATTTATATTTGGTGTCTTAGTTGATACTTTTGATTGGTCACTAATTGTATCGTTAGAAGTGTCATTATATATTTTATTTTTTTAAAATTAAGTCCACCTTGTAATTTGGGATTTGGGTTATTTATTATCATTGATGCCATGGTCAAAGTCATATCTCCATATTACAAAATAATTAGATTTTTGTTTTATTAGTATTGATTTCCCTTTTGTACTTCATGAATTGATCAATTAATTTGTAACAGGAAATCAACATCACAATTTCAGTGTGTAATTTACTCAATTAATGAAACACTATATTCATATTTTATTATTCCCATTGAAGAAGGTACCTTAAATACCACCCTTTTTTTAATATATAATAATCATATTTTTAGAATATATCTTAAGTTTTTATTTCAACTATTTGTGATGATATAGAAAGTGAAGTTTTTTTTTTCTTTGTCAAAGGAAAGGAAAGGATGATTTTTTTTTTCAAATTCAAATTTTAGAGTTCATATTAAAATAATTTATTCATCTTCGTACATTAAAATAATATAAGAAATACCAATTTCAAATAATTCATAAAGATGTTAACAAAAAACCAAAAAAGTTGAAGTTCAGCTAGTGTTCATATGAACCTCCTGCTCCATTCTTTTTTAATTTTCATCTTTTTTTTCTTTTAATTATATCCTTTTATGATCTAATTATATGAAATTAAGCTTCGAATTAAAGCATGAAAAAAAAGCATAACTCACCCTAAATTCACGATAATTTTATTTTGATCCAAAATTTTATTTATTTTTATTTTTCAGTCCTTAAGTTAAAAAGAGACGAGACAAAGTAGTTGAAGAATGGTGAATAAAGAAAGAAAATGATTGCTTGTCACAATACCAACAACAAAAATTATCAAACTTGATGCCAAGAAGTTTCATTCAAGAAGATAAGTTTGATGGTGAGTTTTCCTCGTAAACATGTATGAAAAAAAAAAGATATGATGTTGTTTTGATTTTTAAGGTTTAGTTGATTTTGGTTTTCTATAGTGATTTTAGTTTTCTATAGTGATTTTGGGTTATCTTGAAGTTAATAGATGATTTAAAAAGATTTTTAAAATATTTATTAGATATTTTTGGATGAAAATAAATTAAAAAATAAATTTTCATAAACTTTATGAAAGTATGAGTTAGCATGTTTAGTTTTCAACTGACATAAAAATATGCAATTGAATAGGATTTTTTCTAACTTGTGGAAATATGACTTTGGTTCTCTCTTAACAATTCTACTAACTATTATACTCGAGTAATTAATGTCATTGATTCATTTTCGAATTCTACATTTATTTAATTTTCTAGTAATTAAAATAAATATTTATAAGAATTAAAAGTTCATTCGTGCCTAGGTTTGAAAGTTTAGGCTTGCACACCTAGCTTTAAAATAGATAGTTGACAGCAAATCATCCTCTATAATAATTTTCAACAATCTCTAGTGATTAAAAACTCAAAGAACGGTTTGTTCACTTTTAAAACTCAAATTTCAACTTAAAAACACTAAAGAAAAATATTCTAGGAACCTTTGTAACCTCATTTTCAACCACTAAACACACGTCAATTAGTCAAAACACTCCAGATCAAATCAAATAAAAAAAAATCTAAATTTCAATTTACTTTTTCTAACATGATCAAAGGCTAAAACAACCTCCAATAAACTCTTCTCTTCAAGATGAATCTAATGACACAAAGATCAACTTTTTTTTTTATCATTGGGATGTGACAAATTGAAAGCTTTCTCTCTTCTATCTATTTTCAATGACTCTCTCTTCTCTTTTAACTTTCAAGAATATAAACATGATAGAAATAAAAGTTCAAGACCAAATCATAAATGTTATAAAGTACAAGGATTAAAGTGCAAAAAAATGTAAAAATAACAGTATGGTGAATGGCATTTTATGAATGTGTGTAATTTATTAATTGATGTATGGTAAAAGCCATCTCTTTTAGTTTATAGTATGATTTTGCAACTCTTATTTAGAAGAAATCTCATTTTGGCCCTTAATTTATATACTTGTTTTAAGTTATATCCAAAATCTTTACATTTTATTGATTTGATTCCAGACATTTCAAATAACTCTCAACCTTAAGGATATAGTTGTTAATGTATATAACTTGTAATTAACTGATTTGATTACATATGATATTAACTTTATTCATGTATAGATAAATTTATTATTAATAAGGCTTCCTTTATCTTTAATATTCATTGATGTTTGATTAATGACGTTATAGTATTCATCTCTGGTGATTAATGATCTTTAATATTCCTTAAGTCAAATCAGTTATGACTTTCCTAATATTTGGGGGATTATGATACATTACTAAATAATACACTTGGGAATCATGACACATAGCTAAATAGTGCACTTAATCTTCAAGTATAACTCAATAAATTGTTGTATTGATAATAAATTAAATTATTTAATTTATTTAATCTTATTTTATTTAGGATTGTAATTTATATTTGGACTAATATATTACAAAACCTAATGGATTACATACATAAAGAACCAATGGTAAGATATTAAACTAGGATAATTAATCAAGTGAGACTTGATTGTAAATAAATTTTAGAAATTAAAGACTAGAATGTATTTGTACATGGAATTGTGATTTTAGACCTAGAAAAATTAAGCAGGAACTTGATTGCTTAAATTTCTAAAACTATATTGAAATAATATGTGTGATATTATTAAATGGGTAAAGTGATATTTTGCCACTAACGTGATTATTAGGTTTTCCTACAAATAAAATGTTATGCCTTATATCTTTTATAGAGAAATAGAGAATTTTTTGTAGAGATTTATAATCTAGTAGTTCGTGTAAATTATTGTTAGAGATCAAACAATAAAAGATTTGATCAAACCTCATAAAGAATATATGATTTTAATGCAATATTCACTCAAAACTTAATTAACTCTAGATTATCTAACAGGATTTCTTTAGATTTTTAAAAAAATTATTATTTATGTGTTTCGAAAAACCAAACAATAACTGCATTGTAAGATGATGTGGGACATTCACCATTGTGGAGAAAGTTTATATTTTAACTTTAAAACTTTGAAAGGTTTTTAATTATACTCTTTATTTTAAGGTTTATTGACAGAAAATATATGTTTTGAACCTTTACTCATAAATTTTTAATTTCATCTTTATAGTTCAACCCGACCCTTTCGTTAATGTTAATTAACATTTCCATCAAATTTCCTTCAAAGCAATATCATTTTATTTCCTAGAATATGCACATTACACAGACATTTTTGACAAAAGTTGATGAAAAATGCAATTGAGAAACGTGTTTGATATTTTGGTACATATATATAACTGTGGGTTTTTTTTTTATTATTACTGTAATAATCCAATGTGGTTGTTGTGACTAATGGTCACGTGCAGTCTCTTTATACGAGACATTAGTTTATTGTTTCATATATAATTAATCACAATTATCCATACAATTGTATAAGAGTATTCAACTGGACAGATAATTAGTACTATTATTTTATAAAAATATAAAATAATGGTTAAACCCAGCAGGTTAACACTCATAATACAGGATCTAGAGTCTAATTTGAATCGAATTTCTAATTTAACTAGATAAAATACTAACTTGGTAAAACTTAATTAACTTGAATAAAATTTTAGTAATTTGGTTAAACTAATCAAACTTAATAAATCCAACATAAAAAAAAATAAAAAATTGTTTAATATTCAATGACTTTTGAGTTGATTCAGTAATCTAGAACTTTTTCCAAATCAATCCTGACTATCCTCACAATATTAATTTTTATAAAGTAATTTCTTCCCTAATTCTAGCAAGTCAACTATTTCTTATTCATATAAAAATTGATATTTATTTGCATGTAATTAAAAAGGATGGCATTTCATATCATGTGATAGAGGGTCATGATTTAAACATGCAGGTAGTGGTGTAGTTATGAGGTACAAACACCAAGAAATAAAAAACACAAGATGATCATTAACTAAGGGCCTGTTTGTTTTTGCGTTTCAAAAGTGCTTTTAAAAAAATTTGAAAATTTTTTATTTTTTTATTAACTTCAAATTAATATGTTTTTAGTGTTTTCAAATCATTTTGATGTGCTGATGTCAAAAATAATTTTTAAAAAATCAAAAAATATCATTGACATGCATTTTGGCACGAAAAGCTATTTGAAAAGCAACCGCAACCACACTGCCAAACAAGCTCTAACACGACTTGGTTTGGTTTGATTTCTAAAATTAAGGAATCTGCTACCAAATCGACTTGTATTATAAGATAAACTGAAAATCTCCATTCCCTTTTCTTGAAGGAAAAAAAAAAAAAACTAAGTCTAGAAGTTGATAATAATTAGGGTTTTATAGGTAGGGTGATCGATCAAGGGCATGCTTGATATTATTGGTGGAAACAAAGCTTATTTTCATTAAACTATCAACTTCATGAGATAGACATAACTTCTTATTACCATTTGCACTGTATTGATTTATTATGTTTGGTGTCTTTCTATTATTAATTAGTTCCTAATTAGTTTATTGCTTCTGTTACTGATATGATTAACGAAATCCTTGACTTAGTTGATCTCTCAAGCTAAAAGATTAGCATTTTCTAGCAATAAAGGGACGTCAAATATAATTAACCCATTTCTAACAATTTGCTTTCACACAAGCTTCACACATATTAAACCCTAATAGGAGGGGGGGGGGACACATAATCATGATCTTAATTAATCTAAAAATTTAAATTGTTAGATGAGGTTTCAAGATATGATTTATATTATTATTTTTTACACACCCCCTCAAATGAAACTACATTACTATATACTTATTTTTTATCAAATAAATAAAAATAATGAGATTTGTATCCATGACCGCTTAATTATTAAGATTTTGATATGATGTCAAAAAATCATCTCAATTTAAAAATTTAAATTGTTAAATAAAATCTCAAAATATAATTTATATTATTCTTTAATATATCTTTAATTAATTAAAAGAGAAATTTTTTCTCATTAATTGGCTTCAAAAGCTTGTTTGATATGCTCTCTTTGTTTGACTTTTCATATAATTAAGAAAGTCATTAATTGAAGTCTCATGTTACCGTCTCAAATCCTTAACAACGTAGTTAAGTGAGACTTATTAAACATAAGATGACTTAATATGAATAAATAACATTAGATAATGTTGTTTTAGTGAGAGGGCACATGGGATCATGCTACTAGCTGTTGAAACAATGTATTTGTCTGTCTCTAGAGGAATCTAAACATAGCATCATCAATGCCCTTTGTCTTCAAGCGTGCTTCTCTTCTTAATTAATACCACTCCATTACCCCCTCAATTTCATCCCTTTTACTCAACCCATCCATTGTGATTATAACTATAACGCAAAAAAAAAAAAAAAAAAAAAAACACTATAATTATGTCATCTTTTGTCAACATGGCTCCTTAGTATTCACTCTTTAAAATCCATTTTATTTAATTTGAACATTATCTTGCACGATAGCAACCCCCCATGGTCTTGAAATCAGAAGAAAAAAAAAATCATGATTGGTTGTTAATAAATTCGATGTTAATATATAGAGTACAAATCTTTTTCTCCCATATTCTACCATGATGTATTCCAATTTCCAAGGGACGATAGTGTTAGAGAAATAAATTAGGTCCATGGAAGAATGGAGATAAGATGGACATCAACTCAACAATCTAATTCTTGGGAAAGCATTGAGGAAACGAACGGAGCACAAATTTCTAAAGAAAACAAAATAACATGCAATGCATGTCCTCATCATTACCACCATCTACTTAGAGCGTGTTTGGTAGTGTGGTTGCGGTTGCTTTTCAAATAGCTTTTCGTGCCAAAATACATGCCAATGATGTTTTTTTTATTTTTTAAAAATCATTTTTGACATCATCACATCAAAACGATCCAAAAAGTACAAACCGAACTCAATTTTAGCAAAAAAAAAAATTGAATTTTGACGAAACGCAGTTTCGACCGCAGAGCCAAACATGCTCTTAATACTTATTGTTATTGTTTGGGAAAAATATAAATGCTTTGTACTAAATAATCAATCCTTTTAAGCATTTACTAATATAGTAAAAATGCTCAAATAATAATAGAACTTTTAAAAGAATAAAAAGAATTTGGAATCCAGGTCATTAATTCGAATGGGTTAAATATTCTTGATTAATTTAATAACAATAATATATATATATAAAGCAAATAACAAAAAAAACAATAATAATGAATCAAAAAAATAAATACTTGTCAATATTAAAAAAAAAAACCCTCTATCCTTAAAAGATCTCAACAATCTAGATAGAAACTGAATGAGATAACCTCATGGAAAGGGGAAAAAAAATAAAGCTCAATTACTAGTAAATAAAACTTTGATTGATGAATTGAAAAAAAAATCAATTTTTTTTAAAAGAAAAAAAACAATGGATGTCAAGTCCTAAACAAACTAAATAATGAATGACAAACTGAAAAAAAAAATCAAGTAAAAAACATATGAGTCAACTGAGGTTAACTCAACTACTTGCTACTCGAGATATAATATCAGAATAATCCTATAAAAAAAGAGGCAAAAATCACGAAGTTGAATGCCCTATAACCTAATGTCAAAGGATGAAACTAAAAAGACCAAAGTCAAATTAGACTGCTCTTCAAAACTTGTGGACCGTGATATAAGATTGAGTTATCCCATAGAAGGCAAACCTGCAAAATTCATGATGTCAAATCCTAACCATCCAAAATAAAAATAAAAATAAACAAATCAAATAGTAATCAAAATAATAAGGATCTTGCATAAAAACTAAATGAAATAAAGCAATCATGGATGAAATTGAAAAATAAATAAATTAAGAAAATGATAAAAATATAGCAATAAAAGAATGATGATGAAATTTGATATAATAATTAAATGAAATTATATAATAAGGGGTGAAATTAAAAATAAATAAATCAAGAAAATGATAAAAAAAAACAAAAAGTAAAAAAATTCAAAAGAATAACAACCAAATATGATAGATAAAAGGATGAAATTGAAAAAAATAGTTCTAATTGTATTAATTATTTCAAATAAAATAAATATTAATCAAAAGAACATGGACTAAATCTGAATGGAAATGAAATTGAAAAAATGCTTTGAAAAGTTGGAAGGCTCAGCAAGAGAATCAAGGGGAAAAAAAAATTAAAAAGGCTGCCGACACTAAACCAAAGGTTTGTTCCATACATGTGTCACCTAGTTATGAAGGGGCTGCAAAGAGTTTCTAGCGTTACCCCTAGAAGCCAATTTTTGGTCATAGCGTAATGCTAGAAGTGCTATCTAAAGTAGCTAGACAATACTCAAACATGGATGCTTGAAATTTTTTTTTACTAATATTTATTAAAATACTAAATTGTCTCACAATGCACTTGATTATAACAAAAAGGAACTATGATGAAAATATGAAAAAGCCTTTAAAAGCCAATTCAACAAAAATTTCTTTTAAAGGTATTTTAGACATTTTACTATTTTAAAAAAATAAAAAAGACTAAAAAGCTCATATATGGCAGCTTAAATCTTTTTTTCAAAGATAAATAAGTTATTTTATTGTGCAAAAAATGTTACAAGACTGATCTATCCCCATCTTATTTTACCCCCCCTAATATTCACTTCATTGGTTGTTATCATGAAGGGAAAAATCATAATTATAGTATTTCTCAGCCACAATAAAACATTAATCTCTTTTAGTGTTTTTTTTATTTAACATGGGACAATTATTATGTGATTTGTTTTGGAATGAAATTTTATAAATATGTTTTATTGAGCAAGTTTTTTTTTTTTTAGGATTAGCAAGCTAACATCAATTGAGATCAAGATTATGTTTAAATTAGGTTTAGAAGTTTTTATTCATTTTTTTTCATAGTTATTTTATTTTTCTTATTTAGTTTATAAATCCTAATGATAATTGAAATATTCTAGCTATAAAGATTCATTTTATTATAAGGATTTAGGTTTAAAACTAGTATAAATAAGTTTGTTTAGATTATTTCCAAAAAAGATTATTTAAGAAGTTAAGAATTTTTTACATTCAAATCAATTAAATCAAATTCTTTTTCTACCTTTTAGATGTAATTTTATAATTTTAGGGTTTACCATGTTAGGTTTGGTTGGGTCAACCAAAATACTAAAATTTTGGTCAGGTCAACTTGATTTTACCAAGTCAATATTTTGTTTAATTCAATTAAAATCCTAGTTTTAATCAAGCTTTGGATCTTGAATTTCTCAAATCAACCTGTCAAATTAGACCTGGTTTAAAAACTATGCAATATATTTCTTCTTGTTTATTGTTATCACTAGCTTGGTGGCACATGTTACGCTGTGGTCCTACTTATTTTATTCATCGTAGAAAATATGTCAAAACGATATAAATATTTTTTTAAAATGGAAAAAAGATCTAAGATTTTGATCCTTAAGTTGGACCGGGTTAATAAACGCGGTTAATTTAATAACATGATTAGAAAATAAGATATTAACAACAAATAAAAGGGGAAAAAACAACAACCATTCAATGCAAAATGATGAATGTTTTTCAATATATATTCATAAAATGTCCCAATGATCTTATTTGTACACTATTCATAAAACATCTAAGCTTCAATTTTTTTTAACCGAAAAGAAAAAAGTTGAAAAAACGGTTATGTTTTTAAAGGAATAAGATAAATTTGATAACTGGGTTAAATCTTGATTAATTTAATAATATGATAAAAATATGAGGCAAAAAAAAATAGAAAACAATGTTGAACGACAAAATTAAAAAACAAATAAGATAAAAAAAAATATTACAATCCTTGTTAAACTTTAAGCACGCCCTCTATTCTACTTGTATTTTTCACTTCAATCCCTTTATTTTCAATTAAACCCTCCCTCCTTAAAAGATACGCAATTATAAGTTAATTTGGGCTCAAAAATACTAAATCGCCCAACATAAAAGTTTAAGTATCAAATTAAAAATTAAAAAAGAAAGAAAAAAGAATCATGCTCCAATCCATAATATTTTGTGAGAGAGTGAACAGTAAACAAAAAAATTAATGTCTTTTAATATATTGTATAAATAATATAATGTAATAGATATTTTTATTCTTTATTTCAAAATAAATATTTCCACTTTTCAGTTTTTTTATATTTTAATTTTAAAAACATAAAAAGAAAACACTCAAAAATCATTTTAGTGACTTTTCAATTCAAAGAACTTTAAGCAAAAAAAGAAAACTTTCAACAGCTTTACCATGTCAATCCACACGTTCATCCACAAGTAACTTTTTGTAAAGCACAGGTTGGTTTAGTTTGGACCCACTCCCGGATTGAGTAAAGAGAAATGGCTTTAGCTCCACGAATGCCTCAAAAGCATGGCCCCTCCCATCATATCCACTTGAGCATTTGCTTACTTCAATGGATGAGGGTGGGACCAAATGTCTTTTATCTTACAAAAAAACTTGAGCCTTCTACTCCACCATCATGGCTTTAAATCTTGCTTTTTTGGGTGGCTGTAATTGTATTTGTTGGCCTTTGAGAGCATAGCATCATGGAAGTTTACTTGCCCTTTTATGGATTCACCACTCACACACACCATTGTTGGTTTGCATGCTCTGGCCATACTGATCGATCCTCCTCTTCTTCCAAGAAATCAAAAAAATGGCGTCATCAAGGAATGATATTGTCACCTAGAACTTCATGTGGAACTCTCTTTACCCTTTTCAAGGATCCATCAAACAGTCAAGGTGTAGGAAAGAAGGTGGGATATTTTATAACCCAATTGATATGATCGAAGATACAAGGTGGCATATATTCGCCCAAAAAAAAAAAAGAGGAGATAGGGTTTTATTTTAAGATCTTTCCCCGTAAATTGATGATATTTGAAAAGAAAATCTTGGTTCAAATTCTCAGTTTCTTTGCATATTTGCATAAACTGTATAATCATTTGATTAATCCGCATGTATGATATTATGACATTATGAGATGTTGGTTTATGTAAGAGGTGGATTCATTCTCCAAATTGTTATATCACTTCTAAGTTCTAATAAAAAGTGAATGCTGCAATAAGGGTATTTATTATAAGCCTGAAGAAAACCATAATCTTGATAAATAACCAAAAGATAGCTCTACGATTGTCTAATTTTTATTTTTTAAATAATTAAAGTAAATCTAAATAAATGGATCCATCCAATAACATGTAAATTTAGAATCTAGTTCAATCTTTCGAAATCAGGCTGTGAATTAAAGGAATCAAATCTGTATAACTTAGAATATTAACTCGTGATTTGATTGACCTGATAAATTCGAGTGAGATTTTATCCAGTTAATTCCTAAAATATTTTTATTTTTTATCTAAAATAAAATTATTTTAACTTTAAAAAACTGAAACAGCTTTTTTATAATTATTTTGGGTTTACCTATCTAACCCAAAATAACCTGTAACTGAACCATGTCCAACAACTATGTCAAGCTATTTTTTCCCTTTAGATTTGCCATGACGTCCATACCTCTTTTTGTTAAATTTGGAACTTTGCAAAAACAAATTCTTGTAAGGCCGCTGGGTTACGACTCACGGAGATGACTAAAGTTGACAGAGGTCCAAAGAGAATGGATGGGCATTGGGCATCTGATTCCAGGCCGTATTAAAAGTAGCCCATCGTTGTTAGTGAGCTGCCATTTTGCAACAGACAGAGTTAGCCACCAAAATTTGGTGAAATTTTGCAAGACTTAAAGAACAAAATATCATAGTTATAAGAATTGATTGGAGTTCAATCCGGCTTGAGATTGGATAAATGAGTTAGTTTGTTTTGATTAAAATTTAACTTTTTTTAAAAAAAATTAAATAATATTATTTTAATAAAAACAACTAAATTATTTTATTGATCTAAATCGTTATATCATCGGATTAATTTATTGAACGGACCACGTATTATAACACTAGAAAATAGTAAGATTAACAAGGTATAAGTCATCTTGTAACACTATAAAATAGAAAGATTACCAAAGTATAGCCTTTCTGGTTTTTATAATTAGCGTATTTTTATTATAAGAGGAGGTAATGGTCAACGGGTGCCTAAAAGTGTTGGACAAACCCCAATAATATAACAAATTAGATCGAGAGCTATTACCTAACACAACTAAAAAACTTGAGTGCATATACGAGCTTCACTGTTTTATATTAACAATGAAGCTCCTTTTCTTTCAATTAAGTTTCTTTTTTTTTTCTTCTCTTTTTTTTCTCAAATTAATTCTTATATTTTTTTTAATAATCATTCAAATTATCTTTAAATTTGATTGGTTAAGTTGGTTGGGTAATGTCGGGCCAACTCTTATATCATTTAATTTTGAATTCAAATTAGATAAAAAATCGGATCAAAAGATTTTTTTATGAATCTCATTATTCTTTTTCATTTTTTTCTTTTTATATTTTTTTAATCTAGCTAAGTTGATTGAATTATTTCAGATCAACTTCCACATAATTTAATTTTCAACTCAAACTAAAATCAACTCCTAAACAATTTAATTTTCAACTCAAACTAATTTAATTTTCAACTCAAACTAAGTAAAAGGTCATATCAGTGTTAAAATTAACTTGTCAAGCTATATTTAATAATAATATCATATAATTTTTTATAATTCATATATTTTATTTTTAATTTTTTTTTATATTACTGCAACGGATCTAGTGTTTAAAGCACTTGGAAGGAAAAAAAAAATACATAACTCTAGGCCAGAACAGAGTAATCCTAGAACCAAGAACGTCACTGTATGGTAGGCTCACGGCTGTCAACCTTGCCGGGGTCACTTTCTGATAAAGGCTATTTGCAGCTAAAGGATTAACAACTCAAGTTTTTTAAAATGGTGCTTTTTAGAGTTGTTAGGAACTTTACAAGATTGGTGGACCTAAAAGCTTGGCTATTATATTAAATTTCATATCTTTCTCAACTTTATACCTTTCAGTTCTCTTTTTTTATTTATTTAATGTGGATATGCTTACTAACAATAAGTTCTTTAGCCTATCTTTTTTCTTCCTTTCTTTGAAGAGAAATCGGTTCGAGACAGAGAGAAAGTTTGACTTTTTTGCCTTCCAAAAATTATCTTCCTCAGTTGGTGAGTTTTGAAAATATTGGTCAAGTAAAACAACTTGAGACATTCTTTAAACTTTGAAAAGTTAAAGGAAGGAGGGGATTTTCAAAGGGGATATTGATGGGAGACCTGAAGATCCCCAAATGTGTGCACCATAGGAATCTTATATTTATGAGTATCTGGAGGTAAAAAATGGTTTCTTGTGATGTGATCAGTGGAAATGTAATTAGGGTTTGTGTGGTTTAATTAATTTATGGGGTTAATTTATCAGGTGGATACCGAAAGAAGGGAGAACAAGCAAAGACATGAGGAGGAGGTTCATAACTAATTTGCTATAGGCTGCTTTGAGGACATGACATGTGACCTAGTATAAACAACCATGCTCAAACACGAATCCATGCAAGAAATCAGTTTAAATAGTAATTTTGTTAGAGAAATATAGTGATTTTATTAGAGAGATCAGAAGTTTTTCACTGTTTGTCAACAAGGAGAGAGGAAAATGATCTATTATCTGACGAGGATGTCGCATATCAAAAACTAGTAAATGATTTTCTGTTAAAATAGCCAAACATTGAAAGAAAAACTCATTATTTAGGAAAATATTTTTCTCAATAAAATATTTTTCCAAATGCGGATTATTTTTCTGGAAACAAACACCCTTCAAGTTATAATATTTGAAGAAGTAATACCAACATATTAATTAGTATTCTCCAGATCACAAACAATGTGTCAGTTCAGCAGATCCTCACTGTATAGCATGTGTCCTATGTCTCCTGACACAAAAAGGGCAGTAAACACTTAACCATCATGTAGTTCATCCTGTTGAGGGGCCACTGACCACTCAAATCTCCAATCCCATGGGAAGCCCTTCTGTGATCCAATCTGCTATTTTTTTCATCGGTCTTAACAGTGTAGTTCGTTGGGGAATGTCTTTGTCAGGGGAATGTCTTTGTCAGGTAAGGACAAGAACAAGGCAGAAAAAAGACGAGAAGATTAACAATGACAAAGAAAAGTTCGGACAAAACAATAGTGTTCGGAGTTTTTTTATTAGCACACCATGGCCCTTATCTTATATTCCACCAATAGAGAGAGATAAACAAAGTAAAAGCATTAAACTTTACTTGCTGGAGGAGACATTCACTCCGGCTTGATGCTTCTTTTACCAATTACTTTAATCCACGCATGCCTAAATATTAACCACGAAAACAAGAAAAGCTTCTCATCTTGTATTCAAAAAGAAATCCAATCCCCCATCAGCTTTTCACACGCAAAGACACAAATCACTTGTTCAATGTTCTATGCCGGCTGTCTTCTCAGAACAGCCTCTTGTCACTGCAACATATTGCCAAAACAAGTCAAAATTGGCTACCGAGAAGTTTCCTAGGTATCATGAATGTAATAGTTTAAGATGCTTTACTGCTTCTTCTTATGACTTGAACGGAATCAAAACTGCAATCAACCTACTGATACCAACTTCACCAAAATGTTTCAGGTCTGATTCACAAACAAAACTGCAACTTACAGGCCAAAGTACCATAGCTTTCTGTATTGAACATAGGAAGAGAACATACAGGTCCTTGAGTTCATCTGCATTTGAGGCTAGCAGACCATCTTCTGGCAAACACTATCCTGACTCCTGACCTGAGAAGGAATAAATCCTAGAACTGACAGAGATGATCCAGCCAGACCACCTTCCACAGTATAATTTTGGCATTGAATGCACTTTCAAACATAATCTTTTTACCTTCAGGCTGACTACACTAAGATAGCCTGTCGATCCTGCATCTCCCTCATGAATGCAAGAGTATATATACACATAGCTTTGATTGGCCAAGATAACAGGGTACATTGCACATTACAAGGAGAGTAAAGCATGCAACTCTTTAGAAACAAGCTCTGGGAAACTAAACCACCAGTTGTGAGACAAAAAAGAACATTCAAGAACAGTTGCTAACCAATATTAGAGAAAAGCACAACACTATTCCCCCAACGCAGGCAATTCTAGAATGAAATGCTGGAGCGACCACCTTTAGAACACAGCATGGCAGTGATCAGTGAACAACAGAGCAACAGATAACCGCATTTCTACCAAAACATTTGGACTAAGAGAAAACCAAGTTACAACAACCAGAAATCTTTAGGAACACAAGAAAAATGCATGAAAACTTTAACATCTATCTTCGAAATCAACAGAATCACTAAGAGAGCTATTGTAAATCAAGACATCGAACATCACAGCTAAAACTTTATCACAACTTATCAAATCTTTCTATAGATTCATACCTACACAATACATTAAACAAAGTAACACAAGACCTATGGTATTGAGCAAACTCTTAGTATACCAACACATGTCATTTTCTACATAAATGAATAATTTTATCATATGAGGTAGAGTTCATCCCAATCCCATAGACTTGCAGTCTCAGTGAAAAACCAATAGCAACCCAAGCAACATCAAAGAAGAGAATAAATTGAAGCGTACAATCAGGAAAATGGAGCAAGTAATAGGAGACACAGTAGGAAGGAATGACAGCAAAGATGAGGCAAATTGTTGAACATGGCCAACGAGTTCAAAGTTTTATATACTAACTAATACCATCTAAATCAACCATTCAAGATTAAATAAATCCGATTTACATTGAACTGAACCAGTATAGCTACCATCTAAATCACTCATTCAAGCTTAAAAGGATCCGATTAAACATATTATAACGAACAACCAGCATATCTACCCTCTAAAACACTCATTCAACATAAAAGGATTTGTATTTAATACATTAGAACAAACTAACAGTATTCCATTGTTTCCTTTTGCATTCCAACTATCTTCAATCCCAGTATTTGACAGAACAGAAACAGTTGCCATATCAATACCGAATCAGATACTCCTTTTCCAAAAAAAAAAAACCTTTCAGCGAAAGAAAAAAGGTTAAAAAGTAAAAGCGGATTGGAGACAAAAAATTTCCAATTTGAAACCTTTGCAGCTACAACCATTAAATTTCAGAGATTTGACTTATTAAAAAAAAAAAAAAACATATATCATATTCCCTATCAAATCTCTGATCCTTTTCTTTGTACACAAAACTATCCAACAACCCAAATAAATCCATGCCCCCAAAACAAACCCCAAAATTCACCTCCATCCCTCCAAAACTCTTCACCCTCCATCTATAATCTCTTCATGCTACCCCCTACAACTTAAATTTTGCACCAAATTAGCTGCATTCCTTCTAATTTTTTCATTCTCATCATCCAAAAACCCAACACAAATCTCCAACACCCCATCTTTTTTGGCCTCTACACGCATTTCCTCTGCGAAACTACACAAACAGTTCAATGTAAAAAGCGCACATTGCACCCCTCTTTCGCTCCCATTCCTAATAACCTTAACCAAAACTTCCAAACACCCATTAACCTTCCTTATTTCCTCCCTCCCTTCCTTACATTTCACCAACAAACTCAACACTTCCACCGCTCTTTCAAGCCCCATCCCACCAATTTTCATCAAAATTGGCACAGCTCCACACTCCACAGCACGCTTTCTATTATCAACAAATGAACAAATCGCATACAACGCAGTGGCTGCTTCTCTCACTTCACGCCCTTTTCCATTATATAGAACCCAAATAAGCGTTTTTATCGCATTCGGGTACGCTCCAATTGTGGCTTTGTTGACTTCCACAACAGCCAAACTTGTCAACATTGTGCAACCAATGGCCCGGGAACTTGGCGACCCGACCCGGATAACATTTATGACCCGACCAATTACACCTTCAGCTACAAGGCCCACCTTGTTATCATCATCAAGAGAGAGATTAAGGAGGAGGACCAGTGCTTTCTCTTGGATCTCTGACTCGGTCGAGTCGACACAGTTTAGAATCGTTGAGACTGCACCAGACTCAGTGATTTGGCGGCGGAGACAGGGGTCAAGCTTGGTGAGTCTAGTGAGTTGACTCAGTGAGTGAAGACTGGACTCCAGAGTCGAAGATGGGGAAACGAGAGCGGAGATTAAGAACTGGGTTTGGTGTTTCTTCGATGGGTTCGGATTCCGATACGGGTTCGGCTCTGGTTGTGATTTTTGGATTGTAAAGCTGGAAATCAGGCTTCTCAAGGCGTGGTTGGGTATAAGACGAGGGTGTTCAGGCAAGGGGAGTTTGGTGATTGGACAAGTACGGTGGCCGGAGTCGAGCCACCGTTGGATTGAGGAGCGGTCAAAGGTATGACCCGAAGAGAGAATAACTGGGTCGGACATGATTTCTAGTGAAATTGGACACTTGAAATCATCAGGGAAGTGTGTAGCCATGTTTTCGTGTCTCTAAAAAAACTGGGTTTTGTTTTGTTTGTGTTTGGTTGGGTTTTTGAGTTAGTTTCTCGCACTAGAAATGTTGACTCAGTGAATTTCTCTTAATAAAGGAGAGGGAAGGGGGGGTTTGGAGGTTTAGGTTCTTGAGTAAGGGGGGGTTTGTTGAATGACTCTAATGCCCTTGTAGCTTATCCAAACTTTCATATTCATATACAATATATTTAGATGGAAATTTCTCATTTACAGTAAATAAATAAATTCATTTACAATAAATAACATTTTTAAATTCAAGTAATTAAATAAGTTGAACAAATCAATTTAGAAACAATTATTATATTTATATACTTGAGAGAGAGAGAGAGTGTGTATATATATATATATTATCTTCAATATAACTAGCATATATAAAATTATATATGTTAATTAATTATGATGATTTTGTAATCGTTTAAATTAATTTTTAAAGTAATTTTGCTTAGAAATATATTAAAATAAATTTTTTTTATTTTTTTTTAATATTAATATAAAAAAATAATATTTTTTTTTTTTAAAAAAAACAGTTTCTATCGCGAACATGCACTTTTTGTAATTATCTTCCAACTTCGAAAAGGCAAATAATATTTCTGGACATAGAGGGGCAAATTAGGGATTCAGCATGGGGTTAAGCTCTTTTGCAATCTTATGTGGTTTGTCGTTTAGTTATCAGGAAACAAGGTGGAATGGGGATTTTGGGGGCCTGCTTTTAATGAGGGCAGTTTAGGAAGGTACAGCATTTTCTCCTTTGTTAAACGGTCCATTGCCTTTTACTAATGGCTGATAATTAAAGAGGAAACAGTATAAAACGTGTAAGAGATTAAAAATTTATGTCACGGTATAATATATAATTATATCTTATCTTAAAATATTAATCAAATACAATCTAATAATATAGGTTTTAAATTGAAATAAATATTCACATTAAATGAATAAAAAATATTAAAAAATAAAATTACAAAAACACTAAAAAAAACACTTAAACAAACTTGAATGAATCTTGTAAATTCAAGTTAAATTTTCAAACTATAATTTATTAAATTTTTGATGTAGAATCAAAATCTGATTAATTAAATATTTAAAAATAAATTTAATTAATTTAATTTAAATTTAAAGATGAAAAAAATTTTAGTGTGACTTAGATTTAAAATCCTGTTGATTTTTTTAAAAAAATCTATGTGGTTTCGATTTTTTATTGATAAACTAATCCAACTCATAACATATGACTTGGATGTAACTTAGACCTTGTGATTATCAATATTTAAAATGAGTTTAATGACTATAATTATTATACTATCATAGACATCGGGCTATATTATAACAATTAATCCTTTATACAATAAATATTTAAGGCCTTATTGAATAACTTAACGTTGTTGTCGATCGAATGGATGAACACCATCTTAATCCTTATTGAATTTTCGTTTGTATCTTTGTTCACTTAAAGTTAATTTAGTTTGTTTATAGATAATATAATAAATATAATTACTTCAAATCCAGATTAATAAATAATAAAGCTATTATCCTAATTAAATTGTTTTGGATTAACGTGTAATAATTTTAACAACACATATCCTTAGCAAATTAATCAAAATATCATGAAGTGAGTTTCTAAAATTTATATTTAATTAATTGACTTAATTTAATTAAAAAATTATTTAAATAAATAAATTTAACAAAAAACGATAAATTAAAAAATATAAGATAACCTAAATTATTTTTCAAAAGTAATGAAAATCCTATAGAAAAAATATAAAAATAATGAAGTCCAATCTCCAATTAAATAAATGTTAAAGCATAAGACTTAAAAATTATAAGTTTTATTTAAAAAAAAAAACAAGTAAACTTGAGTAAACTTTTTAAAATTAAGTTAATTTTTCAAACTTTGAAACCCGTAAATATTCTAAACCATGATGAAAATATGATAAAGCCCATGGAAACTAGTTCATATTTATTTGATTCTAAAGTTAATTGAATTATTTTATTGTGTTTAGAAGAATTAAAATATCTTAAAAGCCCTTGAATACTAGTTTAATTTTTTATATATATGTTTTTAAAGATATTTTCCCTGCTAAATTCATAAATGACTAACGTGATATGAAAAAAAATATATCATATTACCTTTAAGGGCAAGTTCAATAGTTTTTGAAGGGCAAGTTCAATAGTTTTTTTTTAATTATTATTATTCTCACCTTTTCTGTTGTTTTAATGAAAATACTCATTTTTATCAAAGTTTAAAAATAGCTCAAGATTTTTTACAAGTTCAAGCTCATCATGTTATATATAATTTTGGCATGAATTTTCTTATCAACAATATCATATATATATTAGTAATAAGCTGGTTAAAAATGTTTGTGAAAAGGTTTTTCAATGCATTTATGTTGATTACTCGACAAAAAATGGATACATTGTATTGGTAATCCACATGCAATTTGATGTAGTATTCAAACTTGGTTAACAAAACATTGACTTCATTTTATTTTTAATCACAAACACATTTGAAATAAAAAATAATAATAATAAATAACAATACTCAGATTTTGTTGACAAACTTATATGTAAATATCATCATAACCCATCATTAAGACAAAACAATAATTATTATATAGCCCATTAATTTTCCCCTAAAAAACCAATCATTTGTTATTTCCCCTCCAATTCAATGCCTCCCATGCACTTGGTAGCACAACCACAAGAATATCAAATGCCATTTCACATTAATATTCAAATAAATGATTTAAAATTTCCAAACAACCACCATTGCTTAACCATCATTATTTTATTTTTCTTTAAATATTGTTAACCACTACACTAAAAAAAACATAATTATTAAATTTTACTTGATTAGACAAGCCAATTTAGTGATTTATTGATTTAAAATTTTATCTAAATTATATTTTTATTTTAAAAAAATAATAATTAGATTTTGACTCGGTCAAATCCAAGTTATTTAGTAGGTTGTCAATTCTTGATTAAATTGAACTAAATAAACTTGAGTAGGATATCACATGAATAATTCTAATTTTTTTTTATTTCAATTTTTAAAATCAACAAAACAACATTGGTTAACGCGGCCGCGGCCCTATAATCATGGAAAAAAAAAAAAAACTTAAGCACAAATAGAGAAAGGGAAAGGTGATGGGGCATGTGCTATCTTGTCACAGTTGTACAGAAATTAATGGCTTAGATTGATCTGGATAAAGAAAGTGATGGTGGGAAATTGATAATAACAAGTTGAAAAATTGCAGCCGACATGCTTGAAAGAAAAATTACAACTATATTCTTATCCTTTTCATTATTAAAAAAGGACAATCAATAATAATAAAAAAAGAACCAACGTGGTTCATGAGTTTCGTCACCTATTCATATTGTGGCTAATTTTAACAATTCCTTGCCGTTTATATAGTTATAATTATGTATAGTTTGTCAAATAACTATGTCAATTTAATATTTTATATTATTAAATTATGTTTCAGGATATAAGTTATTTTATTTTTTAATATATTTCCTCAAGCGAAAGCCCTTTAAACTTAAAACCTATACAAACTCATATTATTTTATGCTTAATTTTTATCAAATAAATAGATATAGTGAGATTCGAACTCTTGATCACTTTATCATTAAGGCTTTGATACCATATTAAAGAACTATCTCAACCTAATAACGTAACCTATTAGGTTAGATTCCATGATATAATTTATATTATTTTTTAATATAGTACTGCAATTTCTTCTTCTTTTTTAATGTTTTTTAAAAATATTTTTTTATTAAAAAATATATTAAAAACAATATCAATTTTATACTTTTTAAAGCAAACACGCCCAAAAATAAGAACAAAGTGCACTCTATGCAAAATTGTGTGTGAATATCGACCTCTATTTATTACTCTATTCCCGTTATGATTAATTGAGTTTTTTTATACTCTATATTTTATTAATATTGAGATCCTTTAGATTGATAAAGTTAATTAGTTGTGTGACATATATTCAATATGGTTATGAATAAAAAATTGTTGAATTAAAATAGTATTTTTTTAAGTTCTGAATATATAATAAATAGAAAAATAATTTTAAAAAAATCAAAACATGAAAACTCAATTTTACCCTTTTATAAATAACCACATATCGTTGACCATGATAAAAATAAAAAATAAAATTGAAAGCTCTCTCTAAGAAGAGCCACCTATGCCCACCAAGAGGAAAGCATAAAGTTCCCATAATGTGAGGGTTCCTATAAAATGTGAAGGTTCCTATGAAATCTGAAATTTCTTAAAATATTGCAGTCCAACCTCGTAGGTCAGGAGAGATGAAATTAGTCTTGGCTAGTGAAGGCCCCTGGATACAAAGAAATAACTGATGATGTAGACACTCGCATATGATAAACTTTATAAGAGATATTATTATATTGTAACCATAAAGTGAGTTTTGTTTTTTGTTTTTTTTCTTATAAGCATTTTTTTCTAAGAAAAGAGGTGCTTTTTGTTTTTGAAGTAATTAAGGCTATTATTTTCTTATCAATGTAGGATTAATAACATTATCATAGCCCTTAAGCGAGAAGCTTGGATAGTTTATACATGACTGGAGTTTTCATAAACAACGTTAATGATTATAATTGTTTATATATGCACATGATAGGTCACTCAAGAGATATTATCCTACTAGAACTATATAGTAAGTTTTATCTTTTTAGAAGGTATTTTTTTTTTAAAAAGATGTTTTTGTGTTTACAAGTAACTAAGCTTTTTGTCTCCTAAACAATATTAGATTGATAGCATGATCAATAACTAATCATTTAATCAAACTTGATTAAAAAGCTTTACGTGGCACTATTGATCAATAACATCATTGCAGTTGAGAATAATTAGGAGGCTTAACCTATTGGTTAGCTAATATTTTATATATATATATATATATATATATATATATGTGTGTGTGTGTGTGTGTGTGTGTGTGTGTGTGGAGCAATATACAATAGTAATGATGGAGATTACAACATAAAAGTATGCCTACAATATTTCTTATATAGATACATTCTATAATATGGCCCCTCAAGATGAGGGTGGAGGATCAACTCGAAGCTTGAAACGAAAAATAATAAACGAAGTAGTAAGAAGTGGCTTAGTAAAGACATCTGCAAGTTGATCCTAAGAGGAAATAAAACGAATTTGAATCTCCTTCTTCGAACTCTATCTCGAACAAAATGATAATCAACTTTAACATGTTTTGTACTAGTATGAAAAACATGATTCACAGACAAATAAGTTGTACTAAGGTTATCATACCAAATGATAGGAGCTGAAACAGACGAAATCTGAAGATCTATTAATAAATACTAAAGCTAGATAACCTCAGCAGTACCATTGACTAAGGCTTTGTACTTAGCTTTAGTAGAAGAGCGAGAAACTATACATTGCTTACTTGATTTCCACAAAATCGATGTCTAATCAAAGAACACAAGATAATCACCTGTAGATTTTCTATCATCAATATTGTTGCTACCCAATTTTTGACTCATGTTTTTGATAAATTTACAGAAAAAACCAAAAATAGCAAAAAAACAATGAAAACCCCAAAAAATGCATTTTTGATATATTTGTATCGTTTTTAGCATTTTTAACGTCATCTCAAAAGAATTTAAATTTTCAAAGGTATTTGGAACGCATTTAATTTTTAACGCGTAAATTTTATGATCATTGATTTTCCTTGTTGAGTTGACGTTAATATTGCTCACTTTCAAAACTACAAAAAATAAGAAAAATCAAAATTTGCAAAAAAAAGAAGAGGAAAAGAAAAGGAAAGGAAAAGTTGAAGGACTAGTTTGAAAACCTAGCAAAATGTTTCCTATAAATACCATGCTACAGTGAAAAAAAGGGAGGAGAAAATTTTTACACGGGGGGGAGAGAAATTGAGGCGGGGGAAAAATTAACTCACGGGGGGAGAGGGGTTACAAAAAAAAGAAGAGAAAAACCCTAAAAAAAAACCTAAATCTCTTCTCGGTCGCTGCCCATCAGAGAGTTTTCTTCTTTGCACATAACCTCCCCACTGTCATCTCCCATAGCCAGCCATTTCACCAGCCAAAAAAAACCTCACCCTCTCACTCTCAACTGACAAGCTGCTGGTCCCATCTTCTTTTGATTTTTCTGGCTCCCAAAACCAGCTGGTCGCCCCCCCTCTCTTTGAAAAAAAAAACAGAGGCCCCTCTCCCTTTGCCTTGCCAAAGATAAGCCGGAGAGCCCCCCTCATTTCCTTTTCCTTTTGACCCAAACCAGAAAGAGAGAAAGCTCCCCTCCTCTAGATGCAAGCTCACCCAAACCAAATCGGAGCCTCCAGTAGCGTCCCGACGCAACGGCGCCCACAGCTCACAGACCGGTTCGCCTTTTTCCTCCAGCATCAGCAAAGCCAGCCGCCGCTGTCTGGTAGCGATGCCCCCTTTCTCGGTCGTTCCCCCTCATTCGGAGGCAAAGATGAAGAAACCCTCCCAACCACCAGGTCTGTCATTGGCAGAAGGAAAGCAAACAGAGAAGGGAGAGGGCGAAGGAACTGGACAGATCTAAAAAAAACAAAATAAAATCGACTGGTTGTGATTTTATGCTTTGCAGGTGACTGAAAGATCCACCGCCGGCAGGGAAATGAAGGGAAGAAGAGGCCGAGCCAGACCCCCTGTTTCCCATTCTTGGTTTCGCGGAGGAAAATGAAAATGTTTTTGAATGGACTGAACAATGTGAAAAAGCCTTTGTTAAACTTAAAAGCTTGCTTACTTCTGCTCCTGTCATTCAACCTCCTGATTGGTCACTACCTTTTGAAATAATGTGTGATGCTAGCGATTATGCCGTGGGTGCTGTCTTGGGACAAAGAAAAGATAAGAAACCTTATGTGATTTACTATGCAAGTAAAACTTTAAATATTGCTCAAATGAATTACACTACCACTGAAAAAGAATTACTTGCAGTAGTATTTGTATGTGACAAGTTCATATCTTATCTTGTTGACTCACCTGTTGTCATTTTTAGTGATCATGCGGCTTTGAAATATCTTCTTTCAAAAAAGGATTCTAAGGCTAGATTGGTGCGGTGGATTTTGTTACTTCAAGAATTTGATATGACAATCAAATACAAGAAAGGCACTGAAAATGTTGTCGCAGATCATTTGTCAAGATTGACAACCGATTCAAGATTTGACATCACACCAATCAATGACTACTTTCCTGATGAATCTTTATTTTCTGTCTCTACAATGCCTTGGTTTGCTAATATTGTTAATTTTCTTGTTTCAGGACAATTGCCAGCTCATTGGAGTACCCAAGACAAAAGAAAGTTCTTGAACGAAGTGAAGAACTTTTATTGGGATGACCCTTATCTATTCAAATATTGTCCTGATCAAATATTTCGAAGATGCATTCCTGACAATGAGGTAAGTAGTGTCATTAAATTTTGTCATTCTGAGGCATGTGGGGGTCATTTCTCATCAAGAAAGACAACTGCAAAAATCTTACAAAGTAGATTTTACTAGCCCACCATTTTCAAAGACTCACATGCATTCTGCAAGACTTGTAAAAATTATCAAAAGTTGGGATCTATTTCGAAACGTCACATGATGCCTTTAAATCCTATTCTTGTCATTGAGATCTTTGACTGTTGGGGTATAGATTTTATGGGTCCATTTCCTCCATCATTTGGTTTCTTGTACATATTGGTTGCAGTAGATTATGTTTCAAAATGGATAGAGGCAATTCCAAGTCGAAACAATGATCACAAAACAATGATAAAATTTTTGAAAGAAAATATTTTAAGTCGATTTGGAATCCCTCGAGCCATAATAAGTGATGGTGGAACACATTTTTACAACAAGCCATTTGAGTCTTTAATGAAGAAATATGGAATCACACACAAAGTTGCCACCCCTTATCACCCTCAGACGAGTGGACAGGTAGAACTTGCTAATAGGGAGATCAAACAGATCTTGGAGAAAACAGTGAACCCTAATCGGAAAGACTGGTCTTTAAGACTTAGTGATGCGCTTTGGGCTTGTCATAACCCAATTTTTGACCTTTTTATTTTTTTTTTAAAAAATGATGATGAAAAAAATAAAAATAGAATAAATGAAGAATAAATTAGAATTTGGGTTAAGGGCAATATAATTGGAAGTTTTTGGGGTTTAATTAAACTTTAAAATTAATTTAATTAATCCAATCAAGGTTTTAATTGGAGAATTGACAAGTTTTAGACTTGATTAAGATTGGAATTAATTTAATTAATGAAATCAGGGGCTTAATTGAAAAATTATCAAAGTAGAGGGCTGAATCTGGTAAATTTTGCAAGAAATTAACATCCAGGGACTGTTTTGTAAAATTCGCTGAAATGCAGGGGTCCAATTACAATTTAACTAGGGGCTTAATTACAAAACTTTCCAAAGTTCAAGGTCCAAAACGAAAGTTGTCATTTCCTGTTCAAATGATCCACCTTCTTCGTCGCTCAAGACCGTTTCAGCAGGAGGGAGATCTGCAACTGCAAATCGTGGGAACGTGGCTCACAGATTATCACGATCTCTGGCTTTATAAAAGCCAAGGAAAAAGAGCAACGAAAGGGGGAAAAGAAAGGGAAGAGGGCCACGAACGGGGGGAGAAAAGGCAGAACCGAAAAGCCATTGGAGACCAGACTAGCACCGCGAGCTTCATTAGACTTCACCAAGCGTCTCCCTCACAGCTCTTCCATAGTTGCGCCATTTCACATTAGCAACAATGATTTCTGCACCGTGAGCAGCAGTGGAAGACTTTCATCCCCAGCAGCTTCCTCCATTTCAAGCAGCTCCACCATCGTCTTTGTCCCTTCATCTAAGAACTGAAGGTGATCTCAAACCAGGAGCAAAGGAGACGTAAACTCAGCCCATCGGACGAAAGCGTAGAGACGAGAACCGGCGTTGACCATCGTCTTCACAGTCTTCAGCAACCGGCCTCCAGAACCAGAGGCAGCAGAACAAAGAAGACGACACCGAGAACGTGGTAGAACCAGAGACAGAGGACGAAAGACGAAGAAGAAGAAGCAGAGGACAGAGAGAGAAGTGATATAGAGAGGGGCAGAAGGAGAAGGAAACCAGAAATAAAAAAAAGAAGGCAGAGAGAAAGAAGACCAGAAAAAGGAACAAACCAAACGCAGGAGGAGAAAGTAACATTAACCGGCCGGCCCTCCAATACTGTCATCACATCTTCAACTTTTCAAGTGCAGCTACCAGGTAAGTAATCTTCTCTTTCCCCGCTTTTCATTTTTAATTCACCGGTTACTGTTCACTTTAGATTTTAATTCATTTCCTGCTTTCTTTCATTGTTTGCCCAGCCGGGTCACTGGCTTGGGCCAGTGACCGGGCTGGGCTGGGGCTGGGTCTAGCCCAGCCCATGTGGGCTGAGCTGGACCCAGCCCAGCCCAAAATAAAAATAAAAATAATACAGAAAAATAAGAATAAAAAAAATAAAGAATGTGTATGTGAGAATAAAGATAATGTAAATTTATTGGTTTATTCACTGACGTCAGAGTCAGGAATAAAAATACCGGTTTAAATTTATATTATTTTCATTCGTTTATTCAATTTTATTTAGCTAAAAAAAATAAGAAATATGTGCATTAAAAAAATATATGTATTATTATTTATTTATTCACTGGCGCCAGAGTCGGGAATAAAAAATAATAATTATTTTTATTCGTTTATTCAATTTTATTTAGCTAGAAAAAATAAGAAATATGTGCATAAAAAAATGCATTATTATTTATTTATTCACTGGTGCCAGAGTCGGGAATAAAAAATAATAATACTGATTTAAATTTATTTTTATAGCTACGTAATATTTACCAACGCCAGAGTTGGAAATATTCGTAGTTAAATATTCACTGGCGCCAGAGTCAGGAATATTATAAGCAAATTTTCATAACATAAATTAATAAAACATTTAGCAATTTAAGACGAAATCAGCAATGCAGCCTGCCTCAGGCAGGACGTTTAAGAGGTGATAATATCTTCCCTTTTACGTAACCAATCCCGAATTAGAATCTCTGTTGACCAGTTAGGGTTCCTAGTGACCATAATATTAGGTGGCGACTCCTTAAATAAGAATATCCACATTAAAGAACAGGATGCAGAAATCCGTTCTTTCCAAAGATTTTAAGAATAAAATGTTTTAAGGCCGTCGCGATGTCGGGTGCGACAGGGCTTATCGAACTGCTTATAAAACATCATTAGGTATGTCGCCTTATAGACTAGTCTATGGAAAACCTTGTCACTTGCTTGTGGAAATTGATCATAAAGCTTATTGGGCTATTAAAGCTTTCAATTCAAACCTTGATGATGCTAGTCAGCTGCGAAAATTGCAAATAAATGAGCTGAGGAAATAAGAAATGATGCATATGACAATTCAAGAATTCATAAAGCAAGAATCAAAGAGTTTCATGACAAGAAAATACTGAGAAAAACATTTAATGTTGGTCAAAAAGTCTTGCTTTATAATTCTCGACTCCATTTATTTCCTGGAAAACTAAGATCAAGATGGAGCGATCCTTTTATTGTGAAACATGTGTATCCATATGGGGCCTGTGATATCAAAAATCCAAAGAATGGTAATGTTTTCAAGGTAAATGACCATTGTTTGAAAGTTTATTTTGACAATTTTTCAGTTGAAAATGACTCTATTGAATTGGGTGATTCTGTATATAAAGATTGATTCTTTTTCTCACATTGTTTTTGTGTGACTTTTGTTTTGCTAGTCTCTCGCCCCGGTCAAATGGCGGATAACGGTACTCCGTGACTCTTAAGTCGGTTCTTTTAGTTTCCCATTGTTGTAACCCATTTTCGGGTCCCCACAGAAAAATAAAATAAATAGCCAAAAGAGGTTAGAAAAATAACAGGAGGCAGGAGCGCTCGGAAAACAGTCAGAAAATTGGTCAAGGAATTTAAAAATACAAGGATTGATTTTTTGACAGTATATTCTTGAAGGATGAAAGCCCTATTGAGAGGGAAAATTTGAATTTTGAGGAAAAAGCCCAAATTTGGATGTTTATGGATTTAATTGGATTTTTATTTGAATTTATAGAAGATTTGATTGCAAGAAAAATTAATTTTTAAGTCAATTTGGGCTTTAATTAGAAGAAATTTAAGTTCTGGGGCCAAAATATATTTTTTAGGAATTTATTGGGTCAAATCAGGGGCTTAATTGCATAAATATTGAAGTTTAATGGCCAATTAGGGACTTAATTAAGAAAATCCGAAACCAGGGACCAAATTGGAAGAGGCGCGTAATTGGAGGGGCTGTAATTATTCGGTTCAGGGGCCTAATTGAAGAAATTGGAAGTTTATTAATCAATTGAGGGCTCAATTGCATAAATCAGAGGCCAAGGACCAAAGTGAAAAAGGCGGCCAACAAGAGGGGCGGAGACCGAATTTGAAGGACTGATTTGAAGTTTGGCCATTTAAATGAAACGACGCGTTTTATCCAAAACGACGCCGTTTCATATATAAAAACAAAAAAAAAAGAAAAAAAAAGAGGAAGACCAGAACGGTGTCGTTTTGAACGACACTGTTCATCTTCTTCCTTCCCCTCGGTTTAGCAGCAACAGAAGACGAAAAATTTGAAAACCTTCCCGCCTCTCTCTCCTCGCCCCCACCACCACCACCGAAAACGTCAATGGCCGACCAGCCGTTGCGTGATTGAAGACGCACTAACAAAAGGCACGCCGGTCCCTTTTTTCCTTATAAATAGAGAGAGGCCGAAGGAGAGAGAGCACGACCCGAGGAGAGAAGGAGAGAGAGAGCGACCCGAAGAGAGAGAGAGAAGAACAGAAACAAACTGAGAAGAAGGAAACCGAAACCAAAAAACCAAAACCAAACCGAGAACAGACAGCCACTAAGAACGAAAAAACGAAGGAGAGGGGAGGAAGAAGAATTTTTCGCCACTGTTAGGAACAACAGCAACGCCGCCCGGAGCCGCCGTCCACGAGCCACGCCACCGTAGCCCCGCCAGCAAACCACCGTCTCCAGCCCCGCCAGGTACGCTCTCTCCCTTGCATTCTTTTTTTTCTTTTCTGCTGTTTAGGTTTCGTCTCCTGCATGCAGAATTGTCCTGTTTTATACTTTTGGTTTGTATTTTTTATTTTTGTGGAGATACAAATTCAGTGTTTAAAATACCCGGTTTTCGTCAAGATATCCGAAATTTTCAAAGGTAAATTTTTTTTTTTTGCTTTCAAATATTTATAAAATTCCTTAAAAAATATTGTGGATTTTTCCGCATATTTTGTTATTATGACTTAATATTAGTTTGTATTTTTATGTTGTGGAGATACAAATTCAGTATTAAAAATACCCGATTTCGTCAAAAAAATATTGTTTAAAAAAATAATATTTTCTTGCGTGTTGCATACGACCAATACTCTAACATGTTTTGGAATATTCTTTTTATAAAAAAAATATATATGGGAAGCTTTGAAAGTGTGTTTTCGCATGGATTTCTTAAACACAAATTATTTTCTTGTATTTCTGGATTTTACAACATGTTTGTAAAATTCCAAAGGGTATTGGCCAATATTCCAAAAACTATAAAAATCTTATTTTACCGCTAATGTTTGGATAAAGAAATCCTTAAAAGGATGAATATCCAAAATATTATTGGGAGTAATAAATCCGCACACATTCTTGAAAGAAGCCTTCATTATAATCGAGGACTTTTCAAAATTTAATTTTTTTTTTATTTTTATTTCCACGATTTATGAGTTGCAAACTTTTGAAATACTAAGGGAAAAATGAGCTTTCAAAGCACATGGAATCTCCTTAGATTTCTATCCAAAATCAATTGACGAACCTAGAAAATACCAACACCATAGCAATTATAAAGCAAACCAAACACCAAGCAGCTTACCTTAGGTAGGGCGTACTAGGGGTGCTAATACCTTCCCTTTACTCAACCTGTCCCTTGCCATAGAATCTCTGAAAGACCAGTTAGGGTTCCTAGTGACCAAAATACTAGGTGGCGACTCCCAAAAAAAAACCAAATCAACAAAACAGAATAAAACGAAAGTCGCCACTCGAATGTCGCAAAAACAAACTAAATTTTTTTGTTTATTATTTTTTTGGGGTGCGACACCCATGATAACTGATATTTGTGTATATATTTGTGCAATTCTTTGCTCTTTCTCCTTTCTTTGAATTTCTCCCCCAATTCTTAGTTGAAAATGGACACCACTCTTGAAAAATTGAAAAAGTATTTTCCCGCTCTGCCTCAGAATGCGATTACAAAAATTTACCTTGCTAGGTGTGAAAGATTGAGGTTGTTAATGAACCATGGAATTCCTGAAGATATTCGTTGGCTAATTAAAGCAAAGGTCCGATTATGAGGTAAGTCCTCCAATTCTTTCATTTCATACATGCCTGGAACAGGTAAAAGCACTTTTACGAAGAAACGTCGTGCAAAATGGCTGAAAGTCTGTCACAGATGTGCTAGATGGACTTGTAATGCCACATGTCGTTCTTTAGGAATGATATCTGTCAACCGTGAAGATAAAATACAATTCATTAAAGATGGCCTGAGTAAGGGGTCTTTAGATAATCTTCTATTGACTCTTGAGACGCACCCTAGTGGAGATGTGCATCATGCAATTCATGATTTATGGCCACAATTCCATAAAGAACATGCTCGACTTAGTCTTGGGAATCTGACTAAAAAAGACCTTGTTTGCCAGTTTTTAAGAAAATTGTATGAGAAGCCTATCCCCGACCTATAGAGGGCGTTTAACCCGTTCTTGGACGTAAAACCAAGGGAAGATGTGAGCCATAATCACAACTACCTGTACATACATGCTTTGTCAAAACAAATAAATAAAGAGAGAGAGAGAGTGTGAGACTACGACTGGCCTACATATAGGTGTTGTGATTGCATTTTTAATTTCTCATCTATAAATATTTGCGTCTTTTGGTTTTATTATTGTGTTTTGTTGTTTCTTATATTTGTTTAAGTGTGTTTCAGGTTTGTTAGTGTTTGCTATTTCAGGTGATGTCTTCTATACTCTATCTTTCTAACTTAAGACATTGAGGACAATGTCTCATTTTGGTTGGGGGGGAAAGGGTGGTAGTTGATAATTTTTTTTTAAAAAAACTGTGTTTTCTATTTCATAAACTATTTGCAAAACTATTGTTACTAGGATGACAGAGTAAAAGGAGTTCTTTTGTTAAAAGTGACTCTTGAGACGCATCTTAGTAAATATTCTTAACAGGGTCTATCAGAATACTTCTTGAAATATTCAGGTTTACAAACTCTTGTATTGGTAGCACTTGATTCTGCTCATATGCTCATTTAACAAGTATTTTTAAATCTTCATTTTCACACACATATTTTAACATATGATTGTGGGTTGCACATTGGATTATTACATTATTTATGTTCTTTTGTTAAAGGTAACAACTAAAGGAAATGGATAGTACATAATTTGCAAAAAACAAAAAAAAAAACAAAAAAAAAAATAATGATAATAAAAAGGTAGATAAGTTTGGTTTCGTAGGCTCCCTAACCTAAGCAGTTAAGCTCGAAGAGGTGTTTTAACACTTAATATCCTAAAGTCAACTGACTTGGGAGCTATTGGCCCAACGCTTGTTACATGGGTTGAAGAGAAAAGCTTAAGGGAATCAAACATTGCACTATCTACGTATTAGTATCTTCAACCCGAGTTGTTAAGCTCGTAGGGGTGTCTCAACACCTAATGCCCTAAGACCAACTGGTCTGGGAGTCATTAGCCTAAAACTCGTTACATGGGTTAAAGATACATTGTGTTTCAAGTTGTATGTGTATATAAATAAATAAATAAAAAAGAAAAAGAAAAAGAAAATAATAATCCCAACCTAAGGAAGTTAGCCTTAAACATTAGAACAAAAATTTGTTTTTCTTCCAAGTAAAGCCCCATAACTATATGTTGATATTTTGAGCACAAAAGAAAGGTTTAGTAATATCTTGTTTAAGAGGTATTGAGCAGATATATGAATTTAATGAGAGTTTGTTTATCTGGATAAATTAAAGTAAGTTGAATGATGAATGCCTTGCTTTATGGAATTTGCAAATTGTTTTTCTATTTTAACGCTTTGATTACTAGGGACTAGTAATAAGCTGGTTGGGGGGTGTGAGTACTTAAAAGTGCATATTTATCAAGGTTTATATCATCATTTTGCACTTAAAGTATCAATAACTCCTTAACTAAAGCATGTTTTATAATAACAAGTCTAATACCATAAAATGCCCTAATATATGGTAAATGTTCATCTTAAATGTAGGCCTATCACATAAATCAAAGGATTGATTGATGAATTCAACTACTGAAATTTGTGAAGATAAAGAGAGGGTGGAACTTAGAAAAGAGATGTTGGTGCAGTCCAAACTGGAACACTGTTTGGTGTTTGGGTCATATCTTGAGTTCTAGATGTCCAAATGACCTCAAATGTTTACACAGATTTAGTAAGACATAGGCCTACAACTTTAGTGTTTTCATCAAGATCTAAGAAGGCCGTTTTCAAGTCCAAATTATAGCAACAACGGAGAAGTCCGAATCTGTCCTGCAGCCCGAACACTATTCAGTGTTTGGTCCATAACTGGAGTTCTAGAAGTCCAAATGACCTCCATTGTTTTTTCCTAGAAAGATGAGTCAATTTCCTACAACTTTCATGTTTTCCAGTGGACCCAGTTCGGATGGTACCATTTTTGTTTTATTGGGACAAGAAGATAAGGATTTTCACCAAGTCAAAAGTTGGCCACCCACTCAACAATTAGTCATCAAATCAATAATTCCGAATTTTGGCCTATAAAAGGAGGCATTTGCCATGTATTTGGGGGCTTGGTTGTTCAGATCAAGCTCATGCTCTTTATTTCTCTCTTTATATTTTTTTTTTGTAATTTTTAAGTTTTGCTTTTCATTTCATTTCCTTTACTTAGTTAACTTGTATTTTCTTTATGCTCTTGTTTTGTTTATCTATGTTTCTCTTCTTCATTATGTTTAGCTAAGTTTATTATGTCAAGGTGAAAAGGTTACACTAATGGTGTAAGAATAAATATAGTGTAAACTCAACATGGATCTTAATGTTTAATATTAACATGTCTTATCTTTTTATCTTACTAATTTTTAATACCTTGCTTGTTAAATGGTTAATTTAGATTTGTGTTGTATAACACTTGGTATAGCAAATGCTTGGCACTCTCATAGCCCAACAGTATGGTATTACCTACACCTGGGCTATGAAAATAACTTGATTTGTTGTTAACATCAGTTAATATCATGAATTCCTGACAATATTTAAAAGTTTGATGTTATGTAATTAAGATAATTAATATGAGATGTTAATAATTTATAATGAGCTATTAATGAAAAATCATCCGATTGGAACCTCCTATGTGTGTGGTTTCCAGTTGAATAATAAGAGTTTATACTATACTTGTTTGAAATACCATTAGTGGATCCTCTAACCTTGACATTTGTTTTTATCATTGTTTAATCCTTACATTAATCTTCCATCTCAAAGTTCTCATTAATTTTTTCCTCCTCCTCTTCTTTTTAAAATTATTATTGTTATTACTATTACTACTGCTACTATTATTATTATTATTATTACTATTATTATCATAAAATCAGTATATAGGCTGGAAACCTATGACCCGATCTTTTAGATCATTCTCAGGTATAACAACGCCACGTACTGAGTATTATTATTATTATTACTACTACAACTACTATTAATATTACTATTACTCTTACTATTATTATTGTTATTATTGTTGTTGTTGTTGTTGTTGTTGTCTTGTTATTTATAATTTATACAATTAACCTCTCTATGGTTCGACCCCGGTCTTGCCGGGTTATTTATTACTTCGACACTCCTGCACTTGAGAGAAGACATCAATCTTTTGGTCGTGTCATAGATCATACCTTTAGATATGTTTGCAAAGTGCCAAGGGGAACCAATGCAGATCTCTTGAAATCTATGTTTCATTTAGACTAAATTTATTAAGATAAAAATCCAAGGAGATTCAATGTTCTTTAAAAGCTCATTTTTCCCTTTGTATTTCAAGTGTTCGCGACTCGTAAATCAAAAGGAAAATGAATAAAGATTTAGAAATCTAAGGAAATTCAGAGCGCTTTAAAAACCTTTTTTTTGCCTTAGTGTTTCATACTTTCACGGCTCGTAAACCGTGGAGTCAAAAAAATTGAAATGTCCTCAATTATAATCGAGACTTCTTTCAAAGATGTGTGGTGTCTTATTATTTCTAGAAAAATATTTTGTATATTAACCACTTGGGTTTCTTTAGGCAAACATTAACAGTGAATAATAACAAATTATTCCCAATAATATTTTGGATATTCATCCCTTAGAGATTTCTTTATTCAAATATTAATCGTGAATAATAGATGAATTCCCCCCAAAATAAAGTTTTTATATTTTTTGGAATATTGGCCGATACCCTTTGGAGTTTTACAAAGATGTTGTAAAATCCAGAAATACAAGAAAATAATTTTTGTTGTGTTTAAGAAATCCATGCGAAAACACATTTTCAAAACTTTCAATATTTTTTGTAAAAAAAAAAGCGTTCAAAACATGTTAGGGTATTGACCGTATGAAACACATAAGAAAATATATTTTTTGATATGTTTGTATATTTGTCACATTGCGTCGAAAACCAGGTATTCTAAATATGAGATTGATAGTTTTTACAACATAAAAAAAATCCAGACCTTGAAATAAATATGCCAGAAAATAAATCTCTCTCTTTCTTTATTTTATTTTTTTTAAGAAAAAAAAATAAGTCCAGTTGGGCAAGTGACCCGGCTGGACACAAAAGGGTACAATTACAGCTTAAGGGTGCAAAACTAGCGAGTTACTGTTCAAGTGAATTAAATTTCACTTGAACAGTCACACATGCAACCAAGAAATGCATGCAGAATTGAATAACAGACTTGGAGAAAAACGAAGGAGCTGCAGCGATGTTTAAGGCGTGCTGGCTGGTCTGTCCGTGTTCGTCTGTTCTAGCTATTTTCCCTTTGTTCTCTGCTTGCGTAGGTCTCCTGCGTTCAGCTCTGTGTCTTCGTCCCTTTCTCTCAACTGGTTTTAGCTTTTCTATCCTCTCTTCTGTTCTGCAGATCCTGGCGCTGAAACAGGCGAAGGAGATGGCACTGCAGCTTCTGCATACGGCTGGTGGTTACTGATTCTGGCGGAGAAAAAAAACAATGGCCACGCTGGTTTTGACCTCTTTTTCCTTGCTTCTTCCTGTTTACTTCTCTTCTATTTCCCTCCTTCTCTGTTTTGCTTTCCTTTTCCTTTTTATCTTTTCATAGTTGACGAACAGAAACTCCTTCTGTTCTCTGCGTTTTATCTCTACTCCCTCTGTTCTCTTTTCATTTTTTTCTGCTGCTCCCTCTTTTCCTTCTCCTATTGCCTGCCTCTTCGTGGAGATGATGAGGGAGATTGCGATGAAAGCGTGTTATGCTGGTTGAGTTCACGCCCCTACCTCTTCGTAGTTCTTTTTTTCCTTTCGTTCCTCTCCTTTCTGTCCTCTCTTCTTTTCTGCCTCCTTTAGGTCAGCAGTCGAGGCTTCTATATAGCCTATACATGGCTTTATTTAGGAAACAAATATTACATTAACTCTATGGTGTAATATCGGGTGAGCAGAAATAGGAAACCAGAATATTTGATTCTGATTCTGTGATCAGCAGTGATTTCTTTCCTAGTTAGAGGATGGTGCGGCTCTTTTCTTTCCTTCCATAGAGCTAGCTGCTCCCTTTAAAATGAAGCAATAAAAATGTGGTTTGCAGATAAAAGGAAAGAAGATAACCGGGGTAGCTGTGTAGAGAAAAAGGAAAGAAAGAATTACAGACGGGGAGGCATTGTTTTCCTTTTCTGATCTAATTCTTGTTCTTCAATTTCGTCACCCTGTAAAATTTCTTCTAATTTTATCCTCAATCAACTCTCTTATTTTAATACCTTTTCCATTTGGTCCTTGGTCCATAAAAGGGCTTCAAATTGGCCTGCAAATGGCCTTCAATCTTTAAGCATCTAGCAATTGTGTCCCTGCAAACTTGGGCAAAAATTCCTTCTCGCGGCAGGAATCCTTGCTTTTACACTAGATATTCAAACGGGAATATCTTGAGCTTCTGATATCAAAATCAAGTGATTCAAAAGCCCAAATTTATCTATGTGTCCCAGAATACAACTTTGATGAAGGATTCAAAGTGAGATAAATTCTTTTTGAATAACAGAATTGCAACCACTCTCGGCTGGCAACCTTCTCGCGACAGGATTCTATGTTTTCACGCTAGATTTCAAACAGGAATATCTTGAGCTTTTGATATCGAAATCAAATGATTCAAAAGCCCAAATTTATCTACGCGTCCAGGACTACAACTTTGATGAAGGAGTCGAAGTGAGATAAAATCGGTTTAGAGAACAGAATATGACAGTAATCTAGTTGGTCAAAAAGGTTCTTGATCTGACAATGCTGAGCATCCAAATCTGACTGAGAATCTTCCCTAAAAACAATAATCCCTAGGACCTAATAAAGATGTATGTCAATTTTTCAACATGTCATGAGTGACATAATATAGCTAGGATGGTCAGATATCGTATGAAACCGAGTCAGAGTCAGAGCCTAAGTTGGAACAAAAATAAATTGCGACAACAGCATAACCATTTTTTTAGTGCAAATTCTGAGAGATTTATTCAACCTTAAAAACCAAATAAAAAAGAAATGAATTTAGCATTATGAAGACTCTTGATTAACCTAAGAAAACCTGATGATTTTGGTAGCAAAGGGGAAGGATAAAAAGAGTAGAAAACAACTCAAATAGGGTTCGAAAAAATATTTCTTTCTCCTTTGCTTTTGTCAATTTTCCAGCAAACATGAGCTACACTCCTCCACTCAGTTCAAAACGGGTATACACCGTCTCCAGCACGTGGGGTCCAAAATTAGGTAACAACAACTCTCACGACTCGTAAACCGTGTAGTAAAAAATTAAAATGCCCTCGATTATAATCAAGGCTTCTTTCAAGGATGTGTGGAGACTTATTATTCCTAGAAAAATATTTTGAATATTAACCACTTGGGTTTTTTTTATCCAAACATTAACAGCGAATAATAACAAATTATTCTCAATAATATTTTGGATATTCATCCCTTAGGGATTTCTTTATCCAAACATTAACAGTGAATAATAGATGAATTCCCCCCAAAATAAGATTTTTATATTTTTTGAAATATTGGCCAACACCCTTTGGAGTCTTACAAAGATGTTGTAAAATCTAGAATGCAAGAAAATAATTTTTTATGTGTTTAAGAAATCATGCTAAAACACATTTTCTTTTAAACTTCAAATATTTGTTTTTTTTTAAGAGAAAATTCAAAATATGTTAGGGTATTGGTTGTATGCAACACACAAGAAAACATTTTTTTTTGGATATATATGTATATCTGTCACATTGCGTCGAAAACCTTAAAATAAATATGCACGTGGGGTCCAAAATTATTTCTTTTATTTTTTTTGAAAAAAAAATTAGTAGGTCTGGCCGGGTCACTTGCCCAGCTGGACACAAAAGAGGTGTAGTCCTCTCAAAGAATGGCGAGTTACTGTTCAAGTGAATTAATTCACTTGAACAGTACAAACACAAGGTGAAACGCATGCAAGGAGACCACGCTACTGTTTAAGTGAATTAAAATTCACTTGAACAGTGCAAACACAAAGAAAAAAAAACAATGCATGCAAAGAGGAGAAGAGAGCAGACCTGGAGGTGGAAGCGAAGAAGCTACAGCGACGTTGAAAGCGTGTTCGTCTGTTTCAAGCCTTTTCCTCTTGTTTTGTATTTGCTTCTATTTTATGGTTTTTTCTTTCCTTTTCGTTTTTGTCACTCTCTCACCCTGGTTCCTGCACTTTTTTCTTCCCTATTTTGCAGATGTTATATGCAAAAAAATGAAAGCAAAGACCGAAAGGGAGTCCCTGCTTGTTTATGGTTTCTCTTTCTTTTCTTATTTTTTCTGCTCTTTCTCCTCCTCCTCTTCTACTGCTAGCCTTGCTGAACGCACAACAATGCAAGGATGAAAGAAGGAAACCCTCTGTTCTCTACATTTCTTTTTTCTATCCTAACTGCCTACCTCGTTTTTTTTTTTTTCTGGTCTTTCTTTTCCTGTTTTTTCTCCGTTCTTTCTTCTTTTTTCTTTTTTTTCCTCCCCCTTCCTACTAGGTTAGTAAATGGTTTATATAGCCTAAACACAACTCTTATTTAGGAAAGATATATTATATTAACTCTAGGGTTTAATCTCAGGTGAGCAGAAATAGGAAACCAGAATATTTGATTCTGATTCTGTGATCAGCAGTGATTTTTTTCCAAGTTAGAGGATGGTGCGACTCCTTTCTTTCCTTCCATAGAGCCAGCTGCTCCTTTTGAAATGAGGCAATAAAAACATGGTCTGAAGCTCTCCACTCAAGAGAGAGAAACATGAAAACCAAACAAGAAATTGCAGATAAAAAGGAAAGAAAAAAAAAAAAACGGGCTAGCTGTGTAGGTAAAAACGTGGTTTCTTCTTTCAAAAAAATTCCTTCTAATTTTTATCTTCAATCATCTTTCTTATTTTAGCACCTTTTCTATTTGGTCCTTGGTCCAAAAAAGAGCTTCAAATTGGCTTGCAATTAGTCTTCAAACTTTAAGCATCTTGCAATTGTGTCCCTGGAAATTTGGGAAAAAAAAATCCTTATCGTGGCAAGAATCCCTACTTTCGTACTAGATATTCAAACGGGAATATCTTAAGCTTCTGATATTGAAATTAAGTGATTCAAAAGCTCAATTATCTACACATCCATGACTACAACTTGATGAAGGATTCAAACTGAGATAAAATCATTTTTGAGAATAAAATCTGGCAGTATTCTGGTTGGTCAAAAAATATCTCTTGATCTAATTCAGAAACTGACAATGTCGAGCATCCCGATATGACTGAGAGTATAACTTAAGAATAACAATCATAAAATTTGTGACAAAAATAGAGTTTTTAGTGCAAAACTCGAGTCATGATCCTTCTTGCGACAGAAATCTCTGCTTCACATTAGATATTCAAACAAGAATATCTTGAGGTTCTGATATCGAAATCAAGCAATTCAAAAGCCCAAATTTATCTACACGTCCAGGACTACAACTTTGATGAGGAGTCAAAGTGAGATAAAATCGTTTTAGAGAACAGAATATGGTAGTAATCTAGTTGGTAAAAAAGGTTCTTGATCTGACAATGTCGAGCATCCAAATCTGAATGAGAGTCTTCCTTAAGAACAGTGATCCCTAGGACCCAATAAAGGTATAGGTCAAATTTTCAACATGTCATGAGTGACAGAATATAGTTAGGATGGTCAGATATCGTATGAAACCAAGTCAGAATCATAGCCTAAGTTGGAACAAAAAATTACGACAACAACAAAATCAATTTTTTTATTTTAGTGTAAATTCTAAGGGATTTATCCAACCTTAAGGACCAAATAAAGAAGGAACGAATTTAGCATTATGAAGACTCATGATCAATCTAAGAAGGATAAAAAGAGCAGAAAACAACTTAAATAGGGTTTCAAAAACATATTTCTCTCTCTGCTTTTGTCAATCTTCCAGCAAATATAAGCTAAACTCCTACACTCAGTTCAAAAGAGGTATACATCGTCTCCAGCATATGGGGTCAAAAAATGAGTAACAACAGTATGCATAAACTGACAAACTCTAATAACAACAAAACAAATATATGATCTCATTAAAGTAGATATTGAAGAGCACCCATAATTTGATGAAAACGTGTAGCATCAGAAAACGAAGGGTCTGGCAATATGCTAGCTTTGGATATAGAGATAGGATTATCAACAGGTTTGCAATATAACAAACCAGCTCGAGTGAGGATGTCAGGTGTATACCAGTAGGCTTAACCTCAACACCCAACAATTAAATGAACAGTACCTAAGTCGCGAAGCTTAAATTCTGAGCTTAATAGCTGTATGAGGCTTTGAAGCATAAAAGAGTTGCTACCCATAAGCGAATATGCTGCTGTCCAAACCACTAGCCAGCCCATGTGCTGCACTTGTTCTGCTACCAATTGTTTGGCCTCTATTTTGAAGCAGATTGGTCGTTATTTTGGTGAGTGTAACTCTTGTTGTTGGGATGCCAATTGTCACGAGAACGATCCTTGTTATGATTGAAGTTTAAGTTGTGATGAGACATAGCAAGACGAGAAGAGGGCTGCGGTGTTAACAGTAGTGGTGGTTGCGGCAACATAGATGAAGACAACAAAAAGGAGTGGCGTCCATAAACTAAAGAGTGTTCTTATGCAGAAATTCATGGGTAAGAAGGTGGCTATAAAGATCATCATACGACAGTGGTTCTGCCTTGGTTATAAGACTCATTACCAAGTCTTTCAACTCACCACGAAGTCTTCAAAGGATATCGATCGACCAGTAGCAACCAATTTGTCAAATAATGATTTGGCTTGTTGCATGTATATACTTACCAATAAGTCACCTTGCCGAAGATCTTAGAAGGAACCATGAGCTGCATAATATGAGAATTAGACGGAGACACAAGAGCTTTCTCAAGAGTGCGCCAAACAAATTGCGAGGTATGACAATCTACCACGAGATACAACACATCCACGAAGAGAGAGGAGAGTAATCCACTCAAAATAAGTTGATCTTGTTGCTTCTAATGAAGAAAAGAAGGGCTAATTATAAAGGAAGAACCAATAGAACTATCATAAACATGAGACGGAGGACACGACACTCAGCCATCAAAGAAGTGAAAAACACCTTAACCAATGAGATAGGGCTTCATTTGCATTCACCTATAGAGATAATTTGTGTTTGTAAGTTTCAATGAAACAACTTGGTGGGTGTTTGATAGAGCAACAATAGCTGGAGTTTGTGTTCCCATAATATGCAGAGGAACGATAGAAACTTGCGAGAAGGAGTCATTGACATGCTCTGCAAGTGGAGGCTATTGTTGTGGAGGAAGGACACCACTAGCAGCAGCATGTAAATGGCTGGCCAGCTGGGTTGCACCATCTGTGGTGAGGGAGAAGTTGATGGCAGCAGCAGCAGAATCCATTTAGGAGAGGAAGAGAGAAGGTTGTCTGTAAGGGGGAGAGGGAGAGAAGAGTTCTAACAGTAAAAGGCTCTAATACTAAAAGAATAATTAGGAAGCTTAACCTATTGGTTAGCCAACCTTTTCTATATATATGTGTGTAGGGCAATATACAATAGTAATGGTGGAGATTACAACATAAAAGTATGCCTATAATATTTTTTATATATGTAAATTCTATAATAACTGCTGTTACACTACTTTGTTCCACATGCTTAGAAATGTAATAAATAATATTTCACTACCAGGATACCTCTACTGGGATCCACTTGGCATAACAGTATGCTGTTATTAAAGTTGTATCTTGCTTTAATTATAGTTTTAAAAATATTTGGCTAATCAATATACACTATCATTTTTATTGAATTCCACTTTAAACGTACTTTTTTAACCCATAATCATAAAAACTATTACAATATAAAAGATACGTTAACATATGAATGCAGCACGTCTGATATGTAAGCCTCTACCGAGGTCCAAGCATGGTGATAGTCACTTCATTTATAGAATGCGATCCTTCACCTGTTGATGGATCTCCACTATTGTTACTCGTCTTCAGAATAAACGCAGGTTGCTTAGCAGATGGAAGAGTTGTGTCATTACTCAACATGAAAACAACATTAGACATTGATGGTCGGTCCATCGCAGATTCTTGCACACATAAAAGACCAATTTGGATGCACCTTAAGACTTGATTTTCAGGATACGAGTCACCCATCAATGTATCCACCAGTTCCAGGGCCCTGCCTTCTCTCCATAGATCCCAAACCTAAAGAAATTCCACATCAATATGCTATGTTGGAGTTGAAATTTTAAAATCGGCAATATATGTATATGTGATCGTACTACTTACATATCCAACCAAGTTCGAAGAGTTACTTTCATCATAAAAATGGTTGTTTTTTCTCCCAGTGATGACCTCTAATAGCAAAACCCCGAAACTATATACATCGGATTTTACTGAAAATAGGCCTTGCATTGCATATTCTGGTGACATATAACCACTGCAATAGCATAGGAAAAGAAGAGCTTAATAAAGTCAGCTGTTCAGAAAAATATAAATAAAAATTATGGTGAGATTTTAAAAATAATTTTATATTATTTTCTAATATTTGAAACTTGTATAAGTTCTTAATTTTATTAATTTAATTAGATAAAATAATTAAACTTCTAATATTGTGTCGAAAAACTAATTTATCTAAAAAACTTAAATTATTAGATAAAATTCTAAAAATAATCTTATATTATTTTTTAATATAATTCATTAAATATATAAGGATAAACTTACTACGTTCCAACAACACGGTTTGTGTTGGCTTCAATTTGATCTGCTCCAAATATTCTAGCCATGCCGAAATCTGAAATTTTAGGGTTCATTGAGGCATCTAGTAGAACATTGCTTGCCTTAAGATCTCTGTGGATGATTCGTAATCTGGAGTCCTGATGAAGATACAAAATTCCTCGAGCAATCCCACAAATAATGTTGTGGCGAGTAGACCAATCTAGCTGTGACCTTCTTGGTTCATCTGTACCCAAAGAAGCATAAATCTCATCAAATCAATGCAGGCTTGTAATCATTTTTCAAGTTCTGTAGAATGAGAAAAACTGAAAAATCTACAATATAGAGACAATTTGACAGAATGATGATGACGTACTGAAAATAAAAGAGTCCAAACTTTTGTTTGGCAAGTATTCATAGATCAACATCTTCTCTCTTCCTTGGATGCAACAACCTAATATCCTTACAAGATTCCTGTGCTGAAGTTTTGCAATGAGCTCGACTTCATTTCTGAACTCATTAATTCCTTGTCCAGAATACTTTGCTAGTCTTTTGACCGCAATTTCCTTTCCATCATGCAGCAGACCCTGAAAATCGCAATCCAAATTCATCAATCTCATAGTTCGACATGTAAACTGAAGTGATGCTATGTGTTTAAAGGACTTCAAGGCAGGCTAGGCTACCTTATACACTGAGCCAAAACCACCCTCTCCAAGCTTGTTGGCATCTGAGAAATTATTTGTTGCCGCAGCTATGACACTAAGATCAAAAAGTGGTAAATCTGAACTTGTTGTACCTTCCTCAAATTCCTTAATTGGTAAGTCTCTCGAGCAATTTGACCTTGAAGTTAATGATAGCGGAAATTCGTTTCTTCTTTTCCTGTCCCTGGCTGTCATCAACATGCAAACTTATTTCTAGCTGGTAAAAATTAGAACTCAAGGTATGTTTTTTTGAGCTCAAGACTATCAGAAATATTGAAACTCTAGCTCAGCATCACATTGCATTTTTACTGACTCAACACCCTGAGTTTAATAATGTTGCGAAAAATTTATTGCTCAGGAGCAACATTTGAAGGGAATTTGCTTACCTTTCCTCCTTTTCTTTACAAACCAACACACAAGGAAGATGATCAGAAACAATGTCACAACAACAGACACTATCAGGATTGCTTTAATTCCTTTATTGGCAAGAGGTCCTGACTTTTCATATTTAGCTGAAATTGAAAATATAAGAAATGTTTAGTGATAAGAGTTGAAAATTAAATCTTTCAAGCTGTTGATTTCGAATTATTCAGTACTATAAATTTATATTTAATTACTCTCTATTCTATTTTATTTTTTTTCATATAATTGAATACCATATAAATGTGAGAAATTAAAAAACAAAGAGTAAACTACAAGTATTGAATAATTTGCTTGCCCCAAAAACTTTATTAACTATGATTTGTTGTTTCTATCTCCATCGTAGGATCATACGAGCTTGAGACTTAAGTAAACTAAATTTAATTTTTAAGTTTGTCTGAGTAGATGAGACTGGACTATACTATATATACAAGACAAGAAATTATGATAAACATGGTCGCCGATGCAGTGCATGGATCTTGAAGACAAGTACAATTAGTGGGAAACCAGCCACTTGACTTGCTTTGCCATGGCCAGATTATTTGTTTTATGCAAAAACACGAATATATAGACGTTTGAAACATATTTATGATATAATTTTTTTAATTTTAAATTAAAAACTGATGAATATATATATTTAATTAAATAAATTAAGAATTATTTATGATAATAAACACAAAAAATAAACAAATCATTAATAAAAACTAAAAATTAAACTGAAAAATTAAGAGATGGAAGTAGATAAAGATATTGATCTTATATTAGAGTCCATGAACTTCATCATGTTTAATAATTTTATTTCTTAAAATTAATTTTTTATTTTATCAAACGATAATAAATAAAAAAACAAATGTGTATTGTGTATTTGAAAGTGATTGAATAAGATCTAAGAAAAAAAAAAGACTTTGTAGGGTTACACAAAAAGAAAAATACTAATATTGAAAAAATGTTATAATTTTATTTTAAAACTAAGCAAAATATCAAAAAATATTTAATCAAAGACTAAATTAAAAAATTAAAATATAGATGTAATTCAAGATATCTAATCTTAAAACATGGAATATGAATCTAGTTGCTTCAACGAATTTGTTTCTTCGAACTGAATTTTTTTTTTTAACAATAATAAAAGTAAACATGCACATAAAAATAATTGAATAAAACTAAAAAATATATATTTTATAAGGTTGCATAAAAAAAACACTTACTAATATCAGAAAAAAATTATAATTTTATTCGGATACCAAGTACAAATTAAATAATATTTTATTACAAAACATCACAAATATTTATTTAATTAATCTCAATTAAATCGAATGGTCATATCCCACACATACATTGGATTAATCTATTGTAATTAATTTATATTTAAATAAAAAAGAAACTAAAGTTAAAGAAAGACGCCTAGTCTATTAAGAGAAAAGGCAACGCACGCAGGCATACATGGCCAGGCCTGTGCTCTTGCCTATTTCTTTTTTCTTTTTAGCTGGTAATTTGTTTTTTTAAAGCGAAACGACGCAAGTTTTCAATCAACAAACAGGTAGTCAAAAAATCATGCTGGTGTTTTTTTTTTACTAAAAAATGTAATTTTCAACTAATTTTCATTTAAAAAAACATAATAAATATCTCTATGATATCAATAAACCAACTAATAAACTAGATTTAATTTTTAAGTTTATCTGAGTACGCGAGACGTACTGGACGATACTATACAGAACAAGAATGTTTTATAATATAAAGCAAGACAAAATATATGGCAAAGAGAGAAGTATTGTAATAACAATAATAGTATAAAGAGAGAAGAGGAATGGTGTCAAGAAAGAAAAGGGTGTGGAAATGAGAAAATATATCGCTAAATTATAAATTACCCCCCAACTCTAGTGAAAAAAAATAAAATACAATTGAACTAATTTTTTTCTTAAAAAAACTTTTGCTCTCTAAACAATATAACTTTTTGAATGTGCCCTTTTTGTTAGGATTTTGTTGAGAAATTGAGGAAAAACTTAGGAAAACATGTTTACTAGTAGAGGAAAGAGAGGAGCTGATCAGAGATTCTTAAGAGCTTTTCTGTCTAACCTTCTTAAAAAATCCTATTAAAAAAGATTTAGTCATCCAACCCTTTTTAATTATTTGAAATAAAATAAACGACACAGTCATTTGAAAATTTCAAAATCTAGTTATTAATGTGGCTAGAAAAATAAGATTATTTGTTTTTTTAACACGAGTTTCCAACCAACAAACATATAGTTGAAAAATTAAGTTGGTGTTTTTTTATTTAAAAATATAATTTTCAACCAATTTTTACTTAAAACATAATAATAAACATCCCTATAATATTAATAAACCAACTACTCCACTCAAAACGCCAAAAAGCTTGAAAAAAAATACAAAATCAAATTGAAAAAAAAAATTATATGAACCCCAATCTACTTCTTTAAGTAAAATAAAAGGAAAAATACACATAAATAAAACTCTCATAGTCTAATAAAACTTGTTGCCATAAAACATTATCTTTTTAGTTGCTGAAATATAAATAAAAAACAATTTTTTTTTGGGTTGTTTTCCAACAACTTTCTTTCTTATCTCTCAAAACTAGAGATTTAAAAATAATAAAAATAAATGATTAGAAAAGAAATTCACAATAGATTACTGTGAAAAAGGTTTTAGTATATTTTTTATTTTTTAATATATATTCTTAGAAGGAAAGTTAAAAAATGTTTTAGTCATTTCTATGAGCAGCAATATAGGCATGTGTGTGACAAAACTACTCGATTCATTATAGTAGTAGTAGAATTGGACATGTACCTAATTCAGCTCTATCCACACGGATGTAAATCTCTTGCCCCACATCTGAAAACGTTCTTGTGTCCAACAGATCACCATACCATCTCAAGCATCCAAGCCCTCTTTCGTCAGCACTAGCATAAGCTGTACAAGAACAATTCCTCAAGCACTCTTGCTCACATTCTTTCAATCTCAAATTCATGTTCGCACTCGCCATTGATGTATCCGGCACCTTCACTGGAGCCAACTTGACGAACCCTTCTCCGCCGCGACACGTGGACACGTTAGGTTTCCTGACACAACCTCCTGACCCGTCTCTCAGGTACCATTCTTGGGATGACTTGGGTTCGAATCCGGGTAGACATTTGCATATGAAATTATTTGCTTGATATGGGTCACAGTTACTATTTCGACCACATTGGCCATAGATGTCACATGGTTCATTTGGGGCGGACCAAATTCCGATCCATTGTTGATCGTTCCATGTCAGCCGTTGCACTACTCCTGATTCGTTCACCACCACTCTTGAAATGATGGAGGGATTATTGATACTATAGGAACTAGATACCTCATCAAGACTGCTAACGAAAGTAAAATTGAAGATGTACCCAGTCATTTCGGGTACTCCGCTCCATCTTAGTCCAGTCCATGGTCCGCCACGCCACCTTCGGGTTTGACCCTTGTATAGGAACAACTGGGGAAACCCACTTGGATCAATACCAAAGACAATGGTTCCGGTTCCAGGGTCATCTTTGGACTTCCAAGATGACAGAGACCGGTTCAAACCGATTTTCAGGTCCGGCCCAAGCTTCATATCAGGAAGCAGAGTATCTGTACCATGATCAAAACTCTGCCACAAGACCCTTTTGCTATCCTGTTGAACCAAGACCAAGTTTCCTGAATCCAGGAGCTGAGCCGTGCAATTGGTCATTGATGAGGCTGGAACATTTGTAGACCAAACAGGAACACTAGTTCGGTTATTTTCATAAATTACAAGGTTACCTTGTTTGTTGATAGCCAGGACTCCGGAGGTACCATTGATAGGATTATCTCTATTTGCCACCCATACAACAGTTCGTTCTGAAATCTTATTACGGTAACAAATTCCCACATAACGACGAGTAGGATCGATGCCTGAGCTAAAGAACCCGAGTTCATAGCTTTGTCCACTAGAGACCAGAACATCTCCATCTTTGATTGATTGGTTTGGAGCTATGATGTCAATAGATAAGCAAGAAGGAGAAACGAGGAAGAGAAACAATGTACTCAAAAACCTTTCTATGAGATTCATAATTTGTTTCAATGATCGTGTGTTGGTGAGGTGAGTAGATGACTTGGTAGTGCGATTGGGGTTTTAATGAGTGGGGCCAAAGCTTCATAGAATTTTTCTTGACCGATTATTAGGGTTGCTCAGTGGAGCCAGCCATGTCATAAATGACCACTTGAAAGGCCATAAATAATACGTTAAAATTACGATTTAACTTATAAAATCATAATCATATTATTTTATAAGTTAATATATATTATTATAAGTTAACTTATAAAATCATAATCATATATATATATATTATTATATCAAATCAACTTTAAAATTTTAAAAGTAATAAAATCATATCAAATCTTTAAAATCGTGTAAAATTACGATAAACCCAATTATATATATAATGCAGTAACTACACCACAAATTCAAAAACCTAGCATCCTAGTCTCTCTTTCTCGAAGTCTTTCCAATGTTCCAAATTTTAAACAAACCATCACTACAATATGCAATCTGCCATGGGTTAATAGAAATTAAAATAGAACAAAATCAAAGGAGTCATGAATTTTGAATTTACCAACTGTTTTCATTTTCAAGTAATTTTATGGCCTTTCTAATCAACAAAACCAGCACTTCTACAACTAGATATGGATGCATGTTTTACTTTCTTTCTTCTAGATTATATACGCTCTTATCTATTATATAATCTTATCATTTTATTGCTTTAGTTGTGTGAGTTCCTTATGCATGCTTCCAGATTATATGAATTGTTTTGTTTAACACATGTATTATGGTCTTTTTTTTTTTAACTAAAATCTAATTAGAATCATATAATGTTTGGATTGATTAGAGAGCTGATTTTAGTTTATTCTTGAATTGTTAAACATATCACATCTAGAAAAAATACTTCCAGTAATAGGTTTGATATGGGATGGAAATATGAAATAGACATTGATAAAAATTTTAGAAAAGTTCAGAGCAAGTATTGTAAAAAAATTATCAGTTGAGGTATTTTTCGTTTAAAACATCATTTAGCTTGCACTAGTAAGGATGTTGAGCCATGCCAACAAGTACCATAAAATGTTAAGCATATGATTTTGGGTGTTTTAGTGAAAAATCTAGAAGCAACTGAAAATAAAAGAAAGGTTCATTGATATATTGGAAAAGATGACGATGATGAAATGAAATAAATTAGCTTCAAGGACAAATGAAAGAGATCAGCTAGTGGGAGTGGAAGTACACAAACAACCCTGAATCAATTGCTAAAAAAAGATATTAGAGAAGAAGCATGTTGAAACGTTTTTTTACACTAGTGCAATTCCATTTAATTGTGTAAAAAACCATGAGTTTCTTAAGTTACTTGAATTAGTTGTAAAGCATGGGTCAGGTTTGAAGCCTCCATCTTATCATGATATTAAAGAGAAGTATTTGAAGCAAGAAGTTGATCAAACAATAAACTTGCTTAAGGAGTACAAGCTAGAATGAAAAAAAAAAAAAAAAGGTTGTTGAATAATGTTTGATAGATATAGATAGATAAGAAAAAGACGTTGTATTTGTAACATTTTAGTTAATTGTCTTAAAGGGAAAAAATTTTTTTTGTCATCGGTGGATACTTCTAATATGTCCAAGATTGCTAATAAGGTATTTAAGATGTTGGATGCCATTTTGGAGAGGGTTAGGGAGGAAAATATTGTGTAAGTAATGACCAATAACGCTGTAAATTATAAGGCAGCAGGACAATTATTGATGGAAAAAATAAAGAAGTTGTTTTGGACACCATGTGATGCCCCTTGTATTGTCTTGACATTGAAATTTTTTTGTCATCGTTTGCTTGAATCGGTTCATTGGAGTCGCCATCTAGTAATTTATTGAACGCTACTAGGAAACCAGATGTACTGGTCTTGTTAGAGATTCGTGAGTAAGGGACTGGTTGTGGTTAGGGAAGGTATTAACACCCCTAACGCACCCTACCTGAGGTAAGCTGCTTCGCGAATTTGATGCATTAAAGAAGTTTTAATAATTGTCTTTTCATCAGATATTAGAAATACAACTTATGTATAAGTTAATACTTCTTGACCGTGATCCAATCAAAATATTAAATTGTTCTTTAATCCTTGCAATTTTATCATAAAATATATATATAAAAATGAAATAAATACAAACACACACATTCACTTTTACTATGTTTTCTTTCTTTCTTTTCTTTTCTTTTCCTTTTACATCACCTTTTTTTACATGTAAAACAAATAAAAAAAATTCAAAACAAATCAAATACAATAATATCTAAATATACACAACATCTAGAAATTACAAAAAGGAAAAAGGAAATCCTCGGGAACAGTGCTGCACATCCTTGGTGCCATCTGAACAGTGGCGGCGCGTGGACCGCACGCACTACCGCCACTGGTGGCGCGTTGGCTCACGTGCCGCCATGAAATCCAGGCAGCGTGAGGGGGCTGTAATGTCTTCCTCCTCTCTTCAATCTCCTACTGCCTGTCACCTGCAAATCCAAAAAACACAACAATGGCAGTTGATTTTAAGTTTTCGGGTCCAGATCTGTTTTCGGGTCTTCTTCTCCGTTTTGGATCTGTTTCTTCTACAAATCTGTTATGTGTTTCTTCTTCTTCTTCTGATCTGCTTCAGGTGGCAGATCGGGCGGCTCCAATGGTTGATGATGAGTCTGTGGCCGGGTGTGGACGGTGCTGCTGCAGGAAGAAAGCGAATCGATCTGGGATCTGTGGGTGCCGCTGCCGGTCGGTTATAGTGGAAGGCCGGTCTGTGGTTCTGGTATTACTTCTCTGTCACAGGTTGTAGAAAGGTTAAGGGAGAGAGAGCTAGGTCTGTCGGCTGTGGGTAGAAGTTGCCATTGTTGGAGGTCGGCTGAAGGAGAGGAGGATGGGTCGGCCGAGAGAGGAGAGAGATGGACCACTGAGAGAGTAGAGTGAGAGGGCTGCTGTGGTGAAGGTGGGGAGATCAGTTGTGGGTTAGGACCGGCCGGGGAAGTGGCTGAAGGAAGAAGAAAATCGAATCTGGAGGGGGGAAACGACGACCCGTTTTGAAAGGGAGCGGGTTCGGTTTTGGCCAGCGTGATGATTACGATCGGTGATGGGGTTTTGGACGAAAATGGCTATGCAATTGTTTGGGTCTGCTGCTGGTTGGCGATGGTGGTTTGTGTGTGGGTGCTGAGCAGTGGGTAGTGGCGGCTGGGCTATCGTAGTGATTGGTTTTTTTGGGGCAGAAAAATCAAACCGGGGAGCGACTCAGGGAGCCAAAAAATGAAAACCAGCGGGGGCGGCTGTGTTAGGAAGAAGAAAAGTGTTGCTTAGGGATTCTCTTCCCTTTTTATTTGTCAAAATTACCCCCCTCTCAAATGTGTTGAGAAGACTAGTATTTATAGGTGAAATGTTGCTAGGTTTTTCAACTTGGTCCCTCAACTTCTCTCTTTTTGTAAATTTTGATTTTTCTTATTTTTTTTAAAACGAGCAATATCAACATCGACTCAAATGAGGAAAATCAATGATTTTAAAAATGACGCATGAAAAGTTGAACGTGTTCAAAAGAACCTTAAAAATTTAAATTCTTTTTTAGACGACGTTAAAAATGCTAAAATGACGAAAATATATTAAAAAACATATTTTTTGGATTTTCTTTGTTTTTCTCTATTTTTTATTTTTTTTGAAAATTTATCAAAACATGGGTCAAAAATTGGGTAGCAACAATATGTATTAAGGCAATATATCCTCTAATTAAAGTTCTTAAATTAGTTGATTCAGATGAGAAACTAGCTATGAGTTGAATATATAAAGCAATGGATCAAGCAAAAGAGAAGATATAAGTTAATTTTGGTTTTGTGACAAAAAGATATCTATCTTGCTAGTTGTTTTTTTTTTGGTGAGATTTTTTTTGGTCCCAAGTTTGCACAACTCTTGTGAGCTTATTGCGGATTGAAAGAAAAAATCTTGTCGATTTTTATTTTGTTAAATCACTAGTGAGATACGAAAATGTTATTGATTCTTGAAAAAAAATTCGATGTAAGACAATCCTAACACATATAGCACCCTAGTTGGCTTCTATACATTCCCAAATAGTTTTCAATTCTTTGCTATAATTGTTTCAAATATGTATGACATAATGACATGCAAAGACAACAAGTAAATGGTGAATGTGTCGGGTTTCCCAAAACGCATACACACAACGTAAATGATAAATTTAAGATTTTTTGATAGTTCCAAAGTTTTCATTCAATACATATAGTGTTTTTTAGGTTTTATACAAATATTACCTGAAGATCAAATGTTCTTTTTTATTTCGAATAATTTTCTTAAAGCTGAGTTAATGCAAATCACAAGCCGTTCAATTGTCTGGCGTCTAACATTATTCCACACAAACCACAAGTGAGAAATATTCTAAACCATTTCAGAAGAGAGAGATTCCTATACGTTTGAGTTTAACTCTTTTATTTTTGTATTTGAATGTTTCTATACTCCACTCTACTCATAAAAAATAAGAGACATAACTTTCTTATTATATGGAAACCTAAAAACACTATAAATGAAAAAATATAAATTTGTCCTTTAAATAATATCACATATATTATTTTAGGTTAGTTTTTAAAAAAATTTAAATTAATTCTTTACTTGATTGTTTATAGGTCTAGAATTATAATCCTCTATATCAATTACACTCTAGTCCTCTATCTTTAAAATTTATTTACAATTAAGTCATATTTGATTAATCATCCCCTTTTAATTTGTTTTCTAATGCTTTTTATGTGTGTAAGCATTAGGTTCCCTAATAAGTTGGCCAAAATATAAATAATAATCATAAATAAAATATGATTAAATAAATTAAACAATTTAATTTATTCTCAATTCAAAAATTAATTGACTTATATTTAAAAATCAAGTACAATGTCTAACAATTTATCATAATACACCAAATATTAAAAAAAATCATAAGTGGTTTGACTTAACCTTTGAATGGTCAGTTTTTCAATGTAATTATTATTCATTTATCATGAATGTATCAATTTAGACATTGTAACATGGAATATTTTACTTTGTTAAATCATGTCAGTTCTCAACATTATAGTCATTAATTCTTTGGGTAAGATTTTGAAACTCTTTTCAAAATTCATTCCACCTAGGCCAATGGTTTCACAATCAATACTATTTAAGAATATATGTAATATTTTTTCTAATTCAACTAGAGTAATAAATCATCTCTTTATTACTTAAATACTTTCATATACTTTATGGTATACCCAATATTTGCTTGTTTATTATCCTTGATTAGGACAAAATGTGATCAGGATCAAAACATAACACTCTCTATATAATATAAATTAGTTATCTCAAATTTAAAGATCACTTACACAATTATCATGTGAGTCTTTCTATAGACATATGTGATCTCCCTATATAGAATTCTCTTACAAGTTTGTTCGGTATACATGTTATCTGACGCGCACCTACATATTAGTTCTAGGTATCTTAATACATCAGTTTATGAAAGCAACTGTTTCCTTTCATAAAGGAAAGAATATAATATGCATTGGCCTCAACAACTATAATTAATGTATAGTTTTAATAGAACATTGATCATGAATATTTAGGAACAATGTTTTGATACAATAGATTTCTCATAATTATAATAACTTTATAATTTCTCACGCAGTATCATTTTGTACCTACTATCTAATCTCTTATTCTAATCTTGTCCCTCTATGAAAAATGAATATTTTTGGTCTTCAAACAGGTTCTTACACAAGAATATATTATGATGGGCAGGATTACCCATCTAGTATTGCAAATAGATCATGTCTAAACCTTCTATACCTACTTTGTAAATATATTATTTTAAAAAATTGAATTTATTAATAATATATATTATAACAATCATGTTGTTTTCTTTTATGTTCGTACTTTGTATGAATTTAAGAAGGAAAAAAAATACTTTAGATCTCATTAGCCTTGATAATATTGAATTATTGAATGAGTAGATTTGTGAAGAACTTAGCTTTCTTGATAAAAGATGATTTAAATTGGGAGACTATAGAGGCATATTTGTCTACTTTGACTTTAAATGATGAAGAGATTCATTTTAATAGCTAGGAATGTTTAGTTGAGCTTGCTTGGATCAATTTTTTTAATGTAAAAAATATATTCAAGCTTGTGAAAATTTCTGGCAATATTATTAAATCCAGTTTAGTGAGTGAACAATGGAACCTTTTGATTCGACTTTTCTTTTAGCTGGGGTTTCAAATTAAACTGTGTGGAAGTTACCCCAACATGACCAAGTCAACTTTGCGTATCCAAAAGCAACTCAAACAACCTGTAAAAACATGGTTTGATTTTAAAACAAATTTCAAGATGATATTTTTTAAAATATTTTTTGAGACACCATCATATTGAATCGAGTCGGGCTTCGCGGCTTAACCCTTGAACCGAGTCATGGACTCCACTAAATTTAATAACTTTTTTTTGTAACTATTTCTTACTTAATTATGTGATAATAAAAATAAATACTCACAAAATCACTAGTTACTAAATCATTCAGGGACTTCCAAGATGTTAAAAACCTGTTGACCAGTTTTCCTATCCAAACGTCCAAGTGTTGCAAAAAGAAGCATGGTATTGGTAGGATGATCAATACTTTTCCATGAGACTGATGCCTGTTGGAATGAGTCAGAACAAGGTTTCCTGAATTTAAAAGTTGAGCTATAGAGTTGCTGGGTGATGAGACTGAAACATGTGTGAACCAGTCAGGACAAATTAATTTGATGTTTTTGCCGAAGAGGACGAGGTTATCTTGACCACTGACTGAGGGCACTCCAGAGGTATCATTGATAGGATTATCCCGAAGGGAAGTTTCCTCCTCTGGAGACTCATTAAAACTTAACATTGTCTGTGGACAGGAAAATTTGGAGAAGAAGGCATTCAAGCAATGAAATGATCAGAAATATTTTACAGGGATGCATGTTGTTGATGGCTAGTGATCAGCTTATTGTTTGGGGAATTAGTAACCACCTCTAGTAGAGTCGGGATTTTATTTTGTATTGTCATTTTCAATTGACTAAGTAAGCGCCTTAATTTCTTGGCTCAAAACTTCAGTATCACAAAAAAAAAAAATTCAATTGACTAGTAAGCGTCATTTTAAGGCAAATATTTTTAAATGAAAGTTAAATGGATAATATCTAAGAGATTGAGATTCAACGGAGAATGAAGCTTCTTGATCATTGAGAGATCAGCGGTCTAGTCTAGAGCTTGCACTGAAACTCTCTGATGCGTGAGGTTCTGAATACTAGATGGGAATTTGTTGAAATTACATCATGTGGAAAGCCTAGCATAATATTTATGGACTTAAGGACTTGTGCGAGCCTAAAACAGGTCTAGTCATGCCAAATGATTTATATGACTAAAATTAATATAACTTTCAATCTCAAATTTTGCGAAGAAATTCTTTAAGTTCTATTATATTGTCATAACTTAAATTTTTTTCTATTTGTTTTTAATTTAATTTTCAAAAAGGTTAAAATATAGATATTAAAAAATTAAAGATTAATTTCGGTTAAAGAAATGATTTGTCAATTTATAAGAAAAACAGGAACTATAATGTACTTTTGCTCTTTTTCTACTAATTTTCAGTGGAAAAAAAATCATCAAAATAATTTTAAATTTTAATTTTAAAATTTTAAAATTACTTCCACCAACTTCCTTTCCACATAGACAGCCATTGAGGCTTGTAGGGATATTGAAGGGAAATTTGAGTTGTCTGCCCTTAGCTGTGTTTATCGTTGAAAGAACTCAATAATCAGCTTTTAAAAGTACTAACAAGTGTACTAATCAGCTTTTCCACATAGACAGCCATTGAGGCTGGTCGATCCGGGACCCGGCCGACTCAGGGTTGGAACCAGGCTGGGTTGAAAAAAGAAGAAGAAGAAAAAACTCAGTGAGACCCGGCCGACCCGGCCGCAAACCCGTTGACTTTTGTTTTTTTTTTCTTACCAAAATGACGAAGTTTTGATTACACACTGCATTTTGCAGACTATCATCTCCTATATCCATAGACTAAAAGTTGGAATTCTTTAGTTCAACTAATTTGGTGTCACTTATATTGGTAACAAAGTTGAAAAAATAATCTCTTACCCGTCTTCTTCCTTTTTCACTATAAGATTTCACAGTTTTACCGACGGACATATTCCTTCGGTGTGTGATAGAACGTTCGTCGGTAAATTATTTACCGACTATATTACCGATGGAATACTCCCGTCGGAATACCTTTTGTCGGTGATTCCACATTCCGTCGCTATATCGGTCGGTAATACAAAAAAAACATTTACCGACGGACCGTGCGCTCCGAAAAAAAAAAGTTTCCCGCTTGGAATATACCGACGGAAAATATTCCGTCGGTGTTATGTAAATACCGACGGACTACCTCCGTCGGTAAAAGTGTCGGTGATATTTCATACCGACTGAATATTTCCGTCTGTAAATTCGTCGATATTTGTATACCGATGGAGTATTTCCGTCGGTGAATATATCGGTGATGGGATGGAATACCGTAGACACTGTCCAATGCCGACGGATTTATTCCGTCGGTAAATCCCCGTGTAATTTTTTTTTTAATTATTTAGAAAAAATAATATAAATTAATGGTAATACAAACCAATTATGCAAATAAAATTTATATTAAGCAACAAAAACTCAAAGTTAAATAATATTCATTACAAAATGAATGTGTTTAAAAAAAAACAATTAATATAAAGGTGGAGGAGGAGGAGGAGGAGGAGGGTGGGGGTTAGGCTGCCAAAAAGGATTGGGCGCACATGTTCCACCTTGTGTCATGTTCATGACCATTTGACGAAGCTCTTCATAAGCCACTCTTTGTTGTTCAGATTCTGCTCTGTGTTGTTCGTTCGCCAATCTTTGCTCTTCTTTGAGTTGTGTGTACGCCTCTGATAGGTGGTTGCACCTTTGCTGCAAGGCCACAAACTCCTTAGATTGGAAGCTCGATACAGATTGGGAGCTCCCAACGGTTGAAGCAGTACCGGTCGACCGCAAGTTGGCGGCGGTAGTGTTGGAGAGCCCGTAAACCCGATTTTTATTGGGTCCACCTGCCTCCATCCACAAATCCGGATCGAATTCCGGATAGGTCGAAGGATCGTCCCCGTATCTCTCCCTCAACCGATTATTATAGGTCTCCTGAAAAAAATAATAATCATCATATTCAATTCAAGAAACATAATAATAACTTGCAAAATAAAATGGTTGAACAAACCTACCACAAACTGTTGAGCACGGTTGTCAACGAACTGTTGCGTCCCCTTTTGGCGGTCATGACTCCGCACGTGCGTCTCCACAAACAGCTCCATAGTGCTCGGCTCACGTCCAAGAGACGTAGCCTATAATGAAAAAAATGTATTAACAACAAATTAATTGAACGATATATTTCATTTAAATTAATCTTACCATCCGTTTTGCAAGTGCAGCAAACGGAACGGAGCCGCCTGTGTGCGTTGTAACCGAGCCATGAATTGGCCGATTCCGGTTGCCGGCACCGGACTGTGAGCGTCGAGTGAACCACTCAGACATCACGTGTTGAAGATAGTGCGGCCATATATCTTCCGGGATGTATATCGGTTTGAAAACCCTCCAAACTGCAACATCGTTCCAGCCTTGGAACCCCTTATCCCTCGCTGTTTTTTTGGCCTTTTTCTAGGTGTCATACCAAAAATCACGCAACCTAATTCACGCACGAAAAAATTACATTTCGAAACATAAATAATTATGTAAAAAAAAAGTCGTATTGTTTTCGATGTTACCTAATTGCCGCGTGATTTTCCCACACCCTCCTCACAAGAGTGTCATGTTCATCGTCCCAGCAGAATCGATGCTGTGTATAAAAAAATAAGTTTTTAAAATGTTAATAATTTATTTACAATTATAACTAGAATTTATTAGAAATAAGCTGAAAATTATATATTAACACGAACCTCAAATCTACGAAACCATGCATTGACTTGAGGCATCCATTCAGGATGCCTGGATATCTGACTCCATTGAAACAATGGAATCTCCATCGATGCTTTAAACGCCGATGATATTACTCGGGCTGCCTCAATGTTTGTGAACCTGAAAAAAAATGAAATTAATGAAATAGTGATTAGTTCATAAATTATGTTTTAAATTTGTTTTTTATATATATAAAAAAAAAAAACTAAAACCTTAACAAACTTACATTGAAAGATCGTCCTTCCACTGTGCCTCGTACTTGCGGGTAAATTGATTCCGCTGCGAAGGCATGCCGCTTCTGCGATGTGAAACATCGCTAGAAGAGGCAGCATCGGTTGACGGCGCATGTGGTGTAGGTGCCTCTTCTTGAGAGGCACCTAAGGAAACATCAGCATCGCTGCTAGACGAACTTGATTCGACTGGACGTGAACGACCAGCTCTGGTTTTCATTTTGCGCATCTAAACAAATTTATATAAATAATTGTATAATAAATTTCAAAAGTTAAAAAAAATCGGCAGCACCTCCCCTATACTGGACACTACCCAAATCCACAAACCTGCAAATATTAACAATAGCCACAACCAATTGACCCAATCTATACTAATTATTCCAACATATTCAACTATTAATCCTAAGATAAATTCAACGTTAACAATTAAAATTCACAAATTATTCAATAATTATGTCAATACAACAAAACTATAAATTCAAAATAAATAGAAACAATTAAACACAAATCATCAAGTTAGAGTAAAATTAATAATTCTTCCAACATATTCAATAATTAAATCTAAGATAAATTCAACATTAACAATATTAATTCAACAAATGATTAAATAATTATGGCAATACAACAATAAAATATATTCAATAAAATAAAAAAGAATTATAGCCTAACAATTAAAATCAATGGAAACAATTAAACACAAATCATGCAATAATATAAACAAAATTACTAATTATTCCAATATATCCAATTACTAATTCTAAGGTAAATTCAACATTAACAATTATAATTCAACAAATTATTCAATAATTTTGTCAATACAACAACAAAATATATTCAATAATTTCAAAAAAATATAAACTAACAATTAAAAACATATGCAATTACTAATTATTCCAACAAACGCAATTATTAATTCTAAGGTAAATTCAACATTAACAATATTAATTCAATAAATTAATCAATAATTATATAGGCAATACAACAATAAATTATATTCAATAAATTAAAAAAAATATAGACTAACAATTAAATTAACAAATATTCAACAAATTCAAAAAATTCAAAAAAATTCAAAACAATTCAAATATTCAACTTTAACTAATTCTAAGTTAAATTAACTAATAACAATTCTAACAACAAACAACAAAAAATATTCAAAAAATTCAAAAACAAAACCTACATCAAGAAAAGGAACGAAATATACATACCTTAATAATGTGTCAAATTCAAAACTTTATCTACATTGCAACAAAAAACACCAAAACAACAAAAATAAAAACAACTAAAAATAAAATAAAATAAAATAAAATAAAATAAATTAGAAAAAAAACACATACCTTTTAATATGATGAAGATTTACAACACCAAATCTTGCTAGAGATTCAAGGTGAAAGTCTTGAAAGATTGAGGGCAAAAAAATGAAAAATCTGAGGTGAAAAACGAAGGAGAAGCGAAGCGGCGGGGAGAAGAAGAAAGAATAAGGCGAAGCGGCGGGGGCTGGAACTATAGATACGGCAGTTTTACCGACGGAATCACCGACGGAATTAATATCCGTCGGTAAAAGGTAAAACATTCCGTCGGTAACCAGTAAAAAATCCATCGGTATTTTTTGAATTTCGCCCCGAATTTTTAAAAGCCCTCCATATTTTTCACCGTCCGTCGGTGATTCCGTCGGTAATATGACAAGTTCAGAGGCGCATTAATTCACACACTTTGGAAATCGCGCGGTCCGTCGGTATTTCTGTCGGTAATATGTCTGACCGACAACTTACCGACGGAAATATTCCGTCAGTATTAGTGTCGAAAAATCTATCGGTGAATCCGTCGGTGATTGTGGCATTTTGTTGTAAATATTTTCAAACTCTCTGTGAGATACCGACGGATGGTTTTCCGTTGGCATGTACGTCGGTGATTGTTGCATTTTGTTGTAAATATTTTCGAACTCTCTGTGAGATACCGACGAATGGTTGTCCGTCGGTATGGACGTCGGTGATTGTGGCATTTTGTTGTAAATATTTTCGAACTCTCTGTGAGATACCGACGGATGGTTGTCCGTCGGTATGGACGTCGGTAAGTTTGCATTATGCAGGAAAGGTTGTCTTTGTATTGCCTGTTTACCTTCCTGCAATAACTTAACTGATAAACTGTCCATCACATAAAACAATAACCACATTGCTTAAACAATAAATATTTTGTTTTACAAAATACATCATCAATAATCTAAATTACATGAGACAAATGTTTTTACATAGGGCTTCATTTTGATAATTAGTCGGAATTTTCTTCTTCCTCCTCATCAATTGAATTGTCATCATCTTCATCGCAATCTTCAATATGGATGTTGTAACCCATTTTCGGGTCCCCAAATAAATGAAATAAAATAATTAGCCAAAGGAGGTTAGAAAAATAATAGGAGGCAGAAGCGCTCGGCAAATGGTCAGAAAAATCGGTCAAGGAGGTTAAAAATACAAAATCGGTCAAGGCTGAGAGCCCTGTTGAGAAGGAAATTTGAATTTTGAGGAGAAAAGCCCAAATTTGGATGTTTATGGATTTAATTGGATTTTTATTTGAATTTATAGAAGATTTGATTGCAAGAAAAATTGATTTTTAAGTCAATTTGGGCTTTAATTAGAAGAAATTTAAGTTCTGGGGCCAAAATATATTTTTTAGGAATTTATTAGGCCAAATCAGGGGCTTAATTGAATAAATATTGAAGTTTAATGGCCAATTAGGGGTTTAATTGTGAAAAACCGAAACTAGGGACCAATTTGGAAAAGGTGCCTTAAATTACTGTTCACTTTCTTCCTCAAAAAGCTGCCTGAGTGGCTGCTTTCCAGGCGCGTTTTCCGGCTCGTGTGGCCTCCAAATCCGACACAACATACACCAACATGTCCACATGAAACCCCTTTATCCCGGAGAATGATCAGGTCGGGTCAAGAAAGTTATAAACGGCTCCGGTGAGTGGCTCAAAGTGGCCACCTCGGGCAGTTCACAGCCTGGAGCTGCCAAATTTAGCAGCTCGAGGTGCACACTTTGAGCCAACGGTTGAGATGCTTCCCAACTGAATCAAGGGCTGAAATTTTTCCCCAACGTAGACAAGATTTCCCTCTTTCACAACCTATAAATAGAGTCGGATTTGATGATCTGAGGGTTAAAAAATTCAGGTCCAAAGTCAGCCAAAAACCAGCATTTTCGCCCAATTTCTGCAGATTTTTCCTTCTTCTTCTTTCTTCCTCTGCAACAGGAAACCGACGCCGTCTTCCTCCAACTCCACCGCTGCAACCACCGGCTGAACCACCTCATCACAGCAGCCACAACCTCTTCGGCCAAGTGAGCCCCTCTTCCTTTCCTCCTCCTTCCTTTTCCTTTCCTCCTTTTCTTCTTCTTCCTCCCTATCTACTGTTCACTGCATGAACAGTAGGCGTGAAATATAATTCACGTCCTACTGTTCACGCAGGACGTGAATTATATATATGTGTGTGTGTGTATTATTATATTATATATTATAATATATTATATTATATATGTATATATATATATATGTATATTTTTTCTTTAAAAAATATATTTTGAAAAATCTTAAAAAAATATTGTTGATTTTTCTGCATGTTTTTGTCAAAGTGGTTTAATGTTGGTTTGTATTTTTATACCGTAAAGATACAAAACCAGTGTTAAAAATACCCGGTTTTCATAAAAAATATCAAAGATTTTCAGAATAAAAAATGTTTTTTTTGCTTTCAAAAAAATTCTAAAAAGTCCTTAAAAATGTTGTTTATTTTTCTGCATATTTTTAGCAAAGTGGATTAATATTGGGTTGTATTTTTATACCGTAAGGATACAAGCCCAGTATTAAAATACCCGATTTTCGTCAAAGCATAAAAAAAAAATATATATTTTCAAAAATGGTTTTTGTTTTAAAATACGGCCTAGTCTCTCCAATATATATATATAAATATTATAACATCATATTTTCACACAACAAAGAAAATTTTCAAAACAATATATGTATTAGCATGCATTTTGGCTTTAATAACCAGTTTATTTAAGCCATGAGAACTAGGCCAATATTTCAAAAATTCTAAAAGAATCTTTTTGTTTTCTTTTAGTATTTGGGATTACGAATTTATACGTAAAACGTATTCCTAAATATTATTAATAAATTTTTAGTATAGACGTTAGAAAGGTTAGGATTTTTTTTACCCGATAAGATAAAGTCTTTCTTACCGAGGAGGATTTTTCTTGAACCATAGACAGACCAACAACTAGGAAAACACGAAAATATCTTAGATTTTATCAGACAATAAAACAATGCAGCTTACCTTAGGTAGGGCGTATTTGGGGTGCTAATACCTTCCCTTTACGCAACCGGTCCCCGTACCCAATCTCTGAGACCAGTTAGGGTTCTTAGTGACCAAAATACTAGGTGGCGACTCCCATTCCATTTTCTACCAATAAAAGACAGTATTTTCTTGTATCCCCATAGATATAGATAGATTTACCTTGTAGATTAAGAAAATGGAACAACACTTGTAGTTTTTCGCCGCGACGCCGCACACGTGCGACAATGGATATCATCTTCTTCATCGACATTTGCTTGTCCGCTAGAGCTGAGAACAACATTCAACTCCTCTCTGTCAATATCAACAAGACTATCATCGAGAACTCGAAAATTTGAATTTTCTTCCAATTCAATCGAAGGAGCAACTCGATATGGTTCAACCAACTCACGAACTTGAAAGACTTCATCTCGCACACTTGTGTCTTCGTTCTCATCCTGAACAACCTCGACACGACCCCGTGGTTTCGTTTTTAAAACGGACAACCAATCAACTATTGATCGATCCTTTCTAAATGAAGGGGTGTATGTGTAATAAACTTGTTGATATTGCTTTGCGAAAACAAAGACATCGTTTATGTTCCGGAGTCTAGCTTTTGAGTTGATTTGACCAGACCATGGTGCGGATCAACTCTGATTCCTCTGTCCGTCATGTCATACCAATAGCATTTGAATAAAAACACTTTATTCTGCTCGCTATGATATTGCAGTTCGACGACCTCTTCTAATCTACCATAGTAGTCAACTTCTAACTGGCTACTTGTGGATCCCTTAACACAAACACCACAATTGTATGTCTTTCTTCCTTGCCCGTATCCTTCAGTATGGAAAACATATCCATTGACAAAATACCCGTTGTAGCACTTAACTTTTCTTTCAGGGCCGAGGCTTAGTGAAGACAATGACTTCGGCACACTCCTTCCCATTTGATAAACCTTGTAAATATATGTAATTAAATGTACATCAATACACGGTAAATGAACGAGAATCTCGTAATGACATGCATACGTTAGAATGAGTTTGCGATAGTGCTTACATGTGTTCTGAACCATGTGGCAAATTGTTCATCTTGTAATTGAAAGATCTGGGATTCGGTCAGCTGCGAGTTATTGGAGCAAATATTGTCGATGTTGCCTGCAAGTGATAATGAGTGTATGATATTACAATATATAATTAACATTATATTACTGACAAAGTTTAATTAGTATTACACATATATAGACTTACTGAATAAATGGTCTCAGCTCATCACAGTTAAATAGAACATAGTTGTGTGCTTGTTTGAATTCTATTTCCGACAAATATCTTCCTCTTACGACATTTTTAGGTGTGGGTCGTCCAGTATTGGAGAATATTGACAAGTTCCCACTAGAAGGCACTTCACCGCCATCGTCATGCCGTGGAACGCGATTGATTCTTGTTCTCATATGAGGTTCGAAATAGTACGAGATAAATGTTGATATCTCTTCAACAACATAGGCCTCACATATCGAAGCCTCAACATGCGCCTTGTTCTTAACCTTGTTTTTTAGATTAAACAAGTACCTGCATTGAAGTACAATTCAAGTATTTTCAATTAAGAAAAACATAGAAAATACTTTAAGATATTAATTCCATTGCAACTGTAATATCTCACCGTTCGAATGGGTACATCCATCTATACTGGACCGGTCCTCCAGCTTTTGCCTCGAACGGTAGATGTATAGGGAGATGCTCCATTGAGTCAAAAAATGAAGGAGGGAATATCATCTCAAGTTTGCATAGTGTCTCGATGATATTCGTTTGAAGCATCTTAATGTGCTCAACATTCATCTTGCTGGAGCATATATCTCTGAAGAAATGACTGATCTCCGTTAGTGCATCCCATATTCCCTTTGGCAACAAATCACGAAAAGCTAATGGGATGAGTGTTTGCATAAACACGTGGCAGTCATGACTCTTCATTCCATACAATCTACAGTCCTCTATGTTAACAAGCCTTGATATGTTCGATGCATGTCCATCCGGGAAACGCAAACTCTTAAGCCATTTGTAGACTAGCAGTTGTGCGTTTTTCTCTAACACGAAGCTTGCCCTTGGTTTTGCAACCCGTGACTCGTCATAAACCAACTCCATATTTTTATGGTTACAGTATAAAGCTATATCCAATCTAGCCTTCATGTTGTCCTTTGTCTTCCCCTTCACATCCATGACGGTGTTGAAAATATTCTCAAACACGTTCTTTTCGATGTGCATGACGTCAAGGTTATGGCGGAGAAGATTAGTCTTCCAATACGGAAGCTCCTAAAAGATACTTCGCTTTACCCAATTATGGGTCAAACCAAAACCAGGAAACTTTTGCTTACCTGATTGAAGGCCAAACACAATGTCACCTACTCTGATACAACATGATGCAATTCTTCACTAGAAAGACGCGGGGATGCAACATCTTTTTCAACTCTACCAACAAAGAAATCTTTTGTGTTCTTTCTGAACCTGTGATTAAATGGCAAGAAGCGACGGTGACAGTCAAAAAAAGAAGCTTTACCTCCGTTTGCTAGCGTGAATGCCTTGTTGTTTTCCATGCAGTATGGACATGCGAGTTTCCCATGCGTGCTCCAACCAGAAAGCATTCCATAAGCTTGAAAATCACTGATAGTCCACATCAAAGCCGTCCTCATAAGGAAATTTTGTTTCCTCGATATATCATAAGTAAGAGATCTGGAGGACCACAACTGTGCCAGCTCATCTATCAACGGTCGAAGACAAACATCTATATTCCACCCCGGGCTGCTTGGACCACGTATGACAGTAGATAGAAACATGAACTCCGGCCTCATACACATTCCTGGTGGCAAGTTATAAACTGTGAGAATGACCGGCCAACAAGAATAGGGAGCAGCAAATGACCCAAATGGGTTGAACCCGTTCGTACACAACCTAAGTCGAACATTCCTTGATTTAGCAGAAAAGTCAGGATGAACACTGTTAAAGCGTTTCCATGCTTCGCCGTCAGAAGGATGCACCATCACACCATCAACGACATCGTGTGTTTAGTGCGATGTCATGTGCTCAGCAGTCCTTGGTCACATAAATAACCTCTGCAGTCTAGGTGTGATCGGAAAATATCTAAGTTTTTTATACGCCACTAGAGTCTTCCCCCTGCCAGTTCTGGGTTTGTAACGGGAATGCCCGCATGTCATGCACTCGGTCATCTCAACATTTTCAAGGTAGTATAACATGCAGAAGTTAGGGCAATGTCAATTTTCTGGTATCCTAAACCGAGGGGTTTCATCATGGACTTCGCATCATAGAAGTTCTCTTTTAGCCTGTTCCCTTCAGGTAAAATGCTTCTTGCCCAATCAAAAATTTTGTCATACCCGGCCTCACTCAACCCGTGATCTGACTTGATGGTGGACACTTGTGCCACGACCGATAATTTACTGTGGTTTGTGCAGCCATCCCATAATGGTTCGTCAGAATCTTTCAACAAATAAAAAAACCTAGCTGCCTCTGCATTAGGTTCTTCTTCTACGATTGGACATTGATTGCCATTATCTTGATTCATTCTCATTGCATCCATAACCATGTTTCTGTAAGGATTAGTGTTGTCATTTGCCGCTTCATGCACGTTGCTAGCACTAGAAGTTGACCCAACCACCGTTTCTCCCATTCTCCTATTACTAACAAATACCCCTCCATGTGCATACCAACACTCGTAATCCTCCACAAACCCTTTGTGTAGAAGATTCAGCATTACAACATCTGGATACAGATACTTTTTATTTTGACACTTCCTGCATGGACACCTAATACCGCCTCCAGTAAAATTTCTGGGAATAGATGTTGCGAAATTAATAAAACCCTGAACCCCGTTACAATAATCCATCCTCCGTAATCCTTGGGGTGAATCTAGATACATCCATGAACGATCATCCATGACTTCTATCGAACCTCTATAAAAAGAACCCATTAAGCAAGCTCTTAATTATTTCAAAACATAACATGTAATTCGGTAATTCTACAAATTAAGTTTTAACAATTTACAAACAAATACAATCTTACAAAATCTAAAACAAACCATAACAAGTATAAAATTATACATTCATATACTACAAGTTTGTTTGAGAAATAACAATAAAACATGTACATCTACTAAAAAAAAATACATATACTAAAAAAACAATAAAATTGACATTTAAATGTTAAAATTTTAAACGATAGAATTACTTACAAAAACTAATAAAATCCATCGGTAAATCAGAACACGGATGCTATGACCACAAAACTTCAAGAAATACAGCTTGTTGTGCTGAGATGAGGAAGATTTTTGTTTTGGGGCGAGGGGGGGCTGGTTATTTGCAGATGGGGAGGGTTAGGATTAGGAAGAAGAAGGAGAAATGAGGGAGGAGAGTGTCGGCAGAGTGGCCATATATTCACTTTTTCTGACGGCCTTACCGACGGTTTTATTCCGTTGGTAAATACATCGGCGAAACCGTCGGTAATTCTGACGGGCAAACGACACGTCATCGCACATACCTGCTATTCAAATCCCTCGGTGATTCCGTCGGTATTTTTAATGGTGCACCGGTCACGTCACCGGTATGGATCTGGCATTTCAAATCCGTCAGTGATTCTGTCAGTATTGTTGACGGTGAACAGGTCCCATCACGCGTACGACTCCCCGCTTTTCAGGCCGTTGGTGATTCCGTCGGAAAAATCACCCGCCAAAACCTCCGCGCCACCTACCCGCCCTTTTTTCATTAATTCTGAACTTTCTGTCGATAATTCGGTCGGTAATTACCCACGGATTTAGTCCGTCGGTAATTACCGACCGATTTACCGATGAAAATTGGTCGTCAGTGATTTCGACCGAAAAATACCCACAGAAAAAATTCTGTCGGTGATTCCGTTGGTATTTAGCGAATTTCTGGTAGTGTTTATGAACCAGAATGAGAATAGAATGACAAAGAAAACCCCAGCAGCTATAGAGAGTACCAAACCGGCTAACATCCCTTTCTTTGAAAGAAAACCTCTAGACTTCTTTTCATATTGAGTTGCCATACCATGAGAAGCACTCACTCTTACTTGTCACAACTCAACTTGCGTAGGCTGTGCAGGAACAATTCCTCAAGCATTGCTCCATGCAAGCTTTCAGATCCAAATTGTTATCCACACGGGCAGTTGAAGGATCTGGTACCTTCACGTTTTCCACCTTGACGAACCCTTCACCATTGTTGCACATTCCAGTGAGATTCTTCTGGATGCATCCACCTGACCCATCTCTGAGGTACCAATCACTAATTGACTTGGGCTGGTAGCCAGGGAGGCACGTACACTCAAAGTTATAAGCATCATAAGGATCACACTTACCATAAGCTCCACATCGTCCATAATTGTCACACTGGTCAGTAGGTGCAGACCAAAATACATCCCATTTAGCCATTTGTTCATGCCATGTGAACCGTTGGACTGATCTAGGCTCGTCTACAACTAATCGCGAGAAGATTGATCTGTTGCGAACACCCCCACATTATGGTTAACTCATCATCATTATTCAGAAAGCTGATGTTGAAGTTAATGCGAACCAGTCCATCTAAGTCCATTGCAGTGACCGGACCTCCACCTTGGAATCTGACCCTCGTACAAGAACAACTGTGGAGACCCATTAGGATTGAGCCGAAAAGACCTACAAGTAGCAGGGTTCAGACCAGTCCTGCCGTCTAAGCCAAGTTTTAAGTTTGGCAGCATAGTATGTGAGAGCAACTACTTAAGAATATAATATGTACTAATCTCAACAACTTTAATTAATTGAATATTGACTAGGATATTTAAAAATAATGATTTAATATAAAATAAGTTTCTTATAATTATAACAACTTTATAATTTTTCATTCAATTTTTTTTGTACCTACCATCTAATCTCCTTACCTCGTCTTGTCCCTCCATGGAAAATGAATGTTTTTGGTCTTCATGCAGGTTCTTGCGCAAGAATATATTGCGATTGGCAGGATTACTGACCTAGTACTGCAAATAGATCTTGTCTAAACATAACTACTTTGTAAATATATTATTTTCAAAAATGAATTTATTACTAATATATATATATATATATATATTATGATAACAATCATGTTGTTTTTTTTTGTATGTTTGTATCTTGTAGGAATTTAAGTAAAATAAAAGATATTTAAAATCTCATTAGCTTTGATAAAATTAAATTGTTGAATAAGTAGATTTGTGAAGAGCATAGCATTTTTAATAAAGAGAATTTAATTTGAAAGATTATTGAGGTGAGGTATCCTTATCTACATTGTGGTTAATTAAAGAATAACTACACTACTTGCTTCCATATGCTTAGAAATATAATAAATAATATTTCACAACCATGATACTTCTACTAGGATCCACTTGGTATAACAATATGGTGTGATTGAAATTGTATTTTATTTTTATTAAAGTTTTACAAATATTTAGTTAATTAACATACATTATAATTAATTTTTCTTGAATTCCACTTTAAACCTAATTTTTAAAATATGATCGTAAAAGCTATCATAATATTAATACAAATTAATAGTAACAAATAAAAGTAGAACGTCAGATATATGTAAGCCTCTACCGAGGTCCAAGCATGGTGATAGTCACTTCATTTATAGAATGTGATCCTTCACTTGTTAATGGATCTCCACTATAGTAACTCTCCTTCATAATAAACGCAGGTTGCTTGGGAGATGGAAGAGTTGTGTCATTACTCAACATGAAAACAGCATTAGACATTGATGGTCGGTCCATCGCAGATTCTTGCACACATAAAAGACCAATTTGGATGCACCTTAAGACTTGATCTTCAGGATACGAGTCGCCCATCAATGTATCCACTAGTTCCAGGGCCCTGCCTTCTCTCCATAGATCCCAAACCTAAAGAAATTTCATATCAATATGCTATGTTGGAGTTGAAATTTTAAAATCGGCAATATATGTGATCTTATTACTTACATATCCAACCAAGTTCGAAGAGTTACTTTCATCATAAAAATGGCTGTTTTTTCTCCCAGTGATGACCTCTAATAGCAAAACCCCGAAACTATATACATCAGATTTTACTGAAAATAAGCCTTGCATTGCATATTCTGGTGACATATAACCACTGTAATAACATAGGAAAAGAAGAGCTTAATAAAGTCAGCTATTCAGAAAAATATAAATAAAAATTATGGTGGGATTTTAAAAATAATTTTATATTATTTTCTAACATTTAAAAGTTGTATAAGTTCTTAATTTTATTAATTTAATTAGATAAAATAATTAAAATTCTAATATTATGTCGAAAAACTAATTTATCTAAAAAACTTAAATTATTAGTTAAAATTCTAAAATAATCTTATATTATTTTCTAATATAATTCATTAAATATATAAGGATAAACTTACTACGTTCCAACAACACGGTTTGTGTTGGCTTCAATTTGGTCTACTCCAAATATTCTAGCCATGCCGAAATCTGAAATTTTAGGGTTCATTGAGGCATCTAGTAGAACATTGCTTGCCTTAAGATCTCTGTGGATGATTCGTAATCTGGAGTCCTGATGAAGATACAAAATTCCTCGAGCAATCCCACAAATAATGTTGTGGCGAGTAGACCAATCTAACTGTGACCTTCTTGGTTCATCTGTACCCAAAAAAGCATAAATCTCATCAAATCAATGCAGGCTTGTATTCATTTTTCAAGTTCTATAGAATGAGAAAAACTGAAAAATCCACAATATAGGGACAATTTGACAGAATGATGATGACATACTGAAAATAAAAGAGTCCAGACTTTTGTTTGGCAAGTACTCATAGATCAACATCTTCTCTCTTCCTTGGATGCAACAACCTAATATCCTTACAAGATTCCTGTGCTGAAGTTTTGCAATGAGCTCGACTTCATTTCTGAACTCATTAATCCCTTGTCCAGAATACTTTGCTAGTCTTTTGACCGCAATTTCCTTTCCATCATGCAGCAGACCCTGAAAATCGCAATCCAAATTCATCAATCTCATAGTTCAACATGTAAACTGAAGTGATGCTATGTGTTTGAGGGACTTCAAGGCAGGCTAGGCTACCTTATACACTGAGCCAAAACCACCCTCTCCAAGCTTGTTGGCATCTGAGAAATTATTTGTTGCCGCAGCTATGACACTAAGATCAAAAAGTGGTAAATCTGAACTTGTTGTACCTTCCTCAAATTCCTTAATTGGTAAGTCTCTCGAGCAATTTGACCTTGAAGTTGATAGCGGAAATTCGTTTCTTCTTTTCCTGTCCCTGGCTGTCATCAACATGCAAACTTATTTCTAGCTGGTAAAACTTCTAACTCAAGGTATCTTTTTTTGAGCTCAAGACTCTCTGAGAAATATTGCATTTTTACTGACTCAACACCCTGAGTTTAATAATGTTACGAAAAATATATTGCTCAGGAGCAACATTTGAAGGGAATTTGCTTACCTTTTCTCCTTTTCTTTACAAACCAACACACAAGGAAGATGATCAGAAACAATGTCACAACAACAGACACTATCAGGATTGCTTTAATTCCTTTATTGGCAAGAGGTCCTGACTTTTCATATTTAGCTGAAATTGAAAATATAAGAAATGTTTAGTGATAAGAGTTGAAAATTAAATCTTTCAAGCTGTTGATTTGGAATTATTCAGTACTATAAATTTATATTTAATTACTCTCTATTCTATTTTATTTTTTTTCATATAATTGAATACCATATAAATGTGAGAAATTAAAAAACAAAGAGTAAACTACAAGTATTAAATAATTTTCATCACCTAATTTGCTCGCCCCAAAAACTTTATTTACTATGATTTGTTGTTTCTATCTCCTTCGTAGGATCATACGAGCTTGAGACTTAAGTAAACTAAATTTAATTTTTAAGTTTGTCTGAGTAGATGAGACTGGACTATACTATATATACAAGACAAGAAATTATGATAAACATGGTCGCCGATGCGGTGCATGGATCTTGAAGACAAGTACAATTAGTGGGAAACGAGCCACTTGACTTGCTTTGCCATGGTCAAATTATTTTTTTTGATGCAAAAACACGAATATATAGACGTTTGAAACATATTTATGATATAATTTTTTTTTTAATTGTAAATTAAAAAACTGATGTATATATATATTTAATTAAATAAATTAAGAATTATTTATGATAATAAACACAAAAAATAAACAAATCATTAATGAAAACTAAAAATTGAACTGAAAAATTAAAAAATGAAAAAAGATAAAGATATTAATCTTATATTAGAGTCCATGAACTTCATCATGTTTAATAATTTTATTTCTTAAAATTAATTTTTTATTTTATCAAACGATAATAAAAATAAATGTATATTTGAAAGTGATTGAATAAGATCTAAGAAAAAAAAAGAGAGACTTTGTAGGGTTACACAAAAAAAAATACTAATATTGAAAAAATGTTATAATTTTATTTTAAAACTAAGCAAAATATCAAAAAATATTTAATCAAAGACTAAATTAAAAAATTTAAAATATAGATGTAATTCAAGATATCTGATATTGAAACATGGACTATAAATCTAGTTGCTTCAACGAATTTGTTTCTTTGAACTGATTTTTTTTTTAACAATAATAAAAGTAAACAGGTATATAAAAATAATTGAATAAAACTAAAATATATATATTTTATAAGGTTGCACAAAAAAAACACTTACTAATATCAGAAAAAAAAATTATAATTTTATTCGAATACCAAGTAAAAATTAAATAATATTTTATTACAAAACATCACAAATATTTATTTAATTAATCTCAATTAAACCGAATGGTCATATCCCACACATACATTGGATTAATCTATTGTAATTAATTTATATTTAAATAAAAAGAAACTAAAGCTAAAGAAAGACGCCTAGTCTATTAAGAGAAAAGGCAACACACGCAGGCATACATGGCCAGGCCTGTGTTCTTGCCTATTTCTTTTTTCTTTTTAGCTGGTAATTTGTTTTTTTAAAGCCAAACGACGCAAGTTTTCAATCAACAAACAGGTAGTCAAAAAATCATGCTGGTGTTTTTTTTTTTACTAAAAAATGTAATTTTCAACTAATTTTCATTTAAAAAAACATAATAAATATCTCTATGATATCAATAAACTAACTAATAAACTAGATTTAATTTTTAAGTTTATCTGAGTACACGAGACGTACTGGACGATACTATACAAGACAAGAATGTTTTATAATATAAAGCAAGACAAAATATATGGCAAAGAGAGAAGTATTGTAATAACAATAATAGTATAAAGAGAGAAGAGGAATGGTGTCAAGAAAGAAAAGGGAGTAGAAATCAGAAAATATATCGCTAAATTATAAATTACCCCCCAACTCTAGTGAAAAAAAAAAAACAAATACAATTGAACTAATTTTTTTCTTAAAAAAACTTTTGCTCTCTAAACAATATAACTTTTTGAATGTGCCCTTTTTGTTAGGATGTTGTTGAGAAATTGAGGAAAAACTTAGGAACATGTTTACTAGCAGAGAAAGAGAGGAACTGATCAGAGATTATTAAGAGCTTTTCTGTCTAATCTTCTTAAAAAATCATATTAGAAAAGATTTAGTCATCCAACCCTTTTTATTTGAAATAAAATAAACGACACAGTCATTTAAAAATTTCAAAATCTAGTTATTGATGTGGCTAGAAAAATAAGGTTATTTGTTTTTTTAATGCGAGTTTCCAACCAACAAATAGATAATTGAAAAATCAAGCTGGTTTTTTTTTTACTTAAAAATATGATTTTCAACCAATTTTCACTTACAAAAAAATAATAAACATCCCTATCAATAAACCAACTACTCCACTCAAAACGCCGAAAAGCTTGTCAAAAATACAAAATCAAATTGAAAGAAAAAATTATCTGAACCCAATCTAATTCTTTAAGTAAAATAAAGGGAAAAATACACATAAATGAAACTCTCATAATCTAATAAAACTCAGTTTTTTTTTTACTTAAAAATATGATTTTCAACCAATTTTCACTTACAAAAAAAATAATAAACATCCCTATCAAATCATCAGGATTATCAGTAATTTTGCATATTGCAGAAAGATAGTAGGTGAGTGCAGGGGAGGGCTTCGCCATATTAGAAATGTCTCTGGTACTTCCGTTGTACTTGTACCCGTAGTTTTTATTTCAATGTCTATATTTTTTGTTCTGAAAATCCTCTATCTAAGACATATTGAAGATTAAGCTGTTGTTGAAAAATGCAGCAAAGATATATAATGACAATAAGATTTGAAGGTACCTAACTCAAACGCATCCACACGGACATATAAATCCTGTCCTCCCTCATCGAACACTCTTGTATCAAGCAAATTGCCATACCATGAGAAGCACCCACTCTTACTTGTCACAACTCAACTTGCGTAGGCTGTGCAGGAACAATTCCTCAAGCATTGCTCCATGCAAGCTTTCAGATCCAAATTGTTATCCACACGGGCAGTTGAAGGATCTGGTACCTTCACGTTTTCCACCTTGACGAACCCTTCACCATTGTTGCACATTCCAGTGAGATTCTTCTGGATGCATCCACCTGACCCATCTCTGAGGTACCAATCACTAATTGATTTGGGTTGGTAGCCAGGGAGGCACGTACACTCAAAGTTATAAGCATCATAAGGATCACACTTACCATAAGCTCCGCATCGTCCAAAATTGTCACACCGGTCACTACGAGAAAATCAATAAATAGAAACGGAAATACCGAGGGAATATTTTCGAGGGATTTTACCGACGGAAATATTCCCTCGATTTATACCGAGGGAATTACTGTGGGAAAAAAAAATTAAAACAAAGCAAAAAAAAATGACGACGTGTCATTTTTTACCAACGGAATTACCGTCGGTAAATCCGTCGGTAAACTGTGAACACTGTTCATTATGTCAATTACAAAGGGAATTACCGACTGAATTTTCCGTCGGTATTTTCCAGAGAGCTCCAGAACTGTTCATCTTCCAATTGCACTGTTAATTGTTTTACTTTACGGACAAAATCACCGACGGATTGAAAATGCGTCGGTGTGTTTTGGCGGTTTTCTGAAAAAAATCAATTGATTTAAAATTTTCATTTAAATATTACAGACGGAATCATCAACGGATTGAAAAATTTTTGGCGGTTTCTGAAAACTTTTTACGAAATTGAAAAATTAAATTAAATATTACCGAAGGAATTACTAATGGAATAATTAAAAAATATTAATATTAAATTATCCGTCGGTAACGCGCCCCAATAAAAAACCTGAATCCGCTTATTTCACAAGAGACATATTCATTATTTCTTTTTCTTCTTCTACTGCTTCTACTTCTTCTTCTTCTTCTTCTACTTCTTCTTCTTCTTCTTCTTCTTCTTCACTATATGTAAAAAACATCAATATCTATTTCTTTCTCTTCTTTTCTCTCCTCATCTCCTTCTCTTTTCCTCCATGCTCGGGTATGTCTTCTTCTTCTTTCTTCTTTTATCCTCTTAGTTTTTTTTAATTAATATGCTTTACGAATTTTTTTTTCCTTAGCTTCACTTGCAAGTATATTAAGGTAAGATTTTTCTTTTTTTCTTATTTTTTCATGATTTTTTTCACTATATTTGTTTTTTATTTAATTTTAATTGATTTTGTTTATAATAATTGTATAAATGTTGTTGTGAGATTTTTTTTTTTTCATATGAGATCAATTTTTAGTTGATTTATTTATAGGATTTTAAAATTTTTAGCAATTGCAACTTCATTTTTTTCATATGAATTTTTTTAGTTGAATTAATTTTTTTGTTTTATTTATTTGAGTTGATTTTCTTATTCTTTTTTCCAAGCATTTTGAGTATATATTATACAATGTTGATTTATGTTAATTTAATTATTTTATAATTTTATAAAATGAATTTTTTTAAAATGTTTTTAAATAATTACCGACGGAAATTTCCGTCGGTAAATCCGTTGGTAAATCCGTCGGTAAAAAAAAAAAATTTACCGACGCGTCTGTTCCGCCAGTAATATTATTACCGACGGATTTAGCGACGGACAAAAAATTACCGACAAAAGATTCACCGACGGAAATTCTCCGTCGGTGATTTCGTCGGTAAATTAATTACCGATGGAGTATGTGTCTTACTCCGACGGAAAAATTCCGTCGGTAAAACTGTTAAATCTTGTAGTCAGAAGTTGCAGACCAAAATACATCCCATTTAGCAATTTGTGCATGCCATGTGAACCATTGGACTGATCCAGGCTCGTCTACAACTAATCGCGAGAAGATTGATCTGTTGCGAACACCCCCACATTATGGTTAACTCATCATCATTAGTCACAAATTAAGCTGATGTTGAAGTTAATGCGAACCTGCAATATGGGCACACCAGTCCATCTAAGTCCATTCCAGTGACCGGACCTCCAACTTTAATTAATTTCAAGTCTTAATAGAATATTGATTAAAATATTTAAAAATAATGATTTAATATAAAATAAATTTCTTATAATTATAACAACTTTATAATTTTTTATTCAGTTTTTTTGTACCTATTATCTAATCTCCTTACATCATCTTGTCCCTCCATGGAAAATGAATGTTTTTGGTCTTCATGCAGGTTCTTGCGCAAGAATATATTGCGATTGGCAGGATTACTGACCTAGTACTGCAAATAGATCTTGTCTAAACCTTTGATAACTACTTTGTAAATATATTATTTTCAAAATTGAATTTATTACTAATATATATATATATATATATATATATTATGATAAAAATCATGTTGTTTTCTTTTATGTTTGTATCTTGTAGGAATTTGAGTAAAATAAAAAATATTTAAAATCTCATTAACCTTGATAAAATTAAATTGTTGAATAAATAGATTTGTGAAGAGCGTAGCATTTTTAATGAAGAGAATTTAATTTGAAAGATTATTGAGGTGAGGTATCCTTATCTACATTGTGGTTAATTAAAGAATAACTACACTACTTGGTTTCATATTATTATAGAATGTAATTATATAGGAAATATTGTAGTCATATTCTTATGTGGTAATCTCCACCTTTACTATTGTATATTGCCCTACTCATATATATAGAAAGGGTTGGCTAACCTATTAGGTGAAGCCTCCTAATTATTCTCAACTTGGTATCAGAGCCTTCGGCAGTCAAAACTCTTCTCTCTTTGCAGCCGGCCCTAATTTTCTCCCCCATGGACTCTCCTCTTGTTGCCGCTGTTGCCATCTCTCCCTCCACCGGTGCTGCATCATCACCAGCCAGCCCTCTTCCTGCTGCAGGCCGAGAACAACTTCCAACACCTCTGAATTCTGATTTTTCTTCTCATGACTCTGCCGTTCCTTTGCCTCTCATGAGAACAGAATCTACAACAATGGTTCCTCTATCAAACACCCACCATGTTGTGTCGTTGAAAATTACGAACACAAACTATCTTTATTGGAGAATGCAGATGAAGCCATATCTCCTTGGTCAAGGTGTTTTTCACTTTGTTGACGGCTCCTTGCCGTGTCCTCCATCTCATATGATTGATGCTTCGGCTGGTTCTTCTTCTGCCATCAGCACCTCTTTTCTTCGTTGGAAGCAACAAGATCAACTTATTTTGAGTGCTCTACTCTCCTCTCTTTCCGTGGATGTGTTGCATCTTGTAGTAGATTGTTCTACTTCACATTGTGTTTGACGCACGCTTGAGAAGGCACTTGCCTCTCCATCTAATTCCTGGATCATGCAACTACATGGATCCTTTCAAGACCTTCGGCAAGGTGATGCATCGGTTAGTATGTATATGCAGCAAGCCAAATCGTTATTTGACGAATTCGCTGCTGCTGGTCGCCCAATGTCCCTTGAAGATTTCAATCTCTATGTGTTTCGTGGACTTCGCGGTGAGTTCAAAGACTTGGTAACTAGTCTCATAACCAAGGTTGAACCGCTATCATATGCTGATCTTCATAGCCATCTCCTTACCCATGAGTTTCTGCACAAGAATTCCTTTCACTTCATGGCTTTCGGTTCATCCTCTTCATCATTGCTGTCTTCTTCTTCTCTGCCGCAGCAGCCACCATTGCTGCCAACACCTTCGAATTCTGCTTATTATGCCATGACTAATCACAACCGAAACAGGGGACGTTCTAGAGGTAATTGGCGCTCAAACACCAACCAATTTCAGGCCCCAAACAGAGGTCACTCCGCTGCAGATTGGAGGCAAAATCAGTGGCAGAACAGGCGCACCTCTGCTGCATCTTTCTGGCCAAATCAGGGGCAGTGGTCAGGACATGTCCGCTGTCAATTATGTTCCACTCCTGGCCATTCAACTCTTCAATGCTATCAGTTTCGCAGCAGCACACAGCAGCCCTCTGCTCACCTTGCTGTTGCGAATGATTCTGTTGCAACGACTTGGTTTCCCGACACCGACGCGAATCAACATGTGACGCCTGACCTTGCAACTCTAACTGATTCTGCTCCTTATCTTGGTAATGATTTCTTGCATGTTGGTGATGGTAAGGCCCTTGACATATCCCATGTTGGACATACTACTTTATATTCCCCCAAACGCTTGTTTACATTAACTAATGTTCTTCGTGTGCCTCACATTACCAAACCGTTGTTATCTGTTCAGAAATTTTGTCGTGATAATCATGTTTATTTTGAATTTCACGATTCTGTGTTTTATGTGAAGGATCTCGTCACCAAGGAAGTTCTTCTTTCCGGTCGGAGTCATGATGGTCTTTATGTTCTCTCCAAGTCCTCGGCTACGTCAGTTCCTCAAGCTTTTTGGTCTCTTTGCATTTCCGCGACTGCCGACTTGTGGCATCGTCGTTTAGGTCATCCAACTCCTCGTATTCTAAATTTGTTAGTTTCTAATAATAAAATTATTTGTAGGTCTAAACAATCTTTTACTCAATGTCAAGCATGTCCATTAGGCAAGTCATCCCATTTGTCATTACGACCGACGGGTCACAAAACTTCTACCCCACTTGAATTAATTTTTAGTGATGTTTAGGGCCCTGCTCCAATGTATTCTTCTGATGGTTTTCGTTATTTTGTTATCTTTGTTGATGCGCACACTAAATATATCTGGTATTATCCGCTTGTTGCGAAATCTAATGTATTTTCCACATTTCAACGTTTTCAGACACTTGTTGAGCGTCAGTTTTCTCTTAAAATTAAATCTGTTCAAACTGATTGGGGTGGTGAATATCGTAAATTAAATAAATTTTTTCAAATAATTGGTATTCATCATCGATTAATTTGTCCTCATACTCATGAACAAAATGGCACAGTTGAACGTCGTCATAGACATATTGTCGAAACTGGCCTAACCCTTTTAGGCCAGCGTAATGCCCCATTGCGTTTTTGGAACTATGATATGGAATCATCGGTCTATCTTATTAATCGCATGCCTACTCTTGTTCTTCAAAATAAATCTCCTCTTGCGTGTCTGTTTCATCGCACTCTTGATTATAACTTTCTACGCACTTTTGGGTGTCTTTGTTTTCCATTTTTACGTCCATATCATACTCATAAATTAGATTTTCGGTCTTCTCCTTGTGTGTTTTTAGGCTATAGCTCGTCTCATCTTGGTTATCGATGTCTTGATTTAGAGTCTGATCGTGTCTATGTCTCCCGTCATGTTCGTTTTCATGAATGTGTCTTTCCTTTTAAAAAGTCTAAACAGGTAACAACACCCCCGGTTCCCCCCTCTCCACCTACCTATCTTCCATCACTGCAACCCCCTTCCTGTTTTCTGCCTCTTCCTTCCCAACTCGGCAAAACACACAACCCACCTTTGCCCCTTGCCCCTTGCCCGTTGATTCAGCCGACCCTGCCTCACCACCCCACACAACCATACTATCACCACGTGCTTGTCTTTCCAATGATTATTGTGCAGAATTCAGTAGCGGCACAACCCAGCACCTCCCCGGCTTCACCTCCTGGTCTGCAACTTTGTATTGATCTCTCCTCTTATCCTCTTCAGCACATTCCAGGTATAAGTGCTGCTACTCCATGTCCAACTGCTCCTAAACACCCCATGGTTCTTCGTCCGAGACAGCGCTGATCACCACCACGGCATCCACCTCTGCTGCTTCCTTCAGTCGGGTAACTTCTCCTCCCTCGCATGAGCCACTTATTTTTCCTGATGCTAACAGATATGAGGCGTGGCATAATGCTATGCGAGAGTAAATTCAGGCCTTACACACAAACAGAACATGGACTTTAGTGTCGTTTCATTCGTCCATGAATGTTGTTGGTAGCCAATGGGTCTACAAAATTAAACGCAGATCTAATGGTAGCATTGAGAGGTATAAGGTGCGCCTGGTTGCTAGGGGCTTCACTCAGCAAGAAGGTATTGATTACTCAGAAACTTTTAGTCCTGTTATCAAACAGGCAACAACCCGTTTAGTGTTCTCCATTGCAGTTTTGAGTGGTTGGAAAATTCATCAGCTTGACATTCATAATGCATTTCTAAATGGAGTCCTTGATAAAGAGGTTTACATGAAACAACCTCCAGGTTTTGTTGATTCTGCACTCCCAGGTCCTGTATGTCGATTGCATAAATCTCTATATGGGTTAAAACAGGCTCCGCGGGCTTGGTACACTCATCTGAATGATTTTCTATTATCCATTGGTTTCCGTGCTTCTAAAGTGGATACCTCATTGTTTATCTTCTCGGTTGGTAGTGATATTTGTTATCTTTTGGTTTATGTTGATGATAATCTGCTTACGGGTAATAATGGAACTCTGCTACAACGACTCATTCAGCTACTGAGCTCAGAATTTAAACTTCAGGATTTGGGTGATGTTCATTATTTCTTGGGTATTGAAGTGCAGTGTACTGGTCTGGGACTTATGCTTTGTCAACATAAATATACACTTGATATCCTCACACAAGCTGGTATGTTATCCTGTAAACCAGTTGATACTCCTATTTCGGCATCCAAAGCCACCATTATGCCGGATCCATTGTTTTCTGATGCTACTCGTTTTCGGAAACTTGTTGGTGCTCTCCAATATCTCACTTTCACACGCCCAGATATTTGCTTTGCTGTTAACCGGGTCTGTCAATTTATGCATGCTCCTACAAAATCCCATTGGGCTGCCGTGAAACGCATCTTACGTTATCTTCGTGGTACGGCATCACATGGTTTACATATTACTCGCAGCTCTTCCTTTGCTTTACACGGTTTTACAAATGCAGATTGGGCAGGTAGTATTGAGGATAGAAAGTCTACAGGTGGTTATCTTGTGTTCTTTGGTCAGACGTCAATTTCGTGGAAATCGAGTAAGCAACGCACTGTTGCTCGTTCTTTGACGGAAGTTAAGTACAAAGCATTAGCCGATGGCACGGCTGAAGTTATCTGGCTTCAGTACTTGTTAACGGATCTTCAAATTCCGACTCCTTCTGCCCCTATTATCTGTGTGACAACCTTGGTGCCACGTATTTGTCCACAAACCCTATATTTCATGCTCGCACAAAACATATTGAGATTGATTATCATTTTGTCCGAGATAGAGTTGCGAAGAAGGAGATTCAGATTCCTTTTATTTCCTCTCAGGATCAACTTGCCGATGTCTTCGATCACTAAGCCACTTCCTGCTGCTTCATTTACTGCTTTTAGATTCAAGCTTCAAGTTGATCCTCCACCCTCAGCTTGAGGGGGCGTATTATAGAATGTAATTATATAGGAAATATTGTAGTCATATTCTTATGTGGTAATCTCCACCTTTACTATTGTATATTGCCCTACTCATATATATAGAAAGGGTTGGTTAACCTATTAGGTTAAGCCTCCTAATTATTCTCAACTCATATGCTTAGAAATATAATAAATAATATTTCACAACCATGATACTTCTACTAGGATCCACTTGGTATAACAATATGGTGTGATTGAAACAGTATTTTACTTTTATGAAAGTCTTACAAATATTTAGTTAATTAACATACATTATAATTAATTTTTCTTGAATTCCACTTTAAACCTAATTTTTAAAATATTATCGTAAAAGCTATCATAATATCAATACACATTAATATTAACAAATAAAAGTAGAACGTCGGATATATGTAAGCCTCTACCGAGGTCCAAGCATGGTGATAGTCACTTCATTTATAGAATGTGATCCTTCACTTGTTAATGGATCTCCACTATAGTAACTCTCCTTCATAATAAACGCAGGTTGCTTGGGAGATGGAAGAGTTGTGTCATTACTCAACTTGAAAACAACATTAGACATTGATGGTCGGTCCATCGCAGATTCTTGCACACATAAAAGACCAATTTCGATGCACCTTAAGACTTGATCTTCAGGATACGAGTCGCCCATCAATGTATCCACTAATTCCAGGGCCCTGCCTTCTCTCCATAGATCCCAAACCTAAAGAAATTTCACATCAATATTCTATGTTGGAGTTGAAATTTTAAAATCGGTAATATATGTGATCTTATTACTTACATATCCAACCAAGTTCGAAGAGTTACTTTCATTATAAAAATGGCTGTTTTTTCTCCCAGTGATGACCTCTAATAGCAAAACCCCGAAACTATATACATCGGATTTTACTGAAAATAAGCCTTGCATTGCATATTCTGGTGACATATAACCACTGCAATAGCATAGGAAAAGAAGAGCTTAATAAAGTCAGCTGTTCAGAAAAATATAAATAAAAATTATGGTGAGATTTTAAAAATGATTTTATATTATTTTCTAATATTTGAAACTTGTATAAGTTCTTAATTTTATTAATTTAATTAGATAAAATAATTAAACTTCTAATATTGTGTCGAAAAACTAATTTATCTAAAAAACTTAAATTATTAGATAAAATTCTAAAAATAATCTTATATTATTTTTTAATATAATTCATTAAATATATAAGGATAAACTTACTACGTTCCAACAACACGGTTTGTGTTGGCTTCAATTTGATCTGCTCCAAATATTCTAGCCATGCCGAAATCTGAAATTTTAGGGTTCATTGAGGCATCTAGTAGAACATTGCTTGCCTTAAGATCTCTGTGGATGATTCGTAATCTGGAGTCCTGATGAAGATACAAAATTCCTCGAGCAATCCCACAAATAATGTTGTGGCGAGTAGACCAATCTAGCTGTGACCTTCTTGGTTCATCTGTACCCAAAGAAGCATAAATCTCATCAAATCAATGCAGGCTTGTAATCATTTTTCAAGTTTTATAGAATGAGAAAAACTGAAAAATCCACAATATAGAGACAATTTGACAGGGTGATGATGACATACTGAAAATAAAAAAGTCCAAACTTTTGTTTGGCAAGTATTCATAGATCAACATCTTCTCTCTTCCTTGGATGCAACAACTTAATATCCTTACAAGATTCCTGTGCTGAAGTTTTGCAATGAGCTCGACTTCATTTCTGAACTCATTAATCCCTTGTCCAGAATACTTTGCTAGTCTTTTGACCGCAATTTCCTTTCCATCAAGCAGCAGACCCTGAAAATCGCAATCCAAATTCATCAATCTCATAGTTCAACATGTAAACTGAAGTGATGCTATGTGTTTAAGGGACTTCAAGCACCTTATACACTGAACCAAAACCACCCTCTCCAAGCTTGTTGGCATCTGAGAAATTATTTGTTGCCGCAGCTATGACACTAAGATCAAAAAGTGGTAAATCTGAACTTGGTGTACCTTCCTCAAATTCCTTAATTGGTAAGTCTCTCGAGCAATTTGACCTTGAAGTTGATAGCGGAAATTCGTTTCTTCTTTTCCTGTCCCTAGCTGTCATCAACATGCAAACTTATTTCTAGCTGGTAAAACTTCTAACTCAAGGTATCTTTTTTTGAGCTCAAGACTCTCTGAGAAATATTGAAACTCTAGCTCAGCATCACATTGCATTTTTACTGACTCAACACCCTGAGTTTAATAATGTTACGAAAAATATATTGCTCAGGAGCAACATTTGAAGGGAATTTGCTTACCTTTTATCCTTTTCTTTACAAACCAACACACAAGGAAGATGATCAGAAACAATGTCACAACAACAGACACTATCAGGATTGCTTTAATTCCTTTATTGGCAAGAGGTCCTGACTTTTCATATTTAGCTGAAATTGAAAATATAAGAAATGTTTAGTGATAAGAGTTGAAAATTAAATCTTTCAAGCTGTTGATTTGGAATTGTTCAGTACTATAAACTTATATTTAATTACTCTCTATTCTATTTTATTTTTTTCATATAATTGAATACCATATAAATGTGAGAAATTAAAAAACAAAGAGTAAACTACAAGTATTGAATAATTTTCATCACCTAATTTGGTCGCCCCAAAAACTTTATTTACTATGATTTGTTGTTTCTATCTCCTTCGTAGGATCATACGAGCTTGAGACTTAAGTAAACTAAATTTAATTTTTAAGTTTGTCTGAGTAGATGAGACTGGACTATACCATACAAGACAAGAAATTATGATAAACATGGTCGCCGATGCAGTGTGCATGGATCTTGAAGACAAGTACAATTAGTGGGAAACTAGCCACTTGACTTGCTTTGCCATGGTCAGATTAATTATTTGTTTTATGCAAAAACACGAAAATATAGACGTTTGAAACATATTTATGATATAATTTTTTTAATTGTAAATTAAAAAACTGATGTATATATATATATTTAATTAAATAAATTAATAATCATTTACAATAATAAACACACAAAAATAAACAAATCATTAATGAAAACTAAAAATTAAACTGAAAAATTAAAAGATGGAAGTAGATAAAGATATTGATCTTATATTAAAGTCCATGAACTTGACCATGTTTGATAATTTTATTTCTTGAAATTAACTTTTTATTTTATCAAATGATAATAAAAACAAATATGTATTTGAAAGTGATTGAATAAGATCTAAAAAAAAGACTTTGTAGGGTTACACAAAAAAAAAAATTAATATTGAAAAATATTATTTTTTTTTTTCAAAACTAAGCAAAATATTAAACGATATTTAATTAAATACTAAATTAAAAAAATTAAAATATAGTTGTAATTGAAGATATCTGATCTTCAAACATAGACTATGAATCTAGTTGCTTTAACAACTTTGTTTTTTTAAATTAATTTTTTTTTGTTGAACGATAATAAAAATATACACGAATATTAAAATAATTGAATAAAACTAAAAAAAACCTGGACAGTAGAATTGGACATGTACCTAATTCAGCTCTATCCACACGGATGTAAATCTCTTGACCCATAACTGAAAACGTTCTTGTATCAACCAGGCTCACCATACCATTTCAAGCATCCAAGCCCTCTTTCGTCAGCACTAGCATAAGCTGTACAAGAACAATTCCTCAAGCACTCTTGCTCACATTCTTTCAATATCAAGCTCATGTTCGCACTCGCCATTGAAGTATCCGGCACCTTCACTCGAGGTAACTTGACGAACCCTTCTCCGCTGCGACACGTGGACACGTTAGGTTTCCTGACACAACCTCCTAACCAGTCTCTCAGGTACCATTCTTGGGGTGACTTGGGTTCGAATCCGGGTAGACATTTGCACATGAAATTATTTGTTTGATATGGGTCGCAGTTACTATTTGGACCACATTGGCCATAGGTGTCAAATGTTTCTTTTGGGGAGGGCGAAATTTCGATCCATTGTTGATCACGATCTTTCCATGTCAGCCATTGCACTGCTCCTGATTCGTTCAACACCAATCTTAAAATCAAGGAGGGATTATTGATACTATAGGAAAAAGATACCTCATCAACGCTGTTAACGAAAGTAACATTGAAGATGGAGGCAGGGTACATTTGGGGTACTCCGCTCCATCTTAGTCCAGTCCATGGTCCGGTTCCCGGGTCATCTTTGGAACAACTGGGGAAACCCACTTGGATCAATACCAAGGACAATGGTTCCGGTTCCCGGGTCATCTTTGGACTTCGAAGATGACAGGGACCGGCTCAAACCGATTTTCAGGTCCAGCCCAAACTTCATACCAGGAAGCAGAGTATCTGTACCATGATCAAAACTCTGCCACAAGATCCCTTTGCTATCCTGTTGAACCAAGACCAAGTTTCCCGAATCCTGGAGCTGAGCCGTGCAATTTGTCATTGATATTGAGGCTGGAACATTTGAAGACCAAACAGGAACACTACTTCGGTTATTTTCATAAATTACAAGGTTACCTTGTTTGTTGATAGCTAGGACTCCGGAGGTACCATTGATAGGATTATCTCTATTTGCCACCCATACAACAGTTCGTTCTGAGACCTTACGGTACCAAATTCCCACATAACGACGAGTAGGATCGATGCCTGAGCTAAAGAACCCGAGTTCATAGCTTTGTCCACTAGAGACCAGAACATCTCCATCTTTGATTGATTGGTTTGGAGCTATGATGTCAATAGATAAGCAAGAATGAAAAACAAGGAAGAGAAACAATGTACTCAAAAACCTTTCTATGGGATTCATAATTTGTTTCAATGATCGTGTGTTGGTGAGGTGAGTAGATGACTTGGTAGTGCAGTTGGGGTTTTAATGAGTCGGGCCAAAAAGCCACCTACTAAAGATTCATAGAATTTTTCTTGATCCTAATAATTAGTGCGGTTGGGGTTTTAATGAGTCGGGCTCAGTGGAGCCAGCCATGTAATAAATGACCACTTGAAAGGCCATAAATGATACGTGAAAATTACGAGTTAACTTATAAAATTATAATCATATTAATTTATAAGTTAATATATGTTATTATATCAAATTAACTTTAAAATTTAAAAAATAATAAAATCATATTAAATCTTTGAAATCGTGTAAAATTATGATAAACCCAATTAAATATATATATATATATATATAATGCAGTAACTGCCCCACAAATTCAAAAACCTAGCATCCTAGTCTCTCTTTCTCAAAGTCTTTCCAATGTACCAAATTTTAAACAAACCATCACTACAATATGCAATCTGCCATGGGTTAATAGAAATTAAAATAGAACAAAATCAAAGGAGTCATGAATTTTGAATTTACCAACTGTTTTCATTTTCAAGTAATTTTATGGCCTTTCTAATGAACAAAACCAGCCCTTTTACAACACAACATGGATGCATGTTTTACTTTCTTTCTTCTGGGTTATAGGCGCTCTTATCTATTATATAATCTTATCATTTTATTGCTTTAGTTTTGTGAGTTCCTTATGCATGCTTCTGGATTATATGAATTGTTATGTTTAACACATGTATTATGGTCCTTTTTTAACTAAAATCTAATTAGAATTATATAATGTTTGGATTGATTAGAGAGTTGATTTGAGTTTATTTTTGAATTGCTAAACATCTCACATCTAGAAAAAATACTTATGGTAATAGGTTTGATGTGGGATGGCAATATAATATAAATATTGATAAAAATTCTAGAAAAGTTCAGTGCAAGTATTGTAAAAAAATTATCAATGGAGGTATTTTTTGTTTCAAAAATCATTTAGCTTGCACTCGTAAGGATGTTAAGTCATGCCAACAAGTACCATAAAATATTTAGCATATGCTTTTGGGTGTTTTAGTGAAAAATCTAGAAGCAACTGAAAATAAAAGAAAGGTTCATTGATACATTGAAAAAGATGATGATGATGAAATGAAAAAAATTAGCTTCAAGGACAAATGAAAGAGATCGGCTAGTGGGAGTGGAAGTACACAAACAACCATGAATCAATTGCTAAAAAAGGATATTAGAGAAGAAGCATGTTGAAAGGTTTTTCTACACTAGTGCAATTCCATTTAATTGTGTAAGAAACCTTGAGTTTCTTAAGTTACTTGAATTGGTTGCAAAGCATGGGCCAGGTTTAAAGCCTCCATCTTATCATGATATTAGAGAAAAGTATTTGAAGCAAGAAGTTGATCAAACAATAAACTTGCTTGAGGAGTACAAGTTAGAATTAAAAAAAAAGGTTGTTGAATAATGTTTGATAGATATAGATAGATAAGAAAAATACATTGTATTTGTAACATTTTAGATAATAGTCCTAAAGGGACAATTTTTTTTTTGGTCATCAGTGGATACTTCTAATATGTCCAAGATTGCTGATAAGCTATTTAAGATGTTGGATGTTATTGTGGAGAGGGTTATGGAGGAAAGTGTTGTGCAAGTAATGACCAATAACGCTGCAAATTATAAGGCAACAGGATAATTATTGATGAAAAAAATAAAGAAGTTGTTTTGGACACCATGTGATGCCCCTTGTATTGACTTGATATTAGAAGATTTTGAGAAGAAGCTAGAGGTTCATCAAGTAACTATTGCTAAGGGAAGGAGAGTCACCTTATATACTTATTCAAGTACTATACTTATTTCCATCCTAAGACACTTTACAAAAGGATAGGATTTGATTAGGGTTGTTGATACTCGATTTGCTACTACATATTTGACTCTAGGATGTTTGAATGATCATAAAATATAGTTAATGACTATGTTTACTTCTAAACAGTGAAGGTCATGTAGGTTTTCAAGAATAGAAGAAGGGAAACGAATTCAAACTGTGTTTTGGATAGTAGGTTCTAGCATGATGTCACTATATGTATTAAAGAAACATATCCTTTAATTAAAGTTCTTAAATTAGTTGATTCAGATAAGAAACCAGCTATGAGTTTAATATATAAAGCAATGGATCAAGCAAAAGAGAAGATATAAGTTAATTTTGGTTCTGTTACAAAAAGATATCTATCTTGCTAGTTGCTTTTTTCTGGTGAGATTTTTTTTGGTTCCAAGTTTGCACAACTCTTGTGAGCTGATTGTGAATTAAAAGAAAAATCTTGTCTATTTTTAGTTTGTTAAATCACTAGTGAGATACGAAAATGTTATTGATTCTTGAAAAATAATTCGATGTAAGACAATCCTGACACATATAGCACCCTAGATGGCTTCTATACATTCCCAAATAGTTTTCAATTCCTTTCTATAACTGTTTCAAATATGTATGACATAATGACATGCAAAGACAACAAGTAAATGGTGAATGTCTTGGGTTTTCCAAAACGCATAAACGCAGCATAAATCATAAATTTAAGATTTTTCGATAGTTCCAAAGTTTTTGTTAGATAAATATAGTGTTTTTTAAGTTTTATATGAAGATTACCTGAAGATCGAATATTCTTTTTGATTTTGAATAATTTCCTTAAAGTTGAGTTATTGCAAATCACAAGCCATCTAATTGTCTGGCCTTTAACATTATTTCATACAAACCACAAGTGAGAAATATTCTAAATCCTTTTAGGAGAGGAGAGAGAGATTCCTACACGTTTGAGTGTTAACTCTTTTATTTTTGTATTTGAATGTTTCTATACTCCACTCTACTTATAAAAAATAAGAGACATAACTTTCTATTTATATGGAAACCTGAAAACACTATAAATGGCAAAATATAAATTTGTCCTTTAAATAATATCACATATATTATTTTAGGTTAGTTTTAGAAATTTATTAAATTTAGTCCTTACTTGATTGTTTATAAGTTTAGAATTGTAATCCACTGTATCAATTACATTCTAGCCCTTTATCTTTAAAATTTATTTGCAATTAAGTCACATTTGATTAATCATCCCTTTTAATTTTTTACTAATGCTTTTTATGTGTGTGAGCATTGGGTTCTCTAATAAGTTGGCCCAAATATAAATAATAATCCTAAATAAAATAAGATTAAATAAATTAAACAATTTAATTTATTCTCAATTCAAAAATTGATTGACTTATATTTAAAGATCAAGTACAATGTCTAACAATTTATCATAATCCATCAAATATTAAAAAAAATCATAAGTGGTTTGACTTAACCTTTCAATGACCAGTTTTTCAATGTAATTATTATTCATTTATCATGAATGTATCAATTTAGACATTATAACATGTAATATTTTACTTTGTTAAATCAAGCTAGTTCTCCATATTATAGTCATTAATTCTTTGGGTAAGATTTTGAAACTCTTTTCCAAACTCATTCCACCTAGGCCAATGGTTTCACAATCAATACTATTTAGAATATATGTAATATTTTTTCTAATTCACTTAAAGTAATGAATCATCTCTTTATTACTTAAATACTTTCATATATTTATGTTATACCTAATATTTGCTTGTTTATTATCCTTGATTAGGACAAAATATGGTCAGGATCAAAACATAATACTCTCTATATAATATAAATTAGTTATCTTAAATTTAGAGATCACTTACATAACTATCATGTGAGTCTTTCTATAGACATAAGTGATCTTTCTATATAGAATTCTCTTATAAGTTAGTTCAGTGTACATGTTATCTGACGAGCACCTACATATTAGTTCTAGGTATCTTAATACATCAGTTTGCAAATAGATCTTGTCTAAACCTTTTATACCTACTTTGTAAATATATTATTTTAAAAAATTAAATTTATCAATAATATATATTATAACAATCATGTTGTTATCTTTTATGTTTGTACTTTGTAGGAATTTGAGAAGAAAAAAAAAGATACTTTAGATCTCATTAGCCTTGATAACATTGAATTATTGAATGAGTAGATTTGTGAAGAACTTAGCTTTCTTGATAAAAAGGATTTAAATTGGGAGACTATTGAGGCGTGTTTGTCTACTTTGACTTTAAATGATGAAGAGATTCATTTTAATAGTTAGGAATGTTTAGTTGAGCTTGCTTGGATCAATTTTTTTTTAATGTAAAAAATATATTCAAGCCTCATGAAAATTTCTAGCAATATTATTTAATCCAGTTTAGTGAGTCAACAATGAAACCTTTCAATTTGATTTTTTTTTTTTTGCTGGGGTTTCAAATTAAACTGTGTGGAAGTTGCCTCAACATGACCTAATCGACTTTACGTATCCAAAAGCAACTCAAATATTTTATAAAAACGTGGTTTGACTTTAAAACAAATTTCAAGATGATATTTTTTAAAATATTTTTTGAGACATCGACATATTGAATCGAGTCGGGCTTCGCGGCTTAACCCGTGAACCGAGTCATGGACTCCACTGAATTTAATAACTTTGTTTTTTAAACTATTTCTTACTTAATTATATGATAATAAAAATAAACGCTCGCAAAATCACTAATTCCTAAATCATTCAAGGACTTCCAAGATGTTAAAAACCTGATGATCAGTTTTCCTATCCAAACGTCCAAGTGTTGCAAAAAGAAGCATGGTATTGGTAGGATGATCAATACTTTTCCATGAGACTGATGCCTGTTGGAATGAGTCAGAACAAGGTTTCCTGAATTTAAAAGTTGAGCCATAGAGTTGCTGGGTGATGAGACTGAAACATGTGTGAACCAGACTGAGAGCACTCCAGAGGTATCATTGATAGGCTTATCCCGAAGGGAAGTTTCCTCCTCTGGAGACTCATTAAAACTTAACATTGTCTCTGGACAGGAAAATTTGGAGAAGAAGGCATTCAAGCAACAGGGATGCATCAGCCATCATGATGGCTAGTGATTTTCAATTGACTAGTAAGCGCCTTACTTTCAATTGATGGCTAGTGATTTTCAATTGACTAGTAAGCGCCTTACTTTCAATTGATGGCTGAATAAGCGCCTTAACTTCTATTTATGGTTAGTGATTTTCTAATTGACTAGTAAGCGCCTAACTTTCAATTGATGGCTAGTGATTTTCAATTGACTAATAAGCGCCTTAATTTCAATTGACTAGTAAGCGCCTAGGAAGCGCTTATTCTTTTGTCGGCATTTTCAATTGACTAGTAAGCGCCTTAATTTCTTGGCTCAAAAGTTCAGAATCACAAAAACTAACAAAAAATGGATCTCCCATCTATCGAATATTGCCCAATCAACTCATTTATGTCAAAAGCAACGTCTATCGAATATTACCCAATCAACTCATTTATGTCAAAAGCAACGTCATTTAAGGCAAATATTTTTAAATGAAAGTTAAATGAATACTATCTAAGAGATTGAGATTCAACGAAGAATAAATTTTTTATTTTTAAATAAAAATAATTGTTTGTATCAGCTTGCACGCGTTTTAATTATTACTACAGATCTTGAAATTAATGATTATATAAATATATAGTAAATTTTAAAATACTTGAATTTATAATTATTAAAAAATACCGATTGCTAGAATTGACAGGACTGAAGAATCCCAAAGCGAAGTTTCCTCCACTGGAGACTAAAACATTAAAACCTGTAATAGACTCATTAAAACTTATGGTGTCTGTGGACAGAAAATTTGGAGAAGAAGGCATTCAAGCAATGAAATGAGAAATATTTTACAGGGATGCATGTTGATGGCTAGTGATCAGCTTATTCTCTAGTAGTGTCGGGATTTTTATTTTGTATTGTCATTTTCAATTGACTAAGCAAGCGCCTTAACTTCTTGGCTCAAAAATCCAATTGGATCTATTTAACTCCACCATTTTAAGGCAAATATTTTTAAATGAAAGTTAAATGGATAATATCTAAGAGATTGAGATTCAACGGAGAATGAAGCTTCTTGATCATTGAGAGATCAGCGGTCTAGTCTAGAGCTTGCACTGAAACTCTCTGATGCATGAGGTTCTGAATACTAGATGGGAATTTGTTGAAATTACATCATGTGAAAAGCCTAGAAGAATATTTATGGACTATAAGAACTAGTGCGAGTCTAAAACAGGTCTAGTCATGCCAGATGATTTATATGACTAAAATTAATATAACTCTCTTAAATGTCATCAGCCTTACCTACTGATTAAGTGTGTAGCAAAGATAGAGAATTAAGGTTTCTTAAACTTTAAAAAATATAATCCTAAACCGTAGAGAAAGACTGTAAAATCGACCAGTATACTTTTAAAATCAAGTCAAACAAAAATCATGAATATATGTAGAAAGGAATCTGAAAACAAGTAGAAATAATTAAGAATAATCTGAAATATCATCTTCTAGATCTAATTTGGGCTGACCCCGTAACGTTTGACTCTTCCAGACTTTTTCTTATGCTCGATATGTGTCCCGCGTCTCCTACAACTTCAGCTAGATGGAAAAAGTGTCTAGATTTAGAATTTCTTGTTTGATGTTTTCCTAACTTGCACGTATTGTCCCAAGTATAAATAAGAGTGTTCAACAATCTAGAATAGATATAGAGAATTTGTGCAGCCAAAATCAAAGTGAGCTGGTTAGGTTTATGTTTAGTTCTGTATCTCTTTGGTGGAATTCACGGAGTGGTGAGCTATCCTAAACTCTAATCTCTTTGGGGCGTGACTGTATTATTGACAATTGTGAGTTTAATCTTTGTTCATTCACTTTAGAGTGGTGATTTCAGTATCTCTAACGGATTGAACATCATCTGTCCTACATCTATCCATCTCCACCTTTCCATTTCCATCATCTATCCATAATTCCATCCATTTCTATCATCTTCCCTGGTTAGAATTTCTTTGGCACCAGCCTCTGCGATTTTCCGGTATCATGGTCTAATCATGCTACATTAAAATTTTATTCAATGAATATTAACATTTGATACAAGTACATAGAATTCTGAAATAATTTCATGTCCAAGGAAAAGTACCTTGTAAACTGAGCCAAAACCGCCATATCCAAGCTCGTTGGAGAAATTCTCTGTGGCTGCTAATATGATGTCTATGTCGAAGACTGGTACGTATTCACTTGTTGTACTTCTACCAACTTCCTTTCCACTTAGAGAGACATTGAGGCTTGTAGGGATATTGAAGGGAAATTTGAGTTGTCTGCCCTTGGCTGTGTTTATCGTTGAAAGAACTCAATATTCAGCTTTTAAAAGTACTAACAAGTTCTAATGTTGATTACACACTGCATTTTGCAGACTATCATCTCCTATATGCATAGACTTAAAGTTGGAATTCTTTAGTTCAACTAATTTGGTGTCACTTATATTGGTAACAAAGTTGAAAAAATAATCTCTTACCCGTCTTCTTCCTTTTTATCAACCAGAATAAGAACATAATGACAAAGAAAACCGCAGCAGCTATAGAGAGTACCAAGCCGGCTAACAGCCCTTTTTTTGCAAGAAAACCTCTAGATTTCTTGTCATATTGAGCTGGAGAAAGAAAGAAATCCACATTAGCTCGATGCCAAATCATCAGGATTATCAGTAATGGTGCATATTGCAGAAAGATAGTAGTTGAGAGCAGGGGAGGGCTTAGCCATATTAGAAATGTCTCCGGTACTTCCGTTGTACTTGTACCCGTAGTTTTTATTTCAATGTCTATATTTTTTGTTCTGAAAATCCTCTATCTAAGACATATTGAAGATTAAGCTGTTGTTGAAAAATGCAGCAAAGATATATAATGACAATAAGATTTGAAGGTACCTAACTCAAACGCATCCACACGGACATATAAATCCTGTCCTCCCTCATCGAACACTCTTGTATCAAGCAAATTGCCATACCATGAGAAGCACCCACTCTTACTTGTCACAACTGAACTTGCGTAGGCTGTGCAGGAACAATTCCTCAAGCATTGCTCCATGCAAGCTTTCAGATCCAAATTGTTATCCACACGGGCAGTTGAAGGATCTGGTACCTTCACGTTTTCCACCTTGACGAACCCTTCACCATTGTTGCACATTCCAGTGAGATTCTTCTGGATGCATCCACCTGACCCATCTCTGAGGTACCAATCACTAATTGACTTGGGCTGGTAGCCAGGGAGGCACGTACACTCAAAGTTATAAGCATCATAAGGATCACACTTACCATAAGCTCCACATCGTCCATAATTGTCACACTGGTCAGTAGGTGCAGACCAAAATACATCCCATTTAGCCATTTGTTCATGCCATGTGAACCGTTGGACTGATCTAGGCTCGTCTACAACTAATCGCGAGAAGATTGATCTGTTGCGAACACCCCCACATTATGGTTAACTCATCATCATTATTCACAAAGCTGATGTTGAAGTTAATGCGAACCAGTCCATCTAAGTCCATTGCAGTGACCGGACCTCCACCTTGGAATCTGACCCTCGTACAAGAACAACTGTGGAGACCCATTAGGATTGAGCCGAAAAGACCTACAAGTAGCAGGGTCGTCAGGAGATTTCCAGGCTGTCAGGAACTGGTTCAGACCAGTCCTGCCGTCTAAGCCAAGTTTTAAGTTTGGCAGCATAGTATGTGAGAGCAACTACTTAAGAATATAATATGTATTAATCTCAACAACTTTAATTAATTGAATATTAACTAGGATATTTAAAAATAATAATTTAATATAAAATAAGTTTCTTATAATTATAACAACTTTATAATTTTTCATTCAATTTTTTTTGTACCTACCATCTAATCTCCTTACCTCGTCTTGTCCCTCCATGGAAAATGAATGTTTTTGGTCTTCATGCAGGTTCTTGCGCAAGAATATATTGCGATTGGCAGGATTACTGACCTAGTACTGCAAATAGATCTTGTCTAAACATAACTACTTTGTAAATATATTATTTTCAAAAATGAATTTATTACTAATATATATATATATATATATATTATGATAACAATCATGTTGTTGTTTTTTTTGTATGTTTGTATCTTGTAGGAATTTAAGTAAAATAAAAGATATTTAAAATCTCATTAGCTTTGATAAAATTAAATTGTTGAATAAGTAGATTTGTGAAGAGCATAGCATTTTTAATAAAGAGAATTTAATTTGAAAGATTATTGAGGTGAGGTATCCTTATCTACATTGTGGTTAATTAAAGAATAACTACACTACTTGCTTCCATATGCTTAGAAATATAATAAATAATATTTCACAACCATGATACTTCTACTAGGATCCACTTGGTATAACAATATGGTGTGATTGAAATTGTATTTTATTTTTATTAAAGTTTTACAAATATTTAGTTAATTAACATACAATATAATTAATTTTTCTTGAATTCCACTTTAAACCTAATTTTTAAAATATTATCGTAAAAGCTATCATAATATTAATACAAATTAATATTAACAAATAAAAGTAGAACGTCAGATATATGTAAGCCTCTACCGAGGTCCAAGCATGGTGATAGTCACTTCATTTATAGAATGTGATCCTTCACTTGTTAATGGATCTCCACTATAGTAACTTTCCTTCATAATAAACGCAGGTTGCTTGGGCGATGGAAGAGTTGTGTCATTACTCAACATGAAAACAACATCAGACATTGATGGTCGGTCCATCGCAGATTCTTGCACACATAAAAGACCAATTTGGATGCACCTTAAGACTTGATCTTCAGGATACGAGTCGCCCATCAATGTATCCACTAGTTCCAGGGCCCTGCCTTCTCTCCATAGATCCCAAACCTAAAGAAATTTCATATCAATATGCTATGTTGGAGTTGAAATTTTAAAATCGGCAATATATGTGATCTTATTACTTACATATCCAACCAAGTTCGAAGAGTTACTTTCATCATAAAAATGGCTGTTTTTTCTCCCAGTGATGACCTCTAATAGCAAAACCCCGAAACTATATACATCAGATTTTACTGAAAATAAGCCTTGCATTGCATATTCTGGTGACATATAACCACTGTAATAACATAGGAAAAGAAGAGCTTAATAAAGTCAGCTATTCAGAAAAATATAAATAAAAATTATGGTGGGATTTTAAAAATAATTTTATATTATTTTCTAACATTTAAAAGTTGTATAAGTTCTTAATTTTATTAATTTAATTAGATAAAATAATTAAAATTCTAATATTATGTCGAAAAACTAATTTATCTAAAAAACTTAAATTATTAGTTAAAATTCTAAAAATAATCTTATATTATTTTCTAATATAATTCATTAAATATATAAGGATAAACTTACTACGTTCCAACAACACGGTTTGTGTTGGCTTCAATTTGGTCTACTCCAAATATTCTAGCCATGCCGAAATCTGAAATTTTAGGGTTCATTGAGGCATCTAGTAGAACATTGCTTGCCTTAAGATCTCTGTGGATGATTCGTAATCTGGAGTCCTGATGAAGATACAAAATTCCTCGAGCAATCCCACAAATAATGTTGTGGCGAGTAGACCAATCTAACTGTGACCTTCTTGGTTCATCTGTACCCAAAAAAGCATAAATCTCATCAAATCAATGCAGGCTTGTATTCATTTTTCAAGTTCTATAGAATGAGAAAAACTGAAAAATCCACAATATAGGGACAATTTGACAGAATGATGATGACATACTGAAAATAAAAGAGTCCAGACTTTTGTTTGGCAAGTATTCATAGATCAACATCTTCTCTCTTCCTTGGATGCAACAACCTAATATCCTTACAAGATTCCTGTGCTGAAGTTTTGCAATGAGCTCGACTTCATTTCTGAACTCATTAATCCCTTGTCCAGAATACTTTGCTAGTCTTTTGACCGCAATTTCCTTCCCATCATGCAGCAGACCCTGAAAATCGCAATCCAAATTCATCAATCTCATAGTTCAACATGTAAATGCTATGTGTTTGAGGGACTTCAAGGCAGGCTAGGCTACCTTATACACTGAGCCAAAACCACCCTCTCCAAGCTTGTTGGCATCTGAGAAATTATTTGTTGCCGCAGCCATGACACTAAGATCAAAAAGTGGTAAATCTGAACTTGTTGTACCTTCCTCAAATTCCTTATTTGGTAAGTCTCTCGAGCAATTTGACCTTGAAGTTGATAGCGGAAATTCGTTTCTTCTTTTCCTGTCCCTGGCTGTCATCAACATGCAAACTTATTTCTAGCTGGTAAAAATTAGAACTCAAGGTATCTTTTTTTGAGCTCAAGACTATCACGAAAAATATATTGCTCAGGAGCAACATTTGAAGGGAATTTGCTTACCTTTTATCCTTTTCTTTACAAACCAACACACAAGGAAGATGATCAGAAACAATGTCACAACAACAGACACTATCAGGATTGCTTTAATTCCTTTATTGGCAAGAGGTCCTGACTTTTCATATTTAGCTGAAATTGAAAATATAAGAAATGTTTAGTGATAAGAGTTGAAAATTAAATCTTTCAAGCTGTTGATTTGGAATTGTTCAGTACTATAAATTTATATTTAATTACTCTCTATTCTATTTTATTTTTTTCATATAATTGAATACCATATAAATGTGAGAAATTAAAAAACAAAGAGTAAACTACAAGTATTGAATAATTTTCATCACCTAATTTGCTCGCCCCAAAAACTTTTTTTACTATGATTTGTTGTTTCTATCTCCTTCGTAGGATCATACGAGCTTGAGACTTAAGTAAACTAAATTTAATTTTTAAGTTTGTCTGAGTAGATGAGACTGGACTATACCATACAAGACAAGAAATTATGATAAACATGGTCGCCGATGCAGTGCATGGATCTTGAAGACAAGTACAATTAGTGGGAAACCAGCCACTTGACTTGCTTTGCCATGGCCAGATTTTATGCAAAAACACGAATATATAGACGTTTGAAACATATTTATGATATAATTGTTTTAATTGTAAATTAAAAAAACTGATGCATATATATATTTAATTAAATAAATTAAGAATTATTTATGATAATAAACACAAAAAATAAACAAATCATTAATGAAAACTAAAAATTGAACTGAAAAATTAAGAGATGGAAGTAGATAAAGATATTGATCTTATATTAGAGTCCATGAACTTTATCATGTTTAATAATTTTATTTTTTAAAATTAATTTTTTATTTTATCAAACAATAAAAAAAAAAAAACAAATGTGTATTGTGTATTTGAAAGTGATTGAATAAGATCTACGAAAAAAAAAAAGACTTTGTAGGGTTACACAAAAAAAAATACTAATATTGAAAAAATGTTATAATTTTATTTTAAAACTAAGAAAAATATCAAAAAATATTTAATCAAAGACTAAATTAAAAAATTAAAATATAGATGTAATTCAAGATATCTAATCTTGAAACATGGACTATGGATCTAGTAATTACTTCAACGAATTTGTTTCTTTGAACTGATTTTTTTTTAACAATAATAAAAGTAAACATCCACATAAAAATAATTGAATAAAATTAAAAAATATATATTTTACAAGGTTGCATAAAAAAACACTTACTAATATCAGAAAAAAAATATAATTTTATTTGGATACCAAGTACAAATTATATAATATTTTATTACAAAACATCACAAATATTTATTTAATTAATCTCAATTAAACCGAATGGTCATATCCCACACATACATTGGATTAATCTATTGTAAATAATTTATATTTAAATAAAAAAGAAATTAATGCTAAAGAAAGACGCCTAGTCTATTAAGAGAAAAGACAACGCCCGCAGGCATACATGACCAGGCCTGTGCTCTTGCCTATTTCTTTTTTCTTTTTAGCTGGTAATTTGTTTTTTTAAAGCCAAACGACGCAAGTTTTCAATCAACAAACAGGTAGTCAAAAAATCATGCTGGTGTTTTTTTTTTACTAAAAAAATGTAATTTTCAACTAATTTTCATTTAAAAAAACATAATAAATATCTCTATGATATCAATAAACTAACTAATAAACTAGATTTAATTTTTAAGTTTATCTGAGTACGCGAGACGTACTGGACGATACTATACAAGACAATAATGTTTTATAATATAAAGCAAGACAAAATATATGGCAAAGAGAGAAGTATTGTAATAACAATAATAGTATAAAGAGAGAAGAGGAATGGTGTCAAGGAAGAAAAGGGTGTGGAAATCAGAAAATATATCGCTAAATTATAAATTACCGCCCAACTCTAGTGAAAAAAAAAAACAAATACAATTGAACTAATTTTTTTCTTAAAAAAACTTTTGCTCTCTAAACAATATAACTTTTTGAATGTGCCCTTTTTGTTAGGATTTTGTTGAGAAATTGAGGAAAAACTTAGGAAAACATGTTTACTAGTAGAGAAAGAGAGGAACTGATCAGAGATTCTTAAGAGATTTTCTGTCTAATCTTCTTAAAAAATCCTATTAGAAAAGATTTAGCCATCCAACCATTTTTATTTGAAATAAAATAAATGACACGGTCATTTGAAAATTTCAAAATCTAGTTATTGATATGGCTAGAAAAATAAAGTTATTTTTTTTTACAAGAGTTTCAACCAACAAACAGATACTTGAAATATCAAGTTGGAGTTTTTTTTACTTAAAAATATAATTTTTAACTAATTTTCACTTAAAAAAAATAATAAACATCCCTATAATATTAATAAACCAACTACTGCACTCAAAACGCCGAAAAGCTTGTCAAAAATACAAAATTAAATTGAAATAAAAAATTATCTAAACCCCAATCTACTTCTTTAAGTAAAATAAAAGGAAAAATACATATAAATAAAACTCTCATAGTCTAATAAAAGTCGTTGATATAAAACATCATCTTTTTAGTGGTTGAAATATAACTAACAAACAACTTTTTTTGTTTTCCAACAACTTTCTTTTTTATCTCTCAAAACTAGAGATTTAAAAATAATAAAAATAAAGTTTATGATTAAAAGGAAATCATAAGAAAATAAAGGGGCTATAATTCAAAAAAAAAGAGTATAGATACCTAAACACACTTACTTGTGCGAGTTTCAATCCAAACATGTAATTTTTTTCTTATTTTATACTTTGGCCTCCATCTTTCAACTGTGTTTCTCCATAACAAATTATAAGAAATTGGTAGTTAATTTGGCCACAAAGAGAAAAAAAAAAAGTAATTAATGATTAGAAAAGAAATTAACAATGGATTACTGTGAAAAAGGTTTTAGTATATTTTTTATTTTTTAATATATATTCTTAGAAGGAAAGTTAAAAAATGTTTTAGTCATTTCTATGAGCAGCAATATAGGCATGTGTGTGACAAAACTACTCGATTCATTATACTAGTAAATAATAATATGATCACTTAATCAAAACAATCAACACATTTATTGACCTACCGGCCTTATCAAACATTCTATTCATAAAATTACGTGCTGATTAATAAAAAAACATTGCTCAGGAAGCTATCTTTCATATAATTGGAGAAACATTTGAAATCTATGCCATCAATCCTAGTTTATTTGTGCACTTAAGCTTAATGGAATCATTTTTACAATTAGTCAATTACTTCTAATAAATTATAAGCAAAATGATTACTTGTGATTTATCAGGTCTATGAGATTTCTTCAAGAATCAAAACGTGTGGCATAGCAAGTGAACAAAGGAAAAGTAAACAAGTTAGTAGTAGAATTGGACATGTACCTAATTCAGCTCTATCCACACGGATGTAAATCTCTTGCCCCACATCTGAAAACGTTCTTGTATCCACCAGATCACCATACCATCTCAAGCACCCAAGTCCTCTTTCGTCAGCACTAGCATAAGCTGTACAAGAACAATTCCTCAAGCACTCTTGCTCACATTCTTTCAATCTCAAATTCATGTTCGCACTCGCCATTGATGTATCCGGCACCTTCACTCGAGCCAACTTGACGAACCCTTCTCCGCCACGACACGTGGACACGTTAGGTTTCCTGACACAACCTCCTGACCCGTCTCTCAGGTACCATTCTTGGGATGACTTGGGTTCGAATCCGGGTAGACATTTGCATATGAAATTATTTGCTTGATATGGGTCACAGTTACTATTTCGACCACATTGGCCATAGGTGTCACATGGTTCTTTTGGGGCGGACCAAATTCCGATCCATTGTTGATCACGATGGTTCCACGACAGCCGCTGCACTACTCCTGATTCGTTCACCACCATTCTTGAAATGATGGAGGGATTATTCATAGTATAGAATATAGATACCTCATCAACGCTGTTAACGAAAGTAACATTGAAGATGTAGGTAGGGGTCATTTCGGGTACTCCGCTCCATCTTAGTCCGGTCCATGGTCCGCCACGCCACCATGGGATTTGACCCTTGTATAGGAACAACTGGGGAAACCCACTTGGATCAATACCATAGAGAATGGTTCCGGTTCCCGGGTCATCTTTGGACTTCCAAGATGACAGAGACCGGTTCAAACCGATTTTCAGGTCCAGCCCAAGCTTCATACCAGGAAGCAGAGTATCTGTACCATGATCAAAACTCTGCCACAAGATCCCTTTGCTATCCTGTTGAACCAAGACCAAGTTTCCTGAATCCAGGAGCTGAGCCGTGCAATTTGTCATTGATATTGAGGCTGGAACATTTGAAGACCAAACAGGAACACTACTTCGGTTATTTTCATAAATTACAAGGTTACCCTGTTTGTTGATAGCTAGGACTCCGGAGGTACCATTGATAGGATTATCTCTATTTGCCACCCATACAACAGTTGGTTCTGAAACCTTACGGTACCAAATTCCCACATAACGACGAGTAGGATCGATGCCTGAGCTAAAGAACCCGAGTTCATAGCTTTGTCCACTAGAGACCAGAACATCTCCATCTTTGATTGATTGGTTTGGAGCTATGATGTCAATAGATAAGCAAGAATGAAAAACAAGGAAGAGAAACAATGTACTCAAAAACCTTTCTATGGGACTCATAATTTGTTTCAATGATCGTGTGTTGGTGAGGTGAGTAGATGACTTGGTAGTGCAGTTGGGGTTTTAATGAGTGGGGCCAAAAAGCCACCTACTAAAGCTTCATAGAATTTTTCTTGACCGATTATTAGAGTTCCTCAGTGGAGCCAGCCATGTAATAAATGACCACTTGAAAGGCCATAAACGATTCGTTAAAATTATGAGTTAACCATATTATTTTATAAGTTAATATATGTTATTATATCAAATTAACTTTAAAATTTAAAAAGTAATAAAATCATATTAAATCTTTGAAATCGTGTAAAATCACGATAAACCCAATTATATATATATAATGCAGTAACTGCACCGCAAATTCAAAAACCTAGCATCCTAGTCTCTCTTTCTCAAAGTCTTTTCAATGTTCCAAATTTTAAACAAACCATCACTACAATATGCAATCTGCCATGTGTTAATAGAAATTAAAATAGAACAAAATCAAAGGAGTCATGAATTTTGAATTTATCAACTGTTTTCATTTTCAAGTAATTTTATGGCCTTTCTAATCAACAAAACCAACACTTTTACAGCACAATATGGGTGCATGTTTTACTTTCTTTCTTCTGGATTATATGTGCTCTTATCTATTATATAATCTTATCATTTTATTGCTTTAGTTTTGTGAGTTCCTTATGCATGCTTCTGGATTATATGAATTGTTATGTTTAACACATGTATTATGGTCCTTTTTTAACTAAAATCTAATTAGAATTATATAATGTTTGGATTGATTAGAGAGTTGATTTGAGTTTATTTTTGAATTGCTAAACATCTCACATCTAGAAAAAATACTTATGGTAATAGGTTTGATGTGGGATGGCAATATAATATAAATATTGATAAAAATTCTAGAAAAGTTCAGTGCAAGTATTGTAAAAAAATTATCAGTGGAGGTATTTTTTGTTTCAAAAATCATTTAGCTTGCACTCGTAAGGATGTTAAGTCATGCCAACAAGTACCATAAAATATTTAGCATATGCTTTTGGGTGTTTTAGTGAAAAATCTAGAAGCAACTGAAAATAAAAGAAAGGTTCATTGATACATTGAAAAAGATGATGATGATGAAATGAAAAAAATTAGCTTCAAGGACAAATGAAAGAGATCGGCTAGTGGGAGTGGAAGTACACAAACAACCATGAATCAATTGTTAAAAAAGGATATTAGAGAAGAAGCATGTTGAAAATTTTTTCTACACTAGTGCAATTCCATTTAATTGTGTAAAAAACCATGAGTTTCTTAAGTTACTTGAATTGGTTGCAAAGCATGGGCTTAAAGCCTCCATCTTATCATGATATTAGAGAGAAGTATTTGAAACAAGAAGTTGATCAAACAATAAACTTGCTTGAGGAGTACAAGTTAGAATATAAAAAAAGGTTGTTGAATAATGTCTGATAGATATAGATAGATAAGAAAAAGACATTGTATTTGTAATGTTTTAGCTAATAGTCCTAAAGGTATAATTTTTTTTTGGTCATTAGTGGATACTTCTAATATGTCCAAGATTGTTGATAAATTATTTAAGATGTTGGATGTTATTGTGGAGAGAGTTAGGAAGGAAAGTGTTGTGCAAGTAATGACCAATAACGCTGCAAATTATAAGGCAGCAGGATAATTATTGATGGAAAAAATAAAGAAGTTGTTTTGGACACCATGTGATGTTCCTTGTATTGACTTGATATTAGAAGATTTTGAGAAGAAGCTAGAGGTTCATCAAGTAACTATTGTTAAGGGAAGGAGAGTCACCTTATGTATTTATTCTAGTACTATATTTATTTTCATCCTAAGGCACTTTACAAAAGGATAGGATTTGATTAGGGCTGTTGATACTCTATTTGCTACTGCATATTTGACTCTAGGATGTTTGAATGATCATAAAATACAGTTAATGACTATGTTTACTTTTAAACAATGAAGGTCATGTAGGTTTTCAAGAATAGAAGAAGGGAAACGAATTCAAACTGTGTTTTGGATAGTAGGTTCTGGCATGATGTCACTATATGTATTAAGACAACATATCATCTAATTAAAGTTCTTAATTTAGTTGATTCAGATAAAAAATCAGCTATGAGTTTAATATATAAAGCAATGGATCAAGCAAAAGAGAAGATATAAGTTAATTTTGGTTCTCTAACAAAAATATATCTATCTTGCTAGTTGCTTTTTTCTGGTGAGATATTTTTTGGTTCCAAGTTTGCACAACTCTTGTGAGCTGATTGCGGATTAAAAGAAAAATCTTGTCGATTTTTAGTTTGTTAAATCACTAGTGAGATACGAAAATGTTATTGATTCTTGAAAAAAAATCGATGTAAGACAATCCCGACACATATAGCACCCTAGTTGGCTTCCATACATTCCCAAATAGTTTTCAATTCCTTTCTATAATTGTTTCAAATATGTATGACACAATGACATGCAAAGACAACAAGTAAATGGTGAATGTCTTGGGTTTTCCAAAACGCATACACGCAGCGTAAATCATAAATTTAAGATTTTTTGATAGTTCCAAAGTTTTTGTTAGATAAATATAGTGTTTTTTAGGTTTTATACGAAGATTACCTTAAGATCAAGTATTCTTTTTTATTTTGAATAATTTCCTTAAAGCTGAGTTATCGCAAATCACAAGCTATCCAATTATCTGGCCTCTAACATTATTCCACACGAACCACAAGTGAGAAATATTCTAAACCCTTTTAGGAGAGAGAGATTCCTATATGTTTGAGTGTTAACTCTTTTATTTTTGTATTTGAATGTTTCTGTACTCCACTCTACTCATAAAAAATAAAAGACATAAGTTTCTATTTATATGGAAACCTGAAAACACTATAAATGACAAAATATAAATTTGTCCTTTAAATAATATCACATATATTATTTTAGGTTAGTTTTAGAAATTTATTAAATTTAGTCCTTACTTGATTGTTTATAAGTCTAGAATTGTAATCCACTGTATCAATTACATTGTAGTCCTCTATCTTTAAAATTTATTTACAATTAAGTCATATTTGATTAATCATCCCTTTTAATTTTTTACTAATTCTTTTTATGTGTGTGAGCATTAGGTTCCCTAATAAGTTGGCCTAAATATAAATAATAATCCTAAATAAAATAAGATTAAATAAATTAAACAATTTAATTTATTCTCAATTCAAAAATTGATTGACTTATATTTAAAGATCAAGTACAATGTCTAACAATTTATCATAATTCACCAAATATTAAAAAAAAAATCATAAGTGGTTTGACTTAACCTTTCTGTCGCACGTCCGAAAAATCCTGCGCGCGGTGTCGGCTGGCGATTATTCGTTCTTTTTGCTGATTTGGTTCTTTGGAGTCGCCACCTAGTAATTCATTGAGGGCTACTAGGAAACCTGATGTACTGGTCTTGTCAGAGATCGCGGGTAAGGGACTGGTTGTGGTTAGGGAAGGTATTAGCACCCCTAACGCACCCTACCTGAGGTAAGCTGCTTTGTGGACTTGATGTGTTAAAGAAGTTTTAAAAATTCTATTCGTTCATCGAATTTTAGAAAATACAACTTACATGTAAGTTCATGATTCTTTATCCGTGATTAAATCAGAATATTAAATCCTTCTTTATTCTTGCAATTTTATCATAATAAAAAAAAACATTCATAAACAAAAATACACACCACATTCACTTTCAAGCTTTGTGGACTTGATGTGATATTAAAAATAAAATTTTAGCCCAATTCTAAGGCTTTGATAAATCAGTTATTACTTTTCCAGACTATATGTAGATACATGTTCTACATTTCCATGGAAAATTCAACATGATTTTTATCTGTCCTTTAGATATTTGTGCATATAAATTAAATTCATTTTTTTTTATTCAATAACATACATAAAAAAAAAAAAACAAGCACACAAACATTTCTTTTTTTTTTATTATTATCACTTTCTCTTTCTTTTCTTTTCTTTTCTTTTACATCCGTTTTTTGGTTCTTTTTATACATCACATTACAAATTATAAAAACAAATCAAACTAAATAAAAATTACATTACATAATTTAAAAAATTACAAACCAAGCCGCCTGAGAAGCACCGAATAGGAAGGGGTCAACCACAACTTGCTCCCCTCTTCACCTTCTCGCCGGTAGTGAGGATCATGACCTACAAAACGAAAAAAACGCAACAACAGTCTGTTTTAATTTTCGGATCTGCCTCTCTTCTCTTTTAGATCTGTAGATCGGCCTCTATTTTTTTTGGTTTTTGTTGTCTTCTCCTGTGCATTAAGTGGCCGGTGGAGTTGTTGCATGTTCTTTCTTTCTTCTTCGAGCGGCAGCTCTGGCGGCTGAGGAAGGAGTGTTGGAGGCCGAAGCTGCCGCGGGAAAGGTTCGGTGCTGATGGAGATGAAGAGATCGGGGACGAAGGAGAGGCGGCCGGTGGTAGAGGCGCCTGTGTTGTCGGCTGAGAGAGTAGAGGGACGGCGTTGCTGCTGCCGCCGCTGGGGCCCGAATGGAGGAGAGCAGATCTGCGGTTGGCTGAGGGAAGATCGGTGTTGTGGGTGTTGCTGCTGCTGTGGGCGGAGGCGAGCTTGTCCGGTGTTGGAGGAAAGGCTGGCAGTGGGATCGCCGGAGGGGAAGGAAGAAGAAAAAAAATCCGGTGGGGGGGGGGGCTGCTGTGGAGTGTGTCGTGAGCGACTCCCTTTTTTTTTAGTAGGGGAAGGCTGCTATGTTTGAGGAGAAGAGTTACTGTGTCCGGCAGCTGAGGAAGAAGAAAAATCAGAAGGTAGGGGGGGCTGTGGCCGGCGGCTTGGTTTTGGTGGGGGGAGAAAAAAATTAGGCTCTTAGGGTTTCTGCTTTGTGTTCCCTCTCCCCAAAATTACCAAATGCCCCCCTCTTATTTTTGAGTTTTGAACCTATATTTATAGGTAAGATGTTGTCAGGGATTCCAAATTGGTCCCTCAACTTCTTTCTTTTTTTGCAAATTTGATTCTTTCTTAATTGTTTTGTATTTTTTGAAAACGAGCACTATCAACGTCGACTCAAATGAGGAAAATTAATGACTTTAAAAATGACGCGTGAAAAGTCGAACGCGTTCCAAAAAACCTTTGAAAATTAAAATTCTTTTCAGAAGACGTTGAAAATGCTAAAAAACATTGCAAATATATTAAAAATATATTTTTTTGGATTTTTGTTGTTTTTCACTATTTTTGGATTTTCCGAAAATTTTATCAAAAAGGTGGGTCAAAAATTGGGTAGCAACAGTTGCCCCCTCTTTACATTGCTTACGAAGCAAAAGTCCTCAAAATTTTGCATAGTAAGCTTGGTAAAGAAAACAAAAGGAAAATGATTTCATTATCTTGGGCGACTTGCCCACACACTCACACTGGTCTATTTTCACGGGCGACCTGCCCCCATGCTCACAAAGTGTATTTTCAGGGGCGCCCTGCCCACACACTCACACTGGTCTATTTTCACGGACGACCTGCCCACATATACTCACTCTGGTCTATTTTCAGGGGCGACCGGCCCACACACTCACGCTGGTCTATTTTCATGGGCGACCTGCCCACACATACTCACTTTGGTCTATTTTCACGGGCGACCTTCCCTTTTGATTGGGTTTACCTGAGATCCCATCTGACAATCTAACAAGAACAAAAAAAAAATCGGTGTGTAGCTCGATTAACCTGAAATCCCATCTAGTGATTCCCTTTAACCAGAGCCAATGTCTGTGTGGTTACACTGAACTGAGATCCCTTCGCTGATCCCCTTCAACCAGAACAAAATCGTTGCGTGGTTAGGATAGACTGAGATTCCTTTCGCTAATCCCCTCTAACTAGAACCAAAATCGTTGTGTGGTTAGGATAGACTGAGATTCCTTTCGCTAATCCCCTCTAACCATAACCAAAAACCTGTCTGTGGTTAGGATAGACTGAGATTCCTTTCGGCAATCCCCTCTAACCAGAACCAAAATCCTGCGTGTGGTTGGGATAGACTGAGATTCTTTTCGGCAATCCCCTCTAACCAGAACCAAAAACCTGTGTGGTTGGGATAGACTGAGATTCCTTTCGGCAATCCCCTCTAACCAGAACCAAAATCCTGTGTGTGGTTCGGATAGACTGGGATTCCTTTCGGCAATCCCCTCTAACCAGAACCAAAATCCTGTGTGTGGTTGGGATAGACTGAGATTCCTTTCGGCAATCCCCTCTAACCAGAACCAAAATCCTGTGTGGTTGGGATAGACTGAGATTCCTTTCGGCAATCCCCTCTAACCAGAACCAAAAATCCTTTCCAATTAGGTTAAACTGAGATGCCTTCGCCAATCCCCTTTAACCATAACCAAGGTCTGTGTGGTTAGACTGAACTAAGATCCCTTCGTCGATCCCCTTCAACCAGAACCAAAATCCTTTCCAATTAGGTTAAACTGAGATGCCTTCGCCAATCCCCTTTAACCATAACCAAGGTCTGTGTGGTTAGACTGAACTAAGATCCCTTCGTCGATCCCCTTCAACCAGAACCAAAATCCTTTGCAATTAGGTTAAACTGAGATCCCTTCGCTGATCCCCTTTAACCATAACCAAGGAATGTGTGGTTAGACTGAACTGAGATCCCTTCGCCGATCCCCTTCAACCAGAACCAAAATCCTTTCCAATTAGGTTAAACTGAGATCCCTTCGCCGATCCCCTTTAACTATAACCAAGGAATGTGTGTAGCTCGGTCAACCTGAAACCCCATCTGGCGATTCCCTTTAACCAAAGCTACATGAGATCCCATCTGGCGACCTCATTCAACTGGAACAAAAGAATGTGTAAAAAGTGGTCTCATTATAATGGGTGACCTACCCAAGTGGAAAGGAGGAAGAGTGGTCTCATTCTTATGGGTGACCTACCCAGAAATGGAAAAAATATGAAGTGTGGTCTCATTGTAATGGGTGACCTACCCAGATGGACAAAATATGATGAAGTGGTCTCGTTATGATGGGCGACCTACCCAAAATAGAAAGAATGTGAAGTGCGGTCTCATTATAATGGGTGACCTACCCAAAAATGGAAAAATATGAAGTGTGGTCTCATTGTAATGGGTGACCTACCCAGATGAAAAAATATGATGAAGGGTGGTCTCATTGTCATGAGTGACCTACCCGGATGGAAAAAATATGAAAAGCACGGTCTGATTGTCATGGGTGACTAACCCAAATGGAAGATGTGATATGACAAGTGTGAAAAATAGGACTTACCTGGCAAAGTCTTTGAGGGGATGACAGAAGAAGGGCAGGAAAACTTGGTGCTTCCTGATAATTCCCTATCATAGGATTTGACAACTCGGTGTTTCCTGACTGCAAGAGTTGAAAACTCGAGGCTTCCCGATTGCAAGGTTGATCTCTTCATTTCTTTGGGATTTTCCTAATGACAAGGTTCATCCCATCGTCCTTTTATTCCATGATCAAAATCGATTCTTTATTATCATCACCACAATGCTTCTTTCTTTTTCCACCATCTTGCTAGACCTCATTAAGGATTTTCCTGTAACAATTCAAAACTATGTGCAAATGTTTTTTTTTTTTTTTTTTTAAGGTTAGATGATATGCATGCATCCTTACCTGATTTAAAATATAGGTCCCCCCCCCTCTTTGATGCTCCATCGTCATAGGGTGCCCTTGTTTGTATCCCAAAGCTTTCTTTGTTCTTTCGATGCATTGGCTCATTCATGTGCTAGCCATCCACTCAGCTGTAAATGCAGTGCCCATCCCGGGCTGTCTTCGACAGTTACTGCTTGCATCGTTCATCAAGCTTGACCGTGCCCCCAAGTGCGGTACTGCTTGATTCATCATGAAGGATTTTCTCTCCTGGCTTCTTCTGAGAATTATCCTCTGATTGATTGTGTGCATCATGCCAATACCCATCAAGATTGTTAATCAGTCATGAACTTGCCTCTAGTTGAAACAATACTCTTCAAGTATATGTTATCATCCACCTTCTTGGAACTCATCCAGTCATCCAGACATGCATCTCATAGCTTGCAGTACAGAGGCTCATGGTTGTATGCTTAGTGTTCTTCTCAATAGATTCCCTTCAACTCTTCTAATCAGATTTGTGAAAAGAAATGTCTCGGCCTCATCAATGATGATGCTTTTATCACCCATACTCATGCGGTGAATATGCGATGAAGTGCTCATTTGGCTTCAAAACAAATTATCCCACAGTCATTCATAGGGTGGGTATCTTTCTGACAATCATTCAATGCAGTTGTGTGATAACATCTATCGATAAACATGTTTCAAAGGATGACAATATGAGATTGTCCTTCAAGTGCAGCATTGTTCCACAGTCAGTCTTGGTGGTGTGCATCTTTTCACCATTCAATTACATCCATTCATGTATCCTCATCAATCGCTAGCCATGTTTCAAAAGATGATGATATGAAAGTGTCCTTCAGGTACATCTTTGTTTCTCCTTTGCTGACAGGATTCCCTAGAGCATGGGCCATTTTGGAATGACATTGCCCCCAGTATGATCTGAATGTGCTCGTTCATTGATTATCTGTCTTTGAACATCATTGTCTTCAGTTCACTGATTCATCATTTAATCATTGCCTCATAGCTGATCTGAGCACTGCTTGTTTTTCCTTTTCAAGGTCTACTGTATTGCCCCCAGCTGCTCAACTTTTCAAGGAGTGTCGAGGATTTCAATGTCATTTCTATCAATGATTTTGCATACTCAATCAATGTTCTTCTGTGTTTGATAATCTTCCTTGTTCTGGAATCAACTCTCATATTTCAAAGATCATGTATGTTCAAAGTCTAGTTTGTTGAAATGAAATCAGAGATGTCCCTTTTTGAAAAGACCTTTTGAAAACCAAGCTTTTTGATCAAAGACCCAACACACGTTATTCGAAATACACAGTCCTTTGATTGTCATGCATTTTGAAAACAGAAATTGACCCAATGTAGGACTAAAATGGCTTTTTCCATGGTTGTTTGTATCAATTTGAATCCTCGATATTGGGTATATCATTTGATGGTCTACGATGAGTTGGCCTTTGTGTGAATTTCAAAAGCAAGGCACCCAAGTCAACACTTAGGCTTTATCAAGAAAGGTTATTTCTTTTCTTAGCACTTATTTTATCAGCATGCATAATAACCAATAGCTTAATTGATGAAGTCACGACCCTTATGAAAAAGCTCTTCAAGTTTTGAGAGCGCCATTTATCGGTTCAAATTGCTTGCTTGATTAAAAAGGGCTTTTAAAAGCACGTAATGCAGGCTATGGTTCATGGCTATGAAAGAAAGGAATTTCAAAGGCTCAAAAGGTGTTTGAGGGTTTCAAAGACCTAGGATCAACATCAACTATTCATCAACTCTTTTCTATTGTTGTCTTTTGTAGAGGAAACGACATATAACCTTGTTAACCTCAAAGTTCAGACTTTTCTTAACATAAGTTATAATGCAAATCCACCTTTCCTTGATGAATAACCAACCTTAAGCATCTGATAACATCGGAGGCTTTATAATGGACACCAAAAGTCACGTTTACACCTTAGTCTTTTTTCTGGTATTGACTTGATAGGCGTTCTCCTTCCTTTATCTTTGACTTGTCTTTAAGTGAAGGCAATTTCAACTTCCTTTTTTTTCATTCTTTTTTTTCATAGCCTTCCTCAAAACTTTCTTATATGCCCCCAGTCTATGTGTCTTCTTCTAGCTCTCTCAATCATTGGACTTTTGTTCTAAGCCTTTCCCTTTATCCATTAATCATATCAATGTCTTCAACATATCTCTCATTTGGCCCCAGTGTGGGGTGTGATCCTAGTCAGGGTTTTTTTTTGAAAGAAAATATTTTACCAAGCTAAAAATGGGACTGCAAAGGATAATTTTTCAAGAAATGTGAAAGGATAACAAAGACGGCCTTTTCTCATTTCAAGCAAGGTCGGTTAGAACTGATAAATTTTGACTTCGTCCAGTGTAATGATTGGGACTTGTAAGAGTCGTGATTCATGAGTCCATAACTATTGAATCCACTACATGTCATTATGCATACTGGTATAACTTAGCTATATGATGTGTGGTTCAGTTTCAAGAGGTATGAGTTCAAAATTGTTTGGTCACCTCATGTCATTTTCAAGCATCGAGTCATTTCTGCAATCAAAATAATTTTAATCTTCAGGATTGATTATCCTTAATTTTGCATGTTGGAGTTTGATCAAAATATTTTGTCCAAATACCATTTGAAAGAAGTATCTCTTGATTTCAAAACAACAAGAAGACAAAGAAAAGACATGTTTCGTTCAAGGATGAGATGTGATCCCCAAAACAAAATGCAAAATGGCAAAAATCCATAACAAAAATGCTTGACAGTTTAACTCCTTCTTGGATCAGCTCCTCTGGCAATATCTATGTTTTGCCAAGCAATTCCGATCACTTGTCATTCTGAAAATGATTGATCACATCATCTTTCGCAAATTGAGCTCGACTCTTGAAACTCTTGCATCTGTTTAAATAAAATGGCCGAGGACCCCCACCATGAGAACACATCTCTTGTCCAGATTGAACCACCTGGAAAATAGTGGTTACATGGATTTTGTCGGAGTCAAGCAAAATCCGAGAATCTGGCAGATGCTGGTCGACAAACTTAAATGGTAGAGGAATGTCAATCTTGGCAAAGACATTTGAGCAATTGATGCTACCGTGAGACCTGGCTAGACCACATAATTAAGGTTTCACACTGTCGAAGTCATCTCCTGATTCCTCTCTCATCATTGTTTTGGAATCCATGGCAGAACCTTCAATCTTTCCCATCTTGATAGCTTGTTCAAATTTTTGGCAATTCACACAACTCCCGTTGATTTCCTGATATTGTTGTTGTTGTTTTAGGATTGTTGGAAACCTCTCAATATCTAGGTAATCCTGGCAGCGCACAAAAACAAAAGCGTGTGGAATCACACATTGTCAAAATTAGAAGAGAACCCGATGAATCTACAACATCTTCCATTTCCTCTTTGATTCCTCACTGACGGTGCAGCAAACAACCACTTTTGCGTTTTAATGCCGATACTGGAAGGAGAAAATTGTGGACAATCTAAAACCATTGCATCACTTCTTGGATTTCCCACTTACATATCCACAAATAGATTCCTGCCGAGAGATCTCTGCAACGTTGAAGTTTGATGTCTGCTCAATGTTTTTCAAACCACATCTGGCTCTTTAACATGCTACAGTTTCTTCGTGCTGAAACTTATGAGAGAAATATTTGTAGCATATGCAATTAGGAAATCCTCTCTTGCACTCTCAACTTGCAGCATCATAAACAAATTTTTGTAGAGAGAGCTCTGCCACGTTGAAGTTTGACGACTACTCATATTTTCAGACTAGGTCTGACTCTCTGCCTACTACAATGTTTTGCTGGTGCCACTAGTGGGAAATTTTTTTCAAAGCATATGAAATTAATACATCCCCTTTTGCATTTCCCATTGGCAGATCCACAAATAAATCTCTACAGAGAGAGATCTACCACGTAGAAGTTCAGTGTCTGATCATGGTTTTTCAGACTAACATCTTGTGCTGCTGAACTGGAATTGAGCTCATAATTGGGGTAACTTCAAAGCAGACTAATGCACCATGTACATGAGGCTAGTAGTTGTTTGGTTCCATTAGATGATGTGGAGGCGATGAACACTTAACAGTGCAACTGGACAAGAACTAGAGTTGTCACTAGTTGATGACTGAAGGCATTGTTGCTGTTGTTCATGACTGAAAAGGAGAGGCAGCTTCAATTGGACGTGGACAAGCAGTATTCCCACAGAAGACTGTGCAAACATTCTCTTTCCATTTGATGCTCAACACTTGTTCGAGCTGATCTGAGTCTAGCTACTTCACCTTTGATGCTCTCAACCTCAATCTGATAATGAGCTTCTATCTGACACCTTTCTTCAACTCTATCATTTTTCTTCAATCACGTGCAGCACAGCTTATGCGGGGGAACCTACCTTTCAACCTGGTACATGCATGATAAATGTATGAATATGTAATCTATATGACGAACTCGCCCTTCGAGGGGTGACATATGGTCGCAACTCTTGTATGATGAAACAAGAATCTTGATTCTTGCACAAACTCTACAATGAAAATTTTCTGAGCAACGGTCATTGTGTCACCCACAAGTCTTGAGTTCAAGATGCTTCAAGAAGGGTTTGCTCGGATGCAAAACAATAGCACATACATCCTAAAGATAGGCTCTACTCTTTTTAAGTGAGACAAAAGGTAGGTTTACTATTTGGTTTCTAAAAAGGGTCTCTCGTTGTCCCAGTGATTACCCTCTTGAAGGCAATATAGGGGCCAGTAGGCAGTGAGATGGCACGTGTCCAACTTTTACCAATCTAGGCACTCAACGAAGAGTTGGGGTTTACACAAACTTAAACCTTGACTAAAAGTTGTAAGGTAAGCTGCTAGTCCCCCTCCTAACCTGGAGCTTGTGTGTGCTTTAAAAAATTACATTATGTGATGCGTGAGACAATTCTACAAAATGCATGGATAAAACAAAAATAAAATAAGACAAAAACGCAAAAACATAAACACATCAAATATACAAAGCTTAGTCCAATAATGTTGAAAACAATACCATCCCTAGTGGAGTCGCCATTCTGTCGCACGTCCGAAAAATCCTGCGCGCGGCGTCGGCTGGCGATTATTCGTTCTTTTTGCTGATTTGGTTCTTTGGAGTCGCCACCTAGTAATTCATTGAGGGCTACTAGAAAACCTGATGTACTGGTCTTGTCAGAGATCGCGGGTAAGGGACTGGTTGTGGTTAGGGAAGGTATTAGCACCCCTAACGCACCCTACCTGAGGTAAGCTGCTTTGTGGACTTGATGTGTTACAGAAGTTTTAAAAATTCTATTCTTTCATCGAATTTTAGAAAATACAACTTACATGTAAGTTCATGATTCTTTATCCGTGATTAAATCAGAATATTAAATCCTTCTTTATTCTTGCAATTTTATCATAATAAAAAAAAACATTCATAAACAAAAATACACACCACATTCACTTTCAAGCTTTGTGGACTTGATGTGATATTAAAAATAAAATTTTAGCCCAATTCTAAGGCTTTGATAAATCAGTTATTACTTTTCCAGACTATATGTAGATACATGTTCTACATTTCCATGGAAAATTCAACATGATTTTTATGTCCTTTAGATATTTGTGCATATAAATTAAATTCATTTTTTTTTATTCAATAACATACATAAAAAAAAAACAAGCACACAAACATTTTTTTTTTTTTATTATCACTTTCTCTTTCTTTTCTTTTCTTTTCTTTTACATCCGTTTTTTGGTTCTTTTTATACATCACATTACAAATTATAAAAACAAATCAAACTAAATAAAAATTACATTACATAATTTACAAAATTACAAAATAGTCCCTAAACTCCAAAAATTGCAAGGAAACACCTCTGCCATTGCGAGGACAGCGGCGGCGCGTCCTCCCACGCGCCGCCTGAGAAGCACAAAATAAGAAGGGGTCAGCCACAACGTGCTCCCCTCTTCACCTTCTCGCCGGTGGTGAGGATCATGACCTGCAAAACGAAAAAAACGCAACAACAGTCTATTTTAATTTTCGGATCTGCCTCTCTTCTCTTTTAGATCTGCAGATCGGCCTCTATTTTTTTTGGTTTTCGTTGCCTTCTCCTGTGCATTAAGTGGCCGGTGGAGCTGTTGCATGTTCTTTCCTTCTTCTTTGAGCGGCAGCTTTGGCGGCTGAGGAAGGAGTGTTGGAGGCCGGAGCTGCCGCGGGAAAGCTTCGGTGCTGATGGAGATGAAGAGATCGGGGACGAAGGAGAGGCGGCCGGTGGTACAGGTGCCTGTGTTGTCGGCTGAGAGAGTAGAGGGATGGCGCTGCTGCCGCCGCCGCTGGGGGCCGAATGGAGGACAACAGATCTGCGGTTGGCTGAGGGAAGATCGGTGTTGTGGGCGTTGTTGCTGCTGATGGAGGTGAGCTTGTCCGGTGTTGGAGGAAAGGCTGGCAGTGGGATCGCCGGAGGGGAAGGAAGAAGAAGAAAAAATCCGGTGGGGGGGGCTGCTGTGGAGTGTTGTTGTGAGCGGCTCTCCTTTTTTTTAGTAGGGGAAGGCTGCTGTGTTTGAGGAGAAGAGTTACTATGTCCGGCGGCTGAGGAAGAAGAAAAATCAGAAGGTAGGGGGGCTGTGGCCGGCGGCTTGGTTTTGGTGGGGGGAGAAAAAAATTAGGCTCTTAGGGTTTCTGCTTTGTGTTCCCTCTCCCCAAAATTACCAAATGCCCCCCCTCTTATTTTTGAGTTTTGAACCTATATTTATAGGTAAAATGTTGTCAGGGATTCCAAATTGGTCCCTCAACTTCTTTCTTTTTTTGCAAATTTGATTCTTTCTTAATTTTTTTGTATTTTTTGAAAACGAGCAATATCAACGTCGACTCAAATGAGGAAAATTAATGACTTTAAAAATGACGCGTGAAAAATCGAACGCGTTCCAAAAAACCTTTGAAAATTAAAATTCTTTTCAGAAGATGTTGAAAATGCTAAAAAACATTGCAAATATATTAAAAATATATTTTTTTGGATTTTTGTTGTTTTTCACTATTTTTGGATTTTCCGAAAATTTTATCAAAAAGGTGGGTCAAAAATTGGGTAGCAATACTTTCAATTGTCAGTTTTTCAATGTAATTATTATTCATTATAACTTTGTTAAATCATGATAGTTTTCCACATTATAGTCATTAATTCTTTGGGTAATATTTTGAAACTCTTTTCAAAACTCATTCCACCTAGGTCAATGGTTTCACAATCAATACTATTTAAGAATATATGTAATATTTTTTCTAATTCAACTAAAGTAATAAATCATCTCTTTATTACTTAAATACTTTCATATAGTTTATGTTATACCCAATATTTGCTTGTTTATTATTCTTGATTAGGACAAAATGTGGTCAGGATCAAAACATAACACTCTCTATATAATATAAATTAGTTATCTCAAATTTAAAGATCACTTACACAACTATCATGTGAGTCTTTCCATAGACATAAGTGATCTTCCTATATAGAATTCTCTTACAAGTTAGTTCAGTGTACATGTTATCTGACGAGCACCTACATATTAGTTTTAGGTATCTTAATACATCAGTTTATGAGAGCAACTATTTCCTTTCATAAAGGAAAGAATATAATATGCATTGGCCTTAACAACTATAATTAATGTCTAGTCTTAATAGAACATTGACTAGGAACATTTAGGAACAATGTTTTGATACAATAGGTTTCTCATAATTATAATAACTTTATAATTTTTCATACAGTAGCATTTTGTACCTACTATTTAATCTCTTATTCTCATCTTGTCCCTCTATGAAAAATGAATATTTTTTGTCTTCAAACAGGTTCTTGCACAAGAATATATTATGATGGGCAGGATTACCAACCTAGTATTGCAAATAGATCTTGTCTAAACCTCTTATACCTACTTTGTAAATATATTATTTTAAAAAATTGAATTTATGAATAATATATATTATACCAATTATGTTGTTTTCTTTTATGTTTGTACTTTGTAGGAATTTAAGAAGAAAAAAAAGATACTTTAGATCTTATTAGCCTTGATAACATTGAATTATTGAATTAGTAGATTTGTGAAGAACTTAGCTTTCTTGATAAAGAGGATTTACATTGAGAGACTATTGAGGTATATTTGCCTATTTTGACTTTAAATGACGAAGAGATTCATTTTAATAGCTAGGAATGTTTAGTTGAGCTTGCTTGGATCAATTTTTTTTAATGTGAAATAAAAATATATTCAAGCCTATGAAAATTTCTGGCAATATTATTAAATCCAGTTTAGTGATCAGTCAACAATGAAACCTTTCGATTCGACTTTTCTTTTAGCTGGGGTTTAAAATTAAACTGTGTGGAAGTTGCCCTAACATGACCTAGTCAACTTTGCGTGTCCAAAAGTAACTCAAACAACCTGTAAAAACATGGTTCGACTTTAAAACAAATTTGAAGATGACCTTTTTTAAAATAATTTTTGAGACACCAACATATTGAATCGAGTCGGGCTTCGCGGCTTAACCCGTGAACCGAGTCATGGACTCCACTGGATTTAATAACTTTGTTTTTTAAACTATATCTTACTTATGATAATAAAAATAAACGCTCGCAAAATCACTAGTTCCTAAATCATTCAGGGACTTCCAAGATGTTAAAAACCTGTTGACCAGTTTTCCTATCCAAACGTCCAAGTGTTGCAAAAGGAAGCATGGTATTGGTAGGATGAGCAATACTTTTCCATGAGACTGATGCCTGTTGGAATGAGTCAGAACAAGGTTTCCTGAATTTAAAAGTTGAGCCATAGAGTTGCTGGGTGATGAGACTGAAACATGTGTGAAACCAGACAGGACTAATTAATTTGGTGTTTTTGCCGTAGAGGACGAGGTTATCTTCACCATTGACTGAGAGCACTGCAGAGGTATCATTGATAGGATTATCCCGAAGGGAAGTTTCCTCCTCTGGAGACTCATTAAAACTTAACATTGTCTGTGGACAGGAAAATTTGGAGAAGAATTCATTCAAGCTATGAAATGAAATATTTGACAGGTTAATACATCAAGGTAGCTTATTCTTTGGGGAATTAGTAACCACCTCTAGTAGTGTCGGGACTTTTATTTTGTATTGTCATTTTTTTTTTTTTGATGATCCTGGGTGTCCGGGCCAGCTTACGCGCACCACAACTAATCACAGGACCTACTGAACATCCTGCAAGCCCAGTAGGCAGGTAAGGCACCACGGGGGTGACAAGCTGGTACTCTTGAGGATCGAACTCAGGACCTTTGTTGTAACCCAATTTTGGATTCACCAAGTTTTTCTTAAATGTTATTTTATTTCTATTATTATTTATAAAAATCCAAAAAAATAAAAAAAGTTTAAAATTCAAAAAAATATTTTTTTCTCGAGTCAACCGTATCTTTCCATCAAAACCGAGTTCACCGGGTCAATACGGGTCAAACCATGTCGACCAGGGTAAAAAATGAGTTTTCGGGCTGTTTCGGGTCAAAACCATCATTTTCGGCCAAGACCGAGTTCACTGGGTCGATACGGGTCTAACCATGTCGACCGGGATAAAAAATGAGTTTCAGGTCATTTTGGGTCAAAACTGTTATTTTGTGGTCAAAACCCGGTTCACCGGGTTGATACCCATTGAAAGTTTTTTTTTTTAATGTTTCGACATAATTTTCGGTAATTAAAATTGATTTTTAGCGGTTGAGTCAGGCTTTTTCTAATACTGATTTGAGTTTTTAATTTTATCTATGTAAATATTTATTATTATATATAATAAAACAAAAACTTTTTTGTCATATTAGGCATATTAGGTAATGTTAGGCAAGTACCTTTTTTTTTTTTTTTCTTACAATTAGGCAAATTTAGGCAGAAATCAATATTACTGTTCACTGCCTATAAATAGGCAGTGAGCATCGCCAGAAGAAAGAAAAAAAAGAGAGAAAGAAAAAAAAAAAAAAAAGGGAGGACGCAGAGAGGAGACGAAAAGAAGTGAAAGAATTGATTTATATTTGGCACTATTCATTTTTGTTTTGCTTTTTCTATACCAGAGTAAGATATTGATTTAAAAAAAAAACAATTTGGAAAATACCAAACATGTCCCACATCATCAGGTGTACCGAGCTTTCGGTGCACCACGCTACACAGGATCCAAACCCAGACAATCCGGGCCGTTCAATCAACTTACAGATCAAGCCAATCACAGCCATCCGATCATTTCATCCGAGATCCAACGGCGTATAGAGTTTTGCAGTACAGGTGTACCGTGCACGCGTTCACACAATAGCGTGACTCAGAGCTTCTCTCTCTTCTCGCCGGCGACTCCCTCTCTCTCATCCGATCTCCACTTTCCGGCCATATCAATCCTCCGCACCACAACAGAAAGGTTGATACACTGGTTTAAAGCAAAACCCCGGCGGTTTCAACCGTTTTCACCGCCTCATCTGGCCGGAAAAAGGCCGCGATCCTCGCCGGCCACCGAAGCTTCAAGTCGTCGATTTTCCCTCGTCAGCCATCAACGGACGTCGAGACCACCACCATCAGAATCCTCTCCCTCAGATCTACCAGGATCGACGGTTCGTTTCTCAGAAAGCTCGCCGGAAAATTTCGCCAGTGCCAACAGTAGCCGCGCGTGAGTCAAACGCGCCGCCAGTGGCATTTTCGTAAATTTCTGATAAATCCGAGGGTATTTCAGTCTTTTACCTATACTGTGTCACCATGTAATTTTTTTTTAGATTGCTAATATTTTTTTATTTTGTATATAAATTTTCTTGCATGTTGTAAAACAAAATAAAATAAAATAAAATAACAACGCGGGTCCAACACCCATCCTATTATGTCGTAATTCGTGGGTCCAAAGCCCAATTTTCAAATATAGTTATACTCATATCTCAACGATATCAAAATATTTGTTTTTATAAACAAATATTGTTTGTCGACACGTCTCTTTTTATAGAAAAGGACCGATGTCAAATAAAAAGGTTTAAATACCAAACAAATATGGATTATGTCCAAAATTTTGTTTTGGTAACTCGGACGTAAATCTCTTTTTAGGATTAAACGTCAATATTTTAGACGAGTCTCCTATTTTTAGGGACTGATGTCATTTTTAACGTGTCTCCTATTTTTAGGGACCGACGTTAACTATTTTACAAATAAAAAATTGCAAATAAGCTCAAAATATAATAGCATTTGAATCAAAATATAAAAATACACGAGTAAGGGTAACCTTTCTTTTGAAAGGATGTTTTAAGGGTGGTGTCTACCTTCCCTTAATCATAACTAACCCAGTACCTGAATCTCTGGAACCAGTGTCTAATTTGGGATTTCTAGTTCCCTCAAATTACTAGATGGCGACTCCAATAAAACTTAATTTCCCCCAACCAATAAAAAATCTTTTTTGTTAAAATAAACAAAAGAGCGGAGCCGTCGCCCGACGTCGTGTATCGACAACCTTCACAAAGACAAGCCTTGCAGTTGACCAATGGGCTAGACCCTAAAGTGTTTTTTCAATTGACTAAGTAAGCGCCTTAATTTCTTGGCTCAAAAGTTCAGTATCACAAAAAATAAAATTCAATTGACTAGTAAGCGTCCTTTTAAGGCAAATATTTTTAAATGAAAGTTAAATGGATAATATCTAAGAGATTGAGATTCAACGGAGAATGAAGCTTCTTGATCATTGAGAGATCAGCGGTCTAGTCTAGAGCTTGCACTGAAACTCTCTGATGCGTGAGGTTCTGAATACTAGATGTGGATTTGTTGAAATTACATCATGTGAAAAGCCTAGCAGAATATTTATGGACTATAAGGACTTGTGCGAGCCTAAAACAGGTCTAGTCATGCCAGATGATTTATACGACTAAAATTAATATAACTTTCAATCTAATTGTCCTGCTCAAATTTTGCTAAGAAATTCTACAAGTTCTATTATAAAATTAATATAACTTAAATTTTCAACTATTTTCTTTTAATTTAATTTTCAAAAAGGCTAAAAAATAGATATTAAAAAATTAAAGATTAATTTCAATTAAAATTGTGATTTGTCAACTTATAAGAAAATCAGGAGCTATAATGTGCATTTGCTCTCTTTCCTCTCATTTTCAATTCAAAAAAAAATTATTAAAATATTTTGAGTTCTCTTAATTTTAAATTTTAAATAATTTTTTTAAAATTATATTTGTTTAAAACTCTTTACTATAAATACATTCCTCACAGGAAAAAACCAAAAAAAAAAAAAGAGGGGAGGCAGATCAAAGATTTCCAGGGGCAGATAAAAAAATAAAACAAAACACATAGAAAATTTCTCCTTTTCAAAAAAAAAAAAAAAAAACACCATATTTTCATTTCCCCAACACTGTGCATAACAGCAGAGTTAAACCCACTGCAATCCAGCCTCCACCATTTCCCTTCTCAGACTCAACCATCTCCACCATAACAAAACCAGTGATATCAAACCACCAACAACAGCTTCTTCTTCACCTTTCTTCGAAAACCCATGAACAGCACCCCCTCATTATCTTCAGAAAGCCAAACCAGAACCCCTCTCTCTCTTAGTTTCTCCCATCGTAGTCTCCCAATGCCTTCTCCTAAACCACAACACAAGGCACTCTTCACGGCAGATCCACAACAACACCACATTAACAATCAGAAGAGCGAAGAAGAAATTACAGTAGAGAGAGAGAGAGAGAGAGAGAGAGAGAGAGGTAGATCTAAAAAAAATAAAAAAAAATAAAAACTATTGTCTAGTGTTGATTTCTTTGTCTTGCTGGTAGCGGTGATACTCACCGCCGGCAGGGAAACGAAGAGGTTAAAGAGTGGCTTCAGATCCACCAATTTTTGCTCTTCAATCGATGACGGCGCATGAAGCCAAGCGCCGACAGTGACGGTGGTGCTTGGGTGACACTCTTCACTGCTTTTGTATAAAGAGTTGTAAAGAAATGCTCATGAAACTAGTTTGCAATAATGAGTGGACAGCCCCTTAAGCATTTCAATGGAGTTTATTATATTGTGGGAGTACTAGTTGCTAATAAATTTAATAAATGGAATTGTTTAGTTTTCTATCCTAAGTAGAAAATCATTTTAGCGGGTGAGGTAACCTGAAAAAATGCTCTCTGAAAACTAGATTGTCAGGACACCATTTTTTTTCTTCTATGCAATGCCTGTTAGAGAAAATTTATTACAAGAGACTGGGATTTCAGCGAGCTTCCACCACAGTAACTGTAACTTCATTTACAGAATAAGCTTCTCTTCTAGACATTGCTGGCAAGTCTTGTCCACTGCGTGTTCGTAAAACAAATGCTGGCTTCTTAGGAGAAGGAAGAGTGATCTCATTACCTAACATGAACACAACTTCTAACATTGTAGGTCGATCATCTGGAAATTCTTGAACACACAGTAACCCAATCTGAATGCATCTAAGAACTTCATGAGGATGGCATGACTGTTCCAGCATTGGATCAACTATGTCTAATGCCTTTTCTTCTCTCCATAAGTCCCATACCTGAAACAAGCAAGAAGATAATCGAGAAAAGAATCTAAGAGGAAGACAATCACCTAAGATATTATCAAGAAATTTATCGATCCACTTACATGTCCGATAAGATTCAGCCAGGGTTCTTTCTCACCGTAGTCGCTATTTTTCCTGCCACTTATGATCTCCAGTGTTAAGACACCATAGCTGAAGACATCTGACTTTATCGAATACTGTCCATGAATTGCGTACTCAGGTGACATGTAGCCGCTACAATCATAAAAGATGAAGCTTGTTGGTATTTGATCATGATGGATCACTGGAGAGAGGAAAGAATCAGGTGACTTACTATGTTCCGACCACTCGAGTGGTTTTTCCTTGGACTTGGTCTTCCATAAACATTCTTGCCACACCGAAATCTGAATTTTTTGGGTTCATTGCAGCATCTAGTAGAATATTGCTGGCTTTGAGATCCCTGTGGATGATTTTTAGTCTTGAATCTTGATGAAGGTATAAAACCCCTCGAGCAATCCCGGAAACAATTTCAAAACGCTTTCTCCAATCCAATAGCACCCTTTTTGTCTCGTCTGCACTTAAACATTAAAGGTTTGCCCAGAAATCATTTGTTTGATTTGATCAAAGTGAAGCTGCATAATCAGGGGACTCTTCCCTTTGAACACAGACACAAAAATGGATGAAGAGAGCCATACCAAAGATGAAAAAATCCAAGCTTTTGTTTGGTAAATACTCATATATCAGCATCTTTTCCTCTTCATGAATGCAACAACCAAAAAGCTTGACAAGATTTCTATGCTGGAGTTTAGATATCAACCTTACTTCATTCATAAACTCCTTCATCCCTTGCCCTGAAGTTTTAGATAATCTCTTAACTGCAATCTCCTGTCCATTGCCTAGCTTGCCCTGAAATTACATTCCATGTTTAACTCACAAGTTAATACACAACTTAAGCTAATCACATTCTGCCAACGTTGGTCTGATGCGGGAGAATTCCTAGTAAATCCAATATTTACATCCACTAATAAATTTGGACTAGATGATTTTGAACATAGCCTAAAAGAGCCTGATCTTAACCTAAAGAAATCAACAAAGCCAAAAATGCTCGCCACAGGGCCAGATTTCAGTTTCAAATTCAAACGTAATACTGCATCAACACAAAGAAAAATACTGAACAAGCCATATATCCCTAGAAAGATATACGTGTCTAGTTTAATTCAAACACATCGAACAGTGAAAGATTCGGAGCTTTGTAGGAAGAGTTATGGTTGTTTTACTGACAAGTTTGCATGCTGTCAACAGAACCGTGATCTTTCTACGATATTTAACAGCATGCAATGCCGCCCCTGTTTTTGTCAATAAACATTCAATGAAGCCTTGACAATCTTCCCTCCAACTCTCTTAAATGTCATCTGCCTTATTATCAATAAAAACAGCAACATAAGCTATCTAGAGGGGCCTGCAACATGAAAAACCTGTTCCTTTTATCTTTTCAGCCAAACCTACTGATTTAGTGTGTAGCAAAGATAGAAAGTTAAGGTTTCTTAAACTTTCACAAATATAATCCTAAACCGTAGAGAAAGACTCTAAAATTACAGCTAAACTGTAAAGAGAACTATTTAAATAGTAGCTAAATGGACCAGTATACTTTTAAAATCAATTCAAACAAAAATCATGAATATAAGTAGAAAGGAATCTCAAAACAAGTAGAAAAATAATTAAAAATAATCTGAAATATCATTTCTTCTAGATCTAATTGGGCTGACGCCATAAGGTTTGACTCTTCCATACTTTTTGTTTTTTGATAACTCAGGGTGTCCAGGTCAGCTTATACGCACCACGACTAATCATCGGGCCCACTGAACACCCTGTAAGCCTAGTGAATAGGTAAGGCACTACGGGGTGACAAGCATGCTCAGAGAGGATCGAACTCGAGTGCAAAGGAAGGGAAGTCCCTTTCCCCGCTAGGTCACTGTCACAACCCAAATCCCAGATCCATGACTAACACATAGGCAAATTTTCCCTCCAAGGTTCAATACCTATGCGAACCGAAACTTACATACAAACTTCTCATAACTTAATCAGAGTTCAACGCAACAGTAACAACAAAACTAACTTCATAATATAATTCAATTGTCTTAATACAAGAGTTAATATAATTTCATAATTTTGAAGCACTAACTAGACATAAAGGAAAAGACACAAATTACAACCAATAGAGTAGGTTCTAAAGGTCCAACAAAAGTGACCTGCTATCAAGTTATAAGCCTCAAAAGGATAAATAATGACTAAATACAAAGGAGACATATTCAAGAACGATTCGAAAGAACATTTAACCTATTTAATACACTTAACTAAGGGTGTATTTCGTAACCCTAGATGTTTTTGAAATAACCAGTCAATTTTCTCAAAAACCCAAAATTTAACAGTTTTCCCGAAATCTAATCCATAATAAAACAAATAATAGAATTGGTAATAATTCACTAAATAAACCTAAATTATTCATCAAACCAATCTGAAAAAGCTAATATTACAGCTAGGGACTAATCTGGAATTTATCATATTTTTAGGGTCAAATTGTAACTTTTGTCAAAATTGAAGGACCAAACTAAAAATATCATAAATCCATGACTATACTGAAATTATGACCATAATTAATCCTCAATTCTGTCCAGAATATCTCATTATGCTCCAGGGACCATTTTGGAATTTTTACCAAATGTTTAGGGTCAAATGGTAATTTTTGTCAAATTGGAGGACCAAATTGAAAGTGTTAAAAATTTCATAACTATATAGTAATTCTGCTCATAATTCATATTTTATTTTGTTCAGAATCTCGGAATAAGATCCAGGGACCATTTTGTAATTTTCCAAAGTTTGGGGACTAAACTGTAATTTTCACAAATTGAGAGACCAAACCGAAATGTTGTCATCTTCAACCTCCAACCCAGAATTTCAACAGAAAACCTACTATTCTTTCCAGATTTCTAACTCAAATTCACCATTTACACAATTCTTAACTCAAAATCATCATAATCTTTCAAAATCAACTAAATAATCAATTACCCACAACAATCAACCCCATAACATTCAAATTAATTCATCAATTAAACCCGAAACACAAATTTTCAAAACCCTAACATTAATCAAAACCGAAATTTAAAGTTCAAAGAACACATTTATACATTTATAAACCTAAATATTACCTTTAAACTTATTTTCTTCAATTCCTTTCTATTTCCCTTCTAATTTTCCTCTTTTCTCTTCTTCTTCTTTCCCCTTTCTCTCCTGCGGGTTTGCTCTCTTAAAATTTAAGATCCCTCTTTCTATCTTTTTTTTTTACTTTCTATTTATATTTATCATCTCTTTATTTAATTACTACTATACCCTTCATTTAATTATACCTACTCTTTAAACCTTCAAGTACTTTGTTACCTTTTCGTATCTTTTTTAATTCAAAACATTATAGCCACGACCTCAAGTGCCTCTTCCAGACTTTTTATTATGCTCGATATGTGTCCCGCGTCTCCTATAACTTTAGCTAGATGGAAAAAGTGTCTAGATTTAGAATTTCTTGTTTGATGTTTTCCTAACTTGGACGTGTTGTCCCAAGTATAAATAAGAGTGTTCACTGAGTGGTGAGCTATCCTAAACTCTAATCTCTTTGGGGCGTGACTGTATTATTGACAATTGTGAGTTTAATCTTTGTTCATTCACTTTAGAGTGGTGATTTCTGTATCTCTAAGGGATTGAACATCATCTGTCCTACACCCAGAACTGGCAGGGGGAAGACTCTAGTGGCATATAAAAAACTTAGATATTTCCCGATCACACCTAGACTGCAGAGGTTATTTATGTCACCAAGGACTGCTGAGCACATGACATGACACCAAACACACGATGTCGTTGATGGTGTGATGGTGCATCCTTCTGATGGCGAAGCGTGGAAACGCTTTAACAGTGTGCATCCTGACTTTTCTGCTAAATCAAGGAATGTCCGACTTGGGTTGTGTACAGACGGGTTCAACCCATTTGGGTCATTTGCTGCTCCCTATTCTTGTTGGCCGGTCATTCTCACAGTTTATAACTTGCCACCGGGAATGTGTATGAGGCCGGAGTTCATGTTTCTATCTACTATCATACCCGGTCCAAGCAGCCCGAGGCGGAATATAGATGTTTGTCTTCGATCATTGATAGATGAGCTGGCGCAGTTGTGGTCCTCCAGATCTCTGACTTATGATATATCGAGGAAACAAAATTTCCTTATGAGGGCGGCTTTGATGTGGACTATCAGTGATTTTCCAGCTTATGGAATGCTTTCTGGTTGGAGCACGCATGGGAAACTCGCATGTCCATACTGCATGGAAAACAACAAGGCATTCACGCTAGCAAACGGAGGTAAAGCTTATTTTTTTGACTGTCACCGTCGCTTCTTGCCACTTAATCACAGGTTCAGAAAGAACAGAAAAGATTTCTTTGTTGGTAGAGTTGAAAAAGATGTTGCATCCCCACGTCTTTCTGGTGAAGAATTGCATCATGTTGTATCAGAGTGCGGTGACATTGTGTTTGGCCTTCAATCAGGTAAGCAAAAGTTTCCTGGTTTTGGTTTGACCCATAATTGGGTAAAGCGAAGTATCTTTTGGGAGCTTCCGTATTGGAAGACCAATCTTCTCCACCATAACCTTGACGTCATGCACATCGAAAAGAACGTGTTTGAGAATATTTTCAACACCGTCATGGATGTGAAGGGGAAGACAAAGGACAACATGAAGGCTAGATTGGATATAGCTTTATACTGTAACCGTAAAAATATGGAGTTGGTTTATGAGGAGTCACGGGTTGCAAAACCAAGGGCAAGCTTCGTGTTAGAGAAAAACGCACAACTACTAGTCTATAAATGGCTTAAGAGTCTGCGTTTTCCGGATGGACATGTATCGAACATATCAAGGCTTGTTAACATAGAGGACTGCAGATTGTATGGAATGAAGAGTCATGATTGCCACGTGTTTATGCAAGCACTCATCCCATTAGCTTTTCGTGATTTGTTGCCAAAGGGAATATAGGATGCACTGATGGAGATCAGTCATTTCTTCAGAGATATATGCTCCAGCAAGATGAATGTTGAGCACATTGAGAGGCTTCAAACGAATATCATCGAGACACTATGCAAACTTGAGATGATATTCCCTCCTTTATTTTTTGACTCAATGGAGCATCTCCCTATACATCTACCGTTCGAGGCAAAAGCTGGAGGACCGGTCCAGTATAGATGGATGTACCCATTCGAACGGTGAGATATTACAGTTGCAATGGAATTCATATCTTAAAGTATTTTCTATGTTTTTCTTAATTGAAAATACTTGAATTGTACTTCAATGCAGGTACTTGTTTAATCTAAAAAAAAGGTTAAGAACAAGGCGCATGTTGAGGCTTCGATATCTGAGGCCTATATTGTTGAAGAGATATCAACATTTATCTCGTACTATTTCGAACCTCATCTGAGAACAAGAATCAATCGCGTTCCACGGCATGACGATGGCGGTGAAGTGCCTTCCAGTGGGAACTTGTCAATATTCCCCAATACTGGACGACCCACACCTAAAAATGCCGTAAGAGGAAGATATTTGTCGGAAATAGAATTCAAACAAGCACACAACTATGTTCTATTTAACTGTGATGAGCTGAGACCATTTATTCAGTAAGTCTATATATGTGTAATACTAATTAAACTTTGTCAGTAATATACTGTTAATTATATATTTTAATATCATACACTCATTATCACTTGCAGGCAACATCGACAATATTTGCTCTCCAATAACTCGCAGCTGACCGAATCCCAGATCTTTCAATTACAAGATGAACAATTTGCCACATGGTTCAGAACACATGTAAGCACTATCACAAACTCATTCTAACGTATGCATGTCATTACGAGATTCTCGTTCATATACCGTTTATTGATGTACATTTAATTACATATATTTACAAGGTTTATCAAATGGGAAGGAGTGCGCCTAAGTCATTGTCTTCACTAAGCCTCGGCCCTAAAAGAAAAGTTAAGTGCTACAATGGGTATTTTGTCAATGGATATGTTTTCCATACTGAAGAATACGGGCAAGGAAGAAAGACATACAACTACGGTGTTTGTGTTAAGGGATCCACAAGTAGCCAGTTAGAAGTTGACTACTATGGTAGATTAGAAGAGGTCGTCGAACTGCAATATCATAGCGAGCAGAATAAAGTGTTTTTATTCAAATGCTATTGGTATGACACGACGGACAAATGAATCAGAGTTGATCCGCACCATGGTCTGGTCGAAATCAACTCAAAAGCTAGACTCCACAACATAAACGATGTCTTTGTTTTCGCAAAGCAATGTCAACAAGTTTATTACACATACGCCCCTTCATTTAAAAAGGATCGATCAAGAGTTGATTGGTTGTCCGTTTTAAAAACAAAACCACGGGGTCATGTCGAGGTTGTTCAGGATGAGAACGAAGACACAAGTGTGCGAGATGAAGTCTTTCAAGTTCGTGAGTTGGTTGAACCATATCGAGTTGCTCCTTCGATTGAATTGGAAGAAAATTTAAATTTTCGAGTTCTCGATGATAGTCTTGTTGATATTGACGGAGAGGAGTTGAATGTTGTTCACAGCTTTAGCGGACAAGCAAATGTCGATGAAGAAGATGATATCCATATTGAATATTGTGATGAAGATGATGACAATTCAATTGATGAGGAAGAAGAAGAAAATTCCGACTAATTATGAAAATGAAGCCCTATGTAAAAACATTTGTCTCATGTAATTTAGATTATGGATGATGTATTTTGTTAAAAAAAAATATTTACTGTTTAAGCAATGTGGTTATTGTTTTATGTGATGGACAGTTTATCAGTGAAGTTTTTGCAGGAAGGTAAACAGGCAATACAAAGACAACCTTCCTGCATAATGCAAACTTACCGACGTCCATACCGACGGATAACCATCCGTCGGTATCTCACAGAGAGTTCGAAATTAATTACGTGAAATGCCATCAACACCGACGACATTATCGACGGATACTAGTCCGTCGGTATCTCACAGAGAGTTCAAAAATATTTACGATAAAATGCCACAATCATCGACGGGCATACCGACGGATTATGGTCCGTCGGTATCTCACAGAGAGTTCGAAAATATTTACAACAAAATGCCACAATCATTGACGGGTATACCGACGGATTCTCGTCCGTCGGTATATCATAGAGAGTTCAAAAACATTTACAACAAAATGCCACAATCATCGATGGGCATATCGACGGATTCTACTCCGTCGGTATCTCACAGAGAGTTCGAAAATATTTACAACAAAATGCCACAATCACCGACGGATTTTTCGACGCTAATACCGAAGGAATATTTACGTCGGTAATTTGTCGGTCACACATATTACCGACAAAAATACCGACGGACCGCATGATTTCCAAAGCGTGTGAATTAATGTGCCTCTGAACCTGTCATATTACCGACGGAATCGCCGACGGACTACGAAAAATATGGAGGGCTTTTAAAAATTCGGTGCGAAATTCAAAAATTACCGACGGATTTTTGACCTTTTACCGAGGGAATGTTTGACCTTTTATCGACGGATTTTAATTCCGTCGGTGAGTCCGTCGGTAAAACTGCCCTATAAGTTCCAGCCCCCGCCGCTTCGCCTCATTTTTTCTTCTTCTCCCCGCGCCGCTTCTCTTCTCTTCTCATCCGTTTTGCATCTCAGATTTTTGATTTTTTTTGCCCTCAATCCTTCAAGAATTTCACCTTCAATCTCTAGCAAGATTTAGTGTTGTGAATCTTCCTCATATTAAAAGGTATGTGTTTTTTTCCAATTTATTTTATTTACTTTTAATTTATTTTTAGTTGTTTTTATTTTTGTTATTTTGTTGTTTTGGTGTTTTTTTTTTGTAATGTAGATAAAGTTTTGAATTTGTCACAGTATTAAGGTATGTATATTTCGTTCTTTTTCTTGATGTAGGTTATTTATTTATTTTTTTGAATGATTTGTGTTTAATTATTTTCATTGATTTTAATTGTTAGTCTATATTTTTTTTTTAATTTATTGAATATAATTTATTGTTGTATTGTCATATATAATTATTGATTAATTTGTTGAATTATAATTGTTAATGTTGAATTTACCTTAGAATTAATAATTGGATATGTTGGAATAATTAATATATTTTTTTATATTATTGCATGATTTGTGTTTAATTGTTTCCATTGATTTTAATTGTTAGGCTATAATTCTTTTTTATTTTATTGAATATATTTTATTGTTGTATTGCCATAATTATTTAATAATTTGTTGAATTAATATTGTTAATGTTGAATTTATCTTAGATTTAATAATTGAATATGTTGGAAGAATTATTAATTTTACTCTAACTTGATGATTTGTGTTTAATTGTTTCTATTTATTTTGAATTTATCGTTTTGTTGTATTGACATAATTATTGAATAATTTGTGAATTGTAATTGTTAACGTTGAATTTATCTTAGGATTAATAGTTGAATATGTTGGAATAATTAGTATAGATTGGGTCAATTGGTTGTGGCTATTGTTAATATTTGCAGGTTTGTGGATTTGGGTAGTATACAGTATAGGGGAGGTGCTGCCGATTTTTTTTTTAACTTTTGAATTTTATTATACAATTATTTATATAAAATTGTTTAGATGCGAAGAATGAAATCCAGAGTTAGTCGTTCACGTCCAGTCGAATCAAGTTCGTCTAGCAGCGATGCTGATGTTTCCTTAGGTGCCTCTTCTTAAGAGGCACCTACACCACCTGCGCCATCAACCGATGCTGCCTCTTCCAGCGATGTTTCACATCGCAGAAGCGGCGTGCCTTCGCAGCGGAATCAATTTACCCGCAAGTACGAGGCACAGTGGAAGGACGATCTTTCAATGTAAGTTTGTTAAGGTTTTAGTTTTTTTATATATATATAAAACAAATTTAAAACATAATTTATGAAGTAATCACTATTTCATTAATTTCATTTGTTTTCAGGTTCACAAACATTGAGGCCGCCCGAGTAATATCATCGGCGTTTAAAGCGTCGATGGAGATTCCATTGTTTCAATGGAGTCAGATATCCAGGCATCCTGAATGGATGCCTCAAATCAATGCATGGTTTCGTAGATTTGAGGTTCGTGTTAATATATAATTTTCAGCTTATTTCTAATAAATTCTAGTTATAATTGTAAATAAATTATTAACATTTTAAAAAATTATTTTTTTATACACAACATCGATTCAGCTGGGACGATGAACATGACACTGTTGTGAGGAGGGTGTGGGAAAATCACGTGGCAATTAGGTAACATCGAAAACAATACAACTTTTTTTTTACATAATTATTTATGTTTCGAAATGTAATTTTTTTGTGCGTGAATTAGGTTGCGTGATTTTTGGTATGAAACCCATAAAAAGGCCAAAAAAACTGCAAGGGATAAGGGGTTCCAAAGCTGGAACGATGTTGCGGTTTGGAGGGATTTGAAACCGATATACATCCCGGAGGATATATGGCCGCACTATCTTGAGCACGTGATGTCTGAGCGGTTCACACGACGCTCACAATCCGGTGCTGGCAACCGGAATCGGCCTATTCATGGCTCCGTGACAACGCACACTGGCGGCCCCGTTCCGTTTGCTGCACATGCGAAACGGATGGTAAGATTAATTTAAATGAAATATATCGTTCAATTAATTTGTTGTTAATAAATTTTTTTCATTATAGGCTACATCTCTTGGACGTGAGCCGAGCCCTATGGAGCTGTTTGTGGAGACGCACGTGCGGAGTCATGACCACCAAAAGGGGACGCAACAGTTCGTTGACAACCGTGCTCAACAGTTTGTGGTATGTTTGTTCAACCATTTTATTTTGTAAGTTACTATTATGTTTATTGAATTGAATATGATGATTTTTTTTTTCAGGAGACCTATAATAATCGGTTGAGGGAGAGATACGGGGACGATCCTTCGACCCATCCGGAATTCGATCCGGATTTGTGGATGGAGGCTGGATCGTCAGGTGGACCCGATAAAAATCGGGTTTACGGGCTCTCCAACACTACTGCCGCCAACTTGCGATCGACCGGTACTGCTTCAATCGTTGGGAGCTCCCAATCTAAGGAGTTCGTGGCCTTGCAGCAAAGGTGCGACCACCTATCAGAGGCGTACACACAACTCAAAGAAGAGCAAAGATTGGCGAACGAACAACACAGAGCAGAGTCTGAACAACAAAGAGCGGCCTATGAAGAGCTTCGTCAAGTGGTCATGAACATGACACAAGGTGGAACATGTGCGCCTAATTCTTTTTGGCTGCCTAACCCCCACCCTCCTCCTCCTCCTCCTCCTCCTCCACCTTTATATTAATTTTTAATAAACATTATTTACATTTAAAATTTCGTTTAATGTTTTTTTGAAACACATTCATTTTGTAATGAATATTATTTAACTTTAAGTTTTTGTTGCTTAATATAAATTTTATTTGCATAATTGGTTTGTATTACAATTAATTTATATTATTTTTTCTAAATAATTAAAAAAAATTAAAAACAAAATTACACAGGGCTTTATCGACGGATTTATTCTGTCGGCATTCGATAGTGTCTGCCACATCACCGACGAATATTCAAACGGATAGATTCGGTCGGTATTTTCACCGACGGACATAATCCGTCGGTATAAACTTACCGACGAATTTACAGACGGAAATATTCGGTCGGTATGAAATATCACCGACACTTTTACCGACAGATTTATTCCGTCGGTATTTACATAACACCGACGGAAATTATTCCGTCGGTATATTCCAAGCGGGAAACTTTTTTTTTTTGGCACGCACTGTCCGTCGGTAAAACCGTCGGTAAATGTTTTTTTTGTATTTCCGACCGATATAGCGACGGAATATGGAATCACCGACAAAAGGTATTCTGACGGGCTTATTCTGTCGGCAATATAGTTGGTAAATAATTTACCGACGACCGTTATATCATACACCGACAGAATATTTCCGTCGGTAAAACTGTGAAATCTTGTAGTGTATATATATATATTGATCTTATATTAGACTCCATGAACTTGACCATGTTTAATAATTTTATTTCTTGAAATTAATTTTTAATTTTATTAAACGATAATAAAAACAAATATGTATTTGAAAGTAATTGAATAAGATAAAAAAAAAAAAGACTTTGTAGGGTTACACAAAAAAAAAAAAAACTAATATTCAAAAAATATTATTATTTTATTTCAAAACTAAGCAAAATATCAAACAATATTTAATCAAAGACTAAATTAAAAAATTGAAATATATATGTAATTCAATATATATGATCTTGAAACATGAAACATGGACTATGGATCTAGTTGCTTCAACGAAATTTGTTTCTTTGAACTGATTTTTTTTTGTCAAACAATAATAAAAGTAGACATGCACATAAAAATAAAAATAATTGAATAAAACTAAAAATATATATATTTTTTAAGCTTGCACAAAAAAAAACACTTACTAATATCAGAAAAAAATTATAATTTTATTCGGATACAAAGAAAAAAATAAATAATATTTTATTACAAAACATCACAAATATTCATTTAATTAATCTCAATTAAACCGAGTGGTCATATCCCACACATACATTGGATTAATCTATTTTAATTAACTTATATTTAAATAAAAAAGAAACTAAAGCTAAAAAAAGACGCCTAGTCTATTAAGAGAAAAGGCCAGGCCTGTGCTCTTGCCTGTTTCTTTTTTTCTTTGTTGCTGGTAATTTGTTTTTTTAAAGCCAAACGAACGCAAGTTTTTTTTACTCAAAAATATTTTTTACTTAAAGAAAATATAATAAACATTTATATGATATCAATAAACCAACTAATCCACTCAAAACACAGAAAAGTAGTTGATAAATCAGGATAATGTTTTTTGACTTAAAAATGTAATTTTCAACTAATTTTCATTTTAAAAAACATAATAAATATCTCTATGATATCAATAAACCAACTAATAAACTATATTTAATTTTTAAGTTTATCATTTTAAAAAACATAATAAATATCTCTATGATATCATTTTAAAAATGTTCACCAGACTGGACGATACTACACAACACAAGAATGTTTTGTAATATAATGCAAGATAAATATATGGCAAAGAGAAAAGCATTGTAATAGCAATAATAGTATAAAGAGAGAAGAGGAATGGTGTCAAGGAAGAAAAGGGTGTGGAAATCAGAAAAAATATATCGCTAAATTATAAATTACCCCCCAACTCTAGTGAAAAAAAATAAAAATACAATTGAACTAATTTTTTTCTTAAAAAACTTTTGCTCTCTAAGCAATTGAACTTTTTGCATGTGCCCTTTTTGTTAGGATTTTGTTGAGAAATTGAGGAAAAACTTAAGAAAACATGTTTACTAGTAGAGAAAGAGATGAATTGAGAGATTCTTAAGAGCTTTTCTGTCTAATCTTCTTAAAAAATCAATTTAGAAAAGATTTAGTCATCCAATCCTTTTATTTGAAATAAAATAAATGACACTGCCGTTTGAAAATTTCAAAATCTAGTTATTGGTGTGGCCAAAAAAATAAGGTTATTTGTTTTTTTGATGCGAGTTTCCAACCAACAAATAGGTAGTTAAAAAATCAGGCTGGTGTTTTTTAGACTTAAAAATCTAATTTTCGACCAATTTTCACTTAAAAATAATAATAAATATCCCTATAATATCAATAAACCAATTGCTACACTCAAAACGCTGAAAAGTTTGTCAAAAATGCAAAATCAAATCGAAAAAAATTTATTTGAACCCCATTTTATTTCTTTAAATAAAATAAAGGGAAAAATACACATAAATGAAACTCTTATAGTCTAATAAAACTCATTGATATCAAGAATTATTTTTTTAGTGGTTGAAACATAAACAACGAACAACTTGTTTTTTTTCGTTGTTTTCCAGCAACTTTCTTTTTTATCTCTCAAAACTAGAGACTTAAAAATAATAAAAATAAATTTTTTGACTAAAACAAAATCATAAGAAAATAAAGGGACTATATATATAAACAAAGTATAGGGACCTAAACACACTTACTTGTGTGAGTTTCAATCCAAACATGTAATTGTTTCTTCTTTTATACTTTGGCCTCCTTTCAACTGTGCTTCTCCATAACAAATTATAAGAAATTGGTAGTTAATTTGGCCACAAAGAGAAAACAAAAATTAATGATTAGAAAAGAAATTCACAATGGATTACTCTGAAAAAGGTTTCAGTATATTTTTTAGTTTTTAATATATATTCTTAATTAGAAGGAAAGTTAAAAAAATGTTAAGTCATTTCTATGAGCAGCAATATAGGCATGTGTGTGACAAAACTACTCGATTCATTATACTAGTAAATAATAATATGATCACTTAACCAAAACAATCAATTCCGAGTTCATTGAGTTGATGAAATTTAATTGAATAATCAATGGATTTCGTGTGAACACATTTATCAAACATTCTATTCATAAAATTACGTGCTGATTAATAAAAAAACATTGCTCAAGAAGCTATCTTTCATATAATTGGAGAAACATTTGAAATCTATGCCATCAATCCTAGTTTATTTGTGCACTTAAGCTTAATGGAATCATTTTTACAATTAGCAGTCAATTACTTCTAACAAATTATAAGAAAACTGATTACTTGTGATTTATCAGGTCTATGAGATTTCTTCAAGAATCAAAACGTGTGGCATCGCAAGTGAACAAAGGAAAAGTAAACAAGTTAGTAGTAGAATTGGACATGTACCTAATTCAGCTCTATCCACACGGATGTAAATCTCTTGCCCCACATCTGAAAACTTTCTTGTATCAACCAGATCACCATACCATCTCAAGCACCCAAGTCCTCTTTCGTCAGCACTAGCATAAGCTGTACAAGAACAATTCCTCAAGCACTCTTGCTTACATTCTTTTTTTTTTTGAAAGAAGCTGTTATTATTAAGTAAGGCATAATTGTTTAATGCAAAGGGGAAATCGGGTCCAAAGTCAGCCAAAAAACCAGTTTTTCTTCCGGTTTCTGCACATTTCTTCTTTCTTTCTCTCATCACCAGTCTTCCCACCATCATCTACACCACAAGAAGCCAACACAACCACCAGCCGACCACCAAGAGCCACCGTTGATTTCTCTCTCCTCGCTACAGCCCCTCCCGCGCGTTTTTTTTTCTTCTTCTTTCTTCCTCTGCCACAGGAAACCGACGCCATCAACGTCTCTTCCTCAGCCAGAATAGTGACGGTAGCCACGACCCTTCAGCTAGGTAAGCCACCCTTCTTCTTCTTCTTCTTCTTCTCCCCTTCCCCTTCTTCTTCCTTCCCTACTGTTCCTGCGTGAACAATAAGCGTGAATTATAATTCACGTCCTCCTGTTCATGCAGGACGTGAATTATATATATATATATATATATATATATATATATATGTGTGTGTGTGTGTGTGTGTGTGTGTGTTTGAGTGTGTGTGTGTTTATTATAATTTTTTTTAAAAAAATAAAAATAAAAAATAAAAAAATAAAAAACCCCAAAATCATTTTTTTTAAAAATGTGACTTTCTCTTACGAACGTTGTTTGTCGACACGTCAATATTTTAGACGAGTTTCCTATTTTTAGGAACTGATGTTATTTTTTTAACGCATCTCCTATAAATGATGTTTGTCGACATGTCTCTTTTTATAGAAAAGGACCGATGTCAAATAAAAAAGTTTAAATACCAAACAAATATGGATTATGTCCGTAAATTTTGTTTTTTTTTTTTTTAACTCAGACGCAATTCTCATTTTTAGGGTTGAACGTCGATATTTTAGACAAGTCTTCTATTTTTAGGGATTGATGTCATTTTTTTAACGCGTCTCCTATTTTTAGGGACCGACGTTAACTAGTTAAAAAAAGGGAAATTGCAAATAAGCTCGAAATATAATTTTAGACAAGTCTTTTATTTTTAGGGACTGATGTCATTTTTTTAAACGCGTCTCCTATTTTTAGGGACCGACGTTAACTACTTAAAAAAACAAAATTGCAAATAAACTCGAAATATAATAACATTTAAATCAAATAAAAAACACACAAGTAAGGGTAACCTTTCTTTTGAAAGGATGTTTTAAGGGTGGTGTCTACCTTCCCTTAATCATAACTAACCCAGTACCCGAATCTCTGGAACCAGTGTTTAATTTGGGATTTCTAGTTCCCTCAAATTACTAGATGGCGACTCCAATAAAATTTTCATTTCCCCAATAAAAATAAAAAATCTTTTTGTTAAATAAAAAAAAATGATATGGAGCCGTCGCCCGACGTCGTGTATCGACATATATCCTAGAAAAAAAATGGAAAAAGGTTTTTTGATATTTTGGTCAAACCCTAATGGATAATCATAAACTAGTTATGATATCCATCTTTTTTGGATTTTCAAAACGTGAGAAGCATTCAAATTTTTTTTGAAAAAAAACATGCTTGTAAAATTTTTAGGGCTTGGCCGTATGCAATAAAATATTTTTTTTCTTTTTTTTATATATATATATTTTTTGGAGCAAACCGGGTATTTTAATACCGAACTTGTATCTTACATTGTAAGTATATAGCCCAGTATTAAACAAAACTTGGTAGGAAAAAATATTTTTTTTTTTAAAAAAAAATTAATTTTTTTTTGAAATGATTTATTTATTTATTATTTTTTTGGGGGTTGGGCCACAACTGGCCCGGCCCAAGCAAGTGGCTAATTAATCAGCCACTGCATGCAGAAATGAATTCTGCATGCAGCGGCTACGAAGAACAAAGAAGAAGAGAATAGAGCACGGAGGAGAGAATTACCTGGCGTGGAGAGAGTCGGCAGCCTGGCTGGTGATGCGGTGTGACTGGAGGCGGCGTGCACTGGTCCCGGCTGGAAGAAGAATGAAGCAGGTCCTGCAGAGGAGAGGGAAAGCTCACGGCTGGAGCTGTTGGAGTGGCTGAGGAGGGAAATGCTACCCAAGCTGCTGGTGATAGGAGTGCAAGCCACTGGAAAGGGTGCTTGCTGCTGCTGCTGCTGCTGCTGGGATTGCGGTGGTGGAGATAGAGAAACGTTGTGCAGAGAAGAGAGGGGGAGGGAGAGAGGTGTTGCAGGCTTCGGTGAGGTTGCTGGGTGATGGATGGGATGCGGTGTTTCAGGGGAAGGATGGTGGCGAGGTCAGTGGCGGCGGCTAGAGGCCACGGCGGAGAGAAAGAAAAAAAAGAGGAGTGGTTGCAGGAAAACCGGGCAGGAAAAGCTGATTGTTTGCCAACTTTGCGTTCAATTTTCTCCTTCTTCTGGGCATGCAATGGGCTCCTATTTATAGGGATAGAAAGAGGGTAATCTGGTATTTAACGGGGAAAAATTCACAGCCCTTGATTCGACTCGAGGAAACCAAGCCGTTGGTTCAAAGTGTGCACCTCGAACTGCCAAATTTGGCAATCCAAGGCTGCAGACCGCCCGAGGGTGCCACTTTGGGCCAATAACCGGAGCTGTTTCCAAGTTGTTCGACCCGACCAAACCACTCTACGAGATAAATAGGATTCAGGTTGACATGTTGGTTCACGGCTTGTCGGATTTTGGGGCCACACGAGTGAGAAACAGTGCCTGGAAAGCAGCCACTGGGGAAGCTTTGTGAGGAAGACGATGAACAGTAACTAGGCGACGCGTCGCCTGGTCCCTTCCCTGTTTTTTTTTTTTTTAACACAAAAACGGCGCCGTTTGGGATAAAAAAATAGGGATTTTTGCCGAGTTTCAACTTAGCCCTCCAGCGTTCAATTTCTTTCAATTTGACCCCCGGAATTTGTCAATTAGACCCCTATACTTTGGAGCCTTTTGCAGATTGGTCCTTGTCTTTGGATTGTTTCAATTTAACCCCTAATTGACCCCAAACTTCAATTTTCTTCCAATTTGGCCCCTGATTTCAATCAATTAACTTGGTAAAAATTAAATTTGGTGTCTTAAAATTCCAATCTTCTCAATTAAGCCCAAATTAAGCTCCCAAACTTAAGTTTTCACCAATTAAGCCCCAAATAAAATTAATTTGACCCATTTAAAGTATAATTAAGTCCTTGCACTTAATTAAATCCTTCAATTGGACCCAAATTAATTCTTAAACATAATTAAAATTCAATTTGGCCCATGATTAAATCAAATTGACCTATTAAAAATTTAATTATGTCCTTAGACTTAGTTTTTCACTAATTAAGCCCCAAATAAAATTAATTTGACCCATTTAAAGTATAATTAAGTCCTTGCACTTAATTAAATCCTTCAATTGGACCCAAATTAATTCTTAAACATAATTAAAATTCAATTTGGCCCATGATTAAATCAAATTGACCTATTAAAAATTTAATTATGTCCTTGGACTTAACTTTCATGCAAATTCGTCTGATAATCATTTAATTTAACCTTGAATTTGCATTTTCTTTCTCCAATTTTGGGCACAATGGGGCACCAATAGATCTTGAATCTCCTCCAAAAATTGCAATTTGATTTCCCGGCATAGTTTCTCCACGTTTCCAGCCTTTATTATTTTTTTGTCTTTATTTTTTTTTATTTTGGGGGAATAACCCAGAATTGGGTTATGACACCACCAATGGATGATTTTGGACCAAATGAGCCAGTGCTTGTAGCAATGAATAAAAAGGTGGTCGACCATTTCTTCCTCAACCAGGCAGATAGGACAGTTTGCAGCTGAGATATCCAGTATGCCTCTTTTAACTAACATGCTGCGGGTGTTGATTTTGTTGATGATGGTCATCCAGCAAAAAACCTCTACTTTAGGTGGGACGAGACCTCTCCAAATCCCCCTAAAGGAGAAGACAGTGTTCAATGGAGAACTAGGAGTTAAAAGCCCACAGAGAGATTTAACCGAGTATCTTCCTGTGTTATTGGCTTTCCAGACAAGCCTATCCTCTACTTCTTTGTCCAGTTGCATTCTTGATAGAATAGCGTACATTTGAGCAAGAAGTCCAGAATTCCGGCCTCTCAAATCTCTGATCCAGGTGAAAACCCAGCACCATGCATGACCATCCCACATTCCCATCTTTTCTAGGCTGGCGTCTTTATTGTTGGACAACTGAAATAATGTAGGGAACTTCTCTGCCAATCTGCCATTGTCTGTCCAGTCATCAAGCCAAAACTTAATCCTTTTCCCATTGCCAACTAGCATCACAGTGTTATTAGTCACAATATTCCGCAATCTAGTATCTTTGCCATAGTAATTACCAAGTCGAGACCATGTGCTTCCAGCACCTGTGATATGATCCTGCGGTATAAGATTGTGGTATTTAGGATTGTAAATGCTTGTAATCACATTCTTCTACATGCTCGACTCCTCAGAGCCATGCCTCAATAGCCATTTGAATAATAGAGCTTTATTTTTGTTTTGCAGAGATCCAATGCCAAGTCCACCAGCACTCTTTAGCATCGACACAGTTGGCCAGGCAACATTGCATATAGACTTGCCTTCCTCTTTCCGGACCACAAAAAGCATCTAAACTTCTTTTCAATTGTTGTTGATACCGCCATAGGCATAGGGAACAAAGAGAGAAAGTAAATTGACAAGTTGCTAAGAACCGATTTAATTAAGCATAACCTCCCCCCTATCGATAAGAGCTTCCCTTTTGCTTGACCGCTTTTTATGATCGGCTTGTTTTAACTCGCAAGTGCACGAGTGTGCGATGTAGCAATTAACTCGGTAAGATCGAGGTCATATCCACAGAGAGCTAGATCTGGAAATCAAGCTAGGTAACAACAAAAAAAACTCAAGAGAGATTAAATTAACAATAACTTGTTTGAAAATAATTGATGGATTTGTTTTCAAAGATGAAAAGTGTAAATAGATTTTAAAAGACAAGAAAAAATAAGTCTTGGTCCAAATCAATTTTAATGGTGATGTATTGGTGATTTCTTCAACATATATAAGATAACTCAACCTAATATCAACGATGGTGATATTAGATCGGAAGATATTACAATGAAGTTTAAAAGGATGAAGATTAATTATTGCTTAAGAATGAACAAGTACTCTCAAATTAAGTAAGACATTGAATCAAGCATTCTCTATACCAAAACTAAGGTTTGTGCATAAAAATTCAAGATTATAACATTACCTAAATGATTTCTAAAATTTCTTTGCAATAATAAAACGTTCATGAAGAAAATGAGAAGATAAACATTAAGATTCATTCATATCTTAAAGAACTCACCTCAATCACCATCATCCTTGATTTGGATCCAAGAAAGAGATTAGCCAACCATGATTATATATAAGAACACTTTAATAAACATGAAATAACTTGAATCAAACTGAAATAATAAGTTTTACAAACTAAAGAACCGAAATCTACAAAGAAGAACACAACAGAATTTCAGTAAAAATTCGGACACAAATCTGACTCTAACTTTGGACAGCAATTCTACCCTCTTAGTAGCCTCCCCTCGAGATGGCTATTCGAGACATATTTATAGTAAATTCTGTTAACTTTCCAGATCATTAAAGAACAGCTCATTTGGACATCTGAGTCAAAAGGTATGGGCAAAACACCGAAAGGTGTTCTGGAAAATTAAATCAGGCCAGCTTGGAGAACACTTTGGTGCACGTTTTTCTTCCTCCTTTATGAGCTATTTCTTTCTTCTTTTTGACCCAAAATAATGTCACAATGTCCCCTCCAGCTTTCCATCCATGTGCTTGCTCTCTTGGATCAATTAATTGCCCAAAATAAATAAAATGTTATTTGTTGTGTGGACATGTAAGATCATGGATTGTGCTTGGGCTGATTTGGGGCTGAATTTAAGCATCAAATAAGTATACAAATGTACCTATTATTTGGGCTAAGATTGACATTGAAACCTTGAGTGTTTGATGGTTGAAGTTTGCAAACAACATAAGGTAAGTTTGGGCTTGAAATAGATCATATGATATTCTTTTCTTGAATTGGAATAGAATTGATTTTTGGGCAAATTTGGAGCACTTATTTGAACCAAGAGTTGCTTCATTCTTCAACTAAATTTCTCTTCAATAAGTATACAAATGTACCTATTATTTGGGCTAAGATTGACATTGAAACCTTGAGTGTTTGATGGTTGAAGTTTGCAAACAACATAAGGTAAGTTTGGGCTTGAAATAGATCATATGATATTCTTTTCTTGAATTGGAATAGAATTGATTTTTGGGAAAATTTGGAGCACTTATTTGAACCAAGAGTTGCTTCATTCTTCAACTAAATTTCTCTTTAATTCTTTGTTCCAATTTCCGACGTTTGGATTTTCTGAAATAATTCATTTAAGCTCCAAAAACCTATCGAAAGGAAAAGAAACTTCATTACTAAAAAGCACATCACTTATTATAAAAAACCCAAATAAAAACAATAAATACATATGTAAAATAAAAGACTTAATGATACTTTTGATGCATAATCACCTTTCCATGTAGCCAGCCTAGAGCTGATATTTTGAATGATAGGATTCCACATCAGAAGTCTGCAAGAATTTGCACCAATAAGGAGGCCAAGATATTTGAAAGGGAGGTGCCTTTGCTTACATCTTAGTGACTGTGTAGTGTAGTCACACACGTGATCTTCTATACCCACACCAAAGATACTGCTTTTGGAGAAGTTAACTTTCAAGCCCGACATGAGCTCAAAGCACAATAGTATGCGCTTAACATTCTGCATGCTTTCTAAGGAGGCTGAACTAAAAATGAGTGTGTCATCTGCAAATTGTAGATGAGATAAAGGAAAACCAGCCTGCCCGATGCTCACTCCCTCAATCAGCCCCAGATCACACCCTCGCTGTAGCATGCAGCTCAGCCCCTGCACCGCAATGTTGAAGAGAAAAGGGGAAAGAGGGTCTCCTTGACGTAGACCTTTTTCTAAACTGAATTCCTTCATGGGGGAGCCGTTTACCAGCACAGACATCTTGGCTGTTGATAGACATTGCATAATCCAGCCTCACCATCGACTTCCAAAAACCCATACTGGCCATGACTTCATTCACATAGTCCCATAACACTGAATCAAATGCTTTGTGGAAGTCTAGTTTAAAGAGATATCCTTTGCCCTTTTTCTTCTTCATGAAGTTAATTGCCTCGTTGGCAATCAGCACACTATCCAGAATTTGCCTTCCTTTGATGAAAGCATTTTGGTGGTCACTGATGACTTTAGGCAGAACTCGTTTCACTCTGGATGCTAGCAGTTTTGAGATAATTTTGTAGAGGCTGCCTACCAAGCTGATAGGCCTAAAATCCTGCAGCTTATTGGCTCCTTTTACCTTTGGGATAAGGCTGACAAAAGAGCTGTTGATGCCTGGAGGAAGAATATTAGTCCGGTAGAATTCATCCACCATTTGAACAATGTCCCCGCCAATGATGTTCCAAGCTTTCTTGATGAAGAAGAAGTTGATACCATCGGGACCTGGTGCTTTGTTTCCTTCACAATCCCACATAGTAGTTTTGACCTTATAGGCAGATAATGGCAGTTCTAAAGCAGTCGAGGATGAGGGCTGAAGCTTTAGGAAATTCAGATTATTGCAGGAGGCTCTAGGTCTATCTGTAAAAGAGTACAACTTGCTGAAGAAATTGAATACAACCATCTTCACATCACCGAGTTTCGTCAAAGTCGCTCCTTCAACATCCAGAGAAAAGATCTGATTCTTTTTCTGGCGTGTTGTAGCAGATAAATGGAAGAAGCGGGTGTTCCTATCTCCAAGTTTGCACCACTGCACTCTTGACTTTTGATGCCATGCAGACTCTTGCATTCTGTATAATGTTCTAAGATTGGCAGAGATTATGTTGCTTCGGAATAATTCATCAGCTGACAAGTCTCTACTCTCTCTTTGAGAATCTAGGACGTCTGCTTCAATTTCTAGAGCTGAGATCTTGCTGGAAGTGTTGCCCACAACATCTCTACTCCATTTCTTACATCTATCTTTTAATAACTTTAAAGCTACAACCATACTTCATTTGCCAGAGCTTGTATTTGAGGCTGTATTCCAGTAGAGCTGAACCATCTTCACAAAGTCAGAGTTTAGCCACCAGCAATTCATCATCTGAACAGGCTTTGGTCCCCAGTTTGTAAAGTCTACCAGCATATGTAATGGTCTGTGATCTGAAAAATTCTTCGGGAGTCCATACAGAGTAGATGATGGAAGATGCTGCAGCCAATCGCCCATCACAAACATTCTATCAATACGACTCACAGCATATCAAACTCATGTTCGCACTTGCCATTGATGTATCTGGCACCTTCACTCGAGCCAACTTGACGAACCCTTCTCCGCCGTGACACATGGACACGTTAGGTTTCCTGACACAACCTCTTGACCCGTCTCTTAGGTACCATTCTTGGGATGACTTGGGTTCGAATCCGGGTAGACATTTGCATATGAAATTATTTGCTTGATATGGGTCACAGTTACTATTTGGACCACATTAGCCATAGGTGTCACATGGTTCTTTTGGGGCAGACCAAATTCCGATCCATTATTGATCATGATCGTTCCACGACAGCCGCTGCACTACTCCTGATTCATTCACCACCATTCTTGAAATGATGGAGGGGTTATTCATAGTATAGAATATAGATACCTCATCAACGCTGTTAACGAAAGTAACATTGAAGATGTAGGTAGGGGTCATTTCGGGTACTCCGCTCCATCTTAGTCCAGTCCATGGTCCGCCACGCCACCATGGGATTTGACCCTTGTATAGGAACAACTGGGGAAACCCACTTGGATCAATACCATAGAGAATGGTTCCGGTTCCCGGGTCATCTTTGGACTTCCAAGATGATAGAGATCGGTTCAAATCGATTTTCAGGTCCAACCCAAGCTTCATACCAGGAAGCAGAGTATCTGTACCATGATCAAAACTCTGCCACAAGATCCCTTTGTTATCCTGTTGAACCAAGACCAAGTTTCCTGAATCTAGGAGCTGAGCCGTGCAATTTGTCATTGATATTGAGGCTGGAACATTTGAAGACCAAACAGGAACACTACTTCGGTTGTTTTCAAAAATTACAAGGTTACCTTGTTTGTTGATAGCTAGGACTCCGGAGGTACCATTGATAGGATTATCTCTATTTGCCACCCATACAACAGTTTGTTCTGAAACCTAAATAACCTAATGATGACTCTCCCAACAAGCCTCCCTACCGGATTCCCAATCCCGATATCAAAATACAATTTGTTGGTCACCTTGGACTGTAACTCTGCAACCTAAAATTTTTTTTAAGAAAATAATTCAAGACACGGGTATGCAAAACCACATACAATTCAAACTTCATCAATCCAAAAAATTAATTCCACATCAAAACCATCACAAAACAAACTCTAATACACATTTCAAATAGCAAATCAAATTTTCTGATCCCAAATTTGTTCCTTGAGCACAATGAACATTTACATATATCTCTAAGTGCTCAATATAGTCGTTAGAACTCAAGAAAGTTAAAAAAAAAAAAGTTCACTAAAATCTCAAAAAATCTCACTGTCCAGGTCTCAAGCAAAAAAACACTCTCAATCAATTGAACCGATAAAACCACGTTATAAACTAGAAACATAGAATAATCCCAGAAAGGGGGGGTGCAAAAACCCTAACCTCTGCACTAGCTCGAACGGAGAAGAGGTTGTAAGGGAAGCAAAACGAAGCAGACCCGAGAAGAAGCAGCTCGACGAAGACGAGGAAACATTTGATGGTAACACATTTCTAGTGGGAAACCTCAAAGCATTACACTGGGTGGATCTTACTGATTTTACCTGCAACATAGTATTTTGTGGAGTTGATAGTGAGCCCACGCTTGTCTGCAAAAAAAATCATAAATCTCTTTCTCTTTCTTTTTTTTTTATAAAAAAAATAGTAGATCCGGCCGGGTCACTTGCCCCGCTGGACACAAAAGGGGTGTAGTCCTCTCAAAGAATGGCGAGTTACTGTTCAAGTGAATTAATTCACTTGAACAAGACAAACACAAGGTAAAACGCATGCAAGGCTACTATTCAAGTGAATTAAAATTCACTTGAACAGTGCAAACACAAAGAAAAAAAAAACAATGCATGCAAAGAGGAGAAGAGAGCAGACTTGGAGGCGGAAGCGAAGAAGCTGCAGCGACGTTGAAAGCGTGTTCATCTGTTTCAAGCCTTTTCCTCCTGTTCTGTATTTGCATCTATTTTATGATTTTTTCTTTCCTCTGCATTTTTGTCACTCTCTCCCCCTGGTTCCTGCACTTTCTTCTTCCCTGTTTTGTAGATTTTATATGCAAAAAAATGAATTAAAGACCGAAAGGTAGTCCCTGCTTGTTTATGGTTTCTCTTTCTTTTCTCGTTTTTCCTGCTCTTTCTTCTCCTCCTCTTCTACTGCTTGCCTTGCTGAACTCACAACAACGCAAGGATGAAAGAAAGAAACCTTCTGTTCTATATGTTTTTTTTTCTATTCTAACTGCTTGTCTCTCTTGCGTTTTTTTTCTTGTCTTTTTTTTTTCTTTTCCTCCCCCCTCCCGCGAGGTTAGTAAATGGTTTATATAGCCTAAATACAACTCTTATTTAGGAAAGACATATTAAATTAACTCTAGGGTGTAATCTCGGGTGAGCAGAAATAGGAAACCAGAATATTTGATTTTGATTATGTGATTAGCAGTGATTTCTTTCCAAGTTAGAGGATTGTGCGGGTCCTTTCTTTCCTTCCATAGAGCCAGCTGCTCCCTTTAAAATGAGGCAATAAAAACATGGTCTGAAACTCTCCATTCAAGTGAGAGAAACATGGAAACCAAATAGGAAATTGCAGATAAAAAGGAAAGAAAAACAATGGGCTAGTTGTGCAGGTAAAAACGTGGTTTCTTCAATTTCTTCCTTCGAAAAAATTCATTCTAATTTTTATCTTCAATCATCTTCCTTATTCTAGCACATTTTCCATTTGGTCCTTGGTCCAAAAAAGGGCTTCAAATTGGCATGCAATTGGTCTTCAAACTTTAAGCATCTTGCAATTGTGTCCCTGCAAATTTGGGCAAAAAAAAATCCTTCTCGCGGCAAGAATCCCTACTTTCATACTAGATATTCAAATGGGAATATCTTAAGCTTCTGATATTGAAATCAAGTGATTCAAAAGCTCAAATTTATCTACACGTCCAGGACTACAACTTTGATGAAGGATTCAAAGTGAGATAAAATCATTTTAGAAAATAGAATCTGGTAGTAATCTGGTTGGTCAAAAAATATATCTTGATCTAATTCAGAAACTGACAATGCCGAGCATCCCGATATGATTGAGAGTATAACCTAAGAAAAACAATCATAAAATTTGTGACGGAAATAGAGTTTTTAGTGCAAAACTCGGGTCGTGATCCATCTCCCGGCAGAAATCTCTGCTTTCATGTTAGATATTCAAATGAGAATATCTTGAGCTTCTGATATTGAAATTAAGCGATTCAAACGCCCAAATTTATCTACGCGTCCAGGAATACAACTTTGATGAGGAGTCAAAGTGAGATAAAATCGTTTTAGAGAACAGAATCTGGCAGTAATCTAGTTGGTAAAAAAAGGTTCTTGATCTGACAATACCGAGCATCCAAATCTGACTAACAGTCTTTCCTAAGAATAGTGATCCCTAGGACCCAATAAAGGTGTAGGTCAATTTTTCAACATGTCATGAGTGACAGAATATAACTAGGATGGTCATATATCATATGAAGCCAAGTCAGAATCAGAGCCTAAGTTGGAACAAAAAATTATGACAACAGCAAACATAAGCTAAACTCCTACACTTAATTCAAAAGAGGTATAAACCGTCTCTAGCACGCGGGGTCCAAAAATGAGTAACAACAGTATGCATAAACTGACAGATTTTAATAACAACAAAACAAATATCTGGCCTCGTAAAAGTGAGATATTGAAGAGCACCCACAATTTGACGAAAGCGTGTAGCCTCAGAAAACAAAGGATTTGGCAATATGATAGCTTTGGATATAGAGATAGACTTATCAACAGGTTTTCAATATAACTTACCAGCTCGAGTGAGGATGTCAGGTGTATACCAGTAGGCTTAACCTTAATACCTAAAAATTAAATGAACAGTACCCAAGTCGCGAAGCTTAATTTTTGAACTTAATAGCTATATGAGGTGTTAAAGCAGAAGAGAGTTGCTACCCATAAGCGGATATGTTGCTCTCCAAACCACTGGCCAGCCCATGTGTTGCACTTGTTCTACTGGCAATTGTTTGGCCTCTAGTTTAAAGCAGATTGACCCTTATTTTGGCAAGTGTAGCTCTTACTGTTGGGATGCCAGTTGTCACGAGAACGATCCTTGTTACGATTGAAGTTTAAGTTGTGATGAAACATAGCAAGATGAGCAGAGGGCTATGGTGTTGACAGTAGTGGTGGTTGTAGCAACATAGATAAAGACAACATAAAGGAGTGGCGTCCATAAACTGAAGAGAGTTCTTGTGCAGAAATTCATGGGTAAGAAGGTGGCTATAAAGATTAGCATACGACAGCGGTTCTGCCTTGGCTATAAGACTTATTACCAAGTCTTTGAACTCACCATGAAGGCCACAAAACATATATAGATTGAAGTCTTCAAGGGATATGGATTGACCAGTAGTAGCCAATTCGTCAAATAATGATTTGGCCTGCTGCATGTATATACTTACCAATAAGTCACCTTGCTGAAGATCTTGGAAGGAATAATGAGTTGTATAATACGAGAATTAGATGGAGACACAAGAGCTTTCTCAAGAGTGCACCAAACAAATTGCGAGGTATGACAATCTACCATGAGATACAACACATCCACGAAGAGAGAGGAGAGTAATACACTCAAAATAAGTTGATCTTGTTGCTTCTAATGAATAAAAGAAGGGCTAATTATAGATGAAGAACCAATAGAACTATCATAAACATGAGACGGAGGACACGACACTAAGCCGTCAACAAAGTGAAAAACACCTTAACCAATGAGATAGGGCTTCATCTGCATTCACCTATAGAGATAATTTGTGTTTGTAAGTTTCAACAAAACAACTTGGTAGGTGTTTGATAGAGCAACAATAGCTGGAGTTTGTGTTCCCATAATGTGCATAGGAACGATAGAAACTTGTGATAAGGAGTCACTGACATGCTCTGCAAGTGGAGGTTGCTGTTGTGGAGGAAGGACACCACTGGCAATAACATGTAGATGGCTGGCCGGCTGGGCTGCACCATCTGTGGTGAGGGAGAAGTTGATGGCAACAGTAGTAGAATCCATTTAGGAGAGGAAGAGAGAAGGCTATCTATAAGGGGGAGAGGGAGAGAAGAGTTCTGACAGCAGAAGGCTCTAATACTAAGTTAAGAATAATTAGGAGGCTTAACCTATTGGTTAACCAACCTTTTCTATATATATGTGTAGGGCAATATACAATAGTAATGGTGGAGATTACAACATAAAAGTATGTCTATAATATTTGCTATGTATGTAAATTCTATAATAACTACTGTCGCACGTCGGAAAATCCACGCAGCATCGGCTGGCGATTTTTACATGTTCTTCCCATTTTAAAATCTACAATGTAAATCTATCTATATCTATTTGGCAAATATAGGAAGACAAGAAGATATTGTCTTTTGTGGGTGGAAAATGGAATGGGAGTCGCCACCTAGTATTTTGGTCACTAGGAACCCTAATTGGTCTCAAAGATCGAGTACGGGGACTGGTTGCGTAAAGTGAAGATATTAGCACCCTAAATACGCCCTACCTAAGGTAAGCTGCATTGTTTTATTGTCTGATGAAAACTAAGGTGTTATTGGACTTCTAGTTGTTGGTCTGTCTATGGTTCAAGAAAAATCCTCCTCGGTAAGAAGGTCTTTATCTTATCGGGTAAAATCCTAACTGTTCTAACGTCTATACCAAAACTTTATTAATAATATTTAGGAATACGTTTTACGTATAAATTCATAATCCCACATACTAATAATAGCACCAAAAAGATTTTTTAGAATTTTTGAAATATTGGCCTACTTCTCATGGCTTGAATAAACTGGTTATTAAAGCCAAAATGCATGCTAATACATATATTATTTTGAAAATTTCCTTTGTTGTGTGAAAATATGATGTTATAATATTTATATAGATATATATTGGAGAGACTAGGCCGTATTTTAAAACAAAAACAATTTTTTTGGAAAATATTTTTTTTAATGCTTTGACGAAAATCAGCTATTTTAATACTGGGTTTGTATCCTTACGGTATAAAAATACAACTCAACATTAATCCACCTTAATAAAAAATGCAGGAAAAATCAACAATATTTTTAAGGACTTTTGGAATTTTTTTTGAAAGCAAAAACATTTTTTATTTTGAAAATCTTTGATGTTTTGACGAAAACCGGGTATTTTAATAATGAATTTATATCTCTACGGTATAGAAATACAAACCATTATTAAGCCATTTTGACAAAAATGCAAGCAAATCAACAATATTTCCAAAGATTTTTCAGAATATATTTTTTAAAGAAAAAATATACATATATATATCATATATAATATAATATATTATAATATATAATATAATAATACACACACACACACACACACACATATATAAATATAATTCACGTCCTGCGTGAACAGTAGGACGTGAATTATATTTCACGCCTACTGTTCATGCAGTGAACAGTAGGTAAGGAGGAGGAAGAAGAAAAGGAGGAAGAAGAAGAAGAAAAGGAGGAAAGGAAGAGGAAGGAGGAGGAAAGGAAGAGGGGCTCACTTGGCCGAAGGGGTTGTGGCTGCTGTGATGAGGTTGTTCAGCCCGTGGTTGCAGCGGTGGAGTTGGAGGAAGACGGCGTCGGTTTCCTGTTGCAGAGGAAGAAAGAAGAAGAAGAAAAATCTGCAGAAATTGGGCGAAAATGCTGTTTTTTGGCTGATTTTGGACCCGAATTTCTCTTCTCTCAGATCATCAAATCCGACTCTATTTATAGGCTGTAGAAGAGGGAAATCTTGTATACGTTGGGGAAAAATTTAAGCCCTTGATTCAGTTGGAAAGCATCTCAACTGTTGGCTCAAAGTGTGCACCTCGAGCTGCCAAATTTGGCAGCTCAAGGCTGTGAACTGCCCGAGGTGGCCAATTTCTAACTTTTTCGACCCGACCGGACCATTCTCCCGGATAAAGGGGTTTTATGTGGACATTTTGGTGCACGTTGTGTTGGATTTGGAGGCCACACGAGCCGGAAAATGCGTCTGAAAAGTAGCCACTCAGGCAGCTTTTTGAGGAAGAAAGTGAACAGTAACAGGCGACGTGTCACCTGGTTTCCCTATGCCAGTTTTCAGTTTCTTCAATTTGACCCGGATCAATCCAATACAGCCCCCCTATTTACGCGCCTTTTCCAAATTGGTCCCTGGTTTCGGATTTTCTCAATTAAGTCCCTAATTGGCCATTAAACTTTAATATTTATGCAATTAAGCCCCTGATTTGACTTAATAAATTCCTAAAAATTATAATTTGGCCCCAGAACTTTAATTTCTTCTAATTAAAGCCCAAATTGACTTAAAAATCAATTTTTCTTGCAATCAAATCCTCTATAAATTCAATTAAAAATCCAATTAAGTCCATAAACCTCCAAATTTGGACTTTTCTCCTCAAAAATCAAATTTTCTTATCCACCAGGGCTCTTATCATTCAAGAATATATTGTCAAAAATCCATCTTTGTATTTTTAACCTCATTGACCGATTTTTCTGACCATTTTCTGAGCGCTTCTGCCTCCTGTTATTTTTCTAACCTCCTTTGGCTATTTATTTTTGTGGGGACCCGAAAATGGGTTACAACAACTGCTATTACACTACTTTGTTCCACATGCTTAGAAATGTAATAAATAATATTTCACTACCAACATACCTCTACTAGGATCCACTTGGCATAACAGTATGTTGTTATTAAAGTTGTATCTTGCTTTAATTATAGTTTTAAAAATATTTGGCTAATCAATATACGGGTCAAAACATGTCGACCAGGGTAAAAAATGAGTTTTCGGGCTGTTTTAGTCAAAACCGTCATTTTCAACTAAAACCGAGTTTACCGGGTCAATACGGGTCAAAACATGTCGACTAGGGTAAAAAATGAGTTTTCGAGCTGTTTCGGGTCAAAACCGTCATTTTCGACCAAAACCAAGTCCATCGGATCAATACGGGTCTAACCATGTCAACCGGGATGAAAAATGAGTTTCAGGCCATTTTGGGTCGAAACTGTTATTTTTTGATCAAAACCCGGTCCACCGAGTTGATACCCATTGAAAGTTTTTTTTAAATGTTTCAACATAATTTTGAGTAATTAAAATTGATTTTTAGCGGTTGAGTCAGTCCTTTTCTAATACTGATTTGAGTTTTTAATTTTATCTATATAAATATTTATTATTATATATAATAAAACAAAATCAATAATACAAAAATTTGTAATATTAGGCGGGGCAGTTCAACTATTGTAGGCAGCGTAATTTTGCCGATACCATTGTAGGCATTGTAGGCGGAGTAATCGTGCCGCTACCGTGTTGTCACCTGTAAAAAAAAAATAGCTGGTGACAATTCGACACAGAGGGGCGAGAGAAAAAAAAAGGAAAAAAAGAAAAGAAAAAAAGAGAGAATACTATTAAGTTTATTTTAGTTTTTCTTCACGAGAGTAAGGTATTGTTTTAAAAAAAAAACAATTAAAAAAATACCAAAAATATCATAACCATTAGATCTAATAGTGTTAGTTCTGGACCTTTGATTTAATAAGTTACAACAGAGCTTACCGCACTAGATTAAAACTCAAATCCATCCCATCCGTTGAAATAATTTTCCCTTCATCTCGTCGTGCCACGTCACCCAGTGTACCGATCTTTTGGTGCACCGCGGTACACAGGATCAAAACCCAGACAATCCGGACCGTCCGATCAACCTGCAGATCAAGCCAATCACAGCCGGACGATCATTTCATCCGAGATCCAACGGCTCACAACGTTAAGCGGTACAGGTACACCATGTACGCATTCACACTGTAGCATAATCTCGGACTCTCTCTCTCCTCTCGCCGACGACTCCCTCTCTCTCATCCGATCTCCACTTTTCGGCCATATAAAGCCTCCGCACCACCACAGAAAGGTAGCTACCCTGGTTTAAAGCAAAAGCCCGGCGGTTTTCATCGTTGTCACCACCTCATCTGGTCGGAAAAAGGTCACGATCTTCATCGACCACCGAAGCTTCAAGCCGACGATTCTCCCTTGTCAGCCATCAACAACCATCTAGACCACCACCATCAGAATCCTCTCCCTTAGATCTACCAGAATCAACCATTGGTTGGCCGGAAATCTCACCTGAAAATTTTGCCGCCACCAACAGTAGCCGCGCGTGAGCCACACGCGCCGCCAGTGGCATTTTTGTAATTTTTCAAGAAATTCGAGGGTATTTCAGTCTTTTACTTATACAGTGGCACTCAAGTAAATTTTTTGAGTTTCCTAACATTTTTTTAACATTTTTTATTTTTTTATATAGATATTTGTAAATTTTCTTGCATGTTGTAAAACAAAAAACAAAAAAACAAGTATAAAAGGAATAACGACGCGGGTCCAACACCCATCTTATCATGTTATCATTCGTGGGTCCAAAGCCTAATTCACAAGAATGGTTATACCCATTTCTCAACGATATCAAATTTTTTTTTTTTTTGTAAACAAATATTGTTTGTCGACACGTCTCTTTTTATAGAAAAGGACCGATGTCAAAAGTTTAAATACCAAATATGGATTATGTCCATAATTTCTTTTGGTAACTCAGACGTAATTCTCCTTTTTAGGGTTAAACGTCAATATTTTAGACGAGTTTCCTATTTTTAGAAACTGATGTCATTTTTTAATGCGTCTCCTACGAACATTGTTTGTCGACACGTCTCTTTTTACAGAAATGGACCAATGTCAAGGATATTTATACCAAATATGGATTATGTCCATTATTTCCTTTTGGTAACTCAAACGTAAATCTCCTTTTCAGGGTTAAACGTCAATATTTTAGACGAGTCTTCTATTTTTAGGGACTGATGTCATTTTTAACGTGTCTCCTATTTTTAGGGACCAACGTTAACTATTTTATATAAAAAAAAATTACAAATAAGCTCAAAATATAATAGCATTTGAATCAAATATAAAAACACATGAATAAGGGTAACCTTTCTTTTGAAAGGATATTTTAAGGGTGGTGTCTACCTTCCCTTAATCATAACTAACCCAGTACCTGAATCTCTGAGATCAGTGCCTAATTTGGGATTTCTAGTTCCCTCAAATTACTAGATGGGGACTCCAATAAAATCTTTATTCCCCCCAATAAACAATATGTTTTTGATACGTTAACATATGAATGCATCACGTCTGATATATGTAAGCCTCTACCGAGGTCCAAGCATGGTGATAGTCACTTTATTTATAGAATGCGATCCTTCACTTGTTGATGGATCTCCACTATTGTAACTCTCCTTCAGAATAAACGCAGGTTGCTTGGGAGATGGAAGAGTTGTGTCATTACTCAACATGAAAACAACATTAGACATTGATGGTCGGTCCATCGCAGATTCTTGCACACATAAAAGACCAATTTGGATGCACCTTAAGACTTGATCTTCAAGATACGAGTCGCCCATCAATGTATCCACTAGTTCCAGGGCCCTACCTTCTCTCCATAGATCCCAAACCTAAAGAAATTCCACATCAATATGCCATGTTGGAGTTGAAATTTTAAAATCGGGAATATATGTATATGTGATCTTACTACTTACATATCCAACCAAGTTCGAAAAGTTACTTTCATCATAAAAATTACTGTTTTTTCTCCCAGTGATGACCTCTAATAGCAAAACCCCGAAACTATATACATCAGATTTTACTGAAAATAGGCCTTGCATTGCATATTCTGGTGACATATAACCACTGCAATAACATAGGAAAAGAAGAGCTTAACAGAGTCAGCTATTCAGAAAAAAAAATAAAATTATGGTGAGATTTTAAAAATAATTTTATATTATTTTCTGACATGATTTGAAACTTGAATAAGTTTTTAATTTTATGATATAAAATAATTAAAATTCTCATATTATATGAAAAACTAATTTATCTTAAAAACTTAAATTATTAAATACAATTCTAAAAATAATGTTACATTACTCTCCAATATAACTCAATAATTAAGGATAAACTTACTACGTTCCAACAACACGGTTTGTGTTGGCTTCAATTTGGTCTACTCCAAATATTCTAGCCATGCCGAAATCTGAAATTTTAGGGTTCATTGAGGCATCTAGTAGAACATTGCTTGCCTTAAGATCTCTGTGGATGATTCGTAATCTGGAGTCCTGATGAAGATACAAAATTCCTCGAGCAATCCCACAAATAATGTTGTGGCGAGTAGACCAATCTAACTGTGACCTTCTTGGTTCATCTGTACCCAAAGAAGCAAAAATCTCATCAAATCAATGCAGGCTTGTATTCATTTTTCAAGTTCTATAGAATGAGAAAAACTGAAAAATCCACAATTTGACAGAATGATGATGACATACTGAAAATAAAAGAGTCCAAACTTTTGTTTGGCAAGTATTCATAGATCAACATCTTCTCTCTTCCTTGGATGCAACAACCTAATATCCTTACAAGATTCCTGTGCTGAAGTTTTGCAATGAGCTCGACTTCATTTCTGAACTCATTAATCCCTTGTCCAGAATACTTTGCTAGTCTTTTGACCGCAATTTCCTTTCCATCATGCAGCAGACCCTGAAAATCGCAATCCAAATTCATCAATCTCATAGTTCAACATGTAAACTGAAGTGATGCTATGTGTTTGAGGGACTTCAAGGCAGGCTAGGCTACCTTATACACTGAGCCAAAACCACCCTCTCCAAGCTTGTTGGCATCTGAGAAATTATTTGTTGCCGCAGCCATGACACTAAGATCAAAAAGTGGTAAATCTGAACTTGTTGTACCTTCCTCAAATTCCTTATTTGGTAAGTCTCTCGAGCAATTTGACCTTGAAGTTGATAGCGGAAATTCTTTTCTTCTTTTCCTGTCCCTGGCTGTCATCAAGATGCAAACTTATTTCTAGCAGGTAAAAATTAGAACTCAAGGTATATTTTTACTGACTCAACACCCTGAGTTTAATAATGTTACGAAAAATATATTGCTCAGGAGCAACATTTGAAGGGAATTTGCTTACCTTTTCTCCTTTTCTTTACAAACCAACACACAAGGAAGATGATCAGAAACAATGTCACAACAACAGACACTATCAGGATTGCTTTAATTCCTTTATTGGCAAGAGGTCCTGACTTTTCATATTTAGCTGAAATTGAAAATATAAGAAATGTTTAGTGATAAGAGTTGAAAATTAAATCTTTCAAGCTGTTGATTTGGAATTATTCAGTACTATAAATTTATATTTAATTACTCTCTATTCTATTTTATTTTTTTTTCATATAATTGAATACCATATAAATGTGAGAAATTAAAAAACAAAGAGTAAACTACAAGTATTGAATAATTTTCATCATCTAATTTGCTCGTCCCAAAAACTTTATTTACTATGATTTGTTGTTTCTATCTCCTTCGTAGGATCATACGAGCTTGAGACTTAAGTAAACTAAATTTAATTTTTAAGTTTGTCTGAGTAGATAAGACTGGACTATACCATACAAGACAAGAAATTATGATAAACATGGTCGCCGATGCAGTGTGCATGGATCTTGAAGACAAGTACAATTAGTGGGAAACTAGCCACTTGACTTGCTTTGCCATGGTCAGATTATTTGTTTTATGCAAAAACACGATCATATATAGACGTTTGAAACATATTTATGATATAATTTTTTTATTGTAAATTAAAAAATCGATGCATATATTTATTTAATTAAATAAATTAAGAATTATTTACGATAATAAACACAAAAAAAATAAACAAATCATTAATGAAAACTAAAAATTAAACTGAAAAATTAAAAGATGGAAGTAGATAAAGATATTGATCTTATATTAGAGTCATGAACTTGACCATGTTTGATAATTTTATTTCTTGAAATTAACTTTTTATTTTATTAAACAATAATAAAAACAAGTGATTGAATAAGATTTAAAAAAAAAAAACTTTGTAGGGTTACAGAAAACAAAAATACTAATATTGAAAAAATATTATAATTTTATTTTAAAACTAAGCAAAGTATGAAACAATATTTAATCAAAGACTAAATTAAAAATTAAAATATAGATGTAATTCAAGATATCTGATCTTGAAACATAGACTATGAATCTAGTTGCTTCAACAACTTTGTTTCTTTAAATTGATTTGTTTTGGTAAAATGATAATACGCACATAAAAATAATTTAATAAAACTAAAAATATATATTTTATAAGGTTGCATAAAAAAAACAATTACTAATAACAGAAAAAAAATTATAATTTTTTCGGATACAAAGAAAAAATTAAATAATATTTTATTACAAAACATCACAAATATTTATTTAATTAATCTCAATTAAACCGAGTGGTCATATCCCACACATACATTGGATTAATCTATTTTAATTAACTTATATTTAAATAAAAAAGGAACTAAAGCTAAAAAAAGACGCCTACTCTATTAAGAGAAAAGGCCAGGCCTGTTCTCTTGCCTGTTTCTTTTTTCCTTTCTTGCTGGTAATTTGTTATTTCAAAGCCGAACGACGCAAGTTTTCAATCAACAAACAGGTGTTTTTTTTACTCAAAAATATTTTTTACTTAAAGAAAATATAATAAACATTTATATGATATCAATAAACCAACTAATCCACTCAAAACACAGAAAAGTAGTTGATAAATCAGGATAGTGTTTTTTGACTTAAAAATGTAATTTTCAACTAATTTGATGCATATATATATATTTAATTAAATAAATTAAGAATTATTTACGATAATAAACACAAAAAATAAACAAATCATTAATGAAAACTAAAAATTAAACTGAAAAATTAAAAAATGGAAGTAGATAAAGATATTGATCTTATATTAAAGTCCATGAACTTGACATAATTTTATTTCTTGAAATTAACTTTTTATTTTATCAAAAACAAATACGTATTTGAAAGTGATTGAATAAGATCTAAAAAACAAGACTTTATAGGGTTACACAAAAAAAAAAAACTAATATTGAAAAAATATTATTATTTTATTTCAAAGCTAAGCAAAATATTAAACAATATTTAATCAAATATTAAATTAAAAAAATTAAAATATAGCTATAATTGAAGATATCTGATCTTGAAACATATACTATAGATCTAGTTGCTTTAACACCTTTGTTTCTTGAACTAATTTTTTTTGGTCAAACGACAATAAAAATATACACCCACATAACAATAATTGAATAAAACTAAAAAAACATAGACAGTAGAATTGGACATGTACCTAATTCAGCTCTGTCCACACGGATGTAAATCTCTTGCCCCATATCTGAAAACGTTCTTGTATCAACCAGATCCCCATACCATTTCAAGCATCCAAGCTCTCTTTCGTCAGCACTAGCATAAGCTGTACAAGAACAATTCCTCAAGCACTCTTGCTCACATTCTTTCAATATCAAACTCATGTTCGCACTCGCCATTGAAGTATCCGGCACCTTCACTCGAGCTAACTTGACGAACCCTTCTCCGCCGTGACACGTGGACACGTTAGGTTTCCTGACACAACCTCCTGACCAGTCTGTCAGGTACCATTCTTGGGGTGACTTGGGTTCGAATCCGGGTAGACATTCGCACATGAAATTATTTGTTTGATATGGGGCATAGTTACTATTTAGACCACATTGGCGATAGATGTCCAATGTTTCTTTTGGGGGGAGCCAAACTTCTGACCATTCACGATCGTTCCATCTCATCCATTGCACTAATCCTGATTCGGTCACCACCAGTCTTAAAATGAAGGAGGGATTATTGAAACTATAGGAAAAAGATACCTCATCAACGCTGTTAACGAAAGTAACATTGAAGATGGAGGTAGGGTACCTTCCGGGTACTCCGCTCCATCTTAGTCCAGTCCATGGTCCGCCACGCCAACGTCGGGTTTGATCCTTGTATAGGAACAACTGGGGAAACCCACTTGGATCAATACCAAGGACAATGGTTCCGGTTCCCGGGTCATCTTTGGACTTCCAAGATGACAGAGACCGGTTCAAACCGATTTTCAGGTCCAGCCCAAACTTCATACCAGGAAGCAGAGTATCTGTACCATGATCAAAACTCTGCCACAAGATCCCTTTGCTATCCTGTTGAACCAATACCAAGTTTCCTGAATCCAGGAGCTGAGCCGTGCAATTTGTCATTGATATTGAGGCTGGAACATTTGAAGACCAAACAGGAACACTACTTCGGTTATTTTCATAAATTACAAGGTTACCCTGTTTGTTGATAGCTAGGACTCCGGAGGTACCATTGATAGGATTATCTCTATTTGCCACCCATACAACAGTTCGTTCTGAGACCTTACGGTACCAAATTCCCACATAACGACGAGTAGAATCGATGCCTGAGCTAAAGAACCCGAGTTCATAGCTTTGTCCACTAGAGACCAGAACATCTCCATCTTTGATTGATTGGTTTGGAGCTATGATGTCAATAGATAAGCAAGAATGAAAAACAAGGAAGAGAAACAATGTACTCAAAAACCTTTCTATGGGATTCATAATTTGTTTCAATGATCGTGTGTCGGTGAGGTGAGTAGATGACTTGTAGTGCAGTTGGGGTTTTAATGAGTGGGGCCAAAAAGCCACCTACTAAAGATTCATAGAATTTTTCTTGACCCTAATAATAATTATTAGGGTTGCTCAGTGGAGCCAGCCATGTAATAAATGACCACTTGAAAGGCCATAAATGATACGTGAAAATTATGAGTTAACTTATAAAATAACAATTATATTAATTTATAAGTTATTATATGTTATTATATCAAATCAACTTTAAAATTTTAAAAATACTTTGAAGTCGTGTAAAATTATGATAAACCCAATTATATATATATATATATATATATATATATATAATGCAGTAACTGCACCACAAATTCAAAAACCTAGCATCCTATTCTCTCTTTCTCAAAGTCTTTCCAATGTTCCAAATTTTAAACAAACCATCACTACAATATGCAATCTGCCATGGGTTAATAGAAATTAAAATAGAACAAAATCAAAGGAGTCATGAATTTTGAATTTACCAACTGTTTTCGTTTTCAAGGAATTTTATGGCCTTTCTAATCAACAAAACCAGCACTTTTACAACACAACATGGATGCATGTTTTACTTTCTTTCTTCTGGATTATAGGCGCTCTTATCTATTATATAATCTTATCATTTTATTGCTTTAGTTTTGTGAGTTCCTTATGCATGCTTCTGGATTATATGAATTGTTATGTTTAACACATGTATTATGGTTCTTTTTTAACTAAAATCTAATTAGAATCATATAATGTTTGGATTGATTAGAGAGTTGATTTGAGTTTATTCTTGAATTGTTAAACATATCACATCTAGAAAAAATACTTCTGGTAATAGGTTTGATGTGGAATGGCAATATGATATAGATATTGATAAAAATTCTAGAAAAGTTTAGTGCAAGTATTGTAAAAAAATTATCAGTGGAGGTATTTTTCGTTTCAAAAATCATTTAGCTTGTACTCATAAGGATGTTAAGTCATGCGAACAAGTATCATAAAATATTAAGCATATGATTTTGGGTGTTTTAGTGAAAAATCTAGAAGCAACTGAAAATAAAAGAAAGGTTCGTTGATACATTAGAAAAGATGATGATGATGAAATGAAAAAAATTAGCTTCAAGGACAAATGAAAGAGATCAGCTACTGGGAGTGGAAGTACACAAACAAACTTGAATCAATTGCTAAAAAAAGATATTAGAGAAGAAGCATGTTGAAAGGTTTTTCTACACTAGTGCAATTCCATTTAATTGTGTAAGAAACCATGAATTTCTTAAGTTACTTGAATTGGTTGCAAAGCATGGGCCAGGTTTAAAGCCTCCATCTTATCATGATATTAGAGAAAAGTATTTGAAGCAAGAAGTTGATCAAACAATAAACTTGCTTGAGGAGTACAAGTTAGAATTTAAAAAAAGGTTGTTGAATAATGTTTGATAGATATAGATAGATAAGAAAAAGACATTGTATTTGTAACATTTTAGCTAATAGTTCTAAAGGGACAATTTTTTTTTTTTGGTCATCAGTGGATACTTCTAATATGTCCGAGATTGCTGATAAGCTATTTAAGATGTTGGATGTTATTGTGGAGAGGGTTAGGGAGGAAAGTGTTGTGCAAGTAATGACCAATAACGCTGCAAATTCTAAGGCAACAAGACAATTATTGATGGAAAAAATAAAGAAGTTGTTTTGGACACCATGTGATGCCCCTTGTATTGACTTGATATTAGAAGATTTTGAGAAGAAGCTAGAGGTTCATCAAGTAACTATTGCTAAGGGAAGGAGAGTCACCTTATATACTTATTCAAGTACTATACTTATTTCCATCCTAAGGCACTTTACAAAAGGATAGGATTTGATTAGGGTTGTTGATACTCGATTTGCTACTGCATATTTGACTCTAGGATGTTTGAATGATCATACAATATAGTTAATGACTATGTTTACTTCTAAACAGTGAAGGTCATGTAGGTTTTCAAGAATAGAAGAAGGGAAACGAATTCAAAACTGTGTTTTGGATAGTAGGTTCTGGCATGATGTCACTATATGTATTAAGGCAACATATCCTCTAATTAAAGTTCTTAAATTAGTTGATTCAGATAAGAAATCAGCTATGAGTTAATATATAAAGCAATGGATCAAGCAAAAGAGAAGATATAAGTTAATTTTGGTTCTGTGACAAAAAGATATCTATCTTGCTAGTTGCTTTTTTCTGGTGAGATTTTTTTTGGTTCCAAGTTTGCACAACTCTTGTGAGCTGATTGCGAATTAAAAGAAAAATCTTGTCTATTTTTAGTTTGTTAAATCACTAGTGAGATACGAAAATGTTATTGATTCTTGAAAAAAAATTCGATGTAAGACAATCCTGACACATATAGCACCCTAGTTGACTTCTATACATTCCCAAATAGTTTTCAATTCCTTGCTATAACTGTTTCAAATATGTATGACATAATGACATGCAAAGACAACAAGTAAATGGTGAATGTCTTGGGTTTTCCAAAATGCATACACGCAGCATAAATCATAAATTTAAGATTTTTCGATAGTTCCAAAGTTTTTGTTAGATAAATATAGTGTTTTTTAGGTTTTATATGAAGATTACCTGAAGATCAAATATTCTTTTTGATTTTGAATAATTTCCTTAAAGTTAAGTTATTGCAAATCACAAGCCATCCAATTGTTTGGCCTTTAACATTATTCCATACAAACCACAAGTGAGAAATATTCTAAACCCTTTTAGGAGAGAAAGATTCCTATACATTTGAGTGTTAACTCTTTTATTTTTGTATTTGAATGTTTCTATACTCCACTCTACTTATAAAAAATAAGAGACATAACTTTCTATTTATATGGAAACCTGAAAACACTATAAATGGCAAAATATAAATTTGTCTTTTAAATAATATCACATATATTATTTTAGGTTAGTTTTAGAAATTTATTAAATTTAGTCCTTAATTGTTTATAAGTCTAGAATTGTAATCCACTGTATCAATTACATTCTAGTCCTCTATCTTTAAAAGTTATTTGCAATTAAGTCACATTTGATTAATCATCCCTTTTAATTTTTTACTAATTATTTTTATGTGTGTGAGCATTGGGTTCTCTAATAAGTTGGCCCAAATATAAATAATAATCCTAAATAAAATAAGATTAAATAAATTAAACAATTTAATTTATTCTCAATTCAAAAATTGCTTGACTTATATTTAAAGATCAAGTACAATGCCTAACAATTTATTATAATCCACCAAATATTAAAAAAAAAAATAAGTGGTTTGACTTAACCTTTCAATGGCCAGTTTTTCAATGTAATTATTATTCATTTATCATGAATGTATCGATTTAGACATTATAACATGTAATATTTTACTTTGTTAAATCATGCTAGTTCTCCACATTATAGTCATTAATTCTTTGGGTAAGATTTTGAAACTCTTTTCCAAACTCATTCCACCTAGGCCAATGGTTTCACAATCAATACTATTTAAGAATATATGTAATATTTTTTCTAATTCACCTAAAGTAATGAATCATCTCTTTATTACTTAAATACTTTCATATAGTTTATGTTATACCTAATATTTGCTTGTTTATTATCCTTGATTAGGACAAAATGTGGTTAGGATCAAAACATAACACTCTCTATATAATATAAATTAGTTATCTTAAATTTAGAGATCACTTACATAACTATCATGTGAGTCTTTCTATAGACATAAGTGATCTTTCTATATAGAATTCTCTTATAAGTTAGTTCAGTGTACATGTTATCTGACGAGTACCTACATATTAGTTCTAGGTATCTTAATACATCAGTTTGCAAATAGATCTTGTCTAAACCTTTTATACCTACTTTGTAAATATATTATTTTAAAAAATTAAATTTATCAATAATATATATTATAACAATCATGTTGTTTTCTTTTATGTTTGTACTTTGTAGGAATTTGAGAAGAAAAAAAAATATACTTTAGTTTAGATCTCATTAGCCTTGATAACATTGAATTATTGAATGAGTAGATTTGTGAAGAACTTAGCTTTCTTGATAGAGGATTTAAATTGGGAGACTATTGAGGCATGTTTGTCTACTTTGACTTCAAATGATGAAGAGATTCATTTTAATAGTTAGGAATGTTTAGTTGTGCTTGCTTGGATCAATTTTTTTTTAATGTAAAAAATATATTCAAGCCTCATGAAAATTTCTAGCAATATTATTAAATCCAGTTTAGTGAGTCGACAATGAAACCTTTCGATTTGACTTTTTTTTTTGCTGGGGTTTCAAATTAAACTGTGTGGAAGTTGCCTCAACATGACCTAATCGACTTTACGTATCCAAAAGCAACTCAAATAACTTGTAAAAACATGGTTTGACTTTAAAACAAATTTCAAGATGATATTTTTTAAAATATGTTTTGAGACATCGACATATTGAATCGAGTCGAGCTTCGCGGCTTAACCCGTGAACCGAGTCATGGACTCCACTGAATTTAATAACTTTGTTTTTTAAACTATTTCTTACTTAATTATATGATAATTGTTGTAACCCATTTTTGGGTCCCCACAAAAAATAAAAAAAACCAAAGGAGATTAGAAAAATAACTGGATGTAGAAGCGCTCAGAAAATGGTCGGAAAATTGGTCAAGGATGTTAAAAATACAAAAATTAGATTTTTGACAGTATATTCTTGAAGGATGAGAGCCCTGTTGAGAAGGAAAATTTGAATTTTGAGGAGAAAAGCCCAAATTTGGATGTTTATGGACTTAATTGGATTTTTAATTGAATTTATAGAGGATTTGAGTGCAAGAAAAATTGATTTTTAAGTCAATTTAGGCTTTAATTAGAAGAAATTTAAGTTCTGGGGCCAAAATATATTTTTTAGGAATTTATTAGGTCTAATCAGCGGCTTAATTGGATAAATATTGAAGTTTAATGGCCAATTAGGGACTTAATTGAGAAAATCCGAAACCAGGGACCAAATTGGAAGAGGCGCGTAAATGGAGGGGCTGCAATTATTCGGTTAAGGGGTCTAATTGAAGAAATTGAATGTTTATTGATCAATTGAGGGCTTGATTGCACAAATCAGAGGCCAAGGATTAAAATGAAAAACGCGGCCAACTTGAGGGGTGGAGACGGAAATTAAAAAGGATGCAATTGAAATGAACAAAGATGATTGAGGGTTGAGTTGAAACTTGGCGCGTTTCTGGCGCCACATTTAAATGAAACGACGCGTTTTATCCAAAACGACGCCGTTTCATACATTTAAAAAAAAAGAGAGAGAGAGAGAAGGGTCGAACGGTACCATTTTGAACGGCACTGTTCACCTTTCTTCTCCCCCCCCGAACCTGCAACAGGAAAGGAAAAGTTTGGTTTTTCTTCTTTAAACCAGCCTTGCGTTTGGACCGTTGGACCACCGACCGAACATAGTGGCCGACCACCCACCGCGCGCCCTGCCGAAACCAAGGGGAGCTGCGCCTTGGCAGTCGCACCCAATGGCCGACCAGCCGCCGGGTTTTGCTCCCAAAGCGCACTAGCAAAATGAACCGGCTCCCTTTCCCCCTATAAAAGCAGGTGATACGAAGAAAAGAAAAAAGGAGGGAGATCGAAGGAGGAGAGAGGGATGAGAGGGAACCGAGAGGAGGGAGAAGCAAAAGAAAAACACAGAAAAAAAAACTAAAGAAAAAAACAGAACAAACCGAGAACAAAAAAGAGTGAACCGTAAGAAGAGAGAAAGGACTGAACGAGAGAGAACCATAAAGACCCAAAACGAAAAAAAAAGAGGATGGAAGCACGCGGAGGAGAAAGGAAGAACAGTAATCTCCCTCTCCGTCGGTTGAGCAGCAGCGCCACCGCTTGGAGCCGCTGTCCGTGAGCCACGACACCGCCACCGGCCTCCACCCGTGACCTCCTCCTCCACACCAGGAGCACATTCTTCCCCCGGCATTTTTTTCTTTCTTCAACCAAAGGTTTCTGCCTCCTGCATGCTGCATGCAGGAGGCGGGGGGGGGGGGAGAAAAATAATTCTCTCCCCCCCCGCTGGGCTGATGCCGTTGGGCCAGCCCAATGCTGGCCCAGCCTTGCACGTGTGGGTCGGGCCTGGCCCAGACTAAAAAGGAATTTTTGGTTGGGCCGGGATCGGCCCAACCCCTTTTTTTGGGTTGAGTCCGACCCATTTACTTGGGGCGGCCCAGCCGACTTAATATATTATATTATATATTATAATATATATGTGTGTATATTATATGTATAAAAATAAGAGAAAAAATCTTTTGAAAAATCTTTTTTTTTTTAATATTGTTGATTTTCTTGCATTTTTGTCAAAATGGCTTAATAATGGTTTGTATTTCTATACTGTAGAGATATAAATTCAGTATTAAAATACCCGTTTTTCGTCAAAACATCAAAGATTTTCAAAATAAAAAATGTTTTTGCTTTCAAAAAAAATTCCAAAAGTCCTTAAAAATATTGTTGATTTTTCCTGCATTTTCTATTAAGATGGATTAATATTGGTTTGTATTTTTATACCGTAAGGATACAAACCCAGTATTAAAATACTCGATTTTCGGCAAAGCATAAAAAAAATAATATTTCCCAAAAAAAATATTTTTGATTTATAATACACCCTAGTCTCTCCAATATATATATATATAAATATTATAACATCATATTTTCACACAACAAAGGAAATTTGCAAAGCAATATATGTATTAGCATGCATTTTGGCTTTAATAACCAATTTATTCAAGCCATGAGAACTAGGCCAATATTTCAAAAATTCTAAAAAACCTTTTTTTTTTATTTTAGTATTTGGAATTACGAATTTATACGTAAAACGTATTCCTAAATATTATTAATAAAGTTTTGGTATAGACGTTAGAACGGTTAGGATTTTACCCGATAAGACAAAGACCTTCTTACCGAGGAGGACTTTTCTTGAACCATAGACAGACCAAACAACTAGAAGTACAATAACACCTTAGTTTTATCAGACAATAAAACAATGCAGCTTACCTTAGGTAAGGCGTATTTGGGGTGCTAATACCTTCCCTTGACGCAACCAGTCTCTATACCACATCTCTGAGACCAGTTAGGGTTCCTAGTGACTAAAATACTAGATGACGACTCCCATTCCATTTTCCACCCACAAAAGACAATATCTTCTTGTCTTCCTATATTTGCCAAATAGATATAGATTTACATTTATATTTTTTATTAAAATGGAAACACGAGATTTTCGCCGCGACGCCGCACACGTGCGACAATAATAACAATAAACACTCGCAAAATCACTAATTCCTAAATCATTTAGGGACTTCCAAGATGTTAAAAACCTGATGATCAGTTTTCCTATCCATCCGTCCAAGTGTTGCAAAAAGAAGCATGGTATTGGTAGTATGATCAATACTTTTCCATGAGACTGATGCCTGTTGGAATGAGTCAGAACAAGGTTTCCTGAATTTAAAAGTTGAGCCATAGAGTTGCTGGGTGATGAGACTGAAACATGTGTGAACCAGACTGAGAGCACTCCAGAGGTATCATTGATAGGCTTATCCCGAAGGGAAGTTTCCTCCTCTGGAGACTCATTAAAACTTAACATTGTCTCTGGACAGGAAAATTTGGAGAAGAAGGCATTCAAGCCATGGACTGAGAAATATTTTACAGGGATGCATCAGCCATCATGATGGCTAGTGATTTTCAATTGACTAGTAAGCGCCTTACTTTCAATTGATGGCTAGTGATTTTCAATTGACTAGTAAGCGCCTTAATTTCAATTGACTAGTAAGCGCCAAGGAAGCGCTTATTCTTTTGTCGGCATTTTCAATTGACTAGTAAGCGCCTTAATCTCTTGGCTCAAAAGTTCAGAATCACAAAAACTAACAAAAATAATCCAATTGGATCTCCGATCTATCGAATATTGCCCAATCAACTCATTTATGTCAAAAGCAACGTCTATCGAATATTGCCCAATCAACTCATTTATGTCAAAAGCAACGTCTATCGAATATTGCCCAATCAACTCATTTATGTCAAAAGCAACGTCTATCGAATATTACCCAATCAACTTTGTCGATACACGACGTCGGGCGACGGCTCCGCTCATTTTGTTTATTTAACAAAAAAAGATTTTTTATTATTGGGGGAAATAGATTTTATTGGAGTCGCCATCTAGTAATTTGAGGAAACTAGAAATCCCAAAATAGACACTGGTCCCAAAGATTCGAGTACTGGGTTAGTTATGATTAAGGGAAGGTAGACACCACCCTTAAAACATCCTTTCAAAAGAAAGGTTACCCTTACTTGTGTGTTTTTTATTTGATTTAAATGCTATTATATTTTGAACTTATTTGCAATTTTGTTTTTTTTTTGTAAATAGTTAACGTCGGTCCCTAAAAATAGGAGACACGTTAAAAAATGACATCAGTCCCTAAAAATAGGAGACTTGTCTAAAATATTGACGTTTAACCCTAAAAAGGAGATTTACGTCTATGTTACCAAAAAAAAAAAAAACTATGGATATAATCCATATTTGGTATTTAAACTTTTGACATCGGTCCTTTTCTAAAAAAGAGACATGTCGACAAACCACGTTCGTAAGAGATGCGTTAAAAAATGACATCAGTTCCTAAAAATAGGAAACTTGTCTAAAATATTGACGTTTAACCCTAAAAAGGAGAAGTACGTCTGAGTTACAAAAAAAAACTACGGACATAATCCATATTTAGTATTTATACTTTTGACATCGGTCCTTTTCTGAAAAAAGAGACGTGTCGACGAACAATATTTGTTTATAAAATAAAAATTATTTTTATATCGTTGAGAAATGGGTATAATCGTATTTGAGATTTAAGCTTTGAACCCATGAACGATAACATGATAGGATGGGTGTTGGACCCGCATAGTTTTTTTATATATTTTATTTTATTTTTATTTAGTATCGAATTCTATTGATAACCAACCAATACATATAAAAAAAAATTAAAAATTAAAAATTAAAAATGCAAATAAATGTTATTATGACAACAAGAACAGCATCCTAGACGAAAATGTGAGAATTCAAAGATAAAGATCCCCTGATGTCCATAAACTAGAAGGATGCAAACATGGAATAGAATTTATCAACGTGAGAACCTAACTTGCTGCAACAAAGTTTGACTCCAGCGTTTGGAAGGTCTTAATCATACAAAAAGGGCTCCTTATTATAAATTTCGTGCTATTGTTTATTCAATTCTCGACTTCTTACGGCTACGAGCTGATCCTCTTCGATTATCAATTCAGCAAACGATTACAAAGATGCATTGAAGACGGCAGAAATTAAATTTGCAGACCCCCTTTTTAGTCCAATACAAGTTCAATACATCCATGACAGGACACACACGCACATGCACATACACACATCTATATCTCATGTCCTGAATGGAGGCTCACCTGGCTGAAGGAGTCGTGGTTGCTGTGATGATGTGGCTGGAGAAGAGTTGGTGGCGCTCCAAGGAGTGGCTGCTGCTCACGTTACAGGAGCTGCCGTAGTCGGTGCTGGAGTTGCTAACGGTTGGAGCTGTTCAAGTCGCCGCTATGACGAGAGAGTCACCACCTCTGATGCTGTTTCAAAGGATTAAAGCTCCTATAAGATGTGGTTGCTGCCTCTGCTGCTACTGTTGAAGTTGCGGTAGCAGGGAAGAAGGAAGATGAAACAGGTCTGCAAAAGAGAGAGAAGGAGTCACGGTGGCTGCTTGGTGGTTGTGCCGACTTCCTATGGTGGAGCTTGTATTTTTGGTGGTGTGTAGGCCGGGTGTGTTGGTATTCTCGCCGGAGAAGGCAGCTGTGGAAGAGGCGGAGAGATAGAAAAAAAATAAATGTGCAGAAACCGGAAGAAAAAAACTGGTTTTTGGCTGAGTTTGGACCCGATTTTTTTTTTTTTTTGGCCATTAAATTCACCTCTATTTATAGGCGGTGGAAGAGGGCAATCTTGTCTATATTGAGGAAAAATTTCAGCCCTTGATTCAGTTGGGAAGGATCCCAACCATTGGCTCAAAGTAGGTATCCTGAGTTGAAAATCTGCAAACAAAAGCTGATTGAGTAGGCCTCTTTAGGCTGTCACCAGTGATAATATATTGTCATTTGGCCCAAACTGATCACATGGGATTGTAGAAACAATGCATAGGATCCGTTTCATATAATATTTGTTAAATTCGGTGGACATTAGGTAGATCAAATGCAGCTGCAAAGCAGTCAACCAGACCAGCTTTTTCAGAGAAAAAACAAAATCTGCAGGCAAAAGCTGATTGAGTAGGCCTCTTTAGGCTGTCACCAGTGATAATATATTGTCATTTGGCCCAACCTGATCACATGGGATTGTAGAAACAATGCATAGGATCCGTTTCATATAAGATTTGTTAAATTCGGTGGACATTAGGTAGATTAAATGCAGCTGCAAAGTAGTCAACTAGACCAGCTTTTTCAGAAAAATAAAGAAGATAATGAACAGTGATTTTTGGTCAAAGTTCATTTCAGTCCTCTCTCTTTCAATTGAGCCCTAATTGACCCTAAACCTTTTTATTTAATGCAATTAACCCCCTCATTAACTTGGTAAAAATTAAATGTGGTCCTTTAAAATTCGGATTTTCTCAATTAAGCCCAAATTAAACTCCCAAACTTAATTCTTCACCAATTAAGGCCCAAATAAAATTAATTTGACCCATTTAAAGTATAATTAAGTCCTTGCACTTAATTAAATCCTTCAATTGGACCCAAATTAATTCTTAAACATAATTAAAATTTAATTCGACCCATGATTAAATCAAATTGGCCCATTAAAAAAAATTAATTATGTCATTGAACTTAATTTTTATGCAAATTCATCCAATAATCATTTAATTTGACCTTGAATTTGCATTTTCTTCATTTTTTTGGCACAATAAGGTACAATTAGGCCTTGAACTTCCTCCAAAATTGCAGCTTGATTCCCCGATTTCCTTTCTCCACATTGTCAGCCTTTATTTTATTTTTTATTTTTTATTTTTGAAAAAGAAATTGATTTTTTTTTGGATTTTTATAAATAATAATAGAAATAAAATAACATTCAAGAAAATCTTGGTAAGTCCAAAAATTGGGTTACAACAGTTGCCCCCTCTTTACAACACTTACGGTGCAAAAGGCATTGGAAAATTCATTTTCTTTTGACTTTGCATAGTAAGTTTTGTAAAGAAAAACAATGGTGGTATTGAAAAATATACAGATTTTCAGTTCATCTATTCTTCTAGGCGACCTGTCCAATTAAAAAAAACATGAAAGTGTTTTTAACAATGGTTTAATGAAATACATGAAAGTGATTTCAACATGTTCCAAGCAACCTGCCCGATAGTGAAGAAGAAAGCAAATAATTTTGCGAGTGGTCTAATTGTTCCAGGCGACCTGCCCGATAAATGAAAAAAAATGCGAGAAAACTCGCAAGTGGTCTAATTGTTCCAGGCGACCTGCCCGATGATAAAATGCGATGAACTCGCAAGTGGTCTAATTGTTCCAGGCGACCTGCCCGATGATAAAATGCGAGGAAAGTTGCAAGTGGTCTAATTGTTCCAGGCGACCTGCCCGATGATAAAATGCGAGGAAAGTTGCAAGTGGTCTAATTGTTCCAGGCGACCTGCCCGATGATAAAATGCGAGGAAAGTCGCAAGTGGTCTAATTGTTCCAAGCGACCTGCCCAATAAATGAAATGAATGCGAGAAAACTCGCAAGTGGTCTAATTGTTCCAGGCGACCTGCCCGATGATAAAATGCGATGAAAATCGCAAGTGGTCTAATTGTTCCAGGCGACCTGCCCGATGATAAAATGCGAGGAAACTCGCAAGTGGTCAAATTGTTCCAGGCGACCTGCCCGATGATAAAATGCGAGGAAACTCGCAAGTGGTCTAATTGTTCCAGGCGACCTGCCCGATGATAAAATGCGATGAAAATCGCAAGTGGTCTAATTGTTCCAGGCGACCTGCCCGATGATAAAATGCTTGAAAGTGAATGAGCTTCATGGTTGATGAAAACTTCTAAAGGAAGTCATACCTGTACGGTTGAGATTTGATCTGTAAATCGATCTCAAAGATGATGTAAGCTTCTCAAGAAAATCTTATATGTACGGCTGAGATCTGATTTGCAAATCGATCCCAAAGATGATGAAAGCTTCTCAAGAAAGTCCTATATGTACGGTTGGGATTTGATTTGTAAATGGATCAGGAAAGCTTCTCAAGAAAGTCTTGTATGTACGGTTGGGATTTGATTTGTAAATGGATCAGGAAAGCTTCTCAAGAAAGTCTTGTATGTACGGTTGGGATTTGATTTGTAAATGGATCCCAAAAGATGAGGAAAGCTTCCCAAGGAAGTCTTGTATCTACGGCTAAGATCTGATCTTCTATTGAAAATGATGGCCGGAGCAAATTCCCTATAAATCACGCAATATTGGGCAAAAGACATCATCCACTTCTCACATTTTCAATACTCTCAAAGTTCTTAACTTTTGAAGTTTTAACCATGTCTTCCTCTTCTTCCAATGCTAATCCAAACCAGGTTCCTGCGGCAGAGCCTGTAGTTTGGCGTACAAGCTTTGAAGTGAATGGTCGTCCAGTTACAATAGAGGATACTGTAATGGACGATGAAGATACCGATGTAGCCGTGGCTAGAGACATGATCCTTCCTCGTGATGAAATGATGTTGGCAGCGAGGACCGATATTGAAGCAGTGAATCAGTCACTTGCTCTTAGTATCAGAGCTACTTCGTCTTTGGTGAATGTTGCGGAGCGTCTTCATGCCAGAAGACTTGAGTTGAATACTCAAATTCCTGAGCTCCATAATCAGATTGAGAATTTAAGGAAAAGGCTCCATGATGAGAGACGTTACAGGAACGAATTGGAGAGGAGAAACCAAGAGCTCAATGCACGTGTTGACTTTTGGAGGGACTATGTTAACACTCGACACCTCGAGTTCGAGGAAGAGATGGAGCACATGCATAAGCAATTTGAGGAATTCCGAGGCATGATTGGGCATCAAGATGAAAATATCCCTAATCGTCCTCGCAGTGTTTAACGTTTGTACTTGTAAACCATTATGCCTATGAATAAAAATCCATCTTTCTCGTCTTTATTCATGAATTTTGCTTTTATGGAATTGCCACATTTGATATGATTTAAAAGAACTTCAATTCATCTTTGTCTCGTTGGATCCCATGAGGAGTTTTGTTTCGAGAGATATCTGCAAAACAAATATGCGATGCTTGTGAAGTGAGATGATATGCAATGCATCTTACCTGTTTTTGAAATATAGATCCCCGTTCATCTTGTTTGAGGGTTTTGACTTTGAGTGAGCTCTTTTGATTTACGCGTACTTCAAGTCTACTCAAGCTGACCCATGTTGTCCATTTTTTGAGTTTCCCAACAGTCACTGCACGTTTCTCTATTGGTAACTTCACTAAGAGAATCAGCTTCTCCGTGGCCCGACATTGTCCTGAGATTTCATCTGCATTTCTCTTACTGAAGATGTATCAGTTATCTTGTTGTCTAACTGATCATATTGTAAGAGTCAACAATCTCCTTTCATAGATACTAAAAATCATACTATTTCAGTCCGCATGCTAGAAGAAGCCCACAGTTTATCACGTGTATTTCCCACTAAGGAAGTAAATTTCTTTGTGCCATTACGGATCTGGTAAGTGCTTCTCTGCCCCCTGGGAGAATTAACTGTGTCATTTCATTTCCTCCTTTGCTCTTGTTGTCATTAGAATCTCTGATTTTCTAATGGTGCCTCGTAGTATGCCATATATTCATTTTTCTTACAAAGAAAACCTTTTTTCAAAAATGATTTTTTAAAAGATCTGTTTTGTTCTAGAAAACTGAAACTCTCAATGTCTGTTTATAACAATGTTCAGGCAATTCTGGGGCTTTATGTCAAATCTCTTGGTAAAAGTAATCTAAGATGAAGGTAAGTGATGAGATGACCTTCTGCTTTGGTTTTCAAAGTGTTCAAGCGATTGCTTGAAGGTATTTTGAGAGAAAAGAAACAATTTGCCTTCTATCTTTAGAAACACTCTTTTTAACAGCATGAATAATAATGAGTAATTATTTGCTATGCTATGACTCTTTGTGGAAAAGTCTCTTACATTTTGAGAACGTCGTTTATTGATCCAGGTCGCTTACTTGATTAGAAAGGACTTCAAAGGCACATAATGTAGTTTATGGCTCAAGGCTATAAAAGAAAGAGTATTCCATAAGCTCAAAAAGTGTTTAAGGGCTTATAAACTATAGATCACTATTATCTTGTCTTGGCATTTTCTTTTGCTACCTTGACAACAAAAATGATGATGAATATTCCAAATGAGGAACTTTTGTGTTTTTTTTTGTTATTCCTATATTTGTTAGGAATTCTCTCAATTGTTTGGAATTTAATTGAATTCTTTGTTGTCAGACTTTCTTTATAAGCTCACATGCCTTCAAGATATTTCCTTAATCATACTTCTCTTTTTGCCCCCTAGTGTAGGGTGTGATCTTAGTTAAGGTTCTTGTGAAAGAAAAGGCTTTAAATAGACTCGGCTCAAATTGGGACTGCAAAGGATAATTTTAAAGAAAGTGAAAGGAATATCAAAGATGGCCTTTCCTCATTTCAAGTAAGATCAGTTAAAACCAATAAACTTTGTCCACATCCAATGTAATGCTTTGGATTTGTAAGAGACCATGTTTTGGAGTCCATGACAAACTAATATACTACCAACCATTATTCATGCTGATAAAATGTGGATTTAAGGCATAATTTGGGTGATAGTTGTTCCAATTGCATGTTTTTTTTTTTTTTTTTTTACTTGTTTGGTCATCTCTTTCAAGGGAATTGCTCTGAACATTATTCCAAACATTGATTTATTTCATTGAAATCACAAACAAAATTAGTTCTTTTAAAACCTCATTTAAGAAGAATGGATTCTCCTGTAAAAAGAGTTTGAAAGATCGAATTGTAAAGTCATTGAGATCATGCATGGGGTTTTTTTTTTTTTTTTTTTTTTTTTTGTGATGTATATGCAAAGAGAATTTCCTGGCCAAAGCTTCATTGATTTGATTGGATGAAACACATCATACATAATACTTCTTCACAGAGTCAGAGTTCACAGGCCTAGGTAAATCATCTCCATCCATCCTAGTTAACAACAGAGCTCCTCCGGAGAATGCTTTCTTCACTACATATGGGCCTTCATAGTTTGGTGCCCACTTGCTTCGGTCTTCACTTGGCAATGGTAAGATTTTTCTCAGTACAAGATCCCCTTCTTTGAATTCTCTTGGTCGGACTTTCCGGTCATATGCTTTGGTCATCCTTCTTTGGTATAGCTGGTGATGACAAATTGCAGTCAACCTCTTCTCATTTATCATGTTTAGCTGCTCATATCTCACTTTAGCCCATTCAGCTTCTTCTAGTTCAGATTCTATTAGTACTCTCAAAGATGGAATTTCTACTTCCAAAGGCATCACTGCCTCCATCCCAAATACTAATGAGTAAGGTGTAGCTCCAGTGGATGTCCTTACTGCTGTACGATATGCATGCAGGGCAAAGGGAAGCATCTCATGCCAATCCTTATAAGTGACTACCATCTTCTGGATAATCTTCTTGATATTCTTGTTCGCAGCTTCAACAGCACCATTCATCTTTGGTCTGTAAGGAGATGAGTTTGAATGTTTAATTTTCCACTTCACACATAATTCTGTGATTATTTTCCCATTAAAGTTCTGGGCATTGTCGGTCACTATCTTCTCAGGTGAACCATACCGACATATCAAATCTTTCTCAATGAAGCGCTTGACCACTTTTTGAGTTACATGAGCATAAGAGCTGGCCTCCACCCACTTTGTGAAGTAATCAATGGCTACCAAGATAAATTGATGCTTATTGCTGGCCTTTGGGTTAATTGGCCCAATCACATCTATTCCCCACATTGCAAATGGCCATGGTGATGTCATATTAAACAGAGGAGCTGGAGGTGCATTTATTTTATCACTATACACCTGACATTTATGGCATTTTCTAACATAATCAATGCAATCTTTCTCCATGGTCATCCAGAAGTATCCATACCGTTGCATTTGTCTAGCCATCATGTGCCCACTTGCATGAGTTGCACAAATTCCTTCGTGAATCTCCTGCAATGCTACCTTAGCTTCGATTTCGTCTAGACATCTTAGTAAAGTTCCATTGAATGATCTTTTATATAGAATTTCTCCATCCAGGTAAAATTCCATGGCTAACCTTCTCAAGGTCTTCATATCTGCTTTAGATGCCCCCAAGGGATATTCTCGATATTGGATAAACCGCTTTATATCATAAAACCATGGGTTCCCATCTATTTCTCCTTCAAGTGAACAGCAATGAGCTGGAAATTTTTTAATCTCAATGTGGATTGGTTGTACCCTGATTCCGTAATCAATTTTGGCCATAGAAGCTAAGGTTGCCAAAGCATCAGCAAACTGGTTTTTGTCTCTTCCCATATGGGTAAAGTCTATCTCATCAAAGCCCTCAGTTAGTTTTGAGAGATATTGTTGATATGGGATCAATTTTTCTTCTTTGGTCTGCCATTCGCCTTTCACTTGACAGATTATTAACATTGAATCCCCATAAACATCAAGCTTCTTTATTTTCATCTCTAAAGCAGCTTCTAACCCAAGGATACAAGCCTCATATTCAGCAGTATTGTTGGTACATTCAAATCGTAGTTTGATTGAGATGGGATATTGCTTCTGGTCAGGTGAGATTATCACAGCCCCTGCTCCATTGCCAGATACATTCACCGCCCCATCAAAATACATAATCCACCAATCATTCTTCTCTTTGTCTTCTTCTACTATCAACACATCCTCATCCGGGAAGTCAAAGTTCAAAGGCTCATAATCTTTGATAGCATTATCTGCCAAATGATCAGCAATTACACTTCCTTTTACGGATTTTCTTGTCTTGTATACAATGTCATACTCGGCCAACATTACTTGCCACCTTGCTATTCGACTTGACAAGTAAGGTTTCTCAAAGATGTATTTAAGAGGATCCAATTTTGAGATCAACCAGGTGGTATAATACAACATATATTGTCGAAGACGCTTCGTGCTCCATACAAGAGCACAACATAACTTCTCAATCATAGTATATCTGGATTCACAATCAGTGAACTTCTTACTCAGATAATAAACGGCTTGCTCCTTTCTTCTAGACTCATCATGTTGTCCCAACACACAACCCATTGCTTCCTCAGTTACTGTCAAATACAAGATCAAAGGTCTTCCAGGCACAGGTGGCACTAACAAAGGTGGATTCTGTAAGTATTGCTTGATTTTATCAAATGCTTCTTGACAATCTTTGTCCCAAGTACCAGGATTCTTTTTCCGAAGCAATCGGAAAATTGGCTCACATGTTGCTGTTAACTGAGATATGAATCGTGCAATGTAATTCAAACGTCCCAAGAAACCCCTTACTTCTTTTTCGGTTTTAGGAGCTGTCATAGCCTGAATTGCTTTCACTTTATCCGGATCGACCTCTATTCCTTTGTTGCTTATCACAAACCCTAGCAACTTTCCAGACTTCACCCCAAATGAGCATTTTGCAGGATTCAATTTCAACTGATACTTCCTTAGTCTATCAAATAATTTTCTTAGAATCTGTACGTGATCTTCTTCATTCGTAGACTTAGCAATCATGTCATCCACATACACTTCAATCTCTTTGTGTATCATATCATGAAAAAGTGTCACCATTGCCCTTTGATATGTGGCTCCCGCATTCTTTAACCCGAATGGCATCACTTTGTAGCAAAATGTTCCCCATGGTGTGATAAAAGTGGTCTTCTCTTTATCTTCTTCAGCCATTTTAATCTGGTTATACCCGGAGAACCCGTCCATGAAGGAATAAGTTGAGCTTCTAGCAGCATTGTCTACCAAGACGTCTATGTGAGGTAAAGGAAAATTATCCTTTGGACTAGCTTTGTTTAGATCCCTGTAGTCCACACATACTCTGATTTTGTCATCCTTCTTTGGTACTACCACTATGTTTGATACCCATTGAGGGTATTTAATGACTTCTAGAAAACCAGCATCCCATTGCTTCTTTATCTCTGCCTTGACCTTGAGTAGAATATCTGGGCGAGTTCTTCTCAATTTCTGCTTGACAGGTTTACATCCTTCTATCAAAGGCACTCTGTGTACTACAATATCAATGTCTAAACCAGGCATATCTGCATAAGACCAGGCAAACACATCCATATACTCTTGTAGTAATGAGGTTAAACTGCATCTTTCTTCTGTAGTAATCAGAGTTCCAATCTTTAACTCTCTTTTATCTTGCTCGGTGCCTACATTTATCACCTCTAATTCTTCTTTTGCAGGTTTCCAAGCACGTTCAGACTGTTCTACCTGTCTAGTAAACTCTTTCATATAATCTTCATTCCATTCTTCTTCATCCATTGCAATCATATCCTCATCAAAGTTTGGCCATTCATTTTCAATGCAATATGTTTGTGGATTTATGGAGGATTCGCTTTCAGAACTCCTGAAAGCGAGAGGTGTTTTTAGTGTAAATGCGTATCTTGTGTCCAAACAAAATAAAAAAGATAACAATAGTTGAAGAAAATGCATGATCTCAATATTATTTGAAAAGCTGACTCAATAATTATGAAAAGACCTTATGTTGACATCTTGGACCAAGATTTCCAACTAGGTACAAAAACACAAAGCAAACTACAAAGCAAAGCACACAAAGTACATAAAAGCGAATATAAGCAGACGCTTATTCATTACTTCTTGAAAACAACTGGGGCTTCTTCAATCTCCCAATTATGGAATACTTCGTCAACCGCAAGCTTTCGCACAAAGGCGTTGGTTGGAACCTCTTCTAGAGAGTGGACAGTTAACTGAGGCAACAATTCATCTTCTTTTGCTGTTTTTGACTTGTCATCAGAATTCCAGCCTTTTCCTTCACCTTCCTCTACATTGTTGATATCCATGAAAGCAAGTTTCTGTCCCAAGACTTCCATCATGCTTTCAGGTTTTATCACATATGCTGACTTTGGGAAAGAAACATGGATGGGTGGGATTACAATGTCTTCTTCTTCTGGCTTTCTTCCTTCCATTCCAGCCAACCTTCTTTCTCGCTTAATCCTAGCAGCTCTCTGGTAATCATCTTTCTTGGGCTTAAAGCCAAGCCCAAACCTCTGATCAGCAGCCTTAATTTTCATTTTGTTGACTCTCTTGAGATTTCCAGCAATTGGATTATTCTGGAATGGTAGCCCATGTTTCAAAAAGCACTTAGCTATCATTCGGGCAGTATCGGAAATCATTGGTCTTCTTAACACCGTGTTCTCTGGTACCCATTCAGTATTCACAACCTCGAAGGCATGGAGATTTCCATCTTTGCAATCTTCTGTTTCAATATAAGGGACCGACACATTCCTCATCATGGACAAGGTTTCTTCTGCCTTAACTTTTACTAGAGTACCATTGATAATGTACTTCAAACATTGGTGTAGAGATGATGTCACAGCCCCAGCGGCATGTATCCATGGCCTTCCCAATAACATGCTATACGAAGGATGGATGTCCATCACTTGTAAGGTTATTAAAAACATCTGAGGCCCTATAAACAATTCAATGTCAATGGCCCCTATCACCTGTCTAGGAGAACCATCATATGCTCTAACTGTTATTGTGCTTGGTCTCATGTAAGTAGCATCAATTGGCATCTCATCTAATATATGCCTTGGTAGCACATTCAACGCTGAACCATTATCCACAAGCACTTTGCCGATCAAATAGTCTTTACATTTCACGGTGATGTACAAAGGCTTGTTATGCCCAGTCCCTTCCGAGTCTATCTCATCTTCTGTGAAGTATAAGTAATTAGAGGCTTGAATTCTTCCCACCAAATGTTCCATTGTATCTTGAGTAATATCCTGTGGCACATATGCTTCATTCAACACCTTTTGCAATGCTCTACGGTGTAACTCAGAACTCAAGATAAGTGACATTAAAGAGATTCTAGCAGGAGTTTTCTTCAATTGATCCACCACACTATACTCACTATGCTTCATCAACTTCAGAAACTCATTAGACTCGTCTTCACTTATAGGCTTGTTCACTTCCATACCTTTAAAAGCATCAACTATCTCTTTTCCTTTGGCTTTCCTCTGCCTTTCTAATTCTTCTGGTGTAAAACACCGACCACTTCGAGTTAAACCACCGATTTCAGGATGAAAGATGGGAGTAGGGTTCTTAATGTTGAAAGAATACCCATAATTGTAAGGCATTGAGCCATAATTTTCACTGTTTGTGCATACAGGCTTGGTCAGGATTAGTTTTGGTGGACCACCCACAGTTGGTTGGAGTCTACAAACTTCCATTTTTGTCTCCTGACGGCCTATCATCCCAACTTCACTACTTTCTTCTTCACTCTCTATCCTTAACATGCCGAAAGTCAGCATCCTTTTCACTTCTTGGTGAAATTCTTCACAATCATCAATGTGATGTCCCACCTTGCCATGAAACTTACAGTAATTATTTTCATTCATCACTGGTTCAAACTCAGATAAATATCCAGACTGTACCAGCATATCATACAGTCTTTCCATAGAAACCTTCAAAACTCTTTCCTTCTTACCCTCCATTCCTACAGCATTCACTCCTCCACTGCTTGTGGCATGATTGGGCAAAGGATTGGAATTTACATTTGGTGAATCATCAAAAGTTATCCATCCAGCTTTTATCAATTGTAGAAGCTTGTTTTTAAATGCATTACAACTTTCAATGTTATGCCCTGCCACGCCAGCATGATACTCGCATTTCAGATCTGGCTTATACCAATTTGGGTATGGAGGTTGCAGTGGGGTTAAGGGAACGGGAGCTACTTGCCCAATACTCAACAACTTCGAGTACATTTCTCCCAAAGGAAGTGGTAATGGTGGCAGTCGTTCTTGGGTTCTTTGAAAATTTCTTCTTGGAGGATTAACGACCTGGTTACTTTGTTGGTCAAGTGGTTGGTTTTGTTGGTTGGTAGGGAAAGGTTTAGTGAAGTTTACACTTGCAACTTGTTGGGTAGGCATTTGGAAGTTATAATGGTGGTAATTTGTTTTCTTACCCTTATACACTCCTTCCACGTTGTTCACCTCAGAATCCTTCTTTTTCCCAATAAAGCCTTTCTTCTCAGTAGGCTCTGTCATTCTCCCCGCTCTTATCGCTTGTTCTATTCTCTCAGCGATAGTTACAGCATCATAGAAATGCTGAGCCGAACTACCCACCAGGTGTTCAAAGTAGGGAGATTTAAAAGTGTTAGAAAAAAGAGTGACCATTTCTTTTTCTAACAAAGAGGGTTGTACATGAGATGCTTTTTCACGCCATCTCAAAGCGTATTCTCTTACAGTCTCTTTGCTGCCCTTTTCCATGACTAACAAGCTTGACCTGTCCGGGGCTACCTCCATGTTGAATTTATACTGCTCCACAAAGGCTTTTACCAAATCTTTCCACTTTCTGATCTTGGTGTTATCCAGCCTTGTATACCAGCTTAATGCCGATCCAGAAAGACTATCTTGAAAGAAATGGATGAGAAGTTTCTCATCATTCACTACTTCAGCCATCTTATTGCAATAAGATTTAAGATGAGTGACTGGGCATTCAGTTCCAGTATACTTGATGAATTCTGGTACCCTAAATTTTCTGGGTACAACTACATTTGGAACTAAACACATTTCTGCAGCATAAACAGGATCATATAAGTCTGCCCCTTCTACTGCCTTCAATCTCTCTTCTAGAGCGGTCAATTTATCATAATCGACATTTTCAGAGAATTTCATCCTTTGTGGGTCATCAGTTGCCAGGTTTACATTAACTGGCACTTGTGCTGGTGGAACATTGGCAGTGAACTGCTGTTCAAATGCAGAGGGATTTGCCCCTAAATTTTGAGGCGGGAATACAAAGGGAGCTGATGGCATAGATATAGATGGAGTTGCAACTGCCGGCTGAGTAGAGGTGCCTTCCCCAGACTTGGATACTAGGGCCTGCTCGAGTAGACTTGTAAGTCGTGCTATATCATTTTTCATGTTCTCCAACTCTCTTTGATAATGAGCCTCCAGGTGTGCCCTTTCTTCGTTCTCCATTATCTTCTTTCGTTGTCGAGTGTAATGAATTTTACAGCCCTTTGGGGGATCTATATTTTAACCTGAGTGAATGCAAGTAAACTAAATGAAATGCACAAATGGATGTAAAATGCCATATGCTTTATGCATGTTTGTTATTGGTTTCAATTTTTTTTATTATTTTTTTTTTACGAGGAATAGACCAGATCAGATTCTCTTAAGAAAGTTCTCACTGAGGACTCCAAACCTACAGGGACTTGAACCGATTTAGGGGAGAAATTTGAAGCCATAAATAAGAATCAAAATAAGCATTTCTCATAAAATTTTCTTTCATTATTTTACAATATTACAATCACAACAGACTCAATCTTTCCAAATCCTTGGACCATCATATGCTGAGATCTCATTAATTCCATCTCTGATCAACCCAAAAAACCGATGGAATTCGTTTCTAGTCATTGGCTCACCGTCTGCTATTTGTTGAGCTATGCCTCTTAATCCTAAAGCATAATTCTTGGCATCATCTGCTTGTACATGATAGCGCATAGCTTCAGAAGCCCAACATTCTGCTTCTCTTTCTGCATTTTCTTTTTCTAATGATAAGGTTTGCTCAATAGAAATCAAATGATCCACCCGCTCATCTAGATTGGTAATTATTATATCTTGACTTCGGCACTGCTCCTGGATTGATTCATTTGTCTCTTCCAACTTCAATACCATTTCCTCAGCTTTTGATGCTCTTCCAATCCATCTCTTCATGCTAACATCTTGCCTCTTCTTATCCTCTGACAAAAGTACATATTTTTCTTGTAGTTGCTGGAACTTAAGTTGTTGTTGTTGTAGTTGAGCTAACAAATCATCCTTCTCTTTTCTTGTGTTAGCCAAAGCTTTTTCTTGAATGATTAGATTAGATTCTAACCTTCTTCTTTTAGCCCCTAACTCTTCCACTTCAGCATTCAAGTTTAGGTTGTAAGATTCTTGTTGGGCGCGGACTTCTTCGTATATGTCTTCAGCAGACTGAATCAAAGACCTCGGTGGCCCTTCAAAAGGAGGAACTCTGTACCCTTTCCCTCTTGTCTTTTGCCATATCGGATACCCTTTAGTTGTTTTTCCTTCTACTCTCTTAGCAGAAGCAACCCTACCAGGATATTTCCATGCCTTCTTCACTGGCTCTAGTAATTTCTTCGAGGTCTTGAAATCTTCATAAAATGTTGCCAACTCAGTAGTCCTTGGAATAAACTGCTCAAATCCAAACTGTCGCAAAACCATGTTGGGACAATAACTAATACAGCAGCGGGCTCCTATCAACGGAACCCATGGGTACTCACCACAGTATGCCAGATAAGAGTTGAAGTAAGAGTATCGACTCCTCCAATGAAACTGAGATTTACTTAAACTTCGAAACATTGATTCCCATGTGGATCTTCCTACTTCATGCAAATGTTTTTCAGCAAAATTCTCCAACTTAGAATAAAGATGCCATGGGGTACCAATCAAACCTGAAATCTTCCCCTCAATCATATGACTCACAGTCCAGACAAACAACAAATGCAAACAACATCTTAAACGACCCCTTCCAGCTTTTCTACAATAATTCAAGGATGAGAAGGTTTCTGCCAATATTGCTGTAGCAGGGTTGATTTTAAGGGTCACCACACTTTTAAAAACATTAACAGCCTCAAAATCGATCATCCCCTCGGCAGATGGGAAGAGAACCAAACCATATATGCCTAGGGCCAAAATTCTCAGTCGAATTTCGTTGCTTTCATCGTGTAGTCTCTTGTTGAATATGGCTTCTAGTATATTCCAAAACCAACCCTGGCTATTTCCTCGTTTAGTCGCCTGTGATTTTGCTAGTTGACCGTCTATCTGAGCAATCCAAGCAAAATTAGAAGGTGCATGCTCTATATGTGTGTAAAAGTACACCTTTTCTGACTTGGGACAATCTAACAGGGAATCATACTCTTCGGTGGTAGGAGTCATATCCACGGTATCAAAAGTGAAGCACCGATATTCTGGATCCCAGAACCCTATCATGGCTTGAAAACAAGCATGTTGGACTCTAATTTTCAGTAAATGTGATAGATCACCATATTGCTTCTGAAAATCGATTTGATCATGAGAGGATAACTTTTCCCAACAATCTAGCAACTGTCCTGTACCAAGTGGCCTGTCATCTAATTTAACATGTTCTGGCAACTGAGACTCAAACTTTGACGGCAAACAATCCCCTTCATCATGTTGGTTCAATTCTGATCTGGTCAAAAATTCCTCAATAGCAATGGTTTTTTCCATCTCACACTTCCTATAAGGATCGGTGGAGATTTAATGAGAATATGAAATGTATATGAACATGTATGTTAATGCATTGATATTTGTTTGTGTCCTAAAAGGTATATCCTCATTGATAGGATCTAGCTCATAAGATTTGGCTCGGTTAATTCTAATCTTAAAGATTTTCTTTGGTTCTTAGATTGCCCGAATTACCCATGGGGTAATCGGCCTCTTAACCTTATACAACATGAGTATGGGAAGAAAATTCCACAATACCCGTTGTATAGGGTGAGTTACAATCCAAGCGAAAGTCCAAATGAGCATCAGTGGACATAAGTCACACTTGCCACCTGAATCTTTCTTTTCTAATCTTAAAAAGGACGAGCTCGGGTCCAGAGCTTTTATGGGTTCACTGTGAAGTGTGTGAATACACAAATAAATAACATGCATGCATGTGTAATTAAAAAAAATGAAATGATTTACAATTGATATTGCATAAAATAAATAGTGCAAATAAAATAAATACTCAAAAAATAAATAGCAATAAAAAAAAAATGAAAAGCACATACAAGCAGTTGGTTCAACCCTATCCCCAGTGGAGTCGCCATTCTGTCGATACACGACGTCGGGCGACGGCTCCGCTCATTTTGTTTATTTAACAAAAAAAGATTTTTTATTATTGGGGGAAATAGATTTTATTGGAGTCGCCATCTAGTAATTTGAGGAAACTAGAAATCCCAAAATAGACACTGGTCCCAAAGATTCGAGTACTGGGTTAGTTATGATTAAGGGAAGGTAGACACCACCCTTAAAACATCCTTTCAAAAGAAAGGTTACCCTTACTTGTGTGTTTTTTATTTGATTTAAATGCTATTATATTTTGAACTTATTTGCAATTTTGTTTTTTTTTTTGTAAATAGTTAACGTCGGTCCCTAAAAATAGGAGACACGTTAAAAAATGACATCAGTCCCTAAAAATAGGAGACTTGTCTAAAATATTGACGTTTAACCCTAAAAAGGAGATTTACGTCTATGTTACCAAAAAAAAAAAAAACTATGGATATAATCCATATTTGGTATTTAAACTTTTGACATCGGTCCTTTTCTAAAAAAGAGACATGTCGACAAACCACGTTCGTAAGAGATGCGTTAAAAAATGACATCAGTTCCTAAAAATAGGAAACTTGTCTAAAATATTGACGTTTAACCCTAAAAAGGAGAAGTACGTCTGAGTTACAAAAAAAAACTACGGACATAATCCATATTTAGTATTTATACTTTTGACATCGGTCCTTTTCTGAAAAAAGAGACGTGTCGACGAACAATATTTGTTTATAAAATAAAAATTATTTTTATATCGTTGAGAAATGGGTATAATCGTATTTGAGATTTAAGCTTTGAACCCATGAACGATAACATGATAGGATGGGTGTTGGACCCGCATAGTTTTTTTATATATTTTATTTTATTTTTATTTAGTATCGAATTCTATTGATAACCAACCAATACATATAAAAAAAAATTAAAAATTAAAAATTAAAAATGCAAATAAATGTTATTATGACAACAAGAACAGCATCCTAGACGAAAATGTGAGAATTCAAAGATAAAGATCCCCTGATGTCCATAAACTAGAAGGATGCAAACATGGAATAGAATTTATCAACGTGAGAACCTAACTTGCTGCAACAAAGTTTGACTCCAGCGTTTGGAAGGTCTTAATCATACAAAAAGGGCTCCTTATTATAAATTTCGTGCTATTGTTTATTCAATTCTCGACTTCTTACGGCTACGAGCTGATCCTCTTCGATTATCAATTCAGCAAACGATTACAAAGATGCATTGAAGACGGCAGAAATTAAATTTGCAGACCCCCTTTTTAGTCCAATACAAGTTCAATACATCCATGACAGGACACACACGCACATGCACATACACACATCTATATCTCATGTCCTGAATGGAGGCTCACCTGGCTGAAGGAGTCGTGGTTGCTGTGATGATGTGGCTGGAGAAGAGTTGGTGGCGCTCCAAGGAGTGGCTGCTGCTCACGTTACAGGAGCTGCCGTAGTCGGTGCTGGAGTTGCTAACGGTTGGAGCTGTTCAAGTCGCCGCTATGACGAGAGAGTCACCACCTCTGATGCTGTTTCAAAGGATTAAAGCTCCTATAAGATGTGGTTGCTGCCTCTGCTGCTACTGTTGAAGTTGCGGTAGCAGGGAAGAAGGAAGATGAAACAGGTCTGCAAAAGAGAGAGAAGGAGTCACGGTGGCTGCTTGGTGGTTGTGCCGACTTCCTATGGTGGAGCTTGTATTTTTGGTGGTGTGTAGGCCGGGTGTGTTGGTATTCTCGCCGGAGAAGGCAGCTGTGGAAGAGGCGGAGAGATAGAAAAAAAATAAATGTGCAGAAACCGGAAGAAAAAAACTGGTTTTTGGCTGAGTTTGGACCCGATTTTTTTTTTTTTTTGGCCATTAAATTCACCTCTATTTATAGGCGGTGGAAGAGGGCAATCTTGTCTATATTGAGGAAAAATTTCAGCCCTTGATTCAGTTGGGAAGGATCCCAACCATTGGCTCAAAGTAGGTATCCTGAGTTGAAAATCTGCAAACAAAAGCTGATTGAGTAGGCCTCTTTAGGCTGTCACCAGTGATAATATATTGTCATTTGGCCCAACCTGATCACATGGGATTGTAGAAACAATGCATAGGATCCGTTTCATATAATATTTGTTAAATTCGGTGGACATTAGGTAGATCAAATGCAGCTGCAAAGCAGTCAACCAGACCAGCTTTTTCAGAGAAAAAACAAAATCTGCAGGCAAAAGCTGATTGAGTAGGCCTCTTTAGGCTGTCACCAGTGATAATATATTGTCATTTGGCCCAACCTGATCACATGGGATTGTAGAAACAATGCATAGGATCCGTTTCATATAAGATTTGTTAAATTCGGTGGACATTAGGTAGATTAAATGCAGCTGCAAAGTAGTCAACTAGACCAGCTTTTTCAGAAAAATAAAGAAGATAATGAACAGTGATTTTTGGTCAAAGTTCATTTCAGTCCTCTCTCTTTCAATTGAGCCCTAATTGACCCTAAACCTTTTTATTTAATGCAATTAACCCCCTCATTAACTTGGTAAAAATTAAATGTGGTCCTTTAAAATTCGGATTTTCTCAATTAAGCCCAAATTAAACTCCCAAACTTAATTCTTCACCAATTAAGGCCCAAATAAAATTAATTTGACCCATTTAAAGTATAATTAAGTCCTTGCACTTAATTAAATCCTTCAATTGGACCCAAATTAATTCTTAAACATAATTAAAATTTAATTCGACCCATGATTAAATCAAATTGGCCCATTAAAAAAAATTAATTATGTCATTGAACTTAATTTTTATGCAAATTCATCCAATAATCATTTAATTTGACCTTGAATTTGCATTTTCTTCATTTTTTTGGCACAATAAGGTACAATTAGGCCTTGAACTTCCTCCAAAATTGCAGCTTGATTCCCCGATTTCCTTTCTCCACATTGTCAGCCTTTATTTTATTTTTTATTTTTTATTTTTGAAAAAGAAATTGATTTTTTTTTTGGATTTTTATAAATAATAATAGAAATAAAATAACATTCAAGAAAATCTTGGTAAGTCCAAAAATTGGGTTACAACAAACTTTATGTCAAAAGCAACGTCTATCGAATATTACCCAATCAACTCATTTATGTCCAAAGCAACGTCATTTAAGGAAAATATTTTTAAATGAAAGTTAAATGAATAATATCTAAGAGATTGAGATTCAACGAAGAATAAATTTTTTATTTTTTAAATAAAAATAATTATTTGTATCAGCTTGCACATGTCTTAATTATTACTAAAGATCTTGAAGTTAATAATTATATAAATATCTAATAACTTTTAAAAAACTTGAATTTATAATTATTAAAAAATACCGATTGCTAGAATTGACAGGAATGAAGAATTCCAAAGCGAAGTTCCCTCCACTGGAGACTAAAACATTAAAACCTGTAATAGACTCATTAAAACTTATGGTGTCTGTGGACAGAAAATTTGGAGAAGAAGGCATTCAAGCAATGAAATGAGAAATATTTTACAGGGATGCATGTTGATGGCTAGTGATCAGCTTATTCTCTAGTAGTGTCGGGATTTTTATTTTGTATTGTCATTTTCAATTGACTAAGCAAGCGCCTTAACTTCTTGGCTCAAAAATCCAATTGGATCTATTTAACTCCACCATTTTAAGGCAAATATTTTTAAATGAAAGTTAAATGGATAATATCTAAGAGATTGAGATTCAACGGAGAATGAAGCTTCTTGATCATTGAGAGATCAGCGGTCTAGTCTAGAGCTTGCACTGAAACTCTCTGATGCATGAGGTTCTGAATACTAGATGGGAATTTGTTGAAATTACATCATGTGAAAAGCCTAGCAGAATATTTATGGACTATAAGGACATGTGCGAGCCTAAAACAGGTCTAGTCATGCCAAATGATTTATATGAATACAATTAATATAACTTTCAATCTAATTGTCCTGCTCAAATTTTGCTAAGAAATTCTACAAGTTCTATTATAAAATTAATATAACTTAAATTAGTAACCACCTCTAGTAGTGTCGGGACTTTTATTTTGTATTGTCATTTTCAATTGACTAAGTAAGCGCCTTAATTTCTTGGCTCAAAAGTTCAGTATCACAAAAAAATAAAATTCAATTGTCTAGTAAGCGTCATTTTAAGGCAAATATTTTTAAATGAAAGTTAAATGGATAATATCTAAGAGATTGAGATTCAACGGAGAATGAAGCTTCTTGATCATTGAGAGATCAGCGGTCTAGTCTAGAGCTTGCACTGAAACTCTCTGATGCATGAGGTTCTGAATACATCATGTGAAAAGCCTAGAAGAATATTTATGGACTATAAGGACTAGTGCGAGTCTAAAACAGGTCTAGTCATGCCAGATGATTTATATGACTAAAATTAATATAACTCTCTTAAATGTCATCAGCCTTACCTACTGATTAAGTGTGTAGCAAAGATAGAGAATTAAGGTTTCTTAAACTTTAAAAAATATAATCCTAAACCGTAGAGAAAGACTGTAAAATCGACCAGTATACTTTTAAAATCAAGTCAAACAAAAATCATGAATATAAGTAGAAAGGAATCTGAAAACAAGTAGAAATAATTAAGAATAATCTGAAATATCATCTTCTAGATCTAATTTGGGCTGACCCCGTAACGTTTGACTCTTCCAGACTTTTTCTTATGCTCGATATGTGTCCCGCGTCTCCTACAACTTCAGCTAGATGGAAAAAGTGTCTAGATTTAGAATTTCTTGTTTGATGTTTTCCTAACTTGCACGTATTGTCCCAAGTATAAATAAGACTGTTCAACAATCTAGAATAGATATAGAGAATTCGTGCAGCCAAAATCAAAGTGAGCTGGTTAGGTTTATGTTTAGTTCTGTATCTCTTTGGTGGAATTCACGGAGTGGTGAGCTATCCTAAACTCTACTCTCTTGGGGCGTGACTGTATTATTGACATTTCTGAGCTTAATCTGTGTTCATTCACTTTAGAGTGGTGATTTCTGTATCTCTCAAGGATTGAACATCATCTGTCCTACATCTATCCATCTCCACCTTTCCATTTCCATCATCTATCCATAATTCCATCCATTTCCATCATCTTTCCCTGGTTAGAATTTCTTTGGCACCAGCCTCTGCGATTTTCCAGTATCATGGTCTAATCAAGCAACATTAAAATGTTATGCAATGCATATTAGCATTTGATACAAGTACATAGAATTCTGAAATAATTTCATGTCCAAGGAAAAGTACCTTGTAAACTGAGCCAAAACCGCCATATCCAAGCTCGTTGGAGAAATCCTCTGTGGCTGCTAATATGATGTCTATGTCGAAGACTGGTACGTATTCACTTGTTGTACTTCTACCAACTTCCTTTCCACTTAGAGAGCCATTGAGGCTTGTAGGGATATTGAAGGGAAATTTGAGTTGTCTGCCCTTGGCTGTGTTTATCGTTGAAAGAACTCAATATTCAGCTTTTAAAAGTACTAACAAGTTCTAATGTTGATTACACACTGCATTTTGCAGACTATCATCTCCTATATGCATAGACTTAAAGTTGGAATTCTTTAGTTCAACTAATTTGGTGTCACTTATATTGGTAACAAAGTTGAAAAAATAATCTCTTACCCGTCTTCTTCCTTTTTATCAACCAGAATGAGAACATAATGACAAAGAAAACCCCAGCAGCTATAGAGAGCACCAATCCGGCTAACATCCCTTTCTTTGAAAGAAAACCTCTAGACTTCTTGTCATATTGAGCTGGGGAAAGAAAGAAATCCACATTAGCTTGATACCAAATCATCAGGATTATCAGTAATTTTGCATATTGCAGAAAGATAGTAGGTGAGTGCAGGGGAGGGCTTCGCCATATTAGAAATGTCTCTGGTACTTCCGTTGTACTTGTACCCGTAGTTTTTATTTCAATGTCTATATTTTTTGTTCTGAAAATCCTCTATCTAAGACATATTGAAGATTAAGCTGTTGTTGAAAAATGCAGCAAAGATATATAATGACAATAAGATTTGAAGGTACCTAACTCAAACGCATCCACACGGACATATAAATCCTGTCCTCCCTCATCGAACACTCTTGTATCAAGCAAATTGCCATACCATGAGAAGCACCCACTCTTACTTGTCACAACTCAACTTGCGTAGGCTGTGCAGGAACAATTCCTCAAGCATTGCTCCATGCAAGCTTTCAGATCCAAATTGTTATCCACACGGGCAGTTGAAGGATCTGGTACCTTCACGTTTTCCACCTTGACGAACCCTTCACCATTGTTGCACATTCCAGTGAGATTCTTCTGGATGCATCCACCTGACCCATCTCTGAGGTACCAATCACTAATTGACTTGGGCTGGTAGCCAGGGAGGCACGTACACTCAAAGTTATAAGCATCATAAGGATCACACTTACCATAAGCTCCACATCGTCCATAATTGTCACACTGGTCAGTAGGTGCAGACCAAAATACATCCCATTTAGCCATTTGTTCATGCCATGTGAACCGTTGGACTGATCTAGGCTCGTCTACAACTAATCGCGAGAAGATTGATCTGTTGCGAACACCCCCACATTATGGTTAACTCATCATCATTATTCACAAAGCTGATGTTGAAGTTAATGCGAACCAGTCCATCTAAGTCCATTGCAGTGACCGGACCTCCACCTTGGAATCTGACCCTCGTACAAGAACAACTGTGGAGACCCATTAGGATTGAGCCGAAAAGACCTACAAGTAGCAGGGTTCAGACCAGTCCTGCCGTCTAAGCCAAGTTTTAAGTTTGGCAGCATAGTATGTGAGAGCAACTACTTAAGAATATAATATGTACTAATCTCAACAACTTTAATTAATTGAATATTGACTAGGATATTTAAAAATAATGATTTAATATAAAATAAGTTTCTTATAATTATAACAACTTTATAATTTTTCATTCAATTTTTTTTGTACCTACCATCTAATCTCCTTACCTCGTCTTGTCCCTCCATGGAAAATGAATGTTTTTGGTCTTCATGCAGGTTCTTGCGCAAGAATATATTGCGATTGGCAGGATTACTGACCTAGTACTGCAAATAGATCTTGTCTAAACATAACTACTTTGTAAATATATTATTTTCAAAAATGAATTTATTACTAATATATATATATATATATATATTATGATAACAATCATGTTGTTTTTTTTTGTATGTTTGTATCTTGTAGGAATTTAAGTAAAATAAAAGATATTTAAAATCTCATTAGCTTTGATAAAATTAAATTGTTGAATAAGTAGATTTGTGAAGAGCATAGCATTTTTAATAAAGAGAATTTAATTTGAAAGATTATTGAGGTGAGGTATCCTTATCTACATTGTGGTTAATTAAAGAATAACTACACTACTTGCTTCCATATGCTTAGAAATATAATAAATAATATTTCACAACCATGATACTTCTACTAGGATCCACTTGGTATAACAATATGGTGTGATTGAAATTGTATTTTATTTTTATTAAAGTTTTACAAATATTTAGTTAATTAACATACATTATAATTAATTTTTCTTGAATTCCACTTTAAACCTAATTTTTAAAATATGATCGTAAAAGCTATCATAATATTAATACAAATTAATAGTAACAAATAAAAGTAGAACGTCAGATATATGTAAGCCTCTACCGAGGTCCAAGCATGGTGATAGTCACTTCATTTATAGAATGTGATCCTTCACTTGTTAATGGATCTCCACTATAGTAACTCTCCTTCATAATAAACGCAGGTTGCTTGGGAGATGGAAGAGTTGTGTCATTACTCAACATGAAAACAGCATTAGACATTGATGGTCGGTCCATCGCAGATTCTTGCACACATAAAAGACCAATTTGGATGCACCTTAAGACTTGATCTTCAGGATACGAGTCGCCCATCAATGTATCCACTAGTTCCAGGGCCCTGCCTTCTCTCCATAGATCCCAAACCTAAAGAAATTTCATATCAATATGCTATGTTGGAGTTGAAATTTTAAAATCGGCAATATATGTGATCTTATTACTTACATATCCAACCAAGTTCGAAGAGTTACTTTCATCATAAAAATGGCTGTTTTTTCTCCCAGTGATGACCTCTAATAGCAAAACCCCGAAACTATATACATCAGATTTTACTGAAAATAAGCCTTGCATTGCATATTCTGGTGACATATAACCACTGTAATAACATAGGAAAAGAAGAGCTTAATAAAGTCAGCTATTCAGAAAAATATAAATAAAAATTATGGTGGGATTTTAAAAATAATTTTATATTATTTTCTAACATTTAAAAGTTGTATAAGTTCTTAATTTTATTAATTTAATTAGATAAAATAATTAAAATTCTAATATTATGTCGAAAAACTAATTTATCTAAAAAACTTAAATTATTAGTTAAAATTCTAAAATAATCTTATATTATTTTCTAATATAATTCATTAAATATATAAGGATAAACTTACTACGTTCCAACAACACGGTTTGTGTTGGCTTCAATTTGGTCTACTCCAAATATTCTAGCCATGCCGAAATCTGAAATTTTAGGGTTCATTGAGGCATCTAGTAGAACATTGCTTGCCTTAAGATCTCTGTGGATGATTCGTAATCTGGAGTCCTGATGAAGATACAAAATTCCTCGAGCAATCCCACAAATAATGTTGTGGCGAGTAGACCAATCTAACTGTGACCTTCTTGGTTCATCTGTACCCAAAAAAGCATAAATCTCATCAAATCAATGCAGGCTTGTATTCATTTTTCAAGTTCTATAGAATGAGAAAAACTGAAAAATCCACAATATAGGGACAATTTGACAGAATGATGATGACATACTGAAAATAAAAGAGTCCAGACTTTTGTTTGGCAAGTACTCATAGATCAACATCTTCTCTCTTCCTTGGATGCAACAACCTAATATCCTTACAAGATTCCTGTGCTGAAGTTTTGCAATGAGCTCGACTTCATTTCTGAACTCATTAATCCCTTGTCCAGAATACTTTGCTAGTCTTTTGACCGCAATTTCCTTTCCATCATGCAGCAGACCCTGAAAATCGCAATCCAAATTCATCAATCTCATAGTTCAACATGTAAACTGAAGTGATGCTATGTGTTTGAGGGACTTCAAGGCAGGCTAGGCTACCTTATACACTGAGCCAAAACCACCCTCTCCAAGCTTGTTGGCATCTGAGAAATTATTTGTTGCCGCAGCTATGACACTAAGATCAAAAAGTGGTAAATCTGAACTTGTTGTACCTTCCTCAAATTCCTTAATTGGTAAGTCTCTCGAGCAATTTGACCTTGAAGTTGATAGCGGAAATTCGTTTCTTCTTTTCCTGTCCCTGGCTGTCATCAACATGCAAACTTATTTCTAGCTGGTAAAACTTCTAACTCAAGGTATCTTTTTTTGAGCTCAAGACTCTCTGAGAAATATTGCATTTTTACTGACTCAACACCCTGAGTTTAATAATGTTACGAAAAATATATTGCTCAGGAGCAACATTTGAAGGGAATTTGCTTACCTTTTCTCCTTTTCTTTACAAACCAACACACAAGGAAGATGATCAGAAACAATGTCACAACAACAGACACTATCAGGATTGCTTTAATTCCTTTATTGGCAAGAGGTCCTGACTTTTCATATTTAGCTGAAATTGAAAATATAAGAAATGTTTAGTGATAAGAGTTGAAAATTAAATCTTTCAAGCTGTTGATTTGGAATTATTCAGTACTATAAATTTATATTTAATTACTCTCTATTCTATTTTATTTTTTTTCATATAATTGAATACCATATAAATGTGAGAAATTAAAAAACAAAGAGTAAACTACAAGTATTAAATAATTTTCATCACCTAATTTGCTCGCCCCAAAAACTTTATTTACTATGATTTGTTGTTTCTATCTCCTTCGTAGGATCATACGAGCTTGAGACTTAAGTAAACTAAATTTAATTTTTAAGTTTGTCTGAGTAGATGAGACTGGACTATACTATATATACAAGACAAGAAATTATGATAAACATGGTCGCCGATGCGGTGCATGGATCTTGAAGACAAGTACAATTAGTGGGAAACGAGCCACTTGACTTGCTTTGCCATGGTCAAATTATTTTTTTTGATGCAAAAACACGAATATATAGACGTTTGAAACATATTTATGATATAATTTTTTTTTTAATTGTAAATTAAAAAACTGATGTATATATATATTTAATTAAATAAATTAAGAATTATTTATGATAATAAACACAAAAAATAAACAAATCATTAATGAAAACTAAAAATTGAACTGAAAATTTAAAAAATGAAAAAAGATAAAGATATTAATCTTATATTAGAGTCCATGAACTTCATCATGTTTAATAATTTTATTTCTTAAAATTAATTTTTTATTTTATCAAACGATAATAAAAATAAATGTATATTTGAAAGTGATTGAATAAGATCTAAGAAAAAAAAAGAGAGACTTTGTAGGGTTACACAAAAAAAAATACTAATATTGAAAAAATGTTATAATTTTATTTTAAAACTAAGCAAAATATCAAAAAATATTTAATCAAAGACTAAATTAAAAAATTTAAAATATAGATGTAATTCAAGATATCTGATATTGAAACATGGACTATAAATCTAGTTGCTTCAACGAATTTGTTTCTTTGAACTGATTTTTTTTTTAACAATAATAAAAGTAAACAGGTATATAAAAATAATTGAATAAAACTAAAATATATATATTTTATAAGGTTGCACAAAAAAAACACTTACTAATATCAGAAAAAAAAATTATAATTTTATTCGAATACCAAGTAAAAATTAAATAATATTTTATTACAAAACATCACAAATATTTATTTAATTAATCTCAATTAAACCGAATGGTCATATCCCACACATACATTGGATTAATCTATTGTAATTAATTTATATTTAAATAAAAAGAAACTAAAGCTAAAGAAAGACGCCTAGTCTATTAAGAGAAAAGGCAACACACGCAGGCATACATGGCCAGGCCTGTGTTCTTGCCTATTTCTTTTTTCTTTTTAGCTGGTAATTTGTTTTTTTAAAGCCAAACGACGCAAGTTTTCAATCAACAAACAGGTAGTCAAAAAATCATGCTGGTGTTTTTTTTTTTACTAAAAAATGTAATTTTCAACTAATTTTCATTTAAAAAAACATAATAAATATCTCTATGATATCAATAAACTAACTAATAAACTAGATTTAATTTTTAAGTTTATCTGAGTACACGAGACGTACTGGACGATACTATACAAGACAAGAATGTTTTATAATATAAAGCAAGACAAAATATATGGCAAAGAGAGAAGTATTGTAATAACAATAATAGTATAAAGAGAGAAGAGGAATGGTGTCAAGAAAGAAAAGGGAGTAGAAATCAGAAAATATATCGCTAAATTATAAATTACCCCCCAACTCTAGTGAAAAAAAAAAAACAAATACAATTGAACTAATTTTTTTCTTAAAAAAACTTTTGCTCTCTAAACAATATAACTTTTTGAATGTGCCCTTTTTGTTAGGATGTTGTTGAGAAATTGAGGAAAAACTTAGGAACATGTTTACTAGCAGAGAAAGAGAGGAACTGATCAGAGATTATTAAGAGCTTTTCTGTCTAATCTTCTTAAAAAATCATATTAGAAAAGATTTAGTCATCCAACCCTTTTTATTTGAAATAAAATAAACGACACAGTCATTTAAAAATTTCAAAATCTAGTTATTGATGTGGCTAGAAAAATAAGGTTATTTGTTTTTTTAATGCGAGTTTCCAACCAACAAATAGATAATTGAAAAATCAAGCTGGTTTTTTTTTTACTTAAAAATATGATTTTCAACCAATTTTCACTTACAAAAAAATAATAAACATCCCTATCAATAAACCAACTACTCCACTCAAAACGCCGAAAAGCTTGTCAAAAATACAAAATCAAATTGAAAGAAAAAATTATCTGAACCCAATCTAATTCTTTAAGTAAAATAAAGGGAAAAATACACATAAATGAAACTCTCATAATCTAATAAAACTCAGTTTTTTTTTTACTTAAAAATATGATTTTCAACCAATTTTCACTTACAAAAAAAATAATAAACATCCCTATCAATAAACCAACTACTCCACTCAAAACGCCGAAAAGCTTGTCAAAAATACAAAATCAAATTGAAAGAAAAAATTATCTGAACCCAATCTAATTCTTTAAGTAAAATAAAGGGAAAAATACACATAAATGAAACTCTCATAATCTAATAAAACTCTTTGACATAAAACATCATCTTTTTAGTGGCTGAAATATAACTAACAAACAACTTTTTTTTTTGGTTGTTTTCCAACAACTTTCTTTCTTATCTCTCAAAACTAGGGATTTAAAAATAATAAAAATAGAGTTTTTTATTAAAACGAAATCATAAGAAAATAAAGGGACTATAATTCAAATAAAAAAGGTATAGGTACCTAAACACACTTACTTGTGCGAGTTTCAATCCAAACATGTAATTTTTTCTTATTTTATACTTTGGCCTCCATCTTTCAACTGTGTTTCTCCATAACAAATTATAAGAAATTGGTAGTTAAGTTTTCCACAAAGAGAAAAAAAAATTAATGATTAGAAAAGAAATTCACAATGGATTACTGTGAAAAAGGTTTTAGTATATTTTTTATTTTTTAATATATATTCTTAGAAGGAAAGTTAAAAAATGTTTTAGTCATTTCTATGAGCAGCAATATAGGCATGTTTGTGACAAAACTACTCGATTCATTATACTAGTAAATAATAATATGATCACTTAATCAAAACAATCAATTCCGAGTTCATTGAGTTGATGAAAATTAATTGAATAATCAATGGATTTCGTGTCAACACTTTTATTGACCTACCGACCTTATCAAACATTCTATTCATAAATTACGTGCTGATTAATAAAAAAACATTGCTCAGGAAGCTATCTTTCATATAATTGGAGAAACATTTTTACAATTAGTTTATTACTTCTATGCCATCAATCCTAGTTTATTTGTGCACTTAAGCTTAATGGAATCATTTTTACAATTAGTCAATTACTTCTAATAAATTATAAGCAAAATGATTACTTGTGATTTATCAGGTCTATGAGATTTCTTCAAGAATCAAAACGTGTGGCATAGCAAGTGAACAAAGGAAAAGTAAACAAGTTAGTAGTAGAATTGGACATGTACCTAATTCAGCTCTATCCACACGGATGTAAATCTCTTGCCCCACATCTGAAAACGTTCTTGTATCCACCAGATCACCATACCATCTCAAGCACCCAAGTCCTCTTTCGTCAGCACTAGCATAAGCTGTACAAGAACAATTCCTCAAGCACTCTTGCTCACATTCTTTCAATCTCAAATTCATGTTCGCACTCGCCATTGATGTATCCGGCACCTTCACTGGAGCCAACTTGACGAACCCTTCTCCGCCGCGACACGTGGACACATTAGGTTTCCTGACACAACCTCTTGACCCGTCTCTTAGGTACCATTCTTGGGATGACTTGGGTTCGAATCCGGGTAGACATTTGCATATGAAATTATTTGCTTGATATGGGTCACAGTTACTATTTGGACCACATTGGCCATATGTGTCACATGGTTCTTTTGGGGCGGACCAAATTCCGATCCATTTTTTATCACGATCGTTCCACGACAGCCGCTGCACTACTCCTGATTCGTTCACCACCATTCTTGAAATGACGGAGGGATTATTCATAGTATAGAATATAGATACCTCATCAACGCTGTTAACGAAAGTAACATTGAAGATGTAGGTAGGGGTCATTTCGGGTACTCCGCTCCATCTTAGTCCAGTCCATGGTCCGCCACGCCACCATGGGATTTGACCCTTGTATAGGAACAACTGGGGAAACCCACTTGGATCAATACCATAGAAAATGGTTCCGGTTCCCGGGTCATCTTTGGACTTCCAAGATGACAGAGACCGGTTCAAACCGATTTTCAGGTCCGGCCCAAGCTTCATACCAGGAAGCAGAGTATCTGTACCATGATCAAAACTCTGCCACAAGATCCCTTTGCTATCCTGTTGAACCAAGACCAAGTTTCCTGAATCCAGGAGCTGAGCCGTGCAATTTGTCATTGATATTGAGGCTGGAACATTTGAAGACCAAACAGGAACACTACTTCGGTTATTTTCATGAATTACAAGGTTACCTTGTTTGTTGATAGCTAGGACTCCGGAGGTACCATTGATAGGATTATCTCTATTTGCCACCCATACAACAGTTCGTTCTGAAACCTTACGGTACCAAATTCCCACATAACGACGAGTAGAATCGATGCCTAAGCTAAAGAACCCGAGTTCATAGCTTTGTCCACTAGAGACCAGAACATCTCCATCTTTGATTGATTGGTTTGGAGCTATGATGTCAATAGATAAGCAAGAAGGAAAAACAAGGAAGAGAAACACTGTACTCAAGAACCTTTCTATGGGATTCATAATTTGTTTCAATGATTGTGTGTTGGTGGGGTGAGTAGATGACTTGGTAGTGCAGTTGGGGTTTTAATGAGTGGGGCCAAAAAGCCACCTACTAAAGCTTCATAAAATTTTTCTTGATCGATTATTAGGGTTGCTCAGTGGAGCCAGCCATGTTTTAAATGATCACTTGAAAGGCCTCAAGTGTTTAGTTTATGGTGAGATTTTTTTTTGGTCCCAAGTTTGCACAACTCTTGTGAGCTCATTGCGGATTAAAAGAAATATCTTGTCAATTTTTAGTTTGTTAAATCAACGTCATTTAGTATCACAAAAGTGTCGGCATTTTCAATTGACTAGTAAGCGCTTTAATTTCTTGGCTCAAAAGTTCAGTATCACAAAAACTAACAAAAATAATCCAATTGGATCTCCCATCTATCGAATACTACCCAATCAACTCATTTATATCAAAATCAACGTTATTTAAGGCAAATATTTTTAAATGAAAGTTAAATGAATAATATCTCAGAGATTGAGATTCAACGTAGAATGAATTTTTTTTTTTTTTAATAAAACTGGGTGTTTACATCAACTTTCATGTACCTTAATTATTACTACAGATTTTAAAATTAACAATTATATAAATTTTAATACTCTTAAAAAATCTTAAATTTATAATTATTAAAAAATAAATACAAGTTCTCTTTAGTGATTTCTTAATATTGAAAATAAAAGTTCAAATAGCCCGAGATTCTGAATACATAGATGTGGATTTGTTGAAACTACATCATGTGAAAAGTCTAGCAGAATATGATTAGTGCATGTCTAAAACAGGTCTAGTAATGCCAAATTATTTATATGACTAAAACTAATATAACTTTCGATCTAATTATCATGCTCACCACGTTATTTGCTTTTTAATTTAATTTTTTCAGAGAGATTAAAAATTAAATATTAATCTTGATTAAAGAAATGATTTATCAACTTGTAAAAAAATCAGGAACTATAATGCAATGCTCACCATTTCCCTTCTCAGACTCCACCATCTCCACCATAACCAAACCAGTGATATCAAACCACCACGACAGCTTCTTCTTCTTCATCTTTCTTCAAAAACCCAAGAACAACACCACAGCATCATAACCCTCATCATCTTCAGAGAGCCAAACCAGAACCCCTCTTTCTCTTAGTTCCTCCCATCGTAGTCTCCCAACGCCTCTCACAAGAACCAGTAGCTCACCCACTGCGACCTCTCCCTCCATCGCACCTTCAACCGACTGAACCAGCACGAACTCACTCAATGTGAAACCACCACGAACTCACTCAATGTGAAACCACCACCAATAGTGACCTAACACCAAGCCTCCTCACTCGGTCATCACAAGAAGACCCACCAGTCAATACCCATAAAACCACCATAGACCCTTTAAAGAAAAGAAAATTATAACCAAAGATAGCCTCCCTTTTCTCCTCTCCAAAACAATCACCGACCAACACAAGGCAAGGCACTCTTCACGGCAGATCCACAACAACCCAACAATAACAATCAGAAGAGAGAATAAGAAATTACAGTAGAGAGAGAGAGAGGTAGATCTAAAAAACTACAAATAAATAAAAACTGCTGTCTAGTGTTGATTTCTTTGTCTTGCAGGTAGCGGTGATACTCACCGCCGGTGAGGAAAGGAAGAGGTTAAAGATTCGCTTCAGATCCACCAACTTTTTCTCTTCAATCGAAGACGACGCGTGAAGCCAAGCGCTGACAGTGACGGTGGTGCTTGGCTGACACTCTTCACTGCTTTTGTATGAAGAGTTGTAAAGAAATGCTCATGAAACTAGTTTGCAATAATGAGTGGACAGCCCCTTAAGCAGTTCAATGGAGTTTATTTTATTGTGGGAGTACTAGTTGCTAATAAATTTAATAAATGGAATTGTTTAGTTTTCTATCCTAAGTAGAAAATCATTTTAGCAGGTGAGGTAACCTGAAAAAATGCTCTCCGAAAACTAGATTGTCAGGACAACATTTTTTTTCTTCTATGTAATGCCTGTTAGAGAAAATTTATTATAAGAGACTGGGATTTTAGCTGTAACTTCATTTACAGAACAAGCTTCTCTTCTAGACATTGCTGGCAAGTCTTGTCCACTGCGTGTTCGTAAAACAAATGCTGGCTTCTTAGGAGAAGTAAGAGTGATCTCATTACCTAACATGAACACAACTTCTAACATTGTAGGTCGATCATCTGGAAATTCTTGAACACACAGTAACCCAATCTGAATGCATCTCAGAACTTCATGAGGAGGGCATGACTGTTCCAGCATTGGATCAACTATGTCTACTGCCTTTTCTTCTCTCCATAAGTCCCATACCTGAAACAAGTAAGAAGATAATCGAGAAAAGAAAGAGGAAGACAATCACCTAAGATATTACCAGGAAATTTATCGATCCACTTACATGTCCGATAAGATTCAGCCAGGGTTCTTTCTCACCGTAGTCGCTATTTTTCCTGCCACTTATGATCTCCAGTATTAAGACACCATAGCTGAAGACATCTGACTTTATCGAATACTGTCCGTGAATTGCGTACTCAGGTGACATGTAGCCGCTACAATCATAGAAGACGAAGCTTGTTGGTATTTGATCATGATGGATCACTGGAGAAAGGAAAGAATCAGGTGACTTACTATGTTCCGACCACACGAGTGGTTTTTCCTTGGACTTGGTCTTCCATAAACATTCTTGCCATACCGAAATCTGAAATTTTTGGGTTCATTGCAGCATCTAGTAGAATATTGCTGGCTTTGAGATCCCTGTGGATAATTTTTAGTCTTGAATCTTGATGAAGGTATAAAACCCCTCGAGCAATCCCGGAAACAATTTCAAAACGCTTTCTCCAATCCAATAGCACCCTTTTTGTCTCGTCTGCACTTAAACATTAAAGGTTTGCCCAGAAATCATTTGTTTGATTTGATCAAAGTGAAGCTGCATAATCAGGGGACTCTTCCCTTTGAACACAGACACAAAAATGGATGAAGAGAGCCATACCAAAGATGAAAAAATCCAAGCTTTTGTTTGGTAAATACTCATATATCAGCATCTTTTCCTCTTCATGAATGCAACAACCAAAAAGCTTGACAAGATTTCTGTGCTGGAGTTTAGATATCAACCTTACTTCATGCATAAACTCCTTCATCCCTTGCCCTGAAGTTTTAGATAATCTCTTAACTGCAATTTCCTGTCCATTGCCTAGCTTGCCCTGAAATTACATTCCATGTTTAACTCACAAGTTAATACACAACTTAAGCTAATCACATTCTGCCAAAGTTGGTCTGATGCGGGAGAATTCCTAGTAAATCCCATAGTTACATCCATTAATAAATTTGGACTGGATGATTTTGAACAAAGCCTAAAAGAGCCTGATCTTAACCCAAAGAAATCAACAAAGCCAAAAATGCTCGCAACAGGGCCAGATTTCAGTTTCAAATTCAAACGTATAACTGCATCAACACAAAGAGAAATACTGAGCAAGCCATGTATCCCTAGAAAGATATACGTGTCTAGTTTCAAACACATCAAACAGTGAAAGATTCGGAGCTTTCTAGCAAGAGTTATGGTTGTTTTACTGACAAGGGTGCATGCTGTCAACAGAACCGTGATCTTTCTACGATATTTTAACAGCATGCAATGCCGCGCCTGTTTTTGTCAATAAACATTCAATGAAGCCTTGACAATATTCCCTCCAACTCTCTTAAATGTCATCAGCCTTACCTACTGATTAAGTGTGTAGCAAAGATAGAGAATTAAGGTTTCTTAAACTTTAAAAAAATATAATCCTAAACCGTAGAGAAAGACTGTAAAATCGATCAGTATACTTTTAAAATCAAGTCAAACAAAAATCATGAATATAAGTAGAAAGGAATCTGAAAACAAGTAGAAATAATTAAGAATAATCTGAAATATCATCTTCTAGATCTAATTTGGGCTGACCCCGTAACGTTTGACTCTTCCAGACTTTTTCTTATGCTCGATATGTGTCCCGCGTCTCCTACAACTTCAGCTAGATGGAAAAGGTGTCTAGATTTAGAATTTCTTGTTTGATGTTTTCCTAACTTGCACGTATTGTCCCAAGTATAAATAAGAGTGTTCAACAATCTAGAATAGATATAGAGAATTGGTGCAGCCAAAATCAAAGTGAGCTGGTTAGGTTTATGTTTAGTTCTGTATCTCTTTGGTGGAATTCACGGAGTGGTGAGCTATCCTAAACTCTAATCTCTTTGGGGCGTGACTGTATTATTGACAATTGTGAGTTTAATCTTTGTTCATTCACTTTAGAGTGGTGATTTCAGTATCTCTAACGGATTGAACATCATCTGTCCTACATCTATCCATCTCCACCTTTCCATTTCCATCATCTATCCATAATTCCATCCATTTCTATCATCTTCCCTGGTTAGAATTTCTTTGGCACCAGCCTCTGCGATTTTCCGGTATCATGGTCTAATCATGCTACATTAAAATTTTATTCAATGAATATTAACATTTGATACAAGTACATAGAATTCTGAAATAATTTCATGTCCAAGGAAAAGTACCTTGTAAACTGAGCCAAAACCGCCATATCCAAGCTCGTTGGAGAAATTCTCTGTGGCTGCTAATATGATGTCTATGTCTAAGACTGGTACGTATTCACTTGTTGTACTTCTACCAACTTCCATTCCACTTAGAGAGACATTGAGGCTTGTAGGGATATTGAAGGGAAATTTGAGTTGTCTGCCCTTGGCTGTGTTTATCGTTGAAAGAACTCAATATTCAGCTTTTAAAAGTACTAACAAGTTCTAATGTTGATTACACACTGCATTTTGCAGACTATCATCTCCTATATGCATAGACTTAAAGTTGGAATTCTTTAGTTCAACTAATTTGGTGTCACTTATATTGGTAACAAAGTTGAAAAAATAATCTCTTACCCGTCTTCTTCCTTTTTATCAACCAGAATGAGAACATAATGACAAAGAAAACCCCAGCAGCTATAGAGAGCACCAATCCGGCTAACATCCCTTTCTTTGAAAGAAAACCTCTAGACTTCTTGTCATATTGAGCTGGGGAAAGAAAGAAATCCACATTAGCTTGATACCAAATCATCAGGATTATCAGTAATTTTGCATATTGCAGAAAGATAGTAGGTGAGTGCAGGGGAGGGCTTCGCCATATTAGAAATGTCTCTGGTACTTCCGTTGTACTTGTACCCGTAGTTTTTATTTCAATGTCTATATTTTTTGTTCTGAAAATCCTCTATCTAAGACATATTGAAGATTAAGCTGTTGTTGAAAAATGCAGCAAAGATATATAATGACAATAAGATTTGAAGGTACCTAACTCAAACGCATCCACACGGACATATAAATCCTGTCCTCCCTCATCGAACACTCTTGTATCAAGCAAATTGCCATACCATGAGAAGCACCCACTCTTACTTGTCACAACTCAACTTGCGTAGGCTGTGCAGGAACAATTCCTCAAGCATTGCTCCATGCAAGCTTTCAGATCCAAATTGTTATCCACACGGGCAGTTGAAGGATCTGGTACCTTCACGTTTTCCACCTTGACGAACCCTTCACCATTGTTGCACATTCCAGTGAGATTCTTCTGGATGCATCCACCTGACCCATCTCTGAGGTACCAATCACTAATTGACTTGGGCTGGTAGCCAGGGAGGCACGTACACTCAAAGTTATAAGCATCATAAGGATCACACTTACCATAAGCTCCACATCGTCCATAATTGTCACACTGGTCAGTAGGTGCAGACCAAAATACATCCCATTTAGCCATTTGTTCATGCCATGTGAACCGTTGGACTGATCTAGGCTCGTCTACAACTAATCGCGAGAAGATTGATCTGTTGCGAACACCCCCACATTATGGTTAACTCATCATCATTATTCACAAAGCTGATGTTGAAGTTAATGCGAACCAGTCCATCTAAGTCCATTGCAGTGACCGGACCTCCACCTTGGAATCTGACCCTCGTACAAAAACAACTGTGGAGACCCATTAGGATTGAGCCGAAAAGACCTACAAGTAGCAGGGTCGTCAGGAGATTTCCAGGCTGTCAGGAACCGGTTCAGACCAGTCCTGCCGTCTAAGCCAAGTTTTAAGTTTGGCAGCATAGTATGTGAGAGCAACTACAACTTTAATTAATTGAATATTGACTAGGATATTTAAAAATAATGATTTAATATAAAATAAATTTCTTATAATTATAACAACTTTATAATTTTTCTTTCAATTTTTCTTGTACCTACCATCTAATCTCCTTACCTCGTCTTGTCCCTCCATGGAAAATGAATGTTTTTGGTCTTCATGCAGGTTATTGCGCAAGAATATATTGCGATTGGCAGGATTACTGACCTAGTACTGCAAATAGATCTTGTCTAAACATAACTACTTTGTAAATATATTATTTTCAAAAATGAATTTATTACTAATATATATATATATATATATTATGATAACAATCATGTTGTTGTTTTTTTTTGTATGTTTGTATCTTGTAGGAATTTAAGTAAAATAAAAGATATTTAAAATCTCATTAGCTTTGATAAAATTAAATTGTTGAATAAGTAGATTTGTGAAGAGCATAGCATTTTTAATAAAGAGAATTTAATTTGAAAGATTATTGAGGTGAGGTATCCTTATCTACATTGTGGTTAATTAAAGAATAACTACACTACTTGCTTCCATATGCTTAGAAATATAATAAATAATATTTCACAACCATGATACTTCTACTAGGATCCACTAGGTATAACAATATGGTGTGATTGAAATTGTATTTTATTTTTATTAAAGTGTTACAAATATTTAGTTAATTAACATACATTATAATTATTTTTTCTTGAATTCCACTTTAAACCTAATTTTTAAAATATTATCGTAAAAGCTATCATAATATTAATACAAATTAATATTAACAAATAAAAGTAGAACGTCAGATATATGTAAGCCTCTACCGAGGTCCAAGCATGGTGATAGTCACTTCATTTATAGAATGTGATCCTTCACTTGTTAATGGATCTCCACTATAGTAACTCTCCTTCATAATAAACGCAGGTTGCTTTGGAGATGGAAGAGTTGTGTCATTACTCAACATGAAAACAACATTAGACATTGATGGTCGGTCCATCGCAGATTCTTGCACACATAAAAGACCAATTTGGATGCACCTTAAGACTTGATCTTCAGGATACGAGTCGCCCATCAATGTATCCACTAGTTCCAGGGCCCTGCCTTCTCTCCATAGATCCCAAACCTAAAGAAATTTCATATCAATATGCTATGTTGGAGTTGAAATTTTAAAATCGGCAATATATGTGATCTTATTACTTACATATCCAACCAAGTTCGAAGAGTTACTTTCATCATAAAAATGGCTGTTTTTTCTCCCAGTGATGACCTCTAATAGCAAAACCCCGAAACTATATACATCAGATTTTACTGAAAATAAGCCTTGCATTGCATATTCTGGTGACATATAACCACTGTAATAACATAGGAAAAGAAGAGCTTAATAAAGTCAGCTATTCAGAAAAATATAAATAAAAATTATGGTGGGATTTTAAAAATAATTTTATATTATTTTCTAACATTTAAAAGTTGTATAAGTTCTTAATTTTATTAATTTAATTAGATAAAATAATTAAAATTCTAATATTATGTCGAAAAACTAATTTATCTAAAAAACTTAAATTATTAGTTAAAATTCTAAAAATAATCTTATATTATTTTCTAATATAATTCATTAAATATATAAGGATAAACTTACTACGTTCCAACAACACGGTTTGTGTTGGCTTCAATTTGGTCTACTCCAAATATTCTAGCCATGCCGAAATCTGAAATTTTAGGGTTCATTGAGGCATCTAGTAGAACATTGCTTGCCTTAAGATCTCTGTGGATGATTCGTAATCTGGAGTCCTGATGAAGATACAAAATTCCTCGAGCAATCCCACAAATAATGTTGTGGCGAGTAGACCAATCTAACTGTGACCTTCTTGGTTCATCTGTACCCAAAAAAGCATAAATCTCATCAAATCAATGCAGGCTTGTATTCATTTTTCAAGTTCTATAGAATGAGAAAAACTGAAAAATCCACAATATAGGGACAATTTGACAGAATGATGATGACATACTGAAAATAAAAGAGTCCAGACTTTTGTTTGGCAAGTACTCATAGATCAACATCTTCTCTCTTCCTTGGATGCAACAACCTAATATCCTTACAAGATTCCTGTGCTGAAGTTTTGCAATGAGCTCGACTTCATTTCTGAACTCATTAATCCCTTGTCCAGAATACTTTGCTAGTCTTTTGACCGCAATTTCCTTCCCATCATGCAGCAGACCCTGAAAATCGCAATCCAAATTCATCAATGTCATAGTTCAACATGTAAATGCTATGTGTTTGAGGGACTTCAAGGCAGGCTAGGCTACCTTATACACTGAGCCAAAACCACCCCCTCCAAGCTTGTTGGCATCTGAGAAATTATTTGTTGCCGCAGCCATGACACTAAGATCAAAAAGTGGTAAATCTGAACTTGTTGTACCTTCCTCAAATTCCTTATTTGGTAAGTCTCTCGAGCAATTTGACCTTGAAGTTGATAGCGGAAATTCGTTTCTTCTTTTCCTGTCCCTGGCTGTCATCAACATGCAAACTTATTTCTAGCTGGTAAAAATTAGAACTCAAGGTATCTTTTTTTGAGCTCAAGACTATCACGAAAAATATATTGCTCAGGAGCAACATTTGAAGGGAATTTGCTTACCTTTTATCCTTTTCTTTACAAACCAACACACAAGGAAGATGATCAGAAACAATGTCACAACAACAGGCACTATCAGGATTGCTTTAATTCCTTTATTGGCAAGAGGTCCTGACTTTTCATATTTAGCTGAAATTGAAAATATAAGAAATGTTTAGTGATAAGAGTTGAAAATTAAATCTTTCAAGCTGTTGATTTGGAATTGTTCAGTACTATAAATTTATATTTAATTACTCTCTATTCTATTTTATTTTTTTCATATAATTGAATACCATATAAATGTGAGAAATTAAAAAACAAAGAGTAAACTACAAGTATTGAATAATTTTCATCACCTAATTTGCTCGCCCCAAAAACTTTTTTTACTATGATTTGTTGTTTCTATCTCCTTCGTAGGATCATACGAGCTTGAGACTTAAGTAAACTAAATTTAATTTTTAAGTTTGTCTGAGTAGATGAGACTGGACTATACCATACAAGACAAGAAATTATGATAAACATGGTCGCCGATGCAGTGCATGGATCTTGAAGACAAGTACAATTAGTGGGAAACCAGCCACTTGACTTGCTTTGCCATGGCAAGATTATTTTTTTTATGCAAAAACACGAATATATAGACGTTTGAAACATATTTATGATATAATTGTTTTAATTGTAAATTAAAAAAACTGATGCATATATATATTTAATTAAATAAATTAAGAATTATTTATGATAATAAACACAAAAAATAAATAAATCATTAATGAAAACTAAAAATTGAACTGAAAAATTAAGAGATGGAAGTAGATAAAGATATTGATCTTATATTAGAGTCCATGAACTTTATCATGTTTAATAATTTTATTTTTTAAAATTAATTTTTTATTTTATCAAACAATAATAAAAAAAGCAAATGTGTATTGTGTATTTGAAAGTGATTGAATAAGATCTACGAAAAAAAACAAAGACTTTGTAGGGTTACACAAAAACAAAATACTAATATTGAAAAAATGTTATAATTTTATTTTAAAACTAAGAAAAATATCAAAAAATATTTAATCAAAGACTAAATTAAAAAATTAAAATATAGATGTAATTCAAGATATCTAATCTTGAAACATGGACTATGGATCTAGTAATTACGTCAACGAATTTGTTTCTTTGAACTGATTTTTTTTTAACAATAATAAAAGTAAACATGCAAATAAAAATAATTGAATAAAATTAAAAAATATATATTTTACAAGGTTGCATAAAAAAACACTTACTAATATCAGAAAAAAAATATAATTTTATTCGGATACCAAGTACAAATTAAATAATATTTTATTACAAAACATCACAAATATTTATTTAATTAATCTCAATTAAACCGAATGGTCATATCCCACACATACATTGGATTAATCTATGGTAAATAATTTATATTTAAATAAAAAAGAAATTAATGCTAAAGAAAGACGCCTAGTCTATTAAGAGAAAAGACAACGCCCACAGGCAAGGGCGGACGCAAGCTGAGGGCTAGGGTGGGCTCTAGCCTAGGTAAGGATTTTATCAATATATTTTGACTAGTTTTATATAAAAAAAATTCATAATTTTTAATTGAATTATCAAAAAATTATGAAAATTTGTGTAGAGCCTTGTAATATAATAGTTTAGCTTGGGTTAAAATTTCAGAATTTTTGAAGAAATTCAGAAATTTGATGAAAAATCACAATTTTACTGGTTTTATGTTATTGGACATAATTCTCAATCTGACTATCAAATTGAGCTGAAATTTTACAAGAAATCTTAAAATATATCGATTAATATCAGATTATTTGTCATTAAAAAAATAAAACAAATCAATTCTTCCTTTCTTTTATATGTTGCTGACTGGGCAGAAGCAGAATAGAAAAATATTTTTTTAAAAAAAAGCAAGAGAGAAAAGTAAGGAAAAAAAACATAAAAAAATCCAAGAAAAAAAAAAAGAAAAATGAGAGCATAACCCTGTAAACTTACAAAGTCTAACTTATAAAACACTAATCAAAAGAAGAATAAAGTGAAGGAAGGAGGAATTGAGAGATGGAAAAATTTTAATTATTTTATTTTTCAGTTAACATGAGATTGTTATTTTATCCCAGTTAAGGGATTGTTATAATAATGATTCAGATTCGATTGTAGATGAATTATATTTCATAAAACATCAAAGGATGTAATTTCAATAGTGAGTTTTTTTTTATTTTTTACTTCAATTTTATGTATTTTTAAATTTATTTTTTAATATTTTGGATAATATATTTGAATTAAAATTTTAATGTTAACTTTTATAAGTTAATAATTAATCTTTTTTATATATATATATATATATAATAGCCTAGAGCAGAAAAAATTCCTGGCTCCGCCCTTGCCCGCAGGAATACATGACCAGGCCTGTGCTCTTGCCTATTTCTTTTTTCTTTTTAGCTGGTAATTTGTTTTTTTAAAGCCAAACGACGCAAGTTTTCAATCAACAAACAGGTAGTCAAAAAATCATGCTGGTGTTTTTTTTTTACTAAAAAAATGTAATTTTCAACTAATTTTCATTTAAAAAAACATAATAAATATCTGCTTGATATCAATAAACCAACTAATAAACTAGATTTAATTTTTAAGTTTATCTGAGTACGCGAGACGTACTGGACGATACTATACAAGACAAGAATGTTTTATAATATAAAGCAAGACAAAATATATGGCAAAGAGAGAAGTATTGTAATAACAATAATAGTATAAAGAGAGAAGAGGAATGGTGTCAAGGAAGAAAAGGGTGTGGAAATCAGAAAATATATCGCTAAATTATAAATTACCCCCCAACTCTAGTGAAAAAAAAAAACAAATACAATTGAACTAATTTTTTTCTTAAAAAAACTTTTGCTCTCTAAACAATATAACTTTTTGAATGTGCCCTTTTTGTTAGGATGTTGTTGAGAAATTGAGGAAAAACTTAGGAACATGTTTACTAGCAGAGAAAGAGAGGAACTGATCAGAGATTATTAAGAGCTTTTCTGTCTAATCTTCTTAAAAAATCCTATTAGAAAAGATTTAGCCATCCAACCATTTTTATTTGAAATAAAATAAATGACACGGTCATTTGAAAATTTCAAAATCTAGTTATTGATATGGCTAGAAAAATAAAGTTATTTTTTTTTACAAGAGTTTCAACCAACAAACAGATACTTGAAATATCAAGCTGGAGTTTTTTTTACTTAAAAATATAATTTTTAACCAATTTTCACTTAAAAAAAATAATAAACATCCCTATAATATTAATAAACCAACTACTGCACTCAAAACGCCGAAAAGCTTGTCAAAAATACAAAATTAAAGTGAAAGAAAAAATTATGTAAACCCCAATCTACTTCTTTAAGTAAAATAAAGGGAAAAATACATATAAATAAAACTCTCATAGTCTAATAAAAGTCGTTGATATAAAACATCATCTTTTTAGTGGCTGAAATGTAACTAACAAACAACTTTTTTTTTGGTTGTTTTCCAACAACTTTCTTGTGCGAGTTTCAATCCAAACATGTAATTTTTTTTCTTATTTTATACTTTGGCCTCCATCTTTCAACTGTGTTTCTCCATAACAAATTATAAGAAATTGGTAGTTAATTTGGCCAAAGAGAAAAAAAAAGTAATGATTAGAAAAGAAATTCACAATGGATTACTGTGAAAAAGGTTTTAGTATATTTTTTATTTTTTAATATATATTCTTAGAAGGAAAGTTAAAAAATGTTTTAGTCATTTCTATGAGCAGCAATATAGGCATGTGTGTGACAAAACTACTCGATTCATTATACTAGTAAATAATAATATGATCACTTAATCAAAACAATCAACACATTTATTGACCTACCGGCCTTATCAAACATTCTATTCATAAAATTACGTGCTTATTAATAAAAAAACATTGCTCAGGAAGCTATCTTTCATATAGATGGTGTAACGTTTTTATTAAGTTTGTAGGGTTTATGTTACGTAGGTTTGCTAGCTAATTCAGCAAACTTTTTCTCTGTGTAATGATTGCATTGCATAATTTTGCATTACTTAATAATAACAGCTTCTTTAAAAAAAAAATATAATTGGAGAAACATTTGAAATCTATGCCATCTATCCTAGTTTATTTGTGCACTTAAGCTTAATGGAATCATTTTTACAATTAGTCAATTACTTCTAATAAATTATAAGCAAAATGATTACTTGTGATTTATCAGGTCTATGAGATTTCTTCAAGAATCAAAACGTGTGGCATAGCAAGTGAACAAAGGAAAAGTAAACAAGTTAGTAGTAGAATTAGACATGTACCTAATTCAGCTCTATCCACACGGATGTAAATATCTTGCCCCACATCTGAAAACGTTCTTGTATCCACCAGATCACCATACCATCTCAGGCACCCAAGTCCTCTTTCGTCAGCACTAGCATAAGCTGTACAAGAACAATTCCTCAAGCACTCTTGCTCACATTCTTTCAATCTCAAATTCATGTTCGCACTCGCCATTGATGTATCCGGCACCTTCACTCGAGCCAACTTGACGAACCCTTCTCCGCCGCGACACGTGGACACGTTAGGTTTCCTGACACAACCTCCTGACCCGTCTCTCAGGTACCATTCTTGGGATGACTTGGGTTCGAATCCGGGTAGACATTTGCATATGAAATTATTTGCTTGATATGGGTCACAGTTACTATTTGGACCACATTGGCCATAGGTGTCACATGGTTCTTTTGGGGAGGACCAAATTTCGAACCATTGTCGATCACGATCGTTCCATGTCAGCCGTTGCCCTACTCCTGATTCGTTCAGCACCATTCTTGAAATGAAGGAGGGATTATTGATACTATAGGAATACCATACCTCATCAACACTGCTAACGAAAGTAACATTCAAGATGTAGGTAGTGGCCATTTGGGGTACTCCGCTCCATCTTAGTCCAGTCCACGGTCCGCCACGCCACCTTCGGGTTTGACCCTTGTATAGGAACAACTGGGGAAACCCACTTGGGTCAATACCAAGGACAATAGTTCCGGTTCCCGGGTCATCTTTGGACTTCCAAGATGACAGAGACCGGTTCAAACCGATTTTCAGGTCCAGCCCAATCTTCATACCAGGAAGCATAGTATCTGTACCATGATCAAAACTCTGCCACAAGACCCTTTTGCTATCCTGTTGAACCAAGACCAAGTTTCCTGAATCCTGGAGCTGAGCCGCGCAATTGGTCATTGATGATGCTGGAACATTTGTGGACCAAACAGGAACACTACTTCGGTTATTTTCATAAATTTCAAGGTTACGTTTGTTGATAGCTAGGACTCCGGAGGTACCATTGATAGGATTATCTCTATTTGCCACCCATACAACAGTTCGTTCTGAAACCTTACGGTACCAAATTCCCACATAACGACGAGTAGAATCGATGCCTGAGCTAAAGAACCCGAGTTCATAGCTTTGTCCACTAGAGACCAGAACATCTCCATCTTTGATTGATTGGTTTGGAGCTATGATGTCAATAGATAAGCAAGAAGGAAAAACGAGGAAGAGAAACAATGTACTCAAAAACCTTTCTATGGGATTCATAATTTGTTTCAATGATCGTGTGTTGGTGAGGTGAGTAGATGACTTCGTAGTGCAGTAGGGGTTTTAATGAGTGGGGCCAAAACGCCACCTACTAAAGCTTCATAGAATTTTTCTTGACCGATTATTAGGGTTGCTCAGTACTGGAGCCAGCCATGTAATAGATGACCACCTGAAAGGCCACTAGTGTTTAGTTTCTGGTGAGATTTTTTTTTGGTCTCAAGTTTGCACAACTCTTGTGAGCTCATTGCGGATTAAAATAAATATCTTTGTTAATTTTTAGTTCGTTCAATGACGAGTGAGATACGAAAATGTTATTGATTCTTGAAAAAAAATTCGATGCAAGGCAATCCTGACACATATAGCACCCTTGTTGGCTTCTATACATTCCAAAATAGTTTTCAATTCCCTTCTATACATTCCACAATGACATGCAAAAACAAGAAGTACGTGGTGAATGTTTTGGGTGTCTAGAAACGTTTAAAATATTTTGGGAGTTTTAAATTTCCTGTTAGACATATATAGATTTGGAATTGTAATCCCCTGTATCAATTATATTCTAGTCCTCGATCTTTAAAATTTATTTACAATTAAGTCACATTTGATTAATCATCATATTTTAATTTTTGGCCAATTATTTTTAAGTGTATGACTTATTTGGTTCCCTAATAAGTTGGATCAAATATAAATAATAATCGTAAATAAAATAAGATTAAATAAATTAAACAATTTAATTTATTATCAATTCAAAATTGATTGACTTATATTTAAAGATCAAGTACAATGTTTAGCAAACCTAAAATGATCCATCAAATATTAAAAAAAGTCATAATTGGTTTAACTTAATCTTTTAGTGACTAGTTTTTTAATGTAATTATTATTCATTTATCATGAATGTTTTGATTTAGACATTATAACATGAAGTATTCTGCTTTGATAAATTATATCCGTTCTCAATATTATAGTGATGAATCATCTCTTCCCAATATTTTCTTGTTTGTTATCCTTGATTAGAACAATGTGTGATCAGGATCAAATTAAGCGTAACACTCTCTATAACATTAACATTGAACTGAAACTTTAGTGTACCAAATTCCAAGATACCAATTGCTAGAATTGCCAGGACTGAAGAATCCCAAAGTGAAGTTTCCTCCACTGGAGACTAAAACATTAACATCTGTAATGGACTCATTAAAACTTATGGTGTCTGTGGACATAAAATTTGGAGAAGAAGGCATTCAAGCAATGAAATGAGAAATATTTTACAGGGATGCATCAGGCATGATGATGGCTAGTGATTTTCAATTGACAAATGGCTAGTGATTTTCAATTGACTAGTAAGCGCCTTAATTTCTTGGCTCAAAAGTTTAGCATCACAAAAACTAACAAAAATAATCCAATTGGATCTCCCATCTATCGAATATTACCCAATCAACTCATTTATGTCAATAGCAACGTCATTTAAGGTAAATATTTTTAAATGAAAGTTAAATGAATAATATCTAAGAGATTGAGATTCAACGAAGAATGAAGCTTTTTGTTATAAATAAAATTGGATGTTTGGATTAGCTTGCAAGCTTCTTAATTATTACTATAGATTTTAAAGTTAACAATCATATAAGTTTCTAGTAGCGTTGAAAAAAAATAAAATTTATAATTATTAAAAAATAAATACAAGACCTCTTTAGTGATTTCTTAATATTGAAAATAAAAGTTTCTGATAGATATTGTCCCGGTTGGTACGGAAGCCACAGAAGAGCTTGAACTAAAACTCTCTTATGCATAAGGTTCTGAATACTTGGATGTGGATTCGTTGAAACTACATCATGTGAAAAGTCTAGTAGAATATGAGGTTTGGCAGGAACTTGGTTTCATTGGAGCAACTAATTTTCTTGATGGGAATATTGTGGATTGGATTATTCAGCAAGTGGATACAGACTAGGATCATCTGTTTCTTTCAGTTTTATGGTGGATTTAGAGGCAGATAAACTCTTTTGATTTTGAAAACCACTATGAAGGTGATTTTTGGTTGAGGAGGAATATTTGGAGAATGGCTGCTGATTCTCATATATATGGCTTGGGGGAAGATATGAAGGTAACCAAAGAAATAATCCAGATCTTATAGCAACGACCTCTTTGGGATTTTGTAAAGATTAATGTGGATTGTAGCTCTCTCGGTAACCCTAGTAGGATTAGAGTTGGTGGTTTAATTAGGTCCAGTGCGGGGAATTTTCTTGTTGGATTTATTGCCTTTGCAGGTGTTGCTTGCAACCTTCTTCTAGAGTTACTAGTTATTGCTAAAGGACAGAAGCTGGCTTGGAATCATGGATATCGCGAGATAATCTGTCACTCAGACTCGAAGAACGCTTTTATATTGTTATCTGCTAATCAAGTGGGTTTCCATAAGTATGTTGCTATCCAATTTTTAACCCATGTTTTGGTAAATTTTCAGAACAATCCAAAAATAGCAAAAAAAATCAAAAATACAAACCATACATTTTTTTTAATATATTTATATCGTTTTTAGCATTTTCAGCGTCGTCTAAAAAGAATTTAAATTTTCAAAGGTTTTTCGAACGTGTTTAACTTTTCTCGTGTCATTTTTAAAATTATTGATTTTCCTCATTAAGTCGACGTTGATATTGCTCGTTTTCAAAAAATACAAAAAAATTAAGAAAAATCAAATTTACAAAAAGAAAGAAGAAGTTGAGGGACTAAGTTTGGAAACTTAACAATATTTTTGCCTACAAATACTGGTCTTCAGCACATAAAAAAGTGGGGGGGGGGGGCAATTTTGAAACATTAGAAAAATACAAAAAAAGAAAACATTAATCCCTAAAAAAACTAAACACAGCCGCCTCCACCCTTTGCCTTTGATTTTTCCACACCGGCCAAACAGCAGCCCCCTGGCTTGAATTTCTTCTCCCCCCTCAGCCGGTTGATTATCCATCCCTCACAAACCCACACTATCTCACTGCCAGCTATACTTAAACAGTCTAAACACAGCAGCTCCACCGCCCCCCTTCCACTTTCAAACCCTCAGCCATGCTTCTCTCCCTTCTCTCTCCAAGCCACAGCCGCCACATTTTCATCTCCTCCGGTCGTATCAATAACAATCGGCCAACAAACAGAGCTCATCATAGCAGCAGTCGAGCTCTTCCCTCACAGATTGAACCATCCGGCCTCCCCTCCCTTCAGCTATCAGCAACAGCCCCACAGATTCACCGCTGCCATCTGAACACTGCTGCGCCCAACTGCCGGCCACCTTAAGCGAAGGAGAAGAAGATTTAAACAAATGAAAGATCTGCATTGATGGAGATCTGAAAAGGAGAAGACCGAAACAGATCTGAAAAAGAAAGAAAAATTAAAATCAACTGCCAGTGATGTTTTTAGTTGCTTTGCAGGTCACCACGTGCGTAGGAAGAATGAGAAGAAGAAGTTGATCCAGATCCCCCCTGTTTCTGGAGTTTCTTGCAGCGGCGCGTGAACCCACACGCCACCAGTGATGGTAGTGCGTGGAACAACATGCCGCCACTCTTCCTGATGTCCTTTGGCTTCACAGAACTAGTCCCAGCACTATTATGGATTTTTGAATGGTTGTTTTGTAATTTTAGAATTGTTTAATGTAATATTTGTTTAGTTTTGAGTTTTTGTAATTTGAATTTTGTAAATATGGAAGCAAAAAAGAAAAGGAAAAGAAAAGAAAAGAAAAAAAATATAGTGAAAGTGTATGTGTGTTTGTATGCTTTTTTTTTATGGATGTTTTTATTTATGATAAAATTGCAAAGAATAAAGAAGAATTTAATATTTTGATTTGCTGATGGTCCAGAATTATTAACTTATACCTAAGTTGTATTTCTAATATCCGATGAAAAGACAAAATTTTAAAACTTCTTTAACATGTCAAAGCCACGAAGCAGCTTACCTTAGGTAAGGTGCGTTAGGGGTGCTAATACCTTCCCTAACCACAACTAGTCCCTTACCCGCGAATCTCTGACAAGACCAGTACATCTGGTTTCCTAGTAGCCCTCAATAAATTACTAGGTTGCGACTCCCAACGAATCAAAGCAAACACACAATGAGAAAAATCACCAGCCGACGCCGCGCGGATTCTGACGTGCGACAGAATGGCGACTCCACTAGGGAAGGTATTGTTTCTGACAATATTGGACTAAGCTTTATGCATTTGATGTGTTTAAGTTTTTGCAATTTTATCTCTCTGTTTTTTCAATATTTATTTCCATGCATTTTATAGAATTGTTTGATGAATCACTTGTTTTAATTTTGAAAGCACACACAAGCTTCTAGATTAGGTGGGGAACTAGTGATCTGCCCTATAACTATTAGTCAGGGTTCAGATGGGTGAAACACCCAACTCATATCTGAGTGCCTGCTTGGTAATGGTGTGTATACGTGCCTTAACTATTCCTTGCAACACCCCCATACTGTCTATTGTAACCCTTTTTTGGGTCCTCAAATAAATGAAATAAAATAAATAGCCAAAGGAGGTTAGAAAAATAACAGGAGGCAAAAGCGCTCAGCAAATGGTCAGAAAAATCGGTCAAGGAGGTTAAAAATACAAAGATGGATTTTTGATAGTTTATTCTTGAAGGATGAGAGCCTTGTTGAGAAGGAAATTTGAATTTTTAGGAGAAAAGCCCAAATTTGGAGGTTTATGGACTTAATTGGATTTTCATTTGAATTTATAGAGGATTTGATTGCAAGAAAATTTGATTTTAAGTCAATTTGGGCTTTAATTAGAAGAAATTTAAGTTCCGGGGCCAAAATATATTTTTTAGGAATTTATTAAGTCAAATCAGGGGCTTAATTGCATAAATATTGAAGTTTAATGGCCAATTAGGGACTTAATTGAGAAAATCCGAAACTAGGGACCAATTTGGAAAAGGTGCCTTAAATTACTGTTCACTTTCTTCCTCAAAAAACTGCCTGAGTGGCTGCCAGGCGCGTTTTCCGGCTCGTGTGGCCTCCAAATCCGACACAACATACACCAACATGTCCACATGCAACCCCTTTATCCCGGAGAATGATCAGGTCGGGTCGAAAAAGTCATAAACGGCTCCGGTGAGTGGCTCAAAGTGGCCACCTCGGGCAGTTCACAGCCTGGAGCTGCCAAATTTGGCAGCTCGAGGTGCACACTTTGAGCCAACGGTTGAGATGCTTCCCAACTGAATCAAGGGCTGAAATTTTTCCCCAACGTAGACAAGATTGCCCTCTTCCACAGCCTATAAATAGAGTCGGATTTGATGATCTGAGGGTTGGAAAAATTCAGGTCCAAAGTCAGCTAAAAACCAGCATTTTCGCCCAATTTCTGCAGATTTTTCTTCTTCTTCTTTCTTCCTCTGCAACAGGAAACCGACGCCGTCTTCCTCCAACTCCACCGCTGCAACCACCGGCTGAACCACCTCATCGCAGCAGCCACAACCTCTTCGGCCAAGTGAGCCCCTCTTCCTTTCCTCCTCCTTCCTTTTACTTTCCTCCTTTTTCTTCTTCTTCCTCCTCCTTTTCTTCTTCTTCTCCCTGTCTACTGTTCACTGCATGAACAGTAGTCGTGAAATATAATTCACGTCCTACTGTTCACGCAGGACGTGAATTATATATATATATATGTGTGTGTGTGTATTATTATATTATATATTATAATATATTATATTATATATGTATATATATATATGTATATTTTTTCTTTAAAAAAATATATTTTGAAAAATCTTAAAAAATATTGTTGATTTTTCTGCATGTTTTTGTCAAAGTGGTTTAATGTTGGTTTGTATTTTTATACCGTAAAGATACAAAACCAGTGTTAAAAATACCCGGTTTTCGTCAAAATATCAAAGATTTTCAGAATAAAAAAATGTTTTTGCTTTCAAAAAAATTCTAAAAAGTCCCTAAAAATGTTGTTGATTTTTCTGCATATTTTTATCAAAGTGGATTAATATTGGGTTGTATTTTTATACCGTAAGAATACAAACCCAGTATTAAAATACTCGATTTTTGTTAAAGCATCAAAAAATAAATATTTTCCAAAAAAAGGTTTTGTTTTCATGCATACGGCCTAGTCTCTTCAATATATATATATATAAATATTATAACATCATATTTTCACACAACAAAGAAAATTTTCAAAACAATATATGTATTAGCATGCATTTTGGCTTTAATAACCAGTTTATTTAAGCCATGAGAACTAGGCCAATATTTCAAAAATTCAAAAAAATCTTTTTTTTTTTGTTTTCTTTTAGTATTTGGGATTACGAATTTATACGTAAAACGTATTCCTAAATATTATTAATGAAATTTTGGTATGGACGTTAGAACGGTTAGGATTTTACCCGATAAGATAAAGCTTTTCTTACCGAGGAGGATTTTTCTTAAACCATAGACAGACCAACAACTAGGAAAACACGAAAATACCTTAGTTTTTATCAGACAATAAAACAATGCAGCTTACCTTAGGTAGGGCGTATTTGGGGTGCTAATACCTTCCCTTTACGCAACCAGTCCCCGTACCCGATCTCTGAGACCAGTTAGGGTTCCTAGTGACCAAAATACTAGGTGGCGACTCCCATTCCATTTTCTACCAATAAAAGACAATATTTTTGTTGTATCCCCATAGATATAGATAGATTTACATTATAGATTAAGAAAATGGAAAAACTATGTTATTTTCGCCGCGACGCCGCACACGTGCGACACTGTCTTTACAAAAAACATCACTGGGCAAATATGAAACCCTTTTGGGACCTGATAGAAAACCTACCCATGTTCACATAATGAATATAACCCGTCTTTAGGTTGTATGTGCTATTGTTATTTGCATAAGAGCAAACCCTTCTTGAAGCATCTTGAACTCAAGACTTGTGGGTGACACAATGGCCGTCACTTAGAAAATTTTCATTGTAGAGTTTAGGCAAAAATCACGATTCTTGTTCCATCATACAAGACTTACGACCATATTGTCACCCCTCGAAGGGCTAGTTCATCATATAGATTACATGTTCATGCATTTGTCATGCATGCACCAGAATGAAAAGTAGGTACCCTACGAGTCTACAACACCTGACTTTGAATGAAAAAACATGGAAGATGAAGAGTGTGCTCATCATAATGTCTATTTTAAAAAGAGTTGCAGTTTCTGAAGACATGTGTGACTCACCTCTAGCTTACTCGAGCAAATACTAAAAAATAACTCTAGGGAAGTTTCCTTTTAATTGACCTATCATCTTTGTTCAAAACCTAACAACGACTCTGCCCGAAGAAATTGGGGGCAAATGTGGTCAAGAGTCTCGACACAATCCTGTATTTCTATAAAAGCTTTGGTGGGAAGGCCAACCGAAGGGGAAGCCTATTCTTGTTCTGGAAAAAAAAAAAAAAACCTACCTCTATTTGATCATGCCTACAAAACTTCTTGATTTTGTTTAAACCTGTTCCATTTTTTGTTGGTAACTTGGCTTAAAATTCCATAACACTTTCCTTGTCAAATGAGCCTTTATTGTTAATAAGATCATGTGCTTATAACATACCTTCATTTTTGTTGTTGTTTCATGCAAATAACACATTAAATATAATCGTTAAGCATGAAACCATCACACCAAAAAATCTTTGGGTGTGTTTCTCTTTTCTTCCAAAACTGTACATGATCACACATGTTCACAAGGATTTTTAGGAATTCAAAGTTTACTACAAAAACAAAAATCATGTTGATGTTTGTCTAAAGCAAATGAGTTCTGGAAATTCAGGTGATTCCTTAAAAAGGTAACCATACACCTAGAAAACCTAAAAAATACAAAAACAAAAACAAAAAGAACCCATGAAGTGACTCCAAAAGCTGAGTTTTATTCGAATGAATAATGAGAAATTACATTGTATACTCGCATGAAAGCAAGGCTTACCGATCCTAAATGCATGAGTTTGAAATGAAGAAAGGTCATATTTGCAAGGCTTACCGATCCTAAATGCATGAGTTTGAAATGAAGAAAGGTCATATTTGCAAGGCTTACCGATCCTAAATGCATGAGTTTGAAATGAAGAAAGGTCATATTTGATAATATTTTCATGAGGCTAAAATATATCATCTGCAGTCCCCTTTTAAGCCTAATGCTTTTCTTGAGATAAATAACCTTGGCTAGGATCACACCCCACACTAGGGGCAAGTGCGATGATATAGAGAAAACCTTAATGATTGAAAATGCCCAAGCAATACTAGAGGGCATAAAAGAAAATTCTCAATCATCGAAGGTGCCCAAACAAAGCTAGGGGGCATAAAGAAAAATCCAAAGGATCCAAAAGTTTTGAGCATAAAAAAAAAAAACAATATGATGATGCTTAAAACCATATGAAGAAAACAAAAGCAAAGAGAAAGAGCTCAAGCCCATCACTAGGGGGCATGATAGACAATTTTTGAAAGACATTCAAATGATAAAAGGTCAAGAAACAAGCACAAGTGATCCTTAGTTTTGAAATCCTTTAAACACCTTTTTGAGCCTACAAATATCATTTTCTTCATAACCAATAGTCCAAGCCTACTTTACGTGCCTAATCAAGCCTTTTCTGATCAAAGGCAAGGAATCTTGATCGGTAGGCAATGCTTTCTCATGTGAACCAAATCATTATTCATGCAAATAAAATGAATGCTTTCAAGACTGGATCTTTGAAACTCTCATATTAAATCTTGAACCATTTCGACCAGCCAAATGTCACTTCATATTTTTCACCAAAAGCCAAAACAAAAAGTTTTCATCACTTCTAATAACCTCTCCATAGGAAGCACTTGAATTTGTCCATAATGAGTTTGTTTTGAATCAATGTCAACATAATTTGTGTCTGGAATAGCTTTGGAATTCCAAAAATTCTGCATGAAAACAACTCTTTGTCAAACCTTCCTTCATATAGCCTCATCCCCAAGCCCGAATTGAACATTTAGGGGCATGATCAAGTTAGGAGGCAAAAAAAAATGCATGATAGGGCTGCCTCCATGATTCTTTCTAAGAAAAAATGACGGGCAAAATTGGCAACCCTTGAGATAAAAAGGTGGAGGACAAAGAAGTATGATGATATCAAGTGTTTCCTAAGGGTCAAGATCACAAGAGATGACTCGAGTAAGCAAGAGCGAAAAAGCCATCGAAGTTCACTGCCAACACTCCAACTTTTGAGAAAAGAAATACACCATGAAGAAATGGGGACCTATTTTTCTTAGGTAAGTATACATGCATATTGATCATAATGCATTGCTTTCAACATTATTAGATCGGTGTTTCATCATCACCTTTTGGGTAGTGCGTTTTCTAATCATACCTCATTTCGAGTGCACTTTGAGCCCTCACTTTTTTTGTGTTTGCCTTTGAGCCACTATTTCTCAGGTAGTGCTTTTTCTAATCCTACCTTATTTCGAGTACACCTTTGAGCCTTCATTTCTGGTTAAGTGCGTCGTTGAGCCTTCACATCTCGGGTAGTGCGTTTTCTAACCGTACCTCATTTTGAGTGTGCCTTTGAGCCCTCACTTCTCAGGTAGTGCGTTTTCTGACCCTAGCTCCTTTTGAGTGCGCCTTTGAGCCCTCACCAACATTTTTCTGGGTAGGTCACCCATTACAACGGGACCAATTCTCCATGTTTTTATTTGGGTAGGTCACCCATTACAATGAGACCATTCTTCCACCTGGGTAGGTCACCCATTACAATGAGACCACTCTTTCCTTTTTCTTGGGTAGATCACCCATTACAACGCGATCAATTCTTCATGTTTTTTTACCTGGGTAGGTCACCCAATACAATGAGGCCATTCTTCCACTTGGGTAGGTCACCCATTACAATGAGACCACTTTTTCCTTTTTCTTTGGGTAAGTCACCCATTACAATGACACCGCACTACACTTTTTTCCATTTGGGTAGGTCACCCATCACAACGAGACCGCTTTTCATATTCTTTCCACCTGGGTAGGTCACCCATTACAATAAACCACTTTTTACACTTTTTTTGGATTTGGTTAAATGAGGTCGCCATATGGGATCTCAGGTGACTTTGGTTAAAGGGAATCGCCAGATGGGATTTCAGGTTGACCGAGTTACACACATTTTTTGGTTTTGGTTTAATGAGGTCGCCAGATAGGATCTCATGTGGCTTTGGTAAAAGGAGATCGCCAGATGGGATTTTATGTTAACCGAGACACACAAATTTTTTAAGTTCCAGTTGATGAGGTCGCCATATGAGATCTCAAAATATATCCTAGTGGAACTCATCTTATCAATTCAAACTCATTGATGTTAAAATCAAACTTTTTCATGGTTTGAATTAGTATCAATTGATACTTTCTCTCTCTTCAACCTAATTCAATTACTCTTTATCTTCTCTTGAATCAAGGGCTAAAAAACAAAAACAAAAAAATTAGACTAAAATTGAATATTGAGAAAAATAAGTAGACAAAAAAATCTTTAACTTGGAAAGCAGAAGAACCAAAGTAAACTTTTCTCATCAATTTTGTAACTGTCAACCTATTTTTTTCACTTTACTCCTATTTCTTTTAATTTTTTCCTTTCTTAATAAATTTACTTAATTTGGTCATCAATTTAGTTCTAACAATTCAAATCAATAAAAAAATTATTAATTATTTCTTAAAATGTAATTTTCTTTTAAAATAATTTTTATTTTCTAACTAAACTAACAATTCTGAATTTGAAGGCAATAATAATTTACCTTCTTCTTTGATTTTTTTTTTTTTTTTTGTAATTGTAATTTACAACAGGGTTTTGTTACTCCAAGTCTTCAATATCCAAGTTCTGAATTTCCAACACAATAAATGTAGTATTGTAGGTCATCGTTAAGGTCCAACCTTTATGAGAAAGTTGACAAATAATTTTTTCTTTCTTGGCAAATATTCAGCTAGACAAGTCTTCAAACCACACAAGAAGTTCGATGCGACAAGTCTTCTGACCAATTAAGCTACCTTTTAGGTTTTATTCCATGCATATTTACACCGGATGATTCTGGTGCTAGAAACAAATAATCATATAAAATTACTGATCAAGTATGTGTGTGCTTGTGTGTATGTACGTGTCATCAGAAAAACATACTAGTCAGTTCTGTGTTTTTTCCTTTTATTATCCTCAGAGCCGGAGATAGACGCCAGTCCCTGTAAGAAAGTTTAAGTTTTGACATCTCCTAAATCTCTTTTTCCCACCTAAAATCTCCTGCAGAAATTATTGATTAATCCTTATAAATCAAACGGCCTGTTTGTTTTTTTATTTTAAAAATATTTTAAAAAAATTTAAAATATTTTTTATTTTTTTATTAATTTTAAATTAATATGTTTTTAGTGTTTTTAAATTATTTTGATGTGTTGATGTTAAAAATAATTTTTAAAACATAAAAAAATATATTATTAATATATATTTTAATACAAAAAATTATTTCAAAAATAACCAGCATAACACTGTAACCAAACAAGCTTGATACATAAAGCACTCGGCGATCAAGGCACTTAGCCCAACTGGGCTCATCCATGGACATAGCGTGAAGTCCACGACAAGAATGGAGTAATGGTCTCAACTTAATTAATGAGGGGTGTTAATTTCAATGGAGGATGCTAAGATTTTCCAACACCCTCATCTGAATGGTGGCCAGTAGAGTCATAGAAGACAGCTTGTTTCAACCATGATTTTACGGTTGAAAGTGAAAGAAGGGGAAAAACATAGAACGGGTTTTTGTTGGAGACTAGAGAAGTTTCAAAACCAGGAAAAAATTGTGGATGTTTGCCCCTGGTTTTGGATGAAAGACTGTTTGTTGTTGTATTTTAAAAGAATGTTTTAAAAATTTTAATTTTTTAATTTTTTTATTAACTTCTATTTAATATATTTTAAATATTTTTAAATTATTTTAATGTGTTGATATTAAATATAATTTAAAAAAAAAATTATCATATATTTTATTATGAAAAATTATTAAAACGAGCTATAAAGGAAGCGTTTTAAAATTTGAAAAAGTTTTTTTTAATATTATTTTTAAATATTTTTGAATTATTTTAATATGTGAATATAAAAAATAAAATTTAAAAAATATATTATTTTAATATAATTTTAAATAAAAAATACTTTAAAATATAATTATTACTTCATTTTCAAACGATGTACTTCATGTGTGAAGAAACTTTTTAAAATTGATTTGACTTGAGATCCTGACAGAGAAATTACTTAAAAAGAAAGAAGAAATATAAATAATGTATATGATATTATATAAATAAAGTAGGGGAACAATAATTTTTTCCAAGGAAATTCGGCACTCGAGATTGGTTCGAGGAAAGCAGTCAAGAAGAGGAAAAACATTAAAGTCACCACTTCAGATTGTGATTGTGATCGTTTCTCACTCACCACCACTTGTGCCATGAACCCACTTTTACGTAAAAGTACAGTTTCCTTCCTTCAAACAATAAAAAAATACAGTTGTTGTTCGTATGTACTAGTACTAGTATGGCAAAAAAAAATAATTAATTAACGGTCATAGACAAACAAGTGTGCAAGGTATGTGGTTTTTGAAATTAGAAGGATTGAGGTATTATATCACTGAAATACAGGGACTAAATTATTATTTACGTGTTTGCCCTTGCTGCCATGTTCTAGATCCGAAAACTTAAAATCGATTGCCCTTGCTGTGTTGTTTGAGATTTGCAGGTAACGGACAGCAGGAGATTGAAGAGAGGAATAAGCCATTACAGGCCCCCCCAATTTTGGCTTTGTTTTCACCGCAGTGCGTGGACCCACGCGCCGCCAGTGGCGGTGGTGCGTGAGGTCCACGCGCCGCCACTGTTCCCGCAGCCAGAAACCTTGTCAACACTGTTCCGGCTTGCAGAGGGTCATTGATGTAATTTCAGATGGCTTTGAGGCCCTTATTGTAATTTTAATGTAGTTTTTGTTTTTTGTTTTTTTTTAATTTGTTTTATTGTATAAATGTGATGTAAAAGAAAAAAAAAAGAAGAAACGAAAAGAAAAATAAATAATAGAAAAGTTGGGTGTTTGTATTTTTTTATATGTTATTAAATTATAATTATAAAAAAAAACAAAAGGAATTAATTGTTAATTTAAATATGGTTAAATATCTTAAGGACAAATAAAATCAAGTTGTATTTTCCACGAAAATATAAGAACAAGTTTTTTACATATATTCGGGGATTTAATAACTGATTTATTCAAGCCTTAGAATTTAATTAATATTTTAAATTTTCTTAAATATGGTTAAATATCTTAAGGACAAATAAAATCAAGTTGTATTTTCCATGAAAATGTAAGAACAAGTTTTTACATATATTCGGGGATTTAATAACTGATTTATTCAAGCCTTATAATTTAATTAATATTTTAATTTTTCAAATCACATCAGAACACGAAGTAGCTTACCTCAGGTAGGGTGCGTTAGGGGTGCTAATACCTTCCCTAACCACAACCAGTCCCTTACCCACGATCTCTGACACGACCAGTACATCAGGTTTCCTAGTAGCCCTCAACGAATTACTAGGTGGCGACTCCAACGAACCAAATTCAAAGCAAACGCAAAAACGATAAAAATCGCTAGCCGATGCCGCGCGCTAGGATTTTTTCGGGGTGCGACAACAAGGATTAAAATATGAAAAGTAGTTTATAAAGCATATTCAACCGTAAGAACAAACACCCCCAAATTTACACATGAAGAAAGAAATTTTTAGAAAATCTCAATTCAATTCCTATTTAAAAAAATACTTCACTATTCATATGAATAATGGAACACCTAGAAAAAAACTCTAGTTTTTTAGTATATAGTGTAATATAATATTCCACGGTAAATTTAATTCAACCATGCAAATCTAAGTCCAATATGTGGGCTTGAAGATGGCATGGAAGCTATACAAGAGTATCAAGTTTGTTTTGGTTGTTCACTTACGAAGATGGTGTATGAAGCAGTTGCTAATATCGTTAAATCCTCACTTGGTCTTGTTGATTTGAAAACGAATAGTAAAAGAGTTCTATATTTTTGTTATTTATTGGCTTAGTTTTCAACAATAAAAGGGTAACTAGAAAGTCAAGTCATGGATATTTTATTTCTAACAATTTAATTTTCAACAAATATTTTATCCAAAATATCTAAAAACACACCTTAAAAACTTTGAAACTCATTTATGATCTTAAATAACCCTAAAAATAGTCCAAAAATCTCCAATTAACCTGAATTTAAAACATTCTTGAGCTTAGATCTACTATCTTTATTTTTATTGATGAGAATGCCAAAATATATTCTAGTGGAACTCATCTTATCAAATCAAACTCATTGATGTTAAGATCAAACTTTTCATGGTTGGAATTAGTATCAATTGATACTTTCTCTTTCTTCAACCTGAATTCAATAACTCTTTATCTTCTCTTGAATCAAGGGCTAAAAAACAAAAACAAAAAATTTAGACTAAAATTGAATATTGAGAAAAATAAGTAGACAAAAAAATCTTTAACTTGGAAAGCAGAAGAACCAAAGTAAACTTTTCTCATCAATTTTGAAATTGTCAACCTTTTTTTTTTCACTATACTCCTATTTCTTTTAATTTTTTCCTTTCTTAATAAATTTACTTAATTTGGTCATCAATTTAGTTATAACAATTCAAATCAATAAAAAAATTATTAATTATTTCTTAAAATGTAATTTTCTTTTAAAATAATTTTTATTTTCTAACTAAACTAACAATTCTGAATTTGTAGGCAATAATAATTTACCTTTTTTTTTTTTTGTAATTGTAATTTACAACAGGGTTTCGTTACTCAAAGTCTTCAATATCCCAGTTAAGGTCCAACTTTTATGAGAAAGTAGACAAATAATCTTTTCTTTCTTGGCAAATATATATTAAGCTAGAGAAGTCTTCAAACCACACAAGAAGTTCGATGCGACAGAGTCAATTGCTTTATTTTTTTTGTCGTGGCCAATGCGTTTAAATTTTCCACAAGGTTTTGCAGAATTTTTGAAAAATCTGATTTTCCTGGAAAGTAGGGGAACAATAATTTTTTCCAAGGAAATTCGGCACTCGTGATTGGTCCGAGAAAAGCAGTCAAGAAGAGGAAAAACATGAAAGTCACCATTTCACATTGTGATTGTCATCGTTTCTCACTCACCACCACTTGTGCCATGAAACTATAAGCCAGCCCACTTTTACGTAAAAGTACAGTTTCCTTCCTTCAAACAATAAAAAAATACAGTTGTTGTTCGTATGTACTAGTACTAGTATGGCAAAAAAAAAATTAATTAACGATCATAGACAAGCAAGTGTGCAAGGTATGTGATTTTTGAAATTAGAAGGATTGAGGTATTATATCACTGAAATACAGGGACTAAATTATTTTTTACGTGTTTACGAACCAGATCGAAAATAATTATCACAACTCAAGCAATCAACCCATCATAAGGATTAAAATATGAAAAATAGTTTATAAAGCATATTCAACAATAAGAACAAACACCCCCAGATTTACACATGAAGAAATAAATTTTTAGAAAATCTCAATTCAATTCCTATTTGAAAGAAAATAAGAGAATTGGAGCAAAGGAGAGTAATTGTTTTGTTTGAATGGTAAGAGTGTAGGTTACTGTTATTGAGAAGAATAATATAAGAGCTAGAACGTCTCTTCTCTAAAGAACTTTGAATGAATGGAGAATCTTACAGCAACATGGAGAATGAATGGTCGGATGAAAGCAGCCTGTGGCAAAAAAAAAAAATCAGAAAGATTAATAGAAATTAATAACTAAATTGAAAATCCTAGAGATACTTGTAACGATTATTCACTACGATTAGTGTTTTATTAGTCATTCAATTTTATAATTATAATAATCACAATATATATAATAAATTTTAAAATCTTTCATTTTATTTATTTAATAAATAAAACTTATTAAAAACAATTAGTGCACCCTACTATATATTACCCAAAAATATATATTCAAGTCAAAATTTCTTCAAAGAAGATTTTCAATTCAAACATTTAATGCCAAATTACACCGTCAAGAAAGCTTTGTTTTCTGATCTAATTAAACACGTTTAACGCTCCAAGTGCTCCAAGTATTTGATGGGAACACAAATTATAGTCGCTGTTGATGATTATGTGCTGGATCGTTTAGGGTCACTTAGTAAAGGTGCCATGCAAAAGTAAAAGCCAAATTTATGACTTTGCCAAGATGCAAGGTCCTTAATTTAGGGTGCCTCAATAAAATTTGAAATGGTTTCGGAAATTTCAGAGCTTTCTACAAATTTTGGCTTTTACTTTTGAAATGCTTCCGCAGGTGTTGGACAATGTTGTCAGGAAAGGCGAGGAAGAGCCATTTATCCAAGCTGTAATTTTAGGTACGAGATTAACCAATTCTATGAAATCACCACAGACCCACCAGTCAAGACCCATAAAACCCACCATGGACCCATTAAAGAAAAGAAAATTATAACCAAAGATAGCCTCCCTTTTCTCCACTCCAAAACTATCACCGACCAACACCTTCTCCTAAACCACAACGCAAGGCACTCTTCACGTCAGATACACAACAACCCAACAATAACAATCAGAAGAGAGAAGAAGAAATTAGAGTAGAGAGAGAGAGAGAGGTAGATCTAAAAAACTACAAATAAATAAAAACTACCGTCTAGTGTTGATTTCTTTGTCTTGCAGGTAGTGGTGATACTCCCCGCCGGCAAGGAAAGGAAGAGGTTAAAGATTCGCTTCAGATCCACCAATTTTTGCTCTTCAATCGATAACGACGCGTGAAGCCAATCGCTGACAGTGACGGTGGTGCTTGGCTGACACTCTTCACTGCTTTTGTATGAAGAGTTGTAAAGAATTGCTCATGAAACTAGTTTGCAATAATGAGTGGACAGCCCCTTAAGCAGTTCAAGGGAGTTTATTTTATTGTAGGAGTACTAGTTGCTAATAAATTTAATAAATGGAATTGTTTAGTTTTCTATCCTAAGTAGAAAATCATTTTAGCAGGTGAGGTAACCTGAAAAAATGCTCTCCGAAAACTAGATTGTCAGGACAACATTTTTTTTCTTCTATGTAATGCCTGTTAGAGAAAATTTATTACAAGAGACTGGGATTTCAGCGAGCTTCCACCACAGTAACTGTAACTTCATTTACAGAACAAGCTGCTCTTCTAGACATTGCTGGCAAGTCTTGTCCATTGCGTGTTCTTAAAACAAATGCTGGCTTCTTAGGAGAAGGAAGAGTGATCTCATTACCTAACATGAACACAACTTCTAACATTGTAGGTCGATCATCTGGAAATTCTTGCACACACAGTAACCCAATCTGAATGCATCTCAAAACTTCATGAGGAGGACATGACTGTTCCAGCATTGGATCAACTATGTCTAATGCCTTTTCTTCTCTCCATAAGTCCCATACCTGAAACAAGTAAGAAGATAATCGAGAAAAGAATCTAGAGGAAGACAATCACCTAAGAAATTACCAGGAAATTTATCGATCCACTTACATGTCCGATAAGATTCAGCCAGGGTTCTTTCTCACCGTAGTCGCTATTTTTCCTGCCACTTATGATCTCCAGTATTAAGACACCATAGCTGAAGACATCTGACTTTATCGAATACTGTCCGTGAATTGCGTACTCAGGTGACATGTAGCCGCTACAATCATAAAAGATGAAGCTTGTTGGTATTTGATCATGATGGATCACTGGAGAGAGGAAAGAATCAGGTGACTTACTATGTTCCGACCACTCGAGTGGTTTTTCCTTGGACTTGGTCTTCCATAAACATTCTTGCCATACCGAAATCTGAAATTTTTGGGTTCATTGCAGCATCTAGTAGAATATTGCTGGCTTTGAGATCCCTGTGGATAATTTTTAGTCTTGAATCTTGATGAAGGTATAAAACCCCTCGAGCAATCCCGGAAACAACTTCAAAACGCTTTCTCCAATCCAATAGCACCCTTTTTGTCTCGTCTGCACTTAAACATTAAAGGTTTGCCCCGAAATCATTTGTTTTGATTTGATCAAAGTGAAGCTGCATAATCAGGGGACTCTTCCCTTTGAACACATACACAAAAATGGATGAAGAGAGCCATACCAAAGATGAAAAAATCCAAGCTTTTGTTTGGTAAATATTCATATATCAGCATCTTTTCCTCTTCATGAATGCAACAACCAAAAAGCTTGACAAGATTTCTGTGCTGGAGTTTAGATATCAACCTTACTTCATTCATAAACTCCTTCATACCTTGCCCTGAAGTTTTAGATAATCTCTTAACTGCAATTTCCTGTCCATTGCCTAGCTTGCCCTGAAATTACATTCCATGTTTAACTCACAAGTTAATACACAACTTAAGCTAATCACATTCTGCCAAAGTTGGTCTGATGATTTTGAACAAAGCCTAAAAGAGCCTGATCTTAACCCAAAGAAATCAACAAAGCCAAAAATGTTCGCAACAGGGCCAGATTTCAGTTTCAAATTCACGTATAACTGCATCAACACAAAGAGAAATACTGCGCAAGCCATGTATCCCTAGAAAGATATACGTGTCTAGTTTCAAACACATCGAAGAGTGAAAGATTCGGAGCTTTCTAGCAAGAGTTATGGTTGTTTTACTGACAAGGGTGCATGCTGTCAACAGAACCGTGATCTTTCTACGATATTTAACAGCATGCAATGCCGCACCTGTTTTTCTCAATAAACATTCAATGAAGCCTTGACAATCTTCCCTCCAACTCTCTTAAATGTCATCAGCCTTACCTACTGATTAAGTGTGTAGCAAAGATAGAGAATTAAGGTTTCTTAAACTTTAAAAAAATATAATCCTAAACCGTAGAGAAAGACTGTAAAATCGACCAGTATACTTTTAAAATCAAGTCAAACAAAAATCATGAATATAAGTAGAAAGGAATCTGAAAACAAGTAGAAATAATTAAGAATAATCTGAAATATCATCTTCTAGATCTAATTTGGGGCGTGACTGTATTATTGACAATTGTGAGTTTAATCTTTGTTCATTCACTTTAGAGTGGTGATTTCTGTATCTCTAAAGGATTGAACATCATCTGTCCTACATCTATCCATCTCCACCTTTCCATTTCCATCATCTATCCATAATTCCATCCATTTCCATCATCTTCCCTGGTTAGAATTTCTTTGGCACCAGCCTCTGCGATTTTCCGGTATCATGGTCTAATCATGCAACATTAAAATTTTATTTAATGAATATTAACATTTGATACAAGTACATAGAATTCTGAAATAATTTCATGTCCAAGGAAAAGTACCTTGTAAACTGAGCCAAAACCGCCATATCCAAGCTCGTTGGAGAAATTCTCTGTGGCTGCTAATATAATGTCTATGTCGAAGACTGGTAGGTGTTGACTTGTTGTACTTCCACCAACTTCCTTTCCACTTAGAGAGCCATTGAGGCTTGTAGGGATATTGAAGGGAAATTTGAGTTGTCTGCCCTTAGCTGTGTTTATCGTTGAAAGAACTCAATAATCAGCTTTTAAAAGTACTAACAAGTGCTAATGTTGATTACACACTGCAAATTGCAGACTATCATCTCCTATATGCATAGACTTAAAGTTGGAATTCTTTAGTTCAACTAATTTGGTGCCACTTATATTGGTAACAAAGTTGAAAAAATAATCTCTTACCCGTCTTCTTCCTTTTTATCAACCAGAATAAGAACATAATGACAAAGAAAACCGCAGCAGCTATAGAGAGTACCAAGCCGGCTAACATCCCTTTTTTCGCAAGAAAACCTCTAGATTTCTTGTCATATTGAGCTGGAGAAAGAAAGAAATCCACATTAGCTCGATGCCAAATCATCAGGATTATCAGTAATTGTGCATATTGCAGAAAGATAGTAGGTGAGTGCAGGGGAGGGCTTAGCCATATTAGAAATGTCTCTGGTACTTCCGTTGTACTTGAACACCTAATTTTCTTGTCATATTGTAAATTAAAAAACCGATGCATATATATATGTAATTAAATAAATTAAGAATAGTGTTCAATTTGTTTTTTTAAAGCCGAACGACGCAAGTTTTCAATCAACAAACAGGTAGTCAAAAAATCATGCTGGTGTTTTTTTTTTTTACTAAAAAATATAATTTTCAACTAATATTCATTTAAAAAAACATAATAAATATCTCTATGATATCAATAAACCAACTAATCTACTCAAAACACAGAAAAGTAGTTGATAAATCAGGATAGTGTTTTTTGACTTAAAAATGTAATTTTCAACTAATATTCATTTAAAAAAACATAATAAATATCTCTATGATATCAATAAACCAACTAATAAACTAGATTTAATTTTTAAGTTTATCTGAGTACACGAGACGTACAGGACGATACTATAATATAAAGAATGTTTTATAATATAAAGCAAGACAAATATATGGCAAAGAGAGAAGTATTGTAATAACAATAATAGTATAAGGAGAGAAGAGGAATGGTGTCAAGGAAGAAAAGGGTGTGGAAATCAGAAAAAATATATCGCTAAATTATAAATTACCCCCTAACTCTAGTGAAAAAAAAAAAACAAATACAATTGAACTAATTACTCTCTAAACAGTTAACTTTTTTAATGTGCCCTTTTTGTTAGGATTTTGTTGAGAAATTGAGGAAAAACTTGCGAAAACATGTTTACTAGTAGAGAAAGAGAGGAACTGAGAGATTCTTAAGAGCTTTTCTGTCTAATCTTCTTAAAAAATCCTATTAGAAAAGATTTAGTCATCCAACCCTTATTATTATTTGAAATAAAATAAACGACATGGTCATTTGAAAATTTCAAAATCTAGTTATTGGTAGAAAAATAAGGTTAATTTTTTTTTGACGCGAGTTTCCAACCAACAAACAGGTATTTGAAAAATCAGATGGGTGTTTTTTGACTTAAAAATATAATTTTCAATCAATTTTCACTTACAAAAATCATAAACATTCCTATAATATCAATAAACCAACTACTACACTCAAAACGCTGAAAAGTTTGTCAAAAATACAAAATCAAATTGAAAAAAAAAATTATCTAAACCCCAATATATTTCTTTAAGTAAAATAAAGGGGAAAATATACATAAACTCTCATAATCTAATAAAACTCGTTGACATCAAGAATCATCTTTTTAATGGCTGAAATATAACTAACAAACAACTTCTTTTTTTTAGTTGTTTTCCAGCAACTTTCTCTTTTATCTCTCAAAATTAGAGATTTAAAAATAATAAAAATAAAGTTTTGGACTAAAACGAAATCATAAGAAAATAAAGGGACTATATTTAAAAAAAAAACAAAGTATAGGTACCTAAACACACTCTTACTTGTGCGAGTTTCAATCCAAACATGTAATTTTTTCTTCTTTTATACTTTGGCCTCCTTCTTTCAACTGTGTTTCTCCATAACAAATTATAAGAAATTGGTAGTTAATTTGGCCACAAAGAGAAAAAACAAATTATGATTAGAAAAGAAATTCACAATGGATTACTGTGAAAAAGGTTTTAGTACATTTTTTAATTTTTAATATATATATTCTTAGAAGGAAAGTTAAAAAATGTTAAGGCATGTGTGTGACAAAACTACTCGATTCATTATACTAGTAAATAATAATATGATCACTTAACCAAAATAATCACTTTCGAGTTCGTTTATTGACCTCCCCTAATCAAATATTTTATTCATAAAATTACGTGCTGATTAATAAAAAAACATTGCTCAGGAAGCTATCTTTCATATAATTGGAGAAACATTTGAAATCTATGCCATCAATCCTAGTTTACTTGTGCCCTTAAGCTTAATGGAATCATTTATACAAATAGTCAATTACTTCTAATAAATTATAAGAAAACTGATTACTTGTGATTTATCAGGTCTATGAGATTTCTTGAAGAATCAAAACTTGTGGCATAGCAAGTGAACAAAGGAAAAGTAAACAAGTTAGTGGTAGAATTGGACATGTACCTAATTCAGCTCTATCCACACGGATGTAAATCTCTTGCCCCACATCTGAAAACGTTCTTGTGTCCAACAGATCACCATACCATCTCAAGCATCCAAGCCCTCTTTCGTCAGCACTAGCATAAGCTGTACAAGAACAATTCCTCAAGCACTCTTGCTCACATTCTTTCAATATCAAACTCATGTTCGCACTCGCCATTGAAGTATCCGGCACCTTCACTCGAGGTAACTTGATGAACCCTTCTCCGCTGCGACACGTGGACACGTTAGGTTTCGTGACACAACCTCCTGACCCGTCTCTCAGGTACCATTCTTGGGGTGACTTGGGTTCGAATCCGGGTAGACATTTGCACATGAAATTATTTGGTTGATATGGGTCACAGTTACTATTTGGACCACATTGGCCATAGGTGTCACATGGTTCTTTTGGGGAGGACCAAACTTCGAACCATTGTTGATCACGATCGTTCCATGTCAGCCGGTGCACTACTCCTGATTCGTTCACCACCAATCTTGAAATGAAGGAGGGATTATTGATACTATAAGAATAAGATACCTCATCAACACTGCTAACGAAAGTAACATTGAAGATGTAGGCAGTGGCCATTTGGGGTACTCCGCTCCATCTTAGTCCAGTCCATGGTCCGCCACGCCACCTTCCGGTTTGACCCTTGTATAGGAACAACTGGGGAAACCCACTTGGATCAATACCAAGGACAACGGTTCCGGTTCCCGGGTCATCTTTGGACTTCCAAGATGACAGAGACCGGTTCAAACCGATTTTCAGGTCCAGCCCAAACTTCATACCAGGAAGCAGAGTATCTGTACCATGATCAAAACTCTGCCACAAGATCCCTTTCCTATCCTGTTGAACCAAGACCAAGTTTCCTGAATCCAGGAGCTGAGCCGTGCAATTTGTCATTGATATTGAGGCTGGAACATTTGAAAACCAAACAGGAACACTACTTCGGTTATTTTCATAAATTACAAGGTTACCGTGTTTGTTGATAGCTAGGACTCCGGAGGTACCATTGATAGGATTATCTCTATTTGCCACCCATACAACAGTTCGTTCTGAAACCTTACGGTACCAAATTCCCACATAACGACGAGTAGAATCGATGCCAGAGCTAAAGAACCCGAGTTCATAGCTTTGTCCGCTAGAGACCAGAACATCTCCATCTTTGATTGATTGGTTTGGAGCTATGATGTCAATAGATAAGCAAGAAGGAAAAACAAGGAAGAGAAACAATGTACTCAAAAACCTTTCTATGGGATTCATAATTTGTTTCAATGATTGTGTGTTGGTGAGGTGAGTAGATGACTTGGTAGGTAGGGCCAAAAAGCCACCTACTAAAGCTTCATAGAAAAAAAATTCGATGCAAGACAATCCTGACACATATAGCACCCTAGTTGGCTTCTATACATTCCAAAATAGTTTTCAATTCCCAGCTGTAACCGTTTCAAACATGTAAGACACAACGACATGCATAAACAACAAGCACGTGGTGAATGTCTTGGGGGTCTCGGAACGTTTAAATTTTTTTTTTGAAATTTTAAAATTTTTGTTAAATAGATATAAAGTTATTTAAGTTTTATATAAAAATTATCTAAAAATCAAATATTTTTATTGGTTTTAAATAATTTTTTTAACATTAATCTACACGAACCACCAATAAAAAATCTCATAAACCCTTTTAGGAGAGATCCTTTTAGAAAGATTATTATACTTTTGAGTGACAACTCTTTTTTTTTGTGCTTAAGATGTTTATGTACTCCACTCTACTCACAAAATATAAAAGGCAAAACTTTCTCTTTATATGAAAACCTAAAAACCATATAAATAACAAAATATAAATTTGTTCCTTAAATAATATCACATATATTATTTTAGGTTAGTTTTAGAAATTTATTCAATTAAGTCCTTACTTGATTTTTTATAGGTTTAGAATTGTAATCTCTTGTATCAATTACATTCTAGTCCTCAATCTTTAAAATTTATTTACAATTAAGTCACATTTGATTAATCATCCCTTTTTAATTTTTGACCAATTCTTTTTAAATGTGTGACCTATTTGGTTCCTTAATAAGTTGGCTCAAATATAAATAATAATTCTAAATAAAATAAGATTAAATAAATTAAATAATTTAATTTATTATCAATTTGAAATTGATTGACTTATATTTAAAGATAAATTACAATGTCTAGCAAACCTATCATGATCCATCAAATATTAAAAAAGACATTACTGGCTTGACTTAACTTTTTAGTGATTAGTTTCTCAATATAATTATTATTCATTTATTACGAATGTTTCGATTTAGACATTATAACATGAAGTATTATGCTTTGATAAATTATGTTAGTTCTCAACAGTATAGTTATTATTTCTTTGAGTAAGATTTTAAAACTCTTTTCAAAACTCATTCCACCTTTGTCAAGGGTTTCGTAATCAATACTATTTGAGAACATAAGAAATATTTTTTATAATTCACATAGAGTGATGAATCCTCTCTTCCCAATATATTTCTTGTTTTTTATCCTTGATTAGAACAACGTGTTGTCAGGCTCAAAGCGTAACACTCTCTATATAAGATAAATTAGTGATCTCAAATCTAAAAAAACATTTACATAACTATATTGTGAGTCTTTTCATAGACATAAATGATCTTTCCAATAGAATTCTCTTATAAGTCAATTCAATGTACATGTCAACTGATAAGCATTTACATATTAGTCCCTCATACCTTAGTTTATGAGAGTAATTGCTTTCTTTCATAAAGAAAGAAATATAATATCCATTAGTCTCTGTTGCTACCCAATTTTTGACCCATGTTTTAATATATTTTAAAAAAAAATCCAAAAAATTGAGAAAAACAAAGAAAATCCAAAAAAATATGTTTTTTTATATTTTTGTCATTTTAGCATTTTCAATGTCGTCTAAAAAAGAATTTAAATTGTTAAAAGATTTTCAAACGCGTTCGACTTTTCACGCGTCATTTTTAAAATCATTGATTTTCCGCATTTGAGTCGACGTTGATATTGCTCGTTTTCAAAAAATACAAAAAAAATAAGAAAAATCAAAATTTACAAAAAGAAAGAAGTTGAGGGACCAAGTTGAAAAACCTAGCAAAAGTTTTCCTATAAATACCATGCTAAACTGATTTTTTGAGGGGGGCAATTTTGAAATATCAGAAAAATACAAAAAAAAGGAAACCTAACCCTAAAATCCATCTCAACCAAGCCTGGCCGCCCCTCTTCCCCCGTTTGAATTTTTTTTCCCCTCCTACAGACTCCTCAAACCCCAGCCAAAACGGAGCCGTTCACCCCTTTTTCTTCTCATCTTCAACCTTCAGCCGGGCCACCATCTTCAGGGCTATCCCCTCTCTTCGAAATCAAAGCCAACACCACCCACACGCCCGGCCATCTTTCTTCTCCCCCCTTGACAGCCATCAACACACAGCCCTCACCTCCAACATCTTTTCCCAAACACAACCCTCTCTCAGCCTCTGCCACCGATCTGTCTTCCCTTCCCTCAGCACCGTCCACCGACAGTAACGGAGAACCAGCTCCACAGAACCGGCCTCCACCAAGCCACCCAGCAGCAGGCGACCTCCATCACAGAAACCAGCGGAGCGCACCCCTCCACAGATCCTCCCTCTACTCTCCGCAGCTCCTAAACCAGACTCCGAACACTCGGCGGCGCTCCTCTCAGCTATCAACAGCGACGTCCACAGGCCACCCGACAACGCCCACAGACGTCGTCCCCGTCTACATAGACCAGCGCTCCTGCGCACAGACCGGCCTCGCAGCAGCTCCTCCCCCAGCAGCGGCCGAACAAAAGCAAGCCACCGCCCTCCATTTTCTCCACCCGACCCCGAGGCATACACAGCAGTCTAAAAAATGAAGGACCTGAGAATAGATCGGGGAAGAAATTAAAATCGACTGGCTTGTGTTTTTTCTCCTTTTGCAGGTGACCATGATTCTCACTGCCGGTGAGGAAAAGAAGAGGGGAAGAAGTTGATCCAGATCCCCCATGTTGCTGCGTTTTCTCGTGGAGGCGCGTGAACCCACGCGCCGCCAGTGGCGGTGGCGCGTGGGAAGACGCGCCACCACTGCTTCTCTACACCAGAAGCCTCCCAGCACTGTTCCCGTGCACTGTTCCTGCATGTTCTAGAAGCCTTAGGATGTTTTAGGGGCCGTTTTGTAATTTGAAATTGTTTGATGTATTTTTTTTTATTTAGTTTTGGATTTTTTATTTGTATATTGTAAATGTGGATGTAACAAGGAAAAGAAAAGAAAGAACAAAAATATAGTGAATGTGTGTGATTGTATTGGTTTTATTTTTTTATATATTTTCTATGATGAAATTGCAAGGACTAAAGAAGAATTTAATATTTTGATTGGATCACGGTACAGATTTATTAACTTATACGTAAGTTGTATTTCTAACATCCGATGAAAAGACAAAATTTTAAAACTTCTTTAACATGTCAAAAATCACGAAGCAACTTACCTCAGGTAGGGTGCGTTAGGGGTGATAATACCTTCCCTAACCACAACCAGTCCCTTACCCGCGAATCTCTGACAAGACTAGTACATCCGGTTTCGTAGTAGCCTTCAATAAATTACTAGGTGGCGACTCCAACGAACCAAAATCAAGCAAATGCAACAACGAGACTTAAATCGCTAGCCGATGCCGCGCGTGGATTTTTTGACGTGCGACAGTCTCAACAACTCAAATTAATGTCTAGTCGTAATAGAACATTAACTAGGAACATTTAGGAATAAGACTTTGATGCAACAGATTTCTCATAATTATAATAACTTTATAATTTTCCTTGTAGTAACATTTTGTACCTACTATCTAATCTCCTTTTCTCATCTTGTCCCTCGATGGAAAATGAATGTTTTTGTTCTTCATGCAGGTTCTTGACAAGAATATATTATGATGGGCAAGATTACTGACTTAATATTGCAAATAGATATTGTCTAAACCTTTTATAGCTACTTTGAAAATATATTATTTTCAAAAATTGAATTTATTATTGATATATATGATAACAATCATGTTGTTTTCTTTTATATTTATACTTTGTAGGAATTTGAGCAAAACAAAAGATACTTTAAATCCCATTAATCTTGATAACATTGAATTATTGAATAAGTAGATTTGTGAAGAGCAACTTTCTTCATGAAGATGATTTAAATTGGAAGATTATTGAGGCATCTTTGTCTACTTTGACTTTAAATGATGAAGATATCTGTTTTAATAGCGATGAATGTCTAGTTAAACTTACTTGGATAAATCTTTTTTTATTTAAGAAAAATTTTCAAGCCTGATGAAAATTTTTGGCAATATTATTAAATCTGGTCTAATGAGTTGTCATAACCCAATTTTTGAATAAATAATACAAAATCAATGATTAAAAATATATTTGAGATTGGGGTAAAATAACACAAATTCAAAGTTCAGGGATGAAATTATCAGATTTAAGAATAAATTGGTCAGAAATTGAAGAATTAATAAATTTGAAAATTTACTTAAAATTTGGATTAGTTTAATTAATGAAATTAAAAGAATTAATAAGTTTGTGGACTTAATTAAACTTTGATTTAATTAATTAAATAAATTCAGGGACTTAATTGAAATTTATCCAAAAAAAGAAAAATTAAAAGAAATTTTTATTTTTGTTTAAGGGTCCAATTGCCAAATTTCTAAAGTTCAGGGATCAAAATGACAATATCCATTGTTGCTTGAAACGTCGTCGTTGATGGTATAATCCCTTGCTGCCAAAACACCGCCATTGCTGGTGGAACAGCCGTGTTCGTCTTCTCCATCCCAATTCCATAGGCTGAAAATCTACAACGGGTTCGATCCAATCGTGGACCACGTCTCTCGCCTGTAATCTCGTTCGTGGAAGATAACAATCCTGCAAAGGTAGGACTGGTGAGGGGCAATCGATTGAGTCTCTATAAAAAGAAGTAAAAAAAAAAACATATTCCGTCGGTAAATAATTTACCGACGTACTATCAATCACACACCAACGAAATAGTTCCGTCAGTAAAACTGTGAATTCTTGTTGTGGTTGGAAATCCACACATTGAACTGAAACTTTAGGATACCAAATTCCAAGATACCGATTGCTGGAATTGCCAGGACTGAAGAATCCCAAAGTGAAGTTTCCTCCACTGGAGACTAAAACATTAACATATGTAATAGACTCATTAAAACTTATGGTGTCTGTGGACAGAAAATTTGGAGAAGAAGGCATTCAAGCAATGAAATGAGAAATATTTTACAGGGATGCATCAGCCTAGCGCCTTAATTTCTATTGATGGCTAGTGATTTTCAATTGACTAGTAAGCGCCTTACTTTCAATTGATGGCTGAATAAGCGCCTTAACTTCTATTTATGGTTAGTGATTTTCTAATTGACTAGTAAGCGCCTAACTTTCAATTGATGGCTAGTGATTTTCAATTGACTAGTAAGCGCCTAGGAAGCGCTTATTCTTTTGTCGGCATTTTCAATTGACTAGTAAGCGCCTTACTTTCAATTGACTAGTAAGCGCCTTACTTTCAATTGATGGCTAGTGATTTTCAATTGACTAGTAAGCGCCTAGGAAGCGCTTATTCTTTTGTCGGCATTTTCAATTGACTAGTAAGCGCCTTACTTTCAATTGACTAGTAAGCGCCTTAATTTCTATTGATGGCTAGTGATTTTCAATTGACTAGTAAGCGCCTAGGAAGCGCTTATTCTTTTGTCTGCATTTTCAATTGACAAGTAAGCGCCTTAATTTCTTGGCTCAAAAGTTCAGTATCACAAAAACTAACAAAAATAATCCAATTGGATCTCCCATCTAAATATTACCCAATCAACTCATTTATGTCAAAAGCAACGTCATTTAAGGCAAATATTTTTAAATGAAAGTTAAATGAATAATATCTAAGAGATTGAGATTCAACGAAGAATGAAGCTTTTTTTATAAATAAAATTGAATGTTTGGATTAGCTTGCAAGGTTCTTAACTATTACTATATATCTTGAAATTAATAATTATATAACTGTCTAGTAGTGTTGAAAAAACTTAAATTTATAATTATTAAAAAATAAATACAAGACCTCTTTAGTGATTTCTTAATATTGAAAATAAAAGTTCCTGATAGATATTGTCTCGGTTGGTACGGAAGCCACACAAGAGCCTGAACTGAAACTCTCTGATGCATGAGGTTCTGAATACTTGGATGTGGATTCATTGAAACTACATCATGTGAAAAGTCTAGCAGAATATGAGGTTTGGCAGGAACTTGGCTTCATTGGAGCAACTAATTTTCTTGATGGGAATATTATGGATTGGATCATTATTCAGCAACTGGATTCAGACTAGGATCATCTGTTTCTTTCAGTTTTATGGTGGATCTTGAGGCAGATAAACTGTTTTGCTTTCGAAAACCACTATGAAGGTGATTTTTGGCTAAGGAGGAATATTTGGAGAATGGCTGCTAATTCCCATATATATGGCTTGGAGGGAAGATATGAAGGTAACCAAAGAAACAATCTAGATCTTATGGCAACGGCCTCCTTGGGATTTTGTAAAGATTAATGTGGATTGTAGCTCTCTCGGCAACCCTAGTAGGATTGGAGCTGGTGGTTTAATTAGGTCCAGTGCGGGGAATTTTCTTGTTGGATTTACTGCCTTTGCAAGTGTTGCTTGCAACCTTCTTTAGAGTTATTAGCTATTGCTAAAAGATAGAAGCTGGCTTGGAATCGTGGATATCGCAAGATAATCTGTCACTCAGACTCGAAGGATGCTTTTATATTGTTATCTGCTAATCAAGTGGGTTTCCATAAGTGCAGCCTGTGCAGGGCCCTTATTTTAGAGATTAGAGAATTACTAAGTAGAGATTGGACTGTCAGAATTGAACATACATTTAGAGAGGTTAATTTTTGTTGAGAATGTGGGAATATATATATATTACATTTTAGTCCTCTATCATTAATTTGGTATTTTTCCACAATTTCAATCCTAATTCTATTGATCAAATTAGGTTAGAAGGACTCAATTGCAAGATAAAAAAAAGTTTAGAAAGAAAACAAATACTTTACTATTCATATGAATAATGAAACACCTAGAAAAAAAACCCTAGTTTTTTAGTATAAAGTGTAATATAATATGCCACGGTAAATTTAATTCAACCATGCAAATCTAAGTTGAAGATGGCATGGAAGCTATACAAGAGTATCAAGTTTGTTTTGGTTCTTCACTTACGAAGATGGTGTATAAAGCAGTCGCTAATATCGTTAAATCCTCACTCGGTCTTGTTGAATTTGAAAAGGTATAGTAAAACAGTTCTATATTTTTGTTATTTATTGGCTTAGTTTTCAACAACAAAAGGGTAACTAGAAAGTCAGGTCATGGATATTTTATTTCTAACAATTTAATTTTCAACAAATATTTTATCCAAAATATCTAAAAAAACACCCTAAAAACTTTGAAACTCATTTATGGTCTTAAATAACCCTAAAAATAGTCCAAAAATCTCCAATTAACCTGAATTTAAAAACTTCTTGAGCTTAGATCTACTATCTTTATTTTTATTGATGAGAATGCCAAAATATATCCCAGTGGAACTCATCTTATATATCAAATCAAACTCATTGATGTTAAGATCAAACTTTTTATGATTGGAATTAGTATCAATTGATACTTTCTCTCTCTTCAACCTGAATTCAATAACTCTTTATCTTCTCTTGAATAAGGATTAAAAAAAAATTTAAACTAAAATTGAATATTAAAAAAAATAAATAGACAAAAAAATCTTTAACTTAGAAAGCAGAAGAACCAAAGTAAACTTTTCTGATCAATTTTGAAATTGTCAATCTTTTTTTTTCACTTTACTCCTATTTCTTTTAATTTTTTCCTTTCTTAATAAATTTACTTAATTTGGTCATCAATTTAGTTCTAACAATTCAAATCAATAAAAAATTATTAATTATTTCTTAAAATGTAATTTTCTTTTATCCATATCTTGATATTAAAATAATTGTTATTCTCTAACTAAACTAACAATTCTGAATTTGAAGGCAATAATAATTTACCTTCTTCTTTAATTTCTTTTTTTGTAATTGTAATTTACTACAGTGTTTTGTTACTCCAAGTCTTCAATATCCAAGTTCTGAATTTCCAACACAATAAATGTAGTATTGTAGGTCATCGTTAAGGTCCAACTTTTATGAGAAAGTAGACAAATAATTTTTTCTTTCTTGGCAAATATTCAGCTAGACAAGTCTTCAAACCACACAAGAAGTTCGATGCGACAGAGTCAATTGCTTTAATTATTTTTTTGTCCTGGCCAATGCGTTTAAATTTACCACAAGGTTTTGCAGAATTTTTGAAAAATCTGATTTTCCTGGAAAGTAGGGGAACAATAATTTTTTCCAAGGAAATTCGGCACTCGAGATTGGTCCGAGGAAAGCAGTCAAGAAGAGGAAAAACATGAAAGTCACCATTTCACATTGTGATTGTCATCGTTTCTCACTCACCACCACTTGTGCCATGAAACTATAAGCAAACTATAAGTCACCATTTCACATTGTGCTTGTCATCGTTTCTCACTCACCAACTATCTAGGTGGTGGCCCAGTGATAAGAGCTTGAGACCAAGAAGTTTGCTCCCTCTGTGGTCTCAGGTTCGAGTCTTAGGTTGCTCATATGATGGCCACTGAAGGCTTACATGGTCATTAACTTCAGGGCTCGTGGGATTAGTCGAGATACGTGCAAGCTGGCCCGGACACCCACGTTAAACTAAACAAAAAAAACTATAAGCCAGCCCACTTTTACGTAAAAGTACAGTTTCCTTCCTTCAAACAATAAAAAAATACAGTTGTTGTTCGTATGTACTAGTACTAGTATGGAAAAAAAAAAATTTAATTAACGGTCATAGACAAACAATTGTGCAAGGTATGTGGTTTTTGAAATTACAAGGATTGAGGTATTATATCACTGAAATACAGGGACTAAATTATTATTTACGTGTTTATGAACCAGATCGAAAAGAATTATCACAACTCAAGCAATCAACTCATCATAAGGATTAAAATATGAAAAGTAGTTTATAAAGCATATTCAACCATAAGAACAAACACCCCCAAATTTACACATGAAGAAAGAAATTTTAGGTACGAGATTAACCAATTCTATGAAATCCCAATTGGTGAAGATCCATCTCCTCCTCCATCGAAAGGTATATATCCTGAAAAGTTTAGCATCATTGTTTGCCTTAATTTTTTAAATGCTGTGAAAATGTCTAGCTTATACTGTTTCCAGTTATTAGACTAATTCCTGTGAAATGACAATAGACATGTGTTATAACTGGATAATTTCATGGATTTTGCAGGAAAAAACAATACAGTCATCATCGTCATCATTCTTTCAGTTGTTATTTCTGTCATGGTGATTCTTATCATCAGCTTCTACACGTTTTCAGGAAAGAGGAAATCAAGAGAGAAAGTTAAAAGTAAGACATAATTTTTCTTTTTGTTCATCTGGAAGCCCATTAGGTCTTGGACTATATATTGAATATTTTATTTGGCATTTCAGAACAACTTTTTCCCTGGGCTGTTAAAGATTGATTTCTGAATATTCTATTCCTTTGTTCAATTCAGCAACTGTTTAAGTTTACGCCACATAAGAATCTGGTTCAATTCAATAGTTTTTTTTTTTTCTCTCCTACTTGCTGCTTCAGGTGGATCAGTGGATGATGAAATTACCAGAGTGGAATCCTTGCAATATAACTTAGAAATCATTCACCTTGCAACAGATAATTTTTCTGAAGTTAATAAGCTTGGACAGGGTGGATTTGGTTCTGTGTACAAGGTACAGAATATCAAAATGTTATATATATATCAATTAGCATCCATCAAAAATGAGTTGACTGTGTTAATATATATATATATATATATATATGCTAGAGATATTGATGTTTTTACTATATTTATTTTGCTAACTAATGAGAATCGAATTCTTCGAAGGTTAGTTTCAAGCATTCCTACATGGTTGTGGTCATAACTCCTAACACCCTTGTTGCTTTCAGGGTACCCTTCCCAACGGACAATATATAGCCGTGAAGAGACTATCTAGGGATTCCACTCAAGGAGAACAAGAATTCAAGAATGAAGTCCTGCTGGTGGCCAAACTTCAGCACAAGAATTTGGTTAGGCTCCTAGGCTTTTGCTTTGAGCAAGAGGAAAGGCTTCTTATCTACGAGTTTATGCCTCACTCAAGCCTCAACAACTTCATTTTCGGTACGGCCATGCCTCCTCTTCCAAAACATTTCGATGGAGCTTACTGTCTAAAAATAGAAAAAAGAGAAAGAACTAATTCCTGCAAACAAAGCATAAACCAGCAGTTCCTTTATTAAAGCATAGTACTTTTTGATTCATCTAACTGCCATAGTTTACTGGATTTTTAGATCAAACCAAGCGTTCACAATTGGACTGGGAACGACGTTACAAGATCATAGAAGGCATTTCTCGAGGACTTCTTTACCTTCATGAAGATTCTCGTCTCCGGATCATTCACCGTGACCTGAAACCTAGTAACATTTTGTTAGATGCAGAAATGAATGCTAAGATATCAGACTTTGGCATGGCAAGGCTGTTTGCAGGGGATCAAACCCAAGAAAGTACAAGCAGAGTTGTTGGAACCTTGCAAGTGTATATCAGAAATCAGGGAATACCAAAGTTCCTTTGGTTAATTTTCTTTCTATTTGGCTTGAACAAAAAGAATGCAATAACACTTCTCTGTCAAATCGGATATCTTTAGCTTTGGTGTGCTTGTTTTGGAAATTGTAAGTGGTAGAAAAAGAACTTTTATCAACGAGGGGGAGGTAGAAGACCTTCTGACATATGTGAGTATGATACTGTCTGACTTGCATTTTTCTTGATCCAGATTTCCAGGAAAGACATCGAGCAAAGCAGTACTTTCCTTCTAACACTCTGCTGTTCTTTTCTTAAAATTTTGCAGACGTGGGAAAGTAGGAATAGCGGACCAAATTTAGATAAGCTGGTAGATCCGACATTAAGGGCTGCCTCAAGAAATGAAATGTTGAGATGTATACACGTTAGTTTACCATGTGTGCAGGAAAATGCACTTGATAGACCAAACATGGCTTCAGTTGTTATCATGCTAAGTTCTTACTCCGTCACTCTTCCAGTACCTCAAGGCTTGCAACAGCTTCTTCTAGCAGATATCATGGGAATTAGCTTCCCTAGAATTGTTTAGTCTTTTTTTCTTTGTTTTCACTGTAACAAAAAGAAAAAACACTATGCATAACCTTTCACCAGTGTTAACCCCACCACAATCCAGCCTCCACCATTTCCCTTCTCAGACTCAACCATCTCCACCATAACCAAACCACCCACAACACTTCTTCTTCTTCATCTTTCTTCAAAAACCCAAGAACAACACCTCAACATCATACCCCTGATCATCTTCAGAAAGCCAAACCAGAACCCCTCTTTCTCTTAGTTCCTCTCATCGTAGTCTCCCAACGCCTCTCACAAGAACCCGTAGCTCACCCACTGCGACCTCTCCCTCCATCGCACCTTCAACCAACTGAACCAGCATGGAACCACCACCAACTCACTCACGGTGAAACCACCACCAATAGTGACCTAACACCAAGCCTCCTCACCCGGTCATCACAAGAAGACCCACCAGTCAAGACCCATAAAACCCACCATGGACCCATTAAAGAAAAGAAAATTATAACCAAAGATAGCCTCCCTTTTCTCCGCTCCAAAACTATCACCGACCAACACCTTCTCCTAAACCACAACGCAAGGCACTCTTCACGTCAGATCCACAACAACCCAACAATAACAATCTGAAGAGAGAAGAAGAAATTAGAGTAGAGAGAGAGAGAGAGAGGTAGATATAAAAAAACTACAAATAAATAAAAACTACCGTCTAGTGTTGATTTCTTTGTCTTGCAGGTAGTGGTGATACTCACCGCCGGCAAGGAAAGGAAGAGGTTAAACATTAAAGGTTTGCCCCGAAATCATTTGTTTTAATTTGATCAAAGTGAAGCTGCATAATCAGGGGACTCTTCCCTTTGAACACAGACACAAAAATGGATGAAGAGAGCCATACCAAAGATGAAAAAATCCAAGCTTTTGTTTGGTAAATATTCATATATCAGCATCTTTTCCTCTTCATGAATGCAACAACCAAAAAACTTGACAAGATTTCCGTGCTGGAGTTTAGATATCAACCTTACTTCATTCATAAATGTTGGGAAAACTAGGAACAACCGGACACCAATTTACCGGAATACAATTCACAAATCCCAATTATTTCTCTCTTTGTGCAGTAAAAACAAAATCAAACAATGACCAAATATAATGCAAAAATCACACAAATCAACACCAAGATTTTTACGTGGAAAATCCAATGCGGGAAAAACCACGGGACCGTAGTCCACTATCAACAATAATGGGTTCACAACTGTTCTTCCTCAGATTCAACTAAGGGATACAACATAATATCATCAAGAACAACTTATTCTCGGATTACAACAAAATTATAAGAGAATTATTGGAGAAAATTAACTCACAATACTGACAGCCCCGTTTTCTGTCAAAACGGCCAGCTTCCACGCCACCAATCTTCTATCCAACTGTCCAGAATGAAGAGCAACGCGTCTAGAAGCTGCTGTCAAAATTTCAGCCCGATCCAACAGTGAACGAGCTGGGAATCGGGAATCGAAGGAAGAGCACGGACTGCTCTACTGCCTCTTCTTCTCTTTTTCTCTCGGTTTTCTCTTCTCTCTTGTTTTTCTTCTACAGCGTCTACAGTGGCAGCTCCAGCTTTTTAATTAAGAGAGGCAGCCAACTGCCTCTCCTTTAATTAATGTGGTGGTCCCCCCATCACATGGTATGGGACCACACACAACAAATCTCCTCCTCACGCACCATGTGAGGAATTCGCCATACTGGCGATTAACATGTAAGCTTCAATTTAGGAGGCTCTGACAAGCCTGCTTCCCTTTTACAAAACTCAAACTTCTCTCTCGGTAGAGGTTTGGTCATCATATCTGACACGTTGTCATCGGTATGGATCTTCTCAACAACAAATGACTTCATCTCCATAGCATCTCGAATCCATTGATATCTAAACTCAATGTGCTTTGATCGAGAGTGAAAAGTAGGATGCTTACTGAGATGGATTGCACTTTGACTATCACAGTGCAACACAAAGTTCTCTTGAACTAGGCCAAGTTCATGTAAGAACTTCTTCATCCACAACAACTCTTTGCCCCCTTCAGTAAGAGCAATATATTCAGCTTCTGTAATGGATAATGCAACACATTTTTGCAACCTTGATTGCCATGAGACTGCTCTCCCTACAAACTTCATCAAGTATCCTGATGTGGACTTTCTAGAATCAACATCACCAGCCATATCTGCATCTGTGTATCCATCCAACACAGGTTTATTATTACCAAAACATAGGTTGAAACTAGAAGTACCTTTGAGATACCTGAGTATCCATTTCACTGCTGACCAGTGTTCTTTACCAGGATCGGAGAGGAACCGACTAACCACACCAACTGCATGAGCTATATCCGGCCTTGTGCAAACCATGGCATACATCAAGCTACCAACTGCGAATGCATAAGGAACCTTTTTCATCTCATCTCTTTCTTCATCACTTGAAGGACACTGTTTAGAACTTAGTTTAAAGTGGCTTGCAAGTGGAGAACAAACCGGTTTGGAGCTGCTCATGTTGAATCTCTCAAGTACCTTTTGAACATATCTCTCCTGAGATAGCCAAAGTTTCTCCTTCTTCCTGTCACGTGTGATCTTCATGCCAAGAATCTGTTTTGCCGGTCCTAAGTCTTTCATTGCAAAAGACTTGCTTAACTATTCCTTTAACATCTGAATCTTCTTAGCATCATGGCCAACAATCAACATATCATCCACATACAACAGTAGAATAATAAAGTTTCCATCAGGAAACCTTTTCATAAATACACAATGATCAGAAGTGGTCCTGTCATAACCATGATCCACCATGAAAGAATCAAACTTCTTGTACCATTTTCTTGGAGCTTGCTTTAAACCATATAGGCTCTTTTTCAACTTGCAAACTAACTGCTCTTTACCTTTTGCTTCAAACCCTTCAGGTTGCTCCATGTAGATCTCTTCATCTAAATCACCATGGAGAAAGGTAGTTTTCACATTAAGCTGTTCAACTTCAAGATTCAAACTAGTAGCTAAGCCAAGCACAACTCGGATTGAAGACATCTTGACCACTGGTGAAAAGATTCTTCAAAATCAATACCCTTCTTCTGACCGAAACCTTTTACAACCAATCTTGCCTTCTACCTTGGTTGCGAGAAATGTTCATCAATTTTCAACCTGAACACCCATTTGTTATTGAGCGCTCTCTTACCTTTAGGAAGCTTCACTAACTCAAAAGTATGGTTTTCATGCAAGGATTTCATCTCTTCTTGCATTGCTTTCAACCACTCACTTTTCTTCTCATGTGACATAGCTTCATCAAAGCATTCTGGCTCTCCCCCATCAGTAACCAGCACATACTCATGAGGAGAGTATTTGGTGGAAGGTTGGCGAGGTCTAGTTGACCTCCTCAATTGTGGCTCATTTGGAGCTTCCTACATAACTTGTTCAGGAATAACATCAATATCATCATTAGTTGATTCAGGATCACCAACTAATGGCTCATTAAGAAAACCACCATTATCATCATTTTGCAAATCTCCCCCGTGATTAGCAGGCATCAAAGGTAACTGTGGAGTAGGTCTTGGATTTGAATTTGATGGAATAAAAGTAGTAGACTCTGTTTTCTCCTTCTGTTCAAAGTCTTCAATGGTTTGATCTTCAAAAAAGATAACATCTCTGCTTCTCACAATTTTCTTCTCTTTTGGATCCCACAACCTATAGCCAAACTCATCATCTTCAGATCCCAAGAAAATACATTGTTTTGTCTTGCTGTCAAGCTTAGACCTTTCATCCCTAGGAACATGTACGAATGCTCTGCATCCAAACACTCTCAAGTGTGCATAAGAGACATCCTTTCCTTTCCAAACTCTATCTGGAACATCAAAATCAAGAGGAACTGATGGAGAAAGGTTGATCATGGCAACTACAGTCTTCATTGCCTCACCCCAAAAGGACTTAGGCAGCTTTGCATGAGAGAGCATACATCTAATTCTTTCAACAATGGTTCTATTCATTCTCTCAGCCACTCCATTCTGTTGTGGAGTCTTAGGAACTGTCTTCTCCAACTTGATACCATGTTCCCTGCAATACTTCTCAAAAGGACCCCTGTATTCACCACCATTGTCAGCTCGAATACATTTTAGATTTCTACTAGTTTCTCTTTCAACTCTGGCATGGAAATCCTTAAAGACATCAAGCACCTGATCTTTGGATTTCAAACAAGTGGCCCAAATTTTCCTGGAGTGATCATCAATAAAACTAACAAAGTACAATGCACCTCCAAGAGACTTATCAATCATAGAGCAAACATCAGTATGAACTAAATCAAGAACATGTGATCTTCTATGTGAAGGTGATCTTTGAAATGCGACTCTATGTTGTTTACCAACTAAACAATGAGTACATGTGTTCAAGTTCATACCTTTTAATGGAAGGTAGTTCTTCTTGGCAAGGATGCCAAGGCCTTTCTCACTCAAATGTCCAAGTCGTTTATGCCATAAATCAGTAGAGCAATCTTCAATTGCATTCACCTCCCCTTTGATCATCTTGGCTTGTGACATGTAGAGACCCATCTTCTTTCCTTTAGCAACAATTAAGGAATTTCTGGAGAGCTTCCATTTACCATCTCCAAAGTAATTGTGATAGCCTTCTTCATCAAGAGTACCTGTAGAGATCAAATGTAGGCGCATATCAGGCACATGCCTAACATATTTGAGTAGCAACTTGCACCCAGTATTGGTTTCCAACCAAATGTCTCTAATGCCCACAACACTAGCCATCCCTTGATTTCCCATCCTAACTCGACCAAAGTCACCAGCAGTGTAAGATGTGTAGAAATCACGTCGGGGTGTAACATGGTAAGAAGCTGCTGAATCTGCAATCCAGGTGGTATCCTGACATGCAAGACTAACACAACCATCATCACAAACAATGGCAACATCACCATCAAATACAACTGCAGTTGTACCATTCTCTTCATTCTTGTCTTCATCTTTGCCCTTTTTATCTCTTTTGTACTTTCTGCAATCTTTTTGCATATGCACAGGCTTGTCACAATAATAACACTTGAAACCCTTCCTTGACTGGGATCTTCCTCTTGGCTTCCATTTGCCTTTTCTATTGTTGGATTCTCTATCTTGCTTGCTGTGAGAGAACCTGCTTGGACTCCTCCCCCGACTTTCTGTAACAAGTGCATGAGACTCGGAAGTGCTTGTTCCTTTCCTCCTCTTCTCTTCGTTGAGGATACAATCCTTCACTGTTTTCAAAGTGATCTTTCCATTCGAAGTAGAATTGCTAAGTGACACCACCAAAGTCTCCCAACTATCCGGCAATGAACTCAATAGGATTAATGCTTGCATTTCATCGGCTAACTCAAGATTCATCAATGACAGCTAATTCAAGAACCATTGGAATACATTTATATGCACCGAAGCATCTTCACCATCTCTATACTTCAAATTCACAAGGTCTCTAATTACAAAAACCTTGTTTTGTGCACTCTCCTTGGCAAATGTTTCTTCCAACATCTTCCAAACTGTATAGCAGTCATGCTCTTGAGAAATGTGATTAATGGACTTAGAAGATACCCATTTTCTAACATTAGCGTTTGTCGCACCCCAAAAAAAATGAAAATTTGTTTTGCGACATTCGACTAGTGACTTTCGTTTTGTTTTACTGATTTGGTTTTTTTTGGAGTCGCCAGCTAGTATTAAGGCAAGGGACTCGTTGCGTAAAGGGAAGGTATTAACACCCCTAATACGCCCTACCTAAGGTAAGCTGCTCGGTGTTTGGTTTGCTCATATAATCTATGGTGTTGATGTTTTCTAGTCCCGTCAATTTATTTTGGATAGAAATCTAAGGATATTCCATGTGCTTTGAAAGCTCATTTTTCCCTTAGTATTTCAAGAGTTTGCGACTCGTAAATCGCGAGGAGAAGAAAAAAACAATAGAAATCTAAGAAAAATCACAACGCTAAAAAAAAACTGCCTTAGTATTTCATACTTTCGCGGCTCGTAAGCCGTGGAATAATAAAAATTGAAATTTTGAAATGTCCTCGATTATAATCAAGGCTTCTTTCAAAAAAGGTGTTCGGATTTATTACTCCCAATAATATTTTGGATATTCGTCCTTTAAGGATTTCTTTATCCAAACATTAGCGGTGAATAATAAATGAACTTCCTCCCCCAAAATAAGATTTTTATAATTTTTGGAATATTGGCCAATACCCTTTGGAGTTTTACAAACATGTTGTAAAATCCAGAAATGCAAGAAAATAGTTTGGGTTTAAGAAATCTATGCGAAAACACACTTTCAAAGCTTCTAATATTTTTTTTTTTGTAAAAAGAACATTCAAAAAATGTTAGAGTATTGGCCGTATGCAACACGCAAGAAAACCTTTTTTTTTAAAACATTTTTTTTTTATGAAATCGGGTATTTTAATACTGAATTTGTATCTCCACAACATAAAAATACAAACCAATATTAAGTCATAAAAAAAATGTGCGGAAAAATCCACAATATTTTTAAGGAATTTTAGAAATTTTTTGAATGAAAAAAAAAACATTTTTTATATTTGAAAATCTTGGATGTCTTGACGAAAACCGGGTATTTTAAACACTGAATTTGTATCTCCACAGTATAAAAATACAAACCAAATATATAAAACAAATATATATATATATATGAAAAGAAAATAACAATATTTTTTTGAAATTTTTGGATTTTTTTTTATTATTTTTATTAGTTTTTTTAAAATATATATACATGCGTAATATAATAATATAATATAATTTATAAATATATTAATATATTAAGTGGGCTGGGCCGGCCCAACTAAATGGTCCGGACCCATCCCCAAAAGTCGTTGGGCCGAACTCGGCCCAAAAGGGATTGGCCCGACCCCGGCCCAACAACTAGTCTCCCTCGGTCTGGGCCGGACCCGGCCCAGACCGCCCGATTGGGCCAGAAACACTCTGGCCCGTCCCCACATAGCTCTGGGCCAGAAACCATCTGGCCCAGAGAAGAAAAACAACGGGGGGGGATTATTCCCCCCCACCGCCTCCTGCATGCAGAACGATTCTGCATGCAGGAGGCAAATGCATGCAGGCTTCGGGGAAAAAAAATGCGCAGGGGGGAGGCAGCATACCTGGCGCGGCGGAGACAACGGCTTGCTGGCGGTGCTGCGGTGGAGGCGGTGGCAGCGTCGTAACTCGCCGGTTTCTTGATTAAATCCGGCAAAGTCCTCTTGGTTCGTTTTCTTGATTTTTGTTTTCTAAATTTCCTCCCGGTTTCAAACTTTCACTCTTCTCTCAGTTTTTTAGTTTTCGCTGGCTCTCTCTCCTCGGTTGGGTGTTTCTCTCTCTTCCTCTCTCTCTTTGGTTTTTCTTAGTTTTCTTCGGGTTCCTCTTCTTTTCCTTTTTTGTTCTGCTCCCCTCAGTGTGCTGGGTTGGGCGCTATTTATAGAGCTAGTGGGCGTGGCTTCACCGTGGAGCCAAGGAGCGGTTATCCAGGCAGGCCTCCCTCGACTTCGGCAGCGCGGCGGGTGGTCGGCTAGTGTCTTCTGTCGGTGGCCCACCGGCATGGGGCCTCGATTGGTCGGTGGCAAGAGGGACCTGCAACAAATAAAAAAAACTTCTTTTTTCCTTCTTCCTCGCTGCATGTTCAAAACGGCACCGTTCGGTCTTCTCTTTTTTTTTTTATTCATGAAACGGCGTCGTTTTGGAGAAAATGCGCCGTTTCATTTAAATAAAGGCGCCAAAACATTTGTTTTTGAATCAGTCCTTAATTTATCATTTGTTCTATTAAGTCCTGATTTTAAGAATAAAATTCAATTGCGTCCCTGCCAAATTCGGTCCCTACCACTATAGTTGGCCGCGTTTTTCACCTTGGTCCTTGGCCTCTGATTTTCACGATTAAGCCCCTAATTGATCAATAAACTTCCAATTTCTTCAATTAAGCCCCTAAATCAATTCCAAACAGCCCCCTCTATCTTTGCGCCTTCTCCAAATTGGTCCCTGGTTTCGGATTTTCACAATTATGTCTCTAATTGGCCATTAAACTTCAATATTTATGCAATTAAGCTCCTGATTTGACCTAATAAATTCCTAAAAAATATATTTTGGCCTCAGAACCTAAATTTCTTCTAATTAAAGCCCAAATTGACTTAAAAATCAATTTTTCTTGCAATCAAATCTTCTATAAATTCAAATAAAAATCCAATTAAGTCCATAAACATCCAAATTTGGTCTTTTCTCCTCAAAATTCAAATTTTCATTCTCAATAGGGCTTTCATCCTTCAAGAATATACTGTCAAAAATTCAATCCTTGTATTTTTAAATTCCTTAACCAATTTTCTGACTGTTTTATGAGCGTTTTTGCCTCCTGTTATTTTTTCTAACCTCTTTTGGCTATTTATTTTATTTTTCATGGGGACCCAAAAATGTGTTACAACAGATGCCCCCTCTTTATAATACTTACGGAGCATGGGTTTTGCGCAGTAAGTGTTATAAAGATAAACCCAAAATGGAACTCCGGAAACTGATATGGTCGAAGCTTAATTGATCTGAAACTTTGTCTTTTACAACAATCCTCCTTAGCCCAAAAACTATGATCAAAACTTAGTCATCTCGAGATCCTTATCCAGCGATCCTCTGAATTCTTACTTTAGTTTGATCAACATGGAAATCCATCTGAGATCCCATCTGGTGATCTCCTTTAACCTGGAATCCCATCTGGCAATTCCTTTACCCATAACCAATAAAAACAAATGTGTGTGTGGTCTCATTATGATGGGTGACCTGCCCGAGTGGAAAAGGGAAAGAGTGGCCTCATTCTTTGGGTGACCTACCCAGGGGGAAGAATGACCTCATTATTATGGGTGACGTACCCAGGTAAAAAAAAAATGGAGAATGGTCTCATTCTTATGGGTGACCTACCCAGAAAAAATAATGGTCTCATTGTAATGGGTGACCTACCCAAGTGGAAAAAGGAAGAGTGGTCTCATTCTTTGGGTGACCTACCCAGGGGGAAGAATGGCCTCATTCTTATGGGTGACCTACCCAGGTAAAAAAAACAGGTGGAGAATGGTCTCATCATTATGGGTGACCTACCCAGAAAAAATATGGTCTCATTGTGATGGGTGACCTACCCAAGGAAAAAAAGGAAGAGTGGTCTCATTCTTTGGGTGACCTACCCAGGGGGAGGAATGGCCTCATTCTTATGGGTGACCTACCCAGGTAAAACAAAAATAGAGAATGGTCTCATTCTTATGGGTGACCTACCCAGAAAAAATATGGTCTCATTGTGATGGGTCACCTACCCAAGGAAAAAGGAAGAGTGGTCTCATTTTTTAGGTGACCTACCCAGGGGGAGGAATGGCCTCATTCTTATGGGTGACCTACCCAGGTAAACAAAATGGAGAATGGTCTCATTCTTATGGGTGACCTACCCAAAAAAAATATGGTCTCATTGTGATGGGTGACCTACCCAAGGAAAAAAGAAGAGTGGTCTCATTTTTTGGGTGACCTACCCAGGGGGAAGAATGGCCTCATTATTATGGGTGACCTACCCAGGTAAAAAAAAATGGAGAAAATGGTCGCGTTGTAATAGGTGACCTACCCAGAAAAATGTTGGTGAGGGCTCAAAGGTGCCCTTGAAATGAGGTAGGGTTAGAAAACGCACTACCCGAGAGATGAGGGCTCAAACGGCACACTCGAAAAGAGGTAGGGTTAGAAAATGCACTAACCAAGAAGTGAGGGCTCAAAGGCGCACTCGAAATGAGGTAGGGTTAAAAACAAACGCACTACCCAAAAAGTGAGGGCTCCACGGCGCACTCGAAAAGAGGTAGGGTTAGAAAACGCACTACCCAAGAAGTGAGGGCTCAAAGGCGCAGTCAAAATGAGGTAGGGTTAGAAAACGCACTACCTGAGAAATGGTGATGAAACCCCGATCTGACAAATGTTGAAAGCAATGTATTGTGGTCAATATGCATGTATGTTTTTGTTACCTATCTTGGAAACATAGGTCCCCCTTTCGTCGTAAACCTCTTCGAGCTCTTGTTTCAAGCTTTTCTCATGAACCGAAATATCCTTCATATCCTTTTAGTGAAGAGATCTCTGGTTCCTTATAGGGCCCTTTCTTGCTCCATTGAGTTTTGTGCTTTTTTTTTTAAAGGAAAAAAAATGGTTTTGTTAATGAAAACTGAAACTTTTAATGCAATTAGCAATTCTTATAAAAGATGCTTTTTTAGAAGTTTTTATTATGATACCCCTTTTGGGCTTGGGTTCACTATGGACCCTTTGTGCACTTCGTGCACCTTTTCCCCCTAGTGTGATGTGCAACTCTATGTCAAGCAGATTTGATTTGGTTCTCTCCAATTGATGGAGTCATCTCCTTAGTCATGTTATATATAAAAAAGGTTCTTTTAAGTAAAAGATTTCAAATGCTATGAGATCATATGTTTTTTATATATACATAAAACAGGGCTATTTACAAAGAGAAATCATGGCCGGACTTTATTTTATTGACTGGGAAATTCCGGAATACATCAAGCGTAGTATTTCCTTACAGAGTCAGAATTCACAGGCCTAACTAGATCTTCTCCATCCATTCTAGAAAGTAACAAAGCTCCTCCTGAGAATGCTTTCCTCACCACGTAAGGCCCCTCATAGTTAGGCGCCCATTTACTCTGATCTTCTCCAGGGAAAGGTAATATTTTCTTTAGTACAAGATCTCCTTCGTGGAATCCTCGAGGTCGAACCTTCTTGTCATATGATTTAGCCATCCTTCTTTGGTAGAGTTGATGATGACAGATCGCGGCTATCCTCTTTTCACTGATCAGATTCAACTGTTCATATCTAACCTTTGCCCATTCTACCTCTTCCAGCCCAGAGTCTAACAGCACTCTCAATGATGGGATTTCCACTTCTAAAGGCATCACCGCCTCCATTCCATATACCAACATGTACGGGGTAGCTCCTGTTGAGGTTCGAACTGCAGTGCGATATGCATGAAGAGCAAATGGCAACATCTCATGCCAATCCTTATATGTGACTACCATCTTCTGAATAATCTTTTTGACATTTTTATTAGCAGCTTCTACCGCACCATTCATCTTTGGTCTATATGGCGAAGAATTGGAATGCTTGATTTTCCATTTAGTGCAGAGCTCTATTATCATCTTGCCGTTGAAATTTTGGGCATTATCCGTTATAATCTTTTCTAGTGGACCATATCGACATATCAAATCTCTCTCAATAAATTTCTTCACCACTTTTTGCGTCACATGAGCAAATGACCCAGCTTCTACCCATTTTGTGAAGTAGTCGATAGCCATGAGAATAAACCTATGACCATTGCTGGCTTTTGGGTTTACTGGTCCAATCACATCAATTCCCCACATCGCGAAGGGCCATGGAGATGTTAAATTAAACAGAGGAGCCGGAGGAGCATTGATTTTGTCACTGTATACTTGGCACTTATGACATTTTGGGACATAATCGATACAATCCTTCTCTAATGTCATCCAGAAGAACCCGGCTCTTTGTATCTTCCTGGCCATCACATGTCCACTAGCATGAGTTGAGCAAATCCCTTCATGGACTTCCCATACCGTACTTTTTGCCTCAAATTCATCCAAACATCTCAACAAAGCCCCATCAGATGATTTCTTATACAAAATCTCCCCATCAAAATAAAAATCCATTGCCAACCTTCTCAAGGTCTTCTTGTCGATTTTGGATGCCCCCATGGGATATGCCTGGTTTTGGATGAAATTCTTGATATCATAGTACCACGGGTTTCCATCCACTTCTCTTTCGACTGAGCAACAATGAGCGGGGTTATTTCTGATATTGATGTGTACTGGCTGTACCTTGTGCCCAAAGTCTATCTTGGCCATAGATGCTAGTGTGGCCAAAGCATCTGCAAACTGGTTCCCTTCCCTTCCCAGATGGGTGAACTCTATTTCCTCAAATTCTTTAGCCAGCTTAGACAGGTATTCTTGGTAAGGCCTTAACTTCTCTTCTTTGGTTTGCCATTCTCCTTTTACTTGGCAAATGATCAGCATTGAGTCTCCATACACATCTATCTTTTTTATGTTCATCTCTAAGGCAGCCTCTAAACCAAAAATGCAAGCTTCATGCTCAGCCGTGTTATTGGTGCACCCGAACTGCAGCTTAACTGAAACCGGATACTGCTTCTTATCAGGAGAGATTATTACTGCACCTACTCCGTTACCACATACATTTACAACACCATCAAAGTACATAACCCACCAATCTGATTTCTCTTCCTCGATTGCAAACACATCTTCATCGGGAAAGTCAAAGTTTAACGGCTTATAATCTTCCATAGCATGGTCAGCCAGGTGATCGGCAATAACACTCCCTTTCACGGCTTTCCTTGTCATAGAAACTATGTCATACTCAGCCAAAAGAACTTGCCATCTTGCAATTCGGCTAGATAGATAAGGCTTTTCACAAATGTACCTTAATGGGTCTAACTTGGAAATTAACCATGCAATGTGATACAACATATACTAACGTAATCTCTTTGTAGCCCATGCTAGTGCGCAACACAGCTTCTCAATCACAGTATACCTAGACTCATATTCCGTGAACTTCTTGCTTAGGTAATAAATGACCCTTTCCTTCCTTCCGGTTTCATCATGTTGCCCAAGCACACATCCCATTGCTGTTTCGGTTACTGTTAGGTATAAAATCAATGGCCTTTCTGGTATGGGAGGAACAAGCAGAGGTGGATTTAGCAAGTACTGCTTGATTTTCTCAAAAGCTTTATCACACTCTTCATTCCATATTCGAGGGTTCTTCTTCCTAAACAAACGAAAGATCGGGTCACAAGTCGCGGTTAAATGGGATATAAACCGAGCGATGTAATCCTAAGAAACCTCTCACCTCCTTCTCAGTCTTGGGGGGTGGCATAGATTGAATAGCTTTTACTTTTTCAGGATCCACTTCTATCCCTTTGTCACTCACCACAAACCCCAACAGCTTACCGGATTTCACCCCGAATGAACACTTTGCTGGGTTAAGCCTCAACTTATATTTCCTTAATCTTTCAAATAATTTCTTCAATATTTGGACATGATTCTCTCCCTCTTTAGATTTAGCAACCATGCCATCCATGTATACTTCAATCTCTTTATGCATCATGTCGTGAAACAAAGTCACCATAGCCCTTTGGTAAGTGGCCCCAGCATTCTTTAAACCAAATGGCATGACTTTGTAGCAAAAGGTTCCCCATGGTGTTACAAAGGTTGTCTTCTCCCTATCCTCTAGCGCCATTCTTATCTGATTGTAGCCTGAAAACCCATCCATGAAAGAATATGTGGAGCTGCGTGCTGCATTATCAACTAACATATCTATGTGTGGTAAAGGGAAATTATCTTTAGGGCTAGCCCGGTTTAAGTCCCTAAAGTCCACGCAAACTCTGATTTTACCTTCCTTTTTGGGTACCACTACTATGTTTGAAACCCATTGTGGATACTTCACTACTTCCAAAAAACCAGCGTTCCATTGTTTTTCAATTTCTGCCTTTACTTTGATTAAGATCTTCGGATGAGTTCTCCTTAACTTATGCTTAATCGGCTTGCATCCTTCCATCAGGGGTATTCTATGTACTACAATGTCCGTATCCAAACCAGGCATATCCTCGTCGGACCAGGCAAAGACATCTACATAATCTTTGAGCAGTGCAATCAACTCTTCCTTTGCTTCAGGGGTGATCAAAGTCCCTATCTTCAGCTCTCGCTTGATTTCTTCATTGCCTACATTTATGGTTTCAAGTTCCTCTTTAGCGGGCCTCCAAGCCTGTTCGTGTTGTTCTATTAATTTTGTGAATTCCCATATGTTTTCCTCCTCCCATTCCTCATCTTCTACAGCCACTATGTATTCTTTAAATTTTGGTCATTCATTCTCAATGTAAAGTGCAGGTGTTGTTGTGGAGGATCCACTTTCAGGGTTCCTGAAAGCAGAAAGTGATGTGTAAATGCATAGTATGACATCAAGATGAATTTTGAAAATGCATGATCTCATTAAAAACAAAAGATTGGCTCACAAACAAAATAAATTCCAAATGACATCTTGAGCCCTGATTGTCAAGGAATAAAACAAAATAGAAAAAAGGCAAACAACATAGATAAAAATATAATCCAACAATCATTGTTGATTACATTTTAAAAACCAATGGAGCTTCTTGGGTCTCCCAATTCTGGAACTTCTCCCCTTCGGCTAGCTTCCGAACAAAAGTCTTGACGGTGACTTCTTCCAAAGTGTGGATGGTTAATTGTGGCAACTCTTCATCCCTCCTTTCGGATTCAATTTTCTCAACAATTTCCTTGACTTGATTTTCCTCCAGAGTGTTTATGTTCATTGAAGAAAGCTTCTGAAAGAGGTCTCCATGTCCCCCATCAGGTTGTATCACATATGCGGCCTTTGGAAATGAAATCCTGATTGGAGGGATGGCTAAGTTTTCTTCTTCAGGCTTCCTTCCTTCAATCCTAGCCATTCTCTTCTCCCTTCTTGCACAAGCAGCTCGTTTGTAATCCTCTTTCTTGGGCTTATATCCAAGCCCAAACCTCTGTTCTGCAACTTTCAATTTGATTATACCCATCCATTCAAGCCTTCCTTGCTCCATATCGTATGGGAAAGGAATCTTGTTTTTCAAAAAGCTTTTAGCGGCCATTTTAGTGGCTTCCAAGATTTCTGGCTTCCTCACCATAGTGTTCTCGGGCACCCACTCGGTATTCATAATCTCAAATGCATGAAGGTTTCCATCTTTACAATCTTCTGCTTCAATGAATGGAACCGCCACATTTCTTACCATCGATATAGTCTCCTCAGCCTTAACAGTAACCAGGACACCGTTGGCAATGTACTTTAAACATTGATGTAGCGACGAGGTGACAGCTCCCGCAGAATGTATCCATGGCCTTCCTAACAGCATGCTATAGGAAGGGTGGATATCCATCACTTGAAGGGTTACTAGAAAGACTTGTGGACCCACAGCTAGTTCGACCTCAATTGACCCTATCACTTGCCTTGATGAGCCATCATACGCTCTCGTCGTTATCACACTGGGTTGCATATGTGAGGGATCTATCGGCATTTCATCCAGCATATGCCTTGCTAACACATTAAGGGCCGAGCCGTTATCAATGAGAACCTTGCCGACGAGACAATCCTTACATCGGACCGTGACATACAAGGGCTTGTTATGTCCAGTTCCTTCAGCGTCAAGTTCATCTTCCGTGAAATACAAGTAATTGGCAGCATGGATCCTCCTTACTAGATGCTCCATAGTCTTTTGCTTAATATCTTGGGGCACATAGGCCTCATTCAGTACTTTTTGCAAAGCATTACGATGTGGCTCGGAGCTGAGTATTAATGACATGATGGAGATCTTAGCAGGGGTCTTCTTCAACTGATCCACTATACTGTACTCACTATGCTTCATCAATTTCAGGAACTCATTTGTTTCTTCCTCAGTCACAGGTTTATTCACCTCAAACTCTTTATCGAGGTCCAGCACCTCCTTGCCTTTAGCCTTTCTTTGTCTTTCTAGTTCTTCAGGTGTGAAACAACGACCACTCCGAGTTAGCCCACTTATCTCAGTTTGGAATAGCGGCAAAGGAGTTTCAATATTCGAGGTATAACCATAATCTCCAGGCATCACTCCATAGTCTACTTTGCTTGCATATGAGGGCCTAGTTAATACCAATTTTGAGCGACCATTAGTTGTTGATTGGATTCTACATTTCTCTTGATTCTCTATCATCTCTACCTCTTCATTGTCACTTACGGCCTCAATCCTTAACTCTCCTAGAGTTAGCATTCTTGCAACCTTTTGATGAAATTCAATGCATTCATCAATGTGATGCCCTTTCTTTTTATGGAAAGGGCAAAAGTTATTTTCCCCTATGCAGTACTCAGTCGATTCTTCCAAATGTCCAGACTGCACCAACATCAAGTATAGCTTGGACATGGTCATTTTCAACACCCTCTTTTTGCTACCAATCTCCATGGTATTCACTCCTCCCCTACTATCAACATGTTTAGGTAAAGGGTTTGAATTCTTATTAGGCGAATCCTCGAAAGTGACCCATCCCACTTTGATCAGTTGCAACACCTTTCTTTTAAAAGCAAAGCAAGACTCAATGCTATGGCCCGCGTGACCAGCATGGTATTCACAAGTTACCTCGGGGTTGTACCAGGGAGGGAAAGGTGGTTGCATAGGTGGTATGGGTAGGGGAGCTATCTGCCCAATACTCAACAGCTTGGCATACAACTCTTTTAAGGTTATTGGTAAAGGAGGTAGTTGTTCTTCTGATGGTCGGTTATCTTTTCTTTGGTAATTGTTGTGGTTATTTGCTGGGAATTTTATTTGATTGGGTTGGTTTGGAATGGGGGGTTTGGAAAAGTTAATACTAGTGACTCGGGTGGTAGGTATTTGGTAGTTTTTGCTTCTCCTTTCTAGGTTATTCACCTCATTTTCTTTTTTCTTTCCAATGAAACCTCTCTTCTCTATAGGTTCTGCAATTCTCCCACTTCGGATTCCTTGTTCAATCCTCTCAGCAATCCGCACAACATCATAGAAATGTTGTGTTGAACTACCCATAAGGTGTTCATAGTATGGAGCCTTAAAAGTATTAGCAAACAACGTCACCATTTCTGTTTCTATTATCAGAGGTTGTACATTGATAGCTTGGTCACACCACCTTTGAGCATAAACCCTCACAGACTCTTGATTTCCTTTCTCCATGGTAATCAGACTGGTCCTATCAGGAGCAATCTCAAGATTAAACTTGTATTGCTTTAAGAAAGCATCTGCCAGGTCCGTCCACTTCTTGATCCTAATTATCTAACCTCATATACCAACTGAGGGCCGATCCGGTCAGGCTATCCTGGAAGAAGTAAATTAACATTTTATCATCGTGGATAACCTCTGCCATTTTGTTATAGTAGGAGCGGAGATGGGTCTTTGGGCATTCCATCCCAGTATACTTAACAAACTCTGGCACTCTGAACTTATTTGGAATAACAATGTTAGGTACTAAACATACTTCAGCGGCCCTAATTGGGTCAAACAAATCATTTCCTTCAATTGCCCTTAGCCTTTCTTCTAGTGCAGTCCACTTATCATCTCCTTCATGATTAGAGAATTTAAAGTCATGTGGATCTTCGTTTGTTAAATCCAATGTAATAGGGATTTGGATGGGCCGAGTAGGATTAGGACTCTGCTTAGTTGGTGTATTTGCCCCTATGTTTATAGGTGCGACAGGAATTTGAGCTGCTGCTGCTGCTTCATTAGGTTGAGTAGACGTTCCCTCTCCATCTCTGGCTCTTAATATCTGCTCTAACATACTGGTTAAGTGCGCCACATCATTCCGAACTCCTTCAAGTTCTCTTTGGTACTGAGCTTCTGGTTGTGACCTGTCTTCGTTTTCCATTCTTGTTCTTTGTCGAGTGTTGTGGATTCTAGAAGGGGGACCTATGTTTCTTAATCTGCAGATGCATGCATAGATGTATGAGAAAAATGTATGATTGTGATGGATGCATGATTGAAAAATGCATGTTTTATTGGGTATGGATGCAGCCTTTTTTGTGAACGAATAACAGCCATCACATTATAAGCATTCTCTTGTCACATTGCTTTGATATGAGTTCTGCCTTTCGAGTCGTTTGCTTGAATCATGTTCACCAAGAGACAGATTTTTGCATAAGAAGATGGGTCAACGCCCTTTTCATTAACGCTTGGATAAAAGTACATTTAGAAATAAAAGAAATACAACATGCTAATCCCTTTCCTCCCTAAACTCTTTAGCTAAATGTAAGAAAGCAAAGCCGCGGTTCTCAATCTTCCCTAGAAAGGCATCAGTTTCAGCTAGGCTCCGGCGATAGCGAATGATGTCTCCTCCCACATTCCACGCATTAATTCTAACAATTCTAGCATGTGCAGCAACTTCGTCCATTTACTCATCTGTTTTGGTCATTTTTTCTATGAGCAACATGTTGGTTCTGTTCAAAGCAGTTTTGTTGGCGTCGATTTGATCTTTGTGCTTTTCCATTACTACTAGCTTCTCGTCTAAATACTTCGACTTTTCGCGTTCTTTGTCAAGCTTTATCCTCATAACTTTTATCTCATTCTTCTTGACCGCTAACTCTGCTTTAACATCCTCGAATCCTCCCCTTTTGCTTTCCAACTCCATATATTTCTTATTCAAATCCTCATACTTCCTAATCCTATCCATCAGTTCGAATTGCACTTGCGCAAATTTTTCTTGGTAATATTCTGCACTTTCTTGGCAATTGCTAAAGTCCATCTCCATTGCTTCAAGTTCAGAGCAACTTTGCATCCAATCCAAACTCAACCCTTTAAGCTCCTTCTCACTTCCTTCCCTAGCAATCTTCTCCTCAACCAACTTTAACTCCAGCTTTGTTATTTTCGCATCTCTAGACTGTATTTGCTCATCTAGAAATGTTCTTCTTTTATCCTCTTCTAGCATCATTTCTTCCAACATTGCCTTGTCTTTTCTGCTCTTGCTCAACTCTATTCTTATTTTTTCCACTTGCCTTCTCAATTCTTCTTCACTGCTAACCCTCTTTCTCTTAATAGACTCCTCTACAGTTTGAGGAGATTTGACTTCTACACAAGGCATGGCTGAAGCAGCTGAATCATCTTCAATGTTCACCCTTTTTCTCTTAATAGGCTCTGCTACAGCTTGAGGAGATTTAGCTTCTACACAAGGCGTGGCTGAAGCAGCTGAGTCTCTCCATTTTACATATCCTTCGCTCACACTTGGATCTCTCAACCCTTCTATTTCCACCAACACTAGATGCTTCCAATCTTGTTTGATGATCTCCAAAACCTCTTCTGCCATGGGATCTTTGAACAAACCAGAGAATTGAGCAACTCCCATAGTCCTGGGAATGAACTGCATGCCCCCAAGTTGTCTTACCACTAAGGCAGGAGCATAACTCACATAACCCGTAATCCCCACCAATGGTACCCAACGCCTTTGTCCACAACTCATTAGGACCTTCACTGTCGTTACCCATAGGGCCCTCCACTTAAAATCGCTATTAGGTAAACCTTCCAATTTATCAACCCAACCCTGGTTGTCTAGATCTCCCTATTCTTCTTCTTCTACTAACTTTAGGGGTTTTTGGGTGAACCACCAAAAATTATTGAAGACAGGTTTCTTTGTTTCGATATGGCTAACCATCCAAATATACAACAGTTGCGTGCAACATCTCATTGCTCCTTTTCCGGCCCTCCTACAATGGTTAAGTGTCAAAATTGTTTCTGCTAAAATAGCAGCCACTGGATTGATTTGTGTATTCTTATACTCCACGTAAGCAGCAGTGCTTCTAAGGCAGTCTCCTTCAGTCAATTGTGACAATTCAGAATTTTTTCCATACTCTAAGATGGAAGATTTAGTGATGATGGCCATTTCGTTCACAAGTCCTGCAATTCAAAATGCATTGGGGTTTAGACTTGTTTTGATGCAAAAGATATATTGGAACATACACCCTAAGGATAGGTTCTAGTTCCTCTACGTGAGACATAGGGTAGGTTTACTACTGGGTCTCTAAAAGAGGGTCTCTTGCTGTTCCAGTGATCAACCTCGTAAAGGCGATATGGAGGTCTAGCAGATAGTGGGATGGTATGTGTACCAATCACAATCAGTCTAAACACTCAGCAAAGAGTTGGGGTTTACACAAACTTAAACCTTGACTCAAGTCATAAGGCAAGCTGCTAGTCCCCCACTTAATCTTAAAGTTACATGTGTGTGCCCTCCAAAACATAATAATAAAAATAAAGGGATGCATGACTATGCTATGTATGATAGAATGTAAAGATATATGCTAAAGCTTTTAAACAAAGCATCATAAGAAAAAAAAAAACCAATAACACATAGCATAAACAAACAAACAAATCAAGCTTAGTACAATGGTCCCTAGTGGAGTCGCCATTCTGTCGCACCCAAAAAAAAACGAAAATTTGTTTTGCGACATTCGACTGGCGACTTTCTTTTTGTTTTACTGATTTGGTTTTTTTTTGGAGTCGCCACCTAGTATTTTGGTCACTAGGAACCCTAAACTGGTCTTTCAGAGATTCTAAGGCAAGGGACTCATTGCGTAAAGGGAAGGTATTAGCACCCCTAATACGCCCTACCTAAGGTAAGCTGCTTGGTGTTTGGTTTGCTCTTATAATCTATGGTGTTGGTGTTTTCTAGTCCCGTCAATTTATTTTGGATAGAAATCTAAGGAGATTCCATGTGCTTTGAAAGCTCATTTTTCCCTTAGTATTTCAAGAGTTTGCGACTCGTAAATCGCGAGGAGAAGAAAAAAACAATAGAAATCTAAGAAAAATCACAACGCTAAAAAAAAAAACTGCCTTAGTATTTCATACTTTCGCGGCTCGTAAACCGTGGAATAATAAAAATTGAAATTTTGAAATGTCCTCGATTATAATCAAGGCTTCTTTCAAAAAAGGTGTTCGGATTTATTACTCCCAATAATATTTTGGATATTCGTCCTTTAAGGATTTCTTTATCCAAACATTAGCGGTGAATAATAAATGAACTTCCTCCCTTAAAATAAGATTTTTATAGTTTTTGGAATATTGGTCAATACCCTTTGGAGTTTTACAAACATGTTGTAATATCCAGAAATGCAAAAAAATAGTTTGGGTTTAAGAAATCTATGCGAAAACACACTTTCAAAGCTTCTAATATTTGTTTTTTGGAAAAAGAACATTAAAAAAATGTTAGAGTATTGGCCGTATGCAACACGCAAGAAAACCTTTTTTTTTTGTAAACATTTTTTTTTTTACGAAATCGGGTATTGTAATACTGAATTTGTATCTCCACAGCATAAAAATACAAACCAACATTAAGTCATAAAAACAATGTGCGGAAAAATCCACAATATTTTTAAGGAATTTTAGAAATTTTTTGAAAGGAAAAAAAACATTTTTAATATTTGAAAATCTTGGATGTCTTGACGAAAACCGGGTATTTTAAACACTGAATTTGTATCTCCACAGTATAAAAATACAAACCAAATGTATAAAACAAATATATATATATATATGAAAAGAAAACAACAATATTTTTTTGAACTTTTTGGATTTTTTTTTTATTATTATTTTTTTAAAATATATATACATGCATAATATAATAATATAATATAATATATTAATATATTAATATATTAAGTGGGCTGGGCCGGACCCAGCCCCAAAAGTTGTTGGGCCGAACTCGGCCCAAAAGGGATTGGGTTGACCCCGGCCCAACAACTAGTCTCCCTCGGTCTGGGCCGGACCCGGCCCAGACCGCCCGATTGGGCCAGAAACACTCTGGCCCGTCCCCACATAGTTCTGGGCCAGAAACCATCTGGCCTAGAGAAGAAAAACAACGGGGGGGGGATTATTCCCCCCCCCGCCTCCTACATGCAGAACGATTCTACATGCAGGAGGCAAATGCATGCAGGGTTCGGGGAAAAGAAATGCGCAGGGGGGAGGCAGCGTACCTGGCGCAGTGGAGACGATGGCTTGCTGGCGGTGCTGCGGTGGAGGCGGTGGCAGCGTCCTAACTCGCGGCGGCTCCTCATGGCAATTTCCCAAGCAAATCCGGCGAAGTCCTCTCGGTTCGTTTTCTTGATTTTTGTTTTCTAAATTTCCTCCCGGTTTCAAACTTTCACTCTTCTCTCGGTTTTTTAGTTTTCGTTGGCTCTCTCTCCTCGGTTGGGTGTTTCTCTCTCTTTCTCTCTCTCTTCGGTTTTTCTTAGTTTTCTTCGGGTTCCTCTTCTTTTCCTTTTTTGTTCTACTCCCCTCAGTGTGCTGGGTTGGGCGCTATTTATAGAGCCAGTGGGCGTGGCTTCACTGTGGAGCCAAGGAGCGGGTCGGGGAGCGGCTGTCCAAGCGGGCCTCCCTTGGCTTCGGCAGCGCAGCGGGTGGTCGGCCAGTGTCTTCTGTCAGGGGGCCACCGGCGTGGGGCCTCGGTTGGTCGATGGCAAGAGGGACCTGCAACAAATAAAAAAAAACTTCTTTTTTCCTTCTTCCCCGCTGCATGTTCGGGGGAAGAAGAAAGGTGAACACTGTCGTTCAAAACGGCACCGTTCGGTCTTCTCTTTTTTTTTTCTTTTTTTTTTATTCATGAAACAGCGTCGTTTTGGAGAAAACACGCCGTTTCATTTAAAAAAAGGGGCCAGAACATTTGTTTTTGAATCAGTCCTTAATTTATCATTTGTTCTATTAAGTCCTTCAATCGAGTCCTGATTTTAAGAATAAAATTCAATTGCGTCCCTGCCAAATTCGGTCCCTACCCCTATAGTTGGCCGCGTTTTTCACTTTGGTCCTTGGCGTCTGATCAATAAACTTCCAATTTCTTCAATTAAGCCCCTGAATCAATTCCAAACAGCCCCCTCTATCTTTGCGCCTTCTCCAAATTGGTCCCTGGTTTCGGATTTTCACAATTATGTCCCTAATTGGCCATTAAACTTCAATATTTATGCAATTAATCCCCTGATTTGACCTAATAAATTCCTAAAAAATATATTTTGGCCCCATAACTTAAATTTCTTCTAATTAAACCTCAAATTGACTTAAAAATCAATTTTTCTTGCAATCAAATCTTCTATAAATTCAAATAAAAATCCAATTAAGTCCATAAACATCCAAATTTGGGCTTTTCTCCTCAAAATTCAAGTTTTCCTTCTCAATAGGGCTTTCATCCTTCAAGAATATACTGTCAAAAATTCAATCCTTGTATTTTTAAATTCCTTGACCAATTTTCTGACTGTTTTCTGAGCGCTTCTGCCTCCTGTTATTTTTTCTAACCTCTTTTGGCTATTTATTTTATTTTTCATTGGGACCAAAAAATGGGTTACAACAGCGTTAGCCTTTCTATTAAGTCCATTCCATTTTGCATCATCCATTTCATCAGGCTTTATTCCTTTACATTCAATCGGTAAAGCCAAATCATTGCAATATAAGTGATCCTCCATCATTGTTTTCCATAGAAAATAATTTGAGGAAGTGAGCTTTATCATGCCCGAATCTTCCTTCTCCATTTTAACTGCACAAGAAATTCAATCTACACAACCAGTGCTCTGATACCACTTGTTGGGAAAACTAGGAACAACCAGACACCAATTTACCGGAATACAATTCACAAGTCCCAATTATTTCCCTTTTTGTGCAGTAAAAACAGAATCAAACAATGACCAAATATAATGCAAAAATCACACAAATCAACACCAAGATTTTTACGTGAAAAACCCGATGCGGGAAAAACCACGGGACCGTAGTCCACCTAAAACTTCCACTATCAACAATAATGGGTTCACAATTGTTCTTCCTCAGATTCAACTAAGAGATACAACATAATATCATCAAGAACAACTTATTCTCGGATTACAACAAGATTATAAGAGAATTATTGGAGAAAAACTCACAATACTGACAGTCCCGTTTTCTGTCAAAACGGCCCGCTTCCACGTCACCAATCTTCGATCCAACCGTCCAGAATGCAGAGCAACGCGTCTAGAAGCTGTTGTCAAAATTTCAGCCCGATCCAACAGTGAACGAGCTGGGAATCGAAGGAAGAGCACGGACTGCTCTGCTGCCTCTTCTTCTCTTTTTCTCTCGGTTTTCTCTTCTCTCTTGTTTTTCTTCTACAGCGTCTACAGTGGCAGCTCCAGCTTTTTAATTAAGAGAGGCAGCCAACTGCCTCTCCTTTAATTAATGTGGTGGTCCCCCCCATCACATGGTGCGGGACCACACACAACAATAAACTCCTTCATCCCTTGCCCTGAAGTTTTAGATAATCTCTTAACTGCAATTTCCTGTCCATTGCCTAGCTTGCCCTGAAATTACATTCCATGTTTAACTCACAAGTTAATACACAACTTAAGCTAATCACATTCTGCCAAAGTTGGTCTGGTGCGGGAGAATTCCTAGTAAATCCAATATTTACATCCACTAATAAATTTGGACTAGATTATTTTGAACAAAGCCTAAAAGAGCCTGATCTTAACCCAAGGAAATCAACAAAGCCAGAAATGCTAGCAACAGGGCCAGATTTCAGTTTCAAATTCAAACGTATAACTGCATCAACACAAAGAGAAATACTGAGCAAGCCATGTATCCCTAGAAAGATATACGTGTCTAGTTTCAAACACATCGAACAGTGAAAGATTCGGAGCTTTGTAGGAAGAGTTATGGTTGTTTTACTGACAAGTGTGCATGCTGTCAACAGAACCGTGATCTTTCTACGATATTTTACAACATGCAATGCCGCCCCTGTTTTTGTCAATAAACATTCAATGAAGCCTTGACAATCTTCCCTCCAACTCTCTGAAAGGTCATCAGCCTTATTAGCAATAAAAACAGCAACATAAGCTATCTAGAGGGGCCTGCAACATGAAAAACCTGTTCCTTTTATCTTTTCAGCCAAACCTACTGATTTAGTGTGTAGCAAAGATAGAAAGTTAAGGTTTCTTAAACTTTAAAAAATATAATCCTAAACCGTAGAGAAAGACTCTAAAATTACAGCTAAACTGTAAAGAGTGTTGCTACCCAATTTTTGACCCATTTTTTTGATATATTTTCAAAAAATCCAAAAATAGAGAAAAACAAAGAAAATCCAAAAAAATATGTTTTTAATATATTTTCGTCATTTTAGCATTTTCAACGTCGTTTAAAATTTTTTAAAAAAAATTTTTAAGGGTCTTTCGAATGCGTTCGACTTTTCACGCGTCATTTTCAAAATAATTGATTTTTCGTATTTGAGTCGACGTTGATATTGCTCGTTTTCAAAAAAATACAAAAAAACAAGAAAAATCAAATTTTACAAAAAAAAAGAAAATTAAGGGACCAATTTTGAGGCCGAAACAATATTTTTGCCTAAGGGAATTTTGAATTTTGGAAGGAGGGGCAACCTAAGAATTTTTTTTTCTCTTCACCCGAAACTAGTCGTTGCCCCTGGCCCAAGACCATTATTTAATCCCTCTCTTTCGGCTAAAAATGATCAACGCAGCCCCACTAGTGGGTCTTCTTTTCCTGCCCCTTTTGTAATTAATTTTTCTTCTCTTTCCCCTCATAAACCGGCCACACACTCTCCCCAGTGCCAGACGGTTTTTCCCCCCATCTTCTTCCCTTTCAACCAGCAAAAAAAAATCCAAGGCCTGCACCCGAAGCCACACCAATCCTCTCCCTTCTCCTCCAAAACCGAACAGCCCCCTCCCCGTTTTCATTATTTTTTTCTTCCCCAAACCAGCACCATCCACAACGCCGAGCTTCCTCTCCCCCCTACCAAACGCCCATCGCCCAGAACAAAAGACCCAAGCTCTCATCTTCTCTGCAGCCAAACCCCCCCCCTTTTTTATTATTTTCGGTTTCTTCTCCATTCCTTCCTCCAGCCGCCAGCTCCCCTGGCTATAATAGCCACGAAATCGCAGGAGCTCTCCTCTTGAGTTTTCCCCAGCTTCACCGTCTTCATCTCCTCCTCCCAGCAGCGGTGTCTTCACCATAATCGACCGCCATCAGCAACACAGATCTTCCCATCTTCGCCCCCCCCCCCGCAGCAGCTCACCGCCTCCAGCAGAGACACCCACCGATCTGTCCATTCCTCCGCCTCAACGCCGCCAGCAACCTCGCCCATCTCCGCAACAACTCCAGTGGCCACGGGCTGCAGAAGATAAAGCCATAGCAAATCGACCCACCTGAAACAGAAAAAGGAAAGGGGCAGAGAAACGGAGTGGATCTAAAAAACCGAAGCCGATTTCAAAGACAATGAAATAAAAAACTAAAATCAACTGTTGTGGCTTTGGTTATTTTTCAGGTCATCGTCGGTAGAAAAAACGAAGAGGGGAGGAAGCCACTCAACCCCCTGCCACCCGTTTTTTTTCTGGGCGGCGTTTGAACCCACGCGCCGCAGTGGCGGCGGTGCGTGAGGTCCACGCGCCACCACTGTTACCGAGCCCAGAAACCATGACGAACACTGTTCCCGCTGCAGAAGTCCTTCCTTGAATTTTTTAGAATTTTAAGGACTGTTTTTTTTGTAACTTTTAAATTAATTAATGTAATTTTTTATTTTTTTATTTTTGAATTTGAAGTTGTATTTGTATTTTGTATTTGTATTGTGATGTAAAAGAAAAGAAAAAGAAAACAAAAGAAAGGAAACAAAAAATAGTGAAAAGTGAATGTATTGTGTTTGTATTTTTATTTATGTCATTAAATAATAATAAAAAAAGGGACAAAAAAAGAATTAATTGTTAATTTAAATATGGTTAAATATCTCAAGGACAAATAAAATCAAGTTGTATTTTCCACGGAAATGTAAGGACAAGTTTCTACATATATTCGGGGATTTAATAACTGATTTATTCAAGCCGTAGAATTTAATTAATAGTTTAAATTTTCTTAAATATGGTTAAATATCTCAAGGACAAATAAAATCAAGTTGTATTTTCCACGAAAATATAAGAACAAGTTTCTACATATATTCGGGGATTTAATAACTGATATATTCAAGCCTTAGAATTTAATTAATATTTTAAATTTTCAAATCACATCAGAACACAAAGCAGCTTACCTCAGGTAGGGTGTGTTAGGGGTGCTAATACCTTCCCTAACCACAACCAGTCCCTTACCCGCGATCTCTGACAAGACCAGTACATCAGGTTTCCTAGTAGCCCTCAATCAATTACTAGGTGGCGACTCCCACGAATCAAATTCAGCAAAACATCACAAACGAGAAAAATCGCCAGCCGATGCCGCGCGCCGATTTTGGATTTTTTTTGGGGTGCGACAAAGAGAACTATTTAAATAGTAGCTAAATGGACCAGTATACTTTTTAAATCAATTCAAACAAAAATCATGAATATAAGTAGAAAGGAATATGAAAACAAGTAGAAAAATAATTAAAAATAATCTGAATTATCATTTCTTCTAGATCTAATTTGGCTGACGCGGTAACGTTTGAGTCTTCCAGACTTTTTTTTTTATAACCCGAGGTGTCCAGGCTAGCTTATACGCACCACGATTAATCCTCGGACCCATTGAACACCCTACAAGCCCAGTGGACAAATAAGACATCGCGGGGGTGACAGGAATGCTCAGAGAGGATCAAACCTGGGTGTAAAGGAAGGGAAGTCCCTTTCCCCGTTAGGCCACTGTCACGACTCGAATCCTGGATCAATGACTGGCACATAGGCAAGGTTCCCCTCCAAGATTCCATACCTATACGAACCCAAACTTACATACAAACTTCTCCTAACTCAATTAGAGTTTAACGCAATAGTAACAACAAAACTAACTTCATAATATAATTTAATTGTCTTAATACAAGAGTTAATATAATTTCATAGTTTCGGAGCACTAACTAGACATAAAGGAAAAGGTGCAAATTACAACAAAAAGAGCAGGCTCTAAAGGTCCAAAGAAAGTGACCTGCTATCAAGTTATAAGCTTGAAAAGAATAAATAATGAGGGTGAGTTCAACAACTCAGTAAGTAAATTAACTCGTAATCAAACAGACATATCCATATCTCAATGCTCAATTCATGACATCAATCAAATGAGGAACTTTCAATTCAGAAGTCAATTCAAAATATATATTGGTTCACATCAAGAATTCAGATTCAACAATTGATCATGCTTTATCATAATAAGGATAATAATCAACAAATATATATATATGTATATATATATATATATATTATCAAGAAGCATGATCCAATTCATATTAACAAATCAAATATTTATAATATTTCTCATGCATATGGAAAATTATCCACTCATTTGACTCAAAAACAAACAGAAGTTAAAAGCAAATACCGAAAACAATTCTACTAACATCTTGTAGGTAAAATATCAGGATTATCTGAATATAAATGAGACATATTCAAGAACGACTCAAAATAATATTTAACCTATTTAATACACTTAACTAAGGGTGTATTTTGTAACCCTATATGTTTTTGAGCTAACTAGTCAATTTTCTTAAAAACCCAAAATTTAACGGTTTTTCCGAAATCTAATCCATAATAAAACAAATAATAAAATTGGTAATAATTCACTAAATAACCCTTAATTATTCATCAAACCAATCTGAAAAAGATAATATTACAGCTAGGGACTAATCTGAAATTTATCATATTTTTAGGGCCAAATTGCAACTTTTGTCAAATTGAAGGACCAGACTAAAAATATCATAAATCCATGACTATACTGAAATTATGACCATAACTAATCCTCAATTCTGTCCAGAATATCTCATTATGCTCCAGGGACCATTCTGGAATTTTTACCAAATTAAGGTCAAATGGTAATTTTTGTCAAATTGGAGGACCAAATTGAAAGTGTTAAAAATTTCATAACTATACAGGAATTCTACCCATAATACATATTTTATTATGTTCAAAATCTCGGAATATGCTCCAGGGTCATTATGTAATTTTCCAAAGTTTAGGGACTAAACTGTAATTTTCACAAATTCATGGGACCAAACCGAAATTTTGTCATCTTCAACCTCTAACCTAGAATTTCAACAGAAAACCTACTGCTCTTTCCAGATTTCTAACTCAAATTCACCATTTACACAATTCATAACTCAAAATTATCACAATCTTCCATAATCAACTAAATAATCAATTACCCACAACAATCAACCCTATAACATTCAAATTAATTCATCAATTAAACCCAAAACATAACTTTTCAAAACCCTAACATTCATCAAAACAAAAATTTAAAGTTCAAAGAATACATTTATACATTTATAAACCTAAATCTTACCTTTAAACTTATTTGCTTCAACTCTTTTATATTTCCCTTCTAATTTCCTTCTTTTCTCTTTTTTTCTTCTTTCCCCTTTCTCTCCTGCCGGTTTGCTCTTTTAAAATTTCAGATCCCTCTTTACTTCTTTTTTTTTCTTTTCTATTTATATTTATCATCTCTTTATTCAATTACTACTATACCCCTCATTTAATTATACTTACTATATAAACCTCCGAGTACTTTGTTGCCTTTTCCAGACTTTTTATTATGCTTGATATGTGTCCCGTGTCTCCTACAACTTTAGCTAGATGGAAAAAGTATCTCGATTTAGGCCTTGTTTGTTTCCCGGAAAGTAGTTTCCGGGAAACCATTTTCCAAACTTTCCTGTGTTTGTTTGTCATTAGGAAAGTTGGTCAACGGAAAACAATTTCCGGTCAGCGGAAAACACTTTCTAGTCAGCGGAAAACACTTTCCAGTCAATTTTAGTCAAAAAAAAAAAATTGACTTGGTTTTCAGGAAAGTGTTTTCCTTTTAGCTGTGTTTGTTTTCCGGAAAGTGGTTTCCGGGAAAGCACTTTCCAAACTTTCTTGTGTTTGTTTGTCAGTAGGAAAGTTGGTCAATGGAAAACACTTTCCAGTAAAAAGAAAATTTGGCTTGGTTTTCAGGAAAGTGTTTTCCTGAAAAATTTGAGGGGAAAACACTTTCCGGAACTTGTGAAAAATTTAGAAATGTCATTATTTGCTGATTATATCAAATTTGATCCTCAACCTTTTGATTGCTATATATATTTTGTTTTGAATATTTATTTTTCAATTTCATCTCTTAAAATTTTATTTTTATATTAACTTTGGTCCTTATTTTTATAATTGCTATTTGCTTTTTTCTTATCATTTTTTTATTGAAATTTTTTATTTATCAAATTTGATCCTCATTCTTTTGATTGTTACTTATTTTATTTGAAATAATTTATGAAATGTTGATTATTATTATTTTAATTTCTTCATTTTTCATTTTTTTTTTAATTTTTTAGATTTGATCCCTATTATTTTGATTATTATTTGTTTTATTTGAGATAATTGTTGAAATTATATTTTTTTTTTCAATTTCATTCTCATTCAACTTTTTAATTTGTAAGATTTGTTCCTCATTATTTTAATAAACTTGAAAAAAATAAAATATTAATAAGTTATTTTCCAGCTCATTTTCCATGACATAACCAAACACTGGAAAGTGTTTTCCAGTTCATTTTCCATAACACTACCAAACATCGGAAAATACTTTCTCGGAATTCACTTTCCAGGAATTTACTTTCCCTGGAATTCACTTTCTAAAAGGAATTCACTTTCCTACAAATAAACGGAGCCTTAGAATTTCTTGTTTGATGTTTTCCTAACTTGCACCTATTGTCCCAAGTATAAATAAGAGAGCTCAATTTTTGACCCATGTTTTGATATATTTTCAAAAAAATCCAAAAAATTGAGAAAAGCAAAGAAAATCCAAAAATATGTTTTTTAATATATTTTCGTCATTTTAGCATTTTCAACGTCGTCTAAAAAAGAATTTAAATTGTTAAAAGATTTTCAAACGTGTTCGACGTTTCACGCGTCATTTTTAAATCATTGATTTTCCGCATTTAAAGTCGACGTTGATATTGCTCGTTTTCAAAAAATACAAAAAAATAAGAAAAATCAAAATTTACAAAAAAGAAAGAAGTTGAGGGACCAAGTTGAAAAAACCTAGCAACATTTTGCCTATAAATACTGGTTTCCTCAACACATTCAAGGAGGGGGGTTAATTTTGGAAACACAAAAAATATATAAAAAAACCTAAACCTAATCCCTTTTTTGAAGAGCAGCCGCCCCCCCCCCCTCTGGTTTGAATTTTTTCCCAGCCGCCGGAGCCAATTCATTTTTTTCTCCCCCACACAGCCCCTCACCCGAATTGAATTTTTTTCTTTGGAAACCGGCCAAACAGCCCCCCAAAGCACCCGGATCATCCTTTCTCCCTCACCAGCAGATCCAGCCGAAACCCCCTTCCTCAGCAGCGTCTTCTTCTCCTCTCAATAGCAGCGCCTCCACCCAAATCAACCCGCAGCTCCGGCGCTTCCTGTTGAAGACGATCGCTGCTTCCCCAGCTTGGACCCGTGGGTTTCTTCTCCTCCGGTCGCCTCCAGCAGTCCCTATCTCCCCGTCATCTTCCCTCTCGGCCTGCACAGAGCCGCCGCTCCTTCTCCCCTCCGCCGCAGTCTCCCAGTTTCTCCACCTGACGAATCCGAAGCCAGCCTCGACAGGCCTTCACCGAAGCCGGCCACCCTCTCGCAACGCAAGTCCCCCCCTTCATTCGGCCTCCAGTAGCAGCGACCGGCTCGCCGAACACCAGCAGCAACACAGCCGCCGTCAGACCTGCCTTCACCACCTGAAACGGAGGAGGAGAAGACACCCACCACCGCAGCTGGGCATCACCGGATCTGCAACCAGACGCAGATCTGCAAAAAAAACAGATCTAAGAAATGAAACAAACAAATTAAAATCAACTGCCTGTGTTGTTTTTGGGTTTCTTTGCAGGTCGTCGCCGGCGTTGGGAGGCTGAGAAGAAGAAGTCGATCAAGCCCCCTGCTGTGGTTTTTTTTCCGGTAGCGCGTGAACCCACGCGCCGCCAGTGACGGTGGCGCGTGGGGAGACGCGCCGGAACTGTTCATGCGGGTGCAGAAGTCCTTCCCTGCAATTTCGGGAGTTTTGAGGGACCATTTTGTAAATTTTAAAGTTTTAATGTAATTTTTGTTTATTTATTTTAAATTTGTAATATGTGAATGTAAAAAAAAAAAAAAGGGAAAAGAAAAGAAAATAATAATAAAAAAAAGGGGATGTGTGTGTTGGTGTATTTTTATTTATTTATTTTGAATTTGTATTTGTATTTGTATTTGCATTGTGGATGTAAAAGAAAAGAGAAAAGAAAAAGAAAAGAAATGAAAATAGTGAATGTGTGTGCTTGTATTTTTGTTTTATTTATTTGTACATAGTTTTTAATGATAAAATTGCAAATATATTAAAGAAGAATTTAATATTTTGATCGGATCACGGTTAAGAATTATTAACTTATACGTAAGTGATATTTCTAATTTCCGAAGAAAAGACAATTATTAAAACTTCTTTAACACGTCAAAGCCACGAAGCAGCTTACCTCAGGTAGGGTGCGTTAGGGGTGCTAATACCTTCCCTAACCACAATCAGTCCCTTACCCGTGAATTTCTGACAAGACCAGTACATCCGGTTTCCTAGTAGCCCGAAATCAATTACTAGGTGGCGACTCCAACGAACCAATTCAAGCAACGAACGCAACATACGAGAATTAAATCGCCAGCAGATGCCGCGCGCCGGATGGATTTTTTTTGGGGTGCGACAGAATGGCGACTCCACTGGGGAAGGTATTTTTTCGAGTATTGGACTAAGCTTTGTGTATTTGATGTGTTTAAGTTTTTGCATTTTTATCTTTTTATTAATATTTATTTCCATGCATTTTATAGAATTGTTTCATGCATCACCTGTATTTATTTTTGAAAGCACACACAAGCTTCTAGGTTAGGTGGGGAACTAGCGATCTGCCCTAAGACTATTGGTCAGGGTTCAGATGCGTGAAACACCCAACTCATATCTGAGTGCCTGCTTGGTAATGGTGGGTATACGTACTTTAACCATTCCTTGCAACGCCCCCAAACTGTCTTTACGAAGAACGTCACTGGGCAGATATGAGACCCTTTTGAGACCAGATAGAAAACTTACCCATGTTCACATAATGAATAGAACCTGTCCTTAGGTTGTATGTGCTATCGTTTTTTGCATAAGGGCAAACCCTTCTTGAAGCATCTTGAACTCAAGACTTGTGGGTGACACATTGGCCGTTGCTCCGAAAATTTTCATTGTAGAGTTTGGGCAAAAATCACGATTCTTGTCCATCATACAAGAGTTACGACCATATTGTCACCTCTCGAAGGGAGAGTTCATCATATAGATTACATGTTCATACATTTATCATGCATGAACCGGGTCGAAACGTAGGTCCCTTGTACAAGTTGTGCTGCACGAGATTGAAGAAAAATAATGGAAGTGAACAAAGGAGTCAGATATAGGTTCAGTATCAGATTAAGGTTGAGAGCATCAAGAGTGAAGTAGCAGGACTCAGATCTGCTCGAATAAGTGTTGAGCATCAAATGAAAAGAGAATGTCTGCACAGTTTTCTGTGGGAACACTGCTTGTTCACGTCCAATTGAAGCTGTACCTTTCCTTTTCCGTCATGAACAACAGCAACAACGCCTTCAGTCATCAACTAATAACAACTCTGATTCCTGTCCAGTTGCGCTGTTAAGTATTCATCGCCTCCACATCATCTAATGGAACCAAACAACTACTAGCCTCATGTACATGTGCATTAGTCTGCTTTGAAGTTACCCCAATTATGAGCTCAATTCCAGCACAAGATGTTGGTCTAAAAAAAAACCATGATCAGACGATGAACTTCTACGCGGTAGAGCTCTCTCTGTAGAGATTTATTTGGTGGATCTGCCAATGAGAAATGCAAAAGGGGGATGTATTAATTTCATATGCTTTGAAACTATTTCCCACCAGTGGCACCAGCAAAACATTATAGTAGGCAGAAGAGTCAGACCTGGTCTGATAATATTAGTAGTTGTCAAACTTCAATGTGGCAGAGCTCTCTCTACAAAAATCCATTTATGGCTCTACAAATTGGGAATGCAAGAGGGGATTTACTAATTGCATATGCTACAAATATTTCTCTCATCAGTTTCAGCATGAAGAAACTATAGCAAGTTGAAGAGCCAGACTTGGTTTGAAAAATATGAGCAGACATCAAACTTCAACGTAGCAGAGCTCTCCCGACAGGAATCTGTTTGTGGATCCGCAAGTGTGAAATCCAAGAAGGAATACAGTAGTTTCAGATCATTTATGATTTTTCTCCAACAGTGTCAGTATTAAAATGCAAAAGTATAGAGAAGATACATGCCTAGACTGAAAAACATGAAGAATACTGAAACTTCAACAGAGCAGGACTTCCTCTATAGGTGTTTGTTTGTTGCACTGTCAGTGAGAAATTGAAGAGGGGACGAAGGAGTTTTAGATTCATCAGGTGCTCTTCCAATAAAGACAATGTGTGATTCCACACGTCGGTAGTGGCGATACTACAAGTTTCTGGATGCTGCCAAGATTACCTAGCTGTTAGAAAGTTTTCTAACAATCCTCAACCAACCATAGCAACATTGGAAGATTGAAGGATCTGCCATGGATTCTAGAACAATGATGAGAGGTGAATTAGGAGATGACTTTGACGGTGTGAGCCCTTAATTATGTGGTATAGCCAGGTCTCACGGTAGCATCAATTGCTCAAAATACCTTTGCCAAGATGGGACATTGCTCTGCCGTTTAAGTTGTCGACCAGCATCCGCAAGATTCCAGAATTTTGCTTGACTCCGACAAATTCCCATGCAACCACCAATTTCTTAGTGGTATAATCCAGATAAGAGATGTGATGTCATGGTGGGGTCCTCAACCATTTCAAGTGAACAGTTTCAAGAATAGCAAGAATTGAGTCTGGAAGTTGGTGAGCAAGAGACAGGTGGAGTCGTTGAAGAAGGGTGTCACTGGCTATATTGTTCCCCGAACATCTTCAGAAGGACATGTGATCGAAAATGCTTGGCAAAACACAGATATTGCCAGAAAAGCTGATTCGAGAAGGGTGATGAACAGTCAATCATATTGTTATGGAATTCTGCATTTTGTTTTGGGATCCCATCTCATCCTTCAACGAAACATGCCTTGCTTTTGTCTCTTTGTTGTTTTGAAATCAACAGATGTTTAGCATTTTATTCTGACAAAATATTTTGATCAAACTCCAACATGCGATAAAGGAAGATTAGAAGTGTTTTGATTACAGAAATGACTCTATGCTTGAAAATGACATGGGGTGACCAAACAATTTTGAACTCATACCTTTTGAAACTGAACCACACATCATATAACTAAGTTTTAGCAGTATGCATAATGACATGTAGTGGATTCAATAGCTATGGACTCGTGAATCATGATTCTTACAAGTCCCAATCATTACACTGGATGAGGTCAAAATTTATCGGTTCTAACCGACCTTGCTTGAAATGAGAAAAGGCCATCTTTGATATCCCTTCACTTTCTAAAGATTATATCCCTTGCAGTCCCATTTTGAGCCTGGTAAAATATTTTCTTTCAAAAAAAAGAAACCCTGACTAGGATCACCCACCACATTAGGGGCAAATGAGAGATATTTTGGAGACATTGATATAATTAATGGATAAAGGGGAAGGCTTAGAACAAAGGTCCAATGATTGAGAGAAAGCTAAAAGAAAACACATAGACATGGGGGCATATCAGAAAATTTTGAGGAAGGCTATGAAAAAAAAAAAAAAAAAAAAAAAAAGAGAATAAAAAAAAAAAAAAAAACAAGGGAAGTTGAAATTGCCCTCACTTAAAGACAAGTCAAAGATAAAGGAAGGAGAACGCCTATCAAGTCTATGAAGAGCAAAAGAAATGTCAATCGAGGAAAGGCATAATAAAAGTCAATACCAGAAAAAAGACTAAGCTATAAGCGTTGACTTTTGGTATCCATTATAAAACCTACGATGTTATCAGATGATTTAGATTAGTTATTCATCAAAGAAAAAGTTGGATTGAGATTATGACCTATGTTAAGAGAATTCTATTTGAAGATTAACAAGGTTATATGTCACTCTCTTTACAATGACAACAAGAGAAAGAGAATCGATGAATAGTTAATGTTGGTCCTAGGTCGTTGAAACCCTCAAACACCTTTTGAGCCTTTGAAATTCCTTTCTTTCATAGCCACGAACCATAGCCTGCATTACGTGTTTTTAAAAGCCCTTTTTAATCAAGCAAGCAATTTGAACCGATAAATGGCGCTCTCAAAACTTGAAAAGCTTTTCCATAAGGGTCGTGACTTCATGAATTAAGCTATTGGTTATTATGCATGCTGTTAAAACAAGTTATAAGAAGAGAAACAACCTTTCTTGATAAAGCCTGAGTTTTGACTTGAGCATTTTGTTTTTGAAATTCAAAAAAATAATAAGGTCACCTCATCATAGACTATCAAATGATATACCTAATATCAAGGATTCAAATTGATACAAAGAACCATGGAAAAGCCATTTTTAATCCTACATTGGGTCAATTTCTGTTTTCAAAATGCATGACAATCAAAGGACTATATATTTCGAATAACGTGTGTTGGGTCTTTGATCAAAAAGCTTGATTTTCAAAAGATTTTCAAAAAGGACATCTCTGATTTCATTTCAACAAACTAGACTTTGAATAGACATGATCTTTGAAATATGAGAGTTGATTCCAGAACAAAGAAGATTATCAAACACAAAAGAACATTGCTTGAGTATGCAAAATCATTGATAGAAATGACATTGACATTGAAGTCCTCGACACTCCTCGAAAAGTGGAGCAACTGGGGGCAATACAGTAGACCTTGAAAAAGAAAAACAAGCAGTGCTCAGATCAGCTATGAGGCAATGATTAAATGATGAATCAGTGAACTGAAGACAATGATGTTCAAAGAAAGATAATCAATGAACGAGCACATTCAGATCATGCCGGGGGCATTGTCATTCCAAAATGGCCCATGCTCCAGTGAACCCTGTCGGCAATGGAGAAACAAGGATGTACTTGAAGGACACTTTCATATCATCATCTTTTGAAACATGGCTAGCAATCGATGAAGATACACAGATGAATGTAATTGAATGGTGAAAAGATGCACACCACCAAGACTGACTGTGGAACAATGCTGCACTTAAAGGACAATCTCATATTGTCATTCTTTGAAACATGGTTATAGATAGATGTTATCACACAACTGCACTGAATGAATGTCGGAAAGGAACCCACCTCGAAGACTGATTGTGGGACAACTTGTTCTGAAGCCAGATGAGCGCTTCACCGCATGAGTATGAGTGATAAAAGCAGCATCATTGATGAGGCTGAGACATTTCTTTTCACAATCTGATTAGAAGAGTTGAACGGAATCTATGAGAAGAGCACTGAGCATACAACCATGAGCCTTCGTATTGCAAGCTATGAGATGCATGTCTAGATGACTGATTGAGTTTCAAGGAGGCTGATGATAACATGTACTTGAAGAGTACTGTTTCAACTAGAGGCAAGTTCATGACTGATTAACAATTTTGATGGGTATTGGCATGATGCACACAATCAATCAGAGGATAATTCTCAGAAGAAGCCAGGAGAGAAAATCCTTCATGATGAATCAAGCAATACCACACTTGGGGGCAGGGTCAAGCTTGATGAACGATGCAAGCAGTAATTGTCGAAGACAGCCCGGGATGGGCACTGCATTTACAGCTGAGTGGATGGCTAACACATGAATGAGCCAATACATCGGAAGAACAAAGAAAGCTTTGAGATACAAACAAGGGCACCCTATGACGATGGAGCATCAAAGAGGGGGGACCTATATTTTAAATCAGGTAAGGATGCATGCATATAAAAAAAAAAAAAAAAAATCTGCACATATTTTTGAATTGTTACAGGAAAATCCTTAATGAGGTCCAGCAAGATGGTGGAAAGAGAAAGAAGCATTGTGGTGATGATAATAAAGAATCGGTTTTGATCATGGAATAAAAGGACGATGGGATGAACCCTACCATTAGGAAAATCCCAAAGAAACGAATAGATCAACCTTGCAACCGGGAAGCCTCGAGTTTTCAACCCTTGCAGTCAGGAAACACCGAGTTTTCAAACCCTATGATCGAGAATTATCAGGAAGCACCAAGTTTTCCAGCCCTTTCTTCTGTCATCCCTTCAAAACTTCGCCAGGTAAGTCCTATTTTTCACACTTGTCATATCACATTTTTTCCATCTGGGTAGGTCACCCATGATAATGAGACCGCACTTCTATCACATTGTTTCCATCTGGGTAGGTCGCCTATCATAATAAGACCGCGCTTTTCACATTTTTTCCATCTGGGTAGGTCGCCCATCATAATAAGACCGTTCTTCATATTTTTTCCATCCGGGTAGGTCACCCATGACAATGAGACCGCAGTTTTCCACATTTTTTTCCATCCGGGTAGGTCACCCATGACAATGAGACCGCACTTCATCATATTTTTTCCATCTGGGTAGGTCACCCATTACAATGAGACCACGCTTCATATTTTTTCCATTTTTGGGTAGGTCACCCATACAATGAGACCATCCGTTTTTCTGGGGTTCGTCACCCATACAATGAGACCATCGTTTTTCTGGGTTCGTCACCCATACAATGAGACCATCATTTTTCTAGGGTTCGTCACCCATACAATGAGACCATCCGTTTTTCTGGGGTTCGTCACCCATACAATGAGACCATCATTTTTCCGGGGTTCGTCACCCATACAATGAGACCATCATTTTTCTGGGTTCGTCACCCATACAATGAGACCATTATATTTCTAGGGTTTGTCACCCGTACAATGAGACCAGCATTTTTCTAGGGTTCATCACCCGTACAATGAGACCAGCACTAGGGTTCGTCACCCGTACAATGAGACCAGCACTAGGGTTCGTCACCCGTACAATGAGACCAGCAGCACTAGGGTTCGTCACCCGTACAATGAGACCAGCATTTTTCGAGGGTTAGTCACCCGTACAATGAGACCAGAATAAGGTCGCCAGATGGGATCTCATGTAGCTTTGGTTAAAGGGAATCGCCAGATGGGATTTCAGGTTAACCGAGTTACGCCTATTTCGTTCCAATTGAATGAGGTCGCCAGATGGGATCTCATGTAGCTTTGGTTAAAGGGAATCGCCAGATGGGATTTCAGGTTAACCGAGTTACACAATATTTTCGTTCCAGTTGAATGAGGTCGCCAGATGGGATCTCAGGTAAACCCAATGTGTGGGCAGGTCGCCCGTGAAAATAGACTATTGGGAGAGTGTGGGTCGGTCACCCGTGAAAATAGACTAGAGTGAGTATGTGTGGGCAGGTCGCCCGTGAAAATAGATCAGTGTGAGTGTGTGGGCAGGTCGCCCAAGATAATGAAATCATTTTCCTTTTGTTTTCTTTACAAAGCTTACTATGCAAAATTTTGAAGAGTTTTGCTTCGTAAGCATTGTAAAGAGGGGGCATCTGTTGCTACCCAATTTTTGACCCATGTTTTGATATATTTTCAAAAACATCCAAAAAATTGAGAAAAGCAAAGAAAATCCAAAAATATGTTTTTTAATATATTTTCGTCATTTTAGCATTTTCAACGTTGTCTAAAAAAGAATTTAAATTGTTAAAAGATTTTCAAACGTGTTCGACGTTTCACGCGTCATTTTTAAATCATTGATTTTCCGCATTTAAAGTCGACGTTGATATTGCTCGTTTTCAAAAAATACAAAAAAATAAGAAAAATCAAAATTTACAAAAAAGAAAGAAGTTGAGGGACCAAGTTGAAAAAACCTAGCAACATTTTGCCTATAAATACTGGTTTCCTCAACACATTCAAGGAGGGGGGTTAATTTTGGAAACACAAAAAATATATAAAAAAACCTAAACCTAATCCCTTTTTTGAAGAGCAGCCGCCCCCCCCCCTCTGGTTTGAATTTTTTCCCAGCCGCCGGAGCCAATTCATTTTTTTCTCCCCCACACAGCCCCTCACCCGAATTGAATTTTTTTCTTTGGAAACCGGCCAAACAGCCCCCCAAAGCACCCGGATCATCCTTTCTCCCTCACCAGCAGATCCAGCCGAAACCCCCTTCCTCAGCAGCGTCTTCTTCTCCTCTCAATAGCAGCGCCTCCACCCAAATCAACCCGCAGCTCCGGCGCTTCCTGTTGAAGACGATCGCTGCTTCCCCAGCTTGGACCCGTGGGTTTCTTCTCCTCCGGTCGCCTCCAGCAGTCCCTATCTCCCCGTCATCTTCCCTCTCGGCCTGCACAGAGCCGCCGCTCCTTCTCCCCTCCGCCGCAGTCTCCCAGTTTCTCCACCTGACGAATCCGAAGCCAGCCTCGACAGGCCTTCACCGAAGCCGGCCACCCTCTCGCAACGCAAGTCCCCCCCTTCATTCGGCCTCCAGTAGCAGCGACCGGCTCGCCGAACACCAGCAGCAACACAGCCGCCGTCAGACCTGCCTTCACCACCTGAAACGGAGGAGGAGAAGACACCCACCACCGCAGCTGGGCATCACCGGATCTGCAACCAGACGCAGATCTGCAAAAAAAACAGATCTAAGAAATGAAACAAACAAATTAAAATCAACTGCCTGTGTTGTTTTTGGGTTTCTTTGCAGGTCGTCGCCGGCGTTGGGAGGCTGAGAAGAAGAAGTCGATCAAGCCCCCTGCTGTGGTTTTTTTTCCGGTAGCGCGTGAACCCACGCGCCGCCAGTGACGGTGGCGCGTGGGGAGACGCGCCGGAACTGTTCATGCGGGTGCAGAAGTCCTTCCCTGCAATTTCGGGAGTTTTGAGGGACCATTTTGTAAATTTTAAAGTTTTAATGTAATTTTTGTTTATTTATTTTAAATTTGTAATATGTGAATGTAAAAAAAAAAAAAAGGGAAAAGAAAAGAAAATAATAATAAAAAAAAAGGGGATGTGTGTGTTGGTGTATTTTTATTTATTTATTTTGAATTTGTATTTGTATTTGTATTTGCATTGTGGATGTAAAAAAAAAGAGAAAAGAAAAAGAAAAGAAATGAAAATAGTGAATGTGTGTGCTTGTATTTTTGTTTTATTTATTTGTACATATTTTTTAATGATAAAATTGCAAATATATTAAAGAAGAATTTAATATTTTGATCGGATCACGGTTAAGAATTATTAACTTATACGTAAGTGATATTTCTAATTTCCGAAGAAAAGACAATTATTAAAACTTCTTTAACACGTCAAAGCCACGAAGCAGCTTACCTCAGGTAGGGTGCGTTAGGGGTGCTAATACCTTCCCTAACCACAATCAGTCCCTTACCCGCGAATTTCTGACAAGACCAGTACATCCGGTTTCCTAGTAGCCCGAAATCAATTACTAGGTGGCGACTCCAACGAACCAATTCAAGCAACGAACGCAACATACGAGAATTAAATCGCCAGCAGATGCCGCGCGCTGATTGATTGTTTTTTGGGGTGCGACAAGGATTATCAGTAATGGTGCATATTGCAGAAAGATAGTAGGTGAGAGCAGGGGAGGGCTTAGCCATATTAGAAATGTCTCTGGTACTTCCGTTGTACTTGAACACCTAATTTTTATTTTTGTTCTGAAAATCCTGTATCTAAGAAGTATTGAAGATTAAGCTGCTGTTGAAAAATGCAGCAAAGATATATAATGACAAAAATATTTGAAGGTACCTAACTCAAACGCATCCACACGGACATATAAATCCTGTCCTCCCTCAGCGAACACTCTTGTATCAAGCAAATTGCCATACCATGAGAAGCACCCACTCTTACTTGTCACAACTGAACTTGCGTAGGCTGTGCAGGAACAATTCCTCAAGCATTGCTCCATGCAAGCTTTCAGATCCAAATTGTTATCCACACGGGCAGTTGAAGGATCTGGTACCTTCACGTTTTCCACCTTGACGAACCCTTCACCATTGTTGCACATTCCTGTGAGATTCTTCTGGATGCATCCACCTGACCCATCTCTGAGGTACCAATCACTAATTGATTTGGGCTGGTAGCCAGGGAGGCACGTACACTCAAAGTTATAAGCATCATAAGGATCACACTTACCATAAGCTCCACATCGTCCATAATTGTCACACCGGTCAGTAGGTGCAGACCAAAATACATCCCATTTAGCAATTTGTTCATGCCATGTGAACCGTTGGACTGATCCAGGCTCGTCTACAACTAATCGTGAGAAGATTGATCTGTTGCGAACACCCCACGTTATGGTTAACTCATCATCATTATTCACAAAGCTGATGTTGAAGTTAATGCGAACCTGCAATATGGGTACACCAGTCCATCTAAGTCCATTCCAGTGACCGGACCTCCACCTTGGAATCTGACCCTCGTACAAGAACAACTGCGGAGACCCATTAGGATTGAGCCGAAATGACCAACTACCAGTACCAGGGTCATCAGGAGATTTCCAGGCTGTCAGGAACCGGTTCAGACCAGTCCTGCGGTCTAAGCCAAGTTTTAAGTCTGGCAGCATAGTATGTGAAGGATAATCAAAGCTTTGCCATATCATGGCCCCTGTGCTATCAAGCAAAACGAGGTTTCCAGAATCTAATAACTGAGCCGTAGAATTTCCTTGGTTTTTTGAGGAAACTGTAACATTTGTTAACCATAGGGGATTGTCTTGGTTTTGGCTATGAAGAACAAGTTTACCTTCATTGGTGATTGAGAGGACTCCAGAGGAATCATTGATAGGACTATCTCTGTTTGCTACCCACACAACATTTTTTTCCGAAATTTTGTTGTACCAAATTCCAAGATATCGGTAGTTGGATTTGCCAGGACGGAAGAATCCAAGCGCGAAGGACTCCCCACTGGAAACTATAACATCTCCATCTTTAACAGATTGGTTCACACTAATAGTATCCAGGGAAGTGCAAAACTGGATAAGAAAGAAATGAAAGAGTGTAATAAAAAACTCCTTCGGAAGAATCATGGTTTCCACACAAACTTTCTTGATATTGGTATTGGGGTTTCTCAGTACTCAACAACCCTGATGATAATAAGCTCCTAAGCACAAAATAAGAGACGAAAGCGAAGTCAGGGAAGTTGAAAATGTTGTTGTACGAGTGGGAAGACTTTGACTAGTTCAAGTCGTTTTGGCCAAGTCATAGACAATATGTTTTACCTAAGTGTTCACACTAGCTGCGTTTTCTCCCTAGTTAGCCTAAAAAAAATAGGTAATCAGCAATGCCCTATGCAATTCCAGAGAGAGTGTTTCTGATGAATTATTAGTTTTATAAGGACAGTCAAAGAACACTATGTGTTTCTTAATGTGCTAATGCTCTTGACGATCTTCCCATATTATATGATTTGTATCGTGCTTGTTTGACTGTACTTCAGGCCTCTAGATGCAAAACTTTCATATTTGGACTGGCAATGTCTCATTCAACTCAATTGTTTTAAATACTCTTCTTGTTTTCCTAGTTTGACATTGGTGTTAAAATATCATAATTTTTTCTTTTGATTGGTGACTGAATAGATTTTTGTCCCAAGAATCTGTCATTGAAGTCGCATAACTGGAATTTTTTATTTGTGGTAAAAGAAAATGTCATAGACTTTGTGCTTGTCTTGTATGAAAATAAATTTTCAGCTATTGAAAGGTCTACAAGCATGTCCAGCATTCAGACATCGAAGTTAAGGATGGCTATTGGCTACCTCAAGGTCAAATCAAAACATTAAACCATGCACATAATCTCTGAAATATCGACGCTTTAGACGATTATTGCAAAAGTTTTTTCATTGTCCTGCATCTGATTCGTAAGAGAAGATTAACTCAGTTATTGGAGAGTCTAGGATTTCAAACGAGGATGATATTCTTATACCAAGAATTTTTTTTCTATGAAAACAATCCAACCATCAAAATCTTGTCAAGTGAGCATGACGTTTTTAGTCTAGTTTTTCTCCCAAATATGTTCTTCGCTGGAAACATCCGAGTCCTGCGATCACCTAATGCATTTTCTCCTCTGCCCTTGAATTCAAGCTGATCCTGCTGATTATCTGACTGCAATATTCTAAGCAACCCCATTTAAATTTCAATCTCCTAGGTTGCTATAAAACTCTTGGAGAAATTCTTAAAACTTTTCACAGCAACCTTTTCCATTTCAAAATTAAAGATCTCCATATCGATTTGGCAAAACAAATTCTGCGTAGAACTTGTTCCATAAAACTTAATTAGAAGAGGTATTGAGCTTATCGAGCATCCACAAGACTGCAGGTCACCTGGTGTCCTGAAGAACTTGTTCCTCCAGCAAGAAAACTAAGAATCGGATCGTTATGACTTCTCATCATAGCGAAAGTGGTGATCGTTAAGGAACTTAAGTTTGGCAACAAAGTATTGCATAGCACCATAAAACATTGATGTCTTGTGCTTGCTATGTGCTGACAAGTGACAAATCTGTTTGTATTTGCAATCGTTTTGGTTCCCCCCAAAAATCCTTGCAGTCCCAAAATCTGAAATTCTGGCATTCATCTCTTCATCAAGAAGAATATAGCTCTTTTTCAAGTCCCTATGGATAATTCTTAACCTAGAGTCCTGATGAAGTTATAGGATTCCTCGAGCAATGCACATAATAATTTCGAAGGGCTTTTTCCCATTCCAGTGATGCTTTTCTTGATTTATTGGTTCAAAATTTTCATTATCAAATTTTATAATCATGCTTTGAGAATTATAGATTGAGCATGAAGGAAGAAGATGATATATATTTGGAATGAAAAGGGGAGAGTGATTAAACAAGTTCTTTTCCGACAATTTGTTCAAGCTATTGCGCAATTATTTTTCCTTTCCAAAGAGTAGCTCTAACATCCCACCAGTTTAAAATCAACTAAAATAATTTTCAGCTTTTCTTTTTGCGAAAAATGGATTAGAGTGACTTAATTTCTAAAAGGCATCTTTTTTAAAAATAAAAAATATTTCAATACTAGTTTTTTTAAAATTTGACCATATAAACGCCCCATTAATTACAAACCATTTTGATTCATAAACCATACTATAGATTTATAATTATAATCAAACAGACATATTAATATCTCAAGACTCAACTTATAACATCAATTAAATGAGAAGCTATCAATTCAAAAGTCAATTTAAAATATATACTGGTTCATATCAAGAATTCAGATTCAACAATTGATCATACTTTATCATAACAAGAATAATAATCAATATATATATTATCAAGAAGCATGATCCAATTTATATTAACAAATCAAATATTTATAATATTTCTCATGCATATGAAAAATTATCCACTCACCTGACTTGAAAGCAAACGGCAGTCAAAAGCAAATATCGTAGGAAATCCTACTAATGTCCCACCGATAGAATATAAGAATTATCTAAATAGAAAGGAAACATATTTAAAAACGACTCGAAAGAACATATAAACTATTTAATACAATTAACTTAGGGTCTCTTCCATAACTCTATATGTTTTTAAATAAAACTAGTAATTTTTTCTAAAAACCCAAAAATGAAACGGTTTTCCCGAAATATAATTCATAATAAAACTTGATAATATTTAATTAAATATCCCTCAATTATTCATCAAACTAATCTGCAAAAGCTAATATTACAACTAAAGACCAATCTGGAATTTATCATATTTTTTTAAGGGTCAAATTGTAACTTTGTCAATTTGAAAGACCAAACTAAAAATATCATAAATTCATGATATAGTAGAATTATATCCATAATTCATCCTCATTTCTGTCCAGAATCTCTAATTATGCTTCAGGGACCATCTGGAATTTTTTCAAATTTTTAGGGTCAAATTCTAATTTTTGTCAAATGAGAAGACCAAATTGAAAGTGTTAAAAATTCATAACTATACTAAAATTCTGCCCATAATTCATCTTTTATTCTGTCCAGAATCTCGGAATATGCTCCAGGGACCAATCTATAATTTTTTCAAAGTTTGGGGACTAAAGTGTAATTTTTACAAATTGAGGGACCAAACCAAAATTTTATCATTTTCAACTTCAAACCCAGAATTTCAGTAGAAAACCTATTGTTCCTTCCAGATTTATAACTTAAAATTCACCATTTACACAAATCATAACTCAAAATCATCATCTTTACCTACAATTTCTTAAAATTAATTAAACAATCCATTACCCACAACAATCAACCTTATAACATTCAAATTAATTCATCAATAAACCTAAAATATAATTTTCAAAACCCTAACATTTAACCAAAATATAAATTTAAAGCTGAAGAAAACATATTATACACATTAAATATTTAACATTTTTTCTTCAACTCCTTCCTATTTCCCTTCTAATTTCTCTCTTTTCTCTTCTTCTTCTTCTCTCGCGGTTTTCTCTCAAGAACACTACTTTCTTCTTCTTTTTTATCTTCCTATTTATATTTACCAACTCATTGTTCAATTACTACAATACCTCTTTATTCATAGCCTTTTCCTACTCATTTACTTTCAAAACATTAAATATATATTAGTTCATATCAAGAATTTAGATTCAACAATTAATCATATTTTATCGTAATAAAAATAATAATCAGCAAATATATTATGAAAAAGGCAGATCTAATATGTATTAAGAATTCAAATATTTATATTATTTCTCAATTGACATCGGTTCCTGCATGGTTGGAGATATAGTCAACAGTGCTTCTTATGGATAAATTGTGATTGCCTTTACAAAATACTGCCAGACAAACAGGAAACCAATCCGGTGTCAAAGAATTTATCCCTTTGCTTTAGAGTCATCTTTCTGACGAGCTCATACTGCAAATTTCTTGTTTTCCTCTTCCCCCCAAACAGAAAACCAATTGTGATTTCCTGTTAACCATTATTCGCCTTGAAACCAATTTATCCATCAACTAAGCAGCACTGTTGACTATATCTCCAACAATGCAAGCACTAATGTCAAAATATATAGCAGACATGACTGAAGATTGAACATCTGTACAAGGAAACCGCCAAATGGGATTCATAATAACTCTATATCTGTTTGAACTAATTTCCTTTCAGCAGTTTCACGTTCAGATTCTTTACAATGGGAATATTCAGAGAAAGAATCACTTCTATATATGCATGCATGAATGGCAAAGAAAAAACAGAAACTATGGCATATCCGTATCTAGGGCAACCTGTTCCTGGCTATGCTCGAACTCAGTACAGATGCAGAGAAAAACAGAGTGCAGCGAAGCACAGTGAATTGAGAAAGCAAGAGATCCTTACAGCATTCAAAAACCTCCTAAGATCATGCAGCAAAAAGAGGAATCAACATCAAAGTGCATGAAACACAAAAAAAAGTGAGAAAGCAGAATCAACAAAGTAAAAACCAAATAGCTTAGATTTGCCAGGCCAAACGCATTAAAGATCGAATCCTTCCACGGTTTTTGCTCAACACTGACAACTCTAATAATTTCTCAACCCCTTAGAACTTAGAAGAACACCTTTTTTTCCAAACTCTCTCCTCTGCTTGTGCATATTCTCCTTCTACCTCCCTGTTTCTTCCTCTTCCATAAAACGTACAAGGCAACTAAAACCAGCAGAAGAACCACTGAGGTTTTTGATGCTGAGAAGATGATCAGTGTCACTTTCTGTAAGCATCCACGACTAAACGGTAAGGATCATCAATTTGATTGGAAATAAATTAATGCTTCTAATTGACTAGTCTTATATACCAATTCAAAGATCCCATAAAGGCCCACCTAACATAACTGAACTATTTTACAGTTATCAACTTGGCGCGAAAACAAACTACCTCCTTCACCAATCTTCTTCTGCCACCTCATCACTAAACCCAAAAAACCGGTACGTGTCATCCTACTATTGGTATTCCAATGTCCCTTCTCAATCTATATATGATCCCCCACTTAGAGTTACACCTCCTATTCTTGATTTCTTTCCTTCGCCTTCCAAGAGAGAAAGAAAGATCAGAGCGAAACGCCGAAGAAAGATCATAGAAATGTGCGACTTTAATCTTCAAGAATTCCAAATCCCCGCACCCAACAACTTAGAAGATGAATCCATTGATTTCTCTCTTCTCCGCCTTGACTCCTCCACCAACAACCACCACCACAGTACTCCTTGCACTACTTGTGGCTGCTCTGCCTCTTCCTCTTCCAACAAACGCAGGTCTCCTGACCATAACCCACAAGACCAACTCACAAAGAAACCCAAGAAACTGTTTGTTGAACCCCATGAAACCACTACTACTAACGACAACAACAATGTCCCTAATTCTGTATCGGGTTTCTCCAAGATTCTCCAACCCATTTGCAGTACTGACCCTGTCCTCCGCCGCTGCCTTTCTGATCCTTATTCCCCGCCAAATGTGGCCAACTTTGTAGCACAATCGCCACCGGGGAGTTCTAAGAAGGGAAGTGCGTCTCTGCCTCCAAAGCCACCGTTGAGAAGATCACTGTCAGACCTGTCTCCTAACAAGAGCCTTTCAAGGTCTTCAAGTTCCAATGGAAGTTCCAGTTTCAAGGTTGGTAGTAATTCTTGATTAGTTTCTGTTGTAATTGTCTTAATCTGCATCTTTTAATTAAGTTCTGATAATGATGATAAAAAGATTCTTGGAAATGTGATTCTTGGAAATTTTCCTTTCAGAATTCTTTTTTTTTTGGGATTCTTGGGATATAGAGAGGATTTTGTGGCTTTAAGATGATTATAATCGAGGGTTTGGGGAATTTATGGTGATTAACAGTGGCTGAAGAAGATGAGAGATAGCATGAAGGAAATAAATCAATGGTGGGACGAAATTATAAACGATAATGATGACATTTTTGCTGAGCCATGTGATTTTGAAGAAGAAACTGAGAAATTAGGCCCTAAAGATAACCCTACTGCTGCAACTGAAAAGGTAAAACTGTTACCCTTAATTTATTCGTTTGTCCTGACACGAAAATGAACTTGTGATTCTTGTGTTTCATTACCGAGTTCTCGATTCTTTTCGACTGTTCGATGATTTTTGTTATTAATGAAAGATTGTGAATAATATGTTTGATGCAGAGTGATTCAATGAAAGATTATGAAGAATCTGTTTGTGTGGAGAAATCTGGGGATTGCTTCATCGTTCATTTCAAGTGTCCCTGCGGCAAACGATACCAGATCCTTCTCTCTGGAGGGAACTGTTACTACAAAATCATGTAGAATGTGCAGCTGATTCGCCTAAAAAGGCTGATTCCAGGTACTGATAATACTTGCAAAGTTGCACTCAATAGTCTCTATGTTTCTTATTCATGTTCTAATCTTCCGTGTTTCTGATTTTTTCAGGATGATTTTGTAGACAAGGCTATGATTCTGATGCTGTGATAATTCTTCTTGGGTCATAATTTGGCTTTTTTGATTGATATTGTTGATAGTATTCATTTACTCTATAGTCTAAATGAATTGCTTTTCATCTGAGTGCGTTGTGTTTTTACCAAATTGGATAGGAAATTAGTCTGTCAAGTTAGAATCTGCAATGAGAGGTGGAAAATAGATCCTGAATGTACTTGTTGAGATTCTTGTCTTCTGTTTCCTGGTATAAACAGTAATTTCTTTTACATGTTCCTTTTCGGACGCCTTACAAATATGTTTCTGGCCTGTAGCTAGATTCCAAGAGTGCCTGCCGGCAATCTTAAATCTGTAATGTCGATCAGAAACGGGCTTTAATTTCTTGCATCGGTTGACACTCTAATCATCCTGAATTCTCAGTCTCAGGCTACTTGTTAATACTCAAGAACAGCGAATTGCAGCCCTTGATGTAGCATTCAAAAACTGATGAGACGCACAAATATGCTATATAGGATCTAATCTTTCTGAATTTCTTGTGTTATTGATTTACATGTCAAGCAAACTACAGCATTTCATAACTTCATGCTTGTGCTTCAATTTTTATGTGCACTTGTGACAAAACAACCTATCCAAGGTTTCTTATAGCTTCCATAAACTATAAATTAAACATGGATATCCCACACTAGTTATCAAAAGGAGATGCACCAATACACAAAAACTGTAAATCACAAAACCTGGTGAGGTATAACAAAATCTATGAGTTCTACAGTTTCTTTTACCTAGCATCTAGCACTGTAACTGTAACTTGGTTTACAGTGAATGATTCATCTTGTTTGCTTGAAGAGGAATCAGTTTCAAAAGGATTCCTTCCAAGGCAATATCCAGGAGTTTTAGGCTGGGGCATTGATGCAGTTTCACTGCTCAACATCAACACCGCAGAAGCCATTGTTGGTCTATCTTCTGCTCGCTCTTGGACACATAAAAGGCCTACTTGTATACATCTCAAAACTTCACTAGGGCAATATGAACTGCCAACTGATATATCTAACACTTCCAATCCATTCCCATCTTTCCACTGCCTCCACACCTGCAATATTTCAAGTTCAATGTTTGTCGATCAATAAGTTTCTCATTTGCAATGAGAAGTGAAGCCACTGAAATGCACTTGTGTACTTACATTCCCAAGAAGGTTAAGTTCACTGTTTGAGTGATAAAACCCCCTGTTCTTTTCCCCACATACAATCTCCAAAACTAACACTCCGAAGCTGAAAACGTCTGATTTCACTGAGAATAGCCCATCCATTGCATATTCCGGAGACATATAACCACTACATGTAACCAATAGGACAGTTAGATAAGAAGAGGAAAGTGAGGTTTGCAGCCTCAAGGCAGTAAAGAAATCTAGTTGTAGTACTTACTATGTTCCCACTATCCTCCTGGTGTTTGCTTGTGTTTGATCTCCACCAAATATTCTAGCCATGCCAAAGTCTGATATTTTTGGAGTCCATTCCCCATCAAGCAGAATGTTGCTTGCTTTGAGATCCCTGTGGATAATTCTAAATCTGGAATCCTGATGTAAATACAGAAGTCCTCTAGCAGTCCCACAGATGATGTTGAAGCGCCTCTGCCAACTTAGTAGAGAGCTTTTTGCCTTATCTGCAACAATATTTTTACCAAAGTAAGTAGCTTGAATTCAAATCTAATCAATGGCATGCGCAAGAGAACCAGATGTTAGAAGGGACTGACTGAATAGAACAGAATCCAGGCTTCTGTTTTCCATGAACTCATAAATAAGAATCTTCTCATCCATCTCAATGCAGCAACCGAGCAGTCGAACAAGATTTCTGTGTTGAACCCTTGCAATTAACCTGACCTCATTCTTGAACTCTTCTGTTCCCTGACCAGACTTCTTTGACAGCCTCTTGACTGCTACTTCTTGGCCTTCTACTAGCCTCCCCTGGCATTGTCACATACTTTATGTCAGTGTCCCGCATTTGGTCTGCATTAAAGCTACTGATAATCGTTCCAAATTCTTTCCCTACATTATCTTAACAAAAGAATTTACCTTGTGAACACAACCAAAACCACCTTCTCCTAGTTTGTTTTCGTCGCAGAAATTGCCGGTAGCCGCTGCTATTGTACCAAAATCAAACAGTGGCAGTTCTAGTTCATCTGTGCTTTTTTCACCGGAGCAGTCTTTCTTATTTATAACCACCTCATTTAACAATAAATCTTGGCTTCTCTCTTGAGGACCTGGTTTTAGAGATAGCAAGACAAATTCATCATAGATGAACATAATACAGTAACTACTTTCTTTTCATACAAATTTTTCGCCTTACTGGGTTCTTGAATCAATTTTACATTACCTTTCTGCTGTGTCTTTCCATTACATGCACTCAGCAATCTCTTCCTCTTCCATATGGAAAAGCCAGTTAGTGACAATATTAAAATGCCAATGCCAACAGCAATGCAAATAATTATAGTGTCTGCACTCCCTCCATCACCTGACAAGAACAGATTTGTTATTAGTCCTGATCATTTGGGCACAATTTCACCAAATTGTACGAGCTTGAGGATGATCATTATCCTTCTTTAGTCCAAATTCATGTCTTGATTCCACTACATTATGCCAAGGGTGTTTGTTGCCTTGACTTGAAGATCCTACGAGGCTTAAGATATTCACTCACGTTTTCTAAATCAATCACCCTCAATTTTTTTCCCAGTTTAGTTAAGACCATGTTAGAAATGTGAACACTTGACCTAACATTGACTAATAAGTAGCCATTATAGGTCCGGCGCATGGCCATGGAAACAAGTGTCCTTGTGGGTCACCTACTTGCTTTTCTGCCGTGGTTTCTTTCACAGTGAGGAAAGCTTCATTCTAGCCATGATTTCTGCAAACTATGTAGTTTTCAGCTCTAAGAATCAACCAAATGGCTGCTTGATAACCATGTCTTACTTGAGAAATGTTGTGGAAAAAAATAATCCAAATGCTTGTAGACCAGCTCATCATTAATTGTGAAAACTTGTATTCATAGTAGTTATCCTATTAGGGGGTTACGCATGAATCTAACTAAGACTTGATAAAAGATATAATCTGTAAAATTAGTTAAAAAAAACCCTAATCTTATATCATTAAGTTTTTGTGTTTTGTAATACGATGTAGAGTATTTTTTTAAAAAAAAATTTAATTAATTTTTTTTTTTTAATATTAGTATACGAAAATCAACCAAAAATAATATTAATTTAATATTTTTAAAAAAATTAAAAATCAGAAGCTAATATAAAACCGTGACAAAAGAAAAATAGAGGGAAATCATCTTTGATGCCTCGAGAATTTCAAAAGTTAAAAAGTAGCCTTATCTTATACCATTAAGAAATGGAGGGAAATCATCCCAATGCCTTGATGGGATTTAAGAAAAGATAGCAAATCTAACCCATGCATTTCTTTGTCAATTTTTCTAATCTCTCGAAAGTTCCAAAACTGACTTTAGAGGATTAAATTGAAAAAACAAAGAAGAGTGGGTCCAAATGAATAATTATTAATAGTGATCTTGATTTTGTAAAGAAAAGGGATGAAAAGGACTACCAAGTTTGTAACCCAATATGAACCTACAAAGTCAACAATGTCGGCCCATCACCGCTGGGATTATTTGGACCCAACTTTTAATAAATGGGGCCTACTTGACAATCCTTAAATAAAAAATCATTTAGAGATGGGACAAGTTTCATAAAGAGGACAGCGATAGCCTATTCTGGCAATTATTCAAGAATATTTTGCCAGCGATAAGAATTTAAAATAAAAACATTTATTCTTTTTAGTTTTAAAATTAAACTCTATAATTATTAATATAATAATTACTAAATACTTAGGTTATTCATTTTAGGATTTATTAAATTAGTTAAGATATATACAAATCAACCAAACACTTAAATTAATAAAAAAGAAAATTATACAAACACATGACAATCACATGAAAATTATACAAATGACAATCACAACTATCTTTATTATCATCCAATTTAAGCAATACTCTAATTCTAACTATGTCAAATAACTATAGGTTTCGAGATTTACTCAAAAAAAAAAATTAAGTTATTAAATTGATTAACAAGTCATCAAGTATATGTAAAAAAAAATATTTTTTTAATTAAAATAATATTTTATTTTTTATTTAAAAAATTATTAATATTTACTTGATCAACAGGTTGGCCAACTTACTAAAAACTTTGTAAAGAAAATCAAGTTAATTCACTTAAAAACCAGTCTCAAATTGAACTTTAAATCCTTATTATTATTTGTTTTTAGTTAACCTACCTTATATCAGATATAACAACTAAGCCAATAAGACATATTGAGCCAACCATCAAAGAGACTTATTAGCTGAATTTGTAAAGCTTTTGAGATGTTTGAGAATATAATAGTAATTATTTTTTAAAATATTTATCAAAATAATAATAAAAACAAAAATAATTTGAACCAAATAAACACACACATATGTGTGTGTATGCATGCATGTATGTATGCATGGGCGTGCGTGTAACACACTTGACCACCCAACCATGTGATGCATAGATTTTGTCTTTCTTTATTTGCTTCCAAGATTACGGGGACCCTACCCCAAGGGTACTATCACAGTCGGCGGGTGATGTAATTGGTCTATACAAACACTTGGAGCCCACTCAGCAGTGGGATCCAAATAATGGACGGCCAGGATAAAAAAACAAAAAAAGAAGGTTCATCGATAGCAATCAGTAGAAAATCAAGGCACCAACAATGCGGTTTCTTCTTGATGATATTTACTTGGAATTTGCATAAGATGGCTTTTGCCTTTTTGTTTTCAAAAACAAGCAACGCGCAACGCGCAACAGCGCTCGTGAATCACAAGGTGGGTAGATGCAAATTCAGTGATCCATTAATGTAGTCGTACATTCCTTGCACCAACACATTTATTTCTCACACCTAAAATTTATTTCCTCTTCTTCCTAGTTAATAATCATCATAAGTTAATTGTTTGTGCTCAAGTTAGTTCACATAGATTTATGTAGTGAGGGTGGGATCATTATCCATGGCTCCAACATGAATACAGTATTTAAGATATAGTTTTTTATTTTGAAAAGATAGAAAGTTATTTTAAAATTATCATTGAAATAGATTTATTTTATGTATTTATTTTCGTTTCTTTAACAGAATATTTTTTTTTTATGCAAGTGCTTTCGGTTCTTAAACACTGTATAAAAATTAATAATTTTTTTTTTTACTTCTAATAATTATATATATAGTCAACAATTCAACCAATTTGTGCACCAATTTATATATATAATAAACTGGTTCAAATTGTACGTGAGAAATATGCTACAAATTTTTTAGGAATGGACCAAATTTGACAACCTCATTTCTTATAAGTTCTCTATTGATTTAACTAACTAGTGAATTTTTCTTAAAAGAATAAATTGTTAATTAAAGTCTTGCATCTAATTTATGCAAGGATTATGTGAATCAACTCCTAGACAATCATATATTTCCTATCCAACTTCCACTATTTATAAGAAATTAAAGAATCTTAAAAAAAAAGGTAGTAGAAACGAAAAAAGAGAGAGTTATGAACATACCTATATCAGAAGCAGCCAATCTAACATAAAGATCTTGTCCACCTTCTGGATATTGTCTCAAATCAAAGAGCTCTCCGGTCCAAATCACACAGCCAGACCCTCCATTGCTGATATTTGAGGTGGCGTAAGCAGTACAAGAACAATTCCTTGAGCACAACAATCCACAATTCTTAAGACTCATGCTCCTGTCCACAAATGATGTTGTGCTCTGTGGCAATTTCATGTTCTTCATGTGCAGAAATTTATCTTTCAAGCACTCCAGATTTGTCTTCCTAACACACCCACCTGACCCATCTCTCAAATCCCATGCGTGATGATTCTTAGGTTGAAAACCCTTCAAGCACTTGCAAACTGGTGATGCATTCGAGTCACAAACACCATATGCACCACATTCTCTGTAGTTGTCACACTGATCTTTTGGTGCGTACCAAAACTTATTCCATTGTTGTGTCTCTGGAATCCATGCAAATCGTTGGAGCAGCCCCGATGAAGTAACTGTCAATCTTGAATATAAATTCTTGGTTGCTATGTGAAACGAGTAATATACCTCATCTTGATTAGTGATAAAATTGAAACTCAGGTAATCAACAGGCTTCATCTCTGGTACACCACTAAATCTTTGTCCATTCCACGGCCCACTTCTATACTGAATTTCACGATCTTTCCACAAGAATACTTCAGGGAATCCATGATACTCTAGCTTGAAAGAGAAATCACCTGTACCAGGATCATCGCTGCTTTTCCAGGAACTCAAGTACCTGTCCAGACCCGTGTTGAGATCCCAGCCTAACTTCATGTCAGGTAATAAAGTATCAGTTGGATAGTCAAAGCTTTGCCACAAAAACTGACCACTTTCACTTTCTTGCTCTTTCAATACAAGGTTTCCTGAATCTAGCAACTGCATAACTGGGTTTCTCGCATTGGTTTGGTTGGATGACCATACGACTTTCCCTGGTAGATCAAACAGAGCAATGCTTTGATTGAAGATTTTGAAGGTTCCAGAGGAGTCTGGAAGAGGTTTGTCTCTGTTAGCAACCCACACATAAGTTCTTGGTATGTTCTTGTACCATATCCCCACATACCAGTTTCTTGAATTGCCAGGAGTGAAGAATCCAAGTTCAAAGCCCTGGCTTGTGGAGATGAGAGTTTGGTCATTTATGAGAGATTGCGTTTCTGTTAAGGTGTCTGAAGATGAGGCAAAATTTGAGGAGAAGAAAGAAAGGAAAGTGATGAAGAAGAACAGAGCGGTTGTGCCATAATGGTGCCTCATTGTTTTAGATTTTATGCTTCGCGAATTTGGTCTCTCTTTGAGTCTCTAATGTTTGATTACAGGCATTTTGCTTTCTTCATCTCGAAGATACTTGGTGATGGTTGCTCGGAAGAGAAAGAAAAGGAGAAATTGTCTTGTTCTTGAAAGCATGTGTTTTTGAATTGACACTTTTGCTTTTTTGAACGTATTGGGCTGCTTTATTTTTCTTTGAAAAGGCTACATCAATATTTTAATTTTTAACTTTCTTTTTATTATAGTTTTAAAGAGTGATAGTTTTTTTTCGGTGCTTTTAAAAATATATTTGTCTAGCATTATATTTATAGTTTTTTTAATATTTTTTAATAATTTTGATGAATTAATATAAAAAATTAAAAAAAATCTAAAAATAAAAATATTTTAAAAAAACACTTTGCACCATAATATCATTTTTTTTTAAGTATGGCTTCTAAGTAAATTCATCATTCTGATTTAATTAAATGTGAGTTATTTATGTTGGGACTACAAGATTTTTTCTAAATTTTATTTCTCATTACTTAATCTTATAATTTAAATTCCCATACCTTAATCATCAAGTCAGTCCATTAAATCATATCAATATTTAAAATGAAAAAAATGAAAAGAAAAGAAAGAAGAGAGAGCATAAAACACATGCATGTGGTATGTCTGGGCCTAATCAGGGCTTCTTCAAGGATTTAAAGAGTGAGATGAATGGGAGGAGGTGACCTAACTTTCAACTTTTGCTTTCTGTAGAATATTGTTGGTGGAAGAGTAAACACTATGCATGAATGGCATTGGACTTGTGACTGTGAAAGGGTCTTCGGTAATATTACAAAGCTTGGAGGATCCTTTTTTTTACTTTCTTAAATATCCTAATACATCCTCCATGTGTAATTAATTTTTTTTTTTAAAAGCTAAAAGATCTAGTGAAAATTTGGTGGACCATGTCATTATCACAGTAGATTATGATAATTTTTAGAGAATAATATAAATTATATATTGAGATTTCACTTAAAAACTTAAACTATTGGGTTGAGATGGTTATTTAGCATGGTATCAGAGCCTTAATAACCGAACGATCACGAGTTTGAATCTCACTATTCCCATTTATTGGATAAAAATTAAACACAAGATGATATGAATCTGTACAAGTTTTAAGTTCAAAAAATTTCAACTTGAAAGGATGTGTTAGAAAATAATATAAATTATATATTAGAATTTTATCTAAAAATTTATATTATTAGGTTGAGATGGTTCTTGATAATTATAACATTGTCAAAAAAACAAATCAACACTAGATTGATCTTTATTTTGTAAAAAAAGGATTCGGTTTTTTTGTTTACAAAAGCATTAAGAATAAGAGGAACATAGTTGAAAGTGAGGGAAAAATGGAACCCCTTTTTAACTTGGCACTGTTCACTCAGAGCCTTTGATGAAAAATGCCTCGTGATCCCTTTAATTTTAAAATTATGTGTTTGGGTTCAAAATTATACCTCGAGAATTCTCATATCATTGCATCTTTAATTAAAGGAAAATTTTTTTTTCCCGAGGCTCGAGTTGATATTGACCTTGAAAGGGGTGACGAAGATAGCATTAAATTACCAAACCAAATGGTTGGACCAATTCTTGAATTAGAATTTGTGGTTGAGACTGCAAGTCATGTTGTTAAATTATTTTTGGATATTTTTCTATCCTTTTCATTCTTAATTTTCCGAATTTAGTGAAACAATACAACGGCTTCATAGACTTGTAAACTGCTATGTAATGCCAATAATTTGATATAAATCTCGAGTTATAGCATGTCTTTATTTAGTAAAATAAAAAATAAAAACTCCCTTTTGAATGTGACTTTGGCAATGTCTACTCCAATTCGGTGATAAACAAGGGATTTATTTTTCCTCAAGTGTTGATGATCATGACTCGGTGATGTGAACTTTCTGCAGCTACACTGTTGTCTTTGTACATAGGCAGCAAGCATATCTTATATTTCCTCAAATCGTGGATTAGATTATTTAAGACAATTCTAAGGAATTGAAACTGCAAGCAGTAAGAAAAATCTGGAGAATCTCAATTCAATCCTTAGGTCCCGAAACAAAATATTTTATCAACTGGGTCCCTACAATTTCTCTCATTGCATCCTTTTATCCTATAATATTTCCCAACTAATAATACAATAGCATCATAAGAGAACTTGAAAGAAAAGGTTAAAAACATGGATAGATTGACCCAACCTCAGGGATAAAATTGATAAAACTTTTTATCTCAGGATTCAACAGAGAATTGAGCAATGTATTCAAGGCTTATTTTAGATTTCTCAGAAAATCTCCTCATACAGATAAACTGGAGAAATTTCATAAAACATGAATCCAATATCCTTGAAAATCTCCTTATGCCTTTAGCTCATAATCAAATTCAAAATGGCAATCATTGAAGCCAAGAAGTCAATTAAAAGAGATAAAACATCACCTCAAGTCATGTGCAGCCTCTCAAAATAATTGAAATAAAGAGATCACCATATTCATCACGGGAGTAACTCTGCTGTGTATGATATTTTTAAAAAATACATTAAAATATATTTTTATATTAATACATTAAAAAATATACCAAAAATTCATTAATTTGATTTTTTTTCTTTAAATGAAATGCATGAAAAAACAGAAGCTATTATTCTTCCAAACATAGTAGAATATGCAAAAGTGTTGTGATCCTAGAATTTTTTTTTTCTTGCGTACAAACTATATAGATTCTTGTTTATTATCGTGTTTGTATTGGATTTTGATTATTCTTCTCATCATCTGTCAACAAAACTGAGTTGATCTCATCTCCCTGTCCAAATATATATGAATAATATTATATCTCAATCCAGTATGTTTGTTGAACATTTGACAATGACAATTGACTGATCATTAGTCTTCTCAATATTTGGTTTAAATTAAATTAATTAATATAAGAATTTCTCAAATTATTAGTATCTAATAAAATTATAATTGGCTGTAATATTTCATTAATTAATGCTAGATTGCTGGTTAGCCAAGGGTCATATTTTCAGAGTCCAACAAATGGACTTGTATGACTATATATTAATTCTTGCCTTACCACCTATCTAAATTATATTCAACAAAATGCCAACCATGTGAGAATTTTCTTCTTTGTTCTTATTCGTTTCATTTGGAATATATTTTAATTTATCAATTTGCAGACCCCAAGACTCCATATTTGAAATCAAAGTCTTCTACATTTGTCTCTAGTAATTCACTAAATATATCGTTACTGTAGAAAGGAATATACTTCTATAAATCCAAAGTGATCAATTTGTGAAACGTCAATCCGTTGATCTGTTCTGAAAATCGAAGAGATATATTTAAACGATATATATATATATATATATATATATATATGACTCGAAGTCAAACTGAAAGGGAATAATTGGAAGAATAAAGCTAAGTTTGTCCCACATGCTTTGTTTATGACGACGAAAATATTGTCCTTGGCAAATTGTTGAGCTTCTTTCGATGAATTATAGAATCTGTAGGACCAAATGGTGAAGCTTCCTTGCAAAAACAAAAGAAAAACTTTAGGATTCCTGGCATCCATACACATCGATTTCCCTTTCATTTTTGGAAAATTCTATATCATGTGCTGTAGTGAAATGAAGAAAGCTCAGCCTGTTGACTAATATGATGCATGGCTGCCATTTCAGTCAGCAGCAACTAGAAGAAAGAACTATTCAACTTTCATGTTTTTCTTGTAGTTGCAATCCCTTCTGTACTCTTACAATAAATCAACTTCACTTTCTAGTTTCTATCAATTTAATGTTCTATGATCAAACGTTCTTCGAAAGGCAGGCAACCTTCTCAACTTATAATACTTTATACTCACAGGTGGTGATTATCGACAGGATATGCAGTTTTTAAGCATGTGTCACACATGGTACATCCACATTACATTTCTTCCTGAGCTTGCAACAAGCATTGAAGTCTCATTTTACAATTAAATTGTGGTAAACAATGGTGGCTGGTTTGCACAAATGACTGGTAACAGTTTCTGCTTGTGAAAGTCTAAACCTGGGATGAGTCTGCTCTCAATCCACTACCTCAATGGTTATCGCTGAATTTTCTCCCCAGAGCACATAAAAAGGTTAAATTAAAAAAAAAAAAAACAATAGGATCAATTTATAGACCACCAAAAATTGTTTTGTTTATGTAAGAAATTGATTGACAAAATACCTATACAAATATCATCTCTTTTTTCCGACAGGACCAACTGTTAATGTCACTGTGCTGTGAAGCTAGTTGGCTAGAATTAGCTTAAAGTTAACTAGAGTTGAATGTGTGTTAAGTTTATTATTTTTTCCAAGTGGTAGGTTACATGGGGCTGAAATTATTGAGAGAAAGGGCAATGGGTAGCAGTCGAAAGTGAGCAGAAACCGGGGCAGTAACAGAGAAGAAGAAACAGCAGTAGTTTGTGTGTGTCTTCCTCCATTGTAAGCCCTTCCTTCTGTGAGTTTTGTACCAGAAAATTACAGCAATGATAGTGTGTTTTGTGAGTGTTATTAGGTTGACAATGCTACTTCATGCACTTCCAGGGAAATTTCAGGGTCTATAGAGGCCCTGACAGAAGTGAAAGTGGGTTGCCTAGGCAATGGAATGTCTGTTGTGCAGCTCTCCAGCATAACCACAACTGATGCCATGCTTGGTCTCTGAAGTGCAGAATCTTGCACACACAACATTCCGATTTGTATGCATCTCAGCACTTCGTTTTCATCACATGAATCTTGGATGGAAGGATCAACTATCTCCATTGCTTTACCCTCATTCCAAAGATCCCATGCCTGCAATCATTCGAAAATTGGATCAGGTGAGTGAACAAATAGTCAAACCAGAGCCTAAATTGGTGACATTTTGCATGTACTTACATAAGCAATGAGGATCATGCGATCTGTTCGACGGAAGCTAGTATTCCTCCGGCCACTCACAATCTCTAGGAGTAGTACTCCAAAGCTATAAACATCAGACTTCACTGAAAATAGGCCTTCCATTGCATATTCAGGTGCCATATAACCACTGCAAGATACAAGTGACAGTCAGAAAAATCATATTGTTGATTAGAGTTTAACACCAGACATCTCATAGGTATCAAACTTACTATGTTCCAACAACTCGGTTTGTGTTTATTTCACTTTGGTTTCCCCCAAATATTCTGGCCATGCCGAAGTCGGAAATCTTTGGGTTCATTTCTTCATCCAACAAAATGTTGCTAGCCTTTAGGTCCCGATGAATGATTCTTAGTCTTGAATCCCTATGGAGATAAAGAAGACCTCTGGCAATCCCCTCAATAATTGCGAAACGTTTGCTCCAGTCTAGTAGCGCTTGCTTCTCGGGATCTGCCATTGCGATCACAGGAATCAGAAACAATTAACAAGCCTGGTACAAATCATTGTTTGAGCTTTAGCAATCCTTTTCTATTAAGCACTGATATAAGGAAGAACTCACCAAAAAGGAAGTAATCCAGGCTTTTATTTGGCATATATTCATAAATCAGCATCTTCTCATCACCCTGAATGCTGCATCCTAATAACCGAACAAGATTTCTGTGCTGCAATTTGGCAATCAGAATAATTTCATTCTTGAATTCCAGTAAGCCTTGGACAGAGATATTTGAAAGCCTCTTTACAGCTATTTCCTCTCCTCCAGGAAGCTTTCCCTATTAATTAATATGAACAATACTAAGCTTTAGTACTCGAATTCAGCTTCTGTTATATTCTGATAGATGTACAACATAAATACTCACCTTGTAGACGAGGCCAAATCCTCCCTGTCCAAGCTTGTTTTCTTCAGAAAAATTGTCTGTTGCAGCTGCTACACAGTTGAAACTCAACAGTGGAAAATCTGAACCATTTACTTGGCACACTTCTATAACAAGATCGGCAGATCCAGAAGCATCGGTTGCGAACTCTTTACCTTTGCTCAGATCATAAACTGGGAATTCGCATTTTGTCGATGTGCAAGCTGAGGTAGCCGCTGGCATAACTGAAGATAAAAATTCAGAAGGTAAGATGTCATTTCTTGATCAAGACGGAAGAGATCTCTTAACCGAGAATGAAACTGAGATTCTTACCTTTGAGTCTTTTTTTGAGCATCCACAGAAGCCATATAGATATGGCTAGGAAGGCCAGTCCAGCCAAAACTATTAGTATTATCACATACGTGGGCATCCTGCTGCGACCTATATCGAGAAACAAATCAGACGATATCCAACATAAAAGGTAACTTGAATAAACTGTTGCAGGATTTCATATCTTTTTCTTCATCTAATTCACCTAGTCCATTATCATGACAAACCGTATTTACTAAGTAGAAACATGCCTCTGCATCTTAACCTTTTCATGATCATGTTCTGCATGTTTTGGGATTTTTTTTTCAGAAAAAATGACGATCAGAAGAAGTAAAGAAACTTGGATTGTGTGTTACAATTTGGAGCTTTCCTGGGACCATAACTGAGGCCATGTTTGTTTCCCGGAAAAGTAGTTTTTGGAAAACCATTTTCCAAATTTTCCTGTGTTTGTTTGTCATTATGAAAGTTGGTCAACGAAAAACATTTTCCGGTCAATTTTAGTCAAAGAAAAATTTAGCTTGGTTTTCAAGAAAGTGTTTTCCCTTTAACTGTGTTTGTTTTCTAGAAAGTGGTTTCCAGGAAATCACTTTCCAAACTTTCTTGTGTTTGTTTGTCATTAGGAAAGTTAGTCAATGGAAAATATTTTCCAGTAAAAGGAAAATTTGGCTTGGTTTTCAGGAAAGTGTTTTTCTGAAAAATTTGGGGGGAAAACACTTTCCGAAAGTTGTGAAAAATTTAGAAATGTCATTATTTACTAATTATATCAAATTTGATCCTCAAACTTTTGATTGCTATATATATATATATTTTTTTTTGTTTTGAATATTTATTTTTCAAATTCATCTCTTAAAATTTTATTTTTATATTAACTTTGGTCCTTATTTTTATAATTGCTATTTGCTTTTTCCTTATCATTTTTTTATTGAAATTTTTTATCTATCAACTTTGATCCTCATTCTTTTAATTGTTATTTATTTTATTTGAAATAATTTATGAAATATTGATTATTATTATTTTAATTTCTTCATCTTTCATTTTTTTTTATTTTTTAGATTTGATCTCTATTATTTTGATTATTATTTATTTTATTTGAGATAATTTATGAAATTATATATTTTTTTCAATTTAATTCTCATTAAACTTTTTCATTTGTAAGATTTGTTCCTCATTATTTTAATAAACTTGAGAAAAATAAAATATTAATAAGTTATTTTTCAGCTTATTTTTCATGACATAACCAAACACTGGAAAGTGTTTTCCAACTTATTTTCTATTACACTACCAAATATAAGAAAAATCCAGAAAGGACAACCGGATCAAAGACTAATTCAACAGGCCCTTTTATTTTCAATGATTATAGCAATAAACTTGAAGTTGTAATTCTAAGTACTTCTATATGAATTCTAATTATAAACTACTAAATCAGTTGAAAAACAATGAACACAACAATGGGAGAGAGTTTACCTAATTCAGAATCTGCGAGACGCAAGTACAGTGTGTCCCCACCTTCGACAGAACGCTGCACATCAATCAAGTCTCCATTCCACATCATGCATTGAATCTCACTGACGTGCGCATATGCCTTACATGAACAGTTATTTAGACACATTTCTCTGCAAGCATCCAAGGAGATCGACTCCACATCTGCAAAATCAGGCAACTTCGTGCACCTTACTGTTTTGAACCCATCTTCTCCACCACTACTAGTGTTCCTCTGGCACTGTAAAGGAGACCTTCTTCCACATCCGCCTGACCAATTTCCTAGTCTCCACTGATCTGGATGCCTTGGCTCAAACCCTTCCATGCATCTGCATTTGGGAGATCCTGATGGAGTACAGGCTCCAAAATTGCCACAGTAATTGTAATTCTCACAATCTTCAGAAGGTTGTGATTGCAGTACTTGCCACGTCTTTGTACTTTCATTCCACTTTTTCGTCTCTTCAAATCCATTCCAAGTTATCTGAAACCTCAAGAATTCAGAATTATCTGATGGATTGTATGTAACATAAACGTTTCCATCGCTTTCATGAGAAAACTTAAATCCATATTGGTAAGTGGTAAAAGCTTTCATATACGGAACACCTGAGAATATTATTCCATTCCAGTGCCCACTTCTCCACCTTCTCCTCGATCCCTCCCAAACAACTATCTGCGGTGTTCCGCGAGGATCAACTCCCATGGTGAAATTTCCTGGTGAAGGATCATTTGCAGATTTCCATGAAGTGAAGGCATGAATCTCTGCAGTACTTACAAGAACTTTCATGGGTGGCAAATAGGTGTCGGTTGGATTATTGAAGCTTTTCCAATAGGCTTTATCTGTCTCACCAATACTATCATTGCTCGAGAGAATTAGATTACCTGTTACATCAAGCATCGCTGCTGTGTTACTAGAAACTACTGAAGCATTACTTGACCAAACTAGACTTCCATTTCCATCTGTAACCCACAAATTCCCATCTTCACCTATCCTCAAGACTCCATTGCTACCGGAGATTGGTTTTTCTCTATTAGCAACCCAGATGACAGCCTGATCCGGAATCTTGTAATACCTTATGCCAACATATCTCAAACTAGAATTTCCAGGGCTAAAGAATCCCAGTTCAAAGTTTTCATCAGCTGATATCAAGGACTCACCATCTTTTAGTGATTGGCCTATTGTGAGCGTATTATTGGCAGCGTGGCAAAAGGGAGCTAGAAACAACAAGGAATAAGAGACCGACAAGAGAAAAACAAGAACTTGGTTTATGCTCTTGCTGATCATTCTTCACAACCTCTGAGAATGAAAAAGATTCAGTGGAAATAAAGAACTAGAAAGGCAGAAAAGATAAAAAATGAACAGATTTTGTCAGAGCTTTTACATTCAAAGAAGGAGCTTCCCAAAATGGCTCGACATCTAGATAGTGGTTTTGGTGGAAGCTGACGATAGTGTTTAGCTAGATAGGAAGACAAGTACTCGGATCATGCTCATGCTGACCATTCTTTACAACCTCTGAGAAAAACAGATTCAGAGAGAATAAAGAACTAGAAAGTCAGAAAAGACGTAAAATAAACAGATTTTGTCAGGGGTTTGTACATTCAAAGAAGGAGCTTGCCCTAACGGTGGTTTTGGGGGAAGCTGACTGCTCTGTTTAGGCTGACAAGTTAATGAGATCCTTGAACCTTCCATAAACAATGATATCAAAATCTGTTCCAATCTTTGACCAATAAAGCTTTAAAATGGAATGGAGGAGAGACTTTTGGTTGGAAATTGTCAATGAATGCTCAATGACATTGACATTAGTAGACACTAACTTCTTATTTTTATTCTTGTTCATTTCATTTGTACTGTTAATTTATCAATGCACAGATCCCACGACTCCATATTTGAAATCAAAGTCTTTTAAATTTGTCTCGAGTAATTCACTAAATAGTTAGTATACACAAGGAATATATTTCTATAAATTCAATGGTACGATAATTAAAAAGATATATTTTATTTTCTTACTTCTCAATTTGAATCTTGAAGAAGCCGCTATAAAGATAGAGAACTTTGTTTTTTAATACATTAAATCGATATGAGAATGCATTTTTAAAATCATTTAAGAAAAAAACTTATTCTTAACTTCGCGCATGTATCTTGTGGTTTTATAAAATAAAATAAAAATTCAAAGTCAATTAAAAATGAATAATTGGAAAAATAGAGTGAAGATGGTTCCCACGTGATTTGTTTATGACAACAAAAATGTCCTTGGAAAGTTGTTGAGCTTTCGACGAATGAGACTATGTAGGACGATATGACGAAGCTTTCTAGCAATTCTATATCATGTGCTGATGTGATATGAAGAAATCCAATATGATGTGTGGCGCCTGCCATTACAGTCGACAATACCTAGAAGAAAGAAATATTCAACTTTGGTATTTTTCTCGTAGTTGCAAACCTTATTGTACTCTTACAATGAATCAACTTCAGTACTTGCTTATTGGGATAAGAGACAATCTTTAGGAGTTCGATCGGATTGGTTTTGATAGAGACCAAAAGATTTTGAGCATCCACAAACAATTCTCAAGGTTACATACTGTGATACCCATGTTTTGCCCATTGGATTGAAGCCTAAAATTCAACTCGAATCTAACCGAAATAACCTAGATATACAAGGAAAAATTATAAAATAATTATTTTCTAAAAAAAAAAAATTTATGGCTGCTGTAACCCTCCCATCATCAAACCAAGAATTTTAGTTTTTTATCTTAAATTTTTTGGTTCAAGAAAGGTGGAAGTAACGAGTGTTTCCCTCCTATATTGTTATTTTTTATTTTTGGGTTGTTTATGGAACGATCAATAAAGAAGTTCGGGTTTTTATATTGATTTGATGATCTAATGAATTAAGAAAATTAATTGATGCTCTAGGATGATTAGTTGGACTGAAACAAACTAGGTTGATGTCTAGATTATGGGTTTATTGAAGAACAAAATGTCTATTATTTTTTGGTTTTATAGATTTTTTTACTAGGTCGAGATCTTGAAAATCCCAAACAACTAGTCAACTAATTGGTTAATTCGATCGAGTGCTTGACCCTGTAATGATTATGTTCAATCAGGTTTGTTAGGTTCAATCAGTTTTGATTATGTTCGGAATAAATCGAGTGAATCAGCTTAGCTTTATTATTACGATTTGGTCTCTAAATTTAGGGTTATAATCTTTTATGTTATGTTGCTTTGAGTTTTTTTTCAGTTTTTTCAATATTCGTTATAAGTTCTACTAACGTTTCTCCTAGGGAGCCTTAGTAATCTCTAGTTTTGCATTTATTTATTTATTTTGCTCTGTTTTCTGGTTAAATGAGATAATTTCTATTATGAATTTTATATATATATATATATATATATATATATATATATATATATATTGGTATGAAACTATGAGCATTATTGCTATTGTTGATTATATAAGGATGATTATTTACTGTTATTATTACTATTATGTTTTCTTCTCAAATTCTCGTCATATGCTTATTTGATTCGAACATGTCCATGTATCCTTTATATTTGTTCAATGTTATCATGCTTGCATTTTGAATCTTAATGATAAACAATGAACACTATATCCATGTTATTTGTTTATTTAAGCTCATGATTCTTGCTACCTTATTTAGACTGCTATAAAAAACTCCACTAGTAGAGGGTACTTAGTGTGACATACCAAATAAAAATTAATTATTATGGAGTGCTCCACTTAACAGGAGCACTCATACAATTCAGTGCATCACTAACGTGGATCACTAAAACAATTATGTCACGACCTGAATCTCAGGTCTATGATTGGCAACACAGGAGCGGTGTCATAAAGACACCCCATTTACGTTATGCCTTCAAACGGATATATCAAAAGAACAAATTATTTAAAAGTACATAGCATTTCATAATCTTTCAAAATATTATATTATTCAAAACTAATGAAACCAAATGATAGCTCAAAACTTCGCATCAGTAATTTAAACAAAAACAATAATCTATAATACTTATTACATTGTCAAAATCCAAACTTAATTAAAATAAGGTAATAATAGAGCGTCTAAGATATCAAACAAAAACACTAATCTATAAACTCATTACATTGACACCCGAAGGTAATTATGAGAGGATCAGTCACCACAAGCTGGTGTCTCTCTTACCAGCTAGGTATATATAATACTATATGTATATAAGTTAACTACTTTTTGTTAGCATGAAGTTACTAACAAATCCTATATCAAAGCATAATAAATATTCACATAATTATCAAAGTAATGTATATTATATCAAATATAATTTAGTTCAATAGAATGCGAGTGCAAATTTAAGAATAGATGAGTACTTGAAAAATAAAGCAGCATATATAAATATTCAAGAAATTAACTAGTCGTACTCATCATATGATCAACATACATATTGTTTTATACTACATGCATATTAAAGATTATCTTACTCATCCGGAAAATATAAAAGTAAAAGGAATATCAGATGAAAGACTTAAAAATTCTATTGAGGATTATTAGAAGTACTTACAACGAATATATAGAATATAGAAAGAAAAAAAAAACTTAAAACAACATAAAAAAAAGACTTCAATGCATAAAAGGAAACAAGGTTTAGACTCTTAAGTTTATGGACTAAAACGACAATCTTTAAAAATTAGGGACCAAAGCATAATTTTACCAGAATTGGATGACCAAACTGTAAATGTCAAAAACACATAACTATAATGAAATTTCACCCATAATTCATCCTCAATTTTGTTCAGAATCTCAATTTACGTTTTAAGGACCAAAATGTAATTTTTTCTAGCAAAGTTGAAGCAAATTTCTTAACCTATAATAAATCAATTAAACAAATCAATTCACAAATTCTTATTTCTACCAACACAAACTCAAAATCAATCAATTAACTTTATACCCATAATAATCATGAATCAATCCTAATAATATAAATTTCAAATCCTTACAAACCTTAATCGCGTTTTTAACCCTTCTTTTAAAAAACCATAATCAAAAGTAACATGAGAGGGAACCACTTACTTGTTACTTTCACCTTTCTTGAACCTAAAAAACTCAAGATCAAAAACTGAAATTCTTGATTTGATGAAGGGAAAGTCACAGCAGCCACAAGAATTAGAAGAGAGAAAATTAATTTTCTTGCAACTTTTCTTTATATACCTAGGTTAACTTAAGTTGGATTTGGGTTGATTTGAACTTGGATTTGGGCCAAAAGTTTAGGTCATGCAAATTAAGTGCTCCATTGAAATGATGCATTTAATTGTGATGGGTAGTGGCTCCACTAACCATCCCTCTCCCTCACACAACCTATATAAGGTTGTGTGTACGAGGTTGATGGGTCTTTTGAAAGATTGAGGAGTTTTTGTTGAAGGCTAGATTCTTGCAACAGGGGCTAAAGTGTTTTGTTTTGAAAGAAGGTATGATTTTGATGTTTTATAATTGATTATATTAGTTAAGTTTGATTTAAGATTTGAAGTTTATGTTATTAAGATTAATTTATGTGTTATGGGTTAAAAAATTTGTTTAATTTTGCTTGAAAATCTGGATAGTATGGTCTTTAGGTTGAAAATGATAAAATTTTATTTTGGTCTTTAATTTGTGAAAAAAATTACAGTTTAGTCTTTAAACTTTGAAAAATTATAATTTGACCCCTAAATATATTTTGGGATTCTGGGCAGTATTGTTATGAGGTTAAGGATGATGAATCTCATTTTGACAATTGATTTGGAATATTTTTAGTTTGGTCCTTCAATTTTGGGAATTTACATTTTAGTCCCTAAACTTTACCAAGATTACATTTTGGTCGCTGGTTCATTTCTGGACAGAATTAAGGGCGTTATATGGGTCAAATTTCAATATGATTATGTATTTATAGTTTGGTCCTCCAATTTTGATAAAATTACATTTTGGTCCCTATTTTTGGAAAATTATCATTTTAGTCCCTAAAATTAGGAGACTAAATCTGGTTTTCTCTTATGCATTGGAATATTTTATTTGTGTAGTTTTGGGGGTTTTTTTTAAAGTATATTATTTATATTTGTTGTAAGTTCTCCTAACAATTCTTAATAGAATTTTCGGGTCTTTCATCTTATATTCATTTTAGTTCTATATTTTTTAAGTGAGTAGGATAATCTTTAATATGTATGTAATATAAATAAATATGTATGTTGATTATATGATGAATATTTATATATGTTGCTTATTTTTCGAGTACTCATATATTATTGAATTTACACTCATATTCTGTGGAACTAAATTTTATTCGATATGATATACATTGATTTGATAATTATGTGAATATCTATTATACCTTGATATGGAACTTGTTAGTAACTTCATGTTAATAGAGAGTAGTTAGTCTATGTACACATAATATTTCGTATACCTAGCTAACAAGAGAGGCCACAACCTAATATATATGATATAATTTGTATACCTAGTAGTTAGTCTATATATCTATTATGAAATGTAATGTATTTTGTAATGTAACACATATTTTATATAATTTTTTTTTTATGATATGTAAGTTTTGAAGCTTAGCATAAGTGTGGTGTCCTCAAGACACTAGTACTCTTGTTTTGCCGGTCATGGACCTGGGATTCAGGTCGTGACACTAATGGAGAGTAGTTAGCTTATGTACACATAGTATTTTTTTTCTTAGCTAATGAGTAGGGTGTCAGTATGCCCCTTATATGTGTGTATGTGTGTGTTCCCGAGTTGTCAGTAATATGATATGTAATTCTGACATGTATACTTCTTTTGCATATCATTTAATATGATACCTTTGATATGCATGTTTCACTCAATACTTGATTTATGCATGTTCACTTATCTTAAAATATATATTAGCATGTATTATAATTATCACCTCTCACTGAGTATTTGGACTCACCCCTCCATTCATATTTTTCAAGTTCTTAGTTCAATTTTAGCAGCAAGGTCTTTTGTCTTTTTTGGTTTGTATTTTTTTTTTATATATATATGGGCCTTCTTGACCATTTTTTTCATGCTTTATATATATATATAATTTCATTGTCCAGTGTGTTGGGGGATTTTATTTAAGTTTATCCTTAGTAAATCATTTTTTATATTTTTTTTATTATATAATAAAAACAATTAAATCAAACTAAAAAAGTTTATAATTGAAATTATGAGTTTGATAAGTTGACTAAATATTAATTAAAGAGTTTGGTTGGGATATTTTTACCCTTTTTTTAATATTTTTTTTTTTCAATTCCATCTGTGAGGTTTTTTCTTAAATTTTATCCTTGAGTATTGATTGATAGTAAATCATTTTTTTGGTTTTTTTATTATAAAATAAAATAAAAATGAAATCGACTAATCCATAACTTAAATCACAGGTTTAACTAAATATGAATAGAAAAGTTAGGCTTTTATTGTTTTGTCATTTTGTTTGTATCTTTTGTTTTTAATTTCATCATTAAGTGTATATCTTTTTTCAATTTTATCATTTGGTATTTAGTTAATGGTAAATCAATTTTTTTTTTATTTTCTATCATATAACAAAATTAAAAATTAATTCAATCTAAAAGAGTTCATAGTCTAGACCACGAGATTGTTAGATTGATTAAATATCAATCTAAGAGTTGGGTAGAGATTTTTTTAAAATTTAAACCATCATACCAAGTTAAATGATAATGATAGCAAATTTTTATGATCTAAATATATTTTTTTATATTTAAAAAATTTATATCCAACCCAAAGCACAACAGATAAGCTAGTAAAAACTAGCATATTTCACATTGTATTGTATGTTTATTAATAAATGTTTTTATAAAAGCTTTAAGATTAATTCTAAGGAAATGAAAAAAAATTATCAAAAATTTAAACTCTATGAAAATACTATGTAGAAAACATGATTATTTCAGCATTATAATTTTTACAAATCCTTTCACTTCAAATAGTTTTTCTTTTTAAATATGGAAGGTAAATATTGAAGAAATATGCATGAATAAATTTTTTCCTTTTATCTTTTGATCTCAGAGTCCTTTTTAATATTAATGTAGAGCATGCCAAGAGATATAAATTATTTTCACCAAAAGAGTCAAAGGAATGACCTGTGTTGGAACCGCCACCCATCAATGACTAGCTTGATGAATTCTTGACTTGCTAGTCATTTCTCAGTCTATTACAGCTACAATAAACATTCAATCTCGTAGAATTTTCAACTCTTTCTAGATCACAAATTTTAATGTTCTATGATCAAACATTCTTACATAGGTGGGCATGCGGTTTTTAAGCATGTGTCGCTCAAGGTTCATCCGCATTACATTTCTTGCTGAGACTGCAACCACCATTGAAATCTCATTTTACAATTGAAGTGCGGTCAGAATTGCTGGCTGGTTTACACATATGATTATTGGCCACAGTGCTTTCGGTGCCAGTTTCTGATTGTGAAAGTGCTTTTGGCCTAAACCTGTAATGAGTCTGCTGTCAATCCATTACCTCATTGGTAATTGCTGATTAAAAGAAACCACAGTATCAATCTATAGAGCACAAAAAATAGTTTTGTTTTTGTAAAAAATTGATTGACAAAAGACCTTTACAGATATACTCTGTTTTCCAACTAAACTAACATATGAACATATAAAACAAGGAATGCAGAGGAACAGAAAAGGAAAGATTGTAATCATCTGCCTGCTACCACTTTCACTGTCAAGTCGCTTGACGATGCTACTTCTTGCACTTCCAGAGAGATTTCAGGGTCTATAGAGGCTCTGACAGAAGTGAAAGTGGGTTGCCTAGGCAATGGAATGCTTGTTGTGTTGCTCTCCAGCATTACAACAACTGATGCCATGTTTGGTCTATGAAACGCAGAATCTTGCACACACAACATTCCGATTTGTATGCATCTCAGAACTTCCTTTTCATCACATGAATCTCGGATGGAAGGATCAACTATGTCCATTGCTTTACCTTCATTCCAAAGGTCCCATGCCTGCAATCAGTCAGAAATTGGATCAGCGAGTGAAAAAATAGCAGTAAAAAACATTGGGTTGTATCCCAAACCAGAGCCTAAATTGGTGAAATTTTGCATGTACTTACATAAGCAATGAGGATCATGCGTTCTGTTTGACGGAAGCTAGTATTCCTTCGGCCACTCACAATCTCTAGGAGTAGTACTCCAAAGCTATAAACATCAGACTTCACTGAAAAGAGGCCTTCCATTGCATATTCAGGTGCCATATAACCACTGCAAGGTACAAGTGACAGTCAGAAAAATCATATTGTTGATTAGAGTTTAACACCAGACATCTCATAGATATCAAACTTACTATGTTCCTACAACTCGGTTTGTGTTTATTTCACTTTGGTTTCCCCCAAATATTCTGGCCATGCCGAAGTCGGAAATCTTTGGGTTCATTTCTTCATCCAACAAAATGTTGCTAGCCTTTAGGTCCCGATGAATGATTCTTAGTCTTGAATCCCTATGGAGATAAAGAAGACCTCTGGCAATCCCCTCAATAATTGCGAAACGTTTGCTCCAGTCTAGTAGCGCTTGCTTCTCGGGATCTGCCATTGCGATCACAGGAATCAGAAACAATTAACAAGCCTGGCACAAATCATTGTTTTGAGCTTTAACAATCCTTTTCTATTAAGCACTGAATATAAGGAAGAACTCACCAAAAAGGAAGTAATCCAGGCTTTTATTTGGCATATATTCATAAATCAGCATCTTCTCATCACCCTGAATGCTGCATCCTAACAATCGAACAAGATTTCTGTGCTGCAATTTGGCGATCAGAATAATTTCATTCTTGAACTCCTGTAAACCTTGGCCAGAGATCTTTGAAAGCCTCTTCACAGCTATTTCCTCTCCTCCGGGAAGCTTTCCCTATTAATTAATATGAAGAATAGTAAGCTTTAGTACTTGAATTCAGCTTCTGTTATATTCTGATACATGTGTAACATAATTACTCACCTTGTAGACAAGGCCAAATCCTCCCTCCCCCAGCTTGTTTTCTTCAGAAAATTTGTCTGTTGCAGCTGCTAAACAGTTGAAATTGAACATTGGCAAATCTGAACCATTTACTTGGCTCCCTTCTACAAAACGGTCAGCAGATCCAGAAGCATCGGTTGAGTACTCTTTACTTTTACTCAGATCATAAACTGGCAATTCACATTTTGACGACGTGCAAGCTGAGGTAGCCGCTGGCAAAACTGAAGATAAAAATTCAGAAGGTAAGATGTCATTTCTTGATCAAGACGGAAGAGATCTCTTAACCGAGAATGAAACTGAGATTCTTACCTTTGAGTCTTTTTTTGAGCATCCACAGAAGCCATATAGATATGGCTAGGAAGGCCAGTCCAGCCAAAACTATTAGTATTATCACATACGTAGGCATCCTGCTGCGACCTATATCGAGAAACAAATCAGACGATATCCAACATAAAAGGTAACTTGAATAAACTGTTGCAGGATTCACTTATTTCATTATCACGACAAACCAGATTTACTAACTAGAAACTTGACTCTGCATCTTAACCTTTTCATGATCATGTTCTGCATGTTTTGGGATTTTTTTTTTCAGAAAAAATGACGATCAGAAGAAGTAAAGAAACTTGGATTATGTGTTGCAATTTGGAGCTTTCATGGGGCCATAACTGAGTTGCTAAACCCAGAAAGGACTACTGGATCAGAGACTAATTCAACAGGCCTTTTTATTTTCAATGATGATAGCAATAAACTTGAAGTTGTAATTCTATCAAGTTCTCTATAAATTCTAATTACAAACTACTAAATCATTTCAAACAATGAAAACAACATTGGGATAAAGTTTACCTAATTCAGAATCTGCGAGACGTACATACAGAGTGTTCCCACCTTCGACAAACTGCTGGACATCAATCAAGTCCCCATTCCATATCATGCATTGAATCTGACTGACGTACGCATATGCCTTACATGAACAGTTATTAAGACACATTTCTCTGCAAGCATCCAAGGAGATCGACTCCACATCTGCAAAATCAGGCAACTTCGAGCCCCTTAATGTTTTGAACCCATCTTCTCCACCACTACTAGTGTTCCTCTGGCACTGTAAAGGAGACCTTCTTCCACATCCGCCTGACCAATTTCCTAGTCTCCACTGATCTGGATGCCTTGGCTCAAACCCTTCCATACATCTGCATTTGGGAGATCCTGATGAAGTACAGACTCCAAAATTGCCACAATAATTGTAGTTCTCACATTCTTCAGAAGGCTGTGATTGCATTACTTGCCACGTCTTTGTACTTTCATTCCACCTTTTCTGCTCTTCAAATCCATTCCATGTTATCTGAAACCTCATCAATTCAGAATTATCTGATGGATTGTATGTAAAATAAAATTTTCCATCGCTTTCACGAGTGACCTTAAATCCATATCGGTAAGTGGTTAAAGCTGTCATGTACGGAACACCTGAGAATATTAGTCCATTCCAGTGCCCACTTCTCCACCTTCTCCTCGATCGCTCCCAAATCACTATCTGTGGTGCTCCGCGAGGATCAACTCCCATGGTGAAGTTTCCTGGTGAAGGATCATTTGCAGATTTCCATGAAGTGAAGGCATGAATCTCTGCAGAACTTATAAGAACTTTCATGTGTGGCAAATAGGTGTCGGTTGGATTATTGAAGCTTTGCCAATAGGCTTCATCTGTCTCACCAATACTATCATTGCTCGAGAGAATTAGATTACCTGTTGTATCAAGCATCGCTGCTGTGTTATTAGACACTATTGAAGCATTACTTGACCAAACTAGACTTCCATTTCCATCTGTAACCCACAAATTCCCATCTTCAGCTATCCTCAAGACTCCATTGCTACCGGAGATTGGTTTTTCTCTATTAGCAACCCAGATGGCAGCCTGATCCCGAATCTTGTAATACCTTATACCACAATATCTTAAACTAGAGTTTCCAGGGCTAAAGAATCCCAGTTCAAAGTTCTCATCAACTGATATCAAGGACTCACCATCTTTTAGTGATTGGCCTATTGTGAGTGTATTATTGGCAGCGTGGCAAAAGGGAGCTAGAAACAACAAGGAATAAGAGACCGACAAGAGAAAAACAAGAACTGGGTTTATGCTCTTGCTGATCATTCTTCACAACCTCTGAGATTGAAAAAGATTCAGAGGAAACAAAGAACTAGAAAGGCAGGAAAGATGAAAAATAAACAGATTTTGTCAGAGCTTTTACATTCAAAATAGCTTCCCAAAATGGCTCGACATCTAGGTAGTGGTTTTGGTGGAAGCTGACGATAGTGTTTAGCTAGATAGGAAGACAAGTTAGACTTGAAAAGCTTCTTTGACATATAGTACTTGTAGATCCTTCAACCTAACATAAACAATGTAGCTTGACTTCAAAATTTGTTCTGGTCTTTGACCAATAAATCCTTAAAATGAAATGGAGGAGTTTTGGTGGGTGATTGTCAAAGAAAGTTCAATGACATTGACATTAGTAGAGATTGACTTCTTATTACAAGGCCACAATTTTTATTTTTTTTGTTTTTGGCTTACCTAATACAAATGAAAATGTGGTAAGACTATAAAACATGAGAAATGGAACCAAGGATTCATAATTTTTTTTTTTTGGTGGCAGTAATTGAACAATGATTTGGTGATGCTTGTTTTTTTAAGAATTTTTTGGTGGTAACCTTTGTGCTCCATTTTTTATTTCCCAAGTTCACATTTCTTTTACATCTTAGCTTTACATCGAGAACATAGAAATTTGTGCCCAAGTTCATATATGTTAAATTAGATGCAGTGTGTTTTTTGAAATTTTATGTTTTAAAATATTTTTTCGCTCAAAAATATAATAATAATGTTTCATATTGCATTTAAGTTATATTTCAAATTGGTTTTTTATATAAAAAAACGTTACAATTTTTTTTTCATACAATCCACAGTTTAAACTACAATGATAAATGAATATTGAATTAAGAATTGCAGAAAAAAAAAAAAAGGTAAGCAAGAAAAGGAGAAATCATAATAGGGATTGTACCTAATAAAGAAGAAATTCCTTCAGCTCCACTAAAACATTTCAAAAATTATTTGGGAAAAAGAAAAGATCGTCAATAATTTAGTGCTTTAGCCATCAAAGCATAGCTGCCAGAGTCATCAAATTGGACGGTTTCTTCCTCTTCTCGGGTTCCTTCTAAAGTGAAGTTGCTGTAATGATTAAACTTTAAAGAACAAGAAAATGTTTCTATGGCGGCCATGGCCTAAGAATAAACCGATGGCCCTTTATTTGGACTGTAATGCATGGAAGGGAACCGATAAGAGAATATGTGGGTCAATCTTCATCTGTGGATGTTGCTTCCTCGAAATACCTAACATTCTTGCTTTCGAAAAGTAAAAAAAAATCAAAATCAAGATAGCTAGAGTAGAAGATGGAAGATCAAATACATGATTCGCTGTTTAGGTAAAAATTCTCAATTAATTTACTAATTTGAATACAAATGGTCTACTTCTGTCTAACAAAAATAAAAATGAAAAAAAAATATTCCAATACTTAAGAACCAATTAAAATGGATAAAAAAAATATTCCAATACTTAAAAACATTTTTTTATGTTATTTTATATACTCTGTTTTATTCTTTTATATATTAATGGGTTGTGAATCTATCATTTTCTTTTTTTATTTAATTAAATTAAAATCAACTGATTTATTTCAATTGCATCTATGACCTAAATTAAATATTTTTCTTTCTTTTTCTAAAATACACTTGCATAGTTGCATACACTTGAATACACTTGCAAGTAGATAAATATTATTTTTTGGGGAGAAAAAAATGGTCTGGTCCGCAGCTTACCGAGGCTAGTTTAATCCTAGAAAGTCTTCAACTTGAGTCCCCGGATGCAATAAGGCATAGTTTAATCACAAGGCAGCTATTCAATGGATTTAAAAAGCACGACTTGAAAAGACAGTCAAATATGAGCAGCTTGTGGTCTTCAACTTTTACAGGGGGGGGGGGGGGGAGATGCACACGGTGAAACCACGAGAAAAACACACAATTTTTTTTTCTTTAAGAATAATATTAAATTAATTTTTTAATAATTTTAATATAGTCATATAAAAAAATAAAATAAAATATTATTTCTAATAAAAAAAGACTTTGCGTTACCAACTACGCATCTCCAAAAAGAAAGATCGCTAGTCGCTATATTATATACAGAAGAGGATAGAGTAGTAGATGAGGACGGCCGTGGTGTGATGCAACGCGACAAATTGTTAAAGCTACCACGTTGCCTTCAATCCCAAAGCCTCCATGATTTCATGTGACTATCACTTAAGCCGGGGCCGACTGTCAGTGAACTGAGAGGAGGAGGAGGAGGATAATTAGCCATGCTTGTCTTTTCTTCTTCTTATTCTTCTAAACCACTTATCAATTTTTTGAACACCTATCAACTGAATCATTTTTTGAGGAAAAAAATTATAAATACAAAGAAAAAAAATTCAAGAAAATCTTGTGGCATTAGATTATAATTTTAATATGAAACTTAATGATAGGTCCCACAAACATAATAACTCAAATGTGTTCTAAAAAAATCTTATTTTTTCTAATTATTAATGTGTGTCATCATTTTCAAAAAAAAAAAAAAAGAAGAAAGTTTTAAGAATCCAAGTCATATAACTAAAGAAATTTAGTCATCAATAAGAAGAGGAAAACACATCAATAGCTAGTCCCCTAATTTCATGAGATAATCTTAAGAGATAGACATATCACTACAATATTTAACAGTTTTATTGACAGAATTTTTCCATCGGTATAAGACACATATTCCGTCGGTAATTAATTTACCAACGTAATCACCAACAGAAAAGCTCCGTTGGTGAATCTTTCATCGGTAATTTTTTGTTCGTCAGTAAATCCGTTGGTTATAAAAAAATATTATTACCGACGGATTTATTGATAGAACAGACGTGTCGGTAATAATATTTTTTTATTACCAACGGATTTATCAACAGAATTACTAATGAAATTTTCGTCGGTAATTATTTAAAAATATTTTAAAAAAATTCATTTTATAAAATTATAAAATAATTAAATTAACATAAATCAACACTCTATAATATATACTCAAAATGCTTGGAAAAAAGAAAAAGAAAATCAACTCAAAAAAATTTGCAACAATAAATAAAATGAAAAAATAAATTCAACTAAAAAAATTCATATGAAAAAAATGAAGTTGTAATTGCTAAAAAATTAAAAATCCTATAAATAAATCAACTTAAATTTGATCTCATATGAAAATAATAATCTCACAATAAAATTTATACAATTATTAAGAACAAAAAAAAATAAAAAAAAAATAAAATAAAATATAGTGAAAAAAAATCATGAAAAAAGAAGAAAAAATAAAAATATTACCTTAATGTTGTTGCAAGTGAAGCTAAGGAGAGAGAAAAAAATTTCATAAAGCATATTAATTAAAAAAAAAAAACTAAGAGGATAAAAGAAGAAAGAAGAAAGAAGAAGAAGACATACCCGAGCATGGAGCAAGAGAGAATGAGATGAGGAGAGAAAAGAAGAGAAATAAATAAATATTGATGTTTTTTACATATAATGAAGAAGAAGAAAAAGTAGTAGTAGAAGAATAATAATAAGAAATGAATATGTCTCTTGTGAAATAAAAGGATTCAGACTTTTTATTGGGGCACGTTAACGATGGATTTACCGACGGATAATTGAATATTAATATTTTTTAATTATTCCGTCGGTAATTCCATCGGTAATATTTAATTTAAATTTTTAATTTCATAAAAAATTTTCAAAAACCGCCAACAATTATCGATGATTTTACAATCTGTCGGTGATTCCGCCTATAATATTTAAATGAAAATTTTAAATTACTTGATTTTTTTTTCTTCAGAAAACCGCCAAATAACACCAACGACTTTTCAATCCGTTGGTGATTTTATCTGTAAAGAACAACAATTAACAGCGCAATTAGAAAGTGACCACTTCTAGAACTCTCTGGAAAATACCGATGAAAAATTATGTCAGTGATTTCCTTTGTAATTGACATGATGAATAGTGTTCATAGTTTACAAATAAATTTACCAACGGAATAAATTCCATAAATAATTCTGTTGGTAAAAATAACACGTCATCATTATTTTTTTACTTTGTTTTAATTTCTTTCCCATTGTAATTCCCTCGGTATATAATAAGAGAATATTTTCATTGGTAAAATCCCTCGGAAATTTACCGACGAAAATATTCTATCTGTATTTTCGTTTGTGTTTATCAATTTTCTGGTAGTGTATTATGTGTCATTATTTGACTTTTAAGATTCACAATACTATTTATTTATTCTTATTAAATTTCTTTGAATATACTAAATTCATATAAAAAATGAGTTCTTAAAATTACCTCATTGATTGTTGTATAAATTAACTAAAAAAATACTCTTATCAGATATATATATATATATATATATATATATATATATATATATATATATATAATGTCGCATGATTAAGTTCTTACTCAAACTAGTTTATTTACCAAAAATATTATTATTATTATTATTAATTTCTTAATTACCGTCCAGACTAGTGCATCGATCCACAGGCCAAAACAAAGAGTAGTATAATCAAAATTCTGTTTTCAAGTCACCACAAGCGAACCTTTGACCTAGTGCCAATAATATGAATGAATGTGAAACAAAAACCAACAGGCCACAGAAATCAAAACTGTCTGGATGATTGCTGTCCATATACTCAACATTAATCCATAGCCAGAACAGAGCATAGTTTCTGTAGATATGGCGACTGAACACTCACCAGTCCTATCTTCTCTATATCCTCTTCATGACTTGATCATGGCATCCACCTCAAGTCCAAAATCAGATGATTTTGGCACAGCTACCTGTATGGAAATGCTCCAACTATCATTTCTACTTTGGAAGATGATTTTGGCACTATTTTTTCAGTGGGTATCTGCATCCCTTGCCCGAATTTCAAGCTACACTTTCCGTGTCAAATCAGTTGGAAATTTGGAAACTTAAGACACTCAAATCCTATTTAGAATTTCAAAAGTGAGAAATTCTTGGTAGACACTAACGTGATGCATGCATGAGGGAAGGCCTAGCGGCTCCTCTCACTAGTTAAGTAATACTATAAAAGGTAGGAATACTGATGCAGGTTTCCCACACCTTTTACTTTCTTTATTTTTAATATATTATATTATTATAATAATTATTATAATAATAATTATTATTATATTATATTATATAACTGTTTTTTATTGAATTTTTTTTGTTTAATTTAGTTTATTAATGTTAATTTCTTTTTTAGTTAATTATCAGATTTTCATGATACGGATCCCGGGTTTGATGGGTTAATCTGATTTGATGAGTTAACCTGGATTTTTTTTAATTATTTTTTTCATTTAGTTTAGTTTATTAAAGTTAATTTTCTTTCTATTTAATTATCAGACTTTCATGACACGTATCTTGGGCTTGATGGGTTAACTTGGTTTGATGGGTTAACCTAGTTAATTATGGATAAACCTGTCATTTTTTTTCTATTTAATTATCAAACTTTCATGACGTGAATTCCAAATTTTACGGGATAACCTGGTTTAAAGGATTAACCCAATTAATTCAATTTTTTTTCTTTTTCTTTATTAGTTTTTTTTCTTCATGTTGATTTTTTTTTCTTTGTTTTCTTTTAATTAATCTATTTAATTATCATACTTTTATGACACGACCTTATAGCCAGACCCATATCCAATATTTTTAGGTCCGGTGTTGCAGCCAGACTTGCTTAAACTTAGGTCATGCAAGTTTAATGTTATTATTAATATTATAAATATTACTCTTATGTCAGACGTTACAGCCAAACCCAAAATTCTTAGGTATAACTTTGTAGAAAAACCTAAGATTTTAAATCTTAGTTTTTTTTTTTATATCTAACTAGTATACTATAAAGCTTGAGGCAAAAACATCTTAAGAGGTGGGAAATTTAGAACAGAATACTCAAAAGCTTATAAGAACTTGCAAGTTCAGAAAACGTTTTGCCAAAATATAAATGTGATAAATGGGTTTGAGGGCAGGACGCAGGACGATCAGGGGTACAGTTTGAACATTCTGTAGAAAAGAGAGGACTAATGTGCCAGCCAAGTCTTCAGATGAGAAAAGAGTGAGGCTAATCACCCATTTGGTCCCTGCATTATGCTAGTTTGATTAAATGAGTCCCTCCCCACTACTAATTTGATTTGACTGAGTCAACCGCGTTTTACCACTTAGAAGCATCATTGGTTTAACATTGATATTTTTTACGCGGTTGAAATGGAGTTTCAACGCTTAGACAGAAAGCTATAATCAAGACTCTCCATCATTGATGTATTAGCACTAATTTGTTTTCATGTTTATGCATGACATGTGTCCATAGTGACTATTGGCTTGGTCTCCAATTTGTTAGAGAAAAAAATGCTTAGAAAATGAAATTTGATTTTTCCATAATTAAAAATGATTAATGTCGTAATTCAATTTTTAAAATTTTCAAAAATAAACATATATAAAAATAATAAATAACAAAAAAAATAAATGAATAAAAACAATTTAAGAATTTATTTAAGACAATACAAATTAAAAATTTAAAAACTAATAATAATTGAATTATAAATATGGGAGTCAATTGGTTAAAAATTAAAAGAATTTAGAAATTTAATGAAATTTTAAATTAGTATAATCAGAGTTTAATCTAAGAATTAGAGCTTAATTGTTAAATGTCAGAATTTCAGAAGGCAAATTGAAACTAGCCATTTCTAGGGACACAAACGGAGCCGTTTCAAAAAACTATTCATCATCTTCTTTCTCAGGAACCGTTTCAGCAGTAAAGGCACTACAACCGTTTCAGTCACGGCGCCCGTCTCCCGGCTGCTATCCCTCATCCCCACAATGCATGCCGTTACCAAGCCACAACCGCAAACGCCAGAGAAAGGCCACAAACCAGAGGAGGACAAAGAAAAAAGGACGCAAACGCCAGAAAGATCAAGGGACAGAGGACGATAAAAAACAGAGAACTTAGACCGGAAAACCAGAGGAGGAAGAAGACAGAGAGAACTGGGGAGAGCATAAGACCTAGACCGAGACCAAAACACACACAGACGCGAAGGAACAAACACGGGGGAGAAGAACCAGAAAACACAAAGGAACATAAAACAGAGGGAGACAGGAAATCGAGGAGAACAAACAGACGAACCACACCAGCAACAAAATCACACGGGGGGAGAAAAACCAGAAAACACAGAGGAACATAAAACAGAGGGAGACGGGAAATCAAGGAGAACAGACAGACGAACCACACCAGCAACAAAATCAAAAGAAAGCTAGAGAACAAGAAAGAAAAGACTAGAGGAAGGGAAAGCAAGAAGAGGCTAGTCGATCAGCAACCGCACGCCTTCGCCTCTAGCCACCAGGTAAGGTCTTCCTCTTCCCCACTTAGCAAAATCATTTCATTTGTTACTGTGCAAAGGTATAATAATTACCTTGTTACTATTGCAAGTGCCCAGCCAGCTTGGTGTAGCCCAATCAATACAGACTGATGAGCTGGACTCTTCTAAAAGAACAGAAAAATAACTGGGCTTTGGTTTTGGGCCAACCTCTTTTATTTTAATTTTTTTATTATTTTGATATTTAGCTAAAAGTTTTTTTTTTAATATCAAAAAATTTATAAACCCTTTTAAATTTATTTATAAATCCCTCGTATGTTTTTAGAACATTTCACTATATATTTCATCTATAAATTTTTACTATCAAATGCAAATTCAGCATTCGATTCTATGCCCACAAAAACATCAAATGTCATATAGGAGACTTGTTGTTTTGAATGGTCAGCAAGAGATTCTTTGGTCATCAAATGTTTCAGCTGGAGTTTAAGACTCAAGTGCACAGCTTATGGATGATGGAAACCTTGTCTTGCTCGGTAAAAACAATGGAAATGTCATATGGGAGAGTTTTCAGCGGCCTTGTAATACACTCTTGCCAAATATGAGACTTAGTGCTAATGCAAGAACTTGCGAGTCGACAGTACTAACCTCATGGATAAGCTCTTCTGATCCATCCGTCGGACGCTTCTCTGTTTCCAGGGATCCCTTAAGAATTCCCGAAGTATTTGTGTGGAACTATAAGAGTCCATATTGGCGGTGTGATCCATGTAATGGTCAGATCTTTATTGGGATTCCTGAGATGAACTCTGTTTATCTGGATGGATTTAATCTTGCAAGAACTGCAGATGGAGCGGTGTCTCTAAGTTTCACTTATGTAAATCAGCCTAATGGCAATTTTGTTTTGCGTTCCGATGGAAAATTGATAGAAAGAGCCTGGAAAGTGGGAACCAGGATTGGAATAAATTATGGAAAGTGTGGAGCATTTGGAAGCTGTAATGCTGTGAATTCACCAATCTGCAGCTGTTTGAGAGGGTTTGTTCCAAAAAATCCAGATGAATGGAATAAAGGAAACTGGACAAGTGGTTGCATTAGGAGGACACCACTAGAATGCACAGAAACACAAAATATATGAAAAGTGAACCCAAAAGATGGGTTCTTGAAGCTTGAGATGATCAAAGTACCAGACTTTGCAGAGTGGTCGTCTCTGTATTCAGAACTAGAATGCAGAAATGAATGCTTAAGTAATTGTTCCTGTATAGCTTATTCATATTACAAGGGTATTGGCTGCATGTTGTGGACCAGAAGCTTAATTGATATACAGAAGTTTTCCTATGGCGGGGCAGATCTTTACCTTCGCTTAGCATATTCAGAACTTGGTAAAGCTTCATATTTTCTTCTTTTGTGCTACTGCTAATGTTTTGTGTACGAGTATTCATGTTAGAAGTTGATGCAGCCGATCTCCTCGAGTAGTTTGTTTTGTCAAATAAATGTAGCAATTTTATTTGCAGATAAAAGGAAAAGCATGAAGATAGTTATCAGAATAACAGTGATTTTCGGAACAATTGCCTTTTCAATCTGTGCATTTCTTTCATGGAGGTGCATGGTTAAACATGGAGGTAAAAGCTTTTCAGTACTAGTTTGTTTTGGATATTTAGAGTTTTGCAATTTCAATGATGCTTACTCTCTGAATTTTAATCAGAAAGGAAGAGGAAGAGCAAAAGGAACAGTGGGGGCAAAGTTAAACTTCAGGAATTACCAGCTGTATTCAGTTTACATTCACGGGAGCAGTTCATATTACTAAAGATAAAAAAGATTACAATACGCATATATATGAAGGAAAAGGATCATATTTACTCAACTCAACTCCCATTATCCATTGCTGCACAAGGCAGCCGGGCTACTGCTCTTGACAGCCCTTTTCTCTTTCTCTCTTCTCACATATTTCTCTCAATTCCGGTTATCAATGGTGCCTTTATTTATAGACTTCAATGGCCGCTTCTCCTGCTCTTTTGTCAATAATGATGGCCATTCTTTATCAATAGTTGGTGTAACTTCTTTGACAATCTCAAGCTGCCATCAATAACCCACTATTGTAGCCTCTTTCTTTGACAATTTCAAACTTCCACCAATAACCCACCATTGTAGTCTTTTTCTTTGACAATAATAGCTATCCTCTTCTAAAGGATGGGCTGCAGATGCTGCCAAAGGATGGGCTGGCACATAAGTGGTAATATCCTAACACAAGTACTATCTGATCCATGTTATCAAGATGAAGTTTATAGAAGCATGCTTGTAGGTCTATTGTGTGTTCAAGAGTTTGCAAAAGATAGGCCAGCTGTGCCTACAATCATTTCAATGCTTCACAGCGAAATTGTGGATCTTCCTGCTCCAAGAAACCTGCACTTGGTTTCGATATGGACTCCCTTCAATGGAGCCAAACGATATGTTCTAATGACATATCATTTACTGTTATTGGAGGGCGATAGGTAACGAGTTTGAGGCAATATTTTTCTGTTACATGTTAATCTAGATCACTAATGTAAAATATCAAAATGTTAAATGCTTCCCCTTTGGATCAGTTTGAGCATCAACTGATGAGTTAATTGACTTGATCTTCTACTACGATGAAGCCTGCATTTACTGAGAGGCAAATTCGTCGATAAATAGACCATTCAATATAAGAAACATTAAAAACTTGCTGTTAACATTGCAGAAGGCCAATAGACTGGAGTTCTGGATCAAAACTTGAGTTCCTTAGTTCATACATTCTCATAGTTGTTGAATAAAGAAAGGATAAACACTGCAGTAGATTGATAGGATCTTACACAATTTGAGTAAAGGACTTAGCTTGTACTTGTTCTGTCTACAGTGATTTCCGAGAGGTAGCAACTAGTATACTTGTAGCATATTAGCATGTCATCAGGCTTCTGAATCCGACACTCAAAATACCAGGGAAGGAATTAGAACGCCTGATGTGAATATGCCATTGTAGCCAAAACTAGTTACTTTCTCTCTTCTCTTCTGTATGTTGATTGATAGACATGGTTATTGATCACAAATGGCTAGATAAAATCCCATGTTATCATGCACTTTTTTTTTTCTTTTTCTTTTTTCTATTTGAGATGATGTAGAGGCTTGGTGTTATGATCAGTATATGTCTATCCTGCCACTAAGCAGGACAATGGCCCCGAGCTGGCTGTAACACATGGGTTTAGGCCTGGTGTTATGATTAATCTTATTTTTGGCTGTAACACATGGGTTTAGGCTTGCGTTTTCCAGTTTTATTGGTTTTGAGCAATATTTAAAAGATTATAAATAAATTTTCTATATATTTGTTTTATGATATTTATATTTGGAGGTTTAGCATAAGAGTGAAGTCTTTATAAAGTAGCTTCTAGGATCATGGTCTCAAAATCTGGATTGTGACAATACTGTTGCCAAATTTGATTTTTTCTCGAGTTGAAGTCCATCAATGAAACGAAGTAAATATCGATGGCTTGCAAGGAATCCTCCTGCCTTGGTAAACAAGCAATGCTGTTCTATCGATGACCCCTGCCTTGGTTCTTTCGTATAATTTTCTGTTCAGTGGTGCCCTGGTATTGACCTAGGTTCAAAAACATGATAATTCCTTGGTTTTTGCACGCATTATTATCATCTTGATTGACAGCTGATGGAAAATTGACTTTTGCTGTGTTCTCTAGACAGGTTAGGCTATGATTGATACCATTTAGATTTCAGACAAGTCTCCCCTGCATTATATTTTTAAAATATTATTTAATAATTTAAATTATTAGATTAAAATAATTTTTTTATATGATATTAAAATCTTAATAATTAATTGATTATAAATTTGAATTTTATCATTTTTATTTATTTAATAAAAATTAAGTATAAAATAGTATAAATTTTAAATTAAAAAATTTACAGTTGAAAAATTATAATAAAAATAATATAAATCATATTAAAATATCAAAACAAAAGGTCTTCTTTTTACGCTTAAGCTAGTCCAAGCACAAGGGAAGGAGTTTTTTTCCATTGCTGCCAGTTGAGAAAAGTTAATATTAAAGCCTAGTAGTGTAATGTATCTCATGCTCATCGAGAATTAGCAATTAGAAATTATGGGGCTTGGCAGAGGCAAAATTTCAATTGCTCTGCTTCTCTTAACATCTTCTTTTTGCGTAGAGCTTATCACTGCCAAAGATACCATCACATCAACCCAATTCCTGAAGGATCCAGAGGCTATAGTCTCTAACGGAAGTTTATACGCACTGGGATTTTTCAGCCCTGTTAATTCCACCGATCGATATGTAGGAATTTGGTTTAATGAAGTTCCTGTAGTGACAGCCATATGGGTAGCTAATAGAAACAAACCTCTAAATGACTCATCTGGGATTCTGGCCATATCCAAAGATGGCAATCTTGTAGTTCTGAATGGGCAGCAAGAGATTCTTTGGTCAAGTAATGTGTCGAATTTTGTTTCAAATTCAAGTGCACAGCTCTCCGACACCGGAAACCTTGTTTTGCGAGATAACAACAACGAAGAAATCATGTGGGAGAGCTTCCAACATCCTTCCGATACATTCTTTTCGAATATGAAATTAAGCGCCAATAAAAGAACAGGTGAGAAGATACTTATAACATCATGGAAAAGTGCTACTGATCCATCCATTGGAAGCTTCTCTGCGGGTCTTAATCGCCTAGACATACCTGAGATATTCATATGGAAGGATAATTATCCGTATTTTCGGAGTGGTCCGTGGAACCGTCAGGTCTTTATTGGAGTTCCTTATATGAATTCTGCTGCTGTTGATGGGCTCAATCTTGTAGATGATGGAGAAGGTACTATTGATCTTACTTTCTCTTATGCTAATCAGTCTTTTTTGTCGAGCTTTGTTTTGACTTCACAAGGACAACTAGAACAAACACGTTGGGAGCATGGCATGGAGGATCGGATTGTTCTATGGAGTGTTCCAATGTTTGATTGTGAATTTTACGCCAGATGTGGCCCTTTTGGAAGCTGTAATGCACAGGCATCGCCTATCTGCAGCTGTTTAACAGGGTTTGAGCCAAACAATCCAGAGGAATGGTTTACAGGAAACTGGACCAGTGGTTGTATCAGGAGGAAATCATTGCAGTGTGAGAGAGTAAAGAGCGGGAGTGAAGCTGCAGGAAAAAATGATGTCTTTTTGAAGCTAGGTAATATGAAGGTGCCTGACTTAGCACAATGGTCTCGTTTGACTGAAATTGAATGCAAAGACAGGTGCTTGACAAATTGTTCTTGCATAGCGTACGCGTATAACTCTGGTATTGGTTGCATGTCATGGATTGGAGATCTAATTGATGTACAGGAGTTTCCCAAAGGTGGTGCAGATCTTTACATTCGAATGGCGTATTCCGAATTAGGTAGATCTGTTTTTTGCCTTCCTGATTTCCTAGCAATCTTACAATGGTTTAAAAGCAGTTAGCTAATTGAAAGATTTCTGACTTGCAGATGGAAACCATAGGCAAAAAGTGATTGTCATTGTAAGTGCCGTTATAGGAACAATCACCAGTGCCATGATCTGTGCTCTTTTGACATGGAGGTTCATGTCTAAACATAGAGGTAATATACAAATTCTCATAAATCAAATTAGTAGATTGGAAAAACATGCAATTTGGGCTAAGACTTGTGTCTTGAATCTAACTCAGCGAGGAAGGAAGGAGGAGAGAAGTTGTCTTCTGATACGAATGAAAAACATCCATCATTTTTGGATAGAGACATGACTGGAGACAGCAGGGACCATGTTAAACTGCAGGAGCTACCACTATTCAGTTTAGAGAGTCTGACAGCTGCAACAGACGGTTTTGATCTTTCAAATAAGCTTGGCCAGGGTGGTTTCGGTCCAGTGTACAAGGTAATGCTGTTCCTCTAAAGGAGTTTTTATGGTTATTGAATTAAATTGAACAACTTGATAAAATATGATGTGATTATCAAGGGAAAATTGTCAGATGGAAAGGAAATAGCAGTGAAAAGACTCTCAAGAGCATCTGGGCAAGGGCTCAAAGAATTTATGAATGAGGTTGAGGTAATTTCTAAACTGCAACATAGGAACCTTGTAAGACTTCTTGGTTGCTGTGTTGAAGGAGAAGAAAAGCTGTTGGTCTATGAGTACATGCCAAACAAAAGCTTGGATGCATTTCTCTATGGTTAGTAAATATAATTAAGAGATTTATGTCTTTGATCTGGTCATTTATTTACCTCTCACACTTTTTTTCTGGGCTGCAATTTGTCTAGATCCTCTCAGAAAACAGCTTCTGGATTGGAAAAAGCGCTTCAACATTATCGAAGGAATCTGCCGAGGTCTCCTTTATCTCCACAGGGATTCTAGACTAAGAATTATCCATCGAGATCTAAAGGCAAGCAACATTTTGTTGGACCCAGAACTTAAGCCAAAAATCTCAGATTTCGGAGCGGCCAGGATATTTGGAGGCGATGAAGATCAAGCCAATACCATAAGAGTTGTCGGAACCTAGTAAGCATCCTTACCTTTCTGAAATTCCAGTCATTTTACAGAATCACGTTATTATCTCAAAAACGTCTCTCATATTTCAATGTTGCTGATGTGCAGTGGCTATATATCCCCTGAATATGCTATGGAAGGTAGATTTTCTGAGAAATCAGATGTCTACAGCTTTGGAGTTTTGCTGTTAGAGATTGTAAGCGGGAGAAGAAATACTAGTTTCTACGGGAATGAGCAAGCTTTGAGTCTTTTAGGATTTGTATGTCCATTAAACTCAACGCAGCAGTCATATGTAATGCTTGGATTTCATTTCCGACAACATTTAAATTGCTATTTTCTTATCTGTGCCACCACTTTCACTTCGCAGGCATGGAAACTGTGGAATGAAGGAAACATTTCAGCTCTAGTAGATCCAGCAATATCCGATCCGAGCTCGCAGGTGGAAATATTTAGATGCATTCATGTAGGCCTTTTGTGTGTTCAAGAATTCCCAGAAGATAGGCCATCAGCTTCTACTGTCGTTTCAATGCTGAATAGTGAAATTTCTTATCTTGCAACCCCCAAGCAACCGCCATTTGCTGAAAGGAGACACCACTTCAATGGAGAAAGACTCCATCAAAACGAAGAAAAGTGTTCCATCAATTACGTGACAGTCACAGGTGTTGATGCCAGATAATGAGTTCCCGTCACGTTTATTTTTCTTGTAACATGTACTGGTAGACAACGGATTATCAAAGCTAAAATGTGCAAATGCTAAATGTTTTTTTATAGTTCATTCTATTAAACCTAGTATGGCCTTACAAGTTGATCTGATAAGCTACTGATTCAAAGCTCGGTCTGGATTAGGTTTTATTTTAATGTTTCTACGTAGAATCTTAAGTGAAACTTGACTTGGTCATTTCTAAGATTTTTTTAATTTAAAAAATATTTTTTTATTTAAAAAAATCAAATTAAGCAATCTCATTTGAAATAAATTTGAATTATGTTAAAATGCTAAAATTTAATTTAGCAGGATTTTGGTTTCTGTAATTCAATATTTTCCAAGATCAGTCCTATAGTTTTCTAGAATTCCAATATAACCTCCTGTCGATAATTGTTAATGAAATTAAGTTAACAATGAAGCACATTTGTACATCACCTTTTGGAATTCTTTTGTTTCTAAGAACTTTTTTGGGATATTATTGCATGAATAAGAGTTGGGAAGAAAATAAAGAGAGAGAAAACATGAAAAGAGAGACAAAAGGATGGAAAAAATGGGCGCAAATTGAAGACTTTTGAAACAACATGTTAATGTTGGAAACATTTTAAACTATAGGGACCAAATTGAAACATTAAGGGATCTATGGGATCTAAAATATAGTTGATCTTTTATTTTCACGGAGGAAACATTCTGACTGGGTTAGTTACACCCATTGTTCAACTCGAGGTTAAGGGTCATGCTAACGAGTTTCTGAAGATTCATTACATACATTATCATTTGAGTAAATTATAAATTAGTTCTGCTAATCTTAGTTAGTGTTTGAAATTGCTATACAAAGTATTTTTTATTTGGAAATATATTAAAATAATATTTTTATTTTTATTTTTTATATGAAAACATCAAAATGATAAAAAAAACACTAAAAAAATTTAACTTAGATTTTAAAAAAAAATTAAAAAAGCATTGTTTAACTACACTCCCAAACACATCTCACAAAATTAATTAAATAGTTCTTTTAATTTTAAAAATTAATTAATTAGTTTCTTGGTATTGATTATGTTTAATTTAATATTACTTTATTCCAAAAAATGTTTTATTTTCTCATCAATTTTATCATATTATTTACTTATTTGTTGTTGTTTTTTCACTTCTTAAGAACAAAAACTAATAAGAAATTGAAAAATAACATGAAATAGATGAATGGGTCTAATTAATCAGTACTCTTTGACACTGAAAAACATATTATTTAATTTGTTTTTGAAGGCTAATGAGAGAAATTTATAATTTATTCTGATTGGAATACCAAATATCATGGGAGGACAAAGTAATACATCTTCACTACTCTTGTGACATGGTTAGATAAAGAGAAGTAAAGCCAAAAATAACCATGAACACAATGACTTCGTGAACAAAATAATAGCAAAAATGTTGATCTAATTTAAAAATTAAAAAAAATAGAAAAAAAAAGGCATTTATGATTTTTATGTTGTTGGTGTTGAACCAGAGACTTGGGATGGTTCCCAAGAGAAACTAGAGGTATTGGAATCATGAACTGTGTTGGATGGTGTGCTTGTATGTGGTCCTTATAGAGGAGATCAAAAGAGAAAAAACAAATTATAATTCAGTCATTTATCATTAATCTGATTATCTAAATCCCTTTACTACACATTTAGTTACAATTAAGACCCTCCATCCATAACGATGCTAGAGTTCATTTTTTGTCACGTGCATGGCTTAGTCCTCAATTTGTATAAGAAAACAAAAGGTTTAAGTAAATTACTAGAATTGGCCACGTGTTTTACTAAAACAATTAAATGCTAAATAATAAAATTAAAAAAAAAACCCAAAAATAGAGAATAAGCTTGAAAAAAAATGCCCAAAGAAAAAATAAATCCAATGTGCCTCTTAATTTTTTTAAAAAAAAATTACCGAGAGAGATATTGTAAGCTTGATTTGAGCATTATTAATAAAATTGAAGCATAACTTGATAGGCTATTTTATCGATAAAATTGATTAATAATGTAGAGTATTTCATCGATTATCCCACAAATGTCCTGCTAACGAGAATGAAAATTGGGCTGCTTTGGAAAACAGGACTTTTCAGCCTATTATTAGAAGCCCACCTTGGCCATGGAGAGGCCCGATATTGGGTCTACACTATTCCGGTTCATTCTCTTATTCTGACATGAAAGTAATGGCCAATGCAAGGACTCCTCCCTGAAAACAAACTTAAAATCTCTCTCTCTTTTTTTTTTAATCATGTTTATCAGCTGGAAATAATATTTTTTAAATGATTTTATGGAAAATAAATTATTTTTTGATATTTTATAATATCATAAAAAATAAATTAAAAAAACAATAGTGTTTGAATATATTATATAAAATGAGTTGAAAAATAACTTATTAATATTTATATAAAATATATAGAACATTAAATATAAATATCTGACCACTTGCAATAAAAGAATGAGACATAAAAAGAGTAAAGTGAATATCTTTTATTATATCATATATTTATATATAGATTATTTTATAAAATATAACTATATATATATATATATATAATATAAATATTTTAAATATAATATTATAGATATATAACCTTGTTAAATATATACATGCAACAACAACAAAATAAAAAATCTTGATTGGGTTGATCATGTTGTAGATCAATTTAATTTTTTAAATAAATTAAATTAGGTTAATTTTTATTTCAATATAAACTAGCCTAAATTCAGAATTAATTACCCAGGTTCCAAGTCGACATTTCAAATATATTTGAATTTTATAACTATGTGTGTTTCAACGTGTAATGTAACATTACCTGCCAACCCAACTCAACTCATGGAAGATCAAGCGTATATTGCCTTAATCTTAAAGCATGAAGGATTAAAAAAATTAGAAAATCAAAAGATAAGAAATTAATTATAAATTCAAATATCTTTTTGTTTTTTTTCCCTGTACGGTTGATTGACCTCCCTAGTATAACCCCAGATTCGTTTCCAGCCTCCACCAGTAGTTCATGAGAAGTAGCTGTCACTGCATAAGCTGTAAAGATGATACTCAACCCATCTTCACCGAAGCAACGCCCTTTTTTGGCATTGTTCTTGCTGCTTGTCATTTCCTTCTGCAAGCTGCTAAAACATCTACGTACCAAGTCCACTGCATGTCAGGCTCACTACGCCATGTCTTTCCTCTCTTGGAATTTATAGAAAATACCTGAAGCTTACCGATCACTATAAATGTCAAAATATGTGCTTTCCATTGATTATTTCCACGTAATGTTGACGGAAAAACGAAAGGTTTGGGTGGGAAATTAAATTCTCAAAACCGCAATTAGCCAAAAATCCCCAACATCGAAACCATCAACCTGCCACATTAATAATAAGTTTTCAAATTTCTACTACAACAAACCTTAAAATTATTAAAAATTTATATTATTATTAACTTTAAAATCCATAAAATTAGTTAATAATAAGTTTTTAATAATGTATTACGTTTTTAATTTTACAATCTTTTTATATATTTGTTATCACATCAAACATCTAGCTAGATATATAGACTAAAGATAAAAGTTAAAAAAGAAGTTGTGATTTAATTTTCAAGATAATTAAAAAACTCTAACTATTCTTTTAAAAGTTTTAAGTAAATGAGTACGTACGTGAATAGATGATGCAATGACAACATCAATTATGTCTGTAGAGCAAGACTGTAGTGTAATTTATGGAGCAAGATTAAAATAAAAAAAAACTATATGGAAAAAGTTTATTAACACAATATTTATAATGTAAAAATTATAATATTTATAACTTGAAAATATATTAAAATGATATATATTTTTTTAAATATTCATCATTTCATACGTGTCTCCATCCATTGTTTCGCAGCAAAAGCAAACCCCTTCAACTCCTCAACAGTGCCAGGTGGAAAAAAAAAAAAACAAAACAAAAAAGAACTGTTTCATAATATTTAATTGCGTGGCGTTTTTGTAAACAATCCTGAGCAAGACAAGTTGAACTTGCGGCAAGGAAAATGCCCACGACCAAAAATTAAAGTGGGCACCTTCCCATGCACCTTCGAGGAAGGAGAACGATTTCATGGCAGAAATGGCCAGGGATCATACGCTGCAAAATGCCGGTAAGAACAACACCTTCCTTCACATCTAACCTCTATTATCTGTACTTTCTTTGTCATTAACAGGCGCATCCACTGATCTTTCCTCGAATACTTCTTTTCCTTTGCTCCCAAGCCTTTATAATATTCTCCTTACAAGCTATAAATATGGACCCTTGCCCAGTCCCATTTCCATTGCAACAACTTGCAGAGTTTCTCCGTCTTATCTTGTCTTCGAATCAATGGCGTCGCGAAGTGGTGTTGTGTTTGAGGATTTCTTTCCTTCCATGGTGGATAAGTTGGGAGCTGAGGGGTTTATGAAGGAGCTGTCTAATGGATTTCAGTTGCTGGTGGATGAAGACAAGGGTTTGATCACCTTCGAGAGCTTGAAGAGGAATTCAAAATTGCTTGGATTCCAAGATATGACTGATGATGAAGCAAGGTGCATGCTCAGAGAAGGTGATCTAGATGGCGATGGAGCTTTGAATGAGATGGAGTTTTGTACCCTTATGTTTAGGTTGAGTCCTGAGTTGATGATGAATTCAAGAAAATGGCTGGTAGAGGCCATTGTTAGGGAGGTGTAGGGCCTTTTTCTTTTCTTTTTTCTTCTTCTTTCTTTCTAAATATCTTGTAGCTTCCATTTTACGTTTTGCAATCCACCCATTTTATTTCTCTCTTCCATTTTCCGTATATACTCCATCTACTGCAATCTGGCTTGGGCTAGCTCCTGTTTGATCAGGTCATCATTCTGGTTTCTAAATTGCCATGGCGTGAAGACTCCATTGATTTTAAGTGTGTGTGTGTATATATATAAACAAATAACCTAATAGTTCATTTCCTAGAATATCTCAGAAGCAAAAAAACCAAAAGATTCACAGAGAAAGGAATCTAGCTAGCTAAATTGTGGAGTCCTTTTAAACACATAACCTAAAAGTTCATTTCCTAGAATATCTCAGAAGCAATAAAACAAAAGATTCACGGAGAAAGGAATCTAGCCAGCTAAATTGTGGAGTCCTTTTAAACACATAATCTAAAAGTTCATTTCCTAGAATATCTCAGAAGCAAAAAAAACAAAAGAATCACAGAGAAAGGAATCTAGCCAGCTAAATTGTGGAGTCCTTTTAAACACATAACCTAATAGTTCATTTCCTAGAATATTTCAGAAGCAAAAAAACAAAGGATTCACGGAGAAAGGAATCTAGCGTGTCTTTGAAGAGCTTGTTTTACATATAATATTGTTTTTTAAATAATTTTTTATGTTAAAATATATATTAATAATATTTTTTTATTTTTAAAAAATTATTTTTAAAATCAAAAATTTGAAAATACTAAAAATATATTAATTTAAAATAAATAAATAAATAAATAAAATTTAAATTTTTAAAAACAGACAGACCTAACTTATAAGTCCAAAGAATTGCCGAAGTATATTAGGCCAGCTTACAAGTTCAAGGAACTAATTAATGGGATGGGTTTTCTTATCAGCTCAGCTGAACTTATTTCTATGCAAAAATACATGATTGGCCTGTACAGGTCTGAATTGGATTAAAGGGCAACTTCAAAATGCACTTCCAGGAGCTTCATTCTAAAACGATGAAAATGTATGCCATACACATCAACTCTGGTGAGTTCTCGTTTTCAAAAACTATAAACTCGAGATCCCCAGCAATTATATATTTACATATGAATTGAAAATTAAATTATCTAAATTAAAGTATTATTATATGCACTAATATATCAAATTATTATACTTTTATATTGGATATTAACATATCCCAATGTATTATTTCCCATTTAAATATATTAGTAATTTATTATTTCCTAATAATACTATATTTGAAAGTATTTTATAAATATTTTATTGTATATTTATTTATATAATGAAGTATTGTGCCACTTTTAAGTGTCTTCATAGAAAATACTTTCCAATCTTTTAAACCGGACACTTTTCTCCATCTAAAATCTATACCTATTTTTTTTTTTATCAAAAAGTAAATTTTATCAACTATTTTTCACAATGTAATTAAATAATAAAAAATCAATAAAATACTTTTCAAAAAAATAATTTTCAGCAAACAAACAAGTTTTTAATGCTATGCTTGTAAATAAAAGGTGTACCCAAGATCTCTACATGTGAGTGTTCGTATGTCCTTTTCTTAAGTGATGAATATCAGGGATGATTAAATTCGGTTCGGTTCGGTTTTTATTAAAAAAAATAACCAAACTGAAATTAAAAAAAAAAAAACCAAAACCAGTTCAAACTGATCGGTTTCGGTTCGGTTCGGTTTTTTAGGGGAAAAATCGGCTCAAACCGGTTTGGTTCGATTTTTTCCGGTTTGACTCGGTTTTTTCGGTTTTGGTTTGGTTTTTTCCGGTTTGCCTCGGTTTTTTCGGTTTTAGGCTTATAAAACCGATACCAAACCGAACCGGTCGGTTTTTTCAAAATTTTAATCGGTTTTTTTTCACGGTTTGGTTTTTTCGGTTATTTTTTTTTTAATTTTTTTGGTTTTCTCGGTTTCTCGGTTTTTTTGCTCACCCCTAATGGATACCTTATCCTTTAGGTATCACTCAGAAAATACATTTTTTTACCCAAAAAATTAAGTATATATTATAATCCTTTGAATTTTAAATTATGTTTGAAAAAGAGATGGCCCCAGGACGTAACTCAATTTCAAAATCCAAAAATATCATTACAGATGCCTAACAATTTGTCTCAGTACGTTTTCATTCTATCCATCAAAATCAGCATACAAACATAACACATCAAATCTGTCTAAAAACAATAATATGTGGAAATTCCCCAATTTTTAAAAGAAAACTTAATTAAAAAAAATTTTCTAATTAAAAAAAAAAATCAGAAGTAGGTTTTAAATATGAACAGCTGCAAGTTGCTGTGCATCACGTGTTCTGTTTTTTAGGCCGAGAAATGGCTAAATAAATAAACAGAAACTTATATAAAAGCAGAACGTGCACGTAGAAAATATCTATCTTAGTCTACTCCCAACTCCAAAGAGAGAGGAAAGAAATGAAAAAGTGCGAGCTCTGTGATTCTTTAGCACAAATGCACTGTGAATCGGATCAAGCTATCCTGTGTTCAGCCTGTGATGCATATGTTCACAGTGCAAATTTTCTTGCTGCAAAACATTCAAGAACGCTTCTTTGCCGTGTTTGTCAATCTCACACGCCCTGGATTGGCACCGGACCCATGTTAGGTGCTACTCTTTCGGTTTGCAACAGCTGCATAAACAACTCGAGTTGTACTGATGGAAAAGGCGGTGAGAATGATCAAATCGCCAATAATGATGATGAGATAATTGCGAACATGTTGAAAACGATGATGGTGGTTAAGACGGCGATGAAGACGATGAAGAAAATCAAGTAGTTCCATGGTTTTCTTTATGCTGCCTCTGCCAGTTTGACTTCTTCTAATGATATTAGTGAAGAACGCCATCCTTCCTCTGTGTGTGTATTTAAATTTGATGTGGAATATTTTGCAGATGTGTTTATGGATTAGTTAAACAAGGCAAAGATCGTCGAGAAGTCTCTACGCGTCAAATGCTGTTTTAAAAAAAATAAGCATAACTTTAGATATAGTTGAGATTTAACGAGGAGGTTCTATAGAACTTTTTTCCTATGGAGTTAGCCTACTAGATCCAGACAAGGTCGAGAAAGCTCAAAAATTAGACCTATAAAATGTTTCTGTTTTTTTCATTATTATTTTAATGTTATTTTTGGATTTTGCTTATTTTTTTATAGTTTCAGTGTTTTTTTTCTATATAGGTTAGGTTGATCTAAGCTGATATGTAAATAGTTGACATATTATTTTTCAAGAGAGCTTAATATATTAATGATTTTTTAGAATATATTATAGTTTTCTTCTATAGTATGAGCGAGAACAATCAAAGGTTAAGTAAAGTTGTGCAAGCCTAACGGAGATAACAAGAAATAATTTTATAATTATGATTATAAAGATCGGACCAACATGGATAAAAAGATGTTAATGCTAAAGATTTACAAGGATTCGCAACAAAACAAGTTATTTCATAATAAATTGAAGTTGATTGCAGTAGTTATGAAAATATTATAAAAAGAAATAATGTTAATAAATTAAAATTTTTATTGGAACCAAGTCCTTAACCATACAAGATTAGATGTTTAAGGATAACACAACATTGTAAACAACACGTCTTTTACCATAAAAAATTACAGGGATGATTTATTATAATGTAATAAAAATGAATGCATGTAACTTATATTTTATAGGCATTGACAATATAATGTAGATGCAAAATATTTGGGTAAGGATAATTATATACTTGTACCTTTAAAATAAAAACCCAAATCGAAAGCTTTTAAAGTAGATGGGAAGCTTTTATTTATCATAATTATAACATGAGATACAAATAGATGTTCAAGAGACTATACATCAAAATTGATTTTTTAGTTTTCAAATCTAGCTCCACATGTTTGAATTTGCAGGTTAAAATAGTGAGATCACATGACTCATGGAGGTAAATTTTTTTTTTTTTTTGCAAGAGTCGGAGCTGCATCGCTAGATAAGGATTGGAAAAACCTTTAATATCATCTAGCTATCATCGGTATAAAACCAAAATAATTAAGCTAACAAATCAGTAATGAACCTTAATTTCAATTTGTCTTGTAATATATTATACTATAAAACGTGTGGAAAAAATATTGTGTTGATATTGTTTAAATAGAATATTTGTATTGTAAGTTACATTGTAGATATTCAAAAAACCATAAAAGGTACTATCTTTTCTAATTTTTTATTCCAAAAACTTTTAATTCATATTAGGTTAAGGTATGACCTTGAATATAAAACAAATAAGTTCAAAACTATTATCGTGAACTGAAAATATATATATGATATTGCTATTAAAATTGTGATTCAACTTATAAAATTATACATTACTTAAAACATAACTTGAAAACTAATAAAATTATACTTAACAAAATTAAAATTAGTAAACTCAATTAAAATAATGCAAAGTCATGATTTTGCATCCAAATTTAGAGTTTATAAGAAGTATAAATTCTTCCGAATTAACATTCTTTTCTTAATCCTAGCACACCAATCAACATTGCCACTTTCTCTTTGAAAATAGGTTCTTCTTCATTTTACTTCGTACGATCGTCTCATTCTCTTTCCTCTTTATTACTCACACCAACCACGAACACTAAAAAAAACTAAACCACATCCACAGCTACCATAAGCAACAACTCATCCATGTTGTACATTGAATCGAGTGGAAAAAACATTATGTTCACACTGTGTATATAAAATATTTGTACTGTTAACTACACTGTGTATATATAAAATAATTATACCATAAACTATACTGTAGATATCTAGAGCACCATTAAGAGGCATTATTTTTTCATTTTTTTATTTTAAATGTTGTTGGTGCATATTAAGTAAAGGAATGACTACCTAACTTAAGTCTTATTAGTCTAGCATGGCCGTTAAATCTAAAAGCTTATAAAAATTAAAAATTAAAAATTAAAAAAAATAAAAAATTTTATTTAGTTTAGTTTAAATATTTATTTTTTTATAAAAAATAAAAACAATTAATAAAAACTTTTAATTAGAATTTATATTTACAATACTTCAAAAATAGTTTAATTTAAGAAAAATAGAAAACATTTATAAAAAAAAATGATCTACGTAGTTTAAATATTTTTTTTAAATAAATAAAAAATATATTTTAAAAAATAATTAGTATTTATGTTTAAAATATTATAAGGATAGTTTAAATATTTTTTTATAAAAAATAAAAAAATTAATTAAAATTTTTGTTTAGAATACTTCAAAAATAATTTAAATGTTTTGTTTTTAAAAAAATATAAATTATTTATAAACAAATAATTAATATTTTTTAAGAATATTTCAATTATAGTTTTAAGATACTTCAAGAATATTTTTTTCTTTTTACACTTAAATGGTATTCCTATAAAGAATCATTGACCAAGATGAACCACAAAATGCATAAGCTCATAACAGGACAAAATTTAGTGTCGCGATGCTAGATGGAAAAAAAGGGCCCATGGTACTTGAGCTCTACATGACTAGACCGTCTTGACTAATCTTGGCCACATGCTAGGAGCTACGTCTGATGCTATTCGTTTTCTTCGAATCCAGCTCATACTCAAAGTCTCTCCCAAGTACTTGAAGATCTTATTAAGATCCTGGGAACTAGGAAGGCCACAGAGTTTATCTCTGTAATTTAGACAATCTGCTATTCTCGGGAGTGACTCAAACTGGGAATTCAATGTCTTAGCTATGAAAATTTTAACCAAAACGGACGAATATTCGCCAGAATTGGCAAAAACAATTGAAGCTATTAACCCACTTTGAACTATAGATTTTTTTTCCATCTTTATTTTATATAAAAAAATAAGTTTTATAATTTTATTTTTATTTTTTCTTTATTAAGTTATTCGATCTCATAATTTAAGCTATAAATTTAATGAAATAATTCGAGTTAAATTGACTCTAATTATAGAGGTTATATTTTCGTCCATCTAATGTTATTATCTATTTTTTGTTGTTTAATTAGAATAAAACGACTTATTTGATGTATTTGAATCTAGTTTTTTTTTTCTTTTAAATATGTTTACAATATTTAAATATTATTTTTATGCAAAAAAAAAAATTATTTGACCCAGCTTAGTGCGGGTCCATACCTAGTATACACTAAATAAATATGTTAGTTTTTTTTGTTTTTTATTGGATAATAAATAAAATTTAAATAATAAATATTAGAAAAAAAAATAGTGAAGATGATAAAAACCAAAATCATGGATTCACGTTTGTCATCTCTGAATCATATTCGATCGATCACATGAGCATTCCTGTAAAGCAAAACTGTGAGAGCATGTGATGAAATCATATTATCATGTGAAAGGATGGCACTGTAGAATGTTATTAATTATGTGAAAGGCTCTACATAAAAGTTAGGAATCCTTGACAAGAACTTAGATATATGATAGGACCTGCAGGAGGGTTAGTTTCAATTCCTGATCGATGCCATGTGCCTGACTTCAATCCCCACGTTAGCTTTTTCATTTCGTTAGCTTTTGGTGGGCATTGACTTCTCCAACAGTTAACCTAATTCTCCCCCGATAAAACTGAATACACAATTCCCATGAAATGATAGATACCATATAAAGTTTTTTATTATTTGCTGGAGCTTTGTCCTCGTAAAAAGGTTTGGCAATAGCTTGGATAGGTCTATCTCTGACCTTAAAGGCATAAAAAAAAATACTAGACAGATATGAAAATATTTAAAAGTCAAAATACAAAATTAAATTGGAAAAAGGCTAAAATTTAAGGGAAAAAAATTATATATCTTAAAGGTTTAATTTGAAAGCTTTCTCATTTAATACTAGTTATAGCCGACCGATCTTATATAAAATAGAGAGCAAGTAGAATTATCCGGCAAATTTTAAACATGATCTAATAATAATTAGACCAAAAGTTTAATTTGCTTGTTTTTATTATATATCTGACAAGTTCATTGACGCGACCAAAACTCTAGAGTTATCCATTTGTTCTAGACTTTTCGCATCATCTAATTATAACAGATTCATATATGACTGTTTCCATCCTCCTCCTAAATTTTATTAAATATGAACTGTTGCAAGCTGTGCTACACCATGTGTTATGTTTTTCAGGCTGAAAATGGACTGAACAGAAACATAAATAAAAGCAGAACGAACAAAATATATATCTTTCTTAACGTCGTCCAACTCCTAAGACAGAAGAAAGAAATGAAGAGGTGTGAGGTCTGTGATTCTTTAGCAAAACTATACTGTGAATCAAATGAAGCCAACCTTTGTTGGCAATGTGATACATATGTTCATAGTGCAAATCTTCTTGCTGCAAAACATTCAAGAACGCTTCTTTTCCATGTTTGTCAATCTGTCACGCCCTGGACTGGTACTGGACCCAAGCTAGTTCCTACCGTTTCTGGTTGCAACAGCGCCTGCGTAAGCAACTTGAGTTGTAAAGAAGAAAGAAGCAGTGAAGGTGATCAAGTCGGCGATAATACTGATGTTGATGAAGAAGAATATGATATCGAAAAAGACAACGGTGTTTATGATGCAGACGATGAAGATACGGAAGAAAAAGTAGTTCCATGGTCTTCTACGCGGCCGCCAGTTGCGACCTCATCTAGTAATACTGAAGAAAGAAGTCCAAGTAGATTGTCTGAAACTGATGGTGGAATATCTCAATTATCAAGAACCGTGTTTTCTTCTAAACGCAAGCGTGGAAGTTGGAACTGTTCCTGAGTCTACTGACTCTGAGTCTTAATGATATGAAAGAAGATTGATGCGAGTCCACTGCTGCTCAAGTAGATTGATGTTAATCTTGATGACCAAAAGCTTTCTTGCAGGCCTGTCAGACTTGAAGCTAAAAAGTGAAGATTGTAATGAAAGAATACTCATTCTTTCTCTTCTGAAGCAGGATCGTATAGACTAGGCTGCTTGTTCTTGCTAGATAATCAGCTGAATGTGTTAATGTCGAGTGAATCAGCTTATAGGTGCATCTAAAAATCAAATGTATGCCGTGCATGTGCTCTATGAACGTATCATAATTGCAATTCACATTCATTAGTGCAGAAGAATTTGTGCCTCAGAGGTGGTAACGATGGACACTAGTTATCTCTAGAGAAAGGGAAAGGATGAAGAACAATAATACATTGACGACACAAGAGTACGCTTTCCACCAAGTCACTAAAAAAATATGCTTATTTAACATGCAAAATTATGAATCTAACTATATTCTATATGGCCACGTAGCTAGAGAGATCATTAATCGTCAAGAAGTTGTTCTACAAACTAGAAGCCATGAACTGCTCTTTGCTCTGCATGATTTTTATTTGCTGGGATATAGTGGTAGTACTTGTTTATGCCAATCCCCTAATATATTTAGTAATCATCCACTACCAGACAAATAAAAATATTGATGAAATTTTTTTATGAATAAGTACAGAGAGAATTACAATTTAAAAAGAAAACAAGAAACAAAGTGTGTCAATATTTCAAATGAAAATACCAAGAAAATATATTTGTTGTTCATACTAATTAATGAATCCATTAATAATATTTAAGTTATAACTTAACAGATGACCCCTCCTTTCTCTCTCTCTCACATTTCTTCATCTTTTTCTTCCTTTTTAACACTTTACAAAACAACACACAACACCCCCTTATTTTGTCATTGCCCAATAGAAGTCTGACTATGTGTAAGTTTGTTTTACTTTCCTATATGATTAAAAAATAAACAATAATAGATAATTTTTGAATAATTAATTTCAATGAATGAATGAAATTTCAAGTTTATAATTAATTTCAAAAATTATTTATAAATAATGAAATCGTTGATGGAAGTGTCTTTGTTTAAGTGGAGTAGGTTTTCAAAAATCACATGTAGAAGCCTATGATTAATGCATGGTTCTGAAAGTTCAATGTTAGTATATACATAAATAATTTTTTTATTATTTTAACCTGGTTAGTTTTTTAATTTTATGAGCTAATTATTTTATAAAATTGATGTGCAAGGAAAACTTTTACTAGGAGTAGGCTGACAATGTTGTTGTTAGGAGAGTGTGAGAGAATCGCAATGCCATTAGATAATATTGAATTCAAAATGTTCTATTTTTTAAAAAAGATTTATTTTTCATTATCTTAATCAAAAATATTTTTTTTACCATATAGATTGCATGATTTCTAGTAAAAGATGCAAAATTAATCAAAGAAATATGAAAAAAGGGTCTTCGAGGCCGGGAAGACATTGTTGCGTGGAGGGATTTCAAACATCCGCACATCTTAGAGGTGATATATAAAGCTTATATCCAACACATAACATTTGAGCGTTTCATGTGATGATTCTAGTCTGGTGAGGAGAACTAAATAGGGAGATCCATGGTTTAATTACCACGCACACTAGTAGATCTATTTCATTTGTTTCACATGTGAAGTGAAAGTTAAGATTCTTTTTTAATACATATCATTTTTGTTAGATTGTTGTTTTATATGAAAATATTTAACTAGCAACAACTTCCTTTTTCAGGCTATGATTCTTGGACATGATCTAAAATCGATGGAGCTTTTTGTTGAAACTAACATGCAGAATGAGAACTATTGAAAAAGTGAGTAGCAACTCATGGATAACCGTGTTCAAAAGTTTATGGTAAGTTGGATTTCAAATTTTTTTTCTTATGTTATTGTTTTTTTTAAGTTAACTTGTTTTTTCTTCTTTTTTCCAGGAAACATATAACACCTGGTTGTAAAAGTGATACAATGACGATCCTTCAACCCTTCTAGAACTTGATCCAGATTTGTGGTTGGAGGTTGGATTGTATGGTGGACTTGATAGAAATCGACTTTATGGTATCTCAAACACTACGGTCATGTTCGATTATTGGTCATAGTGTATCAATTGTTGGTTCCTCGCAATCAAGTTCGAGCTCTCAATGCTCAGCCATCCAAATGATTGTACTACAACAATTGAAGCTCAGACAACCTAGCTTAGTGCTGAGATGATCGGACTTAGATTTAAACAGATAAACTTAGACTATTGCACAAGTAGTTGTTGTCAAGCCTTAGTGGTCCATATGATCTACCTCATCACCCATTTCATCTCGACGAAGATCCACCTCCACCTTATCCTCTTCCTCATTCAGTTTATGTACTCTAGATAAATTGTATTTAATAATATTTTTTAAATTAGTAATAAAATTTTGGTTTTTTATTTTATTTTATTTGTTTTGTTTATTATAATTTTTTATAAAAAAATATGAACGAAATCGCCAACAAGATGACCAATTAACTAGTTCCCTCAAAAAGTTTTAGAGAATTAAAAAAAGATTCCAATAATTGTCACCAACAATATGTGATTTACTAATGAGTTAATTATATCGGTAATATAAATTCAACTACAGTTAAAAATTATCATCAATTTATTCCATCTATATGATTATATTATTAATGAAATGATTGATTAAATAGAAATTATCATGATAAGTTTTTCAACAATTATTTACTGTTGATGATTTCGTCAATAAATTATTTTATAACAAAATCAGTGTTTAAATAATGATGAAATAATCCATTAGTATTATGCATTATTTTGGTTGTTATAATAGAAATATGGGTGCAACAGTGATCTTCATTGTTCTTAATTCTTATCATAGCTTGTCCACGCAATTGCGTCCTTTCTGTCTTTTTTTATATTTCTCTCTCTTATTTTTCGTTTTGAAAATTCAATACATGTAATTAATGTTACTAAATTTAAAAAGGACAAGCGGGTCGATTGAAAATCCAATATTATTAATGCCACCTAATTCGTCAAGATGGATGTCACTAACTAGATAAACGACAGCATAGTGGAAACTGGTCAAACTCAATCAAACTCAATCAAACCTAGCTGATGGGACCGGTGGGTCAAGTATTGAAGTTCTTAAAAAAAAACAAAATTGTAGCTTTCGAAGCTTAACCAGGATACCTTTATTTTCTAAAATTATGCACTCACCACTTTATAACTTGATTGTATATATATATATCAAACTATACATGTATTATAGTAAACGATCTACATGATAAGCCAAATTAGAACAAGTTTAATAATAACTAGATATAGGTCAGCATTATGGCGCGGATCCGCATTATTTTTTTCCTGTAAAAACCAATGTATAGGTGTCGGAAGCTCAATTTAAAAAAAGAAAAAAACTTCACGACTGGAGTTATAGCCCCGACTGGTTAAATAAGCTAGTTTTTATTTTAATCATATGAAAAAAAATGTAACAATAGTAAACGAACAAAAAAAAAGCTACCACTATAACTTTATAAGAAAAAAAGTGATATTATTCAATTTTTAGCCAATTATACATAGAAAAATAAAATTAAAAAAAAATCAGTGTGAGTCAACCTAAATTAACATGATAAACATCTAATCTTGATAATAAAGGATGAGTTAGTTTAGATTAACCTGCCAAAATCTCATCTCGGATTATTAGATTGAGACCTAATAGAAAATAAATCAAAGAAAATCATAAAATTATTTTTTTAAAAAAACTAATGTCAAACGATGAAATTAGAAAAGAAAATAAGTTAAAACAAGATGTCAACTTCCGTTAGCTTTTCAAATCTGAGACCCGAGTTATAAGACCAGAAGCACTGTATATGAAAAAATCATGAAGTTTAATCTCCAATAAATAAAATGTTAAAGAATGAAATTGAAAAAAAAAACAATAAAAAGAATGAGAATAAAAATCAAAATAAAAAATAAATTAGAAAACCAATATAAATTTTGGTTGGAGGGTGAAATTAAAAAGAAAAATAACTTCTACAAAAGGTAAAAAACAAATCAAAAGAATAAGGACTAAATTATAAAATATAATATACTATAAATTTGGATTGAATGATGAAATTTAAAACCAATAAAGCTTTATAAAAGCGGCAAGGAAAAAAAATTAGAAATCAAAATAATAAGGACCAAATTAAAAAAAAAATAATACATGACAAATTAAGATTGAATGATGAAATTTAAAATAAATAAAACTTTTATAAAAGGATTAAGAACAAAAATAAAAAATAAAAAAAGGTTTGAAGTTGAAACACCAATAACAAAGAAAATTAAGATGTAATTTTCATTGGATAAAATAGAAAAAAAAGGAAAAAAGCCCCACCCGGATCAAATTACTCAATCGCTCAATCGCTGTTAACACATACTGCACCAATAGAAAGATGATATGACTACGCTTTCAATGACATAATAAAAAGATATTTTTTGCTACCAAGAGGTGCCAAATATGTTGGTACCTCTTACACTCGAGTAAAGTTTTCTATTTAAATAATAATTAATTATTTTTAAATGATTAAAATGCTTTTGAGAAACCTGTAATAGTGGAAAAAAAATCAAATTAAAAAGATCAAAAAACTCATGGATGCATGATTTAGTATTTTTTTTATTTAAAAGGTCAACTTCATGTAGAAAAAAACACGTATACCTTCATTAATCTTTTAATGATTAAGAGGCCATGTAAACAGATTAAAATAAAAAAGTATTTGATTTAAAAAAAAAAAGTCAAAATGGTAATTATTCTGTAATAGTGAATAATAAAATGTATATATGATGGCTACAGTTAATTTTCTACATTAGCTTACTATTGGATGGAGACATATGCTAGAGCTTTGAACACCCTACTCTACTATCACATAATGGATTTGGCTATTTTGTTTCTCCAATTTTATTTTATTTTATTTTCATTTAACAGCTTCACTATTGCGAGAGAGATCTAACCAGCAACTATTATATATCATGACAACACCGTCACAGTATATGAATATCTGCAATAGAATAATAGTTAGATGTCCCAAGGTCCTACAAAGCGACAACTACTCTTCTAAAAAGCCGTAGAATAAGATGAACCACAAAATGTAAGTTCATGAGGAAATTGCTTTGATCCCAATTTATTACATCGCCAGCAGCTACAGGAAGAACATCGCCAGTTTCCTTTCGACACCCACGCTAGTGCTGAGCAATTTCCACACGATTAGACAGGCTATTGTAGGTCTTAGCCACATGCTAGGAACTGCATCTAATGCTAATCGTTTTGTTGTGCCATCTGGAGGCGAGATCAGCCACAAAATCAATTCCAAGTACTTGAGGTCTTCAGATTGTAGGAAAGCCACAGAGTTTATCTTTCAGTAGAACTTAGACATCTGTTATTCTAGGGAGTGGCAAGCATGGCTAAGATGAAGAATGGAAGACCTCAACCATTTCGTTAGTGTTCTAATTGTAAAAGTTTGGGATTAAAATATTTGTTTTTTTTGTGGTTTTAGGTTCGAGTTCTGAGTTGTTTATATGATGACTACTGGAAATTTAAATGGTTGTTAATTTCAGAGTCCGTGAGATTAGTCGAGGTATACGCAAGCTGGCCCGGATACCCATATTATATTAAAAAAAAAAAGAATGGAAGATCTCATTACATATGGTATTCCGTTATAATAAAATGGTGAGACAAAATGATTAGAAGATAGAGTTTGGAATGAGGTTGAAATTATATTTTTAAAAATTTTAAAAATTTTTTGTTTAAAATTATTTTTTATATATTTTTATATTATTTTAATGTGTAAATATTAAGAATAATTTTTAAAGAATTAAAATATATTATTTTAATATAAGTTTTTTTAAAAACTTTGAATCTCAACCACTACTCTTTGTAAAAATATGGGATCCTTCACAAAAATTTAGTATCTAATCAATTCAAATCATAATCATATATTATCCTAATTAATCCTACAATAAATGTGTAATAAAATGATTTTAAACTTGTACTTACATCACTAAAAAATTATTAAATATCGATGAAATTTCATCTATATTTATATTTGATTTTTATTATTATTTTAATTACTGACAAAATAATACTGTTAGTGAAATACATGTCAGGGATTTCGTTTCCGTTGACACAATTCAGCTCATAGCTTAGCTTATTATACTATTGGTGAGACCACACCACCTGATCAAAGTATATAATATTAGTTTACAGGAATTGGAGCTGCATCATTAAATGTGAGGATTGGAAAAAACAATAAATATCATTTCTTGTCGATATTAAAACCAAGATTTGTCAATAAATCAGCAAGAAAACTTATCTGCAATTCAATTTGTCATAGCATGGGCATTATAAGTTGACGCATGCACAAGAGCACGAGAAGAGGAAGGGCCTGGGGGAGGTTAGGTCTAGTGCTTGAACTCAAGTGCTTCACTTCAATCCCCACCTTAGCATTTTGATTTGGTGAGATCTTAGCGGGCACTGATTTGTCGATAGTTAACCTAATTCCCAGGCAATAAACAACATGCAAGATCCCTTTCTTTCCCTGTCCACATTCTTTTTCTCATTTCTTTCACAATTTTGCCTCACAATGGCTCATGTTTCTGCTTTCTATAGTACGATAATGTGAACGATCCGTTGGTTGAGGCTTGGTTTTGTCCAGCAAGTTTACATTATTGATTTGATCTGGCTTACAGAATCTTGTTTATCCTGAAATTCACATCCCTTTTATGTAATTTTACTAGATTTAATTAGATTTAACTTCATAAATATGAAACTCACATCCCTTTTATGCAAGAGAGTATCACTGAACTATATAAGTTTATTGATATTTTAAATTTATAATTTTTTGTATTAATGTGATAGCTTTTTTATTATAAATATCTACAGTTGCAAGTTGTCCTGAACCATGTGTTCTGTTTTTTTTAGGCCTAAACAAAGACATAAATAGAAGCAGAGCATGCACAGAAAATTGCAGCTTAATTTAGCCTGTTCTCCAAATAGAGAGGAAAAAAAATGAAAAGGTGTGAGCTCTGTGATTCTTTAGCAAAGATGTACTGTGAATCAGATCAAGCCAGCCTGTGTTGGGATTGTGATGCTAATGTTCATAGTGCAAATTTTCTTGTCGCTAAACATTCAAGAACACTTCTTTGTCATGTTTGCCAATCCCTCACGCCATGGACCGGAACCGGACCCAAGTTAGGCCCTACGCTTTCTGTCTGTGACAACTGCGTAAACAACTCAAGTTCTAGAGAAGAAAGAAGCACCAAAGAAGATGAAGACGTCGACAATGATGATGATGATGATGATAGAGAAGAAGAAGATGATGATGATGATAGAGAAGATGAGAGTGGTGAAGATAACGAAAACGGTGATGGTGGTAATGATCATGGCAGCGAAGATGATGAAGAAAATCAAGTAGTTCCATGGTCTTCTACGCCACCTCCTCCCTGTTTCAAGTTCTTCTAATAATAGCGAAGAATGTTCAAGCAGATTTTGTGAAAGTGATGGAGGATTATCTCCAACAAGATCAGCTTTCTCTTCGAAATGCTGGAGCAGAACTGCGCCTGCGGCTAGTAATTCTCATCCAGTCTTTTATTTTTGATGTTATTGTTGATGATCAAAATCTTTCATCCAGTCCTGATAAATGTTGAAGATGTAATGAAAGAACTTTCTCTTCTGAATCAGAATCCCTTAGGCTATAGCAAATCTGCTTGTTATTGCAACATAACCTGAATGTGTTGATGTCAAGTGAGTCAGGGCACCTAGAGCTTAAGGATACCTAACTAAAATTTCCTATGTAATAGCCAGGTATTTTTCCTTTAATAGAAATGTTGTCATAACTTCAATGTGATTTTGATTGATCCTTATTACTTTCTATTTAGTCCTAAGTTCGTGTTTTGCAATTTCCAGTGACAAGGCGTATACATATATCTTTCTCTGAATTGATATTCAGATTCTATGGTAAAATTTTAGATGTAAAATTTTTTTACATAATAATATTAATTATATTTTAAGCTTCATGTAATAGTTTAAATTTTTAAATTAAGATAATTTTTTTAATATAGTATCCGAGTATTGTCGATCAATTGATTACAAGTTTTAACTTTATAAATATATTAAAAAATAATATAAATTATATTTTAAAATTTTATTTAATAATTTATACTTTTTAAGATTAAGATATTTAGGTTTAGTTTTTCTTAAGAAATTGCCCTAAATTTTCAATCAACTACAGAATGGAATCCCCAGGTATTGGAAAGATCCATGCCAAACACTTCTATGGTGCAAATTTAGCTCCAGGTGAAAGTGGGACCCTGCTCCAGAAGGACTGTGGATACTATTGTCTCCTTCATTTATGTTATATTTGAAATCACCTTACATATTGGTTTTTAAAATAATTTTTAAAATATATTATAAAAATATATATTTTAAAAAATTAATTTTAATATAGCATATAAAAAAAATAAAAAATAATTTAAAATTTAAAAAATTCAAATATTTTAAAAAATATAACTACACCGCAGTGTAAAACAGTATCTAATTGTCTTGATTATGTAACCAATGTGAACAGAAACATAACAGATCATGACAGAATCCATTGACTCTGGGGGTGATGGTGGAATGCATTCATTGTTTCTTTGGCAAGAACCACAAGTTTTGTTGCTCCCTCGTTTTGAAGACCTAGCAAGCTGCTAGCTATTCATATTGCTCATTGCTTTCCTCTAATTTCTTTTATTAATTGGTAATAGAAAATTTAATGGTTTCAGGCTTCAGGTGGATCGCCTCCTCTCCACATGCATTCTACTAGGGTTTAAATTAAAAAAATACATTCCCTGCCAACAGAAGAAGACATAGTTTTCCTTACAATAATGCATGATTTGTGGCTGTAACCTGGTGAAAATATCTTGGGATTGTGACCTCAAACTAAATGGATAATAAATATATTATGCACAGCCGACCATGTAAGATCAAGATTAGGAGGCTTGAAACTAGATTATATTAAGAGATTACAACTATAATAGAGACTACTAATCCTCCGACAGCTTCACGTGCCTACCATAGGCCATGAATTAGTATTATAATCGCAATGTGATCATGGATAATTTCTCTCTAGAAGTAAATCCAACTCAATTTATTGAAAGCAATTTTTATATTGTTTCAAAACATTAGGATGGAATCTAGAAATGAGAGATTTAAGAGGAGAGATTTTGAATAAGAAACGCATTAGTACTATTGCATCTTTTTTGTTGTTGACATCTATTGTTATGTTTTTTTAACCTTTTAATGAAAAATAATGGTTAAAGTATTTTTTTTTTTTGGTTTTATCATTATTATAATACAAATATACCTAGAGAGTTAGATTTTCATAAACTTCTTAATATTTAGATAAAAAATTTACTATGACAAGCCTGAAGTGGTAAATTTAATATATATTTATATTCACTAACTAACTCCACAATCTTATTATATTTGGTTAGTGTTTTAGAATAAAAGTAACAAATATAAAATAAATAAAAACATGTTTAGCTATAAAAACACATCGAGACAAAACATAAAATAAATCAACAATTTTAAAATAAATTTATATATTTTTAAAATAGAAAATACAAGAAGATATATACTTTCTGTTCTCATTGTCATTATCTCTATTATGCAAATACATTAACTAAAAATCTAAACTGCTTGTGTAAAATCCATAAATATTGAAATTTCAACCACAAATGTATAGGCAACACAATGAATGCATAAAACTATAACGTGAACATATTTTATTGCTTCCTTGGGGAGCATTTTGAATGGATATCGAAGATCCTATATAATTTTTCTGCCTTCATTGATGTTGTGATTCTGTTTTGTGATTGCTATGGATATCTGCCAGAAACTGAATTATTCATTTATACTTCACAATGTTCATTGCCTTTGTAACTTCAAATGATAGCCACTTCTTAGCCATTATTCTCTAGAATAGCACATTAAACTACCCATGTGAAGTTCTCGTGTTGCCTTACTTCCCCCTTATCATACAAGCAAAGCCATGCAACATTATTGCACTTGTTGTCTCAATCAATCTAGGCTCACTCCTTTTGTTGGATAACTTTTAAAACAAAAATTGACACCTGCTAATGTGTCATTGTTATTGGATTTCTCAAAATATATTTATGAAGCGAAAACTGTAAATTTAATTTTTTTTTTAAGTTCCAATAATCTTGTTATACAAATTTAAAGTTGTTTAAAGTTTATATGAAGATTACTTGAAGATCAGATGTTCTTTTCGGTTTTGAATAATTGTTTCAGGACTAGTTGTCGTAAACCATAAGTTGTCTAAGTGTCCGAACTTTAACAGTAATTTACACAAACCACCATTAAGAAAATTCTAAAATTCTTTTAGGAGATGGGATTGTTATACTTTTGAATACTAGCTCTTTTCTTTTGTGTTTTTTTAGATGTTTTGTAACTTATGTAGTTTCTCTTTGTTCAAGAGTGCAGAAAATAAGAAGCATAACATTCTATTTATAGAGAAACCTTAAAATTCTATAATTGACAAAATATCATTTTTTTTTCCTGAATAATATCACATATATTATTTCAAGATAATTTTTAGAAATTTATTTAATCAAGTCTCTGCTTGATTTTTCTATGTTTAGAATTGTAATTCTCTATATAAATTACACTCTAGTTCTCAAATTCTAAAACTTATTTACAATAAAGTGACACTTGATTAATAATTTCATTTTAATTTTTGACCAATAGTTCTTATGTGTGTGACCCATTAGATTTCCTAATAAGTTGACCCAAATATAAATCATAATTCTAAATAAAATAAGATTAAATAAATTATTTTATTATCAATTCAATAATTAATTGATTTATATTTGAAGATTAAGTACAATGTCTAATAATTTATCAAGACCCCCCAGATATTAGAAAAGTCATAAGTAACTTGACTTAACCTTTTAGTAATTAGTTTCTCAATATAATTATTATCTATTTATCAATAATGTCCTGATTTAGATATTAATTATAGCATGAAGTGTGTTTACTATGACAAATCATATTTATTATTAACACTATAGCCATTCATTATTTGAATAATATTTAAAGCTCTTTTAAATTTCATTCCGCCTTGCACTAGAATTTACAATCAATATTATTTGAGAACAAATGAAATATTTTTCCTAATACACTTAGGGTGATGAATCCTTTCTTGATTAATTAAATACCTTCATATAGTTCATGTTATACTCAATAATTGCTCATTTGTTACCCTTGATTATGACAACATGTCGTAGAATAAAAATATAACACACTCTATATAAGATAACTTAATGATCTCAAGTCTAGGAATCACTTACACAACCATCACGTGAGTCTTTCCATAGACACAGATGATCTCTGCATATGGAATAGGTCAGTTCAATGTACATGTCATCTAACAAACACTTACTTATTAGTTCTAGATATCCCTAATACCTCATTTTATGAGAACAATTATTTATTTTCATAAAGGAAAGAATATAATATGTATTAGTCTCAACAACTCTAATTAATATTTAATCTTAATAGAGCATTGACCACGAATATTTTATGAACAATGATTTGATGCAATAAGAATTTTATAATTATAACAACTTTATAATTTTCTTTATAAAATATTTTTGTTTCAAGGACTTTATTTTTACTCTACATTCATTAATCAAATATTAGATTCATTAATTAAATATTTGATGAATATTAAAGATAAATAAGTATTTATTAATAAATTAAATATATTTATATAAATAAAGTTAATGTCATGTGTAATTAACTGATTGGTTATAGAACATATACACTAATACTTGTAACTTTAGAAACTAATGAAATTGAGTTATCAAATGTGAACATCTTATAGGGATAAAAAATTATAATAAGATGGGTCTTTATTAATCTTAAGATTAGTGTGAGTATTTGATTATTATCTCGACATTAAAAAAAAGAAGGATAAAGTTAATGTGAACAAAAAAGATATACATTTATCCTTGTTTTGAAAAATAAAAAAATCACTTTAAAATTATTTGAAAAACAAATTTATTTTATCTTTGTATTTGTCTTATATGTTTTTGTTATTTTCTTATTTACCTTAAAATACTAATCAAACGTGATCTAAATAACTAGTTGTATGACACAAATAGAATTACAAATCTCCACTGTTGGTATACATAGACAATTATGAAAACTAGATTAAGATTGCAATATATTTTGTGATTTGTCATATTCAAATTCCTAGAGATGGCTCAATTATCAATTTTTGAGGTCCCAAGTAGCTTATCCTCATCGAAACAGTTGTCTGTCCTGTCATCAAGTCCCAGACGAAATGATTTTCAGGAAAATGATATGAGCTCAGTTTTTAGCAAGTTTGATAATAACATTTACTTTATCTTCTTGGAAGCATTGATTTTCAATATAAAAAATCTTAATCATGCCACCCAATATAGCACCTTGACACTGAGGAGAAAATTTCCTTTTCTTTATTTTTAATAAAATTACATTTAGCTTCATTGACTTTTCTTTGAGGCATGTTTAAACCCGGTCCTAAATGATCAATATAGAATAACTTGTCAATATAGTTATAGATATAGTTGTAGATGATATCCAATTAAAAAATTATTTTAATTTAAAAATTTAAATTATTAAATAAAATTTTAAGATATAATTTATATTATTTTTTAAAATATATCTTAAATAAAAATTATTTAATCTTGAAACTTATATATATAGACTTATCAATAAAATAAAAGCATGCCAATCTCTCTTTTTCTGAACTGGTATGCCATGAGAATTATGACCAACAAAGGTAGTGAGTTTCTGAAGTTTGAATGAAGAGAAAAAAACAGGAGACCAGTTATGGTCGAGGGTGAAGGCAGCATTTGGCTGCCATTAATCCAATATTGAGCAGTTCACATGTACTGAAAACAAATAGCAAATACTGAAAACCAAAGGAACCATTGCTGATCGTACACATCCTGACACCAGCATTGATGCTATGTAATATGAACACTAGTAAAAGAGGTTTTTTGCAGCACTTTCACCAGCCTGAGTAAAAAAAGAAGTACTTATATTAAGAGCTCAAAAGGAAGTGTCATCATCCAAACTACACACACAAGTAAACCACACATTTTGAAAGGTAGTGAAAAGCTGGAGAACATAGAGAACAGTACTACCAAACATTTTTCAAAGACATGGTCATGCAATCATCAGGACACATGTTCTGATACATCAGCATCTCATCTATCCATTCAAGAAGCCGTCTCCATATCTCCAAGACAAAGAAAAGGTGGTTTAAATTTAGCTTTACCAAAAATAGGAATATAAAAGGCAACTTTCTTATAGATACATCACGTACATATATGTTTGTCAACTATATATGTGTGCATGTATGCTTGAACAGAGAAAGGGAGAGAAAGCAGGAAGTATTTAGTATTTCGATTTTATTAAATTCATGCAATTGCAATCTTAACTTCCAAGAAGGGGTCCATGCATGATCGATCCATGTACCTGTATCAGAATCTTCCCACAAAAGTGAATCCAAATTCACTCCACCATGGGAATCAATTAAATCATGAAATTTTCATCAAAGAATAAAATCATGAAACTTTGTAGTCTGAATGTCTCAGTTGAAGCATAGAGGAGAATAGTCATTGAGGCAAATGAATATATCTCTTGTTTGGTATTCATTTAAGTGGTCTGTGAAAGATGATGTTTAGACCAAAAAAGAAACAAGCTAAAGAAACTAAAGGGGGGAAAACTATGCTCAGAGTCATAAATATGATCATAGAGACACATTTTGTCATTGCAAGCACATCACAATGTTGGGTTGTAAGGCAGAAATACATATTAAATGACAATAATTCCCAAGAGACCAATTCTCTATGCAGTCTAGAGAGTAAAATATGCTCTGAAATGAGCACATATTTCTATTTTTAACGTAACAGATTATAAACACACCCACAAAATGAAATATTAAATGTGCCAATTCTCTTAAATAGGCTAGTTTTTTCTAGGCATGCTAACTACATGGACCATCCTGATATTGTATCACAAACTATAAAAATATTAGAGGTTTTTCTGATCGTTAACTTTAAGACTCGTGAGATTGGTTAAGATATATATAAATTGACACGAACACCAATATTATTTAAAAAAAAAAGATAATTGGGTCAGTTAGGATGATATTTACATTGGTTCCATCAAGTTTCCACTCCCAAGTCCACATTTCCTCATCTAAAATAATTTATATAATAATTTTTTTAATATTACCTAAATTAACTTTGTTAAATGCATTTACATCTGAAAGGTATTACCTAAAATAATTTATATATCAGGTGTGGATCCTGATCCACCAGGAGGTGGTGTCCTCCAGCAGCTCTGATCATTCAAACCTTATCTAGAAGGTATTACGTAAATCTTGGAGGATCTTGTGTTTGTCATGATTATTGTGGAATTGTGATAATTATAAATGTGTAATTGTAGGTTGTGTGTTTAAATTAGTGCAGAAAATAGGTGGGAGTTGTATTATTTTTTCTTTATCATGTGTAGATAAATGGTTAAAACAAAAGGATAAAAAAAATTAAATATATTTAAAATTTTTATTAGGGTCAAACATCTTTTTTTTTTTAAATATATCTTTTGCATAGTTTAGTTTCTTTTTTAAATACCTTGTTTAAGCAATAAAAAACATAAGAAAAACAAACAAAAAATAATTTTTTTTTTTTTTTTTTGCATGTTCCATCTTCAAATCTTTTAAATTTTGGAACTGCCAAAATGAAGCTTTCAGTTTGAATTCCAGTGTCTGAAATTATTTTATGCATACGATGTTGTCCCAGTTGAGCTCAATATGGCTTCATTCATATACATTTGGAAGTTATCTGTGATCTAGAAAATACATAAATTCCCGTACATGTATAAAAATGACAAAATGTAGATGCAATATATAATATCTCCAAGTTAAATCGGATTTTATATATAATAATAATAATAATCAAGTATATTAATAAAAAAATCATTTAAAAAATATCTTGTAATCAAATCAAATTTAACCTGAGTATTGACATAAAACTAATCAGATCGAGTCACCTTCCACCCCCTTCATCATAAAACTTTTTACTTTTAAGGCAATTTGAATTTGATGCATTAGTGTGTACGAACCATATTTATGAAGTCCCAGCTACCGCTAACCTAGAATTTCGAGTATTGGAGTACTATGACATACCATAAGTATTAGTTTATTATTAGCTTCATATCTTTAGCAGGTTGAATTATTTAAAAAAATATATATTAAAAATATAAAGAGTTTTTTTTTATAATGTTATTAAATCTACCAAATATGTCAATTCTAAAATCTCCTCACTTAACTTTTTATATAACTCGATTTTCTAGTCAAACCGTGTGAGATCTATTTCAATTTAAATCGATCGATTTCACGGGTTTAAATGCAACATTAATAATAGGTAAAAACATGATTTAATTTTTTAAAAAAACTTCAAGATAATAACTTTTTTAAAATTAGATCGAGCTTGATATAATGAAAATTTGGATCGACCCTGGTCCACTTGCGACCTTACTAACGAACTCTATTGTATATAATAATATTTTTTACAAACTATTTTTATTTAATTATGTAATAAAAATAAATGCTAACAAAAATTGAGAATCAATATAAAAATAGATATGTATTTGAGACAATGATAATCCTATTAAAAGCAAATAAAAATAACATCATGCATTATATTTCCCAATCAATACAGTGCTAAAAAACAAAAAAAAATTAAAAACAATTAAAGGATAAAAAACAAAATAAAAAAGCATATATGGTTGATGGGTAAATTTATTAAACCTTTGAATCAAGTAACCAGGACTAACTTGTAAATCAGGTTATGAACTCTACTAGGATTATAATATGTTTTATTTAACTATCTAATAATAAAATTAGACTATCATAATTAGAAACAATTAAAGGATCAAAAACAAAATAAAAAGGCATATTTGATCGGTGGGTAAACTTGTCAACCCTGTGAATCGAGTAATAAAGACTTGCATGCCAACCCTATACACCAAGTTATGAACTTCTCTGGGATTATAATATGTTTTTTTTAAATATGTTTTATTTAACTATTTAATAACAAAATCAAATAATCATAAAATTACATATCAATCTAATATTAAAATATTTTTTTTAGATCATGATAATTTAAAAATAAATAAAACGAATTCAATTACAAAACTAAATTCTCGATTAACCTAAAATTTAAAGATAAAATTAAAACAAAAATAATAATAAAAAATTAAACTTACTAGTACCTGAACCAAGTCAAATCATCAACCAATGAGAATAGATGTATGAATTAAACAGAGATGAATTTTTTGTTTTTTTTTAATACAGGTCTTTTATACTGATTCTAGTATTTTACCCATATATCTACTAAAAAAAAATATGTCACATCAGTTTTACGGTGCCAACTGCCGTGCATATAAATATCAGGTCACCTGACACTGTGTACGATTTCTTATGAGACAAACCATCTCACCCTTCTCTGCATCTTAAAAACACAGAAGGGCAAAGTGAGATTTTCACTGTGATTCATGATAATGAAAATCCCACATTTTTTTAGCTTTATAGTTAATTTACCCATATATATATATATATATATATATATATATATATCTACTAAAAAATATGTCACATCAATTTTTCGGTGCCGTGCCGTGATATAAAGACCATGTTACCTGACACCCTGCAGGATTTTTTCTGGAGACAAACCATCTGACCTTTCACTATATCCAGAAAAAACAGAAGCGCACAGTGGGATTTTCATTGTGATGGTTAAAAATCCCAGACTTTTTAGCTTTATAGTTAATTAATTTACCCATATATCAAATCAAAAATATATCACGTCAGTTTTTTATGTCATGCATATACACACACACACACATATATATATATATATATATATAATATATAGAGAGAGAGAGAGATGGAGGGAGGGAGAGTCCGTACCTCACAGTAAATATTTCTAATCAAACAATAATAATTCACCCAGTGGGTCGATGGAACTCATTTACTTCACTCTCCTCTTGTTCTATACAATTCTGTTTATGTCCTCACCAGCTCAGTACTCTTTAATTTCTCTCCTCAACAATGGAATTGATAGACCTCCTTATCCTTTGTATTGCCCTTATTCTTTCCTTGTTTTGTATAACAATGATGTTCTCCTCAACAATGGATTTGTTCTGTTTCATAACAGTTCTCTTGGGATTTCAGTAATCTTACTACCATCTTTAAATACATATGCCTAAAGTTATGATTCTCTTGAGCTTGTATATGGATAGTTATTTGGCAATGAGACAAAACCCTCAACCTGGGCCAAGGTTCATGGTGGAAGGTAATTATTTCTCGGTGTATTGTAATTAATAAAGAATTTTATACCTTTTTCTTTCCCCTTTGAATTTATCTCATTTATTATCTCTGCGAAATCAAACTAATACTGCTGAGGAGTTTCTGTAAGCATTGTAGTTGTAGGCACTTGGGCGGGTTATGATTTTACAAATGTTGCAAATGTTGTTGTAGGTTCTAAAGACGAGGTGGTGAAATTATTCCCTGCAAAGAAGCTAGTCGATGCCAGTCGCCCAGGTGTGCTTGTTCCATTTTCAAATCTTTTCAATGTTCGAACTGCCAAAATGAAGCTTTCTGTTTGAATTTGATAGTCTGAAATTAGCTGATGTCTATGTATTTGTCGTGGATGAGCTCAATGTGGCTTCATATGATTAGTTAAAAATAAGGTTGTCTCATTTATTCTACTTGGCCCTCCATCCTAAATAGAAATCTATACGTGTTTGGTATCAATTTGATCCTTTAGAAGTCAAAAGGAAAAAGCTAGTTAAAGCGTCAGCTACTTATTTCGCAGCTATTTTGCTTAGTATAGCACTTACAGAATCACTTTCTTATTTAGGTATTTTACCATCTTAGATGATCTTCTCAAAGCTGTACGATATGTTAATCGGATTCATACCTCATACTATGATGCGGGAGCAGCTCTTGCATTATGTCTTTTCTTCTGCCTCGGGTTTTCTCTTCCTCATGTACACGCAAAAATCTTAATTTTCCTTAATAAAAAAGAATGCGTTGGCGTTCTTTCTTTTTTGAAGTGGATCCTCTTTTTCTTTCTTTGTTTAAAGGCTAGCTTTCCCGATAATGTCACAGTTTTGTCATATTTCGGGCCATATCTTCAAAAGTAGAAACTTTTTGTTTCTCCACGGAATATTCAAGCTTGAGCTTTGAGTATTAAGTGTAATACAGGGAAAATATTTAAGCTACTTCATAGGAGAGTTACGAAGCAGACTTATTAGTATGTATTGGATAGGGTTAGACAAAGGCTTGCGGGGTATAAGCTCAGTATTCTTGCCATAATCAGGTTCTGCTTGGTTCAGCGACTTAAGTGTTTTTATTTGGTGCAATAACCACAAGTTCTTAACGGGATAGTTCAGTTTCTGTTTCAATAGCAAACTTGGCCAAGTTCTTAGGTAGCGCATCCTATTTTATTATAATAGGATCAAAATTTACCTTTCACCAAGTATAGGATTGGCTGTCTTTTGTCTCCTTTGGAGGAAGCCTTAGCTTCCTCCACGAATAGGTGTGTTTAGCATTGTAATAGTTGTGATTGTGGTTTGAAAAAAATAATTTTATAAAAAATATTTTTAGTTAAAGTTGGTTTGGAAAAATATATGTTTGGTTAAAACTATGGTTGAAATTGAGGTTAAACAAAAACTAACTGTAATTTGTTTTGTTAAGAATACTTTTGAAATTGAGGTTATAAAATAATTTTAAAAATATATATTAATACTTATGGTTTATAATTTAAATATTGTAGATTTAACTATTGCTATTATATCATGAAATAAATCATATTTTATATAATTTTTTTTATTGTTCCATTAAACTATCTAAAATTCTATTATGTACAAAATTCATCTAACAAGAACTATAGTTCTCATGATTTTTTGAGCATGCAATAAAATTAGGTAAAATATTATCAGGAATAAAATTAAGATTACAGTACGAGTAAATTTAATTCACCTTAAACTAAGTTTTTTTTAAAATAAAATAAAAAATTGTTCACGTTCACGTGAACAGTACGAGTGAAATCAATTAATTGCCATGGTTTTTCAAAATAAAAAAATTGTTCATGTGAACGGTGCGAGTAAATTAAAATTCACTACACTAGTTTTTCAAAAGAAAAGAAAAAAAACTGTTCACTTTAACGAATAGTGTGACAGTGCAGTCATGCTTTACCGTTCAGTGGTTCCTCCCCCCACGAGAAGCGTCAAAATGCTGCTTCTACAAAACTTGCGGCACATCTGAATTTTTGGTGGGTCCTCCCAGCATAAACCACTGTTTGTTTCTTAACCATATTTGTGGCTGCGCGTGAACCTCACCAGCGGCCACACTACCAAACGGACACTAGTGGATGTGTTTGGTATTGCGGTTGCTGTTTTGGTTGTGGTTTGAAAAAAATTATTTTATAAAAATTATTTTTAGTTGAGGTTGATTTGAAAAAAATATATGTTTGGTTAAAACTGTGGTTGAAATTGAGGTTGATCAAAAAGTAGTTTAATGTGTTTGGTTAATAATGTTTTTCAAATTGAGGTTATAAAATAATTTTAAAAAATATATGTTAATATTGATGATTTTTAATGAAATAAATAATACTTTATGCAAAGTATTTTTTATTATTTCATTAAACTATCTACAATTCCATCACGTATAAAATACATCTGATAAGGACTATAGTTTTTTGTTTTTGTTTTTTAAGCACGCAACATCAGGTAAAATATAATCAGGAACAAAATTGGGATTGCGATCAAACTCTACAAATGCTACATCATCAAGCGATCTCTGTTTAATTTATGTAGTGTCATTGAATAATGTTAAACACTAGTTTTTGAAATAAAACATAATTAAAGAATAAAAAATAATTTTTATTTTTTATTTTAATGGGTCGGACCTGGTTCAATGCATTTTGAGCTTTAAACCGGAATCGGTCCTGTTGGAGTAGTGTAGCATGATTCACTGTTTATGAATATTAGTTAGCATGAACCGTGTAGCATGCTATCCTGTTCAGTGAACACAACATTTGTTACTGTTTATGGGGCTCATAGCACTTTTGTGTTCGAAACTTAGGGAAAAGAAAAGTAAACAAATATTGGTTCTTGCGCATTGTTCACGCTAATTAATTAGCATGAACAGTGGAGCTGGCTGCACTGTTCACTGAACAGGGTAGCATACTACACTTTCACTGAATAGTGAACAGTGCTACCCTGATTAGTGAACAGTGCAGCCAGCTCCACTATTCATGCTAATTAATTAGCGTGAACAGTGCGCAGAAATTAACATTTGCTTATTTTTCTTTCCCCTGCGTGTCGAATGCAAAAATTCTGTAGGACCTATGAACAATAAATTATTTTTTTCCTTTATTAAACGGGTTATATCTATGTTTTGTTTAAAACACAGACGCAATCTTTTTACCAAACGGCCTCATAGAGACGTTAAATTTGTTTTTTAGGATCAGGATCAAAATAGTTCAATAAGAAGTTGTCGTTCATTAGGATTTTATTTTTGTTGTGCGTGAAATGTTATAAAGTTGCAGTCTACAAATGTGCTTTTTCTGGAAATGTTAAGGACATATCGTCTCGAGATGAACTATAAAATTAGAGGAGTTGTATAGGTTCCTAGTATAGATTTAGTTTTGTTAATATTAATATTTAAAAAAATTACTTTAATAAAAATATATGGACCTTCAAATATATTTTTGATTAAAGTAACTCTTCTAAGTATTAGTATTGGCAAAACTAAACTATTGTTGTATTTTGTTCAACTGTTACTTTTTTAATTTTGAATTTATACTTTTAATTTTGATAAGTTACTATATTAATTTTGAAATATTACTTCTTAATTTTGAACTTACTGTCAATAATATAACTTTCAAATTGTTAATGTTTTAATTTTAAACTGTTATTGTTTTAATTTTAATCTGTTACTCTCTCAATTTTGATAATTTTGATATTTGACTTTTGACTTATTATAATTATTTTTAAAATTTAAACTCTTTTAATTTTAATTGTTATTGTTTTTAACTTTAAGCTGTTACCGTCTTAACTCAATTAATCTTAAATGGTTAAAAAAATAATAATTTTATAGTTCACGACCAGGCAATTTTTTTCTCTCACCAGCGTGTCTGTCAGACTTAAAAACCTGAAATCCACTTTCAAATCCCCAAACTCTTAATTCCTAGGGTTTCGTCTGCTTCACCTCTCTCAAATACCTCGATCAAACCCAAAATAATATTTAGGGTTTACGTGAAAAATGCCTCAAAGACACTCAAAAAACAACAACGATTTAGCTTTTTTCACGTACGATGAGAAGAGAAAGCTAGGTTATGGGACACAAAAGGAAAGACTTGGAAAGGATTCGATTAAGCCATTCGATGCTTGCTGTCTCTGCTTGAAACCTTTTATTGATCCAATGTCTTGTCAGAAAGGTCATGTCTTTTGTAAAGAATGCATATTAGAATGCCTCTTAGCCCAAAAAAAAGACATTCAAAGGTAACAGCAACTTGGGTTCCTTCTATTTTCTTAAGAATTTTTTTGCTTTATTGTTTATGTGATTTGGATTATTTATTTTTGCTTGTTGACAATAGAGGAAGATTGTTTTTTGAATTTTGGTTATTGTTTTAAATGTTTATTTTTTGGACTTGGTTTAGTTGGGGATTTGTTTTGTTGGTGAATTGATTGGATTCATAGTGAAATAGGACCTCGATCAAGTAAATTGAGTTTAATAGCACTTTTTGGAGAGCAAGGCTTTCCTTCAGAAGGATAAGCAAGGTTTTATGATTCTACTAGCAAGGCTTGCTGAGTTTTGAACTGAAATTGATATGAGAAGTGAGAGATGATTGTTTAAATTTTGATTGAAAGGTTACAATCTGAATTGGAGATTAAATTGCGAACTTTTCTTGCGGCAGACCATGTTTATGTGTGTTGAGAAGCTTAGGCTCTTTGAATTTTGTGACGAATGATGATATGTGAATGCTCTGATTGATTTGGATAGTAACGTTTGGTTGTGTGTGAGCTAAAATGTCGTGAGGAAGTATTCCTGCCTTTATAGATTATTTTGCAACATGGTGTGGGGAGAAGGTTTTTGTTAAACTGCGAAGAGAACTCATGATTTAAGTTTTCCCCTTAAGCAGTTATCTGTTCTGAATGTATGCTGTTGTAGTTTTTTAACCTTATTTCTTTATCTGATATACACTGTTTCTTGGAATCTTGGAAATTAGGATCTTGGGCAATTGAGTGGGTTGGAATTCATGGTGAAAGAAAGTTGGTCATTTTAACAGTCTAATCGATCATCTTAGGTCTCCAGCCAGCTTCTACAATTTTCATGGTGACTGTGTCTTTGTGGGCACAAGTGTATTTACTACTGATTTTTTTGTCAGAAGCATAGGAGTCTTATCTGGGAAAAAAATGTAAGAAGATATTAATCTTTGCATTTATGGTAAAGATTTAGATGGAAAAGGGTCCTGTGACAATTTTATTTTATACCCGAACTAGAACTGGCTTTAAGTGCAATTTGTCCTCCCCTATCTTTTTTGATATGAACTTAGAGAGCAGATTGGAACATCAATTAAAGATAAGAGAGCCTGTGCTAGCTCAGCCCTTTTACCTGAAGGATCGAACTGTTTTGTACATTTTTTAGCTGTTTCCATGTATTGTGAGATCTTCTTTTATTAATCTTTGCATTTATGGTAAACACTTAGATGGAAAAGGGTCCTGTGACAATTTTATTCTATACCCAAACTAGAACTGGCTTTAAGTGCAATTTTCCCTCCCCTTTCTTTTTTGATATGAACTTAAAGAGCAGATTGGAACATCAATTAAAGATAAGAGAGCCTGTGCTAGCTCAGCCTATTTACCTGAAGGATCGAACTGCTTCCACATTTTTTAGCTGTTTCCATGTATTGTGTGATCTTCTTTTATTCTTTACAGTGCCAATGCTGCGATGAGAAGTGTGTTTTTCTCGTACTTGTCAGGAAGTTAGCTGCTCATGAATTACAGAAGAAGCAGGAAAAGGATGAGGAGAAAGAGAAGTTAATGTTGCAGAAAGCAAGGGAGCTTGATGCATTTGATCAGCAAAATCATGGTGCAGTTCCACAGTACAGTGATAGAAACCACAGCCAAGACAAGCCTGGGTTCCATGGGGCAAACAGTGTGAAGGTCACTTCGTATGAAGAGGAAGCTCTCCGGACAATGAAAGCATTTTGGCTACCCTCAGCCACACCAGATGCTCCTGTTAAAGTAGACGCTCCTTCCACAAGTACTGTCTGCCCAGAAGGCAAGGAAAAGCTCAAGCTGAAGAGCCTGTTCCCTGTTTACTTTACAGAAGACACCAGTGAAACAAAATCATCCAGTTCTCTTGATAAGACCTACATTTGTCCTAGCTGCAAGGTTACTCTCACCAACACACTATCACTAGTGGCACTTAGTTCCTGTGGTCATGTCTTCTGCAAGAAGTGCTCTGACAAATTTATGGCTGTCGATAAGGTTTGTCTGGTTTGCACTAAGGGATGTAAAGAGCGCAATTTGGTGAACTTGGGAAAAGGTGGAACAGGCTTTGCTGGCCATGGGGATCATCTCATGGCAACAGAGTTCAAGCATTTGGGTAGTGGTTCAGGATTGGGACTTGTGAGACCAGCCGAAAAGTCTTAAACTCCAAGCAATTGTTTAATATGGTAATCTTGTTCCAGCTACGTTTGCATCATCTGAAAATGGCAAACCAAGGTCCTTTTGCCTAGACTGGAATCAATCTGGTTTGCAGTGTGATATGTATCATTTGTATACTGTCAGATAACTATTGGGAATACATTTCTGTATATCAAGCTGATAAATTTTGGTATGTCATGGCGTAAACATCATTTATGATGAATTCTGGGTTCAAAGGTCTACCCCTTTTGGATGCTAAGACTTGCTTCATTAGGGCACCATTCATCCTATGAAGTGTTAGAAATCTTAGCTCACAGGTAACACTTATTTGAGAAGAGAACAAAAATCTAAATAGCAGAGTTGAGTATACAGAGATCAATACTTTTAATTAATTGAGAGTACATATTAAAGGCTTCCAAAACAACCTGACAATAATAAAAAGCTCTCAACAAACATGAGAGATTATTGGACTTTAAATAACAGAATTCACAGCAAATTTTGTGGCAAAATCTGTTATGAAAACAATAACATTGAAACTTATTCATATAGCAGTCATCTCTATCTTTTATGTTTTTTTTTTTTTTTTGAGGTAGATTTTTATAAACAAATTCTAATACTCCTTGAGATTTGCCTTAGACAATCTAAGTTTTATCATTAGAAATTCTAGCCTTGATCTAGGAAGTGCTTTAATCATTATATCAACAAGTTGAATATCGATAGGAAAATATTAAAGCTTTATCGTAAATTCTTTGCAACTTCTCTTATGGAGTGAAATTTCATATTGATTTGTTTGGTCTTACCATGTTGGATTGGATTTTGAATAATGATAATGACAGACTTGTTATCACAATAAAATTCAGTTGGTGAGCTTTGTTCTTGGCTCAGATCAGCAAGTAACTTGTTTAACTAGATTGCTTGATTTGTAGCAACTGCTATGGAGATATACTTTGCTTCTACAGTTGATTGTGCCACCACTTATTGCTTTTTTGCATTCCAACAGATTGCACCTAAACCAATGGTGAAAACAAACCTAGAAATGTTTTTCATGTCATCAACACTCCCTCCCCAGTCACTGTCTATATATCCAATTAATTTAACTCCTTCTGTCTTAGAGTACCAGATGTCAAGGTCGATTGTTTCTCTAATATACTTCAACACCCTCTTAGCAACTCCCACGTGTACATTGCTAAGTGAGCTCATGAACCTTGAAAACAAACCAGCTAGAAACATCAAGTCAGATTTGGTTGCTATCAAGTATAGTAGGCTACCTACTAAGCTTCTATATGCAGAGGGTTCCTCAAGTTTCTCACAATTATTCTTTGAAATCTTCTCATTTTGTGTCAATGGAGCTGCTACTTTTTTTGCATGATTCAAGCTTGAATTTTTTAAGTATATCAACAACATATTTCCTTTGTGAAACATAGATACCTGAACTGCATTGATGTATTTTCCATTTCAAGAAAGTAATTCATGATGCCAAGACCAGACATTTCAAAAACATCTTGCATTTCTCTTTTGAACTCTGCCAGTAATTTTACATTGCTTCCAATCACTAGCATGTCGTCAACATATAGTGATATTACCAACTGCAGACCATCTCTATTTTGTTCCAAATACAAAGTAGTTTCATTTTCACTTCTCTTGAATCCCAATTGAATCAAATAAGTATCAATTCTGTTGTATCAGGTTTCTGGTGCTTGCTTCAAGCCATAAAGAGCCTTGTGTAGCTTGTATACTCTGTGTTCATGACTAGCAACTTTAAAGCCTTTTGGTTGCTGAACATAGATTTCTTCAAGGAGTATCCCATTTAGAAAGGCAAACTTGATATCTAAATGATAAACTTTACATTCCTTTTGACCCACAAGTGCAAGTAGAAGTCATAAGGTGTCATGCCTAACTACTGGTGCAAAAGTATCATTATAATCCACTCCAGCAACTTAAGCAATGCCTTTAACAACCAATCTAGCCTTGTTCTTGAAAATTAAACCATCTAGATTGAATTTGGTTATAAGGATCCATTTCACACTAATTTCCTTTTTGTCTGGAGGAAGCTCTATCAATCTCCAATTTGCATTTCTTTTAATGGAATCAATTTATGATTTCATAACATCAATCTAAGCTGGAAATCTTGCAGCTTCAGTGTAACTTGTAGGCTCAACATGTATCAGATTACATCTTTCATACATATCAGACAATGGACTCACCTTAAGTACTGCTGAATCTGAAGTTGCTTTAATATCTGATTGATCTTTAACACCAATTCTTCCTACTGCTAGTTCAAGAGCAACTGTGGTTTTCTAATCAACTTTCTTTAAGTCCTAATTCCAACAAAAAATCTCATTAAAATAAATATCTATGCTAATATGAATTTTAGCTCCATTATGCAACCTTTAGATTAATTGCGTATCCAACGAGAATTCCTTTCTCAGCTCCATGTTCATTATTTTGGTGAAAATATAATCTATAAGTCCAAAATATAGGCAGGTATGGCTTTGTCCTTCTTGACTTTTTATTCTTCATGCGCTTTCATCTAAGCAATTATGGGGTTTGTTATCAATGGTGATAGATCAGATTTAGACACAATAACATTTTACAAGCCTTGAGATCTTAGATAAAACCTCATCTTGACAGCCCAAATATGGTAGTATTCACCATGAACATTGGAATTGCAGATGCAGTAAAACTTGAAGTAGACATTGAAACAAAAGAAAAAATAAATCACTAGTGTTTACACTCACTCTCTATGTGTTTAACACTCAAAATACTTGCCTTATAGCCTGTAGGATATAAAGCTCTAATACCACTGTTAGAAATCTTAGCTCACAAGTAACACTTATATAAGAAGAGAAGAAAATTCTAAAAAGCATGGTTGTGTATAGAAAGATCAATACTTTTAATTAATTGAGAGTACCTATTTAATGGCTTACAAAAGATACATGACAATAATAATAAAAAAAAACTCTTAACAAACATGAGAGATTATTGGACTCCAAATAAAAAAATTCATAGCAAATCTTGCGGCAGAATTTGTTATAAAAACAATAACATGGAAGACTTTTTGTTATCCATTTTTGGGTTCCCATACAAAAAATAAGAAAATACAAAAAAATATTTGGAAGGAATAAAAAAAAAACAGGAGTGAGAAAAGGATGCTGGAATGCCTATAAAATGGCTAGGAATTGGTTGAGGAGGTTCAGAAATACAAGAATTGAAATTTGACGTTATATTTTCTACCAATGAGAGCCCTATTGACAAACAAAATTCAAGTTGAGAAAGAAAAGTCTAAAATAAGATGTTTATTGACTCAATTAAATTTTATCAAAGGTTTAATTGAATTTATGGAGGGTTTAATTGCAAGAAAATTAATTTTTTAAGTCAATTTAGGCTTTTATTGGAAGTAATTAAAGTTATGGGGTGCAATTATAATTTTGAAGAAATGATTTGGTCAAATCTGGGGCTTACTTGCATAATTATTGAAGTTTGATGGTTAATTAGGGATTTAATTGAAACAATCCAACACCAAGGACTAAACTGAAAAAGGTGCTAAAATCAAGGGATCTAATTATGATTTTTTTTTGGGGGCTTGATTACAAAATTGCATAAACATTCAAGGACCAAATCGAAAAATATCAGCTAAAATGGGAAAACAGTGCCATTTCACTCAAAGCTATTCATTATCTTCTTCAAATAAAACAGCTGGCAATAAAAACATAGGAAGCATTAGCGGCATAGACAACGGAGCTGCAGTGAAAGGGGGGCACGTCTCACGACTGATGTTCCTCGCTGTCGTGATGCACGCCGACCGTTACCTTAAAGCATGCATCTTCTGGCTATAAAAGTCAGAGGAGAAAACAGAGGAGGAACGAGGATTGGATAGGAAAACAAAAGAAGACAAAGAGGGAGAAAAGAGGACAGAAAAAAAAAAACTTGAGATAGGGAACAAAGGGGAAGGGAAAAAAAAAGAAAATCTAAGAGAGAAAGAGAGAGTAGAGTGAACGGAGAAGCACCAGCAAAAGGCAGGAGAAAGAAGAAGAAAATACAGAGAAACTGAAGCAACGTCCTCCGTGTACCATGGCCCGTCCTCCTCTTCACCGCCACCAGCTGCACTGCTAGCACCAGTCGCACTGCCATGAAGTCGCTGCAAAGAGGCAAGAGTGTTGTTTACAGGGAGAACAAAAAAAAAAGGGGAAGAATAATAGCACACTAAAGTAGAGTGAAGAAGAAGGAGGACCAACATTCGCCACCACAGCCGGTTGCCGTGACCCCAACGCCACCGGGAGCCACCAGAACTGTGAATGAAAGCGCCTTCATTCTAGGTAGTTCTCTTATCCTTGTTTTTGTTTCCTGTTCATCGTCTTTTTATGCAGAATGTTTCTGCAAGTAAAATGAACATATAATTACCCTGTTACTGTACATGAGCATAGTAACTGGGTAATTGTATTTGGGCTAGTTACTGTACACGGGAACAGTAACCAGCCTGGGTTGGATTTCAGCCCACCTATAGGGTCGGGCTGAGTCCAGCCCAATAGGAGATAGTTTGCATTTTACTGGGCTGATCTCGGCTCAATTTTTCTTGGGGCTGGGTCCACCCCATTAAAAAAAAAATATAAAAAAAATAAAATAAAAAAGTGAAATATGCTTCAAAAATTATTTATAAAAAAATTTGACTTTCCCGTGTATTTTTCTACTAAATTTTACTTAGTATTTTGTTTGTATTTTTATACCATAAAGATGCAAATCCGGTATTAAAGTACCTAGTTTTAGTCAAAACATAAAAAAAAAGGTTTTGTTTTCACGCATATGGCCTAGTCTTTCAAAAAATAAAAAAAATCATATCATATTTTTATACAACAAAGATTCAAAAATTTATATTAGCATTTATTTTGGCTTTAATAACCAGTTTATTAAAGTCACGAGAACTAGGTCAATATTTCAAAATTTTCAAAAAAAATTAATTTGTTTTTTCTTTTAAATATCTAGGGTTATGATCTTATACGTAATATGTATTCCAGATATTAAAATTCTTTTGTTGGCGTTAAAACAATTAGGTTTTACCCGATAAGATAAGGATCTTTTTACCGAAGAAGACTTTTCTTAAACCATAGATGAACCAACAGCTAGAAAACACGACAAGACCTTAGATTTTATTGGAGAATTAAACAATGCAGCCTACCTTAGGTAATGCATATTTGGGGTGCTAAAACCTTCCCTTTAAGCAATCAGTCCTCATACCTGGTCTTTGAGACCAGTTAGGGTTCCTAGTAACCAAAATAATAAGTGGCGACTCCCATTCTATTTTTTCACTAATAAAAGACAAGAATCCCTTGTCTCCCTTTATTTTGCCATGATAGATAAAATTTTGAGGTTGAATGTTTTTGCCGTAATATTGCACACGTGCGACAAGACTTATTTAAACACTTATCTACACTTATCTCTATCTTTTATTTTTAAGGCGGATTTTCATAAAACAAATTCTAACATGAAGATGGACCTTCAGGTGACCTGCAAAAGTTATTTGAACAACGTTGTGCAGACCTAATTAGTAATGGAGTATCTCAAATATTTTGATGAGATATATTATATAGTTTCTGTTAGGCAATTTCGTTGTCAATTAAACTAAGATAACTTGAATAGAGGGATAAGCACGCGTCTATGATCATAGGGATGCCAAGAACTAGAACTATGGTGAGAAATGACTTGGGCTGGGATTGTTTCTTATAATTGGAATAATATGCATGGATTGGCATAATTTTGGTAAGGCCATGGAGGGGCAAGGACTGTTCTTAGCTATTGGTGCATTTTCAACTGGTTTCAACCTGCGGCCCTTCTTTGGCCCTGGGTGACATCATATAACGCAACACCTTTCATAATACACATGGTACATGCCAAGGCCCTTGGTGCTCCATTTGACACTATCATTTTCCTTTGATTTTGTCAAATGAGCACTATAAAATGGTCTTTTGCACATGGGTTTGTGGAGAAATTCACATTAGTTGCACAGAAAAGTGATATTTATCGGGAATCAGAAGTTTATCTTAGCAAAAACAAAACTCCATGTATGCATGATTTTCTAAAGGTCCCGCCTCCATGATCAGCAGCACCATGATGGCCTTTTATTGAAGGAATTCTCCAAGGGTGAGATAGAGATGTTGATGATGCGTTTATTTATTAAACAGGTAAACCAACAAATTTGTTTGTTAATTATGAATGCTATTTGATTAGGCATTTACCTGTAAAATTAGTTCATCATGGGCATGGCCTATTCTTCAGTGAACACCTGACGACATGCTCTTCTTTGCCTTCCACTCAACTTGATACCTAGTTTTCCTTCCAATAATAGAAAACACATTCATCTTTTTGTTTCCCCCACAATGTGTGTTCATGTTCACATACGACAGGTCTCTCATAAAATATTATTTCAATTGGTGTGAATTCAGTTATGTTGTGAGTTTTATTTTAAAACATATTTTTTTTGGAGAGAGAGGAGACCCTCATGCATTAGCAAAGAGGTTTCAATTTTCATGCCTTGGGAATTTTTTTTTTTGCAAGTTTCTTATTAGGTCATCTCATAATTGGATTGATATAATCTTTTTTTGAATATAAACTCTTTCTAATTTCCTTTTTCTAGAGTTAGACTCAAAACCATAAATCTCAAGATTTAAAAAAAATATTTTAAAATTAATAAAATAAAATAAATGAAAAATATTCAAAATAAACCTTTTCGTTATGTTTTGTTTTTGATTTTTTGAGAATTTAGAAACTAATATTAATTTTGTTTTTTACTTGTTGCAGTTGTAACCACAGTGAAGACGGTTAGGAAACAAGTGTTAAGCAATAACTCTTATTACGTGGCAACAGCTGTACCGTCTAAAAATCCAAGTGGGTCCCAGTTTCCATTAATTCCCCGCCAACCCTGCCCAACTAGAAGACAGAGAATCGTCTCTTAGGGTCCGTTTGGGTATGCAGCTGCAGCTGCGTTTTAAATAAAACGCAGCACGCAACCATTTGGTTAAGAAAAAAAACATATTATTGTTCATGGACCCCACTTAAAATCTGCGTTTCTAACGCGAGGAATGAGAAGCAACTAATTCATGCTTTTTCTCCACTGTTCATGTAATTGCACTACATGAACAATATATTTCGTATATAGGTGGCATAAACAGTGCTAGGAATTGCACTGTTCACTCAAGAAATAGTGAACTGTACAATTCTCTTTCACTGTTCACTGCCTGCGTTGTTGTTGTTTTTTTTTTTTTTTAGTGTGTTAGTTTTTTAATATATTTTTTAAAAAAATTAGTTTAGAGTTAATTTTATACCTGATAATATTTTATCTAATTTTATTACATGCTAAAAATATTATGAAAACTGTAGTTTTTGTTGGATGAATCTCGTACGTAATGAAATTATAAATGGTTTCATGGAATAATAAAAATTATATTTATATAAAGTATGATTTATTTCATGATATAATAGCAATAGTTAAATCCACAATATTTAAATTAAAATCATAAGTACTAATATATATTTTTAAAATTATTTTATAACCTTAATTTTAAAAGTATTCTTAACCAAACACATTAAATTTTTTTTTTTTCAACTTCAATTTCAACCACAGTTTTAACCAAACACCTATTTTCTCAAACCAAACTCAACTAAAAGCACTTTTTATAAAACAACTTTTTTTAAACCACAACCACAACAGCTATCACAATACCAAATACACTTTTAGAAAACCTAAAAGCAACGCCCTCCCCCATAAGTATAAAACAAAGTTAAACTATTATTTAGGTACTCTATGTCCATATTTATTTTAGTATAGTCATTATAGTATGAGATTTCTTCACGTGATATTTGAGAGTGCAACCCAAAATAACTCTTTTAAGTTTTCAGTAATGCTACAAAACAAAACAAAAAGCCCTACTATAAACTTAAATAAAACCATCAAGAAAGAGTTCTTATGGGCTTCCTTTTTTATTTCTATCTTTAGTAATGAACTAATTTCATTAATTTTTTGTTAATAAATTATTCATGTAATTTAATGATTTAATTATAAAAAATAGATTATTTTGGTTACAAAATTGATTATTTCCCAATATCCAAAACCATCTTGTCTCCATTAAAAAAAAATGGATTCAATACTGTATATGCATGAGAAAAAAGCATGTAGCCAAAATGATAAAAAAAAATGAATTAAAAGAAAATAAAATGATAGAGAAGCATGAGCAAGGAAAGGAATATAAAGAAGGAAAAAAAAAATAATATTCGGTCAATTTTGATTTTGCTTTTTTATCAAGATATTGCTATTTTAATATATAAAAAATTGGATTAACTCACTAACCCATCAATTAACCAAGCTGAAACACAGTTTAATCTCAGTAACTAGTAGCCCTAGTTCTCGAGTCAGGTTAGACCTAGACCTTTTAAAGCTACAAAGTTTATAAAAAATACTATAAACTATAGAGGACAAAGTAGATCATTGAGTACTCTATAGGGACTAGAATATAGTTTATCATATAAAAAATAAAACTGAAAACACATTGCCATATATAAAAAGGAGAGAAGCCCTTTTTTTAATGCACAAAGGATAAGAAGGAAGAGAACGAAAGAAAGGAAAACTTTTGGTGTGTTTGCTTACTGGTAAGTGATTTGTCAAACTTTCTTTGTTTGTGAAATGGGGGATTTGGAAAAGCAATCAGAGGTGAATGGAAGGAAGGAGGAAGATGAAGAGGAGAAGCTGTTAATGGAAGGAATGAGTGTTTTGGATTTTGATCTGTTATGTTCTACTGTGGCTATGCAAACACAAGGCAAATATTGGGCCAAACTTGAAAGCAAAGAAGAAGAGGAAGAAGGTGATTTGCGTCATTATAATAATGGAGTTGGAGGTGGCGGTGGTGGTTTCAGGATGTGGGAAGGTGAAGTTCTTGATTGCTTTGATGACCGCCGCATTGCCATTGAATCTCTTTGGTAATCTTCTATCTCTGTTTCTGTTTTCCGAGTGTTCCGTGATTAGAATTTACAAGGAGAAGCTAAACCCATAAAGAAAAGATGGAACTTTTCATTTTGTTTTCGTTCTTTTTTTAAAAAAAATTATTCCTTTGGTTTTGTTGTGTTTCTAGCTAATTATTGCTTTGCGTTAAATTTAATGAAAAAATATTTTAGTTTAGTTTACGTTTGTGTGTAGTCTTTTAATGTTAATGGGTTTGGGGAGTTTAATTGGATATGGAAATTTCATGATGGCAGCTTTAAATTTGTATTTTAAAAAAAATCAGTTTGGTTTATACATGTTACTATTTGATAATAATTTTGTGTAACATGAGGTGAAGAATTCATGTTTGTAGCTTTAAATATATATTTGTATTGTTTCTTTAAAAAACTGTTTATGTGTGGATATTGACTTTAATTTTATGGGAATTTAATAGTTAAAGGCAATGCTCAGAAGGGATTTTTTTGTGTGTGTGTTATGATGAATTATCTTCAATGTTGATTTGTTTATTCTGGTCAATTATGCCGTCTTTGGGCCATTGAACATAGAGTGTTTCGGGCAATATTGGATTCTTCCATTTTTTTTATTGGTATTATGTGTTTGAATTTTGCTCTGACTTCAAGTAACCGTGCACTTGATGTTGCAGCTGTCCATGCTATAGATTTGGAAAAAACATGAGACGAACTGGTTTTGGTTCTTGTTTTCTTCAGGTGGCATTTTCTTGCAATTCTTTAAATTTTAAGAATTTAGATAACTAAAGTAAGAATTTGGCTTTTACAAATTCAAAATGTGATCTTTAAATTTTATTCTTAGATTTTTGCTTCTTGTTTTATCTTTTAGATTATGTGCGTAGAAGCACAGCTATATTCACATTTGTATTTGATATCTCTCTTTATGTGAATCAAACTTTGACATTTAAGTGTATTTGATATACATTGTGCCTTCAATTGTCAAATGTAATGGGACTTTGTTGGAAGACCTGCATATATAAGTGTTCAAAGTTTACTGGTATTTATGAGAATCATCATGCAGATTTTTTTGTTCTGGACATTCGAGTGCTAGTGCATATGAAGTGGAGCTAGAAGGAATGACTTCAACTGTTTTTGGTTTGATAGGCATAACTACTTTTATTGTGTGACCTCCAAACTTGTCAGTTCAAATGTGTTGACAGTGATCTCTCATTAGTTTGAGTTTTGTTTATTTTCTCTATATCGTTGTATCACTTTGAACATCTGTATTATAAACCTAATGGTTGCAGTTTACATTTTCATCAATGTCAAGTTTTGGTCAGATCATCTTATTTGTGCTTTGCATTAACCACATTTGAGGAGGAATTGAACTTCTGTCTAGTAGATCTATTTTAGTTTGATTTTAACACAACATCCACGGAGATTATCAAAATATTTTCTCTCTCATTTTCTTTCATTGGTTACTTACTAGTTATTAGAGGCTACCTGATTTTTCTACTTTTGTTCCTGAAACTTCTATCTTTTAGACTATAAGTTGCAAATAAATCATACTGACTCTATTTGTTTTGGAATGTGTTCATTTTAGGGTAGTGATAGTTCCTTGGATGATTGTGTCTACCATCTGATCTGCTCCTGCTGTTCATTATCCCAGGTTCTTTTCTGCTGACCTACGTATAAATTTTGATTGTTGTTAATCATAGCCAAACACTTGGACGATTCTGAAACCTAACTATAAGCATTTCATCTATAATGGAGCAGGAATCGAGGACATTGGAGATGAACAATGTCCAAGATGGTATCTGGCATGGTCGGGGTGATACTATATGTGTAGGTAGTTATAGTGAAGGAAATAAAGTGTTCCTGGAATTGCACCCACCTTCTGCTGTTGCAGCAAAGTCCCCTGCCATTTGCAGCATGCAAAAAAGTACTGATCTCAGTGACCAATCTTCAACTTGAGCTGTTTGGGCATCTATGACCTTGATCTCTGCATCAATGTATTATCAGCTTCCCCTTGCTTGTTTCCCTGAAGAAAGGGTTGATACACAGGCTGTATCACCAAATCTTGTTTATGAGAAACCATCAGAGAGCAGCGTGGAACATTTTCTGCCTAACCTAAGAACGCTGCCTTTTCAAATCAAGGAAGATGGCCTGCTTTAGAGTATCCGATAAAGAAGATGTTTCCAGTCCATGCGGACAACTCGGACTTGCATTTAACAAGAGTTTGGTTATCGGTTAGACCCTTGTTCTTAATGTGCTTTGCTTATCTGTGAAAATTGTAAATATTGTAGTTACGTTTATTCTTGTGAAGCAACACTATTTATTTCACTCTGGCCGAGTGCGATTCTACTGCTTAGATTTTATCAGGAGAAATCAAGTGTATCAACAGCCTTGGCTTTTGTCTTCCCTTAAAGCTCTCTTGATAATAGCTTAGAAACTGATCTACTCGGTCCTTAATGCACTAGCACATTGAGAGCATTATAGATTATGAAATGCAATGGTCCACACTAATGATCAAGGTACGCAAACATTTAAAGTAAAACTTTTAGGTCCCAAATTATATTACCTCTTTAAGATCTTGAATCTCGTACACCACAGATTCCATGTACTTGTGTGTAGGGACTCCATTAAAATTTTGTTCTTTGGGCTGGTTTAATGACCCTTTTCAGTATTTTAGGATTACAGAGGAAGAGTTGTGTAACAGTCCGGCTGCGTGGAAGAGAACACCCAAAATTTGATGCCAGAGAAGAAATGGGAGAGGCGTGTTGGAGAAGACTACCTGCAGCAAGAAAAATAAAAGTTAAACACGCGTATGGCCAAGATCTGTTTGAGAAGTACTTACGTGGATGGCTGAGACAAGGAAGTTCCTGCGGCTGACAGCTGGCCAGGAATAAACTCAAGGGCAAACGGCACCGTTTGAGAAGAGAAAAAGAGTCCAGATGAAACACAAATAATTAAAGACAGCAGGCCAACCCAACAGTGATTCCGAAAACTCAACTGACCCAGAATTACTATAAAAAGGGAAAAAGAGGGCTGCAAGAGGCAGGAAATTACTTTGAAGTAAATCTCATTCACCCAGGAGGCCCGGGCTACCTCGAAACTGCCCAGAAAATCTAGATTAGGAATTATTAGATCGCATTGTTATTTCTATTCTTTTTTCTGTTTCCTTAGATTATTTCCCTTCAGTTGTTTCTATTTTTCGAATTTTACCTGTAAAGCTCAGGTTTAAGAAAAGCAATAAAAATAATCTTTCCCTTCAATTAATAAGTACATTACAAGTGGTATCAGAGCCACGATTCTCGGATGGCTGAAGGAACCAGGGTTTCACAATTGATAGAAACAGTATCAGGGATGAAACAACAACAGGAGGCGCAACAACAAAACCAGCAGAATCAGCAGCAGATCTTGGAGGACATCGTTCAGCAATTAAGAAACATGTCTACCAGGATGGACCAGATGGCCAAGGCCCACGGAAAAAGGCCCATGGGTTCCCCCCCTAATTCTCCCACTAGGTCAGTCAATGGAAATACAAGGCACGAAGTAGTACCACAGGAAGGAACTCAGCAGGTTCAGCTCAAATCAATACGATTAGAGTTTCCTCGGTTTAATGGAGAGGACCCTATTGGCTGGGTATACAAGGTCAATCAATTTTTTAACTTTCATAACACTCCAGCACAACACAGGCTGTTTATAGCCAGCTTTCACATGGAGGGGAAGGCTATAACATGGTATCAAGAATTAGAAGAAACTGGAATTCTTACCAGTTGGGAGGCCTTCGTTAAGGCCCTCCAAATCCGTTTTGGAACTTCTTCGTATGATGACCCCATGGAGGCCCTCATAAGCATCAAACAAACGTCAACAGTAGAGCTCTACAAAACTCAATTTGAAATGCTTTCAAATAGGGTCAGAGGACTATCTGATTCACACAGGCTCAGCTGCTTCCTAGGAGGATTAAAGGAGGAGATAAGAATGGGGGTCCGGATGCTAAACCCCCAGAACCTAGTAGTTGCTTATGGGTTAGCCAGGATGCAAGAGGAAAATCTGACAATCATGAGGAAATCATGGAGACCTAGTACTGCCGGATTCCAAAGCCAAAACCCAACCCCAAATCAGCCCAGGGCTGAGAATAAACTAGTGATGATGCAAAGACTCACCCCAGCACAGATGAAAGAAAAGAGAGACAGGGGGCTTTGCTTCAAATGTGACAGCAAGTGGGGACCTGGCCATAGGTGTGGAGGACCCAAAATATTCTTGATAGAGGAACTAGAGTAGGAAGTGGAGGATAAGAATTTTATCCCTGAAGATCTGATTGACCTAGCAGACACTCAAGAAGAAGGCAAGGAGGGAATCGGCATATCCCTTCATGCAATCATTGGAAATCCCAATCCAAAAACCATGAGGGTGTCAATTAAGCTGAGTGGCCATAGTTTTGTGGCCCTAATTGACACAGGAAGCACACACAATTTCTTACATCCCAGGGTAGCAAGAAGAGTAGGAATGAAGGTTCTCAAGCACAAACCAATTGGAGTAAACATTGCAGATGGTTCCAAGCTGTGGAGTGAGGGGAGTTGCTCAGATATCAAACTGATGATTCAAGAAAACCAATTTGTCACTAGGGCTTATGTCCTACAACTGGGGGGATGCGATATGGTATTAGGAATTCAATGGCTCAAGGGTTTGGGACCCATTCTTTGGGACTTTTCAGCCTTACAAATGGAATTCCAAAAGGAGGGAAAAAGGGTCCTAATTCGTGGGATAGGAGTGGAGGATTCAGAAGTTGACTGCAGTCCAACCTTCTTACAAGAATTGAGGAGAGTCGAAGAAGGACTGATTTTGCAAATCTGGGAGCTGGGATCAGTTCTCAATAAAGTTCCAGAACAGATTGAGAACTTATTGCTAGAATTCATGGAAGTATTTCAAGAGCCAAAAGAAATTCCACCTAGCAGATCACATGATCATTCTATAGTATTGAAGGAAGGTACCTCTCCAATAAATGTACGTCCTTACCGATATCCCTACTTCCAAAAATTTGAGATTGAAAAACTGATTAAGGAGTTGCTAGCCATGGGTACTATAAGACCCAGCCAAAGCCCTTTCTCATCACCAGTCCTACTAGTTAGGAAGGCGGATGGGTCCTGGAGAATGTGTGTGGACTACCGTGCTCTCAACAAAGAAACTGTAAAAGACAAATTTCCCATACCAGTTGTGGAAGAGTTATTAGATGAACTCCATGGTTCTCAAATTTTTTCCAAATTAGACCTCCGATCCGGCTTCCACCAGATCAGAATGAAGGAAGAAGATATTCCCAAGACAGCCTTTAGGACTCACGAAGGGCACTATGAATTTCTGGTGATGCCTTTCGGCCTCACAAATGCCCCTTCCACTTTTCAAGGGCTGATGAACGATATTTTCCGACCCTACCTCAGAAAGTTTGTACTGGTTTTCTTCGATGACATTCTAGTCTACAGCCATAATGTGGAAGAGCATGGGAGACACCTAAGGATGGTATTTGAGACTTTAGTTCGACATAAACTATTTGCCAAACAGTCCAAATGTAAGTTTGCAAGCAGTGAAATCGAATATTTGGGGCATATCGTATCAGGACAGGGAGTACATGCTGACCCCAGCAAAATAGAGTCAATGATCAAATGGCCTAAACCAAAAACACTCAAATCACTAAGGGGTTTTTTGGGTTTAACAGGCTACTACCGCAGATTCATCAAGGGGTACGGGGTGATTGCAGGCCCCTTGACCAAACTACTGAAAAAGGGAGCTTTTCTATGGGGTTCAGAGGCCGACTAGGCCTTTGAAGAATTAAAAAGGGCAGTGTCAACGCCCCCGGTCCTAGCACTACCAGATTTCAACCAAAGCTTCGTAATAGAATGTGATGCCTCAGGTAGAGGACTTGGTGCTGTACTGATGCAAGGGGGCCGACCCATATCTTACTTCAGCAAGAGTCTAAAAGGAAGAGAATTATCACTATCAACTTATGAGAAGGAATTTTTAGCACTAGTCACAGCTGTTCAGAAATGGAGGCCTTACTTATTGGGCCAAGCCTTTAAAATCAAAACAGATCAACAGAGCCTCAAGTACTTGCTAGAACAGCGGGTCGGAACACCCACACAACAGAAATGGCTATCCAAATTAATTGGATATGACTTCAGGGTCGAGTTTCGAGCAGGAAGGGAAAACCTAGTAGCTGACGCACTTTCGAGGCAGGAGGACACTACAGAAACAGGTACACTATGGGCAATCTCTACTCCTATTGTTAATTGGGCTGATCAGTTAAGAGACAGTTACAAGGCTGACCCAGAAATTCAAACCATCTTACAGCAACTAGACCAAGAGACCATAGGGTCCTTGAAATATCAGCTTAGGGGAGGGATTTTATACTATAAACACAGAATCTACATAAGTCAGTCCAGCCCTATAAAAAATGACATACTGACTTATATTCACGACAGTCCACCTTCAGGACACACGGGGTTTGAGAGAACACTGAAACGAGCAAGGAGAGATTTCTTTTGGGTAGGGATGAAAGCAGACATACAAACTTATATTAAACAATGTGAAATCTGCCAAAGAGCCAAAGGAGAAAACACAAAACCCTCAGGGCTCTTACAGCCCTTACCTATACCTACCAGACCATGGTCATCCATATCTATGGACTTTATAGAAGGGCTACCGAAATCCAGTCAATACTCAGTCATTATGGTAGTGGTGGATAGGTTCACAAAATATGCCCATTTTATTCCCGTTTCCCACCCCTACAGCGCGACTAAAATCGCCAACCTGTTCTCTCAAAATGTTATGAAACTGCATGGTCTCCCAGACAATATAATATCAGACCGGGATCCTACATTCACCGGTAGGTTTTGGGGAGAATTATTTCAAACCCAAGGGGTCAAGTTGCTAATGTTTACAGCATACCACCCCCAAACCGATGGGCAGACAGAGGCAACCAACAAGACACTGGAAGGATACCTAAGATGCTATGTGGGTGATAACCCGAAGGGCTGGTCCAACTGGCTAACCATGGCTGAATACTGCTACAATACCAGTTACCACTCGTCCCTCAAATCGACACCGTTTGAAGCAACCTATGGCTACCCACCCCCAAGTCTCACAGACTACATCCCCGGTTCAACAAAAAATCAAGCAGCAGAAGAACATTTACAGCACAGGACAGAACAGATTGAAGAAATTAAACACAACTTAGCTCGAGCTCAAGAGAGACAAAAGAAACAAGCAGATAAAGGCAGAAAGGAGACTCAATTCAAAGAAGGAGAATGGGTTTACCTGCGGCTCCAGCCATACCGACAATCCAGCATGCCAAGAAACAGAAACGTGAAATTAGCATACAAATACTTCGGGCCATTCAAAATTTTGAAAAAAATAGGGGAAGTGGCTTACCAGCTAGATCTCCCCAAGGAAGCCCGAATCCATAATACCTTCCACGTATCACTGTTGAAAAAATGGGTTGGAAAGGGAATTATTCCCGAACCAAAGCTACCCATCCTCGAAACCAAACAGAAACCCCAACCCGAACCAGCAGAGATACTCAACCGAAGAAGCCAGCTTTCAAGGAGAAAAAACGAAAGAAAAAGTCCTGTTGAGGTGGGAAGGTCAGTCCAAGGAAGACGTCGTTTGGGTCGAAGAAGCATGGTTAAAGGATTCTTACCCTCACCTTGAGGGCAAGGTTTTTTGAAGAAGGAGGGAGTTGTAACAGTCCGGCTGCGTGGAAGAGAACACCCAAAATTTGATGCCGGAGAAGAAATGGGAGAGGCGTGTTGGAGAAGACTACCTGCAGCAAGAAAAATAAAAGTTAAACACGCGTATGGCCAAGATCTGTTTGAGAAGTACTTACGTGGATGGCTGAGACAAGGAAGTTCCTGCGGCTGACAGCTGGCCAGGAATAAACTCAAGGGCAAACGGCACCGTTTGAGAAGAGAAAAAGAGTCCAGATGAAACACAAATAATTAAAGACAGCAGGCCAACCCAACAGTGATTCCGAAAACTCAACTGACCCAGAATTACTATAAAAAGGGAAAAAGAGGGCTGCAAGAGGCAGGAAATTACTTTGAAGTAAATCTCATTCACCCAGGAGGCCCGGGCTACCTCGAAACTGCCCAGAAAATCTAGATTAGGAATTATTAGATCGCATTGTTATTTCTATTCTTTTTTCTGTTTCCTTAGATTATTTCCCTTCAGTTGTTTCTATTTTTCGAATTTTACCTGTAAAGCTCAGGTTTAAGAAACGCAATAAAAATAATCTTTCCCTTCAATTAGTAAGTACATTACAAGTTGAATACACTAGTTGACTATGGTGTTCTCGGGTCAGCATAATATCTTATGATTCACCAAAAAAATTGCCCATAAAGTTACTGATGTTGCATTTGCCGGTGTTAGTGATGGGGAGAGGGGAAGACTACTTGAGGGATTGCTGGTCTTGGTTGTACAGTGGTTGTTGTGTGGGTCTGCTCTGAATTCTCAGTTGGAGTCCCTCGGTTGTTGTGGGGTTGTTCGACAGCGTGGTGGCTGGACTGGTCTTTGACGTGGACTATTTGGGTTGGTCAATAATGGGTGGCTACTGTTCGTGGGTGATGGCATGGCAGTGATTGCTGTTCTGTGGGTGGTGGCATGGTTATGGCTGTTGATCTGGGGAGGATGAACTGATTTTTTTCTGAAGAGAGAGTAAATGTAGGACAAGGGAAGAGATTGAAAAAAAATAAAATGATATATTATATACGAGGATAAATTCATCTTTGATAGAGTGCATAAAACAATTAATGCTGGTTTTCCATGACTATGTGCTAATACATGAGTAAACTTTGAAGTTCTAATGATGTTTTTTCTCTTTTAATTGCTAATATATAGAAATCTGACTCAATAAAAAAAATTTATTTATGAATACAAATTTTGTAATTCACATGATCTACAACACTAATTGACAGATGAGAAAATTTGTTTTCTTTCCTTTAAAGGAAAGGACCAAGGGTTTAAAAGCTTCTTACGACAACTGCTGAGGGCTGCTTCGGTTTTCTCTGGTTTTGAAAGGGAGGCAACGTCTTTCAGTAGAAAAGAGAAGAACAAATTCTTCAAGGAGCCAACAACTTGGAATTCAATTTCCTCAAGGAGACGTGAGCCTCAAGGAGCTAGATTTATCATGGAGCAATCATTTTTTCTGATGTTAAATGTATCAAATACATTGGTATTCAGTTTAATTATGAAATAAGTTTTCTTTTATAGGATTATAGTATAGCTTAATTATGATTATTCAAATACTCATGTTATTAAATTAATTCATACCTCTCTCTAAACTTATTGCATGCGAATGATTGATCGCTATGAGCTGAAAAGTGATAAATGTTCTGTTAACATTTGAAATACTATAAAAAATTCATAGGATAAAGATATTTATAACCTTATGTAATTGTTAGAGTTTCATTGTTTTTAAGAAATTTTGACAAGTTCAGAATTTTCACTAGAAATGCCAAAAATTGCTTGTTAAGATATTATATTAATGCTAAAAAAAGATTGATGAATAGGTTAGAGAAACTCAATTATCTCCAATAATAAATATAGTAATTAATTTGATCATAAATGCCGTTTGAACCTTGGATTGGTTTAATTAGTGCAGTTAGGGGCTTAATTAGAGAAATATCAAAGTTCAGGAGTCAATTCTAGTTAAATTTGCAAGGAATAAAGATCCAGGGACTAGAATGAATATGAATTGAGGTTCCAAGGGTTTAATTGACTTAATAAAGGGTGAAATTGTAATAATTAGAAGTTTGAAGAGTCGATTAAGGTCTGAATTGGAAAAACCCAAAACCAAAGACCATTTTGTAAGGAACGTGGAAATCCAAGAGTCAAATTGCGAAATTACAGGGGTGAGATTGAAAATATCATAAACTATAAGAACAATGTGGAGCTTAATTGAATGTGTTCAGACGTTTAGGGGGCAAATTGACATATGACTTTAGTTTTAACCTAGTTCCCTTTTAACAGACGAAGTGTCGTTGGGATGTAAACCAAGGCTCCAAATGACATGTCGTTTTAACACTGTTCATTTTCTTCTATCCTTTGAACCGGAAAAGCTGCCCGAGTGGTTATGTTAGCGGCCATGGTTCAGACAAATCTTCCCATCAAACCGCACTAAAGCTTCCTAAAATCATAGCCCAAATCACCGCGTTCAACTATCACTAAGTTTTGCAGTTTCCTTCTCCCCTAAAATGATCTCGTGGCACAACAAGAAGCTGCCCCTGACAGTCTAAGAAGATGAGGACAGTCGCGCCCGTTTCTGAGCAAGATAGCTGTTGTGGTTTTTCATTCAAAAGGCTTCGTTCTCCCTGAAAAGTGGAGGAAATCAGATTTAATGGGGATTTTGCTGATACCTTTTGGCCTATAAGAACTTAATGACAAAACCGTAGGGAATGGTGGAGAGAACACAAAAAATAATAATAATAAAAAAATAGCCCCTGCTTCTTGATTTTTTCCCAGCAACAATACATCCATCACACTCCTAAAAACAACTGAGAGCCATGTTTACAACACCCTAAGCAAAAAACCCTTTCTAAAAACTAGTCTGGATTAGTGGAAGGAGAGGAAAGAGAAATAGTAGCAGCACAACAACGGGTATGTTTTTGCCCTTTTATTCCTTCGAACTCCTAGGCCTTCCTCCTGTGTACTTGGATTGCTATGGTACAAGAATATGATTAGAGTCTGTGTTTGATTAGTTCAGATGGTATTCTAAGTGTATATTCAGAGCATGTGTTGTTTTTTTTTTTTTTACTTGGAAGTTCAGTTTCTCTTCTGTTAGAGAACGGTATCATTTTGGAATGCAGAGCCTTAGATATTTATTGACAGTGGCTAGTATTTTGGCATAAGTTTCCGGTTTTTCATCTTATCTGTAAGACTGTAAGTATATGTTTGATAATTTTCTATGCTCATTGCTTGATCTGTTTTTCTTGGAAGAGCATATGTTAATCAAAATGATGAACAATTCTGGGGAAGCTTATTTCATCCTTTCTGCCTTTAAATATGCATGCTTTTCTTATAAGTAGAGTGAATTAAGAGGCTTCTAGTCCGAGTGTAATTTGTGCTAAGCTGGGTGTTTTTTTTCCGGCCATGCTTAAAGTCGTCGCTTTCCTTCATGTAGAGACCAGGGAAGTCTTTTTTTTTTTTTTTTCCAGGTCTGAATTCTAGACAGTATAGCATATAGTTCATGAGGAGGATATCTGTTTTGTTTTAGCTGAATCTGATATTTTAATTTTGCTCAAAAAAGTTGAAAGGCTTGTTATAATAAGTTTCTTTGTTTGGGAGGGACCATTTACACATGAATTAAAAGTGGCCCACTTTTCTTTTGATTCTTTGAATGCTTTTTATGTTGGCTTTTGATATCTGTGATGCCAGTAAACCTAAAATAAGAAGGAAAAACAAATCTTTGTTTTAGCTTTTTTTTCTAACAAAAAAATAAAAAAACATAAAATAAAAAAACATATTTTGCATGTATTTTTAGGCTTAGTAACAAGTTTATTAAATCTAATTACGAGAAATTGGCAAAAATTAAAAGACGTATGGGGCTAACATACCTAATTTGTTTTTAAAAAACCATTTAGCTAGTCTTTCTAAATTAAAAATAATAATAATTGTTTTACTTGTTTGAGGTAAATGGAATCATAGCAGGCTGCTGCATGTTTTGAACAATAAAAATAATAACACAATTCTCATTTTTTAAAAAATGTAAAATTTTTTATTTAAATTTTACTTACTTATTTACTGACACTAGAGTCAAGAAAATTTGTATTCACTAATGCTAAAATTAGAAATATTCTTGATATTCGATGACGTCAGAGTTAAGAATATTAACATGAGAATTAAAAATTACTTTGGACCCCAATATTCACTTATACTGAAGTTAGGAATATCATATATTTTCTTTAAGTAATACTTAACAACGCCAGAGTTGAAAGTATTTGTAGCTTAATATTTACCTACAATAGAGTGATAAAGTTTTTTTTTTTTTTTTAATGTCGAAACTATTTGTTATATCATATACATCATTAAAAAAAGCAATTGAATGATAGTTAAATATTGGTTTCATTTGAGTTAATTTTACAAACACATAAATTGTGTTTGGTCAGCATTTTAGTATAGAAAAGGCAAAAACATGTTTGATTAGATGAACAAAAACAGAGGAAAAATTTTTTTGTAATAGTTTTATAATGAATCTCAGTTGTTTTTAAACGGGAAAGATACGAGACATGTCCATCCATCCTAATTGCATTCATTGTTTTTAATTATTATTATTATTTTTTTGTTGAAATTAATTCTCTCTGAATTCAACCCAAACAAAAAAAATTCTAAGTTTGCAATGAAAACACTTTGAATTAAGCGTCCAAGAATGGAACATATAATGGGGCATTCCAAGAATGCCGACATCAAAAAGTTAAACTAGTTTTTGCCAACGTAGAGCTATTAGATTTAATTTATTATTTGTTTTAACTACTTTTATCAAATTAAATAATTTAATCAACATCCACATTTTGTTAATGCGGGTATCTTATCTAGTTTTTACCTAGACCATGTGATTTAATCATGGAGGTTGACGAGCTCTTCTATATTCTGTACTTGAACAATGAACTTCAAAATCACATTCACCTCAAATTGACCATGTGCTACACGCACGGCTTCTTTCCTTGCACCATATTTCTTCCACAATGTCGGTGTCTTGTTCGTTGAAACCGGAGAGGTTAGTCCTCAACAATTGGCAAATATTATAGTTAAGATGAAAGGTTTTGTAGTTATCCATGGATGACTAATCTTGACCTTATAATGGTCAGAATTATTGGTGTTTTTTTAATGTCTCTTTACGAAGTGAAGTTGCTATCTATCCACCGTCCTGTCCATTAGTAATTCTTAAAACGAAATGAAATTGAATGTGATTTCCTTGGATTTTTCTTCACCGTCTACAGTAATGAGAAAATGAAGAAGAATAAACACACACGAAACGTGTTTGACAAAATGCCAGAAAGAAGAGATTTTTTCTAAAGGTATGTTCTCTAGCTTTTTTTCCTTTCATATAATGGAGCTGGAATAGTGAGCATTTATAGCCAACATTACATGACCACATCATAACAAACAATTACAAGATTAAATCTCAGCTGTACACCCCATCATTTTATGATGCGCACAACAATTCTAGAGGATCACATAAATGGGATTCTGTTATTTTCATCCAGAGGCGTCCTGGCATGGTCCAGGGCCTCAATGGTCCCCCTAGAGTCAAGTTACACAGGGGATATAGTAAGAGCTGAGCAAAGTAGGTTGAATCGAATCGGAGAGATGGTGGCTTTGTCAGGATGTCTGCCACTTGATCTTTGCTTGAAACAAATGCAACTTTAAGTGTTTTAGCTGCAACCCTTTCCCTTACAAAATGAAAATCAAGTTCAACATATTTAGTTCTAGAATGTAATAGGTCTAGAATGTAATATAGGATTGACGGACGGACAGATAAGTAGCAATTAAATTGTCGCACCACAAAGAAGGCGGTGGATCAACTAAGAAGATAGCTAATTCTTTTAACAGTGACAGAATCCAAAGGATTTCACAGGTGGTGATCGCCACTACCTTGTATTCAGCCTCTGTTGAAGATCTAGCTATGGTGGGTTGCTTCTTAGAGCCCCAAGAAATGAGGTGCGAGCCAAAATAGACACAAAAACCACCCGTTGAGTTGATTTGCGGTCATCTGGATACCCTGCCCAATCGGCATCTGAGAAGGCAGTAAGTTTAAACGAAGAAGATGAGGAAAAGTAGAGACCAAGGTTAGACGCGTGATGGAGATAGCGTAAAATACGCTTGACAGCCTGTCAATGAGAGAGACACGTGGATAATTCATGAACCAATAGACTTTGTTGGTGGCAAAGGAAAGATCAGGCCGAGTAAAGGAAAGGTACTGGAGGGTCCTCAAATAAAGATGTGTTAATAATATGGAATGTGTTAATAATATGTTTATGTACAAGATAGATAATGAAGCCCATAAAAAAAAACTCTTAAAATATATATTTGAATAAAAACAATTATATTTTTAAATTTAATTGTTAAATCGAATTCAAATTTCATTAAAAAGCTCTATAAACCTAGTCCATAAGAGGACCATGTCGCTGTAATAGATCAGCCAAAGTCTTGAAAGCTTTTAAATAAAACTTAAAAGATATTATTTTAATAATTTATTCTATTTAATTCTGGATTTTACTTACTTTTCCTACTTAACTTTGAATTTTTTTTAAATAGAATGGTTTTTTATCTATATATAATTAGTTGGTGTGCTTTTAGTTTTTTTTTTCCATTAGATTATTGAATTACAACCTTATTAGAAAATATTTCCTCTAAATATTTCTTTTTATTTTAGGATTGTAACTTAAAAGTCTGAAAATCTTAGTTTTTATTCATGTAACTTCCATATTTGCTAGTCAGAAGGTTCATTTTACAATTAGTCCCTTTATAAAAACTTTGGAAAATTTGAACTTTGAAACACATTTTTTAATTTTTTTAGAAAATATTTCCTCTATCTATTTATATATATATATATATATATATATATATATATATATATTCTAGGATTGTAACCTTAAAATCTAAAAATTTTAGTTTTTATTCATGCTATATATTATGCATCACTTGTGACTTACATATTTTCTAGTCAGAAGTTTCATTTTACAATTAGTCCGTGAATACTTTGGAAATCTTGAACTTTGAAACACGTTTTCCAACTGGAATATATATATATATATACAATGACTTGACTCCGGCAGGTGTTATATTAAATTGAAGAATTAATCAACTGGAACAACTGGTAATCCAGATAGACATGGATTTTACATGCATCAAGCTGGCGACGATGAGAAAGATTGCACGTAACTCTCAGAATCTGCCTTTGAAAAGAGGGACATGGAGTCCTGAAGAAGATCAGAAGTTGATAGCTTATATTAACAGACATGGCATTCGGAATTGGATTGAGATGCCGAAAGCTGCCGGTAAGGAACAAGTAGTACTCAGATCTTTAGTTGAATTTCTAATATTTCACCAAAGAAAATGGCGACAGTGAGGTTTCATTGCTTTCTTCTCCGATTTCTCTTAGGTTTGTTAAGGTCAGGGAAGAGTTGCAGGCTACGTTGGATGAACTACTTGAGGCCGGATATAAAGCGTGGAAACTTCAGCATGGAAGAAGTGGAAACCATACTCAAGCTGCATGAGATTCTTGGAAATAGGTAAATTAAGTACTAAAAAATATTGATATTCTTCGTTAGGGCAAGATTTGTTCCTCAAATTCCATTTCTTTCTGCTTCATCTTGGGTGATCTATTTCACAAGTTCCACTTACCTAGTTCCCCTTCAACAATTATTAAACACATGACAAGTTAGATGGATGATTTCATGCAAAATCACAATAATGATTAACAGGTATAGATTAAATTGAAAACTAACCAATATTTTATTAAAAAACAATTATTGGTCACTTTTTTTTCCTGATTTGAAAAACAATGAAAAACTTGTATTGAAAAATTGAAGAATCTATAAAATGTGTTTTTCAAACCAGTGCAAATATGGAAAACTAAAAACCTAGGTTATTTTAGTTTTCTAGATGATAAAATATTGCATTTAAACGGAAAGTTCCAATGTTTTTTTTTTACTCTATTTTTTAATTTGTTTTATATCATTTTTCAAGTTTTTTATTAGAAAATAATATAAATAATATATTGGGATCTCATTTATAACTTATATTATTGGGTTGTAATGATTCTTTGATATATTATCAGAGCTTTGATAACCAAACTATCAAGAGTTCGAATCTCATTATCCCTATTTATTTGATAAAAAAACAAGCACAAAATAATATGAATCATATCTTAAAACTTTATCTTATAGCTTAAACTATTGAGTTGAGATGATTCTTTTATACTTTCAAATATCACTTATTTTCTGCATTTCTTAAAGACCATATTTAAGGTAGGTAACTAGAGGTACGATCTCTCACAGCCATGAGGTGTGCACTTTTTGAAGACAAAGTTCCTCCACCTTCTGAATGGTGAGATAATTCCTGTTGATCCAACAACCCTATAGACAGGGGGCTTCCATGAATATTACTCAAATATATACTCGAGCTACTTCAAAATTCTCACCTCACTACTAACAGCTTCTTTTAATTTACTATGAATTACAAGTATGATGTATTTCAAGGTTTTTATTTTCTTGATCATCAGGAAGAACAATAATTCAGAGCTTCTACATAAGTTCAATGATTTCACTTTCTTTCACCTGTCTCAGATGGTCTGCAATTGCAGCAAAATTACCTGGAAGAACAGATAATGAGATAAAAAATTTGTGGAACACGCGCTTGAAGAAAAATTACGTAAAGAACAATATCAATACTGCAGCGCAAGCACCGAAACTGCAAGGAACACAAACATCCACAGCAGAATTCAAGAAAAGGAAGTTATCTGAAAATATTGACGTTCCACTTCCCACTGCTCCAAAAATATTGAAGCCAGAAGACTCGGAGGGCTCACCGAAGCTGCCTATCAGTTATTTTTCTTCAAGCTTTAATCTTGTGAATGATCTCATAATTAATGAAAATCAGATCATAGAAGAGAACGTTGGATTACTTGAATCAAATGGAGAAGATTGTTTATGGGGTCCGCAATTTTCAACTGAAGGTCAAACATGCAGGGTGGAGGATTATGGAGATACCTGCACAGTTGAAATGTGGGTCCAAGAACTATTGCATGGAGTCTAGCTATATCTACGTCTCTGTGGTTATACATGGTATTCTGGTATTTATATATGCTATTTTTATTAATTTTACAACAAGGACATTTTCTAATAAGCTTTTTATGCCAAAATTACGTTTTTTTTTCATTGTTAGGTATTAAGCAGGCTCCTAGCATATTGACATTGACTTATGGAAATTACTTTTTCGAAGTTTCTACGGGTGTATGCACATAAATGTTTTTTTTTTAATTTTATAATTGGCCAACATTTTAGTAATTTATATATATATATATATGTGTGTGTGTGTGTGTGTGTGTGTTAGGTTTAGGTTTAGAGATTTAACTTCAAATTCTTTATACATTTGCCCACACAACGAACAACTATAATCGTGTTAATTTGTTGCTGGATATAAATCTAGTTATATAAGCAACACATTTGAGGTTATTGGCATTGTGGTGATCATCTTTTAGAAGTGGGATCTTTCTATGGTGGAAAAAAAGAAATTCCTTATTTCTTATCAATTAAAAATAAATAGTCATCATATAGTCGCTCTGACGTGTTTGGAAGTGTGGTTGTGATTGTTTTTCAAAGTTTTTTCACTCAAAAAAAATATGTCAATAATATTTTTTTATTTTTTAAAAATTATTTTTGAATTCAGCACATCAAAATGATTTGAAAATATCAAAAACATATTAATTTAAAGTAAAAACAAATTCAAATATTTTCAAAAACGCTTTTAAAATACAATGCCAAACGCACGTTTAGAGTCTTGATAAGAGGATTTGTTGTATATAGGGAGAACATATCACTTCTAGTAAATCTCGCTTAAAGTAAGCCGTATTGTTTATTTGTCTAATATAAACTAAGGTATTTTTGTGTTGTCTAGTTGTTAATCTGTCTAAGATTTAAGAAAAGTCTTTCTCGGTAAAAAGATTCTTAAACCATAACTGTTCTCATGCCAAAATATAAAAATAAACTAAACTGTCTTTTTTATTTAATATTGAGAATACGTTTTACGTATAAGTTTTCATAATCTCGAATACTAACAAAAAACAAAATAAAATTTTTGGTGTTTTTGAAATGTAGACCAAGTTCTAATGTCTTTAATAAATTAATTATTAAATCCAATAATATATAAAAAATAAAAGGACTATTTTTTATGATTTTTTAATATGATAAAATATGCGAGTATAATTTATTTTTGAAAGACTTGACCATATGAAAATAAAAATAAAAAATTATATTTTTGAAAGAAAGATTTTTTTTTTTTATGGAAAAAACCTGATTTATTTAATATTAAAAAGTGACTCGCATGTAGATCATAATTTCAAATATTAAATATGAGAGGATAAAAAAAACAAGAAATTGAAAATTCATGGCAAGATGATCAAAAAATTTGTAGCTACTATGAAAAGAGGAGTTGAAGATGTTAAACTTCAAAATAAGAACATTTCTACGACGAAATGCAGTTGCTAGCAAGCTATTTTAGACCATTGCTTTTTTTGTTAGTCAATGGAATTCATTAAAGCATCAAAGAACAAAGCCACAGTGAAAAGAACTTAACAAGAAAGAAGTTCTGGTACTTTGAAATTATAATTTTTTTAATACTACAAGCTTGACATGCAATCAATTCGACTATGCTTTTAAAGATTTTTCTTCACCAAGAACGGTTATTCATTCAACATCACGAGACAAAATTAAGTTCAAACTTGGGGTGGGTACTGTTTCTCGTCTTAGTCAAATTTCTTATGCTTGTGGCTCATAGGTAGATTTTTTTTTTCTTTTTTATTACTAGGAATAATTACTATGTTGGGGATGTTGGGGCAACGTTCGTGTGATACAGTAAAAAGATGTTAAGAAAAATTATTAATATTCTTTGAATGGTTAGGAATTTTTGAATGACTAGGTTTTTTAAAGAATTTAAAATTATACACACACACATACTATGTAACTCTATTTTGATATAATAAAAAATAAAAACTCTTATCTAGAATACAAATCTCGTATCTAGAATACCTGATTTTCGTCGCAATATGACAAATATATATATATATATATATATATATATATATATATATATATATATATATATAAAAGATTTTTGTGCATACGGCCAATACCCTAATATATTTTGAATTTTCTCTTAAAAAAAACAAATATTTAAAATTTAAAAGAAAAGGTGTTTTAGCATGGATTTCTTAAACACAAATTTTTTTTCTTGCATTATGGATTTTACATGTTTATAAAACTCCAAAGGATGTTGGCCAATATTCTAAAAAAATACAAAAATCTTATTTTTTTGGAGAATTCATCTATTATTCACTATTAATGTTGTAACCCATTTTTGGGTCCCCATGAAAAATAAGATAAATAGCCAAAAGAGGTTAGAAAAAATAACAGGAGGCAGAAGCGCTCAGAAAATAGTCAGAAAATTGGTCAAGGAATTTTAAAAATACAAGGATTGAATTTTTGACAAATATTCTTAAAGGATGAAAGCCCTATTTAGAAGGAAAATTTGAATTTTGAGGAGAAAAGCCCAAATTTGAATGTTTATGGATTTAATTGGATTTTTATTTGAATTTATAGAAGATTTGTTTGCAAGAAAAATTGATTTTTAAGTCAATTTGGGCTTTAATTAGAAGAAATTTAAGTTCTGGGGCCAAAATATGTTTTTTAGGAATTTATTGGGTCAAATCAGGGGCTTAATTGCATAAATATTGAAGTTTAAGGGCCAATTAGGGATTTAATTAAGAAAATCCGAAACCAGGGACCAAATTGGAAGAGGCGCGTAAATGGAGGGGCTGCAATTATTCGGTTCAGGGGCCTAATTGAAGAAATTGAAAGTTTATTAATCAATTGAGGGCTAAATTGCATAAATCAGAGGGCAAGGACCAAAGTGAAAAAGGCGGCCAACAAGAGGGGCAAGGACCGAATTTGGAGGGCTGATTTGAAGTTTGGCCCATTTAAATGAAACGGCGCGTTTTATCCAAAACGACGTCATTTCATATATATAAAAAAAAAGAAAGAGAGGAAGACCAGAACGGTGTCGTTTTGAACGACACTGTTCATCTTCCTCCTTCCCCCTGAAGCAGAGCAGCAGAAGAAGAAAACCATTTTGTTTTTTTTTTTTTTCAAATCTTCCCGCCTCTCTCTCCTCGTCCCCACCACCTTTAGACACTGGCCAACCAACCGTTGCATGATTTGCTCCCGCACTAACAATGGTCCCAGCGTCTTTTCTTCCCCTATAAATACAGAAGAAACCGAAGAAAAAAGGAGGACCGAGAGGAATAGAGAGAGAGAGAGAGAGCGAACCGAACACTTGGAAACAGCCGCAGCGCCGCTGCCCGGAGCCACCATGCACGAGCCACACCACCGCCAGCGACCGCCTCCTCCACGCCAGGTACATTTTCTTCTCCCCCATTTTTTTTGTCTTCTGCAGGTTTGCCTCCTGCATGCATTCTGCATGCAGGAGGGGGGGGGGAAGAAAATTAATTCTTCCCCCGCTGGCCCAGCCTTGCAAGTCTGGGCCGGTCTTGGCCCAGACCGTAGGAGTTTTTTCGGGCCGAGATCGGCCGACTTGAGTTTTCGGGCCGAGATCGGCCCACTTTTGTTTCTTGGGCCGAGATCGGCCCGTCTCTTTTTTGGGGCTGAGCCTGGCCCATTCATTTGGGCCGGCCCAGCCCTATAATATAGTATATATTATTATAAATTATAATATATATGTGTGTATATGTTATATATATATATATATAAAATATTTATAAAAAAATATGAAAAATCTAAAAAAAATGTTGTTATTTTCCTTTCATATATATATATATATATATTTTTAGGGGGTTTGTATTTTTTTATATACTGTGGAGGTATAAATTCAGTATTTAAAATATCTGATTTTCGTCGAGACACCCGAAATTTTCAAAGATAAATTTATTTTTTGCTTTCAAAAATTTCTAAAATTCCTTAAAAATATTGTTGATTTTTTTTTGTACATCTTTTTAAAATGACTTAATATTAGTTTGTATTTTTTTGCTGTGGAGATACAAATTCAGTATTAAAATACCCGATTTCGTCAAAAAAAAAATATATTGTTTTTTTTTTTAAAAAAAAAATATATTTTCTTGCGTGTTGCATACAGCCAATACTCTAACATGTTTTGAATGTTCTTTTTATAAAAAACAAATATTGGAAGCTTCGAAAGTGTGTTTTCGCATAGATTTCTTAAACACAAATTATTTTCTTGCATTTCTGGATTTTACAACATGTTTGTAAAATTCCAAAGGGTATTGGCCAATATTCCAAAAACTATAAAAATCTTATTTTTGGGGAGAAAATTAATTTATTATTCACCGCTAATGTTTGGATAAAGAAATCCTTAAAAGGATGAATATCCAAAATATTATTGGGAGTAATAAATCCGCACACATTCTTGAAAGAAGCCTTGATTATAATCGAGGACATTTCAAAATTTAATTTTTTTTTTATTCCACGATTTATGAGTCGCAAACTCTTGAAATACTAAGGGAAAAATGAGCTTTCAAAGCACATGGAATCTCCTTAGATTTCTATCCAAAATCAATTGACGAGCCTAGAAAATACCAACACCATAGCAATTGTAGAGCAAACCAAACACCAAGGAGCTTACCTTAGGTAGGGTGTACTAGGGGTGCTAATACCTTCCCTTTACGCAACTAGTCCCTTGCCTTAGAATCTCTAAAAGACCAGTTAGGGTTCCTAGTGACCAAAATACTAGGTGGCGACTCCAAAGAACCAAATCAGCAAAAAAACAAAACAAAAAGAAAGTCGCCAGTCGAATGTCGCAAAACAATTTTTTTTTTTTGTTTATTTTTTTTGGGGTGCGACAGGATGACGACTCCACTGGGGACCCTTGGACTAAGCTTGTTTTGTTTGTTTATGCTATGTGTTATTAGTTTTTGTTTTCTTATGATGCTTTGTTTAAAAGCTTTAGCATATATCTTTACATTCTATCATACATGGCATAGTCATGCATCACTTTATTATTATTATTATTATTATGTTTTGGAGGGCACCACATGTAACTTTAAGATTAAGTGGGGGACTAGCAGCTTGCCTTATGACTTGAGTCAAGGTTTAAGTTTGTGTAAACCCCAACTCTTTGCTGAGTGTTTAGACTGATTGTGATTGGTACACGTACCATCCCACTATCTGCTAGACCTCCATATCGCCTTTACGAAGGTGGTCACTGGAACAGCAAGAGACCCTCTTTTAGAGACCCAGTAGTAAACCTACCCTATGTCTCACGTAGAGGAACTAGAACCTATCCTTAGGGTGTGTGTTCCAATGTATCTTTTGCATCAAAACAAGTCTAAACCCCAATGCATTTTGAATTACAGGACTTGTGAACGAAATGGCCATCATCACTAAATCATCACGAAATGGCATTTTTCAATCATGTATCCATCACAATCATACATTTTTCTCATACATCTATGCATGCATCTGCAGATTAAGAAACATAGGTCCCCCTTCTAGAATCCACAACACTCGACAAAGATCAAGAATGGAAAACGAAGAAAGAGCTCACTTAGAGTCGCACTACCAGACCGAGTTGGAATCCGTGAAAAATGAAGTTTCTCGACTGACCAATCTGCTTGAGCAATTTTTAAGAGCCAAAAACGGGGAGGGAACGTCTACCCAACCACCTATAGGAGCACAGTCAGTTCATGTCCCGGGGGTATCTCAGAACTTGGGGGTAGATTCAGTGACGGAGCAGCACTTTGCACCTGCCATTCCCATTCAGCCCCCTCAAGCTCATATCACTGTAGATTTAACAGCAGATGGGCCTTCCCATAATAAGTCCACTGGTTTTATGAACGATGACAAGATATCAGCCTTGGAAGAAAGGTTAAGAGCAGTCGAGGGAAATGACTGGTTTGACCCCATGCGAGCGTCTGAAATATGCTTGGTACCAAACATCACGGTACCAAAAGATTTTAGGATACCAGAGTTTATAAAGTACACTGGGTTGGAATGCCCAAACACTCACCTTCGATCTTATTGCAATAAGATGGCTGAGGTGATTCATGACGATAAGTTACAGATCTACTTTTTCCAAGACAGTCTATCGGGGTCGGCGCTAAGTTGGTACATGAGGCTGGAAAATGCCAGGATTAAGAAATGGAAGGATTTAGTAGAGGCTTTCCTTAAGAAATACAAGTTCAATTTGGAAATTGCTCCAGATTGAACAAGCCTTATGTCAATGGAAAAGAGAAGCCAAGAATCAGTAAGGGCTTATGCCCAAAGATGGAGGGACGAGGCCATGCATGTGCAACCCCCTTTGATAGAAACGGAGATGGTGACTTTGTTCGCCAACACATTCAAGGCACCCTACTATGAGCATTTAATGGGTAGCTCAGCTCAGCATTTCTATGATGTTGTACGCATAGCGGAAAGAATAGAGCAAGGGATTAAAGCTGGACGCATAATTGAGCCATTGGAAACAAAGGGTTTTTTCGGAAGAAAATTGAAAGGTCCCGTTAACAACTTCGAAGGTGGGTCCAATGACAAGATAACGGATTCATATAACCCACAAATACCTACCTCCCATGTGGCCCACATAAACTTTAACAAACCTTTTTCCCCTAATCGAGCAAATGGCCAGTCAAACACCCAAAACAACCACCAAAGACCAAACACAAGATACATTTCAGAACAACTACCTCCATTACCCATGCCTCTGAAGGACATATATGCCAAACTACTGAGCATTGGACAAATAGCTCCTATCCCTACATTACCACTACAGCCACCATTCCCCATCTGGTATAAGCCCGAGTTGACTTGCGAGTACCATGCTGGTATTCCTGGGCATTGTCTTGAAACGTGCTATGGTTTCAAGAACAAGCTATTGAAGCTCATCAAGATAGGATGGGTGTCATTTGAAGACACACCCAATATCAGTTCAAATCCATTGCCTGGTCATGACAAAAGTGATAGGGGATAAAGGGTTGGAAAACTTTGGTCAAGAATCGTCAATAATGAAGAAGGCGAGATCGAAGGAGAAGACAAGGAAACACAAGTGGGGAAGGAAGATGAAGCATTGCCTCGGTTGAGTTTCCACACACTAGAAGAAGTTTCAGAACAGGTTGACCCAAGAACTTCTCGTAGTTTTCAAAATGTAAAACAACTTTATTTGCCTTAGCATGTTTTTGTCATTGCTTTTGTCATTGCTTTTATTTTCTCTAGTGGGCAATCAGAGCTTATGATGTCAACCAGATTTTGTGTTTGTCTTTGAGCTTACCTTTTCTTTAGATAAATGATGAGTTTATGCATTTTTTGAACGAGTTTGAGTGGTTACAAATAAAGTATCATAAAATGGTTTAATATGAAATTTAAGAAAAGCTAACCCTAAAATACAACCCTATCATTGATAGCATAATAAATTGCATGGATAAATGATTAAGTGGTCACTTTATAATCATCTGTATTTGTCTTTTAAAGAATAGAATTTATCAATCTTTATCTCTTCACTCACTAAAAAGGTTTATCACTGGCTGAATGAATTTCTTCTCTATATAAAAACCCAGACTAGGATCACACCCCTACACTGGGGGCAAGACGGGATGTTTTATGAAAAGTTTTACGTGTTTAAAATTGGATGGAAGCCTATAGATTTGAAAACCAAGCTAAAGCATTTGACAAAAGCATGACAAAGAGGCAAATACAAGTTATACATTTTGAGAAAAGGACTACTTGAAGAAAGTCAAAGACTTCTTCTCCAAGAATATGATAGGCAACACGAGAGATGAATCCAGCATACGACTTCAAAAGCAAAGTTCATATTAAGAGGGAGTCTCATGAACTAGAAGAAGAAGATGAGACCTATATTTCAAAACCAGGTATGAATGCATGCATTGCATCTAATCATAAATCATTGCATATATGTTTTTTGGATCGTTACAGGAGGAGATCTTAGCGCATTCCAACAAGATTATGGACGAAGAAAGAGTCATTGAGTTGATTGTAGAACAACAGATAATGGTTTTCAAACCCTGCCAGCAGGAAGAACGACATCGATAACATTTGGTTAAAAGGAATCGCCAAATGGGATTCCAAGTTGTTGAGATCACCAGAAGGGATCTCGTATTTTCAATGGAGGTCGCCAGAAGGGACCTTAAATTTCAGCTTTCGTATAAAAGGAATCGCCAGATGGGATTCCAGGTTGTTTGGTAAAAGGAGATCACCAGAAGGGATCTCGTATTTCGATGAAGGTCACTAGAAGGGACCTCATATTTCAGCTTTGAATAAAAGGAATCGCCAGATGGGGTTCCAAGTTATTTGAGATTGCCAGAAGGGATCTCGTACTTCGACATTCATCAAGGAAGGTCGCCAGAAGGGACCTCATATTGAAACCATTTCTTAGAAAAGCATGGAGTTTACTAAGAATCCTTCTCACTGGGTAGGTCACCCATACAATGAGACCATTATTTTACTTGGGTAGGTCACCCATACAATGAGACCATCATTTTTACCTGGGTAGGTCACCCATACAATGAGACCATTTTTTTTTTCTTGGGTAGGTCACCCATACAATGAGACCATCATTTTTACCTGGGTAGGTCACCCATACAATGAGACCATTTTTTTTCTTGGGTACGTCACCCATACAATGAGACCATCATTTTTTACCTGGGTAGGTCACCCATACAATGAGACCATTATTTTTTCTGGGTAGGTCACCCATACAATGAGACCATTATTTTTCTTGGGTAGGTCACCCATACAATGAGACCATTATTTTTCCTTGGGTAGGTCACCCATCACAATGAGGCCATATTTTTTCTGGGTAGGTCACCCATAAGAATGAGACCATTCTCCATCCTTTTTTTTACCTGGGTAGGTCACCCATAAGAATGAGGCCATTCCTTCCCCTGGGTAGGTCACCCAAAGAATGAGACCACTCTTCCTTTTTCCTTGGGCAGGTCACCCATCACAATGAGACCATATTTTTTCTGGGTAGGTCACCCATAAGAATGAGACCATTCTCCATTTTTTTTACCTGGGTAGGTCACCCATAAGAATGAGGCCATTCTTCCCCCTGGGTAGGTCACCCAAAGAATGAGACCACTCTTTCTCTTTTCCACTCGGGCAGGTCACCCATCACAATAAGACCACACACACATTTTTTTGTATTGGTTATGGGAAAAGGAATCGTCAGATGGGATTCCAGGTTAAAGGAGATCACTAGATGGGATCTCGGATGGATTTCCATGTTGATCAAACTAAAGTAAGAATTCAGAGGATCGCTGGATAAGGATCTCGGGATGACTAAGTTTTGATCATAGTTTTTGGGCTAAGGAGGATTGTTATAAAAGACAAAGTTTCAGATCAATTAAGCTTCGACCATATCAGTTTCGGGAGTTCCGTTTTGGGTTTATCTTTATAAAACTTACTGCGCAAAACCTCTGCTCCGTAAGCTTTATAAAGAGGGGGCATCTGTTGTAACCCATTTTTGCGTCCCCATGAAAAATAAGATAAATAGCCAAAAGAGGTTAGAAAAAATAACAGGAGGCAGAAGCGCTCAGAAAATAGTCAGAAAATTGGTCAAGGAATTTTAAAAATACAAGGATTGAATTTTTGACAAATATTCTTAAAGGATGAAAGCCCTATTGAGAAGGAAAATTTGAATTTTGAGGAGAAAAGCCCAAATTTGAATGTTTATGGATTTAATTGGATTTTTATTTGAATTTATAGAAGATTTGATTGCAAGAAAAATTGATTTTTAAGTCAATTTGGGCTTTAATTAGAAGAAATTTAAGTTCTGGGGCCAAAATATATTTTTTAGGAATTTATTGGGTCAAATCAGGGGCTTAATTGCATAAATATTGAAGTTTAAGGGCCAATTAGGGATTTAATTAAGAAAATCCGAAACCAGGGACCAAATTGGAAGAGGCGCGTAAATGGAGGGACTGCAATTATTCGGTTCAGGGGCCTAATTGAAGAAATTGAAAGTTTATTAATCAATTGAGGGCTAAATTGCATAAATCAGAGGGCAAGGACCAAAGTGAAAAAGGCGGCCAACAAGAGGGGCGGGGACCGAATTTGGAGGGCTGATTTGAAGTTTGGCCCATTTAAATGAAACGACGCGTTTTATCCAAAACGACGCCGTTTCATATATATAAAAAAAAAAAAGAGAGGAAGACCAGCACGGTGTCGTTTTGAACGACACTGTTCATCTTCCTCCTTCCCCCCGAAGCAGAGCAGCAGAAGAAGAAAACCATTTTGTTTTTTTTTTTTTTCAAATCTTCCCGCCTCTCTCTCCTCGTCCCCACCACCTTTAGACACTGGCCAACCAGCCGTTGCATGATTTGCTCCCGCACTAACAATGGTCCCAACGTCTTTTCTTCCCCTATAAATACAGAAGAAACCGAAGAAAAAAGGAGGACCGAGAGGAATAGAGAGAGAGAGAGAGCGAACTGAACACTTGGAAATAGCCGCAGCGCCGCCGCCCGGAGCCACCGTGCACGAGCCACACCACCGCCAGCGACCGCCTCCTCCACGCCAGGTATATTTTCTTCTCCCCCATTTTTTTTTTGTCTTCTGTAGGTTTGCCTCCTGCATGCATTCTGCATGCAGGAGGCGGGGGGAGAAAATTAATTCTTCCCCCGCTGGGCCTGGGGCTGCTGGGCCAGCCCGATGCTGGCCCAGCCTTGCAAGTCTGGGCCGGTCTTGGCCCAGACCGTAGGAGTTTTTTCGGGCCGAGATCGGCTCACTTGAGTTTTCGGGCCGAGATCGGCCCACTTTTGTTTCTCGGGCCGAGATCGGCCCGTCTCTTTTTTGGGGCTGAGCCTGGCCCATTCATTTGGGCCGGCCCAGCCCTATAATATAGTATATATTATTATAAATTATAATATATATGTGTATATGTTATATATATAAAATATTTATAAAAAAATCTGAAAAATCTAAAAAAAATGTTGTTATTTTCCTTTCATATATATATATATATATTTTTTTTTTTTTTTTTAGGGGGTTTGTATTTTTTTTATATACTGTGGAGGTATAAATTCAGTATTTAAAATATCTGATTTTCGTCGAGACACCCGAAATTTTCAAAGATAAATTTATTTTTTACTTTCAAAAATTTCTAAAATTCCTTAAAAATATTTTTGATTTTTTTTTTGTACATCTTTTTAAAATTACTTAATATTAGTTTGTATTTTTTTGCTGTGGAGATACAAATTCAGTATTAAAATACCCGATTTCGTCAAAAAAAAAATATATTGTATTTTTTTTTTTAAATATATTTTCTTGCGTGTTGCATACGGCCAATACTCTAACATGTTTTGAATGTTCTTTTTTTAAAAAAAAAATATTGGAAGCTTCGAAAGTGTGTTTTCGCATAGATTTCTTAAACACAAATTATTTTCTTGCATTTCTGGATTTTACAACATGTTTGTAAAATTCCAAAGGGTATTGGCCAATATTCCAAAAACTATAAAAATCTTATTTTTGGGGAGAAAATTAATTTATTATTCACCGCTAATGTTTGGATAAAGAAATCCTTAAAAGGATGAATATCCAAAATATTATTGGGAGTAATAAATCCGCACACATTCTTCAAAGAAGCCTTGATTATAATCGAGGACATTTCAAAATTTAAATTTTTTTTTTATTCCACGATTTATGAGTCGCAAACTCTTGAAATACTAAGGGAAAAATGAGCTTTCAAAGCACATGGAATCTCCTTAGATTTCTATCCAAAATCAATTGACGAGCCTAGAAAATACCAACACCATAGCAATTGTAGAGCAAACCAAACACCAAGCAGCTTACCTTAGGTAGGGCGTACTAGGGGTGCTAATACCTTCCCTTTACGCAACTAGTCCCTTGCCTTAGAATCTCTGAAAGACCAGTTAGGGTTCCTAGTGACCAAAATACTAGGTGGCGACTCCAAAGAACCAAATCAGCAAAAAAACAAAACAAAAAGAAAGTCGCCAGTCGAATGTCGCAAAACAAAAAAAATTTTGTTTATTTTTTTTGGGGTGCGACAATTAATACTTAGATAAAGAAATCCTAAATGGATGAATATCCAAAATATTATTGGAATAACTTGTTATTATTCACTGTTAATATTTGGATAAAGAAGCCCCGAGTAGTTAATATTAAAAAAACTTTTCTAGGAATAATAAGTCATCACACATCTTTAAAAGAAGCCTCAATTATAATTGAGGGCATTTCAATTTTTGACTCCAAGGTTTACGAGCCGTGAAAGTATGAAACAATAAGGCAAAAAAAGAGGCTTTTAAAGCGCTCTGAATTTTCTTAGATTTCTAAATCTTTGTTACTTTTCCTTGCAATTTATGAGTCGCAAATACTTGAAATACTAAGAGAAAAATGAGCTCTTAGGCACATTGAATATCTTAGATTTCTATTTTACCTATCTCATAAATCATAGGTTATAAATTTAGTCTGAATCAAACACAGATTTCAAGAGATCTGCATTGGTTCTCCTTGGTACTTTGTAGACATATCTAAGGGTGTGATCCATATTGACCAAGGGTTCTTTCTTTTTAGACTCTAAGTCCAAGTTTGTTCATCATAGCAAACTTATCTTAGGAAAATTGATGGGATTAGAAAACACCAACACCATGGTAATTATAAGGCAAATCAAACACCAAGTAGCTTATCTTAGGTAAGGCGTACTAGAGGTGTTAATACCTTTTATTTACGCAATCAGTCCCTTACCTTAGAATCTTTGAAAGACCAGTTAGGGTTTCTAGTAACCATAATATTAGGTGTCGATTTTCTTATTCACAATAAAAAAAAACTTGAAATCAATCGAGAGTACTCGCCACTCCGCCGCGAGGGTGTGACATGGCTCATATGTAGATTTTTTTTTCTTTTTTGTTACTAGGAATAATTACTAGGTTGGGGATGTTGGGGCATCGTTTGTGAGATAGAGTAAAAAGATGTTAAGAAAAATTATTAATATTCTTTGAATGGTTAAGATTTTTTGAATGACTACGTTTTTTAAATAATTTAGAATTATTATAAATATATACAATGTAACTCTATTTTGATATAATAAAAAATAAAAACTCTTTGTTCTTGTAAATATAGATATATTGTCAAACCATATTAAATCTTGTATTAATTATGGTTTTTTTTCCTATTATAATATTCATTAATAATTGCTACAATTGTTTTTCAACTATTAGTGTTACTATAACAACTTGTTAATTTTAAAACGAAGAATAAAATGATGACCGATAGGAAATATGTTCCAAGACAATCTTTAATGCAAAGTACATGGTGGTGTTGCCGTCCAGGGATCATGGAGCATCTTTACTGTTAAGATTGACTATGCTCAGCTCTTTGTTTCTTACTTCCATAAAGAGAAATCTCATAGCTGTAATAAAGCATTACAGGCATTTGCGAAGCTCTTTAATAGAAAAAAATAAAAGAGGTTCCATATTCTGACTGGTAAGAAGTCATGTTGGCAACTTTAAATTAGTATACAACCTATAACCTATGTTTTACATTGAATCACCAAAAAAATTTGCATTTCAATTGCATCCCTCAAGGTTCAAAGATTTGCGAAAGTGGATGTATTTTAGGATCTCATCACTTTAAGGCACCTGGAAGATGGTCCCACTTGAGTGATATGCCTGTTAGATTTACTGGTACTATATAAACAAAAACAAAAAGGGAAAAAGAAAAAATACAAAAAAATTGAAAACAAATATACAAGTGGAAAGAGTAACCGAAACTCCAAAAAAATCGTTGATGACTAGTTGAGAGGATTAAATATTAAAAAATTTTAACATTATATTTTTTACTGTTGAATGTCTTATTGACAAAGAAAATTCAATTTAATGAGAGAAATTCAAAATTAAATTTTTAAGGACTTAATTAGAATTTTCAAGGTTTAATTGAATTTATTGAGGGCTTAATTGTAAGAAAATTTAATTTTTTAAAGTTAATTTAAACTTTAATTGGAAGAAATTAAAGTATAGGGGTCAAAATGCAATTTTTAAGAGTTAATTTGATCAAATCAGGGGCTTAATTGTATAAATATTTAAGTTTGATGGGCAATTAGGGACTTCATTAAAAAAATCCAAAATCAAGGACCAAACTGAAAAAGATGCGTGAATGTAGGGGCTGAAATTGAGTAAATCAAGGGCCAAATTAAAAAATTAAAGTTTGTTGACCAATTGAGGGTCCGAATGCACAGATTCATAACGAAGGACCAAAAAAAAAAGAAGAAGATAATCAACTTAGGGGCTGAGAATTGAGTTTGACGAGGGTGAAATTACAAGAAATTAAAGTTTAGATGCAATTAAGGGTGCACGTGCCACAATTAGAAGAATAAGGACTTAATTGGAATTTGCTAAATCCTAAATTAAAAACCCTAATTCACACGAACAATGCGTCGTTCAGACTTAAAAAAGAGAAGGTAAGTGACACATTATTCAGTTGACTTGGCCTCTGTTTTTTATAGTTTTAGTTGATCGAGTTGACAACTTCAAATTATTGAATATGGAGCTAAGACTTTCAAATTGAGCAAGGTTGGATTTAAATGATAGGTGTGCACCACCTCTACCAACTTCAGGTAGTCTTAAGCGACGATGATATTAGATTGCTTTGACGAAACCTTGAAAGTGGACAACTTAGTCAGCCAAGACTAAAATACAATTGTGTAAAAAACCAACTTTCTTTTCATGCGTTCACATTCAAATGCTTCTTATGGGTTTCTTATCAAGGGTCCACAACCTTTCTTTTAAAATCAAAAGGTCAAAAATCCTATAAATACCCCTTAGGATCAAAGGGAAAGGGTAAAAAAAAAAAAAGAGGAGGAGGAAAGGATAGGAAAGAAAAAAAAATATTAATCTATTAGCATAAGAAAAGAGGGTTTACAAACCTAAGAAAATGATACCAAGTTTGGGAGAGGTTAAAGTTTTCAAAAGAAAACAAAAAGAGAGAGTGGCTATTTTAGGTATTCTTTTAATCTAAAAATAGACTCTTGTGGCCTGTTTTAGTTGTTTTTGTTATATATTTGTGTTTATATACATAGAAAAGAGGTTTGAAATGCTTAATAAATGATATTGTGTTCACCTCTTTGTTGTTGTGTTTTTCATTTCATGATGTTATTTTTGAATATATATATATATAAGCTATTGTTTTAAGTTTGTTTTTGACCATATAATGTTGTTTTAGTTTGTGGTTTTTACCTAACTTATGTATGTTAATGCAAATGTGTTTACCCTGGCTTTGTTATGTCTGTTCATGCACAAAATGAGTTCAAAAAACCATTATTTAATCCATGTTGCATGAACATATAGGTTGTGTTATATTGTTGTCTTTTGGATTTGGTATCTCAAGCTTGATTTTGGTGTTTTGATGTTTTTTTATTAGGCTAGAAAATGGCTACCTTTGCTAGGTTTTTGTTGGGTTTCTGGGAAATGTTTTTTGTGTTCTTGGAAAGAACATTGTCTTAGACCCTTGATTTGAACCAATTTTGGTCCATTTCTTTGTCTATAACACTTCTTTGGACATGATTAACAAATAATCTAGTTTTTATTTGTATCAATAACATGTTTGCAATAGATTTTAATCATTGGGTTTTGGTTTTGAACCAAAACCTGTTTTGAAAAAATTGTGCATTTGAAGTGAAAATTAAAGTGATTGAATGCTAGATTATTATTCCTTGCATGATTTCCAACATATATGTGCTTTTGTTTTAACCATATCTAGTCTATGTTGGGTTGCATATTTCTGGGTTTCATGTCGGTTTAAGGGGGGTTCTTTGTGTTCTTTCCAAGAACATTGCATTAGCTATATGATTTGGACCAATTTTGATCAATTTCATTGCCCAAAACACTTCTTCGGACACGATTAACAAATAATCTAGTTTTTATTTGCATCACTAACATGTTTGCAATAGATTTTAATCCTTGGGTTTCGGTTTTGAACCGAAACCCATTTTGACAAAATTGTAAATTTTAAGTGAAAATTGAAGTGATTGGGTGCTAGATTATTGTTACTTGCATGATTTCCAACATGTATGTGCTTTTTTTTGTTTTACCAAATCTGGTCTGTGTTGGGTTCCTTGTTGATGGGTTTCATTTTGGTTTCTGGGGTGTTCTTCATTGTTCTTTATTTTTTTGTGCGTTTGATCCATTTTGTTTGAGCTTTTTTCTTTTTTAGTTGTTGTGTTTTTGGCAAGTATGTTTTTTTTTTTTTTTTTGCTTTGGTTTTGTTTTTAGATCAAACCAAGATTTTTTGTTCGATTTATGATCAAACTAAGGATTTCAAGTCATCCCAGTCGAGTCAACCTGGTTGGGTCGGGTCAAAAAAATATGGGTCAAAGGGTTTATACCCTGTTTTGTTTGCATTTTTTTTTTGGTTAAGGGTCTTTTAGTTTAAAGGTGTGTTGTCAAACACCCTTTAGGCCTATTTTAGTTAGTTTTATTACAAAAAATGGGTTTTTACCAAACAAAGCCTAAAAATAATATATATATATATATATATATATATATATATATATATATATATATATTGCATATGACCAAAAATCTTAAATTTATTTGAGCATTTGTTTTTCAAGAAAATTTAAAACACTTTGGTATTTTGTTTTTTTTTTTAAAAAAAAAAAAACAATGCATGGATTTTACAACAAGTTTGTAAAATTTCAAAGGATTTTTCCCTATACTTAAAAATTATTTTTGGCAAGAAAATATTATTCACTTTTAACATAAGGATAAAGAACTTAAAATGGGTTAATATCCAAAATATTATTACAAATAATAATTTTATTACCCATTTTAATAAAAGGACGAAAAACTCGTATGAGGTTAATATCTAAAACATTATTGTGAATAATGCAACTCATTTACTTCTAATATAAGGATAAAATTCACAAGAAATTTTATTTGAAATATTATTTGGAATGACGTAATAGCAAATTTTAGTTTTACCCCGAAAGAAGTCTCAACAATAATTTATAGACATCGTCAAACCATAGCAAACAAATTAAAAAAAAAACATGTAGCTTACCTTAAATAAGACGTAGTAGAAGTGTTAATACCTTTTCTTTACGCAATTAATTTTTTTACCCGAACTCTAAGACCAATTAGGATTTCTAGTAATCAAAATACCAGATGACGACTCTCATTTTCTTTTTTTATACTAATAAAGGACAATGATTCCACCCATATCATTCCCGACTATCCTGACCCGAAAAAATGATTGTCATGACGTACACACGTGCGACAAAATTGACAACTCCTAAATTATTACTTATTTGAATGACATCCATTATGCTATATTCTGTCCATTTTAATTGTTAAGCATCACATGTAACTTGCAAATAATTTATTTTTCTCAAAATCATAAAATTCATCAACAAGTCATAATAATAAATAAATAAATAAAAAGAGGGGGATTGATTTCTTGGTGGTATTTTGTCATCAAATTCGTGGAGGACGATCCCTTACGATCTTTCTTTTAAGTGGGAAACACATACAGATCATATTATTTAATGAAAAAAATAAATGGAATGTCATGAAGAAAAAAAGGTGTTATTCAAAGATGCAATGCAACTATATATTCTACTTTATAATTAATTAAAAAACTAAATATTATACTATAAACACATATATTCTCCCATCTCTAACCTTTAATTTTGTTTTAGTTGGCCCTAGTTTCTAAAGTTTTGATATACAAAACGACTTGAGCCCTATGACCTCCTTAATTTTCTTACATTCAAATGCTATGCGTGCACCCACTAAGGAGACTTAGACTGATTTTGCATCGTGGCTTGATCACCTCTAGCTTGTCTTTTCTTATTTCATTTTAACAAAGCATGTCAACTTGCTAATAAATTAACGGTTTAATTCATATAGTCAGAACCTATAGAAACTTGAGCCATTCAGAGTGGACTGTATATGAATGGCTCTTTTACTGGTTTTCTAGAGGACTGAGAATTTTTAACTTTGAAAAACACGTTTACCACTGGAAAGTATGATATTACTACATATATGGAAGTGAATCCAGCTGTTTTAAGGTAGAACTTGTAGTAGTCTAGACATATATATGATATTACTACATATATGGAAGTGAATCCAGCTGTTTTAAGGTAGAACTTGTAGTGGTCTAGACATAAATTCTCAAGCGTCATGAGACCCTGAAAAATATTCCAAATAACTATATCAGAATCTGCCTTGAAAGAGCCGCATGGTGTCCTGGAGATTGGAAGTCAATATACTAGCTTATATTGAGACTTGTGGAATTACAAATATTATTTCAGAGTAGAAGCAAAATTACTGAATTTAACGTCCAACCTTTATATATATTCAATTTATCTCATTTGAGTATTTATTATCTTAATTTCATTTAAAACCATTGATTTGTTTCGATCAGACTGTGCATCTTTCGTTTGTTCCAACAAGCCCTTATATCTTTCAATATAACTCCAATTAGCCTCTACATCTTTCACTTTGTTCCAATTCCCCCCCTCCACCCAATTCCATCATGTGTAAATTTCAATTTCTTCCCTAAAGATTATGAAATTTCTCAAAAAAAGTAAAATAAAAATAAAAATAAACTAATTTAAATTAACAAAACTAAAATAAGAAAATGAATAGAATCCTTTTTTTATTAAAATAAATTTTATAAAACACGAGGGTTAGTTTTTCAAAAAATTCTCAAATCCTGCCACCATTGATTCTTGCTTCACAACAATATCTTTTCTTTTATCAATACTATAATTAAATGAAAATTATGATTTGTCAAAAAATCAGTTCAACCCAAAAGCTTAAGCTGATACATGTTCATATTACCTTGTGCTTAATTTTTATCAAATAAATAGGAATTGTGATATTCAAACTCATGACTACTTAGTCATTAAAGCTCTGATACCATGTCAAAAAACTAGTTCAACCCAAAAACTTAAGCTATTAGACGAGGTCTCAAGATATAATTTATATTATTCTCTATCAAGATTGAAAGTAATCATACCACAATCTTCACCACATCATTTTGTTGTGGGGATCTAGGCATCGTTAGAAGTCTCTTTATACCATGATCTTCATAAAACTCATTAAAATTATTAGAACAAAATTCACCCCACTATATGTCCTAAATGATTTTATAGAATAACAACTTTCTTTTTGAACTAATACTTTAAACTTCTTAAAACAACTAAACACATTAGCCTTTTCTTTTAAAAAGTATACTCAAGTCTTTTTACTATAAATATCAATAAAAAGTAGAAAATATAAGTTTTTACCAAACAAACATGGTTTGATAGGACCATAAACATTGACATGTATTTCTTGTAGGGGTTGATTTGCTCTTGATATAAACTCTTTCATAAAACTCTTGCAAAATTGCTTGCCTACTAAACATCTTTAACACCACTAAATTTTTTTTATTGAACACAAGAATCAATAAAAGGCATCGAGTTCAAATAAACTATAGACAAGTTACCCCTTTACAAGAATAGTGTAAATCCAACTTATAAGCATTTCATGATGTCAAAACCACAAAATAAATAGAAATTTATTCTACCAAGAGTGAACTATATTTGAGTTAGTTGAGAATAACTGAATGTCTTAGGTTTGGCCTTAGCCAACCTTTCCTATTTATATATGTAGGGCAGAATACAGTAGTAACCATAGGGATTACAACATTGGATTAATCCTACATTACATTAATATCCTATGTATAGATATACATGATATACATTCTATAATATGCCCCCTCAAGCTGAGGGTGGAGGATCGACCCGAAGCTTGAACCTGAAGGCAGTAAAGGACGCAGCGGAAAGTGGATTGGTGAAGACATCAGCAAGTTGATCCTGAGAGGGGATAAACCGAATTTGAATGTCCTTCTTTACTACCCGGTCACGGACAAAATGATAGTCTACCTCAACATGCTTAGTACGAGCATGAAAGATAGGATTTGCCGAGAGATAAGTAGCACTAAGATTATCACACCAAATAGTAGGAGCTGAGATGGAGGGAACCTGAAGATCTCTTAACAAATATTGAAGCCAGATGACCTCAGCAGTACCATCTGCTAAGGCTTTATACTCAGCCTTAGTGGAAGAGCGAGCAATTGTACGTTGCTTGCCGGATTTCCATGAAATCGGTGTTTGACCAAAGAAAACAAGATAACCACCCGTAGACTTGCGATCATCAATACTCCCAGCCCAATCAGCATCTGTAAAACCATGAAGAGCAAAGGAGGTACCTCGAGTGATATGAAAACCATAAGAAGCCGTTCCTTTGAGATAGCGGAGTATGCGTTTAACAGCAGCCCAATGGAAATCTGTAGGAGCATGCATGTACTGACAGACTCTGTTAACAGCAAAACAGATATCTAGGCGAGTGAATGTAAGATACTGGAGAGCGCCCACAATTTGACGAAACCGTGTGGGATCAGAAAATGGATGATCCGGCTGTAGAGCAAGTTTAGAGGGAGAAACTGGAGTGTCAACCGGTTTGCAGGAAGTCATACCAGCCCGAGTGAGGATGTCAAGAATATATTTTTGTTGGCGCAACATCAGACCCATACCTGTAGACTGAACTTCAATACCTAGAAAGTAGTGAACATCACCTAAGTCACGTAGCTTGAATTCAGAGCTTAGTAACTGGACTAGATGATGGAGCATGGCAAAGTTGCTGCCTGTAAGCAGAATATCATCAACATAGACGAGAAGATAGAAGATATTAGTGCCATCAGATAAGATAAACAGGGAAGTGTCAACCTTGGAGGCAAGGAAACCAATAGAGAGTAAAAAATCACTCAGACGAGTGTACCATGCCCTTGGTGCCTGTTTTAAACCATATAGTGACTTGTGCAACCTGCACACATGAGATGGAAGAGTAGAATCAACAAAACCTGGAGGTTGTTTCATGTAGACCTCTTCAGTAAGAACACCATTGAGAAAAGCATTATGAATATCAAGCTGATGGATCTTCCAATTGCGGGAAACTGCAATGGAAAAGACTAATCTGACGGTGGCCTGCTTAATAACTGGGTTGAAAGTTTCAGAATAATCAATGCCTTCCTGTTGAGTAAAGCCTCTAGCAACTAGACGAGCTTTATAACGTTCGATGCTGCCATCAATACGACGTTTGATACGATATACCCATCGGTTGCCCACAACATTCATCGATGGATGAAAGGGCACTAGAGACCAAGTATGATTGGATCGTAAAGCCTTAATCTCATCACACATGGCATCATGCCAAGCCACATACTTATCTGCATCAGAAAAGGCAACAGGTTCAGAGGAGGGAGAGAGCAATACCCGAGAAACAGCTGCAGTAGCGGCAGCAGAGGACACTATATTGGCATTTTTGGGCTGCCGTGATCGAAGGATCATAGGGTGTTGGCTGAGAACTGGCTGTGACGCAGGTGAAGGAGGCATGACAGAGGTGTCATGATGCAGCGGATAGGCTGAGAGATCCACCACCAGATTTAGTCCAGGAGAAGAATCCGGTGAAGAAGTTGTCGCAAGTGGAGAGCTGGCAGCAGAGGCAGAGTCGGCAGAAGCCGAATTGGTGGCAGAAAAAAGAGGAGCTGAAGACGAGCCAGAGGATCTCCCACTATGCGCAAGGACTTCGTGCTGGAGAGCAGGAAACACTGAGCTGCAACCTGTAGCTGCAACAGTATGGTTAGATAAAGATGCATGGGGTGATCGGCAAGGGAAATATGGGGGCTATGGTGCTTGAGTCGGCAGTAAGGGTAGGGCAGAGGCAGAGGCGGGTGGGGATGGATTTTGAGCTGTAAACAGTGGTGAGAGGTTGAGATTTGGGAGGATGGTAATAGGGGATGGTGTATGGGTTTGAGAGGGAACCTGTGCAATCTGTTCAGATTTATCAAACGGAAAAACATTTTCATGAAAACGAACATGACAGGAGATATACATGCGATGAGATTCAATATCAAGACATTGATAACCAAGGTGAGTGGGACTGTAGCCAAAAAATATACAAGGAGAAGACCGAAAATCTAATTTGTGATTATTATAGGGACGCAAGAAAAGAAAACATAGACATCCAAAAGTACGTAAAAATTGATAATCAGGAGACCGTTGAAACAAACAATCAAAAGGAGATCGATTATCAAGAACAGAAGTAGGCATACGATTAATGAGATAAACCGAAGTATCAAATGCATAATTCCAAAAACGAAAAGGAGCTTTACATTGACCTAGAAGAGTAAGACCGGTTTCCACAATATGCCTATGACGTCTTTCTACCATTCCATTTTGTTCGTGAGTATGTGGACATATCAGACGGTGATGAATACCAACAGTTTGGAAGAAAGTGGAGAGTTTGCAATATTCACCGCCCCAATAAGTTTGAACAGATTTTATTTTTAAAGAAAACTGACGTTCGACAAGAGTTTGAAATTGATGAAAAATAGAATAAACATCAGATTTTGCAACAAGTGGATAATACCATATATATTTTGTGTGCGCATCAACAAATATAACAAAATAACGATATCCATCCGAAGAAAAAAGGGGAGCAGGACCCCACACATCACTAAAAATTAATTCAAGCGGAGCAGAAGTTTTGTGACTAGTAGGTCGTAAAGACAAACGTGACGATTTTCATAAGGGACAACTTTGGCATTGAAAATTAAGACTTTTGTTGTTACAAATGATCTTATTTTTCGAGACTAAAAATTTAAAAATGCGGGAGGTAGGATGACCTAGGCGACGATGCCACAAATCAGCACAGGCAGAGGTGCAAGGAGACCAATAGGCTTGAGGAGTTGACAGGACGGAAGACCTGAACTTGGATAAAGTATAGAGACCATCTTTACTCTGACCTGAGAGAAGGACTTCATTGGTGTTGAGATCCTTGATATAAAACAGAAAAGGGTGAAATTCAAAATAAACATTATTATCGAGACAAAATTTCTGAACAGAAAGCAGAGGTTTCGTGATTGCAGGAACATGTAGAACATTAGATAAAGTGAATGAACGATGTGGGTTATATATTTTTGTATGGCCAATATTAGATATGGAAAGTCCCTTACCATCACCAACATGCAAATTATCATTACCATTGTATGGTTCTGAAGCAGTCAAGGTTGCAAGGTCGGGTGTGACGTGTTGGTTTGCACCGGTGTCCGGAAACCATTCAGCAGTAGAGGCATAATTATTGAATGCCAAATTGGCACTGTGTTGCGGGCCATGACTGCGTTGCTAAAGTTGGGAACACTGAGGAGCAGTGTGTCCATAATTGTTGCATAGCTGGCAGCGGGAATTTGAGCCTCGGCTCTGCCAATTTCCTTGCCAGCTGCTGTGCCTATTTTCGGTGCCATATTGAGGAGCAGAATTGTAATTGGTTTGAGAGTTACGAAAATCAGACCTGTAGGAATTATTTCGGTTGCCTCTGTGAGCGGTAGAAGGAGAACGCCAGCTGCCATAGGAACGCCCCTTATGTCGTCCAAACTGAGCAGAATTGTAGCGTTGAGACAGTAGTGCTGAAGGTGGCGTGGGCAGCAATGGTTGGTTAGGCAGCAATGGTGCGTGAATGGCAGCAGATCCTATAGACAAATGAGAGGTTTTATGAATAAATTCATGAGTTAGCAGATGGCTAAGCAAATCTGCATATGGTAGAGGATCCGCCCTTGTAATAAGACTTGTTACTAAGTCCTTAAATTCTCCGCGAAGGCCACGAAATACATAGAGATTAAAATCGGTTAGCGAGATAGGCCGGCCAGCAGCTGCTAGCTCATCAAATAAAGTCTTAGCTTTTTACAAAAATTGAGTTACCGAATCATCACCTTGTCGAAGTTCTTGAAGGGAACCATGTAATTGCATAATACGGGAATTGGATGTAGAGGCTAGAGCTTGCTCAAGTGTGAGCCAGACAGAACATGAGGTTGGACAATCAACAACAAGATGAAGAACTTCCATGGACAGCGAAGAGAGCAAGGCACTTAGAATTAATTGATCCTGTTGTTTCCAACGAAGAAAGGATTGAGATACCTGAAGAGTAGCACCATCGGCAGCAGGAATATGTGGAGAGGGGCAGGAGTTTGAACCATCAACAAAGCCGAAAACTCCTTGGCCTAAGAGGTATGGTTTCATCTGCATTCGCCAATACAAGTAATTGGTATTCGTTAATTTCAGAGAGATGACCTGATGGGTGTGTGAGAGGGACACAATTGCCACGGCAGAGGCTGCTGTAGTTTCAGCAGACGAAGATGGCAGCAGAGGAGCATTGACCGGATTGAGCAGAGGAGCATTGTCCGGATTGAGAAGAGCATGGCCAATATTAGTGTGCTGTGGCCACTGCATAATTGAGGCTGAAGAAGAGAGTTGTCCTGCGGCTGAAGAAGAAAATTGCAACGAAGGAGGTGGGACAACAGGTGCTGCTGCAGAGGAGGAGAAGGCTGCCGGCTGAGAAGAATCCATTGCTGCAGAGAAGGAGAAGGCTGCCGGCTAAGTGTTTTAATTTATTTTGGCTCTGATACCAAGTTGAGAATAACTGAATGTCTTAGGTTTGGCCTTAGCCAACCTTTCCTATTTATATATGTAGGGCAGAATACAGTAGTAACCATAGGGATTACAACATTGGATTAATCCTACATTACATTAATATCCTATGTATAGATATACATGATATAGATTCTATAATAGAGTTCTTAACGAATGACGCAGGCATCACAAGAATGTGTGTGTGAAACACTATTTCTTAAACATATGGTTGTGATCTTCCTTAGACCATAATTAACGAGGGTATAACTCAGTAATTGATGCCTCATTTGCTGACAATGAGAGAGCTGTTTTAGCCTCTGAGGAATTAGTCACCCTTGAATTGTAGTCCATTGACGATGATATGTCTGATTGATATGTGCTGCTGTTCATAAAAAATGCTGGTTGAGAAGGTACTGGCAGAGTAAGAGAATAGCTGCTTAGCATTAGAACAATCGAAGCCATGGTTGGTCTATCAGCCATATTTTCTTGAACACAGAGTAAACCAATATGGATGCATCTCATCATTTCAGTTCTTGAACCAGTGCTCAAAGCAGGGTCTATAACATTCAAACCTGTGCCTTCCCTCCAATTTCTCCATGCCTACAACATTGATCGGTCACCATTAATTTATCAAACTTGCGTAGCTGAAAACAAGCCAGTATGCAGAAAAGTAAGTTGCATCTATAAAACCATAGATGAGTGTATACTTACATAGCTCAATAAATCCTCTACGGTTTCACCATTACGAAAACATTTGTTTTTCTGACCACTCACAATCTCCAAGATTAGCACGCCGAAACTAAAAACGTCTGATTTCACTGAGAATTGTCCATGCATCGCATATTCTGGAGCCATGTAGCCACTGCGTATCAACATTAATGATGAGGTCATTTTCAATTAACGTTAATACTGTCTCCAACATGGTTATATTCGAATGTTTGAAGATGATTCTAGCAGTTTCAGTTTTCATTGTGCTACCCTATTTGAAGCAGGCTATCAGTAAGAAGTTATCATAATTGTAATCACTGTAACTACATGCTCTGCTTGTCTAGATACTTACTATGTCCCCACGATTCTACTTGTATTGCCTTGAGTTTCATCCATCACGAACAATCTTGCCATCCCGAAATCGGAAATTCTAGGATTCATGTCTGCATCCAATAAAATGTTGCTAGCTTTGAGATCGCGATGGATGATTCGAAGGCGAGAGTCCTCATGAAGGTAAAGAAGTCCACGAGCAATGCCTCCAATGATCTTGTAACGCCTTTCCCAGTCCAACTGTTCTCGCCTCACTTGATCTAGAGACAACATAATTGGACGAGATTAAATGTTATATGGATCTAACTTTGTAGAGATTAAAGTTTGTCAAAGTTTTGAAGTAGTCTTGCACATAATTAGATTCTGAAAGCAAAATAAAATCAGCTTAACTTGTAGCCTTACTGAATATGAAGTGATCAAGGCTGGCATTAGGCACAAACTCGTAGATAAGAAGCCTTTCGATTCCTTGCAAGCAAAATCCTTGAAGTCTAACTAAATTCCGGTGTTGTAGCTTGGCAACCAACACGACTTCATTTTTAAATTCTAAATCTCCTTGTCCAGAATCCTTGGAAAGTCTTTTGACTGCTACCTCTTGTCCATTAGAAAGTGTACCCTGAAAATATTACATTTCAAACACCGCGAATTTCTCTTGCATTTATGCTGCTCGATGGATATCCTTCAATTAAGTATTACCTTGTAAACAGAACCAAATCCACCTTGCCCAAGCTTATTTTCCTCAGAAAAGTTATCTGTTGCAGCTCTAATAGTACCGAAGTCGAATTGCAAGGATTCTGCTGTTATTATTTCATCCACAGCTTCACAAAACAAACAAGTTAACACACTTGCATACGACATACAACGCCTTTCTTAAGCATTTTTTGTCCGTAGGAACTTTGCTTTGTTAAATTTCAAATATAATTTTTTAAAGAAGTATGTTCAATGTTCAAGTAGAATACGATTAGTCTCAGTTTAATCCAAGAGAGAGTTTTGTTGAATTGCTGCTTGAATTGATGAAATGGCTTAGGTTAGATTGGCGGTGTGTTATTATAGCCTTGTTATATGGGATAAAATTCCATTTCATGTTCTAAATAATAATAAAATGTGGTTATATTAAAAGAATTCCTTAACTAAGAAAGTAATAACCTAATTGCTAGTATAAATAGAATATGTTAGTGGCTAGTTTAGAGGTACTTTTAATATTAATTATGAGTAGTAGAACCATAAATCTTGATGAAAATTAAGGACAGGTCAAAAGATGTGATTGTTTCTAGTATGGATACCTGGAAATTCTTTGATGCACAAAGTGATGTTTTTGGGAGAGGACACTCTTCTTGAATGGTTTTTCACAATAATAGTTTGAGAGGCTTAATAGTTGCGTGGTGAGAGATTCCTTGCATGTAGTTAGATTTTAGATAGCGAGGTATTTGTGTGAGAGATTGATTAGTGTCCATAATTCCTATTTTTATACAAAATGTTTTTTACATTAAATTGTCAAACTACATTAAATTTTATTTTCTATTATTTTTGGATTTAGCAGGTTTTGTCCCGACATAAAATTCAAGCATTCGAAGATAAAATAATTTATGATTTTGGACATAGAATTTAATGTAGTTAGGCCTACGATAACAAGTTCTGGACAGTCAGGTATTAGTCTTCCACAACTAGATGAAACTATGCCCCAGACAAGCAGTCAGGTGTAGGTTTGTCACAATTAGATAAGTATCTACTCCAAATAGATTACATTGATGGCCTAGTAGATATATTTACGGACGCGTAGGATAGGTGAAAGCCTAAGAGGAGGTCTGGTTATGCCATATCAGAATAATGGCTAAAAATGGCCATAACTTTTGATTCGATCGTTCGATCGCATTCAAATTTTTACAGCAGTTTTTGAATGTCATTTTCCATACCATCGAATCTTTAGATATTAAAAATCTCATTAAGACCCTTTAGTTTTGGTAGATTTTGTGATTTTTCTTTTTATTTTTGGATTTCTCATTATATGTTTCTTTTGGTTGTAATTTCGGATTTTTGTTTTCTTTCTAGTTAAGGTAGGGTTTATGGCCTATTTAAGGCTTTGTAAACCTCTTAAAGAGGCAAACTTCATTATCATTATTTTAAAAAGAATAAAATTTTGAATTTGGGGCTCACATCTGTATCTATTTTTTCCCATTAAAATATTATGTTTTCTTTGTTTCATTGTTGTCCTTAGCTTCTACCTATATTAGTTGGTATCAGAGCCCAATGATCCTATGTTTATTGTGTTGTGTGCTGCAATCCTGTGGAAGAGGATTTGTTTGTTGTTGTGTGCACTAACAAACCATAATAGAAAATGGTTGTAGAGCAGGGCATAGCCAAGAAAGGGATGAGGAGCCAAGAAATGGTTGTCCAAGAGGTCATATCATTGAAGACATATAAAGGCGCGCAAATCAATGAATTAATCTATAGGCTAAAGAAGAGGGACCTATAAGATCAAAATCAGCGTGACTAGGACTAGGAGAGTGACCTAGGGTCCTTAGCCATTACTGAAAATTAGAGGTGAATTCAAAAGAGATAACCCTTTGAGTGAGAAGAGAACATATATGAGGATTTTGGTTTTCATGTCTAAATTCCTGAGTTTTCAATTATAGATGGAAGAATTCATAGACCGGATGAAAAAGATTGAGAGGATTTTTTTAGTATAAGAAAGTGTGTGAATAGACATTAGTTAAATTGATTGTAATTAGATTGAAGGGCAAGTCATATGTATGGTAGGAGTAATTGAAGAACAGACAAGAGAGACAAAGAAAGGCTAGAATCAATGATTGGGACAAAATGAAAAAAAGATGAGAGAGCACTTTCTTCCTTTTGTCTACTTCCAAACTCTATATAAAAGGCTCCATATGATGAAACGAGGTAAATTTGTCAATGACTACACTAATGAGTTCTACCAATTAGTTTACATGAATGATCTGGTAGAAATAGAGGAGCATCTAGTGGCAAGATATCTTAATGGTTTACTTCAATCTATTCAGGATGTACTGTGTCTTTAAGCCTTGTGGATGGTTTTATAAGCATATCAAAAAGCTCTAATGGTGGAGAAGCAGCAGGCTGTTAGGACTTTTAGCAAAAAAAATAGGGACGAATAGAATAATAAAAGACATAGTAGTGATCCAAGGCAGACCACAAACCAGACTTTGCTGAATCAAGAAAATCAACGAGCAAAAGGACAAGGTTTTGGCTTTAGACTTTGTTGTTTTAGATGTGGTGAGGTGAGACATCGGATTAACGAGGGTAGAAAACCAAAAAGTCATCTAGGAAAGAATATGCTAGTACAGTAGGAGCCCATGAGTTTCACTAACAATAAAGATGATTCATACAACAATATGGATGAATATGCCACAACTAGATAAGGATCTGTCCTAGAAAGATTATATGAATAACCTAGTAGATGCATTTATGGACTAATGGGATAGGTCAGAGACCAATAGGAGGTTTGGTCACACCAGACAAGAATAACATCTCAAAAAGATCATAACTTTTGATCCGATCATTGGATCATACTCAAATTTTTACAATAGCTTCTAAAATTATTTTTGTTATAGTGGCGAATATGTTTCTATGTAGACTGTCAGATCTTTAGATATTGAAAATCTCACAAAGACCCTCTAGTTTTGACAGGTTTTTGTGATTTTTTCTTTTTATTTTCATATTTCTTATTTTATGCTTCTTTCCTTTATAATTTCAAAGTTTTTTTTGTTTTTGTTATTTCCTAGTTGAGATAGGGTTTTTGATTTTAGGCTTTGTAAACCTCCTAAAAAACAAACTTCATTGTCATTATTTTAGAGAGACTAAAGTTGTGAATTTAAGGCTCACATCAACAATTTTATTTGGCCATTAAAATATTATGTGTTCTTTGTTTAATTGTGATCTTTAGCTTCCGCATGCATAAGAAATGATATAAAAGCCTTGTATGGAAAGGAACCGACAACATGTAACATTTTACTTACTTTGAACTGCTTCCTTTGGCTTCTGGATTTTTAAAAAGATGCAGATGCAAAAAATAAGTATTACAACGCCTGTTGGAACAACTATGATAATGGTAGTTCGTGCTTTGTTGCTCTTCTTTCCTGCACAAATTAATTACCAGTGCAGCCGTATTAAATAAAAGTAAGTTGAGTGCTAAATTTTAATTAGAAAAATAGTAGAGAAAATTAAACTGATGACCCCAGCTACGAACTTAAGAGGGTGTTTGGAAGTGTGGTTGCTGTTGCTTTTCAAATAGCTTTTCGTGCCGAAAAGTATGCCAATAATGTTTTTTTATTTTTTAAAAATCATTTTTGATATCAGCACACCAAAACGATCCAGAAAGTACAAACCGAACTCAATTTTAGTAAAAAAAAAAAAAAAAAAAATTTTGAATTTTGGTGAAAAGCCGGTTTGGCCGCAATGCCAAACGGGCACTAAGACAGAAGGGGAAGAATTGGTTGACATTATTCATTCTTATTTTACTGCTCTTGCCAAACAAGTGACAACTTGTCGAGTATTCAACTGAAAATAGACATGAAAAATAGTTATATTTAAATATAAATTAATGTTCTTTAGACTGTAACCAATTTTGGAAGGAGGCTAATTCAGAGCTGCATAATTAGACCACTTGTAGAATGGAATCCATGTAAATTAACAATATTTCAGGGCATACCGTCTGCTGGTGGAGGAGGAGGCGCTGATGGTACTTTTGGTGATGGCGGTGTTGGAGACTGTAGTGTGGCAGGAGTAACTTCAAAGAAAGGGTAGACTTCAAACCTGATATTGCAGCTTGGTGTTAGAATTATGGCTCCTTGTTTTCCACCACCACAACATACTGCAATCTCCCGAAAAGCCCCAGCGAGGCAATTATCACATTGCTGCTTAGATAAATCAGGCGTGCATTGAACAAGTCCAAACAACGTACGAAATCCGGCTATTAATTCAGTTCCTGTAGCAAACTTTCGAAGAGAGTTCCCTGATGCAGCTGTGCTTATAAGTCTTCTTGCTAATGTTAAAAGAGCCCGATTGAACTGATCCACATCTGTCACATTGTACCTGTTGTAAAGGTGGGATAGTGGAAGGTCTTCCATGACACCAAATATGGATCTGTTTTGAGTATCGTAACATGCAGTTAATATAAAATACGATTGCCTCTTTCTGGTTAGGACAAACCTGTAAGATCTTACCCACAGCTATTCCAATACAACTTCGACATTCGCTTACATCAACATCTCCTCTGCAAAGTGCGATTGCATTTACTTGTTCAGGGCCAGTTTGGCCAGCAGATATATTGTAAAATCCTTGGTCGATTTGGGTATTGAGATCCAGGTAAGACTGGAGACTCCTGAGGTTTCTATCGAAAGTGCTGTTGGTAGTGTAGTTACCTACATCATTTTGACACCTAAAAGACAAGAAGTCCGGAGGTTGAGCTATGGTTAGAGAAACTAGGTGCACAATGAAGTAACCAAATGACAACAACTTTATTTGTCTTAAAAAATCCATGGGCACCATTGCTCTCTCTTCCTCAATACACTAAATTAGATTTGTAGTGGATTGAGAGCTGATGAATTCATTAAACAAGGAAAGACAATTAGGCATTTTACACTCGTCAATTAGCAGTGTTGAGACTGGGATTTACTGGAAAAGTCAGGTCGTCCATGAGTCTATGATCAAGTAGAAGCAAATGAGTCAACGATCACATCACATAATCTATACATTGGTGGGTCCATTTTTATCATAAAGCTGGCTGGGTTGGTGACTGGTCTCGCACTAGGAAGAAATAAAGAAATGGTGAGGAGAGGCATAAAAAGATGGAGCACTAGTTGGTGACACATGAGGGATGTGTTACTTTTTGTGTTTGATTGATGATATATACTTTATTTCACCTCTCTCACTGCAGCTATGGTAATTTTTGTGGGGAAACGAGTAAAAGATTCCTGTTCAAAGGTGTATATGAATGTGTCCTTATTGTAATATTATAAGTAAGAATACTGATGTTCTTGGCTGAGCTAGTGCTCTCTTCTCTTCTTGGCCCTCAGTCCTCTGGGTTTGCTTGTAGTCTTTCCACACAGGAGTATGATTTACTCTATCAGATATTAGAAACCTGACTATAGAAAGATGAACCAGCGCAGGACCATGTATGGTTATCATATATAGCATTTAAAGTGACATTGAGCTTTTATGTTTTTCTTTATATCCCTTTTGTAAAAGTAGGAAATTTCCTTTTGTTACTAACACATGGAGTGAAAGACATAAATTAACTCTATGCCTGTTTACAGCACCATATATATAGAAAAACTAAGTTGGTATTTGGATTGATGTATAATAATCGTGGTTGTGATTGTTTTTTAAAGTGTTTTTTATTTGAAAATAAATTAAAATAATTTTTTTTATTTTTAAAAAATTAATTTTAAATAGATGTTATCTAAACATATAATTTACAGGAATCTTAAAGTTTAGAAAATAGCTGGCAATTGGAATTTATCAACTTGATTTCTGCTACATCAACTGTATAATATATAGATATTAGTAAACGAGAATTTGAAAAGAATATTGGATAAGCAAAGGTGGTTTAATTGAAACATGTAAATGGAGTATCTTTTTTTCCAAATTGATATTTGGTACACCTTTATTCTCTTCTCTAATTAAATTCTATTTTGAATTGCAATTTAACGATGCTTTTTAAATATTTATAGTTTTAAATTAATTTTTTATATATTTTTAAAATTTTTTGATCTATTGTTGATGCTGATAATATTAAAAATAAAATTAAAAAATTAAAAAAAATACTATTTTAATATATTTACAAATAAAATACCCTTTTAAACACAATCTCTACAGCAATTCTAAAATATCCAACTCAAAATGATTCACACAATCGTAGGTGATCCATTTGACCAAAACTCCAAAATACAAAAGATGGGGGCAAAGTGAAAGGGCCGTGAGCCCACATACTTTATACATGAAGCCAAATAAGCTTCATGATTATGATTATAATAGAAATTCAAATACAAAAACCTTGATATTAGGGTTTTGCACACTATACTCTATCGAAAGTGCTGTTGGTAGTGTAGTTACCTACATCATTTTGACACCTAAAAGACAAGAAGTCCGGAGGTTGAGCTATGGTTAGAGACTAGGTGCACAATGAAGTAACCAAATGACAACAACTTTGTTTGTCTTAAAAAATCCATGGGCACCATTGCTCTCTCTTCCAAGACACTAAATTAGATTTGTAGTGGATGGAGAGCTGATGAATTCATTAAACAAGGAAAGACAATCATGCATTTTACGTATTAGCTTTTTTAATCCTAATGTTCTTTTTCGGTTATGTATTTATTGATTTTTTTTTGTATTTGTTTTTTTGATATTCTGATTTTCTTTTCTTTTTTATGTTTTTATTTATTTATTTTATTTTTGACTATCTTCTGATTAGCTATTTCAATATATGACTTATTCCAAAAAAACAATCATGCAATTTACACTCGTCAATTAACAATGTTGAGACCGGGATGGACTGGAAAAGTCAGGTCGTCCATGAGTCTATGATCAAGTAGAAGCAAATGAGTCCACGATCACATCACATTGTGAGTTAATGATTTAGTCCCTTTTGTCTAGTAAAAATAATTAATTAATCCTTATATTTTTATAACCTATATGTTTCAACGCTGTGTTTAAAATTTGTTCATAGCTCACTCCTTTCGTCACTTCCATGTTGTTTTTCAATTAAGTTAGTACATATCATTTTTATAAAATTTGTTCATATCATTTTTATTTCGAATATAATATCAAATATGTGAATAAAACTTACAGCACTCATTTGAATTTCATTATAACAATGACAAGAACAATATATTCAAAATTAAGAATGGAACTTTTAATTCATAATTCATCAGATTACATCTTGAGCATTGAGATCTGTAGCTTCTTCTTTTTTTCTTTCTAATTTGTACAGAAAAAAGGTGAAGTGGGTATATGGTATACCTCTTTTCTTGAGCACCGATGAGTGATAAAAAAATATATCTCTAACAACCAAATTAAAAGCTAGCAGCATTTATTTTACGTACAGTTTTTTAAACCTTGGATTTGACCGTACAAGTATTTTAGTCGGCTCATAAATTTGGCTTCTATATATTTTTGATCAACAGGTTCAGATTTAATGCTATATTTAAAAAACTAAGATTGCATGTGAAATTATTGTGGCCCCTGTTAGTAATCACAGTATAATTCCTAGTGGTTTTTTTTTTCTTTGGTTTTTTATATTTTGGTCACCAATAACGTGGCGCGAAAAATAATCTAGTCAACACCTAAATTCAATAGTGATTCATCAATTCCAAAAACACTTATCCCCTGATCATTATATGAAATCATAGGTGATGGGTAAATTGATCTTTTGACCTTTTTCTCCAAGAAAATTTTCCAAAACTTATGGCTATATATGATCTTAACCTCTTACTCTCGTTAATCTTATTTTTCTTTCAAATGCAAACTCTGTCACGCTTAAAACACACCCTTTTCAAGCTCATTCTTCTTTACTTTAGCTAACTAGGCATTTGAGGGTACCCAACCCTACCAGAGGGACTTTTTTAACAAGTTCTCCAGCCAAGATCACCATTTTCTCCAAAAATATCAATTCCACGTCAGCCTTGCAAAGAACCCCCCAATCATTGTAGTTTTTCCAACCTCAACAATCAGTATGAAGATTACATTAAAATTCATATATATCACATCCAAAAGTAACTTTGCTGCTGTTTTCGCCATACGAGGCATTGTAGAATCCGTAGCCGATTTTGGTATCGAAAAAGAAAGAGGAGATAAGGTTACTGAGGTTTGATTTGTACGCACGTAGCTTTCTGGACAACCGTGATAGAGTTGTTTTGATTGCGAAACACTGAGGACAAGGAGGTGAGTGAAAATGACATTAAAAAAAAGTAAGTTTGATGGTGACAGTTTCATGCATGGCACAAGTAGTGAGTGTGGAATGATCACTATCACCATATGAAGTGGTGTCTTTTCCTGTTGGTCCACTTTATGACAGCTTAATTTCCACTAATTTTCCTCGGACCAATCTCTGAGTGCCTAATTTCCTTGAAAAAGTTACTTGTCCCCTGCTTTCAAAGGAAAATCAGATTTTAAAAAAAATCTGCAAAGACTTGTGGCAATTGACTCAGTCGCAGAGAACTTTTTTTTTTCTTAAGACTTATCTCGTCAAATATTTATAAAGAAATAAAAAATTATCTGTTTAAAAATATTAATTTAAAATAAAAAATTTAAAATATTTCAATTTTTTTAAAATACAAAAACAAATAGAGTGTAATATATTTTTGTTGTTGTATTGGAGATTCAAAACTTGGATATTAAAGATTTCGACTAACAAAACCATGTAGTTAATTACAATTATATAGGTATTTTGGATCAAAAATTTGTTAATTATTTTTGCTATAATTGCAGCACTAGCAATTATATTAAATTACAAATAAACTAGTCATTCTAGTTTTGAAAAATGGATTAAATAGTATATTTAGTTTTAAAAACTAATTAATTAGTCTTTTGCTTAGTGTTCATTATATTTAATTTAAGTACTACTTTGTTTCAAACAATATCTTTATTTCTACATCATTGACTTTCTTTTTAACTTTCTATTTCTCAACATGAGAAAAATTAAAAATAACATGAAATGAATAAAAGGGACTAATTAATTACATTTCAGGGTATTTAATTCTTTTTAATGTAAATAAATATTCATAGATTGATATTAGATCATTTGTCTTATCTATATTGCGGGACAGATTAATTTTTTTAATGTAAATAAATATCTTGGTATTGCTAACATGATTTCTAGTAAATAAATAAATAAATAATGTGGGGGTTCATTTAGTGTGACTCGGTCATCTAGACGGATTTAAAACAATTCATATGACCATTAAAAACATAATTTGACTAAAAAAAAAATCTCACGACAACATTAAAAAAATAAAATTAAGACAGAAACATATTTGATTGATTTAGATCAACCCGGGTTAACCTATCAAATTCTCAAACTAGATCATGTGATTGAGATAACCTATCAAATATTTAATGATTAAATTAAAAAAACAAAAATATGATTAGAGTCAACTCAGATGAACTTATCAAACTCGAGTTAGGAGACTGATATAACTCTATAAAAAGTAAATAGAAAAAAAATTATAAAGTCCAATTTTGAATCAACCTAATATTGAAAAATAAAATTGAAAAAAAATCAAATTAAAAAAAAGAGACCATAAAAAACCTTAGTCAACCCGACTAACCCGTAAAACTTGTAATTCGAGTCATACGAACATTATAACATCTTAGAAAGAAAATAAAATATATATATATATATATATATATATATATATATATATATATTTTGAAGCCCAATTCTCAATTATTCCATTGTTGAAAGATGGATTTGAGAAAATAAATTAATTAAAAAAAGATAAAAAAAAAATTACCTAAATCAACATGATTAATTTATAAAACTTACAGCTCAGGTCATGAGACCATGATAACCTTATAAATTTTTTTTATAAATAATTATAAAACTCAATTCTCAATTAACTTAATGTTGAAGGATTAAGTTGAGAAATAAATTAACTAAAAAAAGAAAAAGAAAATAATGACCTGGATCAACACGGCTAACCTGTAAAATTTATAATATGAGTTATGAGATTAATATAACTTTTAAAAAAAATTAAAATAAATTATGAAGTTTTATACCTAGTAAATCTAATGAATGATAAAATTTTTTATATATATAAAACTAAGTTTGAAATTAAAAACAAGTAGCCATAAATTTTGTTTTGAGGATCAACTTTAAAAAGGGCTTGGTTTTTCATTATTAATTGCTATATTGGGTTAGGGAAACTGATATCTAGTCCTAGAAAAACCCACAGTCATTATACAGGCTTTGGGTTAGGGATTTTCACTTGACGAGTCCATGGGCTATTCCTTGTCTCATCTCAGTAAAAATGGCTTTTATATATAAAACAAAGCCCATAATCTTATTTGGATTCTAATTATTTTTTTTTCCGTGCTATGATACAAGTTAAATTAGATTTTTTTTAATATAAAAATCATTTATATTATTTAATATTTTTATTAAACTTAATCTGCCGAGTCAATTTGAAATTCTTATTCCTTAACTCATTACCTAGTCTTAGTTTAAGATTAATTTATAAAAATTATCTTGTCATGATCCTACAATCTAACTTGATAGTTTCAAACAAAATTAAAAATATAAATAAAAGCCTGGACTCTTATTTGGATTCTAAATTTATCTAACTAATAATGAGTAAAAAATTGATAAAAAAAGATTAAACCATGTTTGGATGTGTGGTCCAACTGAAGGTTTGTTAATTAATTTTTTTATATATATATATTTTTGAATTGTTTTGGTATGCTGTTTTTAAAAATAAATTTAAAAAATAATAATAAAATATTATTTTAATATACTTTTAATCAAAAAATATTTTAAAAAACAAAAGCTATCTCACATCAGAACACTTTATTATAATATTATAAAATGCTTTTATTTCAGCAATCCAAAAAAAAAAAAAAAAAAAAGAATAGGCAAACACTTCAAGCATTGTAATGCAAGAGAATAGTCCTGAGATACAGAACACACTATAGCATGCTTAACGGTGGACCCTCCATCCGCAAACTCTACCGAGGGTAGAGCTCAGAGATTGAAGCCTCATTGATTGAACATGGGACAGATGCACTTCGGGATTGATCAGACTCGGTCCAAGTTGATGTTGTCCCAGGCAGTTCCGTACTGCGAGCAAAAAATGCAGGCTTCTGAGGTACTGGAAGAGTGACGGAGTAAGAACTTAGCATGATAACAACTGAAGCCATGTTTGGTCTATCAAGTGCATTTTCCTGCACACATAGTAAACCAACGTGGATACATCTCAACATTTCATTTCTTGAGCCAGCCCTTAATGTCGGATCTATCAGCTTATCTAAATTTGGTCCGCTATTCCAATTTTCCCACGTCTGCAAAATTTTAAGAAAAGAACAGCAGAGTGTTAGAAGGAAAGTGCTTTGCTCGATGTCTTTCCTGGCAATCTGGATCAAGAAAAATGCAAGTCAGACAGTATCATACTCACATATGTCAGAAGGTCTTCCACCTCCCTCTCATTGATAAAAGTTCTTTTTCTACCACTTACAATTTCCAAAACAAGCACACCAAAGCTAAAGATATCCGATTTCACAGAGAAGTGTCCGCGCATTAAATACTCTGGAGGCATGTATCCACTGCAAATAATAATTTGTTATTGCATTCTTTTAGTTGAAGTCAAAGAGAAAGAAAATTAACCAAGGGAACTTTGGTATTCCCTGATTTCTGATATACACTTACATGGTTCCAACAACTCTGCTTGTACTTTCTTGGGTTTGATCCCCTGCAAACAGCCTTGCCATGCCAAAGTCTGATATCTTAGCATTCATTTCTGCATCTAACAAAATGTTACTAGGTTTCAGGTCACGGTGAATGATCCGGAGACGAGAATCTTCATGAAGGTAAAGAAGTCCTCGAGAAATGCCTTCTATGATCTTGTAACGTCGTTCCCAGTCCAATTGTGAACGCTTGGTTTGATCTAAAAATTCAGTAAACTATGGCAGTTAGATGAATCAAAAAGTACTATGCTTTAATAAAGGAACTGCTGGTTTATGTTATGTTTGCAGGAATTAGTTCTTTCTCTTTTTTCTATTTTTAGACAGTAATCTCCATCGAAATGTTTTGGAAGAGGAGGCATGGCCGTACCGAAAATGAAGTTGTCGAGGCTTGAGTGAGGCATAAACTCGTAGATAAGAAGCCTTTCCTCTTGCTCAAGGCAAAAGCCTAGGAGCCTAACCAAATTCTTGTGCTGAAGTTTGGCCACCAGTAGGACTTCATTCTTGAATTCTTGTTCTCCTTGCGTGGAATCCCTAGATAGTCTCTTCACGGCTATATATTGTCCGTTGGGAAGGGTACCCTGAACGCAACAAGGGTGTTAGGAGTTATGACCACAACCAAGTAGGAATGCTTGAAACTAACCTTCGAAGAATTCGATTCTCATTAGTTAGCAAAATAAATATAGTAAAAACATCAATATCTCTAGCATATATATATATATATATATATATATTAACACAGTCAACTCATTTTTGATGGATGCTAATTGATATATAACATTTTGATATTCTGTACCTTGTACACAGAGCCAAATCCACCCTGTCCAAGCTTATTAACTTCAGAAAAATTATCTGTTGCAAGGTGAATGATTTCAAAGTTATACTGCAAGGATTCCGCTCTGGTAATTTCATCATCCACTGATCCACCTGAAGCAGCAAGTAGGAGAGGAAAAAAAAACTATTGAATTGAACCAGATTCTTATGTGGCGTAAACTTAAACAGTTACTGAATTGAACAAAGGAATTGAATATTCAGAAATCAATCTTTAACAGCCCAGGGAAAAACTTGATCTGAAATGCCAAAAAAAATATTCAATATATTGTCCAAGACCTAATGAGCTTCCAGATGAACAAAAAAGAAAAATTATGTCTTACTTTTAACTCTCTCTCTTGATTTCCTCTTTCCTGAAAACGTGTAGAAGCTGATGTTAAGAATCACAATGACAGAAATAACAACTGAAAGAATGATGATGACGATGACTGAATTGTTTTTTCCTGCAAAATCCATGAAATTATCCGGTTATAACATGTCTACTGTCACTTCACAGGAATTAGTCTGATAACTGGAAACAGTATAAGCTAGACATTTTCACAGCATTTAAACAATTAAGGCAGACAATGATGCTAAACTTTTCAGGATATATACCTTTCGATGGAGGAGGAGATGGGTCTTCACCAATTGGGTTCGATGGAGGAGGAGATGGTTCTTCACCAATTGGGTTCGATGGAGGAGGAGATGGGTCTTCACCAATTGGGTTCGATGGAGGAGGAGATGGGTCTTCACCAATTGGGATTTCATAGAATTGGTTAATCTCGTACCTAAAATTACAGCTTGGATAAATGACTCTTCCTCCTTGCCTGTCCTGACAACATTGTCCAACACGTGCGGAAGCATTTCGGAGGCAGGAACTGCATTCTGCCCGTGACAAATCAGGAGTGCACTGCGAAAGTGCATATATAGTCTGAAAGTTTGGTGCAACGATATTTCCCGTTGCATACTTACGACGAGAATCACCAGCTGCAGCTTCATCTTGTAGGCTATCCAACAAGCTATTCAAAGACCTGTTGAATCCTTTTTCGTCCGAGACATTTGTTAAGCTGTACACGAAAAAGTATGGGGCAACTTCATTGAGGCCAAATATGTAACGGCTTGCGTATCGTAATATACAATTGTCCAAACCTATGATAGCCTCCTTTTGGGTTTGACAGAGTGAAGTTAGTGCCAGGCTAGAATAATTGAGGCAGTCGCGGCAAGCATCAGGCTTGACATCTCCTCGACAGAGTCCAATTGCATAAACCTTGTCAGGACTTTCTCCGTAAGAGAAATTGTAAAACCCGTAATCGATTTCTATGTTACTGTAAACAGAGCTGAGTAGGTAATTGAGATTAGCCTGGTAGGTGCTATTTTCTGTGTAGTTACCGTTCTCTTCTACACAAAGGTGAAAGTTGATTACAGGCTGAGCAGTATTGGGAACAATAAAATGCATGAAAATGGGACAAAGAAGGAAAAGCATTTGCAAAAAAGCCATAAGCTTAATGATACTCTCACTCTTCCTTTGCAAACTTGTCTACGATGCTAAGAATCTCCGAATTAAATAAACAAATTTATGGTATGAACATTGATCGTCTTCTTTGACTTGGTACACGTGGCATATAACAACATTTTCAAATTTTATTGAGGCACCCTAAGTTAAGGACCTTGCATCTTGGCAAAGTCATAAATTTGGCTTTTACTTTTGCATGGCACCTTTACTGAGTGACCCAAAACGATCCAGCACATAATCATCAACAGCAATTATAATTTCTCCCTCTAGGTAGGTCACTCATAAAAATTATTGTTCCCCTACTTTCCAGGAAAATCAGATTTTTCAAAAATTCTGCAAAACCTTGTGGAAAATTTAAACGCATTGGCCACGACAAAAAAAAAAAGAAAAAAAAGAAAAAAAACAAGCAATTGACTCTGTCGCATAGAATTACTTCTTGTGTGGTTTGAAGACTTGTCTAGTTGAATATTTGCCAAGAAAGAAAAAATGATTTGTCTACTTTCTCATAAAAGTTGGACCTTCACGATGACCTACAATACTGCATTTATTGTGTTGGAAATTCAGAACCTGGATATTGAAGACTTGGAGTAACAAAACTCTGTAGTAAATTACAATTACAAAAAAATAAAAATAGAGAAGATGGTAAATTATTGTTGCTTGCACTATCTTAAATTACAATTCAACGAGTTTGGTAGCCATCTTGATTTTGTTCCCCAATACTTTTTTTGATGTTGTTATGCAACCATGTGGGAATTAGAAGGCATTGTGTATGGATTATATTCATGATGATATTGCAAATAATTTGATGGGGTAATAATATTTATTTTGTAATAACAAATAACAAATTTATTATTTTTCCGGTATATATTTGGACAAAATGTTTTATTTTCTTTTAACACAAAGAATTATTTTATTTATGTTATTTTTAGTTATTTTAGTACAATAATAACCGCAATTATAATTTTAACCAAATATATTTTTATCAAAATAAAATAAAATAATACTTTTAACCAAACACACAAAATATATATACAAACCACAGAAAAAATGCTTTCAACCACAACAATTAGAGCAAAAATATTAATTCCACGTCAGCCTTGCAAAGAACCCCCTATTCATTGTAGTTTTTCCAACCTCAACAATCAGTATGAAGATTACATTAAAATTCACATATATCACATCCAAAAGTAACTTTGCTGGTGTTTTCGTCATTCGAGGCATTGTAAAAGCCGTTGCCGATTTTGGTATCGAAAAAGAAAGAGGAGATATGGTTACTGAGGTTTGATTTGTACGCACGTAACTTTCTGGACAACTGCATGTGATACAGTTGTTTTGATTGTGAAACACTGAGGGCAAGGAGGTGAGTGAAAATGAGATAAAAAAAAGAAGTAATTTTGATGGTGACATTGCCTTTGCACAGCCTCACGTCCTCAGTTTCATGCATGCCGCAAGTGGAGAGTGAGGAATGATCACTATCACAATATGAAGTGGTGTCTTTTCCTGTCGGTCCACTTTATGACAACTTAATTTCCTTGGAAAAAAAAGATGGGTCCCTTACTTTCTTCGGATCAATCTCTGAGTGCCTAATTTCCTTGAAAAAGTTATTTGCCCCCTGCTTTCCAAGGAAAATCAGATTTAAAAAAAAATCTGCAAAGACCTGTGGCAATTGACTCGGTCGCAGAGAAATTTTTTTTTCTTTTTAAGACTTGTCTGGTCGAATATTTATTTAATAAAAAATTATTTATTTAAAAATATTAATTTAAAGTAAAAATTTTAAAAAAAATTAATTTTTTTAAATACATTTTTGAAAGGCAAAATTAAACATAGTTTGATTTTTTTTTTTTTTTTGTATTGGAGATTCAAAACTTAGATATTAAAGGCTTGGACTAACAAAACCATGTAGTTAATTACAATTACAAAATAAATTAAAAGAAGAAGGCAAATTATTGTTGCATTAATATTTATCATTTTTTTTAAATCATGCTAAATGTAATCGCCCATTATAACAATTATTCTACTATTAAGCATTATATTTCATTCTAAAATAAAATAAGGATATGCAATTCTACTATTAAGCATTATATTTAATCCAAAAAAAAAAAATCTGAAACATGCATTAAGATTCAATCCCATCTCAATTTGTTTAGCAATTATTAAACTCCACAGCACTAGGTTATTTCTATCAGTTTGATAAATATTTCATTCTAAAATAAAATAAGCATATTATTTCAAAAATATCTTTAAAATAAATCACCTGAGAGATTTTTAATTATATATGCTTTTTTTATTGGAGTGAAAAGTCAAACTAGACCAAATTGATAGAAATAACCTGAGAGATTTATCGAAGTGAGTAGTATTTTATTTTTATGCTGCTGTTATTAAAGCATATAAGATAGAATGAGAGAAAATATAAATCAATAGAGGAAAAAGAAAGAAGAAGCTACAAATTTAAAAAAAAAAAATTGAAAATTTCAGAAAAATGAGAAAAAAAAACAGGAAAAAAGAGAGTAGAGAAAACAAATAAAAGGGTGCAAGCCCATCAATCTAACCCGATTCCATATATTATTTTCTCATGCCCAACTCTAATATTCCCTTATTTTCTCATGCCCAAAAGACAAAAAATTCCCCTCACGTAGAAGCATTCCATATCCTAAAACTGTAAAAACAAAATCAATACATTCCATAAGACCCGATTGGTTACGTGGTAGTGTCCATGTTTCCTGCATTTTCATTTTGCAAGCTATTTGGTTAACAGCTGACCATAGTTTCAACCACTTGAGGCCCACACAAAATTGCGTTCCAAACGCAAGAGTAGCAAAAGCAACTCTGCCTTGCTTTTGTCATGGCTACTGTTCAGAAAACGCTGCAAAATAACTTTCTTTACCAAAAAAAATTAATTAGCCCTATATGTCCTCCTCCACTGTCGTATCTCCTCCTCCACATTCGCCTCCCAAGCAAAGCTGCAATCGTATCTCCTCCTCCACAACTTCCCTCGTCTCGTAAATTTGTCCTTCTCCCTGCAGCTTCCCTATGTCAAACACACCTACATTGTACTTCATGCTCTCACACAGACTGAACCCAATCACCAGTGTTTTTAGCCGAGTTTAGATCAAACCCATCTACCACCGATCTACTGTCGTTATGAACTCCTGTCACGGTTGAAGAAGACATGCACTCACCAAGGTAATTATCTTGTCATCGTACCTAAACAAACTATATATATTGTCGAACGTGTGCGGCGACGCGGCGATCGTCCACCCCCAACTCTTCATGAGGGTGTGGTATGTTGTCTATTTGGCATGGAAAATATGGTGAGACAAGGAGTTCTTTGTCTCTAAGCTAAAAAATGGACAGGGAGTCGCCACCTAGTATTCTGGTTACTAGGAACCTTAACTGGTCTTTAGAGATCGGGTACGGAGACTGGTTGCGTAAAGGGAAGGTATTAGCACCCCAACTACGCCCTACCTAAGGTAATCTGCATTGTTTTAATGTCTGATAAAATCTAAGGTCGTGTTGTGGTTTTTTATTGTTCGGAATACGCATTACATGTAATGTCATACCCTAGGTTCTATTGTCCAAAAAAAAAAAAGAATTAAATATCCGAAATATGCATTACGTGTAAAGTCATACCCCGAATACTAAGAGCCAAACAAAATAAAATTTTTGTTGTTTTTGAAATATTAGCCAATATTCTCTTGACTTTAATAAACTGGTTATTAAAGCCAAAATGCATGCTAAAACATTTTTTTTGTGTATGAAAAAATACAATATGAATTTTTAGCTTTGAGACACTTGGTCGTATGCACAAAAACATTTTTTTTTCTCTTTTTTTAATTTTTTTGTATTTTGTGGAAGTTTTTTTTTTTTTGACGAAAACCGGGTATTTGAAAATCAGATTTTTGTATTTTTAACAACATAAAAAAATACCACCAAATATTAATCGAAATGACATAAAAATTACACGAAAAAATTATAAAATGCTGAAACAAATATTTTTGATTTTTTTCTTTGAAATGGGCCGGATCAGGCCCAAATATATGGGCTGGGCCGAACCTGGCCCAAAGAATGGGCTGGTTACTGTGCACATAGTAACCGGGTTACTGCGTGTACAGTAACCAAAGAATTAATCTGCGGGGTTACTATGCACATGCACAGTAATCGTGAATTAATTAGCGAGTTACTGTGCACAGCACAGTAACTCGCTAATTAATCTTAATCTGCTGCAGAACATAAACGTTCTGCATGCAGATGAAGCTGAACAAAAAAAAAAACGACGGGAAAGGCTACCTGGAGCGGTGGTGATGTTGGCAGCAACTGATGTGGCAGGGGTGGCGGCGGCGGAACTGGCTGTTCGCGGTGGCCGGCGGTGCTGTTTTCCTCTCTCTCTCTCCTCTGTTTTACTCTCTTCTCTGCTTCTTCTTCTTCGCTCTCTCTCCCTTCTCTTCTGCTTTCTTCTCTCTATCTCTCCCTTCTCTTCTTCTGTTGTTCCTCCTCTATTTATAGAGCCCGTGAGCATGTTTTTTTTCATTGTGGAGCCAAGGAACGGGTCATGCGGTGGCTGGTCGGGCGCGGCTGTCCAGGCGTGCCTCCCTCGGTTTCGGCGGTGTGGTAGGTGGTCGGCCAATGTCTTCGGTCGGTGGGCTAGAGGGACCGGCGGTCGGTGGGCTTGAGGGACCGGCGTCATTAAATATGCATTCTTTTCCCTTTTTTCCTGCTGTATGCTCGGTGGGGAAGGAAGGGGAACAATGTCGTTCAAAACGGCACTGTTTTGAGCTTTCTTTGATTTTTTTTTTTTGTATTTATTATTTTTTTTATGGGGACCCAAAAATGAGTTACAACATATATAATGCCTTATCTGTTGCCACAAACATACAAAACAACTTTCTCTAACTATAATTTCCTTTTAACACTGTTTTGTTTGCCAGAACCAAAGAGGGCATCGAAATCAATTTCATGGAAAGCTCAAGCACAATCAGTCTTACAAATCTCTGTTTCGGTTGCATAAGTAACTTCAAGGTTAGTTGCTCTGTTTCGGTTGCACATGTACAATTAATCTTTAATTTTCAGTTGCTGTGTGTTTTCTGAGAATTTACATGTCTGTAATTGTTACATTTTATTAAGTCTATTTTGGTTGAACATTTATCATCAATGTCAGTTGCTGTGTGTTTTCTGAATTTACATTTGTGCAATTGTTAGATTTTTAATCTTTGTTTCGGTTCAACAATTATCATAAATGTCAGTTAATGATGTGTGTTGTTAGACTTTACATGTATGTAATTGTTAGTTTTATTATCTCAATTTAATGGGTATAAACATAAAACCTGTGTGAATATCAAGCTGCTGAAAAATGGCACTGAAGTCATTTATCTACTCTATATCACATCTGATTATGTAATTAAACACATGAGATAATTATATCTAAGAAATCTCTGCATCTAATGTTATATTACATAATTAACAGATTCTGCTTAGGAAATGAAAACATTGGCTTGTAGAAATAAAAATGTAAATATACCTAGCAATTAAAGTGGTAAGCTGATTATGTTAAGTCTATGTTCTTAAATTGCATGTTTTATTTAAGTTGGCGATTTAATTAAGATAGATTGTGCATTCCATGTCCTTTACATTGCCTCTAGGAAATTAACCTATTAATTGTATATTAGACAAAATATTTTAACCGAGAACATAGACGATTCTCAATCACAAGATAAGGCTTGTTGGACTAGAGAGATATTGCACACTTTTTATCACATGTATTAAAGCAATTGAGCAAGGTATGCGACCCAACACACATTTCGACAAAGCTGGTTGGAAATATGTTATGAATTGCTTTAAGGATCAAAATGGTCATGCATTAATGAAAGCACAATTAAAGAATAAGTGGGACGAAATTAAAAAAGATTGGAGAATATGGAAAAGGTTGATTTTGTGAAACAAGAGTAGGCTGGAGTGCTGAACTTGGAACAATTTCAGCACCTGATGAGTGGTGGACAGCTAAAATCAAGGTTTGTTTTTTTTTTTTTAGCATGTGTAAAGCTGTAATAAACTGTTTAATTGAGTGTTGTTACACTATTTTTGATGTATTTTTATCTTGATTGTCCCTTGTTGTAGGAGATACGCGGAGCAAGAAAGTTCAGGCATGCTGACATCGATCCCACATTGTGTTGTAAATATGATGTCATGTTTACAAACATTATTGTTACTGATCAGTATGCTTCTAAGTTCCTGAACTTTTTTTTTTAGTCCCTGTATTTCATTGATATAATACCTCAATCCTTCTAAGTTCAAAAACCACATACCTTGCACACTTGTTTGTCTATGACCGTTAATTAATTTTTTAAAAGTGTACCTAGTTTTTTTTTTTTTGGCTTATAGTTTCATGGCACAAGTGGTGGTTAGTGAGAAACGATCACAATCACAATGTGAAGGGGTGACTTTCATGTTTTTCCTCTTCTTGACTGCTTTCCTCGGACCAATCTCGAGTGCCGAATTTCCATGGAAAAAATTATTGTTCCCCTACTTTCCAGGAAAATCAGATTTTTCAAAAATTCTGCAAAACCTTGTGGAAAATTTAAACGCCTTAGCCACGACCAAAAAATAAATAAATAAATAAAGCAATTGACTCTGTCGCATCGAACTTCTTGTGTGGTTTGAAGACTTGTCTAGCTGAATATTTACCAAGAAAGAAAAAAAATATTTGTCTACTTTCTCATAAAAGTTGGACCTTAACGATGACCTACAATACTACATTTATTGTGTTGGAAATTCAGAACTTGGATATTGAAGACTTGGAGTAACAAAACCCTGTAGTAAATTACAATTACAAAAAAAAAAAAGATTAAAGAAGAAGGTAAATTATTATTGCCTTCAAATTCAGAATTGTTAGTTTAGTTAGAAAAAACAATTATTTTAATATTAATATATGGATAAAAGAAAATTACATTTTAAGAAATAATTAATAATTTTTTATTGATTTGAATTGTTAGAACTAAATTGATGACCAAATTAAGTAAATTTATTAAGAAAGGAAAAAATTAAAAGAAATAGGAGTAAAGTGAAAAAAAAAGGATGACAATTTCAAAATTGATGAGAAAAGTTTACTTTGATTCTTCTACTTTCTAAGTTAAAGATTTTTAGTCTATTTATTTTTTTCAATATTTAATTTTAGTCCAAATTTTTATTTTTTTTTATTTTTAGTCCTCTATTCAAGAGAAGCGAGTGAGTCATTGAATTCATATTGAAGAGAGAGAAAGTATCAATTGATACTAATTACAACCATGAAAAGTTTGATCTTAGCGTGAATGGGTTTGATTCGATAAGATGAGTTCCACTAGGATATTCTTTGGCATTCTCATCACTAAAGATAGTAGATCTAAGCTCAATAAGTTTTTAAATTCAGGTTAATTTGGGGTTTTTTTAAAAACTATTTTTAGGGTTATTTAAGATCATAAATGAGTTTCAAAGCCCCCATCAGATCTAAAAAATCTTGTTTTTTTGAACATGAAGAGATAAAGAAGCCATTGCAATTGCCGGAAATACTAAGCCCACTAAAGGCACAAAAATAGAGGGTAAGTTGTTGAGAATTGTCATAGAATGGGCACCTCGATTTAATATTTGTACCTGTTATTTATTTATTGTTATATTAATCTTTTTACTTATTATCGCTATATTATATTGTTAGAAAGATATCTTAAATAGAAGGATCTCTTAAAATTATTAGAATTCCTATATAATTATACTAAGTATATCTAAGTGAGTATATATAAGAAAGTGCAAGGAATATAGAACTAACTAAATGGACTTATTCATTTTTCTACATGAAATACATGTATGATAATCCACTTGTTTGTTATTCTTCAAACATTTTGGATTAAATGTATGTTGACTTAATTATACTTTAAATGGGTCAAATTAATTTTATTTGGGGTTTAATTAGTGAAAAATTAAGTCCAAGGACATAATTAAATTTTTAATAGGCCAATTTGATTTAATCATGGGCCAACTTAAATTTTAATTATGTTTAAGAATTAATTTGGGTCCAATTGAAGGATTTAATTAAGTGCAAGGACTTAATTATTACTTTAAATGGGTCAAATTATTTTATTTAGGGCTTAATTAGTCAAAAATTAAGTTTGGGAGCTTAATTTGGGCTTAATTGAGAAGATTGAAATTTTAAAAGATCAAATTTAATTTTTACCAAGTTAATTGATTGAAATTAGGGGCCAAATTGCAAGAAAATTGAAGTTTTGAGGTCAATTAAGGGTTAAATTGAAGAAATCCGAGACCAGGGACCAATCTGCAACAGGTGGCAAACGTGGGGGTTCAATTGACAAAAACCAGGGGGAAAAATTGAAGACATTGAAAGTTTGATGGTCAATTAGGGGTTAAATTGACAAAACCGAGACCAACGACCAGATTGCAATAGGCAAACTTTGGGGTTTCAATTGAAGTTAATAAGGGGCTTAATTGCATTAAATCCAAAGTTTATGGTCAATTAGAGGTTCAATTAATACCAATTGAAAGATAGAGGACTGCATTGAACTTCGGCAAAATCCATATTCAAACGCAAAACGGCGCCGTTTTGAGTATTAAAAAAAAAACAGAGAGGACCAGACGACGCGTCATGTGGTCACTGTTCATTGTCTTCTTCTTTTACCCGGTTAAAGCTGGTTCGGTAGCCTACTTTACAGGCGCATTTAATGCATCAAATGGCCACCAAATTTAACCAAACTTGCACGAAAACGATTCCCTACAGTCAATCTACATCCCCATGTTAATAGTTCAGTCTTAATGACAGAACATCGACACCGGCGCCGGCCTAAACATGCTCACTCAGGCAGCTTTTTCTGCAGAATTGACAACTCAGGATGCCTACTTTGGGCCAACGGTTGGGATTCTTCCCAACTGAATAAATGACCGAAATTTTACCCCGGTGTAGATGAGATTACCCTCTTCCACCGCCTATAAATAGAGGTTCCGTTGATGCCCTGAGGGAGGAGAAAATCGGGTCCAAAGTCGGAAAACAAAAACCAGCATTCACTGCCCCGGTTTCTGCAGTTTCTCCCTCTCTCTCTCTTTCCCCGCTGTTCCAGCCACCAACTGGAGCCACCACCATCTTCTCCACCATCATATCCACCACAGAAACGTTTCTCCTGCACCAACAGACGGTTCACCAGTGGTAGAGCAGCCACCATGAATGTCTTTCTCTCCCCTACAATGTTTTTTCTTCCCGTTATGACCAACGCCGGCCTCCACTGTTGTAGCCGCCAGCGAAGACACCGTCATATCCACCAACTTCAGGGCGACTATCCAGACAACCTCACTCCAGGCCGGTGATAGCAACTGCTTCTTCTTCTTCGCCGTCTCTGTTCACTGAGTGAACAATGGACGTGAATTATAATTCACGTCCTACTATTCGCGCATGAATAGTGGGCGTGAATTATAATTCACGTCCACTGTTCGTGCAGTGGACTATTTTTTTAAAATTTTTTTTTTAAAATCATTTTAAAAAATTTGTGATTTTCTCAAATATTTTTCTATTTATTTTGTATAATATCGGGTTGTATGTTTACATTGTAAAATATAAATCCGGTATTAAAATACCCGGTTTTTTCAGAAATGTTTAAAAAAAATCAAAAAAATTTCAAAAATTGTTTATTGCATACGGCCAAATTCTAAAATTTTTCCAAGCATATTTAAAAAAAAAATTGCATCTTTTTCATGTTTTTTTTTTTTAAAATTTCAAAAATGGATATCGTAACTAGTTTATAATTATCCATTAGGATCTGACCAAAATATCAAAAATATTTTTCCAATCTTTTTTTAGGATTCAGATGTAGACTTTAATATTTTGTGTGGTATAAAATTACACGATAAAGTACATCCTCAGGCAAGGTTGTTAAAAAATCGGGTCAAAATCGTTAAAATTGGGTGAAATCGCTTAATTCAACGAGTTTGCCCGCAGGAGATAAAAAAGGAATGTTGATGACAGGTGTCAACCGCTTATTGGCTTTAACCGAGCAAAAGTGACAAATTGACAATTGCAAATTCACCGAGGATGCATAATGCAGTCTTCTCTTCATATTTCTGATTTCACCATTCACGTTCAAAACAGAAAAAATCCCTAAATTCTAAATCCTCACTGTCGCACCCCAAAAAAATAATCCTCGGCGCGCGGCATCGGCTGGCGATTTAAATCTCGTTTGTTGCGTTTGCTTTGAATTGGTTCGTTGGAGTCGCCACCTAGTAATTGATTGCGGGCTACTAGGAAACCGGATGTACTGGTCTTGTCAGAGATTTGCGGGTAAGGGACTGGTTGTGGTTAGGGAAGGTATTAGCACCCCTAACGCACCCTACCTGAGGTAAGCTGCTTTGTGGACTTGATGTGTTAAAGAAGTTTTAAAAATTCTGTTCTTTCATCGAATTTTAGAAAATACAACTTACATGTAAGTTCATGATTCTTTATCCGTGATTAAATCAGAATATTAAATTCTTCTTTACTCTTGCAATTTTATAATAATAAAAAGACATTCATAAACAAAATACACATCACATTCACTGTCAAGGTTCGTGGACTTGCTGTGACATTAAAAATAAAATTTTCGCCCAATTCTAAGGCTTTGATAAATCAGTTATTACTTTTCCAGACTATATGTAGATACATGTTCTACATTTCCATGGAAAATTCAACATGATTTTTATCTGTCCTTTAGATATTTGTGCATAAATTAAATTCCTTTTTTTTTCAATAACATACAAAAAAAACATACAAGCACACATATCTCTTTTTCTATTATTATTTTCTCTTTTCTTTTCTTTTTCTTTTACATCCATATTTACAAAATACAAATAAAAATTCAAAACCAAAATAAATAAAAAAACATCAAACAAATTTTAAATTACAAAACAGCCCCTAAACAATCTAGAAATAACAGGGATAGCCTTCAGCAGCCGGAACAGTGTTCAACAAATTTTCTGGGCGCAGGAACAGTGACGGCGCGTGGATCCCACGCACCACCGCCACTGGCGGCGCGTGGGACCACGCGCCGCCGTGAAAAACAACCGAAACAGGGGGGGTCTGCAACGACCTCCTCCCCCTTTCTTTCCTCGCCGGCGCCGACCTGCAATAACAACAAAAAAAACCCAACAAAGCAGTCGATTTTAATTTTTTCTTAGTTTTTTTCAGATCTGTTTTTTTCTTCTTCTTCTCCATATCTGCTTCGGATTTTGCTTCTTCTTGTCCGATCTGGCTTCTCCTTCTCTGTTTCAGGCGACGGACGGCGCTGCTGGAGGCCGATCTGGTTTGTGGCGGCGTTGATGATCACGGGTCTGCGGGGAGAAGCAGCTGCTGGGATGGGTCGGCCAGGAGGGGGTCGGTTCGGTTTCTGTGGACGGTCTGGCCCCTCGTCTGGTCCCTGTCCGGCGTGAGGCTGAGCTCGGGCTGTGGAAGCTACGGTGGGGCTGGCATGGCCGCTGGTCTGCGGGGAGAAGATCAGGAAGAAGACAACGGGGATGGAGAGGGACGGCGCCGCTGGGTTCTTCGGGTGGCTGAGGAAGAAAGGAAAAAAAAAAGAAGGGTTCTCTGGGGGGGGGGACTGTCGGCCATTTGAGGGAAAAAAAATCAAAAGGGGAGGGGCTGCTGTTTGGTTTCAATTGGGAGGCAGATGGGAGAAGAGAAAAAATGTTATGGCCGAGTGTGTGGGTCTGTGGAGACCGAAAATCAACAGCCCCGGGGGGGGAAGAATAAATCAAAGATGGGGGACCGTGAGGGTGAGAAGGGAGTCTCTGTCTTTTGTTTTCAAGCGGTTGTGAGGAGAAGATCAAAATCCCCGGGGTGGCCGGCGGCTGAAAAAAAATCAAAAACCAGCAGGGGCTGGCGGCTGATCCTTCATGTGAGAGAGGAAGCTGTTTATTTTTTTTTTAGGGTTTTCCCCCTTGTGTTGCCTCCCAAAATTACATAATGACCCCCCCTCCCTATTTTTGAGTTTTGAACCTATATTTATAGGTAAAGGTTTGTTCAAACCTCCAAATTGGTCCCTCAACTTTCTTTTTTTTGTAAATTTTGATTTTTTCTTGTTTTTTTTCTTGTATTTTTAAAAACGAGCAAAATCAACGTCAATTCTATGAGAAAAATTACGATTTTAAAATGACGCGTGAAAAGTCGAACGCGTTCGAAAAAACAATTGAAAATTAAAATTCTTTTTAAAAGACGTTGAAAATACTAAAAACATTGCAAATATATTAAAAACATATTTTTTTGGATTTTTGTTGTTTTTCACTATTTTTGGATTTTTTTTCAAAAATTTATTAAAAAGGTGGGTCAAAAATTGGGTAACAACAGATGCCCCCTCTTTACAATGCTTACGAAGCAAAACTCCTCAATGTTTTGCATAGTAAGCTTTGTAAAGAAAAGAAAAAGAAAATGATCTTATTATCTTGGGCGACATGCCCCTTTTGAAGAAAAGTGATCTATTTTCAGGGGCGACCGGCCCACACAATCACACTGGTCTACTTTGATGGGCGACCTACCCACACATACTCAAAGTGGTCTATTTTCAGGGGCGACCGGCCCACACACTCACATTGGTCTACTTTCACGGGCGACCTGCCCACATATACTCACTCTGGTCTATTTTCAGGGGCGACCTGCCCACACTCTCACACTGATCTGTTTTCAGGGGCGACCTGCCCACACATACTCACTCTGGTCTATTTTCAGGGGCGACCGACCCACACTCTCACACTGGTCTGTTTTCAAGGGCGACCTGCCCACACACTCACACTGGTCTATTTTCACGGGCGACCTTCCCTTTTGATTGGGTTTACCTGAGATCCCATCTGGCGATCTAACAAGAACAAAAATCGGTGTGTAGCTCGATCAACCTGAAATCCCATCTAGTGATTCTGCGTGATTAGGCTAAACTGAGATCCTTTTGTCGATCCCCTTTAACCATAACCAAGGTCTGTGTGGTTAGACTGAACTGAGATCCCTTCGCCGATCCCCTTCAACCAGAACCAAAATCCTTTCCAATTAGGTTAAACTGAGATCCCTTCATCGATCCCCTTTAACCATAACCAAGGAATGTGTAGGGTTGGGCTAGACTGAGATTCCTTTCGGCAATCCCCTCTAACCAGAACCAAAATCCTTTCCAATTAGGTTAAACTGAGATCCCTTCATCGATCCCCTTTAACCATAACCAAGGAATGTGTAGGGTTGGGCTAGACTGAGATTCCTTTCGGCAATCCCCTCTAACCAGAACCAAAATCCTTTCCAATTAGGTTAAACTGAGATCCCTTCGTCGATCCCCTTTAACCATAACCAAGGAATGTGTAGGGTTGGGCTAGACTGAGATTCCTTTCGGCAATCCCCTCTAACCAGAACCAAAATCCTTTCCAATTAGGTTAAACTGAGATCCCTTCGTCGATCCCCTTTAACCATAACCAAGGAATGTGTAGGGTTGGGCTAGACTGAGATTCCTTTCGGCAATCCCCTCTAACCATAACCAACAATCCTTTCCAATTAGGTTAAACTGAGATCCCTTCATCGATCCCCTTTAACCATAACCAAGGAATGTGTAGGGTTGGGCTAGACTGAGATTCCTTTCGGCAATCCCCTCTAACCAGAACCAAAATCCTTTCCAATTAGGTTAAACTGAGATCCCTTCGTCGATCCCCTTTAACCATAACCAAGGAATGTGTGTAGCTCGGTCAACCTGAAATCCCATCTGGCGATTCCCTTTAACCAAAGCTATATGAGATCCCATCTGGCGACCTCATCCAACCAAAACAAAAGAATGTGTAAAAAGTTGTCTCATTATAATGGGTGACCTACCCAAGTGGAAAGGAGGAAGAGTGGTCTCATTCTTATGGGTGACCTACCCAGGGGGAAAAAATATGAAGTGTGGTCTCATTGTAATGGGTGACCTACCCAGATGGACAAAATATGATGAAGTGGTCTCATTGTGATGGGCGACCTACCCAAATAGAAAGAATGTGAAGTGCGGTCTCATTGTAATGGGTGACCTACCCAAATATGGAAAAAAAATATGAAGTGTGGTCTCATTGTAATGGGTGACCTACCCAGATAGAAAAAATATGATGAGTGTGAAAAATAGGACTTACCTGGCGAAGTCCTGAGGGGATGACAGAGGAAGGGCTGGAAAACTTGGTGCTTCCTGATAATTCCCAATCATAGGATTTGACAACTCGGTGTTTCCTGACTGCAAGAGTTGAAAACTTGAGGCTTCCTGATTGCAAGGTTGATCTCTTCATTTCTTTGGGATTTTCCTGTAACAATTGAAAAATATGTGCAAATGGTTTTTTTTTTTTTTTTTTTTTTTTTTTTTTTTTGGAGGTTAGATGATATGCATGCATCCTTACCTGATTTGAAATATAGGTCCCCCCTCTTTGATGCTCCATCGTCATAGGGTGCCCTTGTTTGCATCCCAAAGCTTTCTTTGTTCTTCCGATGCATTGGCTCATTCATGTGCTAGCCATCCACTCAACTATAAATGCAGTGCCCATCCCGGGCTATCTTCGACAATTACTGCTTGCATCGTTCATCAAGCTTGACCCTGCCCCCAAGTGTGGTACTGCTTGATTCATCATGAAGGATTTTCTCTCCTGGCTTCTTTTGAGAATTATCCTCTGATTGATTGTGTGCATCATGCCAATACCCATCAAGATTGTTAATCAGTCATGAACTGGCCTTTAGTTAAAACAGTACTCTTCAAGTACATGTTATCATCAGCCTCCTTGGAACTCAATCAGTCATCCAGACATGCATCTCATAGCTTGCAGTACAAAGACTCATGGTTGTATGCTCAGTGCTCTTCTCATAGATTCCTTTCAACTCTTCTAATCAGATTCTGAAAAGAAATGTCTTAGCCTCATCAATGATGCTGCTTTTATCACCCATACTCATGTGGTGAAGTGCTCATCTGGCTTCAAAACAAATTGTCCCACACAGTCAGTCTTCGGGGTGGGTGCCTTTCCGACGTTCATTCAGTGCAGTTGTGTGATGACATCTGTCTATAACCATGTTTCAAAGAATGACAATATGAGATTGTCCTTTAAGTGCAGCATTGTTCCACAGTCGGTCTTGGTGGTATGCATCTTTTTGCCATTCAATTGCGTTCATTCATGTATCCTCATCGATCGCTAGCCATGTTTCAAAAGATGATGATAAGAAAGTGTTCCTTCAGGTACATCTTTGTTTCTCCATTGCTGACAGGGTTCACTAGAGCATGGGTCGTTTTGGAATGACATTGCCCCCAGTATGATCTAAATGTGCTTGTTCATTGATTATCTGTCTTTGAACATCATTGTCTTCAGTTCACTGATTCATCATTTAATCATTGCCTCATAGCTGATCTGAGCACTTCTTGTTTTTCCTTTTCAAGGTCTACTGTATTGCCCCCAGCTGCTCAACTTTTCAAGGAGTGTCGAGGACTTCAATGTCATTTCTATCAACGATTTTGCATACTCAATCAATGTTCTTCTGCGTTTGACAATCTTCCTTGTTCTGGAATCAACTCTCATATTTCAAAGATCATGTTTATTCAAAGTCTAGTTTGTTGAAATGAAATCAGAGATGTCCTTTTTGAAAATCTTTTGAAAATCAAGCGTTTTGATCAAAGACCCAACACACGTTATTCGAAATATATAGTCCTTTGATTGTCATGCATTTTGAAAACAGAAATTGACCCAATGTAGGATTAAAAATGGCTTTTTCCATGGTTCTTTGTATCAATTTGAATCCTTGATCTTGATATTGGGTATATCTTTTGACGGTCTGTGATGAGGTGACATTTTTATGAATTTCAAAAACAAGATGCTCAGGCTTTATCAAGATAGGTTGTTTCTCTTCTTATAGCTTATTTTATCAGCATGCATAATAACCAATAGCTTAATTCATGAAGTCACAACCCTTATGGAAAAACTCTTCAAATTTTAAGAGCGCCATTTATCGGTTCAAATTGCTTGCTTGATTAAAAAGGGCTTTTAAAAGCACGTAATGCAGGCTATGGTTCATGGCTATGAAAGAAAGGAATTTCAAAGGCTCAAAAGGTGTTTGAGGGTTTCAAAGACCTAGGATCAACATCCACTATTCATCAACTCTTTTCTATTATTGTCTTTGTAGAGAAAACGACATATAACCTTGTTAACCTCAAAGTTCAGACTTTTCTTAACATAAGTCATAATGCAAATTCACCTTTCCTTGATGAATAACCAACCTTAATCATCTGATAACATCAGAGGCTTTATAATGGACACCAAAAGTCACGTTTATAGCTTAGTCTTTTTCGGGTATTGACTTTTGTTGTGCCTTTCCTTGATTGGAATTTCTTTTGCTCTTTATAGACTTGATAAGCGTTCTCCTTCCTTTATCTTTGACTTGTATTTAAGTGAGGGCAATTTCAACTTCCTTTTTTTTTCATTCTCTTTTTTTTCATAGCCTTCCTCAAAATTCTCTTATATGCCCCCAGTCTATGTGTTTTCTTTTAGCTCTCTCTCTCAATCATTGGATCTTTGTTCTAAGCCTTCCTCTTTATCCATTAATCATATCAATGTCTCCAACATATCTCTCATCTGCCCCCAGTGTGGGGTATGATCCTAGTCAGGGTTTCTTTTTGAAAGAAAATATTTCACTAGGCTCAAAATGGGACTGCAAGGATGATAATTTTTAGAAAGTGAAGGGATATCAAAGATGGCCTTTTCTCATTTCAAGCAAGGTCGGTTAGAACCGATAAATTTTGACCCCATCCAATGTAAAGATTTGGACTTGTAAGAATCATGATTCACGAGTCCATAACTACTGAATCCACTACATGTCATTATGCATACTGTTAAAACTTAGCTATATGATGTGTGGTTCAGTTTCAGGAGGTATGAGTTCAGAATGGTTTAGTCACCTCATGTCATTCTCAAGCATCGAGTCATTTCTGTAATCAAAACACTTTTAATCTTCCGGATTGGTTAACCTTTATTGCATGTTGGAGTTTGATCAAAATATTTTATCAGAATAAAATGCTAAACATCTGTTGATTTCAAAACAACAAAGAGACAAAAGCAAGGCATGTTTCGTTGAAGGATGAGATGTGATATCAAAACAAAATGTAGAATTCCATAACAATATGATTGACTGTTCATCACCATTCTTGAATCAGCTTTTCTGGCAATATCTGTGTTTTGCCAAGCACTTTCGATCACATGTCATTCTGAAGATGTTCGGGGAACAATATAGCCAATGACACCCCCCTTCACCCACTCCACTTGTCTCTTGCTCACCAACTTTCGTACTCAATTCTTGGAATTCTTGAAACTGTTCACTTGAAATGGTTGAGGACCCCATCATGACATCACATCTCTTGTCTGGATTAAACCACCCAGAAAATGGTGGTTGCATGGGATTTGTCGGAGTCAGGTAAAAGTCTGGAATTTGGCAGATGTTGGCAAATAAACTCACATGACAACTATTCAATTGAAATTCTTGCAACTATTCCATTGAAATGGTCGAGGACCCCACCATGACATCACATCTCTTGTCTGGATTATACCACATAGAAAATGGTAAATGAATGGGATTTGTCGGAGTCTAGCAAAAGTCTAGAATCTAGCAGATTCTGGTCGACCAACTTAAGTGGCAGAGGAATGTCAATCCTGGCAAAGACATTTGAACAATTGATGCTACCGTGAGACCTGGCTAGACCATATAATTAAGGTTTCACACTGTCAAAGTCATCTCCTGATTCACCTCTCATCATTGTTCTGGAATCCATGGCAGATCCTTCAATCTTTCCTCTCTTCATAGCTTGTTCAATTCTTCGGCAAATCCTCACAACATCATTTCAATCTTCCAATGTTGTTGTGGTTGTTTTAGGACTGTTGGAAACCTCTCAATCTCTAGGTAATCCTGGCAGTGTGCAAAAACAAAAATGTATGGAATCATATATTGTCAAAATTAGAAGAGAAACTGATGAATCCACAACTCCTCTATTTCCTCTTTGATTCCTCACTGACGGTGCATCAAACAACCACTTTTGCGTTTTAATGCCAATACTGGTAGGAGAAAATTGTGGACAATCTGAAACCACTGCATCCCCTCTTGGATTTCCCATTTACAGATCCACAAATAGATTCCTGCCGAGAGATCTCTGCAACGTTGAAGTTTGATGTCTGCTCAATGTTTTTCAAACCAAATCTGGCTCTTCAACATGCTACAGTTTCTTCGTGCTGAAACTGATGAGAGAAATATTTGTAGCATATGCAATTAGTAATCCTCTCTTGCACTCTCAACTTGCAGCATCATAAACAGATTTTTGTAGAGAGAGCTCTGTCATGTTGAAGTTCGACGACTAATATTTGCAGACCAGGCCTGACTCCTCTGCCTAGTACAATGTTTTGCTCGTGCCACTGGTGGGAAAAAAAGTTTCAAAGCATATGAAATTAATACATCCCCTTTTGCATTTCCCATTGGCAGATCCATAAATAAATCTCTACAAAGAGAGCTCTACCACGTAGAAGTTCAGTGTATGATCATGGTTTTTCGGACCAACATCTTGTGCTGCTGACTGAAATTGAGCTCATAATTGGGGTAACTTCAAAGCAGACTAATGCACCATGTACAAGAGGCTAGTAGTTGTTTGGTTCCATTAGATGATGTGGAGGCAATGAAAACTTAACAGTGCAACTGGACAAGAACTAGAGTTGTCATTAGTTGATGACTGAAGGCATTATTGATGTTGTTCATGACTGAAAAGGAGAGGCAGCTTCAATTGGACGTTGACAAGCAGTGTTCCCACAAAAGACTGTGCAGACATTCTCTTTCCATTTGATGCTCAACACTTGTTCGAGCAGATCTGAGTCTAGCTACTTTACCTTTGATGCTCTCACCCTTAATCTGATAATGAGCCTCTATCCGACACTTTTCTTCACTTTCATCATCTTTCCTCAATCACGTGCAGCACAGCTTGTGCGGGGGACCTACCTTGCAACCCGGTACATGCATGATAAATGTATGAATATGTAATCTATATGACGAACTTACCCTTCGAGGGGTGACATATGGTCGCAACTCTTGTATGATGAAACAAGAATCTTGATTCTTGCTCAAACTCTACAATGAAAATTTTCTGAGCGACGGTCATTGTATCACCCATAAGTCTGGAGTTCAAGATGCTTCAAGAAGAGCTTGCTCGGATGCAAAACAATGTATACAGACCATACATCCTAAAGACAGGTTCTAAATTTTTTTTAAGTGAGACAAAAGGTAGGTTTACTATTTGGTCTCTAAAAAGGGGCTCTCATTATCCCAGTGATCGCCCTCGTGGAGGCAATATGGGGGCTTGTAGGCAATGAGATGGCACGTGTCCAACTATTACCAGTCTAAGCACTCAACGAAGAGTTGGGGTTTACACAAACTTAAACCTTGACTAAAAGTCATAAGGTAAGCTGCTAGTCCCCCTCCTAACCTGAAGCTTGTGTGTGCTTCAAAAAATTAACTATGTGATGCATGAGATAATTCTACAAAATGCATGGATAAAACAAAAATAAAAAAAAACCAAAAATGCAAAAACATACACATCAAATATACAAAGCTTAGTCCAATAATGTTGAAAACAATACCGTCCCCAGCGGAGTCGCCATTCTGTCGCACCCCAAAAAAATAATCCTCGGCGCGCGGCATCGACTGGCGATTTAAATCTCGTTTGTTGCGTTTGCTTTGAATTGGTTCGTTGGAGTCGCCACCTAGTAATTGATTGCGGGCTACTAGGAAACCGGATGTACTGGTCTTGTCAGAGATTCGCGGGTAAGGGACTGGTTGTGGTTAGGGAAGGTATTAGCACCCCTAACGCACCCTACCTGAGGTAAGCTGCTTTGTGGACTTGATGTGTTAAAGAAGTTTTAAAAATTCTGTTCTTTCATCGAATTTTAGAAAATACAACTTACATGTAAGTTCATGATTCTTTATCCGTGATTAAATCAGAATATTAAATTCTTCTTTACTCTTGCAATTTTATAATAATAAAAAGACATTCATAAACAAAATACACATCACATTCACTGTCAAGGTTCGTGGACTTGCTGTGACATTAAAAATAAAATTTTCGCCCAATTCTAAGGCTTTGATAAATCAGTTATTACTTTTCCAGACTATATGTAGATACATGTTCTACATTTCCATGGAAAATTCAACATGATTTTTATCTGTCCTTTAGATATTTGTGCATAAATTAAATTCCTTTTTTTTTCAATAACATACAAAAAAAACATACAAGCACACACATCTCTTTTTCTATTATTATTTTCTCTTTTCTTTTCTTTTTCTTTTACATCCATATTTACAAAATACAAATAAAAATTCAAAACCAAAATAAATAAAAAAACATCAAACAAATTTTAAATTACAAAACAGCCCCTAAACAATCTAGAAATAACAGGGATAGCCTTCAGCAGCCGGAACAGTGTTCAACAAATTTTCTGGGCGCAGGAACAGTGACGGCGCGTGGATCCCACGCACCACCGCCACAGGCGGCGCGTGGGACCACGCGCCGCCGTGAAAAACAACCGAAACAGGGGGGGTCTGCAACGACCTCCTCCCCCTTTCTTTCCTCGCCGGCGCCGACCTGCAATAACAACAAAAAAAACCCAACAAAGCAGTCGATTTTAATTTTTTCTTAGTTTTTTTCAGATCTGTTTTTTTCTTCTTCTTCTCCATATCTGCTTCGGATTTTGCTTCTTCTTGTCCGATCTGGCTTCTCCTTCTCTGTTTCAGGCGACGGACGGCGCTGCTGGAGGCCGATCTGGTTTGTGGCGGCGTTGATGATCACGGGTCTGCGGGGAGAAGCAGCTGCTGGGATGGGTCGGCCAGGAGGGGGTCGGTTCGGTTTCTGTGGACGGTCTGGCCCCTCGTCTGGTCCCTGTCCGGCGTGAGGCTGAGCTCGGGCTGTGGAAGCTACGGTGGGGCTGGCATGGCCGCTGGTCTGCGGGGAGAAGATCAGGAAGAAGACAGCGGGGATGGAGAGGGACGGCGCCGCTGGGTTCTTTGGGTGGCTGAGGAAGAAAGGAAAAAAAAAAGAAGGGTTCTCTGGGGGGGGGGACTGTCGGCCATTTGAGGGAAAAAAAATCAAAAGGGGAGGGGCTGCTGTTTGGTTTCAATTGGGAGGCAGATGGGAGAAGAGAAAAAATGTTATGGCCGAGTGTGTGGGTCTGTGGAGACCGAAAATCAACAGCCCCGGGGGGGGAAGAATAAATCAAAGATGGGGGACCGTGAGGGTGAGAAGGGAGTCTCTGTCTTTTGTTTTCAAGCGGTTGTGAGGAGAAGATCAAAATCCCCGGGGTGGCCGGCGGCTGAAAAAAAATCAAAAACCAGCAGGGGCTGGCGGCTGATCCTTCATGTGAGAGAGGAAGCTGTTTATTTTTTTTTTAGGGTTTTCCCCCTTGTGTTGCCTCCCAAAATTACATAATGACCCCCCCTCCCTATTTTTGAGTTTTGAACCTATATTTATAGGTAAAGGTTTGTTCAAACCTCCAAATTGGTCCCTCAACTTTCTTTTTTTTGTAAATTTTGATTTTTTCTTGTTTTTTTTCTTGTATTTTTAAAAACGAACAAAATCAACGTCAATTCTATGAGAAAAATTACGATTTTAAAATGACGCGTGAAAAGTCGAACGCGTTCGAAAAAACAATTGAAAATTAAAATTCTTTTTAAAAGACGTTGAAAATACTAAAAACATTGCAAATATATTAAAAACATATTTTTTTGGATTTTTGTTGTTTTTTACTATTTTTGGATTTTTTTTCAAAAATTTATTAAAAAGGTGGGTCAAAAATTGGGTAACAACACTCACTGAGGATTCCTCAGTCTCTCAATCTCTTTCTCTCACCATTCACGTTTCTCTGCTACAAGCCCCTCAAGAAACTCCTCAAACAATTACCTCCCATCGTTGATTCTCTCAACCTTGATCGCCCCTCTGAGATATTGCATCGCGACAGCGCAACCTCTCCTACAACAAATTTACTGCTCTCAAAGCATGAGTGCTGCGATGGGTTGAAAGAAAAGGCGTGGGCTGCATTATAGCATTGAATGCTAACCTAGACTTCTCCCGACATTTTAATTTTTGCATCCCCTTACTTTGCCTATTCGTTGGCTGCCACTGCGCTTCCTGCATTGATCAAAACCTTGATGCCGATCCATACATTATCTCTCTCTGCTAATTATCTCTTTTAAGTTGTTTTTTTTTTCCTGTTAATTCTTTTATGTTTTGCATGTATAAGCGCTCGATTTATTAAAAAAATAATCCAAATGGACGGGTGTTCTTTTTGGTGGTGGTTGTTGAGTGGTTTCAGGTGTTCCACTCATGCTTTCAGTCATGATGCGTGTGCAATTTAAAAAATAACTGAATGTTGTGGAAACTGCATTGTGCTAGCTTCAGGAGAAATCAACATGCAGGGGTAGAAAAGAATGCTTAGAGAGAGAAATGTTTTGTAGGCACAAGAGATTGGCGAAAAATGGCCCTTTTTTGTGGTGCATTGTTGAGCAATTCACTTGGATATAAAGTATGGAAAAATGGTGAATTTTGATGGATGTGGGTGAATGTGGTTGAATGCGAGGTGGGGAAAATGGGCTGCATTTTTTTCGGAGGATGGTGTCTATCCATTAGTGACCCATGCTACATGACAGCTTCTTTGAATACCACATTAGTGTTCATGCTTGCTGTGTTTGCTAAATTCTTTGTCTGGGTTATATACTTGGTTCATTTTGCTGTTTCTTTCTTGATATAATTAAATTATTTGTCTATCCTTCAGGTTTCTTTCTTGATTTTTCTTTTCTTTCTTTGTTTTACATGTTTATAGCTTTGTGCATATGGGTTTTTAATTTCGAGGCTTTTGTTTATTATAGCTCTGGGAATTTAAGGTATTATGGTTTGATGGTGGCTTTTAAGGTTTTTCCTATATGCATGTTTTGGATTGATTACAAGGCTGATTTGAATTGATTCTTGAGTTTTTTTTAATGTATTTTAAAATTCCTTACGATTTTACAATCCGTTTTTACGATCCGAGTTTGTTTTGTATTTTCCGTGCCGTGTCAAAATCGCGATTTTAACAACCTTGCCCTCAGGTATTAAAGATACAAGATGTAAATAAATGCGATGCTAAAATTCAGACTTTAAAACGGTTAGGATTTAACCCAATAAAATAGAGACTCTCTCCCAATAAATAAATTATTAATTATCTTATTTCTCCCCTTTCAAAATACTCGTTGGTTTTAGCATAAATATAATAAAATTTGTGCAATGAAGTTTCTCTTACATAGCTCACAAGGTCGAGGCCATTGTCTGATTGATAGAAACTGCTGTTCTTTTTGCCACTAATAATCTCGAGTATTAAGACACCGAAACTATACACGTCCGACTTAACGTAGAACTGTCCGTGCATTGCGTACTCTGGAGGCATGTAACCACTAGAGTGCCCACCATTCAGCATAGGATACATAAACATAACATCAACAATTAATGCCTTCAATATATACTCTAAGATAAGGATTTAATATATGGCAGTGTAGATGAAGAAAATATTGCATTTAGGCTTTAAAGTACTTACAATGTTCCAGCGATTCGGCTGGTATTTCCTTGACTTTGATGCCCTCAAAAAATCTTGGCCATACCAAAATCTGCAATCTTGGGGTTCATTTCACCATCCAACAAAACATTGCTTGCTTTAAGATCACGGTGGATGATTCGGAGACGGGAATCTTCATGAAGATAAAGAAGACCTCGAGCAATTCCCCCTATGATTTTGTAACGACTTAACCAATTCAAGAGTCCTTGTTTTGCAGGATCTTCATGAATTTATATTAAAAATTAAATAATCAGGATGGAGCTAAGAAAAATAAATAATCAGGATGCATCACACGCAAAATATATGTTAAGAAAAGCCAAACCAAATAGGAAGTGGTCGAGGCTCTTGTTTGGAACAAATTCATAGATTAATATCTTCTCTTCCCCTTGCAGGCAATAGCCCAACAGCCTGACTAGATTCCTGTGTTGAAGCTTGGCTACCAATACAGCCTCATTCTTAAATTCTGCGGCACCTTGTCCAGAATATTTTGATAGCCTCTTCACAGCTATGTGCTGTCCATTAGGAAGTGTTCCCTGAATATAACGGGATGATTATTTAGATGGAATTTAGATTTTAACGACTGAACTCAGGAAAAGTATGTCAGTTTAACTTCTTACCCTGTAGACATCGCCAAATCCACCCTTACCAATCTTGTTCTCTTCAGCAAAATTGTTTGTAGCAGCTTCAATGGTTCCCAATTGAAATTGTAATGATTGGACCGAAGTGATTTCATCCCCAACTACAGGAAATGGAAAAAAAGAATAGTTCAAAGCCAGCCGATATAGCAAACTAAAATATTGGGTAGATTTCTCTATATGTTTTCTATACCATTTCCCTCTTGAATAGCGTTGTATTCCTTCCTTGCTTTCTGGTGCACATAACAGTAGCATAAGGAGAACAATAGCACCACAAAGGCACCAGAGGGAACTGAAATGTATACAATTGTCCGTGATGAAGCCTTCCTTTCTCCTGCATAAAAATGAACAGTTTTTTGGTAATATGGTAGAAATCATGTCTTAAAAGCGGTAATGAATAAAATGCATACCACTGGGATTTAAAGAGGTTGCTGGTGGTGTTGGCGGAGATGGGGAACTTGCTGGAGGGGGTGGGGCTGGCGGAGCAGTGTAGAAAGGGTAAATTTCAAACCTCATACTGCAACTTGGTGTGAGAACATTACCCCCTTGCTTTCCATTACAGCACCTAGGAATATCGCTGACGCAACCAGATAAGCATATTCTGCATTGAGATGGAGATATATCTGGAGTGCATTGTACCGTTCCATATATTCTGTTAAATGCTGTTCCATTTGTGTCTCCCATTGCAAACAAATTACTAGAAGACGCAGCGCGATTAATAAGCTGGTTCATCAAGCCTCCCAAATTGGCATTTCCTCTGCACAGGAAGAGCGGATACACTCTATCAGAATTCTGACCGACACTGATGCTGCTAAAATCATCGCTACGAGAGGCATTTTCGTAGAGAGAAGAGAGAGAGAGGCATTGAGGTTTAATGGGAAAGAACTATTCGTAGTATAAGTAGAATCGTTCGTACATATATGGTATCGATATTCAAATTGTTGGGCTGCGATTAAAGGAATGTACAAGATAACCGTAGAGAAAACCGAAAGCCAAATAGAATGGGCCATGCTGTATTCAAGTATGCAATAAATGTGAAAGAGGTTGAGGATTAATGAGTAAAGGCTTCTTTATAGCTGAAAGAATGAAATGCTAGCTGAACCTCGCAACATTTAGGAGGCCTGAAGGAAAATGTGAAGCTTGAATTCCCTGAAGATCAAGCAGAAAAATGTAAAGTAGTTGTATAATAGGAAAACCAGATAGCCAGAGAGAAAGTGCTGGCAACGTAGGAGTAGTGCCGAAAGGACACCCCACCTACGCTAAACCTCAAAACGGACATATCAAAAGAACAATTTCTTCAAAAATACGCAGCGTCACATAATCTTCAGAAATATCATATTATTCAAAACTAATAAAACCAAATGATAGTTCAAAACTTCTTATCGGTAATTAAAATAAAAACAATAATTCATAATATTATTTACATTGTCAAAATCCAAACTTAATTAAACCAAGATAACAGTGGAGCATCTAATACATTAAATCAAAACAGTAAGGAAAGCCTCGCAAAACAAGGCATATCGACCAAAATTCAAGAAACGGAAACACTCAACAAAGTCCAACTGCTATCAGAAACTAAGAACCTGAAATAATATTAAGAATGAGAGGTGAGTTCAACCAACTCAGTGAGGAAATAATATTTAATATACATTTCAGATATTTCAGATATTAATAGTTTGCAAGATGATTTATCTTGATATACATATACATATACATATACTTACTAAACATATTATCATAACGTAGTGGATTACATGTTAGAGATCAGATGACACCCGAAGGTGACCAGATGACACTCGTCGGTGACCACTGTGGGATGATCAGTCGCCACAGGCTGATGCCTCTCTCACCAGCTAGGTATACAGAATACTATGTGCACACAGGCTAACTACTCTCCGTTAGCATAGAGTTACTGACAAGTCTCATATCAAGGCATAATATATATTCACAGAATCATCATAGAAACATATATCATATCAAATAGAATTTACTTTGACAGATTGCGAGTGCAAATTCAAGAATAAATGAGTACTCGGAAAATAAAGCAACATATATAAATATTCAAGAAATTTACTAGTTGTACTTATTGTATAGTCAACATACATATTTATTTATATTATATGCATATTAAATATTATTCCACTCACCTGACTCAAAAGCAAACATAAGTCAAAAGCAGACACCGAAGGAAATTCTACTAACGTCCCACCGGTAGAATATCAGGATTATCTGAATACAAAGGAGACATATTCAAGAATGACTCGAAAGAAAATTTAACTTATTTAATACACTTAACTAAGGAGAATCTCGGAATATGCTCCAGGGACCAATTTGTAATTTTCCAAAGTTTGGGGACTAAACTGTAATTTTCACACTTTGAGGGACCAAATTGAATTTTCATCATCTTCAACCTCAAACCCAGAATTTCAACAGATCACCTACTGTTATCCCCTGATTTCTAACACAAATTCACCATTCAAACAAAACCATAACTCAAAATCACCATTTTTATCTACAATCTCTCAAATTCAACTTAATAATCAATTACCCACATCAATCAATCCCTAACCTTCGAATTAATTCATCAATAAACTCAAAACACAAACTTCAAAACTCTAAAATTAATCAAAACTGAAATTAAAGCTTAATTAACACATAATTATACATTTAACAACTTAAATCTTGCCTTTAAACTTATTTCCTCCCAATCTCTTCCTTTTCCCCTTATTTTCCCTTCTTTTCTCTTTTGTTTTTTCTATTTATATTTATCAACTCTTTGTTCAATTACCACAGTACCCCTCATTCATTTATACCCTCTCTTTAAGCCTCCAAGGGCTTTGTTGCCTTTTCCCATTCCTTTTTATTTTCAAAACATTACAGCTACTGACTTTCTTTCTCGCCCTTAAAAATGAGGGTATTGTATTTCTCACAAATCAAGTTCTGTTAGTCTTTTATTTGAAATAGGATAGCAAATGCAGGAATGGAAAACTAATGGCCTTCATTGTTGTTTGGTTTTAGGTGAGAAACACTCAGGTTCGTTGAATATGTAATAGTGACAAGAAAAGCATCAGAGGCAACACGGTGCCAATTAAAGTTAGTGTGGAAATAAGATGAAGAGAAATGCATCAAGAACACCTCCAATACGGTAGAGAAAAAGGTGACAATGATCGTAGGGCCTGCAAATTAAAATCATCAGTCATTTAGGGGGCCAGATCGTATGGTCGGCGGATCGATGCGTATAATATCCGCTGAAAACTCCGAAAAGCATCTCAGTACACCTCTGAGGCATAGTTGTCAAACTTAGTTCACGGTTGATTTGATCAAAGTATCGAGTTCAGATTTTATAAGTCAGTCTGGATTAACTTAAAAAAACAAAAAAAAATATTTAAGCTTTAATATTTTATATAAATTTTTTTAAAAAAAATACATGTGATATCGATTATATATATTGTAAATAATAAAATTTAAAATAATATTTTTTAAAAAAGTTATCGCATATTAAAAAAGATACTATGTTATGCTTTTAAGTTGAAGTATTTAAACCAAATTATTTTTTTTTTATCCTACATTGAAAGAACATAATTTTTTTCTTGTGAATATAGAGTATATATACTAAAGGGCTTCAAATCTCACATTTAAAAGATATTGTGTTATTCTTTTAAGTTGAAGTATTTAAACCAAAAATTTTTTTTATCTCACATTGAAAAAACATAATTTTTTTTCTTGTAAACATAGAATATATATATGAAATGACTTCAAATTTTATATTGAAAAAATAACTTTTTCTTGAGAACATAGGAATATATATACTAATGAGTTTCAAATCTCACATTGAAAAAACATAACTTTTTTTCCTGTTAACATAGAGTATATATACTAAAAGGCTTCAAATTCCATATTGAAAAGATATTATGTTATCTTTTTAAGTTGAAATATTTAAACCAAAAAGTTTTTTTTTATCCCATATTGAAAAAACATAACTTTTTTCTTGTGAACATAGTGTATATATACAGAAATGCTTCAAATCCCACATTGAAAAAATAACTTTTTCCTTAGGAACACAGAGTATATATACTAAAGGATTTCAAATCCTACATTGAAAAAACATAACTTTTTTTTTTGGAAACATAGAGTATATATACTAAAGGGTTTCAAATCCCACTTTGAAAAAATAAAATATTTTTATAATATTTATATAGTGAACTTTAAAAAGTATTAATAATTAACTAAAAAAAATATAAAAAAAGAGAGGTATAAGAGAAAAAGCACATTTGAAAAAAAAAATTATCAGATCTCACCTGGGTTTGCTTGGGTCATGGCAGGTCAACAGGGTTTAGCCGGGTCGTTTCACAGGCCTGTCTTTTGACAAACCCGAACCAGTGCATCCACTGGGTCAACCCGTCGGACCAATCTGGGTTTAATAACTACGCTCTAAAGTGAGAAAAATAGTATAATATTTTTTTATGAAGAAATATGTTAATGAGATGGATTTTTTCACACCTTATCCATGACTTCATAAGCCATGCTTATTTTTGTTCAGTAAATCTTAGCCAGGAAACTGAAACTGTCTTCAATTGCTCTTAATTACTCTCAAAAGCTTGCACATCTTGTCAGCGGAGTTCTTCAATGGGAGTTGACCTCTTCTTGGTTCAATAACCTCCATGAAAATCATCTTCCTTCTTGTTTGGTTAGAAAGACTTTTGTAAGTAACGCCGCAAAGGGAAACAAACTTAATGCTGGTAGAAAATCAAGCACCAGGAAAGCAACAAGGAAAATTGACTTCACTGGAATGGGGTACAATTCGGGCTTGTTGACCATGTGAAACATGGCCCAACTGAATTCAATCCTTAATTAAGGCTTGGCCCAAAATCAGCCAGTGATTACAAGTGCATAGATGGGCTTTCTCAATCTTGGATCATTCATGCCCAATTCTTTAATTTATTAATGGAAGGCCTAGTGGGTCTTATCCTTCTCTTCCATTCCAACTTAGAAAGAAGTCAGCATTTCATTTTCATGTTTTAAAAATTGTTCAAAAATTCATTAGGTGGTTAGAGTTGAGTTGAGGCGGTTGGATAAAAAAGATGCAAGGGAGCCGCGTGCAAGCCACGTGCTAGTGCAGAACAAAAGTTTCGGCTCATCGTTGCATGTGTTGCGCGAGTCTAGGAAGCGCCTATAAGGTATGCCTCCTTTTCGTCTTTGTTTTTGTGTTGGCGGTGTTGTTCATTACCGCTTACAGAAGGAGATCGGGCGACCTAAAGTTCCGTTCTTCTTTCTCTCTCTAATGTAACAACTTTCTCTTTTTAAAATAATAATAATAATAATCAAGGCTGCTATTGTGGTGGTTTGGGTCCTCGATAGGTTGTTAAAGCTATTTTGTTGCTAAGGGTTTCCATCATTGTGGCTGGTGGGTGGCTTCTGGTGTTGAAGTTGTCGTGAAATTGTTGTGAATGGAGGGAATAAGGGTTGCATTACTGGGTTTGTTGGCTGCGATTAGGGAGGAGGAGCTTGAAACTTGGTTGGTGATGAGTGGATGGTTGTCATGAGGCACTGAAGATGGCGGTAGTGGGAGATGTTGTGGTGGAGGAGGTTTCACTACCAGAAATTCGCTTAATACCAATGGAATCACCGACGGACTTTTTCTGGTCCGTCGGTATTTTTCGAGCGAAATTGTCGACATAATATTTCCATCCGTAATTTGGTCGGTAATTACCGACCGAATTACGGATGGAAAGTCCAGAATTAATGAAAAAAGGGTGGGTAGCTGACGTGGAGGTTTGGCGGGTGATTTTTCCGACAGAATCACCAACGGATTCAAATTGGTTGATCCGGGACCGGTTCACCGTTCAAAATACCGACGGAATTGAAATGCCAGATCTGTGCCGGTGACGTGACGGTTGCACCGTAAAAAAAACCAACGGAATTACTGAGGGATTTAAAAAGCAATTTCCCGTCAGAATTACCGACATAGTCTCCGACGTATTCACCGATGGTGTTATTCCGTTGGTGAGTCCGTCAAAAAAAGTAAATATATGGCCACTCTACCGACACTCTGCTCCCCATATCTCCTTTTTCTTCCTAATCCTAACTCTCCCCATTTGCAAATAACCAGCCCCCCCTCTCCCCCAAATAAAAATCTTGCTCAATCTTGCTCATCTCAGCACAACAAGTTGTATTTCTTGAAGTTTTATGGTCACAGCATCCGTGTTCTGATTTACCAACGGATTTTATCAATTTTTGTAAGTAATTCTATCTATTTAAATTTTAACATTTTTGTTAGTAGATGTATGTGTTTTTTTAGTATATATATATTAATTTGTATGGACGTTGATAAATGATAATGAATATTTAATATTTATGAGAAGTTGTGATTGGTTTGTTGGATAATCTCGAGGTAAAGTAATATTTTTGCAAGTTTATTTACCTAACTTAGTTAATTAATACATGATGTCATCATAATTTTATAGAGGTTCGATAGAAGTCATGGATGATTGTTCATGGATGTATCTAGATTCACCTCAAGGATTGTGGAGGATGGATTATTGTAATGGGGTTCAGGGTTTTATTAATTTCGCAACATCTATTCCTAGAAATTTTACTGGAGGCGGTATTAGGTGTCCATGCAGGAAGTGTCAAAATAAAAAGTATCTGCATCCAGATGTTGTAATGATGCATCTTCTACACAAAGAGTTTATGGAGGATTACCAGTGTTGGTATGCACATGGAGAGGTATTTGTTAGTAATAGGAGAATGAGAGAAACGGTGGTTGGGTCAACTTCTAGTGCTAGCAACGTGTATGAAGCGGCAAATGACAACACTAATCCTTACAGAAATATGGTTATGGATGCAATGAAAATGAATCAAGGTAATGTCAGTCAATGTCCAATCATAGAAGAAGAACCCAATGCAGAGGTAGCTAGGTTTTTTGATTTGTTGAAAGATTCTGACGAACCATTATGGGATGGCTGCACAAACCATAGTAAATTGTCGGCCGTGGCACATGTGTTCACCATCAAGTCAAATCACGGGCTGAGTGAGGCCTGGTATGACAAAATTATTGATTGGGCAAGAAGCATTTTACCTGAAGGGAACAAGCTGAAAGAGAACTTCTATGCTGTGAAGTCCACGATGAAACCCCTCGGTTTAGGATACCAGAAAATTGACATGTTCCCAAACTTCTACATGTTATACTACCTTGAAAATGTTGAGATGACCGAGTGCATTACATGCGGGCATTCCCGTTACAAACCCAAAACTGGCAGGGGAAAGACTCTAGTGGCATATAAAAAACTTACATGACACGAAGGACTGCTGAGCACATGACATGGCACCAAACACATGATGTGGTTGATGGTGTGATGGTGCATCCTTCTGAAGGCGAAGCGTGGAAACGCTTTAACAGTGTACATCCTGACTTTTCAGCAGAATCAAGGAATGTCCGTCTTGGGTTGTGTACAGACGGATTTAACCTATTTGGTTCATTTTCTGCTCCCTATTCTTGTTGGCCGGTCATACTCACAGTTTATAACTTGCCACCGAGAATGTGTATGAGGTCGGAGTTCATGTTTTTATCTACTGTCATACCCGGTCCAAGCAGCCTGGGCTGAAATATAGATGTTTATCTTCGACCGTTGATTGATGAGCTGGCGTAGTTGTGGTCCTCCGAAGCTCTGACTTATGATATATCGAGGAAACAAAATTTCCTTATGAGGGTGACTTTGATGTGGAATATCAATGATTTTCCAGCTTATGGAATGCTTTTTGGTTGGAGCACACATGGGAAACTCGCATGTCCATACTGCATGGAAAACAACAAGGTATTCACGCTAGCAAATGGAGGTAAAGCTTCTTTTTTTTACTGTCACCGTCGCTTCTTGCCACTTAATCACAGGTTCAAAAAGAACAGAAAAGATTTCTTTGTTGGCAGAGTTGAAAAAGATATTGCATCCCCACGTCTTTCTGGTGAAGAATTGCATCATGTTGTATCAGAGTACGATGACATTGTGTTTGGCCTTCAATCAGGTAAGCAAAAGTTTCCTGGTTTTGGTTTGACCTATAATTGGGTAAAGCGAAGTATTTTTTGGGAGCTTCCTTATTGGAAGACTAATCTTCTTTTCCATAACCTTGACGTCATGCACATCAAAAAGAACTTGTTTGAGAACATTTTCAACACCGTCATGGATGTGAAGGGGAAGACAAAGGACAACATCAAGTCTAGATTGGATATAGCTTTATATTGTAACCGTAAAAATATGGAGTTGGTTTATGAGGAGTCAAGGGTCGAAAAACCAAGGGCAAGCTTCGTGTTAGAGAAAAACGCACAACTGCTAGTCTACAAATCGCTTAAGATTCTATGTTTTTTGGATGGACATGCATCGAACATATCAAGGCTTGTTAACATAGAGGACTGCAAATTGTATGGAATGAAGAGTCATGACTGTCACGTGTTTATGCAAACACTCATCCCATTAGCTTTTAGTGATTTGTTGCCAAAGGGAATATGGGATGCACTGAAGGAGATCAGTCATTTCTTCAGAGATATATGCGCCAGCAAGTTGAATGTTGAGCACATTAAGAGGCTTCAAACGAATATCATCGAGATACTATGCAAACTTGAGATGATATTCCCTCCTTCATTTTTTGACTCAATGGAGCATCTCCCTATACATCTACCGTTCGAGGCAAAAGCTGAAGGACCGGTCCAGTATAGATGGATGTACCCATTCGAACGGTTAGATATTACAGTTGCAATGGAATTCATATCTAAAAGTATTTTATATGCTTTTCTTAATTGGAAAACTTGAATTGTAATTTAATGCAAGTACTTGTTTAATCTCAAGAAAAATGTTAAGAACAAGGCGCATGTAGAGGCTTCGATATCTGAGGCCTATATTGTTGAAGAGATCTCAACATTTATCTCGTACTATTTCGAACCTCATCTGAGAACAAGAATCAATCGCGTTCCACGGCATGATGATGGCGGTGAAGTGCCTTCTAGTGGGAACTTGTCAATATTCTCCAATACTGGACGACCCACACCTAAAAATACCGTAAGAGGAAGATATTTGTCAGAAATAGAATTCAAACAAGCACACAACTATGTTCTATTTAACTGTGATGAGCTGAGACCATTTATTCAGTAAGTTTATATATGTGCAATACTATTTTAACTTTGTCAGTAATATACTATTAATTATATATTATGAAATAATACACTTATTATCACTTGCAGGCAACATCGACAATATTTGCTTTCCAATAACTCGCAGCTGACCGACTCCCAGATCTTTCAATTACAAGATGAACAATTTGCCATATGGTTCAGAACACATGTAAGCACTATCACAAACTCATTCTAACTTGCAAAATTATTGTACGTATGCATGCCTTACGAGATTCTCGTTCATTTACCATTTATTGATGTACATAACATGTATACAAGGTTTATCAAATGGGAAGAAGTGTGTCTAAGTCATTGTCTTCACTAAGTCTCGGGCCTAAAAGAAAAGTTAAGTGCTACAACGGGTATTTTATCAATGGATATGTTTTCCATACTGAAGAATACGGGCAAGGAAGAAAGACATACAACTGCGGTGTTTGTGTTAAAGGATCCACAAATAATGAGTTAGAAGTTGACTACTATGGTAGATTAGAAGAGGTCGTCGAACTACAATATCATAGCGAGCAGAATACAGTGTTTTTATTCAAATGCTATTGGTATGACACGACAGACAGAGAAATTAGAGTTGATACGCACCATGGTCTGGTCGAAATCAACTCAAAAGCTAGACTCCGCAACATCAATGATGTCTTTGTTTTCGTAAAGCAATGACAACAAGTTTATTACACATACACCCCTTCATTTAGAAAGGATCGATCAAGAGTTGATTGGTTATCCTTTTTAAAAACGAAACCACGGGGTCGTGTCGAGGTTGCTCAAGACGAGAACGAAGACACAAGTGTGCCGGATGAAGTCTTTCAAGTTAGTGAGTTGGTTGAACCATATCGAGTTGCTCCTTCGATTGAATTGGAAGAAAATACAAATTTTCGTGTTTCCGATGATAGTCTTGTTGATGTTGACGTAGAGGAGTTGAACGTTGTTTTGAGCTCTAGCGGACAAGCAAATGTCGATGAAGAAGATGATATCCATATTGAAGATTGCGATGAAGGTGATGACTATTCAATTGATGACGAAGAAGAAGATAATTCTGAGTAACTATCAAAACGAAGCCTTGTGTAAAACCCTTTTCTTCATGTAATTTACACTATGGATGATATATTTTGTAACATGAAATATATATTTAATGTTTAAGCACTGTTGCTATTGTTTTGTGCGATGGACAGTTTATCATTGAATTTTTTGCAGGATCGTAAATAGAAAATACAAACACAACATGTCTTGTACATTGAAAAATTACCGACGTCAACACCGACGGACCGCCGTCCGTCGGTATCTCACAGAGAGTTCGAAAATAATTACAAGAAAATGCCACAATCACCGACGACGATACCGACGGACCGATGTCCGTCGGCATCTCACAGAGAGTTCGAAAATAATTACACCAAAATGCCATAATAACCGACGGCCCTACCAACGGAATGATGTCCGTCGATATCTCACAGAGAGTTTGAAAATAATTACACCAAAATGCCACAATTACCGACGACTATACCAACGACTTTTTCGACATCTACACCGACGAAATAAGTCTGTTGGTTAGTTTTGGGTGGGCAATTTTACCGACAAAAATACCGATGGAATGTGCGAATTCCAAAGGGTGTGAATTGATGGCAGCGCAGACCATGTCAGATTACCGACGGAATCATCGACGGACCGCGAAAATATGGAGGGTAATTAAAAAAATTCGGTGTGAAATTCAAAAATTACCGACGGATTTAATTTAAATAATAATAATTTTATATTTCCGTCGGTGAATCCGTCGGTAAAACTGCATTATAAGTTCATCCGGCTGCCCCTTCAGTTCATTTTTTCTTCTCCTCCGTTTCTAAGGAAAATTTTGATTTTTTCTTTCAAATCTTCAAGCTTTCAAGCTTTGTTGAATCTCTAGCAAGGTTGGTTGTGAATCTTCATCACATTAAAAGGTATGTGTTTTTATCTATTTTATTTTATTTATAGTTATTTTTATGCTTTTTATGTTTTTTGTTTTGGTGTAGTGTTTTGTAGTGTAGATAAATGTTTTGTTTGAACACATTATTAAGGTATGCATATTTCTTCCCTAAAGTCTATAGTTTTTTTTTTAATTTATTGAATATTTTTTATTGTTGTTTTGGCATAATTGTTATTAGTTAATTTGTTGAATATTTGTTGTTAATGTTGAATTTACCTTAGAATTAGTAATTGCATATGTTGGAATAATTAGTAATTTTACTATATTATTGCATGATTTGTGTTTAATTATTTTCATTGTTTTTAATTGTTAGTTTATATTTTTTTTTAATTTATTGAATATATTTTATTGTTGTATTGCCATAATTATTGAATAATTTGTTGAATTATAATTGTTAATGTTGAATTTACCTTAGAATTAGTATTTGGATATGTTGGAATACTTAGTAATTTTACTCTATTATTGCATAATTTGTGTTTAATTGTTTCCATTGATTTTAATTGTTAGTTTATAATTCTTTTTTAATTTATTGAATATATTTTATTGTTGTATTGGCATAATTATTGAATAATTTGTTGAATTGTTATTGTTAATGTTAAATTTACCTTAGGATTAGTAATTGAATATGTTGGAATAATTAGTATAGATTGAGTCAATTGGTTGTGGCTATTGTTAAATTTTGCAGGTTTGTGAATTTGGGTAGTATCCAGTATAGGGGAGGTGCTTCCGAATTTCTTTTTACGTTTGAATTTAAGTATATAATTATTTATATAAAACTGGTTAGATGCACAGAATGAAAACCAGAGCTTCACGTCCGAACGCATCAGGTTCGTCTAGCAGCGAGGAAGATATCTCCTTAGGTGACTCTTAAGAAGAGGCACTTACACAACTTGCGCCGTCAACTAATGTTGCCTCTTCCAGCTCTGTTTCACATCACAGAAGCGGCGTGCCTTCGTAGCGGAATCGATGGTCCCGCAAGTACGAGGCACAATGGAAGGACGATCTTTCAATGTAAGTTTGTTAAGGTTTTAGTTTTTTTTTTAAAAAAAAAAATTTTAAACATAATTTATGAAGTCACTATTTAATTAATTTCATTTCTTTTCAGGTTCACAAACGTTGAGGCCGCCCGAGTAATATCATCAGCGTTTAAATCGTCGATGAAGAGTCCATTGTTTCAATGGAGTCAGATATCCAGGCATCCTGAATGGATGCCTCAAATCAATGCATGGTTTTCCAGATTTCAGGTTCGTGTTAATATATAATTTTCAGCTTATTTCTAATAAATTCTTAATATAACTATAAATAAATTATTAACATTTTAAAAAATTATTTTTTATACACAGAATCGATTCTGCTGGAACGAGGAACATAATACTGTTGTGAGGAGGGTCTGGGAAAATCACGCGGCAACTAGGTAACATCGAAAACAATACAACTTTTTTTTTTACAAAAAACTTTATTTTTCGAAATGTAATTTTTTCTTGCGTGAAGTAGGTTGCGTGATTTTTGGTACGAAGCCCAAAAAAAGGCAAAAAAAACCGATATACATCCCCGAAGATATGTGGCCACACTATCTTTAGCACGTGACGTCTGAGCGCTTCACACGACACTCACAGTCCGGTGCTGGCAACCGGAATCGGCCAATTCATGGCTCGGTGACAACGCACACCGGCGACTCCGTTCCGTTTGCTGCACATGCGAAACGGATGGTAAGATTAATTTAAATGAAATATATATCGTTCAATTAATTTGTTGTTAATGAATTTTTTTCATTATAGGCTACATCTCTTGGACATGAGCCGAGCCTTATGAAGCTGTTTGTGGAGACGCACGTGAGTAGTCAAGACCGCCAAAAGGGGATGTAACAGTTCGTTGGCAGCCGTGCTCAACATTTTGTGGTATGTTTGTTCAACCATTTTATTTTGTAAGTTATTGTTATGTTTATTGAATTGAATATGATGATTATATTTTTATTATTTTCAGGAGACCTATAATAATCGGTTGAGGGAGATATACGGGGACGATCCTTCGACCCATCCGGAATTCGATCCTGATTTGTGGATGGAGGCTGGATCGTCAGGTGGACCCGATAAGAATCGGGTTTATGGGCTCTCCACTACGGCCGACAATTTGCGAACGACCCGTACTGCTTCAACCGTCGGGAGCTCCCAATCAGTATCGAGCTCCCAATCTAAGGAGTTCGTGGCCTTGCAGCAAAAGTGCGACCACCTATCAGAGGTATACACGCAACTCAAAGAACAATACAGAGCAGATTTTGAACAACAAAGAGCGGCCTATGAAGAGCTTCGTCAAATGGCCATGAACATGACACAAGGTGGAACATGTGCACCCAATCCTTTTTGGCTGCATAACAGCCAGCCTCCTCCTCCTCCTGATCCTCCTCAACCTCCATTGTATTAATTTTTAATAAACATTATTTACATTTAAAATTTCATTTAATGTTTTTTTGAAACATTTCATTTTGTAATGAATATTATTTATCTTTTATTTTTTGTTTTTGATGCTTAATATAAATTTCATTTGCATAATTGGTTTTTATTACCATTAATTTATATCATTTTATATAATGTATTCTAAATAATTATAAAAAAAAATTACAAAGGGATTTACCGACGGATTGCGTCCGTTGGTATTAGACAGTAGCCGCGGCCATCACCGACAAATTTCCAGACGGATAAATTCGGTCGGTGTTTTCATGATTCACCAACAGATTTACCGACGGAATAAGTCCGTCGGTATTATAACTTATCGACGAATTGACAGACGGTATGTTCTGTCGGTATTTCAATAATTCACCGACTAAGTTACCGACGGAAATAAACCGTCGGTGACTTGTGATGTCACCGACGGAATAACAATCCGTCGGTATGTTTGAAGCGGGAAACTTTTTTTTTTGGCGTGCATATTCCGTCGGTAAATGGTTTTTTTGTTTTTCCGACCAACATAGCGACGGAATGTGGAATCAACGACAAAAGGTAAGCCGATGGACGTATTCCGTCGGTAATGTAGTCGGTAAAAAATTTACCGACGTACTATTAATCACACACAGACGTATTCCGTCGGTAATGTAGTCGGTAAAACTGTGAATTCTTGTTGTGTTTCCAATGTTTAAAGTATTACCTCTTGTTTTTTTAATTTTTATCCTTGTTTTTATTTTCTTTTTAATTTTTTCATTGTTTGATTTAAAAAAAAATCAATGTGAAAACAAAAGGCGAAAGGGTAAAAAATTATAAAAATGTGAATTTATTTTTCGGAAATTTTTGCATTTTTTAAATTTTGGAGAACACAATCAACAAAAGCGTCAAAGTCATAGCGAACAAAAGCGTTCATACAATGCAAGAACAAGCGCTCTCCATTGAATTGTTTTGGGAAGAAAATATATCATAGTGAACCAAGAGGCTCATAAAAAAAAATTGTTCGATTTTTAAGACTTTACAGCTTTCATAAATTTTCTCCTCCTACCCTCTGTATAAACTAACATGCATGCCTGTTTTGAAGATTCATTTCTTTGCATTAACGAGGATATAGTTCTGTGATTGACATATCATTAACGGACAAAGGCTTCGACGTGGAAGAAGATCGGTCAGACTCCAGCCCTATTATTGGTAAGCTCGAGCCGGTCCTGCTTTGCACACAATATGCCGGCTTCCGAGGCAATGGTAGCGTTACAGAGAAACTAGTGAGCATGAGAACTATTGTTGCCAATGTTGGTCTATTTTTTGGATCTTCTTGAACACACAATAAGGCAATATGGAGGCATCTAGGGAGCATGAGTACTGGCCTTGATGTTTGTTCCTCCACGGTAGAGTGGATAAAATACGAAGTTCTTGATGGTAATGGAACAACGACAGAGTTGCTGCAAACTGAAGCCATGGTAGGTCTATCTGCTTCATTTTCTTGGTCCGATGTGAAAATCTTATCAATTTTTGTTTTTTATAACCCAGGTATTTAGATCAATTTACGCGCACCACGACTAATTCTCTTACTCACTGAATATTTTACAAATCTAGTAAACAAATAAAATATCGCGGGAATGATAAACATGCACACTAAAACTTGAATCCAAGTTGCGAAGATAAAAAAAAAAACCCTTGCCAAAACGGCTGTCCTCGGGCTCAAATCTTATCAATATTATCTCTCCTTGGAACAGCCCTTGCGATGAAAAGATCCATCATTTTTAATGTTGTTCCTCGATTCCAACTGCCAGTCCAAGAATCTGCATGCAGGCTTGGTTTTGTGGGCCTGATATCTAGTCCTAGAGAAACCCACAGTCATTATACAGGCTTTGGGTTATGGATTATCACTTGATATCTATTCCTTGTCTCATCTCAGTAAAAATGGCCCTCCAAAAGAGTTCGTCTGGTCCAGCTAGCACTAGCCCCATACCCCAAAAGTTGAACTCCGAACTTCTATGCCCGAAGCTCCGTGAAGAAAGCCCATAATCTTATTTGGATTCTAATTAGTTTTCTTTTCCGTGCTATGATACAAGTTAAATTAGATTTTTTTTAATATAAAAAATATTTATATTATTTAATGTTTTTATTAAACTTAATCTACGTTAATTTGAAATTCTTCTTCCTTAACTCATTACCAAGTATTAGTTTAAGATTATTTTTTATAAGAATTGTCTTATCATGATTCTATGATATAACTTGATAGTTTCAATCAAAATTAGAAAAATAAATAAAATCCTAAAATCTTATTTGGATTCTAAATTTATCTAACTAATAATGAGTACAAAATTGTTAAAAAAAGATTAAACCATGTTTGGAAGTAAGGCCCTAATAAAGGTTGGCTAATTTTTTTTTATTTTGTTAAGAGTATTTTTTATATATATTTTTGGATTGTTTTAGTATGTTATTTCAAAAATAAATTTTAAAAACTAATAAAAAATATTATTTTAATATATTTTTAATTAAAAAATATTTTGAAAAACAACAATTTACCTCACTTCCCAACACTTTATTATAATATTATAAAATGCTTTTATTTCAGCAATCCAACAAAAAAAAAATTAAAGGAAAAGGCAAACACTTCAAGCATTGCAATGCAAGAGAATAGTCCTGAGATACAGAACAAACTATAGCATGCTTAACGGTGGACCCTCCATCCGCAAACTCTACCGAGGGTAGAGCTCAGAGATTGAAGCCTCATTGATTGAACATGGGACAGATGCACTTCGGGATTGATCAGACTCGGTCCAAGTTGATGTTGTCCCAGGCAGTTCCGTACTGTGAGCAAAAAATGCAGGCTTCTGAGGTACTGGAAGAGTGACGGAGTAAGAACTTAGCATGATAACAACTGAAGCCATGTTTGGTCTATCAAGTGCATTTTCCTGCACACATAGTAAACCAACGTGGATACATCTCAACATTTCATTTCTTGAGGCAGCCCTTAATGTCGGATCTATCAGCTTATCTAAATTTGGTCCGCTATTCCAATTTTCCCACGTCTGCAAAATTTTAAGAAAAGAACAGCAGAGTGTTAGAAGGAAAGTGCTTTGCTCGATGTCTTTCCTGGCAATCTGGATCAAGAAAAATGCAAGTCAGACAGTATCATACTCACATATGTCAGAAGGTCTTCCACCTCCTCCTCATTGATAAAAGTTCTTTTTCTACCACTTACAATTTCCAAAACAAGCACACCAAAGCTAAAGATATCCGATTTGACAGAGAAGTGTCCGCGCATTACATACTCTGGAGGCATGTATCCGCTGCAAATAATAGTTTGTTATTGCATTCTTGTAGTTCAAGTCAAATAGAAAGAAAATTAACCAACGGGAACTTTGGTATTCCCTGATTTCTGATGTACACTTACAAGGTTCCAACAACTCTGCTTGTACTTTCTTGGGTTTGATCCCCTGCAAACAGCCTTGCCATGCCAAAGTCTGATATCTTAGCATTCATTTCTGCATCTAACAAAATGTTACTAGGTTTCAGGTCACGGTGAATGATCCGGAGACGAGAATCTTCATGAAGGTAAAGAAGTCCTCGAGAAATGCCTTCTATGATCTTGTAACGTCGTTCCCAGTCCAATTGTGAACGCTTGGTTTGATCTAAAAATTCAGTAAACTATGGCAGTTAGATGAATCAAAAATTACTATGCTTTAATAAAGGAACTGCTGGTTTATGCTTTGTTTGCAGGAGTTAGTTCTTTCTCTTTTTTCTATTTTTAGACAGTAATCTCCATCGGAATGTTTTGGAAGAGGAGGCATGGCCGTACCGAAAATGAAGTTGTCGAGGCTTGAGTGAGGCATAAACTCGTAGATAAGAAGCCTTTCCTCTTGCTCAAGGCAAAAGCCTAGGAGCCTAACCAAATTCTTGTGCTGAAGTTTGGCCACCAGTAGGACTTCATTCTTGAATTCTTGTTCTCCTTGCGTGGAATCCCTAGATAGTCTCTTCACGGCTATATATTGTCCGTTGGGAAGGGTACCCTGAAAGCAACAAGGGTGTTAGGAGTTATGACCACAACCATGTATAGGAATGCTTGAAACTAACCTTCGAAGAATTCGATTCTCATTAGTTAGCAAAATAAATATAGTAAAAACATCAATATCTCTAGCATGCACACACACACACACACACACACATATATATATATATATTAACACAGTCAACTCATTTTTGATGGATGCTAATTGATATATAACATTTTGATATTTCGTACCTTGTACACAGAACCAAATCCACCCTGTCCAAGCTTATTAACTTCAGAAAAAATTTCTGTTGCAAGGTGAATGATTTCTAAGTTATATTGCAAGGATTCCACTCTGGTAATTTCATCATCCACTGATCCACCTGAAGCAGCAAGTAGGAGAGAAAAAAAAAAAAAACTATTGAATTGAACCAGATTCTTATGTGGCGTAAACTTAAGCAGTTGCTGAATTGAACAAAGGAATTGAATATTCAGAAATCAATCTTTAACAGCCCAGGGAAAAAGTTGTTCTGAAATGCCAAATAAAATATTCAATATATAGTCCAAGACCTAATGGGCTTCCAGATGAACAAAAAAGAAAAAATATGTCTTACTTTTAACTTTCTCTCTTGATTTCCTCTTTCCTGAAAACGTGTAGAAGCTGATGATAAGAATCACCATGACAGAAATAACAACTGAAAGAATGATGACGATGATGACTGTATTGTTTTTTCCTGCAAAATCCATGAAATTATCCAGTTATAACACATGTCTATTGTCATTTCACATTTTCACAGCATTTAAAAAATTAAGGCAGACAATGATGCTAAACTTTTCAGGATATATACCTTTCGATGGAGGAGATGGGTCTTCACCAATTGGGACTTCATAGAATTGGTTAATCTCGTACCTAAAATTACAGCTTGGATAAATGACTCTTCCTCCTTGCTTTCCCTGACAACATTGTCCAACACGTGCGGAAGCATTTCGGAGGCAGTAACTGCATTCTGTCTGTGACAAATCAGGAGTGCACTGCGAAAGTGCATATATAGTCTGAAAGTTTGGTGCATTAGTACTGATTTTTCCCGTTGCATACTTACGACGAGAATCACCAGCTGCAGATTTATCTCGTAGGCTATCCAACAAGCTATTCAAAGACCTGTTGAATCCTTTTTCGTCTGAGACACTTGTTAAGCTGTACACGAAAAAGTATGGGGCAACTTCATTGAGGCCAGATATGTTACGGCTTGCGTATCGTAATATACAATTGTCCAAACCTATGATAGCCTCCTTTTGGGTTTGACAGAGTGAAGTTAGTGCCAGGCTAGAATAATTGAGGCAGTCGCGGCAAGCATCAGGCTTGACATCTCCTCGACAGAGTCCAATTACATAAACCTTGTCAGGACTTTCTCCGTAAGAGAAATTGTAAAACCCGTAATCGATTTCTGTGTTACTGTAAACGGAGTTGAGTAGGTACTTGAGATTAGCCTGGTAGGTGCTATTTTCTGTGTAGTTACCGTTCTCTGCTACACAACGGTGAAAGTTGATTTCAGGCTGAGCAGTATTGGGAACAATAAAGTTCATGAAAATGGGACAAAAAAGGAAAAGCATTTGCAAAAAAGCCATAAGCTTAATGATACTCTCACTCTTCCTTTGCAAACTTGTCTAAGATGCTCCGAATTAAATAAACAAATTTATGGTATGAACATTGATCGTCTTCTTTGACTTGGTATACGTGGCATATAAACAACATTTTCTTGCAAGTATTCAACCAACTCAGTATTCCATGAGGAAAAGCAGCTTTGGTCGTTGTCTTCGTCATGCACGCGTGGAATAGATTGAACTTGGTTAACGTGAAAGGATTTGTATCCTAATCTGCTATGTTTTCTTGGATTAGATGGCTGATTCTTTCAAGTTCAATCGTCTTTGCAGAAGAAATCACATAATAAATATAAAGGGAAATGTCCAACGTCCTGTAAATTTATCTATCCTCCACTTCAGTCCAAAGTTGATTTTTTTTTTGTTTTTTTATGATTTTAATGTGTTGATGTTAAAATAAAAATTATAAAAAATAATAATTTTAATATATTTTCTACCAAAATATTCTTTTAAAAAATACCTTACATCACAATACAAAAAATACACCAAGTCTATGCGCTTGCCCCTGCGCTGTCCATACAATGTGTTAACAATCTACATGTTGTGGAATAATTCGGTTCAAATTAACTTAAATTGAATGAATTAATTCGTTAAAATGTATAATAAATACAAGAATAGTTATAAGACTCGTTAGTAAAAATTTCCAATTTTATATCCAACAAGTTAATTTTCACTCAACATATATATATAATCGAAGAAATCAACATATGACTATACCTATTTTTAAGAACCAAGCAATCCAATCATGATATGTGGTGTCCAAGAATTTTCTTCTAACATCAAATAACATGTATGATGAGTAGCTGCGGATAGGTAAATTACTTTGTAATTTTTAGGGGCAAGTTCAGAACAAGATGGGGACTTCAATGTTTTTTTTTTGGAATAACGATGGGGACTTCAATGTAATACGCAGAACTTCTTGGGGGCTAACATAAGACCTTATTAAAATAAACTAAAGTGTAAGGATTGTAATGTAAGGCCGCAAAATTTGGAAGGCTGTGGCCCCTCACGACCACCTACACGCTGCCCCCGTCTATAATGTGAAATTAGAGTACTCGTGGTGGAAAGAATATATCAAACATAAAATATTTTAATTGAATTATCTACTAAAATTATACAAGAATTTACCCTTTGTTAATTTTATCCTTAAATCTAGCAAACATAAAAATAAATCTATCATTAAAATAATTTACGAATGAATTTATATATTTTTAAAATAGAAGGTATATAAAAAAAATTGTTCCTTTCACTGCTATATACGCTGAATGTAGTCTTCGTTGGCAATTTTCTTAAAAAAATATATACAAAAGATATAGTACATTTAATTACACCATGGCTGCTATTATATCAAGATACACAGCATCCTTAGCCACTTCAAACAAGATATGTGAAAAACACATGATATTTTCATGTAATAAATTGTCTTTGTTGATTTGGAAAAACGGTGGATGTCTTCGTCATTGGCTATTCGCGTGAAATTAAATGACTTAGATTTTATCTTAAAGAGTTTTTGTCTCCTTTGCTTTGGATTCCCGTTTGTAAGGCAATCATTTAATTAAAATATTTAAATTATTAAGTGAAATTTTAAAATATAATTTATATTATTTTTTAATATAATAAAAAGAAATTTGTTGAAACATCCTCGCATGTTTGTCAATTAAGCACTTAATTTTGCATTCATTGCTTGACATTTCAGCATTGAGTCGATTGAAGGCTGCTATCAACAATGAAAAGAAATTCCTTTTCCAAAACGTTATGGGGCCAATTGAAAACGAATCTGAAGTTCGAACACTATGTGGTTAATGGGCAAACCGAATTTGTCACCAAAAGTGAAAGAAATTGTAGAAAGCTCTGAAATTTCCGAAACCATTTCAAATTTTATTGAGGCACCCTAAGTTAAGGACCTTGCATCTTGGCAAAGTCATAAATTTGGCTTTTACTTTTGCATGGCACCTTTACTAAGTGACCCTAAACGATCCAGCACATAATCATCAACAGCGATTATAATTTGTGTTCCCATCAAATACTTGGAGCACTTGGAGCGTTAAATGTGTTTAATTAGATCAGAAAACAAAGCTTTCTTGACGGTGTAATTTGGCATTAAATGTTTGAATTGAAAATCTTCTTTGAAGAAATTTTGACTTGAATATATATTTCTGGGTAATATATAGTAGGGTGCACTAATTTTTTTAATAAGTTTTATTTATTAATAAATAAAATGAAAGATTTTAAAATTTATTATATATATATTGTGATTATTATAATTATAAAATTGAATGATTAATAAAACACTAATCGTAGTGAAAATTGTTACAAGTATCTCTAGCATTTTCAATTTAGTTATTAATTTCTATTAATCTTTCTGGAATTTTTTTTTTTTTTTGGCCACATGCTGCTTTCATCCGACCATTCATTCTCCATGTTGTAAGATTCTCCATTCATTCAAAGTTCTTTAGAGAAGAGACGTTCTAGCTCTTATATTATTCTTCTCCATCACAGTAACCTACACTCTTACCATTCAAACACAACAATTACTCTCCTTCGCTCCACTTCTCTTATTTTCTTTCAAATAGGAATTGAATTGAGATTTTCTAAAAATTTCTTTCTTCATGTGTAAATTAATTTGGGGGTGTTTGTTCTTATGGTTGAATATGCTTTATAAACTACTTTTCATATTTTAATCCTTATGATGGGTTGATTGCTTGAGTTGTGATAATTCTTTTCGATCTGGTTCATAAACACGTAAATAATAATTTAGTCCCTGTATTTCAGTGATATAATACCTCAATCCTTCTAATTTCAAAAACCACATACCTTGCACAAGTGGGCTGGCTTATAGTTTCATGGCACAAGTGGTGGTGAGTGAGAAACGATCACAATCACAATGTGAAGTGGTGACTTTCATGTTTTTCCTCTTCTTGACTGCTTTCCTCGGACCAATCTCGAGTGCCGAATTTCCTTGGAAAAAATTATTGTTCCCCTACTTTCCAGGAAAATCAGATTTTCCAAAAATTCTGCAAAACCTTGTGGAAAATTTAAACGCATTGGCCACGACAAAACAAAATAAAGCAAATGACTCTGTCGCATCGAACTTCTTGTGTGGTTTGAAGACTTGTCTAGTTGAATATTTGCCAAGAAAGAAAAAATTATTTGTCTACTTTCTCATAAAAGTTGGACCTTAACGATGACCTACAATACTACATTTATTGGAAATTCAGAACTTGGATATTGAAGACTTGGAGTAACAAAACCCTGTAGTAAATTACAATTACAAAAAAAAATTAAAGAAGAAGGTAAATTATTATTGACTTCAAATTCAGAATTGTTAGTTTAGTTAGAAAATAACAATTATTTTAATATCAAGATGGATAAAAGAAAATTACATTTTAAGAAATAATTAATAATTTTTTATTGATTTGAATTGTTAGAACTAAATTGATGACCAAATTAAGTACATTTATTAAGAAAGGAAAAAAATTAAAAGAAATAGGAGTAAAGTGAAAAAAAAAAGGATGACAATTTCAAAATTGATGAGAAAAGTTTACTTTGGTTCTTCTGCTTTCTAAGTTAAAGATTTTTAGTCTATTTATTTTTTTCAATATTCAATTTTAGTCTAAAACTTTATTTTATTTTTATTTTTAGTCCTTTATTCAAGAAAAAAGAGTGAGTCATCGAATTCATGTTTAAAAGAGAGAAAGTATCAATTAATACTAATTCCAACCATGAAAAGTTTGATCTTAGCGTCAATGGGTTTGATTCGATAAGATGAGTTCAACTAGGATATTCTTTGGCATTCTCATCATTAAAGATAGTAGATCCAAGCTCAATAAGTTTTTAAATTCAGGTTAATTTGGGGTTTTTGAACTATTTTTAGGGTCATTTAAGATCATAAATGAGTTTCAAAGTTCTTATAATGTTTTTTAGATATTTTGAATAAAATGTTTGTTGAAGATTAAATTTTTAGAAATAAAATACCCATGACCTGACTTTCTAGCTATTCTTTTATTGTTGAAAACTAAGCCAGTAAATAACACCTATGATGATTCTATTGTTTTTTTTTTTCTAAAGAGTGGATTATATATTATTTGCCTTTTCATATAAGAAAAAAAAAAGAAGCCTGGTGCATGGTTCAGACCTCTTTTAATGCTTTAGTCATGCATGCTCACGCTATTGCCTAAATCAAGGACCAAGATAGGAATTTTTTCTGTCCTAGGATATTAAATAAATATATAAATTTTTTAAAATAAATTATTAATTTATATACATGAATTTTTAAAGTTAACAGTAAAGTTTTAATTCAAATACACTATTTAAAATATTAAAAAATAAATTTCAAAGTATATAAAATTAAAGTAAAAGTAAAAATAAACTTACTATTAAAGATATATCCTTCGATGTTTTATAGAATATAATTAATTTATAATCGAATCTGAATCGATATTGTAACAACCTCTCAACTGGGATAAAATAACAACCTCATGTCAACTGGAAAAAAAAATTAAATTTTTCCCTCTTTCAATTCCTCCTTCATTCACTTGATTCTTCCTTATATTAGTATTTTATAAGTTGGACTTTATAAGTTTAAAAGGTTATTTTTTCTTTTTTTTTTATTTTTTTTCTTGGATTTTTTTTTTGTTTTTTCCTTGAATTGTTTTGGCAAGAGAATATATCATAATGAACCCGGAGGATCATAAAAAAATAATTGTTTGATTTTTAAGACCTTACAGCATTCATAAATTTTCTTCTCCAATTCTCTTTATAAACTAACATGCATGCATGTTTCGAAGATTATTTTCTTCGCATTAACGAGGATATAGTTCTGTGATAGACATATCATTAACGGACAAAGGCTCTGTTGTTGGAAAGGTCGGGACGGTCCTGCTTTGCACACAATATGCCGGCTTCCGAGGCAATGGTAGCGTTACAGAGAAACTAGTGAGCATGAGAACTATTGTTGACAACGTGGGTCTATCGATTGGATCTTCTTGAACACACAATAAGGCAATATGGAGGCATCTAGTGATCTCAATTCTGGAGTAAGAATCTCCTAAGCTTGCATCCATTAGTTCCAGTGCTGCCCCATTTTTCCATTGTTTCCATGCCTGCAACAATCAGTAGCTATGTATGGAAAATTCTGTTTTTTCTCCCCTTTCAAAATACTCGTTGGTTTTAGCATAAATATAATAAAATTTGTGCAATGAAGTTTCTCTTACATAGCTCACAAGGTCGAGGCCAATGTCTGATTGATAGAAACTGCTGTTCTTTTTGCCACTAATAATCTCGAGTATTAAGACACCGAAACTATACACGTCCGACTTAACGGAGAACTGTCCGTGAATTGCGTACTCTGGAGGCATGTAACCACTAGAGTGGCCACCAATCAGCATAGGATACAGAAACATAACATCAACAATCAATGCCTTCAATATATACTCTAAGATAAGGATTTAATATATGGCAGTGTAGATGAACAAAATATTGCATTTAGGCTTTAAAAGTACTTACAATGTTCCAGCGATTTTGCTGGTATTTCCTTGACTTTGATCCACTCCAAAAATCTTGGCCATACCAAAATCTGCAATCTTGGGGTTCATTTCCCCATCCAACAAAACATTGCTTGCTTTAAGATCACGGTGGATGATTCGGAGACGGGAATCTTCATGAAGATAAAGAAGACCTCGAGCAATCCCCCCTATGATTTTGTAACGACTTGACCAATTCAACAGTCCTTGTTTTGCAGGATCTTCATGAATTTATATAAAAAATTAAGTAATCGGACGGAGCTAAGAAAAACAAATAATCAGGATGCATCACACGCAAAATATATGTTAAGAGAAGCCAAACCAAAGAGGAAGTAGTCGAGGCTCTTGTTTGGAACAAATTCATAGACAAGAATCTTTTCTTCTCCTTCCACGCAAAATCCTTGCACCCTCACTAGATTCCTGTGTTGAAGCTTGGCTACCAATACAACCTCATTCTTAAATTCTGCTGCACCTTGTCCAGAATGTTTTGATAGCCTCTTCACAGCTATGTGCTGTCCATTAGGAAGTGTTCCCTGAATATAACGGGATCATTATTTAGATGGAATTTAGATTTTAACGACTGAACTCAGGAAAAGTATGTCAGTTTTAACTTCTTACCCTCTTCAGCAAAATTGTTTGTAGCAGCTTCAACGGTTCCCAATTGAAATTGTAATGATTGGACCGAAGTGATTTCATCCCCAACTACAGGAAATGGAAAAAAAGAATAGTTCAAAGCCAGCCGATATAGCAAACTAAAATATTGGGTAGATTTCTCTATATGTTTTCTATACCATTTCCCTCTTGAATAGCGTTGTATTCCTTCCTTGCTTTCTGGTGCACATAACAGTAGCATAAGGAGAACAATAGCACCACAAAGGCACCAGAGGGAACTGAAATGTATACAATTGTCCGTGATGAAGCCTTCCTTTCTCCTGCATAAAAATGAACAGTTTTTTAGTAATATGGTAGAAATCATGTCTTAAAAGCGGTAATGAATAAAATGCATACCACTGGGATTTAAAGAGGTTGCTGGTGGTGTTGGCGGAGATGGGGAACTTGCAGGAGGGGGTGAGGCTGGCGGAGCAGTGTAGAAAAGGTAAGTTTCAAACCTCATACTGCAGCTTGGTGTGAGAACACTACCCCCTTGCTTTCCATTACAGCACCTAGGAATATCGCTGACGCAACCATATAAGCATATTCTGCATTGAGATGGAGATATATCTGGAGTGCATTGGACCGTTCCATATATTCTGTTAAATGCTGTTCCATTTGTGTCTCCCATTGCAAACAAATTACTAGAAGACACAGCGCGAGTAATAAGCTGGTTCATCAAGCCTCCCAAATTGGCATTAAATTGATTTTGATCCGTAACATCTCCAATAGCATTCACATTCGACATCAATGCTTTCGGCCTTTCCTCTGTAACAGAGAATATAGAACGGTTAGAGTAACGTAACATGCACCTATCATACCAAATAATTGCTTCTTTGTAATTCGGGCAGCGAATCATGATATCTTCACTGGTGGTCTTGATGCAACCCTGACATAACTCAGGGGAGTTATCTCCTCTGCACAGGAAGAGCGCATGCACTCTATCAGAATTCTGACCGACACTGATGGTGCTAAAATCATCGCTACGAGATGCATTTTCGTAGAGAGAAGAGAGAGAGGTATTGAGGTTTAATGGGAAAGAACTATTCGTTGTATAAGTAGAATCATTCGTACATATATGGGATAGATATTCAAATTGTTGGGCTGCGATTAAAGGAATGTACAAGATAACCGTACAGAAAACCGAAAGCCAAATAGAAGGGGCCATGCTGTATTCAAGTATGCAATAAATGTGAAAGAGGTTGAGGATTAATGAGTAAAGGTTTCTTTATAGCTGAAAGAATGAAATGCTAGCTGAACCTGGCAACATTTAGGAGGCCTGAAGGAAAATGTGAAGCTTGAATTCCCTGAAGATCAAGCAGCAAAATCTAAAGTAGTTGTATAATAGGAAAACCAGATAGCCAGAGCGAAAGTACTTTTCGTTGCGGGTCGGCCTCGGGAAATTCGAGGAGCTACTTACTTTCTTTCTCGTCCTTAAAAACGAGGGTATTGAATTTCTCACAAATCAAGTTCTGTTAGTCTTTTATTTGAAATAGGATAGAAAATGCAGGAATGGAAAACTAATGGCCTTCATTGTTGTTTGGTTTTAGGTGAGAAACACTCAGGTTCGTTGAATATGTAATAGTGACAAGAAAAGCATCAGAGTCAACACGGTGCCCGATCGTAGCGTCTGCCAATTAAAGTTATTGTGGAAATATGATGAGGAAAAAAGCATCAAGAACACCTCCAATACGGTAGAGAAAAAGGTGACAATGATTAATAAAACACTAATCGTAGTGAATAATTGTTACAAGTATCTCTAGGATTTTCAATTTAGTTATTAATTTCTATTAATCTTTCTGATTTTTTTTTTTTTTTTGCCACATGCTGCTTTCATCCGACCATTCATTCTCCATGTTGTAAGATTCTCCATTCATTCAAAATTCTTTAGAGAAGAGACGTTCTAGCTCTTATATTATTCTTCTCCATCACAGTAACCTACACTCTTACCATTCAAACACAACAATTACTCTCCTTTGCTCCAATTCTCTTATTTTCTTTCAAATAGGAATTGAATTGAGATTTTCTAAAAATTTCTTTCTTCATGTGTAAATTAATTTGGGGGTGTTTGTTCTTATGGTTGAATATGCTTTATAAACTACTTTTCATATTTTAATCCTTATGATGAGTTGATTGCTTGAGTTGTGATAATTCTTTTCGATCTGGTTCATAAACACGTAAATAATAATTTAGTCCCTGTATTTCAGTGATATAATACCTCAATCCTTCTAATTTCAAAAACCACATACCTTGCACACTTGTTTGTCTATGACCGTTAATTAATTTTTTAAAAGTGCACCTAGTTTTTTTTTTTTATAAAATGATCAAATTTCCGTGGGTTTCTTTCCATTTATATATAATCAAAATAATATTTTTAAAATAAAAATATGAGGATGTGATATTGGCTTTTTCAAACTAGAGGGACTAGTTTTTTTTTTTTTTTTTTTAAAGGAGGAACTAAAAAATAGTTTACTCTTCAGACACTCATGAACATGGACATGTCGTTCTTGTTTGTTTGTGTTTTTTTTTTTTTTTAATCTTTTTTCAAGATACTCATCCAAAGAGAAACGATCACAATCACAATGTGAAGTGGTGACTTTCATGTTTTTCCTCTTCTTGACTGCTTTCCTCAGACCAATCTCGAGTGCCGAATTAATTTCCTTGGAAAAAATTATTGTTCCCCTACTTTCCAGGAAAATCAGATTTTTCAAAAATTCTGCAAAACCTTGTGGAAAATTTAAACGCATTGGCCACGACAAAAAAAACAAGCAATTGACTCTGTCGCATAGTATTACTTCTTGTGTGGTTTGAAGACTTGTCTAGTTGAATATTTGCCAAGAAAGAAAAAATTATTTGTCTACTTTCTCATAAAAGTTGGACCTTCACGATGACCTACAATACTACATTTATTGTGTTGGAAATTCAGAACTTGGATATTGAAGACTTGGAGTAACAAAACCCTGTAGTAAATTACAATTACAAAAAATAATAAAAATAAAGAAGAAGGTAAATTATTGTTGCCTTCAAATTCAGAAAATAACAATTATTTTAATATCAAGATATGGATAAAAGAAAATTACATTTTAAGAAATAATTAATAATTTTTTATTGATTTGAATTGTTAGAACTAAATTGATGACCAAATTAAGTAAATTTATTAAAAAAAAAATAGGAGTAAAGCGAAAAAGAAAGGTTCTCAATTTCAAAATTGTTGATAAAAGTTTACTTCAGTTATTCTAATTTCTAAATTAAAGATTTTTAGTCTATTTACATTTTTCAATATTCAATTTTAGTCCAAATATTTTTTTTTTAGTTCTTGGTTCAAGAGAAGACAAAGAATCATCGAATTCAGGTTGAAAAGAGAAAAAGTATCAATTGATACTAATTCCAACTATGAAAAGTTTGATCTTAATATCAATGCATTTGATTCGATAAGATGAGTTTCATTAGAATATTTTTTGGCATTGTCATAACTAAAAATAGTAGATCTAAGCTTGAGAAGTTTTTAAATTTAGGTTAATTGGAGGTTTTTGGACTATTTTTAGGGTTATTTAAGACCATAAATGAGTTTCAAAGTATTTAGAGTGTTTTTTAGATATTTTGAATAAAATGTTTGTTGAAAATTAAATTCTTAGAAATAAAATATCCATGACCACCTGACTTTCTAGTTACCCTTTTATTGTTGAAAACTAAGCCAATAAAAAACATGTCATCTATTTTTTTTTTTTATATAAAGAGTGGATAATATATTATTTACCTTTTCATATAAGAAGAAGGAAAAAAAGAAGCTAGAACACGGTTAAGACATCTTTTAATGCTTTAGTCACGCATGCTCATGCTATTGCCTAACCTATTTTTAATTTTTTGTTACTTTGATTAAATAGCATTCAATCAATTGTTTTTTTTATATGAAATTTTATAACACTGTTTGCTGTTTTTTTAGCCCTATGTAATGGTTCTGACTCACAATAATAAAAATTAAATTAGAATAAAAAAACTTCTTCTTGCTATGAAAAATACATTGCTAATGGCTACAATTTTTATTTTTTATTTTTGCAAAAAAAAAATGTATTAGTTAACAACACGGTTTTGATAATAGCTACAATCTTTGTTTTTTGGTAGGCCTCCATAATGGTTTTAATTCTAGCTTAGTTTTATTATATATATGCATTGATTTTTGATAACCCTGTATATATATTTATTTATTTTTATATTAAAAAAAATTAATCTAACCCATAACAAAAATATAGAACTCTTTTACTATATCTTTTCGAATTCAATTACTATATCTTTTCGAATTCAACAAGACCGAGTGAGGATTTAACGATATTAGCGACTGCTTCATACACCATCTTCGTAAGTGAAGAACCAAAACAAACTTGATACTCTTGTATAGCTTCCATGCCATCTTCAAGCCCACATTGGACTTAGATTTGCATGGTTGAATTAAATTTACCGTGGCATATTATATTACACTATATACTAAAAAACTAGGTTTTTTTTCTAGGTGTTCCATTATTCATATGAATAGTGAAGTATTTTTTTTTTCTTTCTAAGCTTTTTTTTGTTGTAATTGAGTCCTTCTAACCTAATTTGATCAATAGAATTAGGATTGAAATTGTGGAAAAATACCAAAATAATGATAGAGGACTAAAATGTAATATGTATATATATATATATTCCCACATTCTCAACAATGAAATAAATAATTTTTATTTTGATTTAAAAATTTATTTTGTTTATTTTTCTGTATTTGACTTTTAAAGAGAGACAAGAAAGTCACTTGAAAATAACAAAAAGAGAAACAAATTGTTCCATCCTGGCGATGAAATGTTAAGATACTGGATTATTATTATCAAACAAAGTAAATGTACTAGAATTTGAAAGAAGAATAAGAGAAAGAATGAAGAAGAGAAAGGAGGTGAAAATACTGCTCAATCAATGCTGGAATTTTTATTACTTAGATTGCAAGGTTGTACATTGATTCATTTCATACCAGCTTATCCTAAGTACCAAGTGATCTTGTAACTAATTATTAACTTATGTAATTGAATAACTAACTAACTAACATTGCCACGTGTATTCTTGATCTTGCTGTAGAATCATTTGCAACTACAGTTGTAACTTGTGTTGTTGCATTCTACAATTATTTCCTGGTGAACTTCTGCTTTTGATCTTGCTGAAATTCCGCTTGTAATTCTAATTATAGGATACTTGATCTTGTAACATGAAACTTGTTAATTTTTATGTTAACGAGTATCATATGATAATGAAAGTTTATTGATGGTTGTTTTGAATAGTCATTTTGTTTAGAAAAATAGATTAATCGAGAGAAAAAACTTTTTCTTAGGAATTTGTGTTTTGGCTATCTTAGGGTTTTTTTGGCTTGATAGACTATTTTTAAAAGGTTCTTGAATGTTTATTAAGTGTTTTCAAACTAAAATTGATGAAAATAGATGTTTTCATCTAAAATCCCTCGGCTTAAATGATGATTATGAAGAACTATCTAAACTAGTAAAGACTTTGAGACCTAATAACTAATAAAGATCATCAGGATCTTTTGTTTCCGGGAGGAGAAAAAAATGTCTGCATCCGATAATTAATTTTGATATTTGGTTGGATTAATAAAAGTAGATGAAGATATTTTTCTAGCTTAAAATTAGTTTTAAGAGGTGTATAGGATAATCTTATATGTCATTCCTATATTAACTTTTATTCGTTTAGCAACAAACGTTCCACTGAGTACCATTAGATCACTAGAGTCAACTTATCAGATCAATCAAGTTATTTTAAACTTTTTTATTTTTTGTAAGTTCAATCTCGAGTCGGTTGCGCCAACCCATCAAGCGAGGCTAGTTTTTAAAATTATGCTTTCAATCAATTTTCCTTCTATACCCTAATTTTATTATTATTTTTTTTTGACTTCTACACCCTCATTTTCCTCTTACTTATCATCGACAATCGGTTTGGGGTTCTAAACTCAACAATGCCAACTAAACATGAGTAATCAAAGTGATTCCTCATTTCTTATCCATTCTCTTTAAAAAAATTTTATTCTGACTCTATTTACATAACCAAATTATTTTATTTGTATTTATTTTCTAATTGAGTTATTCATTATCTATTAAATAAAAAAATTAGATATTTATATTTTATTTATTCTTTTATTTAATATATATATATATATATATATATATATATATATATATATATGGCTTGACTTGATAATCTAAGTTATCTTGAAGAACAAGTTTCTTTTAAAGAATAGAATAGAAAATCCTTCGATTCTTAAATGAACACTTATATATATATATATATATATATATATATATATATATATATATATATAAGTGTTCATTTAAGAATCGAAGGATTTTCTATTCTATTCTTTAAAAGAAACTTGTTCTTCAAGATAACTTAGATTATCAAGTCAAGCCCCAAGCACTTTTTTTTTTCAAATCTATTAAATAGTCATAGAAATACCTAGATTCAATTCAAGTTTTTCCAACTTTGTTAAATTTAAGGAGATTAAAATAAATCCATGAATTTTGAATTAGACCATTTCCAAAAAAAAAAAAAAACCCTTAAAATGAGATTGACCATTGAGTTTTTTTTTTTTCCATACATAAACGATTCTGTTTAAATAGTTTTACAAAATAAATTGAACATTCCTCTTGTTTAAAAAAGTAATTATTGAGTTTCTTGACTAGTATTAACCATGTTTAGATTAATATTATTTATTTATCGTTTTTATTTTTATATTTCTTAAAACATAAAAATATTTAAAAGAAAAACATGAAACAGACAAAAAAAGACTATTTAATTAGTTTTTGAAACTAAAAGGACTAATTTGTAACTCACTCTGTTTCGGTACCGTATTTCCTAAATAAAATTTACGCTTCCATATATTGCCTTATCATTTAATGTAGTACAATTTGAAGATAGGATATTTATCCATGAAATATTCCAACTGGTAGTAGGTTACACTGCATAAAGTTCTACATTTCCAGATTTTGTAGCTAAATTGAACCTTAGTGTTCGATGATCAACTAAGAAGACATAGAATTAATTTAATAAAAATCAATAGAAGTCTGAAATCATAAAATGCTAGAACAAGCAGTCTTCATTGAATTATTTTGGCAAGAGAATATATCATAATGCACCTGGAGGAACATAAAAAAATAATTGTTTGATTTTTAAGACCTTACAGCATTCATAAATTTTCTTCTCCAATTCTCTGTATACACTAAAACATGCATGCGTGTTTTGAAGATTATTTTCTTTGCATTAACGAGGATATAGTTCTGTGATAGACATATCATTCACGGACAAAGGCTTCGACTTGGAAGTAGATCGGTCAGACTCCAGCTCTGTTGTTGGAAAGGTCGGGACGGTCCTGCTTTGCCCAAGGTAGGCCGGCTCTCGAGGCAATGGTAGCGTTACAGAGAAACTAGTGAGCATGAGAACTATTGTTGACAACGTGGGTCTATCGTTTGGATCTTCTTGAACACACAATAAGGCAATATGGAGGCATCTAGTGATCTCATTTCTGGAGTAAGAATCTCCTAAGCTTGCATCCATTAGTTCCAGTGCTGCCCCATTTTTCCATTGTTTCCATGCCTGCAACAATCAGTAGCTATGTATGGAAAATTCTTCTTTTTCTCCCCTTTCAAAATACTCGTTGGTTTTAGCATAAATAAAATAAAATTTGTGCAATGAAGTTTCTCTTACATAGCTCACAAGGTCCAGGCCATTGTCTGATTGATAGAAACTGCTGTTCTTTTTGCCACTAATAATCTCGAGTATTAAGACACCGAAACTATACACGTCCGACTTAACGGAGAACTGTCCGTGCATTGCGTACTCTGGAGGCATGTAACCACTGGGTGTCCACCAATCAGCATAGGATACAGAAACACAACATCAACAATCAATGCCTTCAATATATACTCTAAGATAAGGATTTAATATATGGCAGTGTAGATGAACAAAATATTGCATTTAGGCTTTAAAAGTACTTACAATGTTCCAGCGATTTTGCTGGTATTTCCTTGACTTTGATCCCCTCCAAAAATCTTGGCCATACCAAAATCTGCAATCTTGGGGCTCATTTCCCCATCCAACAAAACATTGCTTGCTTTAAGATCACGGTGGATGATTCGGAGACGGGAATCTTCATGAAGATAAAGAAGACCTCGAGCAATCCCCCCTATGATTTTGTAACGACTTGACCAATTCAACAGTCCTTGTTTTGCAGGATCTTCATGAATTTATATAAAAAATTAAATAATCGGAGGGAGCTAAGAAAAATAAATAATCAGGATGCATCACACGCAAAATATATGTTAAGAGAAGCCAAACCAAAGAGGAAGTAGTCGAGGCTCTTGTTTGGAACAAATTCATAGACAAGAATCTTTTCTTCTCCTTCCACGCAAAATCCTTGCACCCTCACTAGATTCCTGTGTTGAAGCTTGGCTACCAATACAACCTCATTCTTAAATTCTGCTGCACCTTGTCCAGAATGTTTTGATAGCCTCTTCACAGCTATGTGCTGTCCATTAGGAAGTGTTCCCTGAATATAACGGGATCATTATTTAGATGGAATTTAGATTTTAACGACTGAATTACTCAGGAAAAGTATGTCAGTTTAACTTCTTACCCTGTAGACATCGCCAAATCCACCCTTACCAATCTTGTTCTCTTCAGCAAAATTGTTTGTAGCAGCTTCAATGGTTCCCAATTGAAATTGTAATGATTGGACCGAAGTGATTTCATCCCCAACTACAGGAAATGGAAAAAAAGAATAGTTCAAAGCCAGCCGATATAGCAAACTAAAATATTGGGTAGATTTCTCTATATGTTTTCTATACCATTTCCCTCTTGAATAGCGTTGTATTCCTTCCTTGCTTTCTGGTGCACATAACAGTAGCATAAGGAGAACAATAGCACCACAAAGGCACCAGAGGGAACTGAAATGTATACAATTGTCCGTGATGAAGCCTTCCTTTCTCCTGCATAAAAACGAACAGTTTTTTGGTAATATGGTAGAAATCATGTCTTAAAAGCGGTAATGAATGAAATGCATACCACTGGGATTTAAAGAGGTTGCTGGTGGTGTTGGCGGAGATGGGGAACTTGCAGGAGGGGGTGGGGCTAGCGGAGCAGTGTAGAAAGGGTAAATTTCAAACCTCATACTGCAACTTGGTTTGAGAACATTACCCCCTTGCTTTCCATTACAGCACCTAGGAATATCGCTGACGCAACCAGATAAGCATATTCTGCATTGAGATGGAGATATATCTGGAGTGCATTGTACCGTTCCATATATTCTGTTAAATGCTGTTCCATTTGTGTCTCCCATTGCAAACAAATTACTAGAAGACACAGCGCGATTAATAAGCTGGTTCATCAAGCCTCCCAAACTGGCATTAAATTGATTTTGATCCATAACACCTCCAATATCATTCACATTCCACAGCCATGCTTTCGGCCGTTCCTCTGTAACAGAGAATATAGAACGGTTAGAGTAACGTAACATGCACCTATCATACCAAATAATTGCTTCTTTGTAATTCGGGCAGCGAATCATGATATCTTCACTGGTGGTCTTGATGCAACCCTGACATAACTCAGGGGAGTTATCTCCTCTGCACAGGAAGAGCGCATACACTTTATCAGAATTCTGACCGACACTGATGCTGCTAAAATCATCGCTACGAGAGGCATTTTCGTAGAGAGAAGAGAGAGAGGCATTGAGGTTTAATGGGAAAGAACTATTCGTTGTATAAGTAGAATCATTCGTACATATATGGTATCGATATTCAAATTGTTGGGCTGCGATTAAAGGAATGTACAAGATAACCGTATAGAAAACCGAAAGCCAAATAGAACGGGCCATACTGTATTCCAGTATGCAATAAATGTGAAAGAGGTTGAGGATTAATGAGTAAAGGTTTCTTTATGTGAAAGAATGAAATACTAGCTGAACTTGGCAACATTTAGGAGGCTTAAAGGAAAATGTGAAGCTTGAATTCCCTGAAGATCAAGCAGCAAAATCTAAGGTAGCTGTATAATAGGAAAACCAGATGGACCGCCAAAGCGAAAATGCTTTTCGTTGCCTTAAAAATGAGGGTATTGAAGCTCTCACAAATCAAGTTCTGTTAGTCTTTTATTTGAAATAGGATAGCAAATGCAGGAATGGAAAAGTAATGGCCTTGATTGTTGTTTGGTTTTGGGTGAGAAACGCTCAGGTTCGTTGAATATGTAATAGTGACAAGAAAAGCATCAGAGTCAACACGGTGCCCGATCGTAGTGTCTGCCAATTAAAGTTATCAGTTGAATATCCCGGTAGTTGTTGTGGAAATAAGATGAAGAGAAATGCATCAAGAACACCTCCAAGGTAGAGAAAAAGGTGACAATGATCGTAGGGCCTGCAAATTAAAATCATCAGTCAAATAGGGGGCCAGATCGTATGGTTAGCGGATCGATGCGTATAATATCCGCTGAAAACTCCGAAAAGTATATATCTCAGTAGTCGTGGAAAAGAAGATGGAAAATGAGCCCTGAACACCTTTAAGTTATCACACCTGGTTCGGGGGTTGATCTGGTTAAAGGTTCAAGTCCTGGATTTTATGGGTCAGTTTGGATTAACTTGAAAAAATTAAAAAAATTTATTTAAAATTTTAATATTTCTTATGAAAAAATTAAAAAAAATATATGTGATATCGGCTATATATATTGTAAATAATGAAGTTTAAAACAATATTTTAAAAAGTTTTTTATTTTATTTTGAAAAGATACTATGTTATGCTTTTAAGCTGAAGTAGTTAAACCAAAAAAGTTTTTTATTCCTTATTGAAAAAAAATAACGTTTTTTTTTGTGAACATAGAGTATATATACTAAAGGGCTTCAAATCTTATATTTAAAAGATATTATGTTATCTTTTTAAGTTGAAGTATTTAAACCAAAATTTTTTTTATCTCACATTAAAAAAACATAACTTTTTTCTTGTAAATATAGAGTATATATATAAAATGACTTCAAATCTCATATTGAAAAAATAACTTTTTCTTGGGAACATAGGATTATATATACTAATGAGTTTCGAATCTCATATTGAAAAAACATAATTTTTTTCTTGTAAACATAGAGTATATATACTAAAAGGCTTCAAATTCCACATTAAAAAGATATTATGTTATCCTTTTAAGTTGAAATATTTAAACCAAATTTTTTTTTATTCCACATTGAAAAAACATAACTTTTTTCTTGTAAACATAGTGTATATATACAAAAATGCTTCAAATCCCACATTGAAAAAATAACTTTTTTTCTTGAGAACACAGAGTATATATACTAAAGGGTTTCAAATCCTACATTAAAAAAATATAACTTTTTTTTTAGAAACATAGAGTATATATATTAAAGGGTTTCAAATTCTACATTGAAAAAATAAAATATTTTTATAATATTTATATAGTGAACTTTAAAAAGTGTTAATAACCAACTAAAAAAAATATATATATATATATATAAAGAGATATAGGGTCATGGTAGGTCGATAGGGTTTGGTCGGGACATTTCACTGGTCGGTCTTTTGACAAACTCGAACCAGTCCATCCACCAGGTCAACTTGTCGAGCCAATCCGGGTTTAATAATTATGCTCTAAAGTAGAGAAAAATAATATATATTTTTTTGTGAAGAAATATGTTAATGAGATGGATTTTTTCACACCTTATCCATGACTTCATAAATATGCTTATTTTTGTTCAGTAAATCTTAGCCAGGAAACTGAAACTGTCTTCAATTGCTCTTAATTACTCTCAAAAGCTTGCACATCTTGTCAGCGGAGTTCTTCAATGGGAGTTGACCTCTTCTTGGTTCAAAAACCTCCATGAAAATCATCTTCCTTCTTGTTTGGTTAGAAAGACTTTTGTAAGTAACGTGGCAAAGGGAAACAAACTTAATGCTGGTAGAAAATCAAGCACCAGGAAAGCAACAAGGAAAATTGACTTCACTGGAATGGGGTACAATTCGGGCTTGTTGGGCATGTGAAACATGGCCCAACTGAATTCAATCCTTAATTAAGGCTTGGCCCAAGAGCAGCCAGTGATGACAAGTGCATAGATGGGCTTTCTCAATCTTGGATCATTCATGCCCAATTCTTTAATTTATTAATGGAAGGCCTAGTGGGCCTTATCCTTATCTTCCATTCCAACTTAGAAAGAAGTCAGCATTTCATTTTCATGTTTTAAAAATTGTTCAAAAATTCATTACGTGGTTAGGCGAGAAACACTCAGGTTCGTTGAATATGTAATAGTGACAAGAAAAGCATCAGAGTCAACACGGTGCCCGATCGTAGCGTCTGCCAATTAAAGTTAGTGTGGAAATAAGATGAAAAGCAATGCATCAAGAACACCTCCAAGGTAGAGAAAAAGGTGACAGTGATCGTAGGGCCTGCAAATTAAAATCATCAGTCATTTACGGGGCCAGATCGTATGGTCGGCGGATCGATGCGTATAATATCCGCTGAAAACTCCGAAAAGCATCTCAGTAGTCGTGGAAAAGAAGGAAAATGAGCCCTGTACACCTCTAAGGCATAGTTGTCAAACTTAGTTCGGGGTTGATTTGGTCAAGGAAACGGGTCCTGAATTTTACAGGTCAGCTTGAATTAACTTGAAATTTTTTTAAAAAAAACAAAGCTTTAATATTTTATATAAAAAAATTAAAAAAAAATACATGTGATATCGGTTATACATGTTGTAAATAATGAAATTTAAAAGAATATTTTTTAAAAAAAATTATCGCATATTAAAAAGATACTATGTTATGTTTTTATGCTGAAGTATTTAAACCAAAAAAGTTTTTTATCCCACATCGAAAAAACATAACGTTTTTCTTGTGAACATAGAATATATATACTAAAAGGCTTCAAATCTCACATTTAAAAGATATTATGTTATTGTTTTAAGTTGAAATATTTAAACAAAAAAAAAAATTTATCTCACATTGAAAAAACATAATTGTTTTCTTATAAACATAGAGTATATATATGAAATGACTTCAAATTTCATATTGAAAAAATAACTTTTTCTTAAGAACATAGGAATATATATACTAATAAGTTTCAAATCTCACATTGAAAAAACATAATTTTTTTCTTCTGAACATAGAGTATATATACTAAAATGCTTCAAATTCCACATTGAAAAGATATTATGTTATCCTTTTAAGTTGAAATATTTAAACCAAAAAGTTTTTTATCCCATATTGAAAAAACATAACTTTTTTCTTGTGAACATAGTGTATATATATAAAAATGCTTCAAATCCCACATTGAAAAAATAATTTTCTCTTTGGGAACACAAAGTATATATACTAAAGGGTTTCAAATCCTACATTAAAAAAACATAACTTTTTTTTTGGAAACATAGAGTATATATACTAAAGGGTTTTAAATCGCACATTGAAAAAATAAAATATTTTTATAATATTTATATAGTAAATTTTAAAAAGTGTTAATAATCAACTAAAAAAAATATATATAAAAAAGAGGTATAAGAGAAAAAAACACATTTGAAAACAAAAAATTACCAGGTCTCACCTAGGTTTGCTCGGGTCATGGCAGGTTAATAAGGTTTGGCCGGGTCGTTTCAATGGCTTGTCTTTTGATAAATCCGAACCAGTCCATCCACCGGTCAACCCGCCAGGCCAATTCGGATTTAATAACTATGCTCTAAAGATAGTATAATTTTTTTCTTCTGAAGAAATATGTAGATGGATTTTTTCACACCTTATCCATGACTTCATAAACCATGCTTATTTTTGTTCAGTAAATCTTAGCCAGGAAACTGAAACTGTCTTCAATTGCTCTTAATTACTCTCAAAAGCTTGCACATCTTGTCAGCGGAGTTCTTCAATGGGAGTTGACCTCTTCTTGGTTCAATAACCTCCATGAAAATCATCTTCCTTCTTGTTTGGTTAGAAAGACTTTTGTAAGTAACGTGGCAAAGGGAAACAAACTTAATGCTGGTAGAAAATCAAGCACCAGGAAAGCAACAAGGAAAATTGACTTCACTGGAATGGGGTACAATTCGGGCTTGTTGGGCATGTGAAACATGGCCCAACTGAATTCAATCCTTAATTAAGGCTTGGCCCAATATCAGCCAGTGATGACAAGTGCATAGATGGGCTTTCTCAATCTTGAATCATTCATGCCCAATTCTTTAATTTATTAATGGAAGGCCTAGTGGGCCTTATCCTTCTCTTCCATTCCAACTTAGAAAAAAGTCAGCATTTCATTTTCATGTTTTAAAAATTGTTCAAAAATTCATTAGGTGGTTAGAGTTGAGCTGAGGCGGTTGGATAAAAAAGATGCAATGGAGCCGCGTGCAAGCCACGTGCTAGTGCAGAACAAAAGTTTTGGCTCATCGTTGCATGTGCTGCGCGGGTCTAGGAAGCGCCTATAAGATGTGCCTCCTTTTCGTCTTTGTTTTTGTGTTGGCGGTGTTGTTCATTGCCGCTTACAGAACGAGATCGGGCGACCTAAAGTTGCGTTCTTCTTTCTCTCTCTAATGTAACAACTTTCTCTTTTTAAAAAAATAATAATAATAATCAAGGCTGCTATTGTGGTGGTTTGGGTCCTCGATAGGTTGTTAAAGCGATTTTGTTGCTAAGGGTTTCCATCATTGTGGCTGGTGGGTGGCTTCTGGTGTTGAAGTTGTCGTGAAATTGCCGTGAATGGAGGGAATAGGGGTTGCATTACTGGGTTTGTTGGCTGCGATTAGGGAGGAGGAGCTTGAAACTTGGTTGGTGATGAGTGGATGGTTGTCATGAGGCACTGAAGATGGCGGTAGTGGAAGATGTTGTGGTGGAGGAGGTTTCCAATGTTTAAATTATTACCTCTTTGTTTTTAGTTTTTATCCTCGTTCTTATTTTCTTTTTAATTTTTTCATTGTTTGATTAAAAAAAAATCAATGTGAAAACAAAAGGCGAAAGGGTAAAAAAATATAAAAATGTGAATTTATTTTTAGGAAATTTTTGCATTTTTTGAATTTTGGAGAACATAATCAACAAAAGCGTCAAGGTCATAGTGAACAAAAGCGTTCATACAATGCAAGAACAAGCGCTCTCCATTGAATTGTTTTGGGAAGAAAATATATCATAGTGAACCAAGAGGCTCATAAAAAAAAATTGTTCGATTTTTAAGACTTCACAGCTTTCATAAATTTTCTCCACCTACCCTCTGTATAAACTAACATGCATGCCTGTTTTGAAGATTCATTTCTTTGCATTAACGAGGATATAGTTCTGTGATAGACATATCATTCACGGACAAAGGCTTCGACGTGGAAGAAGATCGATCAGACTCCAGCCCTATTAGTGGTAAGCTCGAACCGGTCCTGCTTTGCACACAATATGCCGGCTTCCGAGGCAATGGTAGCGTTACAGAGAAACTAGTGAGCATGAGAACTATTGTTGTCAATGTTGGTCTATTTTTTGGATCTTCTTGAACACACAATAAGGCAATATGGAGGCATCTAGTGATCTCGTTTCTGGAGTAAGAATCTCCTAAGCTTGCATCCATTAGTTCCAGTGCTGTCCCATTTGTCCATTGTTTCCATGCCTGCAACCATCAATAGCTATGTTCAGAAACATTCTCTTATTCTCCCCGTCGTTGATCTTGGCATAAATAAAATAAAAATGTGTTCAATTAATTTTCTCTTACATAGCTTAGAAGGTCCATGCCATTGTCTGATTGATAGAAACTGCTGTTCTTTTTGCCACTGATAATCTCGAGTATCAAGACACCGAAACTATACACGTCTGACTTAACGGAGTACTGTCCGTGCATTGCGTACTCCGGAGACATGTAACCACTAGAGTATATCCAACAGTCAGCATCGATTACAGAAAAAGAACATCAACAATTAATCCCTTCAATATTTACCATAATTAGCTAATTGAAACTGAATCAGTTTTCCTACTTTCAAGTGATTTTGGCATCCTACATGGATTGTCGAATCAAATCTGAAAATTAATGACTCATAGATTTAGCCTATATCATTTAGAAAAAAAAAAAAAAAAAGCACAACAATTGATTATCGATATATGTTATTGGTCGAATGTCAACAATAAGCTAGGCATGACCTTATATAGTTTTTAACATGTATGTTCTATATATGAACAATTTTTTTTTTAATTCGAAGATAGGTTTCCCCATGCTCGGATCAACATAGAAGTGAATTAAGACAGGTTTCCTCATGTTAGGAGCACTTTCCACATTATCTTTAGCGTACTTTGAAAAATTAAATAAATTCTCATCTTAAGAATTAAATCTTGAAAGAAATTTGTTATATATATCCTCTTCTTTTATGTAACTTCTCTTTTGATAATGTTTTAACAACATGGATGAAGATATGCTTCACTAAAGATAAGGGTTTGATGAACGATAGTGTAGACGAACAAAATATAGAATTTAGGCCTTAAAAGTACTTACAATGTTCCAGCGATTCGGTTTGTAATTCCTTGACTTTGATCCCCTCCAAAAATCTTTGCCATACCAAAATCTGCAATCCTGGGATTCATTTCCCCATCCAACAAAACATTGCTTGCTTTAAGATCACGGTGGATGATTCGGAGGCGGGAATCTTCGTGAAGATAAAGGAGACCTCGAGCAATCCCCCCTATGATTTTGTACCGAATTGACCAATCCAACAGTCCTTGTTTTCCAGGATCTTCATGTATTTATCAAAATAAAAATAAAAATCAGAATGGAGCTAAGAAAGATAAATAATCAGGATGCATCACAAGCAAAATACTGGTTAAGAAAAGTCAAACCAAATAGGGAGTGGTCGAGGCTCTTGTTGGGAACAAACTCATAGATTAGTATCTTCTCTGCCCCTTGCAGGCAAAAGCCCAATAGCCTGACTAGATTTCTGTGTTGAAGCTTGGCTATCAACAGGACCTCATTCTTAAATTCTGCTGCACCTTGTCCAGAATATTTTGATAGCCTCTTCACAGCTATTTGTTGTCCATTAGGAAGTGTTCCCTGAGAACGCACTAATTTCATCAATGGTTGAGCAAGCAATTTTTCATAATTTCTTTAATCCTAATGCAACAAGGTCTTTTCGGTTCTTCAAAATTTAAATGCATTGCAAATTGCTTACCTTGTAAACCTCACCAAATCCTCCTTCACCTAACTTGTTATCAGGGGAGAAATTGTTTGTGGCAGCTTCTATAGAACTCAAATCAAATTGCAAGGACTCCACTGTTGAAATCTCATCTCCATCTACACAACACAGATAGATCTTCGATTGAGTTTTTGAGAATATTATTATCTAACATCGGCAGAGCACACAACAGTCATACACTGTTTTGTTCCAATTAGAAAAGATTTCTAATGTTCTTTACCATCTTTTTCTGGCAAGGAAACTCTGTTTTTTCTTGCCCTTCTTCTCAGGAAACCGAACCCCATGCAGAAAAGCACCATAGAAACAGCAATGGGAATGACAATGGCTACAATCACAATTATTGAAACATGGCCTCTTCCTGAATTAAAACAAAAAGGTGTCAATCATATGCAGTGCACAATAATTCAGTCAGCTAATTAATTGCTTAATTTATTCTTCACGATATATTTGAAGTTCTAATAATAATTTTGGACGTTCAGAAAATAAGAATCACAGCATGTTTCATCAATAAATCCATTTCCCAATCCATCTTTGAATAATGTTAGACTATCTGGTGATTTACAAGACCCAGAAGATTGCAACTAATTACTTTTTCATAACAGAAATAAGTAAAAAATTAAACAAAATGAATTATAAGCAATATTTAATCTTTAATTTTCGTCTTCTTAATTATAAAATAATAAATTATTTTTCTAGTGAGAATTAAAAAAAATTAATTTTTCTTACACATATGCCATAAATAAATGATTGGAAAAGGAATTGAGTTTAATTTTTTAATCGTTTTTTTAAGTTATAATAAAAAACCTAATACGTGTCTCTTTTTTTTACAAGTCAAAATTAGCAACAAAAAAATTTGCTTGATCATGAAGGAAGGACTGCTATAATCAATTGTTTAAATGGAAACCAAATAAAGACTATGTTGGTCCAAATAATTAATTTGGACAAAGCAAAAAAAAGTAAAAAATCAAACCAACTTTACCTTTTGGTCTTGTCAATTGAGTGGGAGGAGGAGGAGGTGGTGGCTTTGCCGCAACCGTTGTCATATTATAAAACTTAAAGGTTTCATACCGGACATTACAACTTGGATATAGGATGCTTGCTCCTGGCTTTTGGCTACAGCAACTAGGCAAAATAGAAGTAGCTATCCTAAGACATCGATTACAATCCGAGCTTGACAAGTCCGGTGTGCACTGCGCAAGGCTGTACAAGTTTAGAGACTTGGTAAAATATACTTCTTCAACTGCAAACTTTTTACCTCCTGAAGTAGCAATTGTAGCCTGAGTGACTGTATCATTCATGGTAGTTGCCACTAGCCGGTTAAAGCGTTCAGGTTCGTCTGCGATATTCTGAGATTTAAACAGGAAACTTCCAGGGTCTTGGTCCATGGTAGCGAAAAAAGCCCTGTTTGAGTAGCGCAAGAGGCACAAATCGTACCATAAAATGACCACTTTTTCAACAGGGCAACGTTGGATTGCGTCTTTGGAAGCCAAGGCGACACAATTATGGCAAGCATTTTTGTTAACGTCGCCACGGCAAAGGAACAGGCCATAAACATCATGAGGGTCCAGCCCTAAAGAGGAGTTGTAGAATCCATTAAGATTATTGCGGGTTGCATTGGACACAAGTGAAGAAAGAAGGAGATTTAAATTGGCTTGGTAAGTGCTGTTTCTCATGTAAGTTGTGTCCTTACTGCATGAATGATAGAGATAAGAAGGGTCCTGTGATTTAGTGATAGTAGCAAGGCTAAGCGAGGAGAGTATGACTATGAAGAAATTGAGAGACTTCATTTTTTTTTTGTTGATCAAGTTCTCTAGCAGCGAGCAGCTCTTATTTTTTCACCTATCCCAGCCAAAATATGAAGACTGAATCAAGTCAACGAAGAAATAATGCTGCATTCACTGTTTGCTAGCGCTTTTAATGGGAGAAAAAAAGGTACGTGCTAATGGTCTTGATTAACTTTCAAAGCTACTCCATTATTGTGTAGAACTGACCTTTCAAACTTTCAAGGGGACACAAGTCTTCAACGTAATGCGTGGGTTGCAATGCTAGTGGACGGAGAGAGTCATTATCAATCACTGTTCTTTGCCGTGTTGCTCTCTGCTTTCCTGGTACACATTTTTTGAATTTTCTACAAAATGTTTTTTCGACTAAGGGATTTACATTTGCAATTATCTATCAATTACAGTTTTGAGGTACTTCTACATTTATAATTATAATAATTTTATAATTTTTTTATAAAATATTTTTATCTCATCAACTTTATTTTTACTCTAGATTTATAATATTATAAATAAATTAAAATTTTTATTAATAATAAATATATATTTATATAAATATAATAATATCATATATAACTAACTAATTAACTAACGTCCATGTTAATTCAACATCATGTATTCTACTTTTATGGGCAAATGCCTAATACAAGTTACAAATCAAGTATACTTGTTTTTTTATTATTTACGTGGGTGTCCGGGTCAGCTTGCGCGCACCACGACTAATCCCACGGTCCACTGAACATCCTGCAAACCCAATGAGCATGTAAGGCACCGCGGGGATAACAAGCGTGCACATAGAGGTTTGAACCCTGATGGGGTGAAAAAGAAAAGTCCCGCACTAGGTCAAGAACTCAATTCCACAAATCAAGTATACTTATAGGCTCTAGGCATGCATAACCTCAAAAGGATTGAGTTAAGTACACTTGGCGTGTTCAACTCGTACTTTATAAATATATTCATTGGAAAAAAAAATGATCCAGCACTGGTTAGGAAAATTTAAGTGTTAAAGATTGTTCAGAGGATTAATAAACAACTATAAAAACATTCGCTTTGACTAAAAAGGCAATAGAGTAAGTCGCGTAGACATTTGTTTGGTTTAAAGACTTTCGAACACATCTTAAATAAGATTCTCCAACCAAGTACAATAGTTTAAACCATATAATATTTAAGTTATAACAACCAATATTTATAAAATAGAAAAAAGATACAGAACCAAGAGAGAATTAAAAAGTATTAGAAACAGCATTATTGTTTTGAAATACATCTCATTGAGGCTCATAAAAAATAAATTGTTTGATTTTTAAGACCACACGGCATTCATAAATTTTGTTCTCCAATCCCCTGTATAAACTAACATGCATCCATGTTTGGGAGACTGTTTTCTTCGCATTAACGAGGATATAGTTCTGTGATAGACACATCATTCACGGACAAAGGCTTCGACTTGATATTAGATTTGTCAGACTCCAGCTCTGTTAATGGCAAGCTTGAGATGGTCATGCTTTGCTCAAAGCTTGACGGCTCTCGAGGCAATGGTAGCGATATCGAGAAGCTAGTGAGCATGAGAACTACTGATGTCAATGTGGGTCTATCGTTTGGATCTTCTTGGACACACAGTAAGGCAATATGGAGGCATCTAGTGATCTCATTTCTGGAGTAAGAATCTCCTAAGCTTGGATCCACTAGTTCCAGTGCTGCCCCAATTTTCCATTGCTTCCATGCCTGAAACAATCAGCAGCTATGTTAGGTAACATTCTTCTTTTTCTTCCCTTTTAAGATGAGTAGTTGAGTTTGGCATAAATAAAATTAAATTTGTGCACTTAATTTTCTCTTACATAGTTCACAAGGTACAGTCCATTGTCTGATTGATAGAAACTGCTGTTCTTTTTGCCGCTGATAATCTCGAGTATCAAGACACCAAAGCTATAAACGTCTGACTTAACAGAGTACTGTCCTTGCATTGCGTACTCCGGAGACATGTAACCACTAGAGTGTCCAACAATCAGCATCGATCACAGAAAAATAACATCGGCAATTAATGCAAAGTCTATTTTTTGAAGTAATTGTAAGGGTGCTCGTTTCACATTATCATTACGTAATTTGAAAATTTTAATAAATTCTCATCTTAAATTTAAATCTAGAAAGTAAAAAAAAGAAATATAATAGGAAAACTTGAAGATGTTTTTAAGAGTTTGTTAACCGTAGTTATTTGTTATAGCCTCTTGTTTTTTTTTTTTTTTTTGTAAATTCTATTTTTATAATGTTTTAACAACATGGATGAAGATATGCTTCACTAAAGAAAAGGGTTTAATAAACGATAGTGTAGACGAACAATATATAGAATTTAGGCCTGAAAAGTACTTACAATGTTCCGGCGATTCGGCTTGTAATTCCTTGACTTTGATCAACTCCAAAAATCTTTGCCATACCAAAATCTGCAATCCTGGCATTCATTTCCCCATCCAACAAAACATTGCTTGCTTTAAGATCACGGTGGATAATTCGGAGACGGGAATCTTCGTGAAGATAAAGGAGACCTCGAGCAATCCCCCCTATGATTTTGTAACGACTTAACCAATCCAACAGTACTTGTTTTGCAGGATCTTCATGTATTTATATAAAAAATTAAATAATCAGGATGGAGCTAAGAAAAATCTTCATGTGTTACGAAAAGCCATACCAAATAGGAAGTAGTCGAGGCTCTTGTTTGGAACAAATTCATAGATTAATATCTTCTCTTCCCCTGTGTTGAAGCTTGGCTATCAACACGACCTCATTCTTAAATTCTGCGGCACCTTGTCCAGAATATTTTGATAGCCTCTTCACAGCTATGTGCTGTCCATTAGGAAATGTTCCCTGAGAATGCACTTTCACCAATGGTTGAGCAAACAATTTTTCATAATTTCTTAAATCCTAAAGCAACAAAGCTTTTCGGTTCTTCAGAATGTAAATGCATTGCAAATTGCCTACCTTGAAAACCTCACCAAACCCTCCTTCGCCTAACTTGTTATCGGGGGAGAAATTGTTTGTGGCAGCTTCTATAGTACTCAAATCAAATTGCAAGGACTCCTCAGTTGAAATCTCATCTACAACTACACAACACATAGATTTTCGATTGAGTTTTTGAGAATACTATCATGCAACATCGGCAGAGTACACAACAGAAAAGACACTGCTTTTTTCAAATTAAAGTAAAAAAAATAAAAAATTCTTATGTTCTTTACCATCATTTTCTTTCACCGAATCTCTGTTCTTTCTTCCCCTTCTTCTCAGGAAACAGAAACCCAGGCGGAAAAGCGCAATAGAAACACCAACAGGAACGACAATGGCAATAATTACAACTGTTGAGACACGGACTTTTCCTCAATGCAAACAAAAATGTTTCAATCATTAGTTATTTCTTTAAATATATTATACCTTTTTTTTATTTATTTACCACCATAAAAGATTTATTCATGTTGAGATTTTATTTATTTATGTTGACATTTTGAAAAAAAACGAAAGAAAAATGCTAGAAATGAAATCAATTTTATGTAAAAGATAGAAAAGCTCGAATATATACAATCAAAACTTTTCATGAGAAATTAAATCAAAATATCATTCATTTATCGCCATCAATCATGTTTCATCAATAAATCTATTACCTAATCCTTTATTGAATAGTGTTACACAATCTGTTCATTTATAAGAAGACTCAAATCATTGCTACAGTATTAGCTAATTGTTTTTTCATAACTGAAATATGTAAAAGATTTAACAAAAATAATTTTTTTTTTTGTCCTCTTACAAGAAAATAAATTATTTTTTTCTAGCGAGAATAAAAAATGGATTTTTTAAAATAAGCCATAAATAAATAAATAATCGGAAAAAGTATTAAATTTAAAAAAGATTAACTGGATTTTTTTTACAAATTCTTTTTATATTGTTTTTGTAAAATTACAATAAAAATTCTAATACGTGTACCTCTGTCTCGGTTTTTTTTTTTTTTTACAAATCAAAATTAAAAAAAAAAAATGGATTGATCATGAATGGAAGAACAAACAAAAAAACAACTCTACCTTTTGATCCCAACACTGGAGAGGGAGGAGGAGCACGAATCTCGGGCGGAGGAGGAGGTGGTGACTCTGCCGCCACAGCTGCTGTATTATAAAACTCATAGGTTTCATACCGAATATTACAACTTGGATACAGGACTCTTGCTCCTACCCTTTGGCTACAACAACTGGGCAAAATAGAAATAGCTATCCTAAGAAATCGATTACAATCCGAGCTTGACAAGTCCGGTGTGCACTGAACAAGGCTGGACAAGTTTAGAAACTCATTAAAATATACTGCTTTAGCTGCAAACTTTTTACCTCCTGAAGTAGCACTTGTAGCCTGAGTGGCTGTATCATTCATGGTGGTAGCCACTAGCCGGTTAAAACGTTCAGGTTCGGATGCGATATTCTGAGTGTTAACTAAGGTCACTCCTGGGTCTGGGTCCATGGTAGAGAAAAAAGCCCTGTTTGAGTAGCGCAAGAGGCACAAATCGTACCATAAAACGACAATTTTTTCAACTGGGCAAAGTTGGATTGCATCTTTGGCAGCCAAGGCGACGCAATTCTGGCAAGCATTTTTGCTAACGTCGCCACGGCAAAGAAACAGGCCATAAACATCATCAGGGTCCAGCCCTATAGAGGAGTTGTAGAATCCATTAAGATTATTGCGGGTTGCATTGGACACAAGTGAAGAAAGAAGGAGATTTAAATTGGCTTGGTAAGTGCTGTTTCTCGTGTAAGTTGTCTCGTTTTTGCATGAATGATAGAGATAAGAAGGGTCCTGTGACTTAGTGATAGTAGCAAGGCTAAGCAAGGAGAGTAGAGCTATGAAGAAATTGAGAGACTTCATTTTTGGTGATCAAGTTTTCTAGCCAGCAGCTCTTATTTTTGCTACTAGCCCTGCGAATATATGAAGATTTAAGTCAATGAAGTAAATAATGCTTGCATTCACTGTAAAAATAGGTACGAGCTAAAGGTCTCGATCAACTTTCAAAACTACTCCATTGTTGTGCAGAACTGACCCATCAAAAATTCAATAAGAACATGGAAAAAAATATGAAGAATCCTAATTAAATTAATTTGTGGAAATTTGTTTCGTGAAAACTGTTGTTGGATGGCAACAGAAGTGCTAAAGGAGATACAAGTCTTCAACGTAATGCGTGGGTTGCAATGCTAGTGGACGGAGAGTCATTATCAATCACTGTTTGATAGGTCCCAACACAGATAATGAAGTGTTTAAAAAAAATAATGCATTGCTTTCTCTTCAGGTGAGAATAAACCTTTGTTCTGAAAATAATTAATTACACTGATAACAACTGTGGTTGCTTAAATGGCAAGACCACGTACACATAGACTTAAATATAATTGCATGAAATAAAAGTAACTAACATAATGCCAGTTCTATCATCCCATTTGCACGTAATGTTTCCCATGTATTATATTCAACTGCCAGCACTCCCCACTCTGGATGTCGTGGCATGTATGCACGATCAATTACGTGCTGTAGACATTTCAAAATACTTGGCATTAGGTTTAAGGCCTCTCTTTGAACGACGTGGTCTATCAATACCGCCCCCAATAAGTGGAACCTTGTCCTCAAGATTCAGAGTCGGAAACTGCTCCTGTAACTGAGAAGTGGGTTCCCACGTGGCGTCCTCGACAGGTAAAGTTTTCCATTGAACCAAGCTTTCAGCAATAAGATGACGTCCCTGTTTGTTCCAGCGATAATCCAAAACAGACTGTGGTTCAAGAAGTAGCTCACCAGCATCGGTAACAGGTGGTATATCGACTGACCGTGGTTCAACAATGCCTACTGTAGTCTGGTAGCGTTTAAGCAATGAGACATGAAACACTGGATGAATGCGTGCTTTGGCTGGTAACTGTAAACGATAAGCGACTTGTCTGATTTTTTCAACAATTTGATATGGTCCATAATAACTAGTAGCCAACTTCTGATGGACCCGCTTGAAGACTGTTTTCTGTCGATATGGATGCAATTTGAGAAGCACCCAATCACCGGTTTGAAATATGACATCCCTTCGCTTTGGGTTAGCCATCTGTTTCATGCGATTTTGCGATGTGGCCAAGTTATCCTTCAATTGACGAAGCAGTGCATCGCGGTCCAGGAGCTGTTGGTCAACTGCACTTACTAGCGTCAGGCCTTCTTCGTAGACAGGAATAGATGGTGGTAGGCGTCCATACAATGCTTGAAATGGTGTCATGCCAGTTGAAATATGGTACGTGTTATTATACCAGTACTCCGCCCAAGGTAAATAAGAACACCACTGCGTAGGCCACTGATGAACAAAACATCGTAAATATTGTTCCACGCACCGATTGATGACCTCTGTCTGGCCATCCGTCTGGGGTGGTATGCTGAACTGAGCCGAAGCTTGGTGCCTGACATTTTAAAAACCTCTTGCCAGAAATGACTGATGAAAATAGGATCCCGATCACTAACAATGGACTGCGACATTCCATGGAGCTTCATAACGCCATCAACAAATTTTTCTGCCACACTTTTTGTAGTAAATGGGTGACGTAAAGTGAGAAAATGAGCAAACTTACTAAGTCTGTCAACAATCACCATGATGGTATCCCTGCCATGCGAGAGTGGCAATCCTTCAATAAAATCCAAGGTGATATCATCCTATACTTGACATGGAATAGGGAGAGGTTGAAGAAGTCCAGCTGAAGCCAGTGTCTCCGTCTTGGTCTTTTGGCAAATCTCACACTCTTTGACATATGTGTGCACTGCTTTATACATGCCAGGCCAGTAGAATTGTTGGTTGAGCTTTTTAAATGTACGTAGAACTCCTGAATGACCTCCCACCTTGGTGTCATGCATTTCATGTAGTAGTGTAGCTCGTAACGTGGCAGCGTTTGGTACCACGATCCTCCCCTTGTACAATAAAAATCCATCACGCCATGTAAATGCACCATCAGGGTGTGCATCAGCTTTACGACCCATGGACCGAATGTATAGGTCTTGCTGTGAGGCCGCCTTGATCTCTTGCAATACACTAACCTACGAAGTAAAAATACGATGTAGAATTGGACTCCCCTGTTTTCTGGACAGAGCATCAGCAACTGAGTTCTCATGACCTGGACGATAGATGATTTCATAGTCATAACCCATGAGCTTAGCAACCCATTTCTGCTGTTCTGGAGTTGCTATTCTTTGTTCCACAAAATACTTGAGACTACATTGATCGGTCTGAATGTAGAATTTCTTGCCGAGAAGATAAGGACGCCACAATCTGATAGCTTCTAAAATTGCCAACATCTCCTTAGCATATGTCGACCACGATTGCTTGGTTATACCGAGGGCCCTGCTCATGTACGCCAGTGGTTTGCCTAGTTGAGTGAGGACTGCACCGATGCCATCTCCAGATGCATGGGTTTCAATAGTAAATGCTTCGTTGAAATTAGGCATGGCCAATATGGGAGTGGATGTCATGGCCCGTTTATGAGCGAGGAAAGCAGCTTCAACTGCATCAGTCCACCGAAATTGATTCTTTTTTAGCAAATTGGTGAGAGGCTGAGCAATAATACCATAATTCTGAACAAATTTGCGATAGTATCCTGTCAAACCAAGAAAACCACGTAAATCCGAAATGTTAGTAGGCCGTGACCAGGCCACCATAGCCGCAATCTTGCTATCATCCATTTTGACGCCGTGATTGGTGATAATATGTCCCAGATATTCAAGTTCGTGCTGCCCGAAAGCACACTTGCTTTCCTTGACATAGAAGTGATGCTGTCGTAGTATTTCAAATGTTTGTTGGACATGCACTAAATGCTGGTCCCAAGTAGAACTGTATATCAAGATGTCGTAAAAAAAAAAACCAAAATAAATTGACGAAGATGTTGACGAAATATGGAGTTCATGATAGCCTGGAACGTAGAGGGCGCATTACATAGGCCGAATGGCATAACCAAGTATTCATAATGTCCATTATGAGTGCGGAATGCAGTTTTATGGACATCTTGTGGATTGACTCGTACCTGATGATAACCAGCCCTTAAATGCAACTTGGTAAAGTAAGAAGCTCCGTATAATTCATCCAACATATCCTCAACGGTTGGAATTGGGAAACGATCTTTAACAGTGGCAGCATTGAGAGCTCGATAATCAGTACAAAACCTCTAGTTCCCATCTTTCTTCTTCACTAATAACACAGGTGAGGAAAAGGGACTTGTACTTGGACGAACAAGCCCTGTGGTCAGCATGTCTTGGACCTGTTTCTCAATCTCATTTTTCTGAAAATGTGCGTACCTGTATGGCCGAACATTAACTGGTTCGGTCCGTTCTTTCGACGTGATTCTATGATCAACAGCTCTTGTTGGTGGTAAACTGGAAGGAGCAACGAATATGTCTGAAAATGTGTGCAACAATTCCTTCATGTGGGGATGTATGGTGCCGTCTGTTGTTGTTGGAGTAATTTGGAAACATAAGGCAAACAGAGCTTGACCTAGCCGAGTCGTTTTGGACAACTCTTGCAATGTTGTTTCCTTGATGTCTCGTCTGTCAATGCCAGTTAATCGCCTAGGCTGGTTCTCCCATAAGAATTCCATTGTTAGTCGTTTCCAATCACACATCACAGAACCCAGTAATTCAAGCCATTGAATCCCCAGCACTATATCCAGCCCTGTGAGGGGTAAAGAGTAGAGAGTTAATGAAAAAAGAACACCCTGTAGATCCAATGATACCTCTTCAAATCGCCCCCGACATTTGAGACTGGCACCATTGGCAACTTGTACTGTGAAGGTTTCTGTAGGCACCAATGGCAGTCGTAAAAGGTTAGTAGTTCGCTCACTAATAAAGTTGTCACATAACAATGTATCATTATCATTGCAACCGTCCAACATAAGTAAGTGTGACCCCTGACACTTGTGACCTGCAGTAAAACGGTCATTACAATTGAAACATAGATTCTAGGCTCTCCTTCGTTGCATTTCTTCCCATGATAGTCGTCTGATAGGATTGGTAGGGGTAGACTGTGCGGCTTGGTTGCCAGGCGGAAGAGCAAGAGGTGCTCGCACTGAAGAAACAGGTCTGATAAACCTTCGTTGGCGGGTAAATTGATCATCTTTCATCCGTGCTAAGTTGATGGCATCTTTTAAAGTTTGTGGTTTGAACATGCGGATCCCATCTGAAATGTCTCTTTTTAATCCACCCATAAATGTTCCCACAAGAGCTTTTTGTGTCCAACCACATACATAATTACCCAAACGTTCAAATTCACGTTGATAGTCACACAACGATCCTTCCTGAAGTATCCTTGAAAGAGCTTCATCAAAATCTTCACATTCAGAAGGGCCAAATCGAGCCCAGAGTTCACCTTCAAAATTATTCCAAGAAAGAACACTTCCTTCCTCTTGAAATGTTTGGCGAATCCATTGCCACCATTGGTTGGCCTCTCCTTCCAAGTGGTAGGAAGCCAACGACACCTTCTGCATTTCGGGAGTACTTTGGAACTCAAAGAACTGGTTCACTCTATTGAACCACTCCATTGGATCATCCCTATAAAAACGCGGAAATTCAAGCTTCGCTGTTTTAGAAGAGACAATAAGTCGTCCTCCATTGTGACCTTCGCGATGGTTGGTACCGTGATTTGTAGAGACGTGATCTGCAAGAAGTACATCAGAGAGTCAATTAATAGTTTCCTCCAAATGATGCAATTTATCTGTCATGCCCATCTCCATCCGGTGTAGCCCATTTTGCACTTCACCCAGCCCTGCTTCTAACTGTTCAATACGTTCTTTATTGGTTCCCATGGCTCTGATACCAATGATAGGTCCCAACATAGATAATGAAGTGTTTAAGAAAAATAATGCATTGCTTTCTCTTCAAGTGAGAATAAACCTTTGTTCTGAACATAATTAATTACACTGATAACAAATGTGGTTGCTTAAATAGCAAGACCACGTACACATAGACTTAAATATAATTGCATGAAATAAAAGTAACTAAGATAATGTCAGTTCTGTCATCCCATTTGCACGTAATGTTTCCCATGTATTATATTCAACTGCCAGCACTCCCCACTCTGGATGTCGTGGCCTGTATGCATGTCGTGGCCTGTATGCACGATCAATTACGTGCTGTAGACATTTCAAAATACTTGGCATTTGGCTTAAGGCCTCTCTTTGAACGACGTGGTCTATCACTGTTCTTTGAACGATGATCAACAACAGACTTGCTTTTAGAATCTTCGAAAAGAAATTCCTTGCTTGAAATGTTCACTTCATCTGTTATAGTGCTGTGGAAAAAAATGCAGGCTCTTGCGGGGATGGTAAGGTAACCGAGTAACTATTGAGTGTGAGAACAACTGTTGCCATTGCGGGTCTGATAGCTGGATCTTCTTGAACACATAACAATCCAATGTGGATGCATCTAATTACTTCATTTCTTGAATATGTATCTGTCAGAGTTGGATCCAGCACTTCCAATGGTGTCCCATCTCTCCAATGTTTCCAAACCTGAAAATAGAAAATTGAATGGTCGAAAGTTGCTACATCTCATGCTATTTGTTTTCAAGAGAGAAAACCCAGATGTTTTCAAGAAAAACTTGCACTCACATAGCTCACAAGGTCTGCAGCACCCCCTGTTTGATAGAAGGAACTGTTCTTCTTTCCGGTTATAATCTCAAGGATTAAGACACCAAAGCTGTAGACATCAGTCTTGACAGAGAAACGCCCATGCATTGCATATTCTGGGGACATATAACCACTACAAACCAGAAAAACAGAGAAATGATTAGAAAAAAACGAAATGAAAGCACTCTGTCAGCAGATGAATTTACTAATCAATGGGAATTAGATCCAAACTTACTATGTTCCAACAATTCTATTGGTACTTGCTTGAGTTTGATCGACTACGAAAATCCTAGCCAAGCCAAAATCTGAGATTTTGGGGTTCATATCTCCATCTAGCAGGATATTGCTCGCTTTGAGGTCACGATGTATAATTCGTAGCCGCGAGTCCTCGTGAAGATAAAGAATTCCTCGAGCAATGCCTCCTATTATTTTGTACCGTCTGGACCAGTCCAACAGTCCTTGCCTTTCAGGGTCTGTAAAATCAAGAAAACAGAACCTTCAAGTCAGAGTGCAGATCAACTGTCTCAAAGACAATTGTGCCTGATTACGAAGAAGCGACTATATTCCTAGAGGCAGATATGCATTTCTTGTACTAAAAGGCAATGAGAAGAACATTTAGAAAATCATCAATATATACCAAATAGAAAGAAGTCAAGGCTCTTGTTTGGAACAAATTCATAGACAAGAATCTTTTCTTCTCCTTCCACGCAAAATCCTTGCACCCTCACTAGATTCCTGTGTTGAAGCTTGGCTACCAATACAACCTCATTCTTAAATTCTGCAGCACCTTGTCCAGAATTTTTTGATAGCCTCTTCACAGCAATTAGCTGTCCATTAGGAAGTGTTCCCTGAGAAAGCACTTTCACAGATGCTTGAGCAAGGGATTTTAAAATCCTAAGGCAACAAGGTATTTCCTGTTCTTGAAAATTTAAATGCATCACGAATTGCTTACCTTGTAAACCTCACCAAATCCTCCTTCACCTAACTTGTTGTCAGCGGAGAAATTGTTCGTGGCAGCTTTTATAGTACTCAAATCAAATTGCAAGGACTCCTCAGTTGAAATCTCATCTACAACTACACAATACAGGTAGATCTTCGATTGAGTTTTTGAGAATACTATCATGCAACATCGGCAGAGTACACAACAGAAAAGACACTGCTTTTTTCAAATTAAAGTAAAAAAAATAAAAAATTCTTATGTTCTTTACCATCATTTTCTTTCACCGAATCTCTGTTCTTTCTTCCCCTTCTTCTCAGGAAACAGAAACCCAGGCCGAAAAGCGCAATAGAAACACCAACAGGAACGACAATGGCAATAATTACAACTGTTGAGACACGGACTTTTCCTGAATGCAAACAAAAATGTTTCAATCATTAGTTATTTCTTTAAATATATTATACCTTTTTTTTTATTTACCACCATAAAAGATTTATTCATGTTGAGATTTTATTTATTTATGTTGACATTTAAAAAAAAACGAAAGAAAAATGCTAGAAATTAAATAAATTTTATGTAAAAGATAGAAAAGCTCGAATATATACAATCAAAACTTTTCATGAGAAATTAAATCAAAATATCATTCATTTATCGCCATCAATCATGTTTCATCAATAAATCTATTACCTCATCCTTTAATGAATAGTGTTACACAATCTGTTCATTTATAGGAAGACTCAAATCATTGCTACAGTATTAGCTAATTGTTTTTTCATAACTGAAATATGTAAAAGATTTAACAAAAATAATTTTTTTTTCTTTGTCTTCTTACAAGAAAATAAATTATTTTTTTATTTATAATCGGAAAAAAGTATTAAATTTAAAAAAGATTAACTGGCTTTTTATTTTTTTTCTAATTCTTTTTCAATTGTTTTTGTAAAATTACAATAAAAATTCTAATACGTGTCCCTCTGTCTCGGTTTGTTTTTTTTTTTTTACAAATCAAAATTAAGAAAAAAAAAATGGATTGATCATGAATGGAAGAACTCCTATAATCAATTGTCTAAATTGAAACCAAATAAAGACTGTTGGTTCCACTAATTAATCTCGACAAAAAAAAAAAAAACAACTTTACCTTTTGATCCCGACACTGGAGAGGGAGGAGGAGCACGAATCACGGGCGGAGGAGGAGGAGGAGGTGACTCTGCCGCCACCGCTGTTGTATTATAAAACTCATAGGTTTCATACCGAATATTGCAGCTTGGATACAGGACTCTTGCTCCTGCCCTTTGGCTACAACAACTGGGCAAACTAGAAATAGCTATCCTAAGACATCGATTACAATCCGAGCTTGACAAGTCCGGTGTGCACTGAACAAGGTTGTACAAGTTTTGAAACTCATTAAAAGATACTTCTATAGCTGCAAACTTTTTAGCTCCTGAAGTAGCACTTATAGCCCGAGTGGCTGTATCATTCATGGTGGTAGCCACTAGCCGGTTAAAACGTTCAGGTTCGGATGCGATATTCTGAGTGTTAACTAGGGTCACCCCTGGGTCTTGGTCCATGGTAGCGAAAAAAGCCCTGTTTGAGTAGCGCAAGAGGCACAAATCGTACCATAAAACGACCACTTTTTCAACTGGGCAACGTTGGATTGCCTCTTTGGCAGCCAAGGTGACACAATTATGGCAAGCATTTTTGTTAACGTCGCCACGGCAAAGGAACAGGCCATAAACATCATCAGGGTCCAGCCCTAAAGAGGAGTTGTAGAATCCATTGAGATTATTGCGGGTTGCATTGGACACAAGTGAAGAAAGAAGGAGATTTAAATTGGCTTGGTAAGTGCTGTTTCTCGTGTAAGTTGTCTCGTTACTGCATATATGATAGAGATAAGAAGGGTCCTGTGATTTAGTGATAGTAGCAAGGCTAAGCAAGGAGAGTAGAGCTATGAAGACATTGAGAGACTTCATTTTTGGTGATCAAGTTTTCTAGCCAGCAGCTCTTATTTTTGGAAAAAAATATGAAGAATCCTAATTAAATTAATTTGTGGAAATTTGTTTCGTGAAAACTATTGTTGGATGGCAACAGAAGTGCTAAAGGAGATACAAGTCTTCAACGTAATGCGTGGGTTGCAATGCTAGTGGACGGAGAGTCATTATCAATCACTGTTTGATAGGTCCCAACACAGATAATGAAGTGTTTAAGAAAAATAATGCATTGCTTTCTCTTCAGGTGAGAATAAACCTTTGTTCTGAAAATAATTAATTACACTGATAACAACTGTGGTTGCTTAAATGGCAAGACCACGTACACATAGACTTAAATATAATTGCATGAAATAAAAGTAACTAAGATAATGCCAGTTCTGTCATCCCATTTGCACCTAATGTTTCCCATGTATTATATTCAACTGCCAGCACTCCCCACTCTAGATGTCGTGGCATGTATGCACGATCAATTACGTGCTGTAGACATTTCAAAATACTTGGCATTTGGCTTAAGGCCTCTCTTTGAACGACGTGGTCTATCAATACCGCCCCCAATAAGTGGAACCTTGTCCTCAAGGTTCAGAGTCGGAACCAAGCTTTCAGCAATAAGATGACGTCCCTGTTTGTTCCAGCGATAATCCAAAACAGACTGTGGTTCAAGAAGTAGCTCACCAGCATCGGTAACAGGTGGTATATCGACTGATCGTGGTTCAACAATGCCTTCTGTAGTCTGGTAGCGTTTAAGCAGTGAGACATGAAACACTGGATGAATGCGTGCTTCGGCTGGTAACTGTAAACGATAAGCGACTTGTCTGATTTTTTCAACAATTTGATATGGTCCATAATAACTAGTAGCCAGCTTCTGATGGACCCGCTTGAAGACTGTTTTCTGTCGATATGGATGCAATTTGAGAAGCACCCAATCACCGGTCTGAAATATGACATCCCTTCGCTTTTGGTTAGCCATCTGTTTCATGCGATTTTGCGATGTGGCCAAGTTATCCTTCAATTGACGAAGCAGTGCATCGCGGTCCAGGAGCTGTTGGTCAACTGCACTTACTAGCATGAAGCCTTCTTTGTAGACAGGAATAGATGGTGGTAGGCGTCCATACAATGCTTGAAATGGTGTCATGCCAGCTGAAATATGGTACGTGGTATTATACCAGTACTCCGCCCAAGGTAAATAAGAACACCACTGCGTAGGCCACTGATGAACAAAACGTCGTAAATATTGTTCCACGCACCGATTGATTACCTCTGTCTGGCCATTCGTCTGGGGGTGGTATGCTGAACTGAGCCGAAGCTTGGTGCCTGACATTTTAAAAACCTCTTGCCAGAAATGACTGATGAAAATAGGATCCCGATCACTAACAATGGACTGCGGCATTCCATGGAGCTTCATAACGCCATCAACAAATTTTAAATGTACATGCCAGGCCAGTAGAATTGTTGGTTGAGCTTTTTAAATGTACGTAGAACTCCTGAATGACCTCCCACCTTGGTGTCATGCATTTCATGTAGTAGTGTAGCTCGTAACGTGGTAGCGTTTGGTACCACGATCCTCCCCTTGTACAATAAAAATCCATCACGCCATGTAAATGCACCATCAGGGTGTGCATCAGCTTTACGACCCATGGACTGAATGTATAGGTCTTGTTGTGAGGCCGCCTTGATCTCTTGCCATACACTAACCTGCGAAGTAAAAATATGATGTAGAATTGGACTCCCCTCTTTTCTGGACAGAGCATCAGCAGCTGAGTTCTCACGACCTGGACGATAGATGATTTCATAGTCATAACCCATCAGCTTAGCAACCCATTTCTGTTGTTCTGGATTTGCTATTCTCTGTTCCACAAAATACTTGAGACTACGTTGATCGGTCTGAATGTAGAATTTCGTGCCGAGAAGATAAGGACGCCACAATCTGATAGCTTCTAAAATTGCCAACATCTCCTTAGCATATGTCGACCACGATTGCTTGGTTATACCGAGGGCCCTGCTCATGTACGCCAGTGGTTTGCCTAGTTGAGTGAGGACTGCATGTGGGAGTAAATGCTTCGTTGAAATTAGGCATGGCCAATATGGAAGTGGATGTCATGGCCCGTTTGAGAGCGAGGAAAGCAGCTTCAGCTGCATCAGTCCACCGAAATTGATTCTTTTTTAGCAGATTGGTGAGCGGCTGAGCAATAATACCATAATTCTGAACAAATTTGCGATAATATCCTGTCAAACCAAGAAAACCACGTAAATCCGAAATGTTAGTAGGCCGTGACCAGGCCACCATAGCCGCAATCTTGCTATCATCCATTTTGACGCCGTGATTGGTGATAATATGTCCCAGATATTCAAGTTCGTGCTGCCCGAAAGCACACTTGCTTTCCTTGACATAGAAGTGATGTTGTCGTAGTATTTCAAATGTTTGTTGGACATGCACTAAATGCTGGTCCCAGGTAGAACTGTATATCAAGATGTCGTCAAAAAAAACCAAAATAAATTGATGAAGATGTTGACGAAATATGGAGTTCATGATAGCCTGGAACGTAGAGGGCGCATTACATAGGCCGAATGGCATAACCAAGTATTATTAATGTCCATTATAAGTGCGGAATGCAGTTTTATGGACATCTTGTGGATTGACTCGTACCTGATGATACCAGCCCTTAAAGGCAACTTGGTAAAGTAAGAAGCTCCGTATAATTCATCCAACATATCCTCAACGGTTGGAATTGGGAAACGATCTTTAACAGTGGCAGCATTGAGAGCTCGATAATCAGTACAAAACCTCCAGTTCCCATCCTTCTTCTTCACTAATAACACAGGTGAGGAAAAGGGACTTGTACTTGGAGGAACAAGCCCTGTGGTCAGCATGTCTTGGACCTGTTTCTCAATCTCATTTTTCTGAAAGTGTACGTACTTGTATGGCCGAACATTAATCGGTTCGGTCCCTTCTTTCAACGTGATTCTATGATCAACAGCTCTTGTTGGTGGTAAACTGGAAGGAGCAACGAATATGTCTGAAAATGTGTGCAACAATTCCTTCATGTGGGGATGTATGGTGCCGTCTGTTGCTGTTGGAGTAATTTGGAAACATAAGGCAAACAGAGCTTGACCTGGCCGAGTCGTTTTGGACAACTCTTGCAATGTTGTTTCCTTGATGTCTCGTTTTTAATATTTTTTCAAGAAACTCATCATCCAAAGAGAAACAATCACAATCACAATATGAAGTGGTACTTTCATGTTTTTCCTCTTGTTGACTGCTTTCCTAAGACCAATCTCGAGTGATGAATTTCATTGGAAAAAATTATTGTTCCCCTACTTTCCAGGAAAATCAGATTTTTCAAAAATTCTGCAAAACCTTGTGGAAAATTTAAACGCATTGGCCACGACAAAAAAAATAATAATAAAGAAAGAAAGAAAACAAGCAATTGACTCTGTCGCATAGAATTACTTCTTGTGTGGTTTGAAGACTTGTCTAGTTGAATATTTGCCAAGAAAGAAAAAATTATTTGTCTACTTTCTCATAAAAGTTGGACCTTCACGATGACCTACAATACTACATTTATTGTGTTGGAAATTCAGAACTTGGATATTGAAGACTTGGAGTAACAAAACCCTGTAGTAAATTACAATTACAAAAAAAATAAAAATAAAGAAGAAGGTAAATTATTGTTGCCTTCAAATTTAGAAAATAACAATTATTTTAATACCAAGTTATGGATAAAAGAAAATTACATTTTAAGAAATAATTAATATTTTTGTATTGATTTGAATTCTTAGAACTAAATTGATGACCAAATTAAGTAAATTTATTAAGAAAGGAAAAAATTAAAAGAAATAGGACTAAAGTGAAAAAAAAGGTTCCCAATTTCAAAATTGTTGAGAAAAGTTTACTTTGGTTCTTCTGCTTTCTAAGTTAAAGATTTTTAGTCTATTTATATTTTTCAATATTCAATTTTAGTCTAAAATTTTATTTATTTTATTTTTTAGTCCTTGGTTCAAGAGAAGACAGAGAGTCATCGAATTCATATTAAAGAGAGAGAAAGTATCAATTGATACTAATTCCAACCATGAAAAGTTTGATCTTAACGTCAATGTGTTTGATTCGATAAGATGAGTTCAACTGGGATATTTTTTTGGCATTCTCATCACTAAAAATAGTAGATCTAAGCTTAAGAAGTTTTTAAATTCAGGTTAATTGGAGGTTTTTGAATTATTTTTAGGGTTATTTAAGACCATAGATGAGTTTCAAAGTATTTAGGGAGTTTTTTTAGATATTTTGAATAAAATGTTTGTTGAAAATTAAATTTTTAGAAATAAAATATCCATGACCTGACTTTCTAGTTACCCTTTTATTGTTGAAAACTAAGCCAATAAAAAACATGTCATCTATGATGATTCTTGTCGCACATCACCCGCGCGGCATCAGCTTAGCAATTTTTCGTTTCTCGTTTGATTGATTGATTCGTTGGATCGCCACCTAATATTTAATTGAGGGCTACTAGGAAACCCAGGTGTACTTGTCTTGTCAGAGATTCACGGGTAAGGGATTGGTTATGGTTAGGGAAGGTATTGGCACCTCTAACGCACCCTACCTAAGATAAGCTGCTTCGTGGCTTTAATGTGATAAAGAAGTTTTTAAAATTATGTTCTTTCATCAGATATTAGAAAAATGACTTACATGTAAGTTCATAATCCTTAACAGTGAGCAAATCAAAATATTAAATTCTTCTTTATTCTTTACAATTTTATCATAAATAAAAAAAATCCATAAAAAGCATTCAAACACACATATACACTTTTACTATATATTTTTCTTTTTCTTTTTCTTTTGTTTTTTTTCCTTACATCTGTCGCACGTCAAAACAAATCCTCCGCGCGGCATCGATGGCGATTTTTTTTTTTTTTGCTTGATTTGTTTCTTTGGAGTCGCCACCTAGTATTTGGTCACTAGGAACCCTAACTAGTCTTTCAGAGATTCTAAGGTAAGGGACCGGTTGCGTAAAGGGAAGGTATTAGCACCCTAAGTACGCCCTACCTAAGGTAAGCTGCTTGGTGTTTGGTTTGCTCTATAATTTCTATGGTGTTGGTATTTTCTAATCCCATCAATTTTCCTAGGTATGATTCAAATAAAATTTATTTGGATAGAAATCCAAGGAGATTCACATTAGCGGTGAATAATAGATGAATTCCCCCTACCCAAAATAAGATTTTTGTATTTTTTGGAATATTGGCCAATACCCTTTGGAGTTTTACAAACATGTTGTAAAATCCAGAAATGCAAGAAAAAACAATTTTTGTTGTGTTTAAGAAATCCATGCGAAAACACATTTTTCAAAACTTTCGATATTGTTTGTATATATATAAAAAAAAACATTCGAAACATGTTAGGGTATTGGCCGTATGCATGAAAACAAAAACATATTTTTATATAAACATTTTTTTGTTGACGAAAACCGGGTATTTTAATACCGGATTTGTATCTTTATAGTATAAATACAAACCGATATTGATCAAAATACAGTAATAAAATTGCAAAAAAATCACAAATTCTTTGAAATATTTTTTTAAGAATTTTATTTTTTTTTATTAAAATTTTTTTAGGTTGGGCCTCGTTTGGCCCATATGGCTGGGCTGGACCCAGCAGGCCTAACCTGGTCACTGGCCCGAGCCAGTGTCCTGAGTGGAAGCTCACGTATGCATGCTTAGTACCATATACAAATGGTACTGTTGAAGTGAATTATAATTCGCTATGAACAGTAAAAATGCAAAAGGAAACCATGCATAGTAACATGCAAAAGAAAAGCACTTGCACATTGAAAATGCTAAAGGAAATCACATGCACAGAGACGCAAAACGCTTACCTGGACGTGGAACCGAAAGGAGCGAAGACGATGTCGAACACTCACAGTGATGCTGGTGGCGGTGGAGAGGAAACCGACGAGGGCTCATGGTGGTGCTGACGGTGGCAGTGGCTGGTTTGGCGGTGGCGTTGCTGCGGCTCCTCTTCCTCTTCCTTACTGTTTTGGCGCTGCTTCTTCTCTTTATTTCCTTTGCTCCCTCTGTCAACAAGGTTCTTCTCTTTCTTCAACAGCTTCATGGAGATGCTGGTGGTGGCAGCCTAGGAAGTGGCCTGGATGGTGGCCAACCCTTCTTTCTCTTCTTCTGTGCGTTTTTCTCTTCAGCTCTGTTCTCCTCTGTTTTCGTTTCTTCCTTCCGCTTTTCACAGGGCTGTTGTTGACTGAGATGGCAATGGCAGCTGGTGGCCGGCCTTCCTCTTCTTTGCTGCTTATGCGTTATTTCTTCTCTTTGTCTAGTCACCTTGCTTCTCTGCTTCTTCTTCCAAGCGGCGGTTCTAAGAACAAGGTTGGCAGTGGCAGTATTATTTCAAATGGTGGGGATAGAGAGAAAGAAAGAGGTTATAGTTCTTCTCTTCCCCTCTGTTTTCCTTCTCTCTTTTGTTCCCCGTGTTGTCCCTCTCTCGTCCCTCGTTCCAAAAAAATCCCCCCTCTCTGTTGCTGGTGTCAAGAGCAGTATTTATAGGCTAGAAGGGAGCGGGCTGTTGATGCGCGTGGGGAGCAGGGGAGTGGCCTACTGTTATGGCTGGGGAGCAGGGGAGTGGCCTACTGTCGGGCGGCTGTGCTGTTTTCCAGCCATGTGGCGCGGGGCTCTAGCAGCATGTCGGAAGACATTGTTCATTTTTTTTATTTATTTTACTTATTATTTATTTATTATTTTTGTGGGGATCCAAAAATGAGTTACAACAACATCCACACTTCAAAATACAAATTCAAAACAACTAAACAAAAAATTACATTACACAATTTCAAATTTACAAAATAGCCCTTATATCTTTTGTTTTTGTTCCAACAAGCCCTTATATCTTTCATTATAACTCCAATTAGCCTCTACGTCTTTCACTTTGTTCCAATTCCCCCCCCCCCCCAATTCCATCATGTGTAAATTTCAATTTCTTCGCTAAAGATTATGAAATTTCTCAAAAAAGGTAAAATAAAAATAAACGAATTTAAATTAACAAAACTAAAATCAGAAAATGAATAGAATTTTTTTTCATTAAAATAAATTTTATAAAACATGAGGGTCGGTTTTTAAAAAAATTCTCAATTCCTGCCACCTTTGATTCTTGCTTCACAACAATATCTTTTCTTTTATCAATACTATAATTAAATGAAAATTAAGATTTGTCAAAGAATCAGTTCAACCCAAAAGCTTAAGTTGGCACAGGTTCATATTACGTTATGCTTAATTTTTATCAAGTAAATAGGAATGGTAAGATTCAAACTCATGATTACTTAGTCATTAAGGCTCTGATACCATGTCAAAAAACTAGTTCAACCCAAAAACTTAAGCTATTAGGTGAGGTCTCAGGATATGATTTATATTATTCTTTATCAAAATTGAAAGTAATCCTACCACAATCTTCACAACATCATTTTATTATGAGGATCTATGCACCATTAAAAGTCTCTTTATACCATGATCTTCATAAAACTCATTAAAATCATTAGAACAAAATTCACCCCCCTATCCGTCCTAAATGATTTTATAGAATAATCACCTTTTTTTGTGAACAAATACTTTAAACTTCTTAAAACAACTAAACACATTAGCCTTTTCTTTTAAAAAGTATACTCAAGTTTTTTTACTATAAATATCAATAAAAAGTAGAAAATATAAGTTTTTACCAAACAAACATGGTTTGATAGGACCATAAACATTGACATGTATTTCTTGTAGGGGTTGATTTGCTCTCGACATAGACTCTTTCAGAAAACTCTTGCAAAATGCTTGCCTACTAAACATCCTTCACACCACTAAATTTTTTTTATTGAACACAAGAATCAATAAAAGGTATCGAGTTCAAATAAACTATAGACAAGTTACCCCTTTACAAGAATAGTGTAAATCCAACTTATAAGTATTTCATGATGTCAAAACCACAAAATAATTAGAAATTTATTCTACCAAGAGTGAACTATATTTGAGTTCTTAACGAATGACGCAGGCATCACAAGAATGTGTGTGTGAAACACTATTTCTTAAACATATGGTTGTGATCTTCCTTGGACCATTATTAACGAGGGTATAACTCAGTAATTGATGCCTCATTTGCTGACAATGAGAGAGCTGTTTTGGCCTCTGAGGAATTAGTCCCCCTTGAATTGTAGTCCATTGAGGATGATATGTCTGATTGATATGTGCTGCTGTTCATAAAAAATGCTGGTTGAGAAGGTACTGGCAGAGTAAGAGAATAGCTGCTTAGCATTAGAACAATCGAAGCCATGGTTGGTCTATCAGCCATATTTTCTTGAACACAGAGTAAACCAATATGGATGCATCTCATCATTTCATTTCTTGAACCAGTGCTCAAAGCAGGGTCTATAACATTCAAACCTGTGCCTTCCCTCCAATTCAAATCGGTGTGGACTTGTTTGATTGTGTTGCTGATGGGGTTTTTGAGATAATTTTTCATGATCTCTGGCTTTGAAAATCACTATCGACAAATTTGAATCTATAAGAATTTATGTGCATGATTTTTTTTTAGGTTTTAAACCTTTTTTTTTTCTCTTTTCAAAGCTGGATATTTTTTGTGAGGTAGATCGAGCATGATGTGCTTGAATATAGTACATTAAACAACTTGACAATCAACTTGTCCATGCAAGAAACAAAAGAAATTTTTTTATTATTTACTACGAAGAAAAAGTTAAATATATAGAAAACAGACGTCCTGAGTTAACAGGAAAATTGCATGATTTCTGGGAAATAACCAGTGATTTTTTATTTGTTATTTTCTATGGTTTATTTCAAAGAAAAATAGAAGAAATAATATAAATTTTATGACTTATAAAGAATAATAAAAATATCTTTTTTTTTAACAATAGACCTAAAAAAATAACATGTGATTAATTACTCTTTGAGTATCATAAAATTATTTAATTTTTTTTTATTTTTATCAAAACAATATTATTTTAGATTTTTTTATTAAAAAATAAATTTTTTTAATAAAAAAAAAATCAGTTTATGAATAAAACCTGACTTAAACCAGCTTTCAGGCAGCTAGTTATTGGGTTGAATATAATACAAGTGGGGTTTTGGTGATATTTGGCATTATAGTTCATCCTCACATTCAAAGTTTTTTGAGAGATTTTTTAGCTTTAAATGAATTGTTGTTTGTGTTTTTAGATTATTTTAACAAACTAATATATAAAATAATATCCAATTAAATTTTTCCATGCATTCTGCACTGACATTGGTGAAGTAAACTGACAGACATACATTTGCTTTCTTGATCAACTTTGTGGCCAAAAGAAGGTACAGTATCCATGGAAGCTTTTTCAAAACGTAGACCAGATGAGCATTAATTATAAAAGGTGGTAGATAGTGACGCTAACACGGATCAATTATAAGAATTTATGAAGATCACCCGCTCAGATGAGTGGCTGGAATAGCTAATAGGTTTCGGCTCAAAGCTAGGAAGCATTATCACCATAGTTATAAAATCAAACATGAGGTTGATTCGAGTTAAATTCCATATTATAGTCAGGAGAGGTAACTTTCATTTAAAAAAATAATATTATTATTTTAATTAAATTTTATTTTTAAAAAATATAAATCTATAAACTGAGAATCGAGTTTTAATTTAAGTCCGCCATATAATAGATCTATTTAATTTTCAATCAAGTTAAATCATGTCAATATCTTTTCTTTTTCCAACCTAAATCAGTTAAACTTCAAATAAAAAAGGTCTCGAATCAATCTATCGGTCAAGTTCACATTTTAAATTAAAAAGATATCTCACATATTTATAGACTTGAAATTAAATCCAAGAAATTATGTGATTAGATACATTGAATTTCATGCTTTACCAAAAAATTAAAAAGATGTTAATTATATGAATGGTGTGTTTTTCATTAATTAAAATACTAAATTGTGTGGGTTTTTCACCGTAGTTAATTTACAGTGAAATGTGTTTATGACTGCAATAAAATTATCCTTTTACCCTTCCTCCTTTACATGAGAGGTGAGATGGTCTTTGCACAAGATCATTTTGTCATTCTTGATTTGTTTGGAGGCAGCATCGTCATTTTTTTTAATAACAATGCAATTACTGTATTGCCCTTAAAGAGTAAATAACCAAAACCTTTGGTCTAGGAGACATATGGTAATTTTAATTTTATTATAAATTGTTGAATTACACAGGTACTTTTACTTATGCAAATTTGTTAGCCTTGACTTCAGAGGCTTGATTCTCATTTTCTAATTGTTTTTTTTTTTGTTATTGTTGTTTAGTCCTAGGAGCATTTTTGTTTTTTTTATAATTTTATAAACAGTTGAATTACTCAATTACCCTTACCATTCAAATTTTTTAGCATTGGCTTCAAGGGCTTGGTTGTAATTTTACAAGGATTTTTTTTGTTATTATTATTTAGTCATAAGGATATTGTTTTGTTTTGTGCACATAAAAAATATATAAAAAATAAAAGTTGATGGCATGCGTCAGCCACTTCACCGTATTTGGGTGTTATATGCGGCCAACGACAATGATTGAAATCAACATTCCACCATATAAAAAATAAATAAAAAAGCTTTGGCTTTTTTTTTTTACGTTTCTTTTTTAAAATTAATTTTTAAAAATTTTATCATTTGATATTATATCATCTTCTCTTGAGTTTTTGTTATCCCCCCCCCTTTTTTTTTGTGGAGTTACCCTAGGTTGCGAGTTAGTCAAGTTAACCCGAGTTAATACTTGTTTTTTTTTTTTCAACATTTGTTTAATTGATTAAACTTCAGTCTTTTTACCCATGTTCTTTTTTTAAATTTTAATTTTTTTTATATGATCTCATATTGTTGGTTGTGGATTAGTTGAGTTAACTCGAGTTTTTTTTTTAGTGTTTTGTTTTTTGAAATTGATTTTTTTTTATTTTATCATTTGATATTAGGTTATTTGACCTTGAGTTTTGTGATATTTTTCACTTTTTTTCTACAAGGTTATACTAATTTTATATCTCGGGTCACATAATGATCAAGTTAATTTAGGTTAACTCAGATTATCATCACCTAGATGTCTTTTTTTATATTAGACAAAATTTAAACCGACCCATGCAAAACATCTATCTAGTATAAAACTAAATAAGAATTACTTCAAAATAGATTAATTAGTCTTTTGTAGGGTCATAAAGGGCAATAATTGCAGCACCAGGAAATATATTAAATTATATATAAAAAAATCAGTCATTCTAATTTTGCAAAATGGATTAAATAGTATCTTTAGTTTTAAAAACTAATTAATTAGTCTTTTGAACAGTGTTCATTATATTTAATTTAAGTGTTATTTTATTTCAAACAATATCTTTATTTCTATAATATTGACTTATTTTTTTCAATTTTCTATTTCTCAACATAAAAAAATTAAAAAATAACATGGAATGAATACAAGGGACTAATTAATTATATTTCAAAATAGAGAGGCTATTTTCAGTTCTATATTTGAAAGAGGGGAAGGGGAGGAAGGGTTGTCATATTCTTGTTGAGGAGAGAAAATATCTCGATTGACAATGATTTTAATCATGAAAAGTTTGATTTTTTTGGCAACAAATATTATTCGATAAAAGAAGTTCTACTAAGAGTATTATTTTCCATTCTCATTGTCTAAGATGATAGATATAAATTTAAGAAGTTTTTAAATTTGGATTAATTTTGGGTTTTCAGACTAATTTTAGGGTTATTTAAGATTATAAAAGGGTTTGTTAAAGATTTTATGGAGTTTTCTAGGCATTTTGGGTCAAAAATTTGTTAATTGTTTTTGCTATAATTGTAGCACCAAAAAATATATTAAATTATAAATAAATTAGTCATTCTATTTTTAAATGGATTAAATAGTATATTTAGTTTTAAAAACTAATTAATTAGTCTATTTCTTAGTGTTCATTATATTTAATTTAAGTATTACTTTGTTTCAAACAATATCTTTATTTCTATATCATTGACTCTTTTATTCAACTCTCTATTTCTCAACATGAGCAAAATTGAAAAATAACATGAAATGAATAAAAGGGACTAATTAATTACATTTGGTCCTTCAAGCCTGCTGTCTTATGGGAACAATTTGGTCCATGAACAAATCCGACCACGACAGATTTTTCCTTTTGTCTTTCCTTTTGCTTTCGATAATTAATCAAGATTGATACTGGTTCTTGAGGTTTGATTTGTACGCACGCAACTTCCTGAACGTTGTTTTGATCGTGACACACTGAGGACAAGGAGGTGACATTGCCTTTGCACAGCCTCACGTTCCTGTGATTTTTCCATGGAAAATCGGATTTTCAAATAAAACTGCAAAGACTCGTGGCAATTGACTCAGTCGCAGGGAACTTCTTGTTTTTTTTTTTTCTTAAGACTTGTCTAGTCGAATATTTATGAAGAAAGATAGAATTGTTTGTCTATTTCTCATAAAAGTTGGACCTACAAGACTCAATCTACTTTTGTTGTTGTGTTGGAGATTCAAAACTCGGATATTGAATACTTGGAGTAACAAAACCATGTAGTTAATTACAATTACAAAATAAATTAAAAGAAGAAGGTAAATTATTGTTGCATTCGTATTTATCATTTTTTTTTAAATCATGGAATGTAATCGCCCATTATAACAATTCTACTATTAAGCATTATATTTAATCCTAAAAAAAAAAAAAAAAAAAAACTTAAACATGCATTAAGATTCAATCCCATCTCAATTTTTTTTAGCAATTATTAAACTCCACACCAATAGGTTATATCTATCAATTTGATAAATATTTCATTATAAAATAAAATAAGCATAATATTTCAAAAATATCTATAAAATAAATAACCTGAGAGATTTTTAATTATATATGCTTCTTGTATTGGAGTGAAAAGTCAAATAAGACCAAATTGATAGAAATAACCTAGTGGTGTGGAATAGTATTTAAAATAAATAACCTGAGAGATTTATCGAAATGAGTAGTATTTTATTTTTATGCTGCTGTTATAAAAGAATAAAAGATAGAATGAGAGAAAATAAAAATCAATAGGGGAAAAAGAAAGAAGAAGGTACAAATTAATAAAGAAAATGAAAAATGAAAAAAACAGGAAAAAAGAGAGTAGAGAAAACAAATGAAAGGGTGCAAGCCCATCAATCTAACCCGATTCCATCTTTTCATTTTCTCATGCCCAACTCTATTCCCTTATTTTCTCATGCCCAAAAGACAAAATATTCCCCTCACGTAGAAGCATTCCATCTCCTAAACCTGTAAAAACAAAAATAAACACATTTCATAAATAGCTACCGAATTCAATTTCAATTAACAATACGAATAAAGCCATAAAAAAATTAAAATCAATTACGTGTTTTTTAAAAAATAACAGCAACGAAGACAACAATGCAAAATGAAAAGCGAGACCAGGGACTAATTAATTATTATAGAAAAAGGTAAAAAGAATGGTGTTTTTACTATAGCACAACATACTGTTTTAAAAAAAACATTTTATCCTTCTAGGATCAAATTAATTACCAATTTAAATAAATTTGTTAAGAAATGATAAAATTAAAATAAATAAGAGTAAAGGGAAAAGAAAAAAAAAAGGGTGGCATTTTCAAAATTAATGCAAAAAGTTCACATTACTCCTCTTACTTTCTAATTTTTAATTAGATTTTTAGTCTATTTATTTTTCTAATATTCAATTTTAATCCAAACTTTTATTTATTTTTTAAAATTTTCAGTTCTATATTTAAGAGAGGAGAGTGGAGAGAGAGAGAGTTGTTAGATTCGTATTGAAGAGAGAGAAAATCTCGACTAACATTGATTTTGATCCTGAAAAGTTTGATCTTTGTGGCAACATATATTATTCGATAAAAGGAGTTCCACTAAGGGTATTATTTGTCATTCTCATCGTCTAAGATGATAGATATAACTTAAGAAGGTTTTAAATTTGGGTTAATTTTGGGTTTTCGAATCAATTTTATGATTATTTAAGATTATAAATGGGTTTGTTAAAGTTTCTAAGGAGTTTTCTTGGTATTTTGAGTCAAATATTCGTTAATTGTTTTTTGCTATAATTGCAGCACTAGCAAATATATTAAATTACAAATAAATTAGTCATTCTAGTTTTGAAAAATGGATTAAATAGTATATTTAGTTTTAAAAACTAATTAATTAGTCTTTTGCTTAGTGTTCATTATATTTAATTTAAGTATTACTTTGTTTCAAACAATATCATTATTTCTATATCATTGACTTTCTTTTTAACTTTCTATTTCTCAACATGAGAAAAATTAAAAAATAACATGAAATGAATAAAAAGGACTAATTAATTACATTTCAAAATAAAAAGGGTATTTAATTCCTTTAATGTAAATAAATCATAGATTGATACTAGATCATTTGTCTTATCTATACTGTAGGTCAAATTAATTTTTTTTAATATAAATAAATATCTTGGTATTGCTAACATGATTTCTAGTAAATAAATAAATAAATCATGTAGGGGTTCATTTAGTGTAACTCAGTTAACTAGACATATTCAAAACAATTCATATGACTATTAAAAACATAATTTTACTAAAAAAATCTCAAGACAACATTTTTTTAAAAAAAAATATTGAGATGGAAACATATTGGATTGACCTATATCAACCCGGGTTAACCTATCAAATCCTCAACCTAGATTATAAGATTGAGATAACCCAATAAAAAACAAATAAAAAAATTTATAAAGCCCAATTACCAATCAACATAATATTGAATGATTAAATTAAAAAAAAAATTAAAAAAAAACAAAAATATGACTAGGGTCAACTTAAATGAACTTATCAAACTCAGGTCAGGAAACTGATATAACTCTATAAATAGTAAATAGAAAAAACAATTATAAAGTCCAATTTTGAATCAATCTAATATTAAAAGATGAAATTGAAAAAAAAATCAAATTAAAAAACAAACCATAAAAAATCTTAGTTAACCCGACTAACCTGTAAAACTCATAATTTAAGTCATAAGAACATTATAACCTCTTAGAAAGAAAATGAAAAAAAAAAAAACAATTTTGAAGTCCAATTCTCAATTATTCCATTGTTGAAAGATGGATTTCAAAAAATAAATTAATTAAAAAAAATTACCTAAATCAACACGGTTACTTCATAAAACTTACAACTCAAGTCATGAGACCATGACAATCTCATAAAAAAAATTAAAAAAAATTATAAAGATCAATTCTCAATTAACTTAATGTTGAAGGATTAAGTTGAGAAATAAATTAACTGAAAAAAGAAAAAAAAATAATAACCTAGGTCAATACAACTAACCCGTAAAACTTGTAACCTGAGTTATGAGATTAAAATAGCTCTATAAAAAAATCAAAATAAATTATAAAGTTTTATATCTAATGAATGATAAAATTATATATATAAACTAAGTTTGAAATTAAAAACAAAGAGTTATAAAACTTTTTGAGGATCAACTTTAAAAAGGGCTTTGTTTTTCATTATTAATTGCTATATTGAAAATTCAATTCCTTTTAACATATGTTATCATAAATTGATATAGGTTCATTTAAAAAAACACTCCAAATGTTTTATGAGTATTAATTCATGTAATTAATTTGAGTTGATTATTGTTAAGAACTTGCTCTTTTTAATTCTTTATAAACACAAGCATATTAAAAGGATGTTTTTGCCAAGCCTTTGCTTGGGGCTGCGCTTGGTACACTGGGTAAGCTTGATACATTGTGAATCCTTTAATTATAGTTGGATCTGATTAGAATTAGATTCATCATACCTCTATTGGGACATGTTTGGTACTAAAACAAGCCCAATTTAATACACAAAAAAATTCTAAAAAATTTATTTCTATATATTTTTCTTGATCCAATATTTATTAATAAAGATATATAAAGTTAGTCCATTACTTTCATCCTCAAGAATCATCATTCATCGAAGTGTGACCTCCGTGATTGAGAGCTCATTAATGGAGAATTTGATATGGCCACATCCAGATTGACCTGATGGAGATGATTCAGGGTTAGTCAATGACCTTGATGTTTGATGAAGGTTGTTCTGTACACGAGAGAATATCTAGTACTGGCCTTGTTGTTTGTTACTCCACGCTAGAGGGCATAAAATACGAAGTTCTTGATGGTAATGGAACAACGACAGAGTTGCTACAAACTGAAGACTTTTCTTGGTCCGATGTGAAAATCTTATCAATACAACTCTCCTTGAAACAGCCCTTGCGATGAAAAGATCCATCATGTTTAATGTTGTTCCTTGATTCCAACTGCCAGACCAAGAATCTGCATGCAGGCTTGGTTTTGTGGGCCTGATATCTAGTCCTAGAGAAACCCACAGTAATTATACAGGCTTTGGGTTAGGGATTTTCACTTGACGAGTCCATGGGGTATTCATTGTGTCATTTCAGTAAAAATGGCCCTCCTAAAGAGTTCGTCTGGTCCAGTTAGCACTAACCCCTGAGTGTATAATGATTTCTTCAGCTTACATACATAATCAGGACACCTACCATCAATAAAACCCTGTGGTTGAGTTGAGTCCTGTACACTGTCTCTTCCAAATTGCCATTTCAGAAGGCATTGGAAATGTCCAGCAGGAGCAATTTTCAAGCCTTAGATAGTGCAAGCGAAAGAGCGGTGCGAATTGTGGCAGCTTTACTGAGAGAACTAAATGTGGCTGAATACTCAATCCTTTCTTGGTAGGTTTAGCCCTTGGCTACTAAGCGAGCTTTGCACTTGAACTGTCTGCCTGGCGTTTGAGCTTATACACGCATTTGTTTCCTACAACATTTGCTGCAGGTGGTCTTGGAACCGACTCCCACTTGCCATGATGAATTAAGACATTGATCTCAGCTGCCATGGTTTGTCTCCATTCGGGAATCATAATAGCTTTTGAGAAACAGGATGGCTCCCATAATGGTACTGTAGCAGAGGTGTCACTAGAAGAACCTGCAGAAGTAATGATGGTGTGATGACTGATGAGCCTGTGTCTTTTTCAAAGTACAGAGTCTTAGAACCATGGGGATGGCGGCGGGTAGGAGATGCTTTCAGAGGAAGCATAAGTGTCAACGAATTTGGTGAAGCTGCTGTTGTGGAGGTTGGCAGTGGTGGCGAGAAAGGCAAGCCCACACAACTATCAATTCCTGCAGGATTTGAAATAACATCTCAATGCTGCAAAAAAGAATCATTTGAAGTCGGCTATGAGGAACGAGATGATGAGTTTAAAGAGCAATTTGATAAAGGTGTAAGAGAAGTAGGTGTAGCACCTGAAGATGGAGAAACATTCACTGGGGTTGCATGAAAAATAGTGAGCCATGGTACTGCAGAATCTATTGCAACTGGAGGCTTGGCAAGAATAGAATCTCTAGAATATTGTTTCTCAGCATAGAGAAATCTCCTTTTACCGAACTGAACTTGTCTGCAAGTGTAAATTCGGTGAGTATCAGGATCAAAACAGAAATAACCTTGATGGAGGTTGAAGTAAACAAGAAAAACACAGTGAACACCTCTAGGAGCAAATTAATGGGAAATGTAGGGCCGAAGAAGAAGGTAGACAGTGCATCCGAAGATTTTGGGAGGTGCTTGATGCGATAGTTTTTAGAAGGTCTCCCCCCTCCCCCTCATTGATAGAAGTTCTTTTTCTACCACTTACAATTTCCAAAACAAGCACACCAAAGCTAAAGATATCCGATTTGACAGAGAAGTGTCCGCGCATTACATACTCTGGAGGCATGTATCCACTGCAAATAATAATTTGTTATTGCATTCTTTTAGTTCAAGTCAAAGAGAAATAAAATTAACCAAGGGAACTTCGGTATTCCCTGATTTCTGAGAAATACTCACAAGGTTCCAACTACTCTGCTTGTACTTTCTTGGGTTTGATCCCCTGCAAACAGCCTTGCCATGCCAAAGTCTGATATCTTAGCATTCATTTCTGCATCTAACAAAATGTTACTAGGTTTCAGATCACGGTGAATGATCCGGAGACGAGAATCTTCATGAAGGTAAAGAAGTCCTCGAGAAATGCCTTCTATGATCTTGTAACGTCGTTCCCAGTCCAATTGTGAACGCTTGGTTTGATCTAAAAATTCAGTAAACTATGGCAGTTAGATGAATCAAAAAGTACTATGCTTTAATAAAGGATCTGCTGGTTTATGCTTTGTTTGCAGGAATTATTTCTCTCTCTTTTTTCTATTTTTAGATAGTAATCTCCATCGAAATGTTTTGGAAGAGGAGGCATGGCCGTACCGAAAATGAAGTTGTTGAGGCTTAAGTTAGGCATAAACTCGTAGATAAGAAGCCTTTCCTCTTGCTCAAAGCAAAAGCCTAGGAGCCTAACCAAACTCTTGTGCTGAAGTTTGGCCACCAGCAGGACTTCATTCTTGAATTCTTGTTCTCCTTGCGTGGAATCCCTAGATAGTCTCTTCACGGCTATATATTGTCCGTTGGGAAGGGTACCCTGAAAGCAACAAGGGTGTTAGGAGTTATGACCACAACCATGTAGGAATGCTTGAAACTAACCTTCGAAGAATTCGATTCTCATTAGTTAGCAAAATAAATATAGTAAAAACATCAATATCTGTAGCATATATATATATATATATATATATGTATGTATGTATGTATATTTTTGATGGATGCTAATTGATATATAACATTTTGATATTCTGTACCTTGTACACAGAACCAAATCCACCCTGTCCAAGCTTATTAACTTCAGAAAAATTATCTGTTGCAAGGTGAATGATTTCTAAGTTATACTGCAAGGATTCCGCTCTGGTAATTTCATCATCCACTGATCCACCTGAAGCAGCAACTAGGAGAGAAAAAAAAAAAACTATTGAATTGAACCAGATTCTTATGTGGCGTAAACTTAAACAGTTACTGAATTGAACAAAGGAATTGAATATTCAGAAATCAATCTTTAACAGCCCAGGGAAAAACTTGATCTGAAATGCCAAAAAAAATGTTCAATATATTGTCCAAGACCTAATGGGCTTCCAGATGAACAAAAAGAAAAAATTATGTCTTACTTTCAACTTTCTCTCTTGATTTCCTCTTTCCTGAAAACGCGTAGAAGCTGATGATAAGAATCACCATGACAGAAATAACAACTGAAAGAATGATGATGATGACTGTATTGTTTTTTCCTGCAAAATCCATGAAATTATCCAGTTATAACATGTCTATTGTCACTTCACAGGAATCTCTCTCGTTTTTTCCTCTCAATTCAAGTGATTTTGCTTCAATTTCTAGTTCTATCTTCATCTTCAAAGTTTAAAAGATATGTATTGTGATTCTCCTCACTTGTTATGATTTTCTATTTTTTGTTTTTTCTTCTATTTATTAACAATATTTTTTTTTTCATTTTTTTTTTCTATTTGACGTAGATAAAGTCTAAAATAAAACACACAATTAAGGTAAGCATTTTTCATTCCTAAAGTCTATAGTTTTTTTTTTGTATTATTTTTTTGCCTATTTTATTGTTTTTATTGCAATAATGATTGATTATTTTGTTGAATTTTAATTATTATTTTTTAATTTTCCGTATAAATGTTAATTCAATATATAGGATTAAATTTAATTGTTTTATCTCAATTTTATTGTATATATTGCATAATAGAGTGTTTGATTGTTTTGTTGAATTTTAATTGTTATTGTTAAATTTATATAGATGTTAGTTGAATATATAGAAATAAATTTTATTTTATTTCTACATTTTGTTGTTAAATCTGTATAGATGTTAGCTTATATATATAATTTTTTTCTCTATTTTATTATTAGAAACATTATCTTATCACATTGAAAATCAGATAAAATTGAATAATCTGAAATTTCTGGTAGAAATAAAACAAAATCAATTGGTTTGTGGCATATATCTTGTCAATATTTGTAGGTTTGAACAATTTGGGTAGTCTCTAGTAAAGGGGAGGTGCTGTCAAATTTTTTTAGAAAAATCAAATTTGATTATGTAATTATTCATCAAATTTGTGAAGATGTGTTGAACAAAATCAACTGCACGTCATGAGCACATGGTCGCAACTAGTTCTTCTAGCAGAGATGATGTCGTGTCATTAGGTGCTGACTAAGAAGAGGCACCTACGGCGACTCACGACGCTGCCTCTTCCAGCGCGGTTCCACAAAGTGATATCGTAAATGACAATGTTGCGAGGAGTGTGTGGGAGAATCACGCTGCAACTAGGTAATATCGAAAACGATACAATTTTTTTAAAAAAAGTTATATATTAAAATCTAATTTGTCATTAACTCATATAAAATTCATTCATGGATGTAGGTTGCGTAACTTTTAGTATGAAGCGTAAACAAAAAGCAAAAAAATACGCCAGAGATAATGCTCTACCATGTTGGAATGACGTTGTGGTTTGAAGGGATTTTAGGCCGCCATACATCCCAGAGGATATATGGACGCAATATATCCAGCACGTGATGTCTGATTGGTTCACGCGACGTTCATAGTCCGGTGCCGGGAACTAAAACCAGCAAATTCACGATTCAGTTACCATGCACGCTGGCAGCTCCGTCTCGTTCATTACACATAAGAAGTATATGGTAAGATTAATTTTAATGATATCTATCTTTAATTAATTTGTTGTTATTTAAAATATATTTAACTTGCAACATTTTTTTTTCCTTACAAGTTATGTCTCTTGGACGTGAGTTGAGTCCAATGGAGCTGTTTGTAGAGACACAAATATGGAGTGAAGATCGCTAAAAGGGGAAGCAACAGTTCATCGACAACTGCACTCAACACTTCGTGGTATGTTCGTTCAACCATTTTATTTTGTAAGTTATTATTTTTTTGAATTGAATTTGATGATTTATTTGTTTAATTTTTAAGAGACATATAACAGCCGGTTGAGGGAAAGATATGGGACAATCCTTTGATCCACTCAGATTTCGATCCCGATTTGTGGATGGAGGCAAGATTGTCTGTTGGACCCGATAGAAATCAGGTGTACAAACTCTCCAACACTACGGCTGAAAACTTGCGGGCGACCTGTAGTGTCTCAACCATTGGGAGCTCTCAATTGGTATCGATCGAGCACCCAGTCTCAGGAGTTCATGACCTTGCAACAGCATATGGCTCATCTCACCAAAAAATATAAGCGACTCTCGATGGATTCTGAACAACTCTATCAAATGGTCATGAAAATGAGATCATAGATGGGTGGTACGTGTGCGCCTCGTTTTTGATCGTATGATCCCGGGAATGACCAACCTCTTCCTCCTCCTCCTCCTCCAGCGCCGCCATTGTTTTAGTTTATTTTTTATTTGTACAAATATAATTGTAATGAATATTTTGATTTTATATTATTCAATTCTTTTTGTTTACATATTTCAATTTTATACAATTTTATTTGTTTAATTATTTCTTTTTATTATTCTCTACAATTTTATTTTTAAAAATATTTTTTTAATTATTATAGACAAAATAAATTAGTCAGTATTTTCTACAGAGTTGGAAAACATTTACTGCATATAGCACAATCACCGATGGGAATACATAAAAAATCAATATGTCGTTATATTCTAGAGAGTTAGAAAAAATTGTTGAATATGCCACTATCACCGATGGAAATATTTCAACGAAATAATTCCATCGGTATATTTCCAAAGGGAAAAGTTTTTTTGGTGCGCATTTTCCGTCTATAATACCATTGGTTTTTTTTTTACCGGCAGAATTAGCGTTAGATGAACGTTATACCGACAAATGCATTCCGTCTAGAAATAAACCATTGTTCAAAAGATTTTTTTAATATATATATATATATATATATATATATATTACATACGGATATACTGAGGGATTGTGTTCTTCGGTATATCCAAGAGAGTTTGAAACAATTTACTTCATATGCCACTACAACATTGTTACATCACCAACGGAATAATTCCATTGGTATATTAAATTGGGTAATTTTGTTTTTGGCATGTGTTTTCTATCTGTAAAACTATCGGTGTTTTTTTTTACCGATAAAAATGCTGAAAAAAATGAAATTATTGACAAAAAGTTTATCGAAGGACGGTTTCCATCCATGAATCTGTCGATAAAATTTTTACCGATAGAATGATAGTGTAAATACCAATGAAAAACTTTTGTTGGTAAAATTGTTAAATGTGGTAGTGACTAGGGTTAAGATGCAAAATCTATGACATAGTTGTCATACTAGAGTGACCACATTCAAAAGCAAATTGAATATAATTATGAAACTTAATTATCAAATAACTCAATGTTAAAGAATAAAAAAATATATAATTTAAAAGGGCAACGGGAAAAAATAAGAGTCAATGTAGGTTTACTTGCAAACCCCGTAACCATAGGCACATGATCGAGATAAACCAATAGAAAGAAAGGAAAAGAAAAAGGGTGAAAACCACTTTCCAATAAATTAAATGTTGAATGATGAAATAAAAATAAATCAATTAAAAAAAACAAAAAAAGTCAACCCCTGTTAAGCTCTGAAATCGGTGACCCTGATCATGAACCCAAGAATAATCCTATAAAAGGAAAACCATAAAAAACAATAATGCAATACTATATAAAAAGGATAAGAAATAAAATAAAACATTATCTTTAAAAAAACAAAAAAAAACTAAGGAAATCCAAGCACACCTTCTAAACCTGGGCCATTCTCTAAAACTCGCAACTGATGAATTCTTGGACCCGAGTTGAATCAAGAAACTTATTTCTCAATAAATTTAATTTTAAATGGTGAAATCATGAAAAAAATATTAATTTAAAAAAATTTGAAAACGCAAAAAAGATAGCACTAAAAGGAATGGAGATCAAATTTGATAGAAAAATAAACCCATGGAGGATGAAATTATACATATAAAAAACAATTTAAAAAATAATTCCAAACAAAAAAACTAGCAATTAAAATAATGGGGACCAAATTTAAAAGACAAAAGAATAGAAGTGGTGAAATTGAAAAGCATTTGTAATTTTGTGAGGCAAATGTGTTTTAATTTTTTTTTTTTTAATGTGACTCGGGCCATAGACCCAATTAAACAAAAAAGGTTCACATATGGAAAACATAAAGAATAAAAGGGGAACCTAAAAAAATAACATTAAGAAAATCATATAAAAGGCTCATAATGAAAAAAAGAAAAAAAGAAAAAAAAAAGCCTAATCACTAATGATTTAAAAGTTGAATAATAAAATTAAAAAGTTATGAACTTATAAAAAAAAACCAAGAAACATTGGCCGAACCTTTTAAACTTTAGTAAAGGTCTCAAATTCGCAACCCACTAAATCTTAAACCTGATCTGAATCAAAAAGCTCAATTCTCAACTAATTTAATATTGATTAGCAAAAGTAAATCCAACAAAGAAAAACAAATAAAAAGACTTGAGAAAACCGGAGTCATTTTTAAAATCAATGAAAAATCCTAGAGAAGGAAAATAAATTAAAAACGTTATCTCAAATAAAACAAATAGAAATCGAAAGAGTGAGAACATAATCCGAAACATAAAAAACAAATTGAGATGAAATAAAAAAAAATTAATCTTATAAATTATTTAAAAAATAATTTCAAATATTTAAGGATGAAATCTGGAAAGGATATCAATTTAAAGAATTAGACAAAAAAACTCAATAAAGAATGATAAATAAAAGGCTCATGATAATCAAGTCATTTTCAAAACCAACAAAAACTTTAGCATAAAGCAAGCTACAAAAATATGTAACCCAATCTCCAATTTAATAAATATTGAAGGATGAGATGGGGAAAAAAAATTAACTTAGACAAAGAAAAATAAAACACCAAGCAAATCCAGGAAACATCATAAACCTGGTAAAATCTTTAAAACTCACAACCCGTGAAACCTTGGATCCGAGTTCAATGAAGAAGTTTATTACAAACTAATTTAAAAATATCGATTTAAAAAACTTGTCAAGGAAAAAGAATTGACACTAAAAAAAAATAAAGATTAAATTTGATAGGAAAAAAAAAAAGAGAGGGTAAATTGTAAAGCAAAATCAATTTAAAAAATTATTTCAAATAAAAATAGCAATAAAAAGAATGATGATCAAATTTAAAAGATGAAAAAAAAGTGAAGAGGGATGAAATAGAAAAGGCATACCAATTTTATAAATTATTGAAGACAAAAAAAATTATAATAAAAAAAATATGGACCAAATCTGAAGAATTAAAAAATTAAAGGGTTGTTCTAGAGTTTTTAAGAGGCTGGCATGAAAATCTAAGTAGAGAGAGAGAGAATAGAGGAAAAAAAATGGTTGCCGATGCCAAACCATTAGAAATCTTGAAACACAAGTCGCCCCGTTCTGTTGGGGGCGCCATGAAGATTCCAACAATGTTAGTGAAGGTAGCATTTGGTGGCTGGGCAACCCCCCACGTGCCGCTTGAAGGACTCGGGGGCTCCTAGCACGCGCGCTCCAATAATTTGTTTTTTTAAAAAAATATCTAACATTTATTAAATTAAAACAATGCTCCTGAACTAACATAATATTAAAAAAAAAAAAAACCATGGTAAAAAGATAAAAATGCTCATGTGAGAGAGTTATATTCATTTTATTTTTGAAGGCATAAAATTAAGTTAACCATTTTTAAAAAATACAAATATCAAAATGGCATGAGAGAAAGACCACACAATTTTTTTTTTATTGTAAGGTACATTAATATTTTTACTATTTAAAAAAATATTAAATTACCAACCTAACCCTATATAAATCATTAAAAACAACTGTATTATAGTAAAAAAAATAATATTATCTTCAATACCTAATTAAAAATAATGTTTGTTTGTTTGTTAAAATATTGCAAGTGTTTGTTTGTTAAAAAATAATATTATCAAGAAACTTAATTCTCAACCAATTCAATTTTAAAAGATGAATCATGCAAAAAAAATATTAATTTAAAAAACTTAAAAAAAATAACAATAAAAAAAATAAAGATCAAATTTGATAAAAAAAAAAACTCATGGAGGACGAATATATATATATATATATATATATATATATATATATATATAAACAATCTAAAAAATGATCCCAAACAAAACAAATAGCAATCAAAATAATAGGGATTAAATTTAAAAGATAAAAAATAGAAAGAATGAAATTAAAAAATATTTGTAATTTTATGTTTTATTTTTTTTTAATGTGACTCCAACCATAGACACTACAAAGAAAAAAAGGCTGACATATGAAAAACATAAAACAAAATATAGGAACTTGAAAAAAAAAAAGAATGTTAAAAACAATCATATAGAAGGCTTATAATAAAAAAACAAAAGCCTAATTATTAATTATATAAATGTTGAATGACAAAATTAAAAGGTCATCAACTTAAAAACAAAAAAAAAAATACTAGGTGAACATTTTAAAACCAGGCAAAAGTTTTAAATTCACAACCCATTAAATCCTAGACTTGGGTTGAATCAAGAAGCTCAATTCTCAACTAATTTGATATTGATTAGCGAAAGTAAATCCAACAAAGAAAAACAAATAAGACTTAAGAAAACCAAAGTCATTTTTAAAATCAATGAAAAATTCTAGAGAAAGAAAATAAATTAAAAAAGTTATCTTGAATAAAACAAATAGAAATCAAAAGAGTGAGAACACAATCCAAAAGATAAAAGATAAAAAAAAAAGGGAGAAGAAATAAAAAAAGAATTTTAATCTTATAAGTTGTTTAAGGATGGAATCAGGAAAAGATATTAATTTCAAGAATTAGTAAAAAAGAACCCATCAAAGAACGATAAATAAAATGCTCATGATAACCGGGTCATTTTCAAAACCAATAAAAAATTTAGCAAGAAGCAAGCTAAAACAATATGTAACCTAGTCTTGAATTCAATAAATATTGAAGGATGAGATGAGAAAGAAATTAATTTCGACAAAGAAAAAAAAAAAAAGCAAACCTGGGAAACATCATAAACCTAGTAAAATCTTTAAAACTCGCAACTTGTAAAATTTTGGATCTAAGTTCAATCAAGAAGTTTATTATGAACCAATTTAAAAATATCAATTTAAAAAAATTATAAATGAAAAAAAAATAACAATCAAAAGAATGAAAATTAAATTTGATAGGAAAAAAAAAACAAAGGAGGGTAAAATTGTAAAGCAAAATAAATTTAAGAAATTATTTCAAATAAAAAAATAGCAATAAAAAAATGATGATCAAATTTAAAAGATAAAAAAAAGTGAAGAGGGATGAAAAAAAAAAGGCATAACAATTATATAAATTATTGAAGACAAAAAGAATTATAATAAAAAGAATAAAGACTAAATCTAAATAATTAAAAAATTAAAGGGTTGTTCTAGAGTTTTTAAGAGACTTGTATGAAAATCTAAATGGGAAGAGATAGAAGAGGGGGTGAAATGGTTGCCGACGCCAAACCATTAGGAATCTTAAAACACGAGCTGTCCCGTTGCGTTGGGGGCGCCATGATGATTTCAACAACATTAATGAAGGCAACATTTGATGGCCGGACAACTCTCATGTGTTGCTTGAAGGACTCTGGGGCTACTAGCACGTGCCAGTAAGTTTTTTTAAAAAAACAATATGTAATATTTATTAAAATAAAACAATGCCCCTTAACTAACATGATATTAAAAAAAATCATGGTAAAAAGATAAAAATGCTCATGTAAGAGAGTTATATTGATTTTATATTTAAAGGCATAGAAGTAATTTAACTATTTTAAAAAATAAAAATATCAAAATGCCCTGAGTGAAAGACAACATTTTTTTTTTTATTGTAGGGGTGATAAATATTTTTACTCAGTAAAAAAATATTAAATTACCAATGTATCCCTATATAAATTATTAAAGATAATTATTGTATTATATTAAAAAAAATAATATTACCCTCAATACCTAGTTAAAAAGTTTTTTTTTTTTTTTTTGAGTTGGGAGCAACAAATCACTATTCTTACATCTTGAACTTAGATTAAAAAAAAAAAAAACTGGAGAAATTATTGTACCTCTAGAGACAAATAAGTTCAAGATGTAAGAAGTAAAAACCTCATGAATTTTCTAATCTCGTTACACTATATTTAACTATTAAAGAGATTGATTTTCAAACATGTGAGATGCCTTTTGGAGGATAAAATCGTAAGATCACATGGCAATAATACCTTACAAGAATTGGGCCAAAACCATCACATTTTAAAATTTACAAAAGGATTAATTTTTTTTCCAAAATGATTTAAGGATTTTGTATTTTGTAATTTAATAAATAAATCTCATCCAAAAAATTTAAGAGATAAATTTAAATTTCGACGAGTGCATTCTATAGTAACGACTTTGTTAGAGTGGGGATTAAAGATATTGACAAAAATAATAAATAGTGTAAAATAACTTTACCTTCTGGTCCTGTTGCTGAAAGAGGAGGTGGGGGAGAAGGAAGAGCCACGGGCGGAGGTGGAGGAGGCGGTGAGTCCGCTGCGACTGCCGTTTCATTATAAAATAAATTAATTTCATAACGAATATAACAACTAGGAAACAAGACTCTTCCTCCTCTCTTGCTGCTGCAGCAATTGGGCAATCCAGCTATAGCTGCACTGAGACATTGATTGCAATCAAAGCTAGATAAATCCGGTGTGCACTGGGCAAGGCTGTATATATTTTGGAACGCATCGAAATACGTTTTGTTCACAGCAAACTTTTTAGCACCTGGACGAGCACTTGCAGCTCGAGCAGCCAAATCATTCACAGTGGCTCCCACTAGATTGTTAAAACGCTGGGGTTCGGTTGTGATATTCAGTGCGTTTGCCATGGAGAGGGAAAAAAAAATGTTTTGATCCATCTTAGAGAAGATGTTCCTGTTTGAGTAACGTAGGATGCACTCATCGTAATACACAATGGACGCTATTCCGATTGGGCAACGCTGGACTAGATCTTTTGTGGCGAAGGTGACACAATTTTGGCAAACAGTAGTGCTGCTAAGATCGCCACGGCAGATAAACAGGCCGTACACTTGATCAGTGTTCTGCCCGAAAGAGGTGTTGTAGAATCCAATGGTATTATTCGGGGTTGCATTCGAGGCAAGTGAAGAGAGGAGGAGATTTAGATTGGTTCGGTAGGTGCTGTTTAATGTGGAGGTGGTTGCGTTTTGGCAACCATGACCGAGGAAAATGGGATCCTCCTGTGCTAGAGTGATAATAGCAAGGGTAAGCAACGAGAGCAGGATAATGTAGAATTTGAGAGAGTTCATCTTTTGGGTGATCAGCTAGCTAGCAGCCCTCATGGTGGAAGAAAGAAAGTTGTATCTTTTATCAGTTTTTGCAAAACTGGAGATTGAAGTCAATGAAAAAAGTCACGCCACATATATTGTTCTCTGATAGTGGATAGAGATCACGGTGTCCCTTGACCTTGCTTTCTGCTAACTGGTGTCCCACATATATCTGTTTTTCTGCTCTGGCATTTATTGATTGATCGCAATCTTTACTTTAGAATAACTAATTAAAATTCATTTAATATTATATATCATTTTATTTATTAATTAAATAGTATAGACTCTATAATAATGGATAAAAAATAGCAATTTTTTTTAATAGAACCACAGTGTTAGATATCTTCTTTTCTCATTATTTAAAATTACCTATTAGTTCACTTTTAATAAAGAAAATATTTTTTACACTGATAAATTTTTTTTTTTCAAGGAAAATCAAATAGTAGTTTCATTATATTGTTTAAATAAATTACAAACACATTATTATTTTCAGACAGAAATTATAACTTGATAATTGGCAATACAAGCCGTGTTATATTCTTTGAAGTAACAACTAGTCCTAAAATATTTTGGACCCATTGCTAAGTTTAGAGGCGATTATTTTCGGTTCGGTTCGGTTCGGTTTTTATCAAAAAACAGGTAACCAACCTGATTTTTTAAAAAAAAAAAAACCAAAACCGGTCCGAACCGGCCGGTTTCGGTTCGGTTTTTAGGACAAAAAACCGGTTCAAACCAATTTGACTTGGTTTTTTTCAGTATTGGCTCGGTTTTTTTGTTTTGGCTCAGTTTTTTTTCCGGGTTTTAAGTTTAGGAGTGATTATTTTCGATTCGGTTCGGTTCGGTTTTTATATAAAAAAGTAACCAACCCGAAATTTTTTTTAAAAAAAAAACTGAAACCAATTGAAACCAGCCGGTTTCGGTTCGGTTTTTAGGACAAAAAACCAGTTTGGTTCGGTTTTTTCGATATTGGCTCGGTTTTTTTTCCGGGTTTTTTTTTGTTTGGGTCGGTTCGGTTTTTTTAAAATTTTAATCGGTTTAATCAGTTTTTTTTCACGATTTGGTTTTTTCAGTTTTTGTTTTCCGGTTTTTTCGGTTTAATCGGTTTTTCAGTTTTTTTCTCACCCCTAGCTAAGTTCATATTTGATATTTCAGGAAACAAAATTTTTATTACAAGCATATTTAAAAATCAAAATAATATTATTGAAGCCATGCTTTTATATATATATATATATATATATATATATATATATATATATATAAGAGAACTTTAGTCTTTCTAGCAAGACACATATATAATTGTTTCATTTTTTTTAAAAAAAGTATAAGTCTTTTTAATCAATCAACAACATAAAACTATAACTAATTAAGGATCTATTGTAAGGAAATATTAATTTAATAATTTGCTAAATTTTATAAATTTTTTAATTTTTAGATATTAATTATACTAGGATAAATAGAAAGAATATATATATATATATATATATATATATATATATATAGAAATTTGAGAAAAATTTTTTATTTAAAGAAGTCTTCTTTTAAAATTACAAACAACTATAGAAACTGAAAATATAATAATGAGAAGTGGTTTTGTATTTTAATAATTGTATTATTGATGAATGTGTTAAATAAACAGTCTTTTTAGAAAATTAATCTTCTCACTATCCATAATATACATTAGCTAATAATATATATTTTCTCAAATTTATTAATTATTATATTAGCAATATTCATTATAATAATAAAAAAATAATATTTATAATACAAATAATAATATTAAACTTGAATTACCAAAGTTTAAGTGGATCTGACTGCAACGTTAAGTCCAAGAGCCTTGGGTTTGGTTGCAACACCAGATCCTAGAGTCTTGGACGTGGATCTGGCTACAAGTTCATGTTATGAAAATGTGATAATTAAATAGAAAAAAAATAAAATTAAAGAAAAAAAAAAGATTAATTAAAAAGAAAAAAACAAAGCAAAGCACTATTCCAATGAATAGTGCTTTGTGAGGAGGGGTACAGTAAAATCCCCTTATGGGATCACAATAATTTAATGAACAGTAAATAAAACAAATCATAAAGTTTAATTCTTAATCAAATCGATATTAAAAGATGAAATTAAAAAAAAAATACTTAAGAAAAAGAAAAAAAACTGAATCAATTGGTTTAACCCGCCAAACTAGGTTAACACGTCAAAGCTATGATCCATGTCATGAGAGTGTGATAACTAAGTAGAAAAAAGATTAATATTAATAAACTAAATTAAACAAAAAAAAGATTAATAAAAAAGAAAAAAGCAAAAAAAAACCTATAACTAATAATATTTTTTTTCAAATTTATTAATTATTATATTAGCAATATTAATTATAATAAAAAAAATAATATTTATAATATTATTAATAATATTAAACTTGCAATATCCAAGTTTAAGTGGATTTGGCTACAACGCCAAGTCCAAGAGCCTTGGATGTGGGTCTGGCTGCAAGATCGTGTCATGAAAATATAATAATTAAATAGAAAAAAAATTAATAGTAAAAAATAAAATTAAATAAAAAAAAGATTAATTGAAAAAGAAAAAAAAAAAAAAAAGAAGCAAAGCACCATTCCAAAGTATAATGCTTTGTGAGGATGGGTACAATAAAATCTTCTCAAGAGATTATGATAATCTAATGAAAAGTAAACAAAACAAATCATGAAGTTTAATTCCCAATCAAATCGATATTAAAAGATGACATTGGAAGGAAAAAACCAATTAAAAAAAAGAAAAAAAAATTTGAAACAACTGGGTTAACCCGCTAAATCAGGTTAACTTGTCAAACATGGGATTCGTGTCATGAGAGTGTGATAGCTAAATAGGAAAAAATTTAATAATAACAAACTAAATTTCAAAATAATAATTAAAAACAAAAAAAAAACAAAAAAAAAAACTATTAAACAAAAAAAAGATTAATTTAAAAGAAAAAAACTAATGAAGAAAAATTAAAAAAAAATTGAATTATATGAGTTAACCATTTAAAGCAGGTTAACTCGTCAAACCTGGGATTCGTGTCATGAAAGTTTGATAACTCAATAGGAAAAAAACATTTACAGGTTAACCTAGAATTAGCTGGGTTAACCCGTCAAACTCGGGATCCGTCTCATAAAAGTTTGATAACTAAATAGAAAAAAATGTAACATTAACAAACTAAATTAGATGAAAAAAATTAATTAAAAAGAAAAAATAACAAAAAAAATATGGGTTAACCCATCAAACCTGAGATCTGTGTTATGAAAGTTTGATAACTAAATAGAAAAAAAATTATCATTAACAAACTAAATTAAACAAAAAAAAATTATCAAAAAAAAACTAAAGGCATTAGCCTTTTCACTATAAACTGCATTGTGCAGTCCACAGTGAAAGGCATAAAAAACTAGAAAAAAAAAACTAAAGGCATTAGTGTTTTACTATAGAACTGCACTGTACAATCCACAGTAAAACACTGATATGTTTTAGTTATAGTTAATGATTTTGTAATAAAACAACCAGCCAGATTGCATACCCATAATATTGGAATTTAAAACAATACACATGGCGTGGAATCTCTAGTGGATATATACCTTAAATCATATAAACAAGATAAAATCCAAAAATATTAAACATGTTAAAAGTAGCTTTCTAAAAAAAATATCATAACTTGATTTGACTATTTAACCAAGTTAAAAGTTTGATATAAAATTCTCACTACCATAAAATTAATAAATACAAATAGAAATATTGACGGAATGTTTTTTCTTTGACTATTTAATCATGTTTACACTTTTTTACTGATTTAACTTGGTCTTTTAAAAAAAAAAATATTCGGATTTCATATTACAAGTAGCGGGTTAGTTGAGTGAACTTAGTTTGACTCGGGTTTTTTCTTTGATGTTTCTTTTTTTCTTTGATTTTTTTTCTCTTTCATCATTTCATATCAAAATTGAGGTTTATCTGATGTGACTCGATCAACTAGGCAAGTTAAAAAATACCAGAGCTCAGCCCAAGGAAGGTAGGTGCTCCATCGGCGTGGCCACTGATGAACCATGCTCCTGAGATACTGCTCAATGCAGCGATTAACCATTTCTGTTTGTCCATTCGTTTGTGGATGGTAGGCAGAACTGAGCTGTAGTTTGGTGCCAGACAGAAGTGTTTAATCGTTGTGATGAGTAGTATCTCAGGAGTATGATTCATCAGTGGCTACGCTAGTGGAGCACCTACCTTCCTTGGGCTGAGCTCTGGTACAATACAACATATCATGCATCCATTGGGATGACCCCTTTTCAAGCCCTGTATGGCCGCCTACCTCCTACCATTCCCATATACCATTATGGAGGTTCTTCAGTTTAGGAAGTTCACTTCAGTCTAGAAGCTCATGACGAGTTGCTACGTCAACTCAAATGCAATCTGGAGGGTTCCATTAATCGCATGAAACAACTTGCAGATCAAAAATGTCAGGATATTTCTTTCGAGGTGGGGGATTTGGTTTTTCTTAGGCTGCATCCCTATAGGAAACAGACTGTTTTCAAACGCGCCCACCAGAAGCTCGCTAGTCTCTTCTATGGTCCATATCCAATGCTACAAAAACTTAAGGCAGTAGCATACAAACTTCAGCTGCCAGACAGTGCTCACATTCATCCTGTCTTCCATGTCTCGCTCTTAAAAAAATACGTGGGTGACTCTGCTATGACTTCAACAGAGTTGCCACCCATTACAGATGATGGGGTAGTTGTCCTAGAGCCTCATCAGATTCCGGATACTCGTTAGGTCAAATAGGGCAATAAATTTGAAGCAGATTCTTTAGTGCAGTGGAAACATCTTTCAGTTGAAGATGCCACCTAGGAGCCCTATCACTCTTTGCAGGAATGATTTCCCTCTATGGACCTTGTGGACAAGAGTCCACTTAATGAGGAGGGTAATGTTAGGCCACGATATTCTGAAAGAAGCCTTAAGCCAAATCCCAAATATTTGGGATAAGTAGTAGACGTGAGAACATGCATGTGAGCAGCAGGACGTGGACGTGGGAACATGCATATGTACATGCAACGTGGGAAAATGATGGATTAGGTCGTGTAGAGTAACAAACAAATGTGCAACAAGAAATGGTCTTCCATCATTGCAAGATTATGTTATTTTAGTGTTCTGTTTTACTTTGTTAACTTCTGTATTACATGGGCAGATTATATTTGCTTACAGTTAGCTTTTCTTTGTAATTAAGTTTGTTTGTTTGTTTGGGATGAGGCTTGCTTATTTAAGCAGCTAACGCTTTCATTAGTTGTTGCATGTGTACGACATCGTGGCAAAAAGTTCCACTTCAATCTAAAATGTAAATATCTATATGGCAAATATGGGGAGACAAGAAATTCTTGTCGTTTATCAGTGGAAAATGGAATGGGAGTCGCCACCTAGTATTTTGGTCAATAGGAACCCTAACTGGTCTCAGAGATCGGGTACGGGGACTGATTGCGTAAAAGGAAGGCATCAACACCTTAAATACGTCATACCTAAGGTAAGCTGCATTGTTTGATTGTCTGATAAAAAGCTAAAGTGTTATTGTATTTCTAATTGTTGGTTTGTCTATAGTTCAAGAAAAGTTCTTCTTAGTATCTTATCGAGTAAAAACCTAACCGTTCTAACGTCTATATAAAAACTATATTTTTAATATCAGGAATACATTTTATATATAAATTCGTAATCCCATATACTAAAAGAAAACAAAAAGATTTTTTTTTTAGAATTTTTAAAATATTGGTCTAGTTCTCATGGCTTTTGTCGCGGGGGTCGTGATGCCGTCTAGCTAGGACGAAGGCTCTTTGTCGTGCCTCTTGTGTTAGGTGCGGTGTGTTGGGAATGTTTTTTTTTATTTAATCATAAAATTATGATTAAAGTTTAGGAGTCGTCACCTAGCATTATGGTCACTAGGAACCTGTGGTCTGCGAGAGTTTGGGTAAGGGACTGGTTGTGCAAGAGGAAGACGCATCACCCCTAGTGTACCCTATCTAAGGTAAGCTACAATTTTATTTGATTGTTTTTTCTAAGTCGGATTGGTCTTTTCTAAGGTTTAAGGTAGATATCTCTTCATAAGAGAGTCTCTATCTTATTGAGTTAAATCATAACCGTTCTAAAGTCTACACTTTGTATCTTTAATACCCGAGGGTGTACTTTATAGTGTAATTTTACACCTCAAAAATATTAAAGTCTGCACCTGGATCCTAAAAAAGGATTGGAAAAAGATTTTTGACATGTTGGCCAAATCCTAATGGATAATCATAAACTAATTATATTATCCGTTTTTTTTTTAATGAAAAATATGCTTGGAAAAATTTTAGGATTTAGCCATATGCAATAAAATATTTTTTCTTTTCAATTTTTTTTTAAATATTTCAAAGAAAATCAAGTATTTTAATACCGGATTTGTATCTTATAGTGTAAGTATACAATCCAATATTGAACAAAATTGGTAGAAAAATATTTTAGAAAATCACAAATTTTTTGAAAGGATTTTTGAAATTTTTTGGAAAATTTGTGTTTATTTTATTTTATTTTTATTTTTATATTAAGTAATTAAATATATCAAAGCATGTGGGTTGGGCCAACACAGGCCCAGAAACAAGTAGGTTGATTATAGGCCCAAAATGGTTGGGCCGGACTCGGCCCAACATATTCTTCTTCCTGTATTTTAGGGACGGGCTGGACCCGGCCCAACCAACTGGGCTGGGCTAAGGCAGGTCCAGCCCGAAGCAACTTAATCACTGGGCAGCCTAGTGACTAAGTTGCATGGAACAGTGCAATGTGAATTATAATTCACATTGCACTGTTCACGTGCAGCGATGGCAATGAAGGGAAGAAGAAGAAGAAGAAGAAGAGGAGGGAGACTCACCTAGCACTGAAGGAGCTGACGACCTGACTGGTGGCGCTCGGTGCAACTGGAGATGGAGAGGTCAGCGGCTAGCTCTGGTTGCAACTGGAAGAAAAAGAAGCAAACGCTTGCAAATGAGAGGGGAAACTCGCGGTTGGAGTTGTTGGAGTGGCTGAGGAGAGGGTTGCTACACTAATTTTCATTAGGAAGGAGAGAACAAACTTCTAGGCGAGGTGGTTGCTGCGGCTGCTGCTGCTATTGGGGCCATAGTGGCAAAGAAGAAGCATTTCATAGAGGAGAGAGAGAGAAGTGGTGCAACCACCACGTGTGATGTTTTGATGGCTGCCTGAGGTGGAGATGACGGTGAGAAGACAGGTGATGATGGTGGTGGTGGCTGAAGGCCACGACGGAGAGAGAAACAAGAGAAAGGGCTAGTTGCAGGAAAATTGGGCAGGAAAGGCTGTTTTTCGGCCAACTTTGCGTTTAATTTTCTTCTCCCTTAGGCCATCAAATCCGCCTCTATTTATAGGTTGTGGAAGAGGGCAATCTTGTCTATACTGGAAAAAACTTTCAGCCCTTAATTCGATTGGGAAGGATCTCAATCGTTGGCTAAAAGTGTGCATTGTGAGCTGCTCAATTTGCAGAAAAAGGCTGCCCGAGTTAGCCTGTTTAGGTCAGCGCCAGCGCTATCTCGTTGCCATTTAGAATAAATGCTTAGTTTGGGTTGTAAAGCAACTGTAAGGGATCATTTGCGTGCACCGTTTGTTAGATTGTATGGAGAAATGAAGCATTAAATGCATCTGAAAAGTAGCCACCTAGGCAGCTTTGTCAGGAAAAATCAAGGAAGACAATGAACACTGATAGACAATGAGTCGTTTGTTTTTTTTTTTTTTACAAAAAATGGTGCCGTTTCAAGTTAAATTAGGGATTTAAACTGATTTTTAATTTAGTCCTCAAGCTTTTAATGGCTTTCAATTGAACCCCTAATTGACCATAAACTTCTGATTTAATGCAATTAAGCCCCTGATGAACTTCAATTGGAACCCCGAAGTTACACGACTTTTACAATATGATCCTTGGTCTCGAAATTTGCCAATTTAACCCCTAATTGACCATTAAACTTTCAATTTCTTCAATTTCCCCCCCCCCAGTTTTTGTCAATTAACTTGATAAAATTAAATTTAGTCTCTTAAAATTTCAATCCTCTCAATTAAGTCCAAATTAGGCCCCAAAACTTATTTTTTCACCAATTAAGCCCCAAATAAAAGTATAATTAAGTCCTTACACTTAATTAAATCCTTCAATTGGATCCAAATTATTTCTTAAACATAATTAAAATTTAATTTGGCCCATGATTAAATCAAATTGGCCTATTAAAAATTTAATTATGCCCTTGGACTTAAGTTTTATGCAAATTCATCCAATAATAATTTAATTTGACCTTGAATTTGCGTTGCTTTTGCCATTCTTGGACATAATGGGGTACAATTAGGCCTTGAAATTCCTTCAAAAATTGCAGCTTGATTTTTCTTATTTTTGTAGTCCTCCTTCATCTGCTTTCTCCACATTGCCGGTATTGATTTTATTTTTATTTTTTATTTAAAAAAGTAAATTTAATTATGCCCTTGGACTTAAGTTTTATGCAAATTCATCCAATAATAATTTAATTTGACCTTGAATTTGCGTTGCTTTTGCCATTCTTGGACATAATGGCGTACAATTAGGCCTTGAAATTCCTTCAAAAATTGCAGCTTGATTTTTCTTATTTTTGTAGTCCTCCTTCATCTGCTTTCTCCACATTGCCGGTATTGATTTTATTTTTATTTTTTATTTAAAAAAATAAATTTATTTTTGGGGAATAACCCAGAATTGAGTTATAACAGCTCTAACAAACTTGTTATTAAAACCAAAGTGCATGCTAAAATATTTTTTTGAATTTTTTTATTTTATGTGTAAAAAACAATAAGATTTTTTTTAAATGAAAATACGATGTGATGATTTTTCTTATATTTGAGAGACTTGGCCATATGCATAAAAAAAAAACATTATTTTTTATTATTATTGTTGTTTTTTTTTCTGTTGTGTTTTGATGAAAACTAGATATTTTAATACTGTATTTGTATCTTTATAGTATAAAAATACAAACCAAAATTAAGCAATTTTTGATAAAAATATGCAGGAAAATCAACAAAAAAATTTTAAGCATTTTTCAGAATTTTTAACATTTGTGTTTTTTATGTGTGTGTGTGTGTGTGTGTCTATATATATATATATATATAATTACAGGTCTTTCTCTTTTTAGTCTAGGCCAGACTCGACCCAGACATTAGGTCTGGGCTAGAATTAGCCGAGCCCAGAGAAGGTAAAACCCATCAGTGCTGGGTCAGAACCAGCTTGGCCCAACAAAAAAAAACCCAACAGGGAGGGATTATTTCCCCACTCCCATCCTCCTGCATGCAGAACGAGATTCGTTGTCCATGCAGGAGTAAATGCAGCCAACAAAAAAATGAGGAGGAAGAGTTTACCTGGCACGGAGGAGGCGGTGCCTTGCTAGTCTGATTGCTTTACTGGCGGCGCTGTGGTGAAGGCCAGTGGCTATGTTGTGGCTTACGGAAAGCGGCTCCAAGCAGCGATGCTACTTTTTCAATCGGCATAGAGAGAGGTTACTGCTCTTCCCTTCTCCTTCATTTCCTTTCCTCTTCTTTCATTTTTCAGTAGTTTCCCTTTATCCTCCCGGTTTGTTTTTAAATTTTCTCCCCTCGTTTCAAGCTTTTCCTTCCTCTCGCTATATTTCGGTCTATTCTCTCCGTCCTCTCTCCCTGTCAGTTCATTTTTCTCCTCTTAACTCTCACAATCCCTCTCCTTTATCTCTCACAGTCCCTCTCCCCTATTTTCGGCTTCCCCGTTTTGTTTCTTTCTTTCTTTGGTCCCTGTCGCACCCTAAAAATTCCAAGATGCGGCATCATCGGCAAATTCCAAGATGAACAGTAACTGGAGGAAGAAGAAGAAAAGGAGGAGGAAGAGGAAGGAGGAGGAAGAGGAAGGAGGAGGAAAGGAAAAGGGGCTCACTTGGCCGAAGGGGTTGTGGCTGCTGTGATGAGGTGGTTCAGCCGGTGGTTGCAGCTGTGGAGTTGGGGGAGGACGGCGTCGGTTTTCTGTTGCAGAGGAAGAAAGAAGAAGAAGAAAAATCTGCAGAAATTGGGCGAAAATGCTGGTTTTTGGCTGACTTTGGACCCGAATTTCTCCTCTCTCCGATCATCAAATCCGACTCTATTTATAGGCTGTGGAAGAGGGCAATCTTGTCTATGTTGGGAAAAAATTGCAGCCCTTGATTCAGTTGGGAAGCATCTCAACCGTTGGCTCAAAGTGTGCACCTCGGGCTGCCAAATTTGGCAGCTCAAGGCTGTGAACTGCCCGAGGTGGCCACTTTGAGCCACTCAACGGAGCCGTTTCTAACTTTTCCGACCCGACCGGACCATTCTCCGGGATAAAGGGGTTTCATGTGGATATTTTGGTGCAAGTTTGGTCGGATTTGGAGGCCACACGAGCCGGAAAATGTGCCTTGAAAGCAGCCCCTCAGGCAGCTTTTTGAGGAAGAAAGTGAACAGTAACGGGCGACATTAGTCCTCCAGTTTTCAATTTCTTTCAATTTGACCCCGGATCAATCCCAAACAGCCCCCCTATTTATGCGCCTTTTCCAAATTGGTCCCTGGTTTCGGATTTTCTCAATTAAGTCCCTAATTGGCCATTAAACTTCAATATTTATGCAATTAAGCCCCTGATTTGACCCAATAAAATCCTAAAAAATATATTTTGGCCCCAGAACTTAAATTTCTTCTAATTAAAGCCCAAATTGACTTAAAAATCAATTTTCCTTGCAATCAAATCCTCTATAAAGTCAATTAAAAATCAAATTAAGTCCATAAACATCCAAACTTGGGCTTTTCTCCTCAAAATTTAAATTTCCTTCTCAACAGGGCTCTCATCCTTCAAGAATATACTGTCAAAAATCCAATCTTTGTATTTTTAACCTCCTTGACCGATTTTTCTGACCATTTGTCGAGCGCTTCTGCCTCCTATTATTTTTCTAGCCTCTTTTGGCTATTTATTTTATTTATTTTTGTGGGGACCCAAAAATGGGTTACAACAATCCCTTTCCTTTTCGTTCTTTTCTTTCTATTCCTTCTATTCTCTCTGTTCCCTCTCTTCTCTCCTGGTCCTCCTTGTGCGTGCTAGCTGGCGTTGGGTGGTATTTATAAGGCAAAGGGAGCGGGGGCATCCCTATTGCTGCGCATAAAGAGCAGAGCTTTGCTGCCCTGCCATGGGCGAATGGGTTGGCTGGCCAGTGGGCGCGGCTCCCTCAGTTTTCCATAATAAAAACAAATTTTATTAGCCCATTACACTTTGTAATTGGGATCTATTTGACTAAAAATATATCAAGTTGACTAGGTTATATAAGTTCAATCACCGTATAGTTAAAAATATATTTTTGCTAAAAAAAACATTAATAATATTTAAATACTTTTTTAATGTAAAAAAATTTTAATCCAACTTACAACGTGGCGTGAAAAATAATCTAGTAAACACCTAAATTCAATAGTGATTCATTATATGAAACACTTATTCCCTTATCATTATATGAAATCATAGGTGATGGGTAAATTGATCTTTTGACCTTTTTCTGCAAGCAAGTTTTCCAAAACTTATGGCTATATATGATCTTAACCTCTTACTCTCGTTAATCTTATTTTTCTTTCAAATGCAAACTTTGTCACACTTTAAAACACACCCTTTTCAAGCTCATTCTTCTTTAGTTTAGCTAACTAGGCATTTGAGGGTACCCAACCCTACCAGAGGGACTTGTTTTACAAGTTCTCCAGCCAAGATCACCATTTTCTCCAAAAATATCAATTCCACGTCAGCCTTGCAAAGAACCCCCTAATCATTGTAGTTTTTCCAACCTCAACAATCAGTATGAAGATTACATTCAAATTCATATATATATCACATCCAAAAGTAACTTTGCTGGTGTTTTCGCCATACGAGGCATTGTAAAATCCGTAGCCGATTTTGGTATCGAAAAAGAAAGAGGAGATAAGGGTACTGAGGCTTGATTTGTAACTTTCTGGACACTTGTGTTACAGTTGTTTTGATTGTGAAACACTGAGGACAAGAAGGTGAGTGTAAATGACATAAAAAAAAGGGACTGATTGAAAAATAACAATAATCCAAATGACACTGAGGTTTGATTTTGCTTAGTGTTCATTATATTAAATTTAAGTATTACTTTGTTTCAAACAACATCTTTATTTCTATATCATTGACTCGCTTTTTTTCAATTTTCTATTTCTCAACATGAGCAAAATTGAAAAATAACATGAAATGAATAAAAGGGACTAATTAATTACATTTGGTCCTTCAAGGCTGCTGTCTTATGGGACCAATTTGGTCCATGAACAAATCCGACCACGACAGATTTTTCCTTTTCTCTTTCTTTTTGCTTTCGATAATTAATCAAGATTGATACTGGTTCTTGAGGTTTGATTTGTAGCGCACGCAACTTTCTGAACGTTGTTTTGATTGTGAAACACTGAGGACAAGGAGGTGACATTGCCTTTGCACAGACTCACGTTCTCTGTGATTTTTCCAAGGAAAATCAGATTTTCAAAAAAAACTGCAAAGACTCGTGGCAATTGACTCAGTCGCAGGGATTTTTTTTTTTTCTTAAGACTTGTCTAGTCGAATATTTATGAAGAAAGAGAGAATTGTTTGTCTATTTCTCATAAAAGTTGGACCTACAAGACTCAATCTACTTTTGTTGCTGTGTTGGAGATTCAAAACTCGGATATTGAAGACTTGGAGCAAGGGTGTCAAAAACGCTTTTTTAACACGACACGAAATATATAATATAAACTCGGATCATAAACTCGAATCGTAAAATTACAAGAAAAATATTTTAATTAATTATATATTGACAATTTCAGTCAAACAGTAAATAATAATATAACACAATTAAAATAAAAATGAAATAAACAATACAAGTATCAAAATACCTTGAAATATATAATTCAAATAAAATTTTATTTATGGTTTAAATAACTTAAAAATTCAAAAAGAAAAAAATAAGATTGAACAATGCCACCTCACCTTCCACTTTTTTTATGTTAGTAACAATTCCTAGAAATAATGTCCAAATATCTCACCAAGCAAAACATGTATTTCAAGTTCTCTCTGAGTCTTTGTCGTCTCTCTTTAAAGTTAACAAATGGTTAGTCTAAAACATAGTATTTCTCTCTATATAAGTATTCGTATCTCTTATTTTACTCTTTTGATTCATCACCATCTACCTCTATATTCCCATGGTTTCGATCCTCCGATCATGCCTTCCTAACCTAAAATACAGTAAAAGGCTTTCTCATACCCAAGATCCTCTAATGCTGGTGTTAATCTGCTAAGATTGAAAATTTGAGATTTGGGACAACGGGGAAAGGGAAGACTGAGGAGTGGAGACTATATAGTGGAGTGTCAGGGGACTCGGACAGGAAGGTAGTAAATTTTTTAACTTTTGCGAGTTAAAACTCGAAATTGATCAAACTCGGTCAAAATCGGTCAAACTCGTAAAATTGATCCGATTTTACCGATTTTCACCGAGTTTGACCGATTTTGAGTTTTAACCCGATTTAACACGTTTTATATATGTTGACTCGTAAAATCATAAAATTCTAAGAGTCAACTCGCGATTTTAACAACCTTGACTTGGAGTAACAAAACCATGTAGTTAATTACAATTACAAAATAAATTAAAAGAAGAAGGTAAATTATTGTTGCATTCGTATTTATCATTTTTTTAAAAAAAATCATGCTAAATGTAATCTCATTATAACAATTCTACTATTAAGCATTATATTTCATTCTAAAATAAAATAAAAATATGCAATTTTCACTACATCATTAAACAATTTTATCAACAAATTCATTCCGTTGATGTAAAACATGTAATGCATTAGTAAAATAAAATAAAAATATGCAATTCTACTATTAAGTATTATATTTAATCCTAAAAAAAAAACCTGAAACATGCATTAAGATTCAATCCCATCTCAATTTTTTTAGCAATTATTAAACTCCACACTACTAGGTTATTTCTATCAGTTTAATAAATATTTCATTCTAAAATAAAATAAGCATATTATTTCAAAAATATCTTTAAAATAAATAACCTGAGAGATTTTTAATTATATATGCTTTTTTTATTGGAGTGAAAAGCCAAACAAGACCAAATTGATAGAAATAACCTAGTGGTGTGGAGTAGTATTTAAAATAAATAACCTGAGAGATTTATCGAAGTGAGTAGTATTTTATTTGTATGCTGTTGTTATTAAAGAATAAAAGATAGAATGACAGAAAATATAAATCAATAGAGGAAAAAGAAAGAAGAAGCTACAAATTAAAAAAAATAAAAATGAGAGAAAAATGAGAGAAAAAAAAACAGGAAAAGAGAGAGTAGAGAAAACAAATAAAGGGTGCAAGCCCATCAACCTAACCCGATTCCATCTATTTATTTTCTCATGCCCAACTCTATTCCCTTATTTTCTCATGCCCAAAAGACAAAAAATTCCCCTCACGTAGAAGCATTCCATCTCCTAAAACTGTAAAAACAAAATCAACACATTTCATAAATAGCTACCGAATTCAATTTCAATTAAGAATACGAATAAAGCCATAAAAAAATTAAAATCAATTACGTTTTTTTTTTTAAATAACAGCAACGAAGACAACAATGCAAAATGAAAAGCGAGACCAGGGAGTTATTATTATAGAAAAAGGTAAAAAGAATGGTGTTTTTATTATAGCACAACACACAGTTTTTTTTTTTAATAATTATCCTTCAAGATTAAATTAATTACCAATTTAAATAAATTTGTTAAGAAATGATAAAATTAAGAGAAATAAGAGTAAAGGGAAAATAAAAAAAAAGGATGGCATTTTCAAAATTAATGCAGAAAGTTCACATTACTTCTCTTACTTTCTAATTTTTAATTACATTTTTAGTGTATTTATTTTTCTAATATTAAATTTTAGTCCAAACCTTTATTTATTTTTAAAAATTTTCAGTTCTGTATTTAAGAGAGGTTAGTGAAGAGAGAGAGAGAGTTATCATATTCTTGTTGAAGAGAGAGAAACTCTCGACTAACATTGATTTTAATTATGAAAAGTTAGATCTTTGTGGCAACATATATTATTCGATAAAAGGAGTTTCACTAAGGATATTATTTATCATTCTCATTGTCTAAGATGATAGATATAACCTTAAGAAGTTTTAAAATTTGGGTTAATTTTGGGTTTTCGAATCAACTTTAGGGTTATTTAATATTAAAAATGGGTTTGTTAAAGTTTCTAAGGAGTTTTCTAGGTATTTTGGATCAAAAATTTGTTAACTATTTTTGCTATAATTGCAGCACTAGCAAATATATTAAATTACAAATAAACTAGTCATTCTAGTTTTGAAAAATGGATTAAATAGTATATTTAGTTTTAAAAACTAATTAATTAGTCTTTTGCTTAGTGTTCATTATATTTAATTTAAGTACTACTTTGTTTCAAACAATATCTTTATTTCTACATCATTGACTTTCTTTTTAACTTTCTATTTCTCAACATGAGAAAAATTAAAAATAACATGAAATGAATAAAAGGGACTAATTAATTACATTTCAGGGTATTTAATTCTTTTTAATGTAAATAAATATTCATAGATTGATACGAGATCATTTGTCTTATCTATATTGCGGGTCAGATTAATTTTTTTAATGTAAATAAATATCTTGGTATTGCTAACATGATTTCTAGTAAATAAATAAATAAATAATGTGGGGGTTCATTTAGTGTGACTCGGTCAACTAGACGGATTTAAAACAATTCATATGACCATTAAAAACGTAATTTGACTAAAAAAAAAATCTCACGACAACATTAAAAAAAAAAAAATTAAGACGGAAACATATATGATTGATTTAGGTCAACCCGGGTTAACCTATCAAATTCTCAAACTAGATCATGTGATTGAGATAACCCAAATAGAAAGCAAATAAAAAAAAAATTACAAAGCTCAATTACCAATCAATCTAATATTTAATGATTAAATTAAAAAAACAAAAATATGATTAGAGTCAACTCAGATGAACTTATCAAACTCGAGTTAGGAGACTGATATAACTCTATAAAAAGTAAATAGAAAAAAAATTATAAAGTCCAATTTTGAATCAACCTAATATTGAAAAATAAAATTAAAAAAAAATAAAATTAAAAAAAAGACCATAAAAAACCTTAGTCAACCCGACTAACCCGTAAAACTCGTAATTCGAGTCATACGAACATTATAACCTCTTAGAAAGAAAATAAAAAATATATATATTTTTGAAGCCCAATTCTCAATTATTCCATTGTTGAAAGATGGATTTGAGAAAATAAATTAATTAAAAAAAAGATAAAAAAAAATTACCTAAATCAACATGATTAATTTATAAAACTTACAGCTCAGGTCATGAGACCATAATAACCCTATAAAAAAATTTATAAATAATTATAAAACTCAATTTTCAATTAACTTAATGTTGAAGGATTAAGTTGAGAAATAAATTAACTAAAAAAAGAAAAAAAATAATGACCTGGATCAACACGGCTAACCTGTAAAATTTATAATATGAGTTATGAGATTAATATAACTTTTTAAAAAAATCAAGATAAATTATGAAGTTTTATACCTAGTAAATCTAATGAATGATATAATTTTTTATATATATAAAACTAAGTTTGAAATTAAAAACAAGTAGCCATAAATTTTGTTTTGAGGATCAACTTTAAAAAGGGCTTGGTTTTTCATTATTAATTGCTATATTGGGTTAGGGAAACTGATATCTAGTCCTAGAGAAACCCACAGTCATTATACAGGCTTTGGGTTAGGGATTTTCACTTGACGAGTCCATGGGCTATTCCTTGTCTCATCTCAGTAAAAATGGCTTTTATATATAAAACAAAGTCCATAATCTTATTTGGATTCTAATTAGTTTTTTTTTTCCGTGCTATGATACAAGTTAAATTAGATTTTTTTTAATATAAAAATCATTTATATTATTTAATATTTTTATTAAACTTAATCTGCCGAGTCAATTTGAAATTCTTCTTCCTTAACTCATTACCTAGTCTTAGTTTAAGATTAATTTATAAAAATTATCTTGTCATGATCCTATAATCTAACTTGATAGTTTTAAACAAAATTAAAAATATAAAGAAAAGCCTGTACTCTTATTTGGATTCTAAATTTATCTAACTAATAATGATTAAAAAATTAATAAAAAAAGATTAAAGCTTGGCTACCAATTCAACCTCATTCTTAAATTCTGCTGCACCTTGTCCAGAATGTTTTGATAGCCTCTTCACAGCTATGTGCTGTCCATTAGGAAGTGTTCCCTGAATATAACGGGATCATTATTTAGATGGAATTTAGATTTTAAAGACTGAATTACTCAGGAAAAGTATGTCAGTTTAACTTCTTACCCTGTAGACATCGCCAAATCCACCCTTACCAATCTTGTTCTCTTCAGCAAAATTGTTTGTAGCAGCTTCAATGGTTCCCAATTGAAATTGTAATGATTGGACCGAAGTGATTTCATCCCCAACTACAGGAAATGGAAAAAAAGAATAGTTCAAAGCCAGCCGATATAGAACATTCACATTCCACAGCCATGCTTTCGGCCGTTCCTCTGTAACAGAGAATATAGAACGGTTAGAGTAACGTAACATGCACCTATCATACCAAATAATTGCTTCTTTGTAATTCGGGCAGCGAATCATGATATCTTCACTGGTGGTCTTGATGCAACCCTGACATAACTCAGGGGAGTTATCTCCTCTGCACAGGAAGAGCGCATACACTCTATCAGAATTATGACCGACACTGATGCTGCTAAAATCATCGCTACGAGAGGCATTTTCGTAGAGAGAAGAGAGAGAGGCATTGAGGTTTAATGGGAAAGAACTATTCGTTGTATAAGTAGAATCATTCGTACATATATGGTATCGATATGCAAATTGTTGGGCTGCGATTAAAGGAATGTACAAGATAACCGTATAGAAAACCGAAAGCCAAATAGAAGGGGCCATGCTGTATTCAAGTATGCAATAAATGTGAAAGAGGTTGAGGATTAATGAGTAAAGGTTTCTTTATAGCTGAAAGAATGAAATGCTAGCTGAACTTGGCAACATTTAGGAAAACCAGATGGGCCGCCAAAGCGAAAGTGCTTTTCGTTGCCTTAAAAATGAGGGGATTGAAGCTCTCACAAATCAAGTGCTGTTAGTCTTTTATTTGAAATAGGATAGCAAATGCAGGAATGGAAAAGTAATGGCCTTGATTGTTGTTTGGTTTTGGGTGAGAAACGCTCAGGTTCGTTGAATATGTAATAGTGACAAGAAAAGCATTAGAGTCAACACGGTGCCCGATCGTAGTGTCTGCCAATTAAAGTTATCAGTTGAATATCCCGGTAGTTGTTGTGGAAATAAGATGAAGAGAAATGCATCAAGAACACCTCCAAGGTAGAGAAAAAGGTGACAATGATCGTAGGGCCTGCAAATTAAAATCATCAGTCAAATAGGGGGCCAGATCGTATGGTCGGCGGATCGATGCGTATAATATCCGCTGAAAACTCCGAAAAGTATATATCTCAGTAGTCGTGGAAAAGAAGATGTAAAATGAGCCCTGAACACCTTTAAGTTATCATACCTGGTTCGGGGTTGATCTGGTTAAAGGTTGATTTTATGAGTCATTTTGGATCAACCTAAAAAAATTAAAAAAAATTATTTAAAATTTTAATATTTTTTATGAAAAAATTAAAAAATATATATGTGATATCGGTTATACATGTTGTAAATAATGAAGTTTAAAAGAATATTTTAAAAAGTTTTTTATTCCATATTAAAAAGATACTATGTTATGCTTTTAAGCTGAAGTAGTTAAACCAAAAAAGTTTTTTATCCCTCCTTAAAAAAACATAACTTTTTTTTTTATGAACATAGAATATATATACTAAAGAGCTTCAAATCTCATATTTAAAAGATATTATATTATTCTTTTAAGTTGAAGTATTTAAACCAAAATATTTTTTATCTCACATTGAAAAAACATAATTTTTTTCTTGTAAACATAGAGTATATATATAAAATGACTTCAAATCTCATATTGAAAAAATATTTTTTTCTTGGGAACATAGGAATATATATATATATATATATATATACTAATGAGTTTCGAATCCCATATTGAAAAAACATAATTTTTTTCTTGTGAACATAGAATATATATACTAAAAGGCTTCAAATCCCACATTAAAAAGATGTTATGTAATCCTTTTAAGTTGAAATATTTAAACCAAAAAGTTTTTTATCCCACATTGAAAAAACATAACTTTTTTCTTGTAAACATAGTGTATATATACAAAAATACTTCAAATCCCACATTGAAAAAATAACTTTTTTTCTTGAGAACACAAAGTATATATACTAAAGGGTTTCAAATCTTACATTGAAAAAACATAACTTTTTTCTTGGAAACATAAAGTATATATATTAAAAAGTTTCAAATCCCACATTGAAAAAATAAAATACTTTTATAATATTTATATAATGAACTTTAAAAAGTGTTAATAACCAACTATATATATATATATATATATATATATATATATATAAAAGAGGTATAGGGTCATGGCAGGTTGATATGGTTTGGCCGGGACGTTTCTCTGGTCGGTCTTTTGACAAACTCGAACCAGTCCATCCACCAGGTCAACCCGTCGGGCCAATCTGAGTTTAATAACTATGCTCTAAAGTAGAGAAAAATAATATAACTTTTTTTGCGAAGAAATATGTTAATGAGATGGATTTTTTCACACCTTATCCATGACTTCATAAACCATGCTTATTTTTGTTCAGTAAATCTTAGCCAGGAAACTGAAACTGTCTTCAATTGCTCTTAATTACTCTCAAAAGCTTGCACATCTTGTCAGCGGAGTTCTTCAATGGGAGTTGACCTCTTCTTGGTTCAATAACCTCCATGAAAATGATCTTCCTTCTTGTTTGGTTAGAAAGACTTTTGTAAGTAACGTGGCAAAGGGAAACAAACTTAATGCTGGTAGAAAATCAAGCACCAGGAAAGCAACAAGGAAAATTGACTTCACTGGAATGGGGTACAATTCGGGCTTGTTGGGCATGTGAAACATGGCCCAACTGAATTCAATCCTTAATTAAGGCTTGGCCCAATATCAGCCAGTGATGACAAGTGCATAGATGGGCTTTCTCAATCTTGGATCATTCATGCCCAATTCTTTAATTTATTAATGGAAGGCCTAGTGGGCCTTATCCTTCTCTTCCATTCCAACTTAAAAAGAAGTCAGCATTTCATTTTCATGTTTTAAAAATTGTTCAAAAATTCATTAGGTGGTTAGAGTTGAGCTGAGGCGGTTGGATAAAAAAGATGCAATGGAGCAGCGTGCAAGCCACGTGCTAGTGCAGAATAAAAGTTTTGGCTCATCGTTGCATGTGCTGCGCGGGTCTAGGAAGCCCCTATAAGGTTTGCCTCCTTTTCGTCTTTGTTTTTGTGTTGGCGGTGTTGTTCATTGCCGCTTACAGAAGGAGATCGGGCGACCTAAAGTTCCGTTCTTCTTTCTCTCTCTAATGTAACAACTTTCTCTTTTTAAAATAATAATAATAATAATCAAGGCTGCTATTGTGGTGGTTTGGGTCCTCGATAGGTTGTTAAAGCGATTTTGTTGCTAAGGGTTTCCATCATTGTGGCTGGTGGGTGGCTTCTGGTGTTGAAGTTGTCGTGAAATTGCCGTGAATGGAGGGAATAGGGGTTGCATTACTGGGTTTGTTGGCTGCGATTAGGGAGGAGGAGCTTGAAACTTGGTTGGTGATGAGTGGATGGTTGTCATGAGGCTCTGAAGATGGCGGTAGTGGGAGGTGTTGTGGTGGAGGAGGTTTCCAATGTTTAAATTATTACCTCTTTTTTTTTAAATTTTATCCTCGTTCTTGTTTTCTTTTTAATTTTTTCATTATTGATTTTTTTTTTAAAAAATCAATGTGAAAACAAAAGGCGAAAGGGTAAAAAAATATAAAAATGTGAATTTATTTTTAGGAAATTTTTGCATTTTTTGAATTTTGGAGAACACAATCAACAAAAGCGTCAAAGTCATAGTGAACAAAAGCGTTCATACAATGCAAGAACAAGCGCTCTCCATTGAATTGTTTTGGGAAGAAAATATATCATAGTGAACCAAGAGGCTCATAAAAAAAAATTGTTCGATTTTTAAGACTTTACAGCTTTCATAAATTTTCTCCTCCTACCCTCTGTATAAACTAACATGCATGCCTGTTTTGAAGATTCATTTCTTTGCATTAACGAGGATATAGTTCTGTGATAGACATATCATTAACGGACAAAGGCTTCGACGTGGAAGAAGATCGATCAGACTCCAGCCCTATTAGTGGTAAGCTCGAACCGGTCCTGCTTTGCACACAATATGCCGGCTTCCGAGGCAATGGTAGCGTTACAGAGAAACTAGTGAGCATGAGAACTATTGTTGTCAATGTTGGTCTATTTTTTGGATCTTCTTGAACACACAATAAGGCAATATGGAGGCATCTAGTGATCTCATTTCTGGAGTAAGAATCTCCTAAGCTTGCATCCATTAGTTCCAGTGCTGTCCCATTTGTCCATTGTTTCCATGCCTGCAACCATCAATAGCTATGTTCAGAAACATCCTCTTATTCTCCCCGTCGTTGATCTTGGCATAAATAAAATAAAAATGTGTTCAATTAATTTTCTCTTACATAGCTTAGAAGGTCCATGCCATTGTCTGATTGATAGAAACTGCTGTTCTTTTTGCCACTGATAATCTCGAGTATCAAGACACCGAAACTATACACGTCTGACTTAACGGAGTACTGTCCGTGCATTGCGTACTCCGGAGACATGTAACCACTAGAGTATATCCAACAGTCAGCATCGATTACAGAAAAAGAACATCAACAATTAATCCCTTCAATATTTACCATAATTAGCTAATTGAAACTGAATCAGTTTTCCTACTTTCAAGTGATTTTGGCATCTTACATGGATTGTCGAATCAAATCTGAAAATTAATGACTCATAGATTTAGCCTATATCATTTAGAAAAAGAAAAAAGAAAAAAAAAGCACAACAATTGATTATCGATATATGTTATTGGTCGAATGTCAACAATAAGCTAGGCATGACCTTATATAGTTTTTAACATGTATGTTCTATATATGAACAATTTTTTTTTAATTCGAAGATAGGTTTCCCCATGCTCGGATCAACATACAAGTGAATTAAGACAGGTTTCCTCATGTTAGGAGCACTTTCCACATTATCATTAGCGTACTTTGAAAAATTAAATAAATTCTCATCTTAAGAATTAAATCTTGAAAGAAATTTGTTATATATATCCTCTTCTTTTATGTAACTTCTCTTTTGATAATGTTTTAACAACATGGATGAAGATATGCTTCACTAAAGATAAGGGTTTGATGAACGATAGTGTAGACGAACAAAATATAGAATTTAGGCCTTAAAAGTACTTACAATGTTCCAGCGATTCGGTTTGTAATTCCTTGACTTTGATCCCCTCCAAAAATCTTTGCCATACCAAAATCTGCAATCCTGGGATTCATTTCCCCATCCAACAAAACATTGCTTGCTTTAAGATCACGGTGGATGATTCGGAGGCGGGAATCTTCGTGAAGATAAAGGAGACCTCGAGCAATCCCCCCTATGATTTTGTACCGAATTGACCAATCCAACAGTCCTTGTTTTCAAAATAAAAATAAAAATCAGAATGGAGCTAAGAAAGATAAATAATCAGGATGCATCACACGCAAAATATTGGTTAAGAAAAGTCAAACCAAATAGGGAGTGGTCGAGGCTCTTGTTGGGAACAAACTCATAGATTAGTATCTTCTCTGCCCCTTGCAGGCAAAAGCCCAATAGCCTGACTAGATTTCTGTGTTGAAGCTTGGCTATCAACAGGACCTCATTCTTAAATTCTGCTGCACCTTGACCAGAATATTTTGATAGCCTCTTCACAGCTATTTGTTGTCCATTAGGAAGTGTTCCCTGAGAATGCACTAATTTCATCAATGGTTGAGCAAGCAATTTTTCATAATTTCTTTAATCCTAATGCAACAAGGTCTTTTCGATTCTTCAAAATTTAAATGCATCGCAAATTGCTTACCTTGTAAACCTCACCAAATCCTCCTTCACCTAACTTGTTATCAGGGGAGAAATTGTTTGTGGCAGCTTCTATAGAACTCAAATCAAATTGCAAGGACTCCACTGTTGAAATCTCATCTCCATCTACACAACACAGATAGATCTTCGATTGAGTTTTTGAGAATATTATTATCTAACATCGGCAGAGCACACAACAGTCATACACTGTTTTGTTCCAATTAGAAAAGATTTCTAATGTTCTTTACCATCTTTTTCTGGCAAGGAAACTCTGTTTTTTCTTGCCCTTCTTCTCAGGAAACCGAACCCCATGCAGAAAAGCACCATAGAAACAGCAATGGGAATGGCAATGGCTACAATCACAATTATTGAAACATGGCCTCTTCCTGAATTAAAACAAAAAGGTGTCAATCATATGCAGTGCACAATAATTCAGTCAGCTAATTAATTGCTTAATTTATTCTTCACGATATATTTGAAGTTCTAATAATAATTTTGGACGTTCAGAAAATAAGAATCACAGCATGTTTCATCAATAAATCCATTTCCCAATCCATCTTTGAATAATGTTAGACTATCTGGTGATTTACAAGACCCAGAAGATTGCAACTAATTACTTTTTCATAACAGAAATAAGTAAAAAATTAAACAAAATGAATTATAAGCAATATTTAATCTTTAATTTTCGTCTTCTTAATTATAAAATAATAAATTATTTTTCTAGTGAGAATTAAAAAAAATTAATTTTTCTTAGATATATGCCATAAATAAATAATTGAAAAAGGAATTGAGTTTAATTTGTTAATCGTTTTTTTAAGTTATAATAAAAAACCTAATACGTGTCTCTTTTTTTTACAAGTCAAAATTAGCAACAAAAAAATTTGCTTGATCATGAAGGAAGGACTGCTATAATCAATTGTTTAAATTGAAACCAAATAAAGACTATGTTGGTCCAAATAATTAATTTGGACAAAGCAAAAAAAAGTAAAAAATCAAACCAACTTTACCTTTTGGTCTTGTCAGTGGTGGCTTTGCCGCAACCGTTGTCATATTATAAAACTTAAAGGTTTCATACCGGACATTACAACTTGGATATAGGATGCTTGCTCCTGGCTTTTGGCTACAGCAACTAGGCAAAATAGAAATAGCTATCCTAAGACATCGATTACAATCCGAGCTTGACAAGTCCGGTGTGCACTGCGCAAGGCTGTACAAGTTTAGAGACTTGGTAAAATATACTTCTTCAACTGCAAACTTTTTACCTCCTGAAGTAGCAATTGTAGCCTGAGTGACTGTATCATTCATGGTGGTTGCCACTAGCCGGTTAAAGCGTTCAGGTTCGTCTGCGATATTCTGAGATTTAAACAGGAAACTTCCAGGGTCTTGGTCCATGGTAGCGAAAAAAGCCCTGTTTGAGTAGCGCAAGAGGCACAAATCGTACCATAAAATGACCTCTTTTTCAACTGGGCAAAGTTGGATTGCATCTTTGGCAGCCAAGGCGACGCAATTCTGGCAAGCATTTTTGCTAACGTCGCCACGGCAAAGAAACAGGCCATAAACATCATCAGGGTCCAGCCCTATAGAGGAGTTGTAGAATCCATTAAGATTATTGCGGGTTCCATTGGACACAAGTGAAGAAAGAAGGAGATTTAAATTGGCTTGGTAAGTGCTGTTTATCGTGTAAGTAGTATCGTTACTGCATGAACGATCGAGGTAAGAAGGATCCTGTGATTTAGTGATAGTTGAAAGGCTAAGCGAGGACAGTATGACCATGAAGAAATTGAGAGACTTCATTTTTTTTTTTTTGTTGATCAAGTTCTCTAGCAGCGAGCAGCTCTTATTTTTTCACCTATCCCAGCCAAAATATGAAGACTGAATCAAGTCAACGAAGAAATAATGCTGCATTCACTGTTTGCTAGCGCTTTTAATGGGAGAAAAAAAGGTACGTGCTAATGGTCTTGATTAACTTTCAAAGCTACTCCATTATTGTGTAGAACTGACCTTTCAAACTTTCAAGGGGACACGAGTCTTCAACGTAATGCGTGGGTTGCAATGCTAGTGGACGGAGAGAGTCATTATCAATCACTGTTCTTTGCCGTGTTGCTCTCTGCTTTCCTGGTACACATTTTTTGAATTTTCTACAAAATGTTTTTTCGACTAAGGGATTTACATTTGCAATTATCTATCAATTACAGTTTTGAGATGCTTCTACATTTATAATTATAATAATTTTATAATTTTTTTTATAAAATATTCTCATCTCATTAACTTTATTTTTACTCTAGATTTATAATATTATAAATAAATTAAAATTTTTATTAATAATAAATATATATTTATATAAATATAATAATATCATGTATAACTAACTAATTAACTAACGTCCATGTTAATTCAACATCATGTATTCTACCTTTATGGGCAAATGCCTAATACAAGTTACAAATCAAGTATACTTGATAGGTTCTAGGCATGCATAACCTCAAAAGGATTGAGTTAAGTACACTTGGCGTGTTCAACTCGTACTTTATAAATATATTCATTGGAAAAAAAAAAATGATCCAGCACTGGTTAGGAAAATTTAAGTGTTAAAGATTGTTCAGAGGATTAATAAACAACTATAAAAACATTCGCTTTGACTAAAAAGGCAATAGAGTAAGTCGCGTAGACATTTGTTTGGTTTAAAGACTTTCGAACACATCTTAAATAAGATTCTCCAACCAAGTACAATAGTTTAAACCATATAATATTTAAGTTATAACAACCAATATTTATAAAATAGAAAAAAATACAGAACCAAGAGAGAGAATCAAAAAGTATTAGAAACAGCATTATTGTTTTGAAATACATCTCATTGAGGCTCATAAAAAATAAATTGTTTGATTTTTAAGACCATAAGGCATTCATAAATTTTGTTCTCCAATCCCCTGTATAAACTAACATGCATCCATGTTTGGGAGACTGTTTTCTTCGCATTAACGAGGATATAGTTCTGTGATAGACACATCATTCACGGACAAAGGCTTCGACTTGATATTAGATTGGTCAGACTCCAGCTCTGTTAATGGCAAGCTTGAGATGGTCATGCTTTGCTCAAAGCTTGACGGCTCTCGAGGCAATGGTAGCGATATCGAGAAGCTAGTGAGCATGAGAACTACTGATGTCAATGTGGGTCTATCGTTTGGATCTTCTTGGACACACAGCAAGGCAATATGGAGGCATCTAGTGATCTCATTTCTGGAGTAAGAATCTCCTAAGCTTGGATCCACTAGTTCCAGTGCTGCCCCAATTTTCCATTGCTTCCATGCCTGAAACAATCAGCAGCTATGTTAGGTAACATTCTTCTTTTTCTCCCCTTTTAAGATGAGTAGTTGAGTTTGGCATAAATAAAATTAAATTTGTGCACTTAATTTTCTCTTACATAGTTCACAAGGTACAGTCCATTGTCTGATTGATAGAAACTGCTGTTCTTTTTGCCGCTGATAATCTCGAGTATCAAGACACCAAAGCTATAAACGTCTGACTTAACAGAGTACTGTCCTTGCATTGCGTACTCCGGAGACATGTAACCACTAGAGTGTCCAACAATCAGCATCGATCACAGAAAAATAACATCGACAATTAATGCAAAGTCTTTTTTTTGAAGTAATTGTAAGGGTGCTCGTTTCACATTATCATTACGTAATTTGAAAATTTTAATAAATTCTCATCTTAAATTTAAATCTAGAAAGTAAAAAAAAGAAATATAATAGGACAACTTGAAGATGTTTTTAAGAGTTTGTTAACCGTAGTTATTTGTTATAGCCTCTTGTTTTTTTTTTTTTTTTGTAAATTCTCTTTTTATAATGTTTTAACAACATGGATGAAGATATGCTTCACTAAAGAAAAGGGTTTAATAAACGATAGTGTAGACGAACAATATATAGAATTTAGGCCTGAAAAGTACTTACAATGTTCCGGCGATTAGGCTTGTAACTCCTTGAGTTTGATCAACTCCAAAAATCTTTGCCATACCAAAATCTGAAATCCTGGCATTCATTTCCCCATCCAACAAAACATTGCTTGCTTTAAGATCACGGTGGATGATTCGGAGACGGGAATCTTCGTGAAGATAAAGGAGACCTCGAGCAATCCCCCCTATGATTTTGTAACGACTTAACCAATCCAACAGTCCTTGTTTTGCAGGATCTTCATGTATTTATATAAAAAATTAAATAATCAGGATGGAGCTAAGAAAAATAAATAATCAGGATGGATCACACGCAAAATATATGTTACGAAAAGCCAAACCAAATAGGAAGTAGTCGAGGCTCTTGTTTGGAACAAATTCATAGATTAATATCTTCTCTTCCCCTTGCAGGCAATAGCCCAACAGCCTGACTAGATTCCTGTGTTGAAGCTTGGCTATCAACAGGACCTCATTCTTAAATTGTGCGGCACCTTGTCCAGAATATTTTGATAGCCTCTTCACAGCTATGTGCTGTCCATTAGGAAATGTTCCCTGAGAATGCACTTTCACCAATGGTTGAGCAAACAATTTTTCATAATTTCTTAAATCCTAAAGCAACAAAGCTTTTCGGTTCTTCAGAATGTAAATGCATTGCAAATTGCCTACCTTGAAAACCTCACCAAACCCTCCTTCGCCTAACTTGTTATCGGGGGAGAAATTGTTTGTGGCAGCTTCTATAGTACTCAAATCAAATTGCAAGGACTCCTCAGTTGAAATCTCATCTCCAACTACACAACACAGGTAGATCTTCGATTGAGTTTTTGAGAATACTATCATGCAACATCGGCAGAGTACACAACAGAAAAGACACTGTTTTTTTCAAATTAAAGTAAAAAAAATAAAAAATTCTTATGTTCTTTACCATCATTTTCTTTCACCGAATCTCTGTTCTTTCTTCCCCTTCTTCTCAGGAAACAGAAACCCAGGCAGAAAAGCGCAATAGAAACACCAACAGGAACGACAATGGCAATAATTACAACTGTTGAGACACGGTCTTTTCCTGAACGCAAACAAAAATGTTTCAATCATTAGTTATTTCTTTAAATATAGTATACCTTTTTTTTTATTTACCACCATAAAAGATTTATTCATGTTGAGATTTTATTTATTTATGTTGACATTTTAAAAAAAAAACTAAAGAAAAATGCTAGAAATTAAATAAATTTTATGTAAGAGATAGAAAAGCTCGAACATATACAATCAAAACTTTTCATGAGAAATTAAATCAAAATATCATTCATTTATCGCCATCAATCATGTTTCATCAATAAATCTATTACCTAATCCTTTATTGAATAGTGTTACACAATCTGTTCATTTATAAGAAGACTCAAATCATTGCTACAGTATTAGGTAATTTGTTTTTCATAACTAAAATATGTAAAAGATTTAACAAAAACAATTTTTTTTCTTTGTCTTCTTACAAGAAAATAAATTATTTTTTTATTTATAATCGGAAAAAAGTATTAAATTTAAAAAAGATTAACTGGCTTTTTTTTCTAATTCTTTTTCAATTGTTTTTGTAAAATTACAATAAAAATTCTAATACGTGTCCCTCTGTCTCGGTTTGTTTTTTTTTTTTTTACAAATCAAAATTAAGAAAAAAAAATGGATTGATCATGAATGGAAGAACTCCTATAATCAATTGTCTAAATTGAAACCAAATAAAGACTGTTGGTTCCACTAATTAATCTCGACAAAAAAAAAAAAAACAACTTTACCTTTTGATCCCGACACTGGAGAGGGAGGAGGAGCGCGAATCACGGGCGGAGGAGGAGGAGGAGGTGACTCTGCCGCCACCGCTGTTGTATTATAAAACTCATAGGTTTCATACCGAATATTGCAGCTTGGATACAGGACTCTTGCTCCTGCCCTTTGGCTACAACAACTGGGCAAACTAGAAATAGCTATCCTAAGACATCGATTACAATCCGAGCTTGACAAGTCCGGTGTGCACTGAACAAGGTTGTACAAGTTTTGAAACTCATTAAAAGATACTTCTATAGCTGCAAACTTTTTAGCTCCTGAAGTAGCACTTATAGCCCGAGTGGCTGTATCATTCATGGTGGTAGCCACTAGCCGGTTAAAACGTTCAGGTTCGGATGCGATATTCTGAGTGTTAACTAGGGTCACCCCTGGGTCTTGGTCCATGGTAGCGAAAAAAGCCCTGTTTGAGTAGCGCAAGAGGCACAAATCGTACCATAAAACGACCACTTTTTCAACTGGGCAACGTTGGATTGCCTCTTCGGCAGCCAATTTGGCACAATTATGGCAAACATTTTTGTTAACATCGCCACGGCAAAGGAACAGGCCATAAACATCATCAGGGTCCAGCCCTAAAGAGGAGTTGTAGAATCCATTAAGATTATTGCGGGTTGCATTGGACACAAGTGAAGAAAGAAGGAGATTTAAATTGGCTTGGTAAGTGCTGTTTCTCGTGTAAGTTGTCTCGTTACTGCATATATGATAGAGATAAGAAGGGTCCTGTGATTTAGTGATAGTAGCAAGGCTAAGCAAGGAGAGTAGAGCTATGAAGAAATTGAGAGACTTCATTTTTGGTGATCAAGTTTTCTAGCTAGCAGCTCTTATTTTTGCTACTAGCCCTACGAATATATGAAGATTTAAGTCAATGAAGTAAATAATGCTTGCATTCATTGTAAAAATAGGTAAGAGCTAAAGGTCTCGATCAACTTTCAAAACTATTGTTGTGCAGAACTGACCCATCAAAAATTCAATGAGAACATGGAAAAAAATATGAAGAAAACTGTTAGTGCTAAAGGAGACACAAGTATTCAACGTAATGCGTGGGTTGCAAAGACCATATCCAGATACGTGACATATAAACAACATTTTCTTGCAAGTATTCAACGAACTCAGTATTCCATGAGGAAAAGCAGCTTTGGTCGTTGTCTTCGTCATGCACGCGTGGAATAAATTGAACTTAGTTAACGTGAAAGGATTTGTATCCTAATCTGCTATGTTTTCTTGGATTAGATGGCTGATTCTTTCAAGTTCAATCGTCTTTGTGGAAGAAATCACATAATAAATATAAAGGGAAATGTCCAACGTCCTGTAAATTTATCTATCCTCCACTTCAGTCCAAAGTTGATTTTTTTTTTTATGATTTTGATGTGCTGATGTTAAAATAAAAATTATAAAAAATAATAATTTTAATATATTTTCTATCAAAATAATTTTTTAAAAATTACCTTACATCACAATACAAAAAATACACTTAGTCTATGCGCTTGCCCCTGCGCTGTCCATACAATGTGTAAACAATCTACATGTTGTGGAATAATTCGGTTCAAATTAAATTAAATTGAATGAATTAATTCGTTAAAATGTATAATAAATACAAGAATAGTTAGTAAAAATTTCCAATTTTATATCCAACAAGTTTTCACTCAACATATATATATAATCGAAGAAATCAACATATGACTATACCTATATTTAAGAACCAAGCAATCCAATCATGATATGTGGTGTCCAAGAATTTTCTTCTAACATCAAATAACATGTGTTGTAACCCAATTTTGACCCACTTATTTTTAAATTAATTTTAAGGAGGGTAAATCTTGAAAATTAAAAGACTAGGGGTTTGAATGCAAGGATTTAGAAACTTCAAGGACCAGATTGGAAATAACCATTCTCAGCCCCAAAACTGCACCGTTTCAATCAGGTGCTGTCCGTCATCTTCATATCCAAAGCACCGAACGCCCGCCTGCAAAGAAGGAAACGGAAGTGTGAAACACCAGCATCCTAGTCCTTTCAAAACAAAGAAAAGCAGTATTTATCTTCATGATAATCACAACCCGGCGAGATAAGGATTACACTTCGCGTCCGAGTCCTAATAGAAACCGTCTCCTTCAGCCGTGCTTATCAGGAGGAGAGACGTGAGGTTGAGGGAGAGGAGGATTGGTCCCTATAAATACCCAACAATTAACAGCTTACAGGGGGGGGGGGGAAGAAACCCAGAAAAAAAACGAAAGAAAAAGCCAGAAAAACAACCCAAAAAACAGAGTAACTCACAGCACAGAAACAGAGCATAAAAAACCCAAAACAAAAATATACAGAGAAGGGGAGAAGGGCAGAGGAGAGTCACCAGATCAGCCGATGGTGTTCGTCCCTGCAAGAAAAGAAACATCAGTATACCCAGTTAATTGATCCCGCCATTGCCATCCACTCCACAGACGCCCCTGCACAAAAAATAAAACACTCAAAACAAACCCACAGCAAGCCGGCATCATCTTTTCAGCGTTAAACCAGAGGGAACGGTAGGCGAGAATCATCACCAACTCTTCAAGTATCTTCGGTTTTCCAGAAGCAGGTATGACTTCGTCCCCTTTTTGCATCTTCATTTCAAAGAAATAGTTCAGTGTTACAAGAACACTGTGAAGGTAATTTAATTATCTTCACCAGTGTTCGTGCACGCGTGACAAGTCACGCGTGCCTTTATTTTTTTTTTTTTGCCGGGTCACTGGCCCAGAGCCGGCTGGGCCTGGCCCAGCCCTTGTGGGGCTGAGCTGAGCCCAGCCCCCAATATATATGCTGGGCTGGATTTAGCCCAGCCCAGCCCAAAAATAAAAAATAAAAAATATATAATAAAAATTGTGTAGGTAAGAAAATATATATAAAAATGAATTTATTGTTTTTTATTTATTCATTGACAAAAACAAAACATAAAATAAAATAGGATAAATTTATTTAGTATATTCACTAACTCCAGAATCAGGAATAAAAAATATTAATATAAATTTATTTTATTTTATTTCATTTTTGTTTTTATTTAGCTACATAAAAAATGAAAATAATGCGTATGCGTAAAAAATAAATTGATTTTTTATTTGTTTATTCACTGACGCCAGAGTCAGGAATATAAAAAATGATGATTAAAATTTATTTATTTTTGATACCTGCGTAATATTTACCAGCGTCAGAGTTGGAAATATCCGTAGTTGAATATTCACTGACGCTAGAGTCAGGAATATTATACGCAAACAATCATAGTATAAACCAACAAAAATGTTAGCAATTAATGACAAAGATCAGCAATGCAGCCTGCCTTAGGCAGGACGTTTAAGGGGTGATAATATCTTCCCTTTTACGTAACCAGTCTCGGACCATAAAATCTTTGTTGACCAGTTAGGGTTCCTAGTAACTGTAATACTAGGTGGCGACTCCTTAAACAAAGAATATCCCCATTAAAGAACATGATGCCAAAAATCCATTCTGTCCAAAGATTTATTAAATTTTTAAGGCCGCCGCGATGTCGGGTGCGATAGAATGGCGACTCCACTGGGTACATAAGTCTAAGCTTTGTCTTTATTTGTTAAAATTGCTACAAATGCTTGTTGTGTTGTTGGTTTTATTTTTTTTTTGTTTTTCTTTGGTTTATTTTATTTATTTTTACGGCTTTAGCATCCATATTTATTCATGTCATCATATATATTGGATATGCATTGATGCCTTCACACACCACGCATTTCATAATAAATATCTATTATATAAACTTTATGTTAAGTGGGAGAGTAGCGGTACCCTAATGGCTTTAGCCTGGGTAAGACTCGTGAAACCATCCAACTTTCGCTTGATTGTTTACTTGATAGTGGTTGATATGCCTAAACTGATATTATTCAAGGCCTCTATCTTCACACTACTTGTAAGCCTCATATCAACCTTTCGAAGAAGATCACTGAGCATGTGAAAGACCTTTCAAAGACTAGATAGCAACATACCCTGAGCATTTAATGACTAGAACTTACCCTTTAGGTTGTTTCCTATGTAAGTTTCACTAAAGCAAAGCTTAACATATATTATTTCATTACAGGATTATTTTTTTTGGGTGACATAATGGTCGTTAATTGAGAAGTCAACACCGTTGAGTATGGGCTTGAATCTGAATCATTGCATATGACTGAGGAAAACTGTCCTAGACTGGATGACAGTGGGATACCGCTACTAAAAGATGTGAGATGTGTAATAAATGATGCCATTCGTTTGCTTCCACTCACCAAATACTTGGCTGGTGAGACAGAATTTACTAAGATATATGGGAGAGTTTTGCATCTTCTAAATGTGCCAATATTGCCATTGGCCATAATTTATATTATTTTTTAATATAATAAAAAGAAATTTGTTGAAACATCCTTGCATGTTTTGTCAATTAAGCACTTATTTTTGCACTCATTGCTTGACATTTCAGCATTGAGTCGATTGAAGGCTGCTATCAACAGTGAAAAGAAATTCCTTTTCCAAAACGTTATGGGGCCAATTGAAAACGAAGCTGAAGTTCGAACACTATGTGGTTAATGGGCAAACCGAATTTGTCACCAAAAGTGAAAGAAATTGTAGAAAGCTCTGAAATTTCCGAAACCATTTCAAATTTTATTGAGGCACCCTAAGTTAAGGACCTTGCATCTTGGCAAAGTCATAAATTTGGCTTTTACTTTTGCATGGCACCTTTACTAAGTGACCCAAAACGATCCAGCACATAATCATCAACAGCGACTATAATTTGTGTTCCCATCAAATACTTGGAGCACTTGGAGCGTTAAAAGTGTTTAATTAGATCAGAAAACAAAGCTTTCTTGACGGTGTAACATGGCATTAAATGTTTGAATTGAAAATCTTCTTTGAAGAAATTTTGACTTGAATATATATTTCTGGGTAATATATAGTAGGGTGCACTAATTTTTTTGATAAGTTTTATTTATTAATAAATAGAATGAAAGATTTTAAAATTTATTATATATATATATATTGTGATTATTGTAATTATAAAATTGAATGATTAATAAAACACTAATCGTAGTGAATAATTGTTACAAGTATCTCTAGGATTTTCAATTTAGTTATTAATTTCTATTAATCTTTCTGGATTTTTTTTTTTTTTTGCCACATGCTGCTTTCATCCGACCATTCATTCTCCATGTTGTAAGATTCTCCATTCATTCAAAGTTCTTTAGAGAGGAGACGTTCTAGCTCTTGTATTATTCTTCTCCATCACAGTAACCTACACTCTTACCATTCAAACAAAACAATTACTCTCCTTTGCTCCAATTCTCTTATTTTCTTTCAAATAGGAATTGAATTGAGATTTTCTATAAAATTATTTCTTCATGTGTAAATTAATTTGGGGGTGTTTGTTCTTATGGTTGAATATGCTTTATAAACTACATTTCATATTTTAATCCTTATGATGGGTTGATTGCTTGACTTGTGATAATTCTATTCGATCTGGTTCATAAACACGTAAATAATAATTTAGTCGCCTCAATCCTTCTAATTTCAAAAACCACATACCTTGCATACTTGTTTGTCTATGACCGTTAATTAATTTTTTAAAAGTGTACCTAGTTTTTTTTTTTAAATGATCAAATTTCCGTGGGTTTCTTTCAATTTATATATAATCAAAACAATATTTTTAAAATAAAAATATGAGGATGTGATATTGGCTTTTTCAAACTAGAGGGACTAGTTTTGTTTTGTTTTTTTTTTTTTTAAAAAAAGGAGGAACTAAATAACAGTTTACTCTTCAGACACTCATGAACATGGACATGTCGCTCTTGTTTGTTTGTGTGTGTGTGTGTGTTTTTTTTTTTTTTAATCTTTTTTCAAGAAACTCATCATCCAAAGAGAAACGATCACAATCACAATGTGAAGTGGTGACTTTCATGTTTTTCCTCTTGTTGACTGCTTTCCTCAGACCAATCTCGAGTGCCGAATTTCCTTGGAAAAAATTATTGTTCCCCTACTTTCCAGGAAAATCAGATTTTTCAAAAATTCTGCAAAACCTTGTGGAAAATTTAAACGCATTGGCCACGACAAAAAAAAAAAAAAAAAAAGAAAGAAAGAAAGAAAGAAAACAAGCAATTGACTCTGTCGCATAGAATTACTTCTTGTGTGGTTTTTAGACTTGTCTAGTTGAATATTTGCCAAGAAAGAAAAAATTATTTGTCTACTTTCTCATAAAAGTTGGACCTTCACGATGACCTACAATACTACATTTATTGTGTTGGAAATTCAGAACTTGGATATTGAAGACTTGGAGTAACAAAACCCTGTAGTAAATTACCATTACAAAAAAAAATAAAAATAAAGAAGAAGGCAAATTATTGTTGCCTTCAAATTCAGAAAATAACAATTATTTTAATATCAAGATATGGATAAAAGAAAATTACATTTTAAGAAATAATTAATAATTTTTTATTGATTTGAATTGTTAGAACTAAATTGATGACCAAATTAAGAAATGCTAGCTGAACCTGGCAACATTTAGGAGGCCTGAAGGAAAATGTGAAGCTTGAATTCCCTGAAGATCAAGCAGCAAAATGTAAAGTAGTTGTGTAATAAGGAAAACCAGATAGCCAGAGCGAAAGTGCTTTTCGTTGAGGGTCGGCCTCGGGAATTCGAGGAGCTACTTACTTTCTTTCTCGTCCTTAAAAATGAGGGTATTGAATTTCTCACAAATCAAGTTCTGTTAGTCTTTTATTTGAAATAGGATAGCAAATGCAGGAATGGAAAACTAATGGCCTTAATTGTTGTTTAGTTTTAGGTGAGAAACACTCAGGTTCGTTAAATATGTAATAGTGACAAGAAAGCATCAGAGGCAACACGGTGCCAATTAAAGTTAGTGTGGAAATAAGATGAAGAGAAATGCATCAAGAACACCTCCAATACGGTAGAGAAAAAGGTGACAATGATCGTAGGGCCGGAAAATTAAAATCATCAGTCAAATAGGGGGCCAGATCGTATGGTCGGCGGATCGATGCGTATAATATCCGCTGAAAACTGCGAAAAGTATCTCAGTAGTCGTGGAAAAGAAGAAGGAAAATGAGCCCTGTACACCTCTAAGGCATAGTTATAAAACCTAGTTTTGGTGACGGGTCTTGGATTTTATAGGTAAGTCAGAATTAACCTGAAAAAAAAAATTAATATTTTATATAAAAAAACTAGAAAAAAAAATACATGTGATATTGACTATATATATTATAAATAATAAAGTTTAAAAGAATATTTTTTAAAAAAATTTATTCCATATTAAAAAGATATTATGTTATGCTTTTAAGCTGAAGTATTTAAATCAAAAAAATTTGTTATCCCATATTGAAAAAACATAATGTTTTTCTTGTGAACATAGAGTATATATACTAAAAGGTTTCAAATCCCACATTTAAAAGATATTATATTATCCTTTTAAGTTGAAGTATTTAAACCAAAAGTTTTTTTTATCTCACATTTAAAAAAATATAACTTTTTTCTTGTGAACATAGAGTATGTACTAAAAGACTTCAAATCCCACATTGAAAAGATATTATGTTATCCTTTTAAATTGAAATATTTAAATCAAAATTTTTTTATCCCACAACATAAACTTTTTCTTGTGAACATAGTGTATATATACAAAAATGCTTCAAATCCCACATTAAAAAAATATAATTTTTTTCTTGGAAACATAAAGTATATATTCTAAAAAGTTTCAAATCCTACATTGAAAAAATATAATTTTTTACTTGGAAACATAAAGTATATATACTAAAGGGTTTCAAATCACACATTGAAAAAATAAAATACTTTTATAATATTTATATAGTGAACTTTAAAAAGTGTTAATAACCAACTAAAAAAATATACATAAAAAAAGAGATATAGAAGAAATAACACATTTGAAAAAAAAATATCGGGTCTCACCCAGATTTGCTCGAGTCATGGCAGGTTGACAAGGTTTGACCAGGTTGTTTCACTAACTGCTTTTTTGACAAACCCGAACCAGTCCATCCATTGGGTCAACCCGTCTGGCCAATCCAAGTTTAATAACTATGCTTTAAAGTGAGAAAAATAGTATATTTTTTTTTGTGAAGAAATATGTTAATGAGATGGATTTCTTCGCACCTTATCCATGACTTCATAAACCATGCATATTTTTGTTCAGTAAATCTTAGCCAGGAAACTGAAACTGTCTTCAATTGCTTTTAATTACTCTCAAAAGCTTGCACATCTTGTCAGCGGAGTTCTTCAATGGGAGTTGACCTCTTCTTGGTTCAATAACCTCCATGAAAATGATCTTCCTTCTTGTTTGGTTAGAAAGACTTTTGTAAGTAACGTGGCAAAGGGAAACAAACTTAATGCTGGTAGAAAATCAAGCACCAGGAAAGCAACAAGGAAAATTGACTTCACTGGAATGGGGTACAATTCGGGCTTGTTGGGCATGTGAAACATGGCCCAACTGAATTCAATCCTTAATTAAGGCTTGGCCCAATATCAGCCAGTGATGACAAGTGCATAGATGGGCTTTCTCAATCTTGGATCATTCATGCCCAATTCTTTAATTTATTAATGGAAGGCCTAGTGGGCCTTATCCTTCTCTTCCATTCCAACTTAAAAAGAAGTCAGCATTTCATTTTCATGTTTTAAAAATTGTTCAAAAATTCATTAGGTGGTTAGAGTTGAGCTGAGGCGGTTGGATAAAAAAGATGCAATGGAGCAGCGTGCAAGCCACGTGCTAGTGCAGAATAAAAGTTTTGGCTCATCGTTGCATGTGCTGCGCGGGTCTAGGAAGCCCCTATAAGGTTTGCCTCCTTTTCGTCTTTGTTTTTGTGTTGGCGGTGTTGTTCATTGCCGCTTACAGAAGGAGATCGGGCGACCTAAAGTTCCGTTCTTCTTTCTCTCTCTAATGTAACAACTTTCTCTTTTTAAAATAATAATAATAATAATCAAGGCTGCTATTGTGGTGGTTTGGGTCCTCGATAGGTTGTTAAAGCGATTTTGTTGCTAAGGGTTTCCATCATTGTGGCTGGTGGGTGGCTTCTGGTGTTGAAGTTGTCGTGAAATTGCCGTGAATGGAGGGAATAGGGGTTGCATTACTGGGTTTGTTGGCTGCGATTAGGGAGGAGGAGCTTGAAACTTGGTTGGTGATGAGTGGATGGTTGTCATGAGGCTCTGAAGATGGCGGTAGTGGGAGGTGTTGTGGTGGAGGAGGTTTCCAATGTTTAAATTATTACCTCTTTTTTTTTAAATTTTATCCTCGTTCTTGTTTTCTTTTTAATTTTTTCATTATTGATTTTTTTTTTAAAAAATCAATGTGAAAACAAAAGGCGAAAGGGTAAAAAAATATAAAAATGTGAATTTATTTTTAGGAAATTTTTGCATTTTTTGAATTTTGGAGAACACAATCAACAAAAGCGTCAAGGTCATACTGAACAAAAGCGTTCATACAATGCAAGAACAAGCGCTCTCCATTGAATTGTTTTGGGAAGAAAATATATCATAGTGAACCAAGAGGAATTTATTTTTGGGTCCCTGCAAAAAAAATAAAAATAAATAAATAGTCAATGGAGGTTAGAAAAATAACAAGGGGGGCAGAAACGCGTAGAAAATGGTCGGAACTTTGGTCCAGGAGATTAAAAATACAAAGATTGGATTTTTGGCAGTATATTCTTGAAGGATGAGAGCCCTATTTAGAAGGAAAATTTAATTTTAAGGAGAAAAGCCTAAATTTGGATGTTTATGGACTTGATTGGATTTTTAATGGGATTTTTTAGGGTTTTTGATTGCGAGAAAAATTGATTTTTAAATCAATTTAGGCTTTAATTAGAAGAAATTTAAGTTCTGGGGCCAAAATATATTTTTTAGGAATTTATTAGGTCAAATCAGGGGCTTAATTGCATGAATTTTGAAGTTTAATGGCCAATTAGGGGCTTAATTGTGAAAATCCGAAACCAGGAACCAATTTGGAAAAGGCGCGAAGATAGAGGGGGCTGTATTGAATTGATTCAAGGGCCTAATTGAAGAAATTGGAAGTTTATTGATCAATTAAGGGCTAAATTGCATAAATCAGAGGCCAAGGACCAAAGTGAAAAACACGGCAAACTATGGGGGCAGGGACCGAAATTGGCAGGGACGCAATTGAAAAGAAAAAGATTATTGAGGGCTGATTTGGAATTTGGCGCGTTCTGGCGCCATTTTTAAATGAAACGGCGCGTTTTATCCAAAACGACGCCGTTTCATACTTAAAAAAAAAAAAGGCTAAATGGTGCCGTTTTGAACGGCACTGTTCCCCTTTCTTCCCCGCCGAACATACAATAGTAAAGAAGGAAAAAGAATGTATATTTAATGTCGCGGGTCCCTCTAGCCCACCGACCGCCGGTCCCTCTAGCCCCCCGACCGAAGACATTGGCCGACCACCTACCGTACCGCCGAAACTGAGGGAGGCACGCCTAGACAGCCGCCGCATGACCCGTTCCTTGGCTTCACGATGAAAAAAAAAACATGCTCACGGGCTCTATAAAAGGAGGAGGAACAGCAAGAGGGAGGAAGGGGGAGAAAAAGAAAAAAAAAAGGGAGGGAGAAACCGAAGAGAAAAAAAACAGAAGAGAGAAACCGATTGTGATAGAGAGAGAAACGACCGAAACCAAGAAACACAAAAAAACAAAGGCTGGGGTATTAACTGGGAAACTGAGAGAGAGAGAGAGGGAAGGGGAGAAGGAAGAAAAGGAACAAAAGGGGAACCAGCAGGAGGAAGAGCCACCGCAGCGCTGTTACTTGGTTTCACCGTCACCGCCACAACATCGCCACCGAGCACAGCCATCTGCATCACTGCTAGCTCAACCGACCGAGACTCACCTCGTCAGGTACTTAATTCAGCGCCCCTTTAACCATCGTTTCTTACCTCCTTGCCTGCAGAACCTGCACTGTGCACGTTCTGCATGCAAGGATTTAATTAGCCGGTTACTGTGCATGCGCACAGTAACCGACTAATTAAATGTTTTTTTGTTTTGGGCGGGCTGGAACATCAGCCCAGCCCATGCGGCTGGGCTGAGTCCAGCCCTGTTACTAGAGGGCTGGAACACCAGCCCAGCCCATGCGGCTGCGCTGAGTCCAGCCTTGTGGCTGGGCCAATACAGGCCCAGGCCAAGCTATTTATTATATATATATATATATATATATATATATATATATTTATTTATTTATATATATATATATTTATTTATTTATATATATATATATTGTGTTTTTTTTTATGTACATATAATTTTTTTTTTAAAATAATAAATAAATTGTGTTTTCACACGGATTTTTTCTGTGTCATTTTGGCTAATATAGGTCTATTTTTTTATTATAAAAATATAAATCCGGTATTAAAAATACAAAAAAAAAAAAAAAAACAAACTTTGTTTTCATGCATACGGCCAAGTCTCTCAAAACTAAAAAAAAAAAACAAATCATTATATTTTTCTTTTTTTTTTACAAAAGAAAAAAATATATATTTTAGCATGCATTTTGGCTTCAATAACCAGTTTATTAAAGTCAAGAGAACATTGGCCAAAATTTCAAAAAAAAACAAAAAAATTTTATTTTGTTTATCTCTGAATATCCGGGATATGACATTACACGTAATGCGTATTCCGGATATTTAATTCTTTTTTGTTTGGACAATAGAACCTGGGATATGACATTACATGTAATGCATATTCTGGACAATAGGAAACCACAACATGACTTAGATTTTATTAGACAAAACAATGCAGCCTACCTTAGGTAGGGCGTAGTTGGGGTGCTAACACCTTCCCTTTAGGCAACCAGTCTCCGTACCTGATCTCTAAAGACCAGTAAGGGTTCCTAGTAACTAGAATACTAGGTGGCGACTCCCGGTCCATTTTTTTTAGCTTAGAGACAAAGAACTCCTTGTCTCACCATATTTTCCACGCCAAATAGACACACCACACCCTCATGAAGGGTTGGTGCTTGGACGATCGCCGCACCGTCGTACACGTGCGACAGAATGGCGACTCCACTGGGGACCTTGTGGACTAAGCATTGTTTTGTCTAGTTTTTTTTTTCTTTCTTTGGATTTGTGTTTTATTTTTTAGTTATTTGCTCATATGCTTTAAATTTGTACATATTTGTTCATGCATTATAGATTGTGTCATGCATCATTTATACGAGAGTTTGTACTGAAAAACTTTAAGTTAAGTGGGGGACTAGCAGCTTGCCTTACGACTTTTAGTCAAGGTTTAAGTTTGTGTAAACCCCAACTCTTCGCTGAGTGCTTAGACTGGTAATGGTTGCTACACGTGCCATCTCATTGCCTACAAGCCCCCATATTGTCTCCACGAGGGCGATCACTGGGACAACAAGAGACCCTTTTTAGAGACTGAATAGCCAACCTACCCTTGTCAAGCATAAACGTATTTTGAACATAATCTTAACCATAAAACATTCGATTTTCAGGTCTTTTAAACAAAAAAAAAAAACGATAAGATAGCTATCATTACCAAATTTACTACTGTGGAATATGGGCAGAATTCTGAATTGTCACAATTATCAGAGGGAGATTGCTCTAGAGTTGATGCAAGGAAGCTTCCAGTAGTCAAAGACCTGAATTGCGTAGCATATGAGATGAAGAGAATATTGGTCCATAGCCAGAACATTGATGAGACGGCATTTTCCGGAAAGTATGGGCGATTGCTAGAAATTGCAAAGATAGAAGTATTGAACCTAGCAATCAAAGCCTTGATGAACTTTTGGGATCCCGATTACAGATGTTTTTCCTTTGGAAATGTGGATTTGTGTCCTACTATAGAGGAGTATGGAATGTTGACAGAGTTTCCCAAACATCTGCACAAGGTTTATTTTCCTTTCAGAAATGACAAGGTGATTCCTGAGTTGTCAAAGTTGCTGAAGATTCCACATTTGAGCAGATTTTTAGAAAAGAATGGCAGCGGTTTAAAATGGAAATTTCTGAAGGTTGAACTAGAATGGAAAAAAGAACAATACGGGTCCATGCTAGAAAGAGACAGGTTAATCGCTTTGGGAATCTATGGTCTCGTGTTATTTCCAAGCTTAATAGGGGTTATAAGTCTAGAAGCTGCTGCTGCATTTGTGGAATATGAAAATACTCATGTCAACCCTACAACCGCCATCTTGGCTGAGACCTTTCTGACCCTCAACCATTTTAGGAAGACGAGGAAAGGCGTAGTGAGATGTTGTATTTAGTTATTATACATCTGGATGGTAAGCCATGTTGAAACGAAGAAACCGATCTTTAATAATTTTTGGTGGTTTAACCAAAAACCCTTGAAGATAGTGGAGGAAGAAGAATGGGGGAACCTAGGTGATCAAGGATGGATGCAAAAACTACAAGAGTTACCTAGTAGCAACTTTAATTGGAAGGCCCCTTGGGTTAAGTTGGTTGATGTCATAGTAAGTTGTGGACAAAAATGTTGGGTACCTTTAATTGGGATCACAGGTTATGTCAGCTATGCTCCGGCTCTGGTGATAAGACAATTGGGCGGCATACAACACATCCCAAGAACTGTGGGACTTGCTGAATTTTTCGGGTTTTTTAAGGATCAATCCGTGCGAGAAGTGCTCGAAACTATCAAACAAGATTGAAGCCATTTGACTGTAATTCAAAAGGAGTCTGAAAGGACGAGAGACCCTAGCTCAAGTGAAGGATATGAAAAGTGGAGGAATGTGACCCCAACTGCCGCTCCTAAAAAGCCATGTTCTGAAGACAGGCCTTCGCGAATTATAGAAGGGTCGTCGTTGAAAAGAAAAAAGGTCAGCAATGAGGAAGACCTTATGAAGCAATTAGAAAGGCTCCAAATAGAATTGGGAAAAAGTAAGGGAGATAAAGCAACATTAGAAAGGATGATGATGGAAGGAGACAAAAGCAGAGTGTGTCTAAATGAACAACTTGAATATAGAGATGCGAAGATAGTGATGTTGGAGCTGCAGTTGAGCAAAACAAAGGATGTAATAGAAGAGTCCGAGAAAGAAAGAGGAAGACTAATTTTGGATTCGATGCAAAGCAGCTCTGAATTGGAAGCATTGAAAGCCGACTTCAACGACTATCAAGAGAATGTTGGGTTCAATCAGGACAAATTCTTGCATGTTCAAGCAGAGTTGTTAGACCGAATTGAGAGGTATGATGAGTTAAACAAGAAATATGTGATGATGGAAAGTAGGCTAGTTGAATTGCAAGAGTTTCAAAGAAAGGGGAAAGAAGAGGAGCTTGTTAAGGCAGATTTGGTAGCTAAGAAATGAAATTAGGATGTTGAAGGTGAAGTTTGACAAAGAACGAGAAAAGGTAAAGCAGTTGACCGAAAGGTGGAAAGCTTCAGAAAAACATATAGAACAGATCGACACCAACAACAATACATTGAATCGGAACAACATGTTGCTTATGGAGAAGATGGCCAAAGTAGACGAGCAAATGGATGAAGCTGCTATTCATGCACGGATCATTAGAGCCAATGCTCGAAGGGTGGGGAGAGACATCTTTCGTTATCGACAAAGCTTGGCTGAGACAGATGCATTCTTAGAAAAAATTGAGGATCGAGGCCTTGCTTTCCTACCGGTGGCTAGAGATATGGATGAAGATGAAGATTGATGTATTTTGTTCCTTTTTGTTTATCCTCTTTTCAAGAGATTGTATTAGCTAATATTATGAATGAAAAGGGGCCTTGACCCATCTTTTGTGGAAGAAAATCTCCTATAGAGTAAGGATAAGCCTACCAAAGCAGCAACATGAGCAAAACTACTCCTGATAATAAATGTGACAAAAAGAGTCCATACCCATTACACAAGAAGAAATGCCGGCCATCAATCGACTTTTTTTTAAAAAAAGCAAACTCACATTACATATGCATCATGCATTGTTCTTTACCATACATTCATTTACATTTTTCCATTCCTCAGATCATGAAACATAGGTCCCCCTTCCAAAGTCCACCACACTAGGCTAAGATCAAGAATGGAGAATGAAGAGAGGGCCATCTTAGAATCCCGCTACCAAAGTGAATTGGAATCCGTAAAGAATGAAGTTGCCCGAATGACCAATCTGCTTGAGCAACTTTTAAGAGCCAAGAACGGTGAGGGAACGTCTACCCAACCACCTATAGGAGCACCACCAGCTCATGCCCCGGGGTTATCTCAGAACTTGGGGGCAGATTCAGTGACAGGGCAACACTTTGCACCTGCCATTCCCATTCAGCCCCCTTAAGCTCACATCACTGTAGATTTAACCGCAGATGGGCCTTCCGATAATAGGTCCACTGGTTTTATGAACGACAACAAGATATCAGCTTTGGAAGAAAGGTTAAGAGCAGTCGAAGGAAATGACTGGTTTGACCCCATGCGAGCATCTAAAGTATGCTTGGTACCAAACATCACGGTACCAAAAGACTTTAGGATACCGGAGTTCATAAGGTACACTGGGTTGGAATGCCCAAACACTCACCTTCGATCTTATTGCAATAAGATGGCTGAGGTGATTCATGACGATAAGCTGCTGATCTACTTTTTCCAAGACAGCCTATCGGGCTCCGCACTAAGCTGGTACATGAGGCTGGATAATGCCAAGATTAAGAAATGGAAGGATTTAGTGGAGGCTTTTCTTAAGCAATACAAGTTCAATTTGGAAATTGCTCCAGATCGAACAAGCCTTATGTCAATGGAAAAGAGAAGCCAAGAGTCAGTAAGGGCTTATGCACAAAGATGGAGGGACGAGGCCACGCATGTGCAACCCCCTTTGATAGAAACGAAGATGGTGACTTTGTTCGCCAATACATTCAAGGCACCCTACTATGAGCATTTAATGGGTAGCTCATCTCAACATTTCTACGATGTTGTACGTGTGGCAGAAAGAATAAAGCAAGGAATTAAAGCTGGGCGCATAGCGGAGCCTTTAGAGAAGAAAGGTTTTATTGGAAGGAAAAGAGAAGGTGACGTCAACAATTTGGAAGGCGAGTACAAAGGCAAAAAAGTAAATCACCAAAACCCACAAATGCCTACCCATCAATTCGCCAACGTAAACTTTACCAAACCTTTTAACCCCAATCACCAATCAAACAACCAAAACAACCACCAAAGGCCATTCACAAAATACACTTCAGAGCAGCTACCTCCATTACCCATGCCTTTAAAAGACTTGTATGCTAAACTGTTGAGCATTGGACAGATAGCTCCGGTCCTTCTACCACCAATCTAACCACCCTTTCCCATATGGTACAAGCCCGAACTAACTTGCGAATACCATGCCGGCAATCCGGGGCATGGAATTGAAACTTGCTACGCCTTTAAAAGGAGATTGTTAGAGCTTATCAAAAGGGGGTGGGTATCCTTCGAAGACATGCCCAGCATCAATTCAAATCCATTACCTAATCATGCCGCAAGTAATAATGGAGTGGGCATGATAAAAGTTGGGAATCAAAGCAAGACGTTAAAGGTATCCATTTAGAGGGATGTGACTATTGTGAGTTCCATGGGGTAGAGGGACATCATATTGAAGACTGTATCGAGTTTCGCGAGAAGGTTGCAAAAATGATGACGTTGGGAGAATTGAGGATCGAACCCATGGAAGACAGTCGCGAGGTGAGTATGATGGAAGGTCAAGATAAGATGTCCAGAGTATGTAGGGTCCAACCAACGGCTAATGGACCACCAAAATTAATCTTGGCTAAACCTTCCTACACCAAAGGAAACCATAATGCCATGCCTTATAATTATGGTTTTGCTGCCAACATTCAAGCGCCTCTTCCTTTGTTCCAAACTGAAATCAGTGGGTTAACTCGGAGTGGCCGGTGCTTCACTCCCGAAGAGTTGAGGAAGGCAAAAGGCAAAGAAGTGATAGATCTTGACAAAGCAACAGAAGTTAATAAGCCAGTAACTGAAGAGGAGTCAAATGAAGTTTTGAAGTTGATAAAACATAGTGAATATTGCATAGTGGATCAACTAAAAAAGACTCCGGCTAGGATCTCCCTTATGTCTTTGATACTCAGCTCTGAGCCACATCGGAACGCTTTGCAAAAAGTTTTGAATGAGGCGTATGTACCCCAAGACATTGAACAGAAAACCATGGAGCATTTGGTGGGGAGAATCCACACAACTAATTACCTCTACTTCACGTCTGATGAGCTTGATGCTGAAGGCACCGGACACAACAAGCCTTTATACATTACTGTTAGGTGCAAAGACTGCCTAATAGGGAAGGTGCTCGTCGATAATGGCTCGGCTCTTAATGTTTTGCCAAAGCATATTTTGAAAGAAATACCGATCGATGCATCTCATATAAAGCCAAGTACCATGGTGGTCAGAGCATATGACGGCTCACCTCGACCAGTATTGGGGACTTTAGAAGTGGAACTATATGTGGGGCCGCAAATGTTCTTAATAATGTTTCAAGTTATGGATATCCACCCTTCCTATGTTGTTAGGGAGACCTTGGATCCATGCGGCTGGGGCGGTAACTTCATCATTACACCAATGCTTGAAGTATATCATGAACGGGATATTGGTGATTGTCAAAGCTGAGGAAACAATATCCATGATAAAGAATGTAGCCATACCTTTCATTAAAGCAGAAGATTGTAAGGATGATAATATTCATGCTTTTGAGATTGTAAACACTGACTGGGTACCTAAAAATACAGTACTAAAAAAGCCAAAGATCTCAGAAGCAGCAAGGATGGCAGCTCATTGTTTCTTGGAATGTGGGATCCCCTTTCTGTATAATCTTATAACTAAGGTACCAAAATGGGCTAACTTGACAAATATGAAATGTGCTGATCAAAGATTTGGGCTGGGGTATAAACCTACAAAAGAGGATCATCGATGGGCTGCTAGTCGGAGAAGGGAAAGAAGAATGGCTAGGATTGAAGGGAGAGAGCCTGAAGAAGAGAAGCTTGAAATCCCTCCCCTTAGAGTGACATTCCCAAAAGTTGCATATGTAATGCAACCCGATAAAGGAGCAGAAAGCCTTGGTCAACAACTATCAAATATGAGCATAAACACCTTGGAGGAGGATGAAGTGGAAGGAGGTGACATGAAGACGGTAGCGGGAAGGAAGGATGAAGCACTGCCACAACTGACTATCCACACCCTGGAAGAAGTCTCTGCTAAAACCTTCATCCGAAAGCTAGCCGATGGCGAGAAGTTTCAAAACTAGGTGACTCAAGAAGCCCCAGTAGTGTTTAAAATGTAAACCAACTTTGTCTGCTTTAACATGCTTTTATCATTGCTTTTGTTTGCTTTATTTTCCCTAGTTGACAATCAAGGCTCATGATGTCAATTAGATTTTGTCGTTGTCTTTGAGCCCATCTTTTGTTTGAAGTAATGAGATCATGCGTTTTCCAAATTTGTCCCTTTATCTGTGCATTTACACCAACACTTTCCGCTTTTAGGAACCCTGAAAGCGGATCTTCCACAACATCATATAAACTTAGCATCGAGAATGAATGGCCAAACTTTAACGAACATGTTATCACCATGGAAGGAGAAGAATGGGATGAAAGCAATGTTAAGGAATTTACAAAGTTAGTAGAGCAACATGAACAAACCTGGGAACCAGCTGCGGAAGAACCAGAAACCATAAACATGGGTAATGATCAGATTAAAAAAGAATTGAAAATAGGGACCTTAATCACTCCTGAGGAAAGAATAAAAATAAAGGCCCTCTTACAAGAATATGTAGATGTTTTCGCTTGGTCCTACGAGGATATGCCTGGTTTGGGTAGAAATATCATCGTGCATAAGATACCGTTGGAGGAAGGTTGCAAGCCAGTCAAGCAGAAGTTGAGGAGAGCTCACCCAGATGTTTGGATCAAAGTTAAGACAGAACTCGAGAAACAATGGAATGCAGGCTTTCTAATGTTAACGTCGCCACGGCAAAGGAACAGGCCATAAACATCATCAGGGTCCAGCCCTATAGAGGAGTTGTAGAATCCATTAAGATTATTGCGGGTTGCATTGGACACAAGTGAAGAAAGAAGTATATTCATTGGAAAAGAAAAATGATCCACCACTGGTTAGATCGAAAATTTAAATGTTAAAGACTGTTCAAAGGATTGATGAACAACTATAAAAACATTCGCTTTGACTAAAAAGGCAATAGAGTCAGACGCATAGACATTTGTTTGGTTGAAAGACTTAAACACATCTTAAATTTTGTTCTCCAACCAAGTACAATAGTTTAAACCATATAATATTTAAGTTATAGCAATCAATATTTATGAAATAGAAAAAAGATACAGAACCAAGAGAGAGAATTAAAAAGTATTAGAAACATCATTATTGTTTTGAAATACATCTCATTGAGGCTCATATGAAATAAATTGTTTGATTTTTAAGACCATACGGCATTCATAAATTTTGTTCTCCAATCCCCTGTACAAACTAACATGCATGCATGTTTGGGAGACTGTTTTCTTCGCATTAACGAGGATATAGTTCTGTGATAGACACATCATTCACGGACAAAGGCTTCGACTTGATATTAGATTGGTCAGACTCCAGATGGTCATGCTTTGCTCAAAGCTTGACGGCTCTCGAGGCAATGGTAGCGATATCGAGAAGCTAGTGAGCATGAGAGCTACTGATGTCAATGTGGGTCTATCGTTTGGATCTTCTTGGACACACAGTAAGGCAATATGGAGGCATCTAGTGATCTCATTTCTGGAGTAAGAATCTCCTAAGCTTGGATCCACTAGTTCCAGTGCTGCCCCATTTTTCCATAGCTTCCATGCCTGAAACAATCAGCAGCTATGTTAGGTAACATTCTTCTTTTTCTCCCCTTTTAAGATGAGTAGTTGAGTTTGGCATAAATAAAATTAAATTTGTGCACTTAATTTTCTCTTACATAGTTCACAAGGTACAGTCCATTGTCTGATTGATAGAAACTGCTGTTCTTTTTGCCGCTGATAATCTCGACTATCAAGACACCGAAGCTATAAACGTCTGACTTAACAGAGTACTGTCCTTGCATTGCGTACTCCGGAGCCATGTAACCACTAGAGTGTCCAACAATCAGCATCGATCACAGAAAAATAACATCGACAATTAATGCTTTCAATATATACTCTAAATAGCTAACTGCAAACTGAATTGGTTTTCCTACATCCAAATGATTTTATCCTCTTACATGGATTGTCCAAGCAAATCTGAAAGTAATGACTTCCACATGTAAACACTTTCCTCGAGACTTTATTCGCCTCTATCATTTGGGGCAACAAGGGATTTTTATGGATTAATATATAGACAAAAGAGAGTTAAGAAACCCAACAATTGATTATGTCGTATGTTTTTCATCATTATCATTATTTATTTATTTTTAATTCAAAGATAAGAGGCATCCTCAAGCTCGGATCAACATGCAAAGTCTTTTTTTTGAAGTAATTGTAAGGGTGCTCGTTTCGCATTATCATTACGTAATTTGAAAAATTAAATAAATTCTCATCTTAAATTTAAATCTAGAAAGTAAAAAAAAGAAATATAATAGGACAACTTGAAGATGTTTTTAAGAGTTTGTTATAGCCTCTTGTTTTTTGTTTTTTTTTGTAAATTCTCTTTTGATAATGTTTTAACAACATGGATGAAGATATGCTTCACTAAAGATAAGGGTTTAATAAACGATAGTGTAGACGAACAACATATAGAATTTAGGCCTGAAAAGTACTTACAATATTCCGGCGATTCGGCTTGTAATTCCTTGACTTTGATCTGTGAAACCAGCCACCACCAGCCACCAAGATTGAATTAAAAATGTGAAGCTAAGAAGCTAGCTGGCACCAATTGGTGCCAGCCAAGTCCATATTATAGGCACCAATTCGGTGCTACAAGATGACGAAGGCAAGGAAGCTTGCTTATAAATAGACAGTGCATCCTTGCCTTATGCACATCACAAGAAAGAAATAGAGAGAGCAAGAGGAGAGTGAGAGAGTAAAAGTAATGCCACAAAATTGTGAGGTATTTGTGAGAGACTGAAAGTAATCCCATAAAATTGTGAGGTATTTGTGAGAGAGTAAGTGAGGTGTTTTCTCCTAATAATAGAGAGGTTTCAGTTGTTCTCTTATTATTACAGAGAGGTTGTAATTCCCACATTACTTAGTAAAATCCTTCTATATTTGCCTGTGGACGTAACCCAATTGGGTGAACCACGTAAATTCTTGTGTCATTGAACCTTCCTTATTCGTGTATACGGACACTATTCACCTATACGGTACTATTCATCCATACGGTACTGTTCACTTATGTTACTGTTGCGTATATAGAAAGTCAGCGCGGTGATTAAATACAGTCTAGGAAGTTCTGTCTAAGGAGATTGGGTTTTAAGCGGGACCGTTTGTGACCCCTCCAATCTTTCCTGGGAACTTACTTAGTGAAGTATTATTCACACGATACTATTTCTATATACGTTACAGATATGTGAAACGGTGATAGCTGAATAGATCTCGGTGAATACAATGGCAGCAAAGTACGAGATTGAGAGGTTCAATGGGAGCAATTCCTCACTGTGGAAAATGAGAATCAAGGCAATCTTAAGGAAAGACAATTGCTTGGCAACAATTGGGGATCGACCCGCGGAGATCACTGATAATGCAAAATGGAATGAGATGGATGGCAATGCTATTGCTAACATATATTTAGCATTAGTTGATGAAGTATTATCAAGTGTGGCGGAGAAGAAAACAGCTAAAGAGATATGGGAGACTCTAACAAAGCTATACGAGTCCAAGTCTTTGCATAATAAGATTTTCTTAAAGCGGAGACTTTATACCCTTCGAATGGCAGAAACCATGTCGGTGACTGGCCACATCAATACAATAAGAACTCTATTTTCACAACTCACTACGTTGGGTCAACAAATAGAGGAAAATGAGCGTGCAGAGCTTCTACTTCAAAGTCTTTCTGATTCGTATGATTAGCTCATTATCAACTTGGCCAATAATATCCTCTCAGACTATTTAGTCTTCGATGATGTTGCAGCCGCTATCTTGGAAGAAGAAAATAGGCGCAAAAACAAAGGAGACAGAAACAGTTCAAACCTGTCAGAGGCGTTATTGGTGTCAAGAGGAAGATTAACAGAGCGTGGCTCTCGTGGGAGTCAAAGGCAGGGGAGGTCCAAATCAAGAAGTAAGAAGGCTATGAAATGCTATAACTGTGGCAGAAAAGGGCACTTCAAAAAGGATTGTTGGTTTAAAAAGGGTATAGAGAACACTGTAGAGTCATCAAGACCTCAAAGATGTGTTGCAAGCACCTCAGAAGATGGGGAGATTTTATATAGTGAAGCAGCAACAATCTCTACAGATAGAGAAGAGCTCACTGAGGTCTGGTTAATGGATTCAGAAGCAACATGGCATATGACTCCTAATCGGGATTGGTTCCATACATATGAACCCATCTCTGAAGGCACAATATTCATGGGTGATAATCATGCTTTAGAGATTGCTGGCATTGGCACCATCAAATTAAAGATGTATGATGGCTTAATTCGTACTATTTCAGGAGTGCGACATGTGAAAGACTTAAAGAAGAATTTTTTGTCCGTAGGACAATTTGATAGTCTTGGTTGTAAGATTCGAACAAACAATGGAATCATGAAAATTGTCAAAGGAGCGCTGGTGGTTTTAAAGGCAAGAAAGACAGTTGCAAACATGTTTGTATTAATAGGAGAAACACATCATGGGGCAGAAGCGTCAATCGCATCAGCCAGTCCTGCAGAAGAGAAGATGATGATGTGGCATCAAAAACTAGGCCACATGTCAGAGAAAGGTTTAAAGGTTCTCTCTGATCAGAAGTTACTCCCTGGGCTTACAAAGGTTACTTTACCTTTTTGTGAGCACTGTGTTACAAGTAAACAACACAGGTTAAAGTTTGGCACGTCAACAACTAAGAGCAAATGCATCTTAGACCTGATTCACTCTGATGTTTGGCAAGCACCAGTTGTATCCTTGGGAGGAGCAAGATACTTTGTATCATTCATAGATGACTTCTCTAGGAGATGTTGGGTGTATCCGATTAGAAGGAAGGCAGATGTGTTCGCAGTTTTTAAAACCTTCAAAGCGCGGGTAGAACTTGAATCTGAAAAGAAGATCAAGTGTTTGAGGATGACAATGGAGGAGAATATACCAGTGATGAATTTGATAACTTCTGTCAGCATGAAGGTATCAAAAGGCATTTCACAACGGCATAACTCCACAACAAAATGGAGTGGTAGAGCGGATGAATATAACTCTATTGGAAAGAACAAGAGCAATGTTGAAGGCTGCAGGTCTAGAAAAGTCATTATGGGCAGAAGCAGTCAATACCGCCTGTTATGTGATAAATCGATCTTCATCGACTGCAATTGAGTTGAAGACACCGATGGAGATGTGGACTGCAAAGCCAGTTGATTATTCTCGATTGCATATATTTAGAAGTCTTGTGTACGTGATGTACAATACACAAGAAGTTAGCAAGCTGGATTCAAAATCCAGAAAATGTATATTCTTGGGATATGCTGATGGAGTGAAGGGGTATCGCTTGTGGAATCCCACTGCCCACAAGGTAGTCATCAGCAGAGATGTCATATTTGTAGAAGATAAAATGCAAATGGAAAAAAATAATAGCATTTTAAAGGAGACTACAAAAGTCCAGATGGAAAATACTTAGAATTGTACTTCTTCTGAAGCTGCACCTGAGCATGAAAAACAAGAACAAATAGAGTCTGAAACTCCTGAAATTCGACGGTCAACTCGTGAAAGAAGACACCGGCTTGGCACTCAGAATATGTTACTGAGAGCAATATTGCATACTGTCTTATAACAGAGGATGGAGAGCCATCAACTTTCCATGAGGCTATCAAAAGCACAGATGTATCTATGTGGATGACAGCAATGCAAGAAGAGATTGAAGCTCTGCACAAGAATAACACTTGGGATCTTGTTCCACTACCACAAGGAAGAAAGGCCATTGGCAACAAATGGGTTTACAAGATAAAGTGTGATGGCAATGATCAAGTGGAGCGGTATCGTGCAAGATTGGTGGTGAAAGGATATGCTCAGAAAGAAGGAATAGACTTCAATGAGATATTTTTTCCGGTGGTACGACTTACTACAATCAGAGTAGTCTTGGCAATGTGTGCTATATTTGATCTTCACTTAGAACAGTTAGAAGTGAAAACTGCATTTCTTCATGGAGAACTTGAAGAAGAAATTTATATGCTCCAACCAGAAGGTTTTGCTGAAACAGGCAAGGAGAACTTGGTTTGCAGGTTGAGCAAATCTCTATACGATCTCATACAGGCGCCGAGGTGTTGGTACAAGAGATTTGATTCCTTCATAATTAGCCTTGGGTACAACAGACTCAGTTCAGACCATTGTACGTATTAAAAGAGGTTTGAAGAAAATGATGTTTTCATCATTCTGTTGTTGTACGTGGATGACATGTTGGTAATAGGCCCCAACAAAGATCGAGTCCAAGAATTGAAGGCACAGTTGGCTAGGGAGTTTGATATGAAGGACTTGGGACCAGCAAACAAGATTCTAGGGATGCAAATTCACCGAGACATAAGTAAAAGGAAGATTTGGCTTTCTTAGAAGAATTATTTGAAGAAAATCTTGCGACGCTTCAACATGCAAGATTGTAAGCCAATTTCCACCCCACTTCCTATTAACTTCAAATTATCCTCAAGTATGTCTCCTAGCAATGAAGCAGAGAGGATGGAGATGTCTCGACTACCGATGCATTAGCAGTGGGAAGTTTAATGTTTGCCATGATATGTACAAGACTAGACATTGCATAAGCAGTGGGAGCAGCTAGTCGATACATGGCAAATCCTGGTAGAGAGCATTGGAATACTATTAAGAGGATCTTGAGATACATCAAGGGTACCTCAGATGCTGCATTATGTTATGGAGGATCAGAATTTACTGTCAGAGGTTATGTTGATTCAGATTTTGCTGGTGACCTTGAGAAAAGAAAATTCACTACAAGCTATGTGTTCATAATTGCAGGAGGAGCTGTGAGCTGGGTCTCTAAACTTCAGACTGTTGTAGCATTATCCATAACAGAAGCTGAGTATATGGCAGCTACACAGGCTTGTAAAGAAGCAATATGGCTGAAGAAACTTATGGAGGAGCTCGGGCACAAACAAGAGAAAATTCTTTTGTATTATGATAGTCAGAGTGCCTTGCATATTGCAAGGAATCCAGCGTTTCATTCAAGAACAAAACATATAGATGTTCAGTATCACTTTGTTCGCGAAGTGGTGGAAGATGGAAGTGTGGATTTTTAGAAGGTTCACACAAAGGAAAACCCAGCAGATGCTTTGACCAAACCAGTCAACACTGACAAGTATATATGGTGCAGATCCTCTTGTGGCCTAGCAGAAACGTAAGCAGCATGAAGATGGCAAGTATTGAAAGGATAGAAGAATCACAAATGATCAAGTGTGAAGACTTGATTAAATCATCAAAGTCTTCAAGTGGGAGAATGTGAAACCAGCCACCACCAGCCACCAAGATTGAATTAGAAATGTGAAGCTAAGAAGCTAGCTGGCACCAATTGGTGCCAGCTAAGTCAAATATTGTAGGCACCGAATTGGTGCTAGCCAAGTCAATATTGTAGGCACCAATTCGGTGCTACAAGATGACGAAGGCAAGGAAGCTTGCCTATAAATAGGCAGTGCATCCTTGCCTTATGCACATCATAAGAAAGAAATAGAGAGAGCAAGAGGAGAGTGAGAGAGTGAAAGTAATCCCACAAAATTGTGAGGTATTTGTGAGAGAGTAAGTGAGGTGTTTTCTCCTAATAATGAAGAGGTTTCAGTTGTTCTCCTATTATTAGAGACAGGTTGTAATTCTCACATTACTTAGTAAAATCCTTCTATACTTGCCTGTGGACGTAACCCAATTGGGTGAACCACGTAAATTCTTGTGTGTCATTTCTCATTTTATCTTGTCCCTTACCTTTTGTCTTGTCGGGTTTGTATGCCAGTATCCTAACAGGATCAACTCCAAAAATCTTTGCCGTACCAAAATCTGCAATCCTGGCATTCATTTCCCCATCCAACAAAACATTGCTTGCTTTAAGATCACGGTGGATAATTCGGAGACGGGAATCTTCGTGAAGATAAAGGAGACCTCGAGCAATCCCCCCTATGATTTTGTAACGACTTAACCAATCCAACAGTCCTTGTCTTGCAGGATCTTCATGTATTTATATAAAAAATTAAATAATCAGGATGGAGCTAAGAAAAATAAATAATCAGGATGCATCACACGCAAAATATATGTTAAGAAAAGCCAAACCAAATAGGAAGTAGTCGAGGCTCTTGTTTGGAACAAATTCATGGATTAGTAACTTCTCTTCCCCTTCCAGGCAATAGCCCAACAGCCTGACTAGATTCCTGTGTTGAAGCTTGGCTATCAACACGACCTCATTCTTAAATTGTGCGGCACCTTGTCCAGAATATTTTGATAGCCTCTTCACAGCTATGTGTTGTCCATTAGGAAATGTTCCCTGAGAATGCACTTTCACCAATGGTTGAGCAAACAATTTTTCATAATTTCTTAAATCCTAAAGCAACAAAGCTTTTCGGTTCTTCAGAATGTAAATGCATTGCAAATTGCCTACCTTGAAAACCTCACCAAACCCTCCTTCGCCTAACTTGTTATCGGGGGAGAAATTGTTTGTGGCAGCTTCTATAGTACTCAAATCAAATTGCAAGGACTCCTCAGTTGAAATCTCATCTCCAACTACACAACACAGGTAGATCTTCGATTGAGTTTTTGAGAATACTATCATGCAACATCGGCAGAGTACACAACAGAAAAGACACTGCTTTTTTCTAATTAAAGTACAAAAAAAAATAAAATTCTTACGTTCTTTACCATCCTCTTCTTTCGCCGAATCTCTGTTCTTTCTTCCCCTTCTTCTCAGGAAACAGAAACCCAGGCAGAAAAGCGCAATAGAAACACCAACAGGAACGACAATGGCAATAATTACAACTGTTGAGACACGGTCTTTTCCTGAACGCAAACAAAAATGTTTCAATCATTAGTTATTTCTTTAAATATAGTATACCTATTTTATTTTTTTTACCACCATAAAAGATTTATTCATGTTGATTTTATTTATTTATGTTGACATCTAAAAAAAAAAAAAAACTAAAGAAAAATGCTAGAAATTAAATAAATTTTATGTAAGAGATAGAAAAGCTCGAACATATACAATCAAAACTTTTCATGAGAAATTAAATCAAAATATCATTCATTTATCGCCATCAATCATGTTTCATCAATAAATCTATTACCTAATCCTTTATTGAATAGTGTTACACAATCTGTTCATTTATAAGAAGACTCAAATCATTGCTACAGTATTAGGTAATTTTTTTTTCATAACTGAAATATGTAAAAGATTTAACAAAAAGAATTTTTTTTCTTTGTCTTCTTACAAGAAAATAAATTATTTTTTATTTATAATCGGAAAAAAGTATTAAATTTAAAAAAGATTAACTGGCTTTTTATTTTTTTTTCTAATTCTTTTTCAATTGTTTTTGTAAAATTACAATAAAAATTCTAATACGTGTCCCTCTGTCTCGGTTTGTTTTTTGTTTTTTACAAATCAAAATTAAGAAAAAAAAAATGGATTGATCATGAATGGAAGAACTCCTATAATCAATTGTCTAAATTGAAACCAAATAAAGACTGTTGGTTCCACTAATTAATCTCGACAAAAAAAAACAACTTTACCTTTTGATCCCGACACTGGAGAGGGAGGAGGAGCGCGAATCACGGGCGGAGGAGGAGGAGGAGGTGACTCTGCCGCCATCGCTGTTGTATTATAAAACTCATAGGTTTCATACCGAATATTGCAGCTTGGATACAGGACTCTTGCTCCTGCCCTTTGGCTACAACAACTGGGCAAACTAGAAATAGCTATCCTAAGACATCGATTACAATCCGAGCTTGACAAGTCCGGTGTGCACTGAACAAGGTTGTACAAGTTTTGAAACTCATAAAAATTTACTTCTATAGCTGCAAACTTTTTAGCTCCTGAAGTAGCACTTATAGCCCGAGTGGCTGTATCATTCATGGTGGTAGCCACTAGCCGGTTAAAACGTTCAGGTTCGGATGCGATATTCTGAGTGTTAACTAGGGTCACCCCTGGGTCTTGGTCCATGGTAGCGAAAAAAGCCCTGTTTGAGTAGCGCAAGAGGCACAACTCGTACCATAAAACGACCACTTTTTCAACTGGGCAACGTTGGATTGCCTCTTCGGCAGCCAATTTGACACAATTATGGCAAGCATTTTTGTTAACATCGCCACGGCAAAGGAACAGGCCATAAACATCATCAGGGTCCAGCCCTAAAGAGGAGTTGTAGAATCCATTGAGATTATTGCGGGTTGCATTGGACACAAGTGAAGAAAGAAGGAGATTTAAATTGGCTTGGTAAGTGCTGTTTCTCGTGTAAGTTGTCTCTTTACTGCATATATGATAGAGATAAGAAGGGTCCTGTGATTTAGTGATAGTAGCAAGGCTAAGCAAGGAGAGTAGAGCTATGAAGACATTGAGAGACTTCATTTTTGGTGATCAAGTTTTCTAGCCAGCAGCTCTTATTTTTGCTACTAGCCCTGCGAATATATGAAGATTTAAGTCGATGAAGTAAATAATGCTTGCATTCCCTGTAAAAATAGGTACGAGCTAAAGGTCTCGATCAACTTTCAAAACTACTCCATTGTTGTGCAGAACTGACCCATCAAAAATTCAATGAGAACATGGAAAAAAATATGAAGAATCCTAATCAAATTAATTTGTGGAAAATTGTTTCGTGAAAACTATTGTTGGATGGCAACAGAAGTGCTAAAGGAGACCCAAGTCTTCAACGTAATGCGTGGGTTGCAATGCTAGTGGACGGAGAGTCATTATCAATCACTGTTCTTTGCCGCGTTGCTCTCTTCTCTCCTTGTGTGTGAACATTTCTTTGAATTTTCTACAAAATGTTTTTTCGACGAAGGGATTTACATTTGCAATTATCTGTCAATTAGATTTTCATGGAAGAGTGTCAAACCTACAGAAAATGGTCCTAGTCAAAATCAAACATAAATGGTCTTCTATATTGACACTGATAATAAAGCTTTTATGGAAATTAATGTGAAGGCCTGAACTCAGAGCAAACCATCTCAGAATTCTTTTAACTTGAAGTAAATGGTCAATCTGCTAGGATGAATATTAACATGTCATTCGCATATTGCAAATGGTTGAGGAAAAGTCCTGAAACTAACTATAGCCCTCTGAAAATGTTTCCCATAGATGCCTTATGAAAAAGAAGTGAGAGGCCTTCAGCGGCCATGTCGAAAAGAAAATGGGATATCGAGTCTCCTTGATGCAACCCTCGCAGGAAAAAAAAGAAAAAAAAAAAGAGTTGTTTTGAAGGGGATCCATTGATGAGAACCAAGAGTTTTAAGGAAGATAGACATTTATAAATCATGCTTCTCCATTTCCTGCCAAACCCATGATATCATCTAAGTAATCCTAGGAGACTGAGTCAAAGGGCTTTATGGAAATCAATCTTGAATATCAGACTTGCTGCTTTTCCTTTTTTCTAAATCGGAAACCAGCTCATATAATGGTGGAATTAGGATATTAGAAACCAGGATGTAAAAGTAGAATATATTAGGGTATGTTTTAAAATAAAATAAACTAATCATTGTTAAAAGCAATTTGGGTCTTTTAACATTTTAAAATAGTTTGATAAAAGTTATGGAAAAAAAACACACGTTAAAAAAATAATAGGAAAATAGAACATTTGAACACAACTGCTATTAGAAATATCTCTTGTTTTAAAATTCATAATTAATTAACATATTTAAAAGTCATCCTTAAATTTTATAAAGATCAAATGGTCAAAAGATGAGATTCAACATTTAATGGTCAAGAAAGAAAAGGGAAATAAGTGAATGTGGCGAGAGAGAGAATAGGAAAATTAAGAAATAATAGGTCACCGACGACATACTATAGCTCCATTTTTTACTCACTCGGAACCATAGTTATTAAACCCGGCCCGGCCCGACGGGTCGACCCGGGGCCTGGACCGGGCCGGGCAATACAAAAGACCGGTGCAAGGAAAAAACCGGCCAGACCCGGCCTGACCCGGGCGACCCGGCCTGACCCGGGCGACCCGGCCTGACCCGGGCGACCCGGCCTGACCCGGGTGAGACCCGGGATATATATACTAACTCACCTGCTAAATTTTTACCCTAATTTCCTTCTTTGCAGTTCAAAGTTTGATTAATTTTAATTCGAAAGAGAAGCTCGATTCCATTGCTATATCTTGTCGTACTCTTGTAGGAATTTGCAATTTGCACCAGTAATTCAAAAGAGAAGCTCGATTCCAGGTGCGTCCTCTTTCTGCTTCACAATATTTAAGTTTACAATTTATACTCTTTCCCCCTTGCGTTTCCCTTTTGAATTCAAACCTCTCAAAGCATGAAAGCAATATTCTGATGATGGATTGTTGATATTTGCTTGTGAATGACGCCAATGCTTGCTAAAAATGGGCCCAAATGTTGACTCAAACCTTGGTGGATTGTTGATACATTGTTACCTCCTCTTGTTCATGATATTCTGAATTTATTCTGAACAAAAAGTATACTTTGACGTTGAAAGAGAAGCACTTTCTTAACCATCAGTCCATTGAAGTCTGTAGAAACAGTGTTAAGATATAATGATAAGAAGGATCTGTCGATGTCTGTCACGTGAAGAAAACTAATGGCAGTGGTGAATGTGAATCTTTTAGGTCACTTGCATGTTCAGTGAAAGTCCTAGTTTACCCGGTGTTTGCCTGTGTCATCTTCCCCCTGTATATTGACTCCGCTTGCTCTGCATTCTATATATTTCTGCTGTGGAAGGCTAATGGCAATGTAATATCTTGAAAAAGCATCAGAGGCAAGCTACCATGGGTTTAGATTCTTTGTGGGAAGAACTTACTCTGAATTAAGCAGCCTTTTTGCCACTTTCTTGCCTGGAGTCCATCTAAAAGCTGCATTGATGAACATATATTTAAAAGAGCATCCTTTAACTAACTCTGTATATTTGAAGAATAGAGTTTCTGATATAATCTGAGCTTCAGAGATCATTTAGGTGTGGACCTTGATAGGCTATCAAAGGAATCGAATCCATCTTTTTAACGTTGGCAACCACTGTCGGTAGTAACATCGGCAAAGTTCTTCAAAACAAGGGCACGATCATTCTGCCTCCTCTTTCTTTCAAACTCAAGGCGTGCTTCTTTTTCCCATTTTCTCTTTATATCTCTTTTGTTCTTCCCTTTTCTTTTCATGACATATGCTTTCAATTGTGTTGAATAACAAGTTAACGACCAATAAGATAGATTATTTGCTTTCGTTGGGTTATACATACAACTGCATCAATTTTCATTTTGTTTAATGTTGACTTTTGTGAAGAGATATAAATGGTGATATATGTTCTCAATTAGGAAAGTAAGAAGCAGCCAACACATGCAACCTTTTTATTCATCATGTTAGTTTGATTTGATTTACTATAGGTTTGTAAAATGGCTTCTCAACATGGTAGCACTTCAAATAACACTCCTTCAACTACTCAATCATCTAAACCTTCAATTTCCATATCAACATCAAGTGGTATAAGAGGAAAAACAGATTTAGCATAGGGTCATTGCAGAAAAGCTCCTGAACTTAGTGTGGGATGTAAGAAAACCAAATTATTATGCTTATATTGTGCCAAAGTTTTTGCGGGTGGAGGTATTAATCGATTCAAGCAACATTTAGCTGGAACTAAAGGAGAAGTGGAACAATGCCGCAAATGTCCTCCGGATGTTCGTCATCAAATGCTTCTGAATCTTCAGGGGAATGTTGAAAAGAAAAGGAGAGCTAGAGAAATGGAAGCAGATTTCAATCCGTATAGCTCTAAACAAAAAGAGCATGAGGAGAGGATGATTGTAAAGGCGATGATGATGATAATGACGATGATGTTGCTGAAGTTGATGCTAAGAAGCTAATGTTACCACCGAAGGTTGCAAATAAAGGAAAGAGTAAAATCATTGGTGCTGTTAAACAATCGTCTGTAAGATGTGGAAAACAGAAAGAAAATATAACATTAGAGGCATATTTTATTCCAAGAACAACTCATGGTGCTCAAAAGTCTCTCCAAAGTTGTTGGAAAAACAAAGAAGTTGTCGAACGATGTGATCTTGCTATAGCAAAATGGATGATTAATGCATGTGTACCATTCAATGCTGTAAACTCTGTTTACTATCAGCATGCTATAGATGGTATAACAGCCATGGGTCCTGGTTATAAATGACCAAATTTCCATGCTCTTCGTGGTTATTACCTAGCAAAGGCGGTTGATGAAGTGAAGATTTTTGTTGAAAGTTATCGAGAAACTTGGAAGAAGACCGGTTGTACATTAATGGTTGATGGATGGACAGATCAAAAGAGGAGAACTTTAATTAATTTCTTAGTATATTGCCCTAAAGGAACTGTTTTTTTTTAAACAGTAGATGCATCAGAGGCCTCAAAGACTGTTGTGTTGTTGCATAAATTATTTAGAGAGGTTGTTTTATTTGTTGGGCCTGAAAATATTATGCATATGGTGACTGATAATGCTTCTAATTATGTTGTTGCTTGCAAGTTGTTGGTGGAAGAATTTCCTTCAATATTTTGGTCTCCATGTGCTGCTCATTGCATCAACCTCATACTCCAAGATGTTGGTAAGCTACAGTCAGTTTGTTCTGTTGTTAATCATGCTTTTCTAGTATTACAAAGTATATTTATAATCATTGTTATCCACTATATTTGATGAGGAAGTTCACTGGAGGGAAAGAAATACTTCGACCTGCTCCTACTCGCTTTGCTACTAATTTCATAACTTTGCAAAGCATTTTAGTACACAAAGATAATTTGAGAGCTATGGTGACATCTAGAGAATGGGTCTCCTCTGCTTATGCTAAAAATAACAAAGGAAAAAGGTTTGTTGATAATGTATTGAACTCTATATTTTGGGAAGAATGTACATCAATTGTACTAATGACCGAACCATTGGTTCGAGTTCTACGAATTGTTCATAGTGATGATAGACCTGTTATGGGATATTTATATGAGGCTATCCATTCTGCAAAGGAAGAAATGTTGAGGAGATTTCAAAAGAAAAGAACTAAGGTGCAACCTTTCATAGACATCATTAATAATAGATGGGATGGACAATTGTATAAGAAGCTTTATGCAGCGGGATTTTGGTTGAATCCTCGATTTGAGTATGATGTCAATCTAATGGATAGATATATAAACACCATTTCCGGACTTCTAGATGTTGTTGAGAAGTATGCAAATGGGAATGCAATTCTGCTAAGCAAGCTTACAAGTGAAATGAAGTTGTTTAGAAATGCAGAACATGACTTTGGTAGAGTGTCTGCAAAAAATGATCGCACCTTTTTACCTCCAGGTATGTAATTATTTTCATATTCAAAGTAATTTAAAAATATTATCTTGATATAATCTAACTTATTAATTTTGTATATAGATGAATGGTGGGTGTTGTATGGAACTTGTGCTCCAAATCTCCAAAAGCTAGCTATACGAGTTTTAAGTCAAACTTGTAGTTCTTCAGGATGCGAGAGGAATTGGAGTATTTTTTAGCACATCCACTCTAAGAAGAGAAATCGATTGGAGCATCACAGACTTAATGACCTAGTTTATGTCCACTATAATCTGAGATTAAAACAAAAGTATTTTCTTTTCTCTAATTCTTCAAAAGTTATTTATATTATTACATAGCATCATTGATACTTATATTGTGTACCTTAACTTTGATTTTGTAGAAATTATTGGAAAGGACGGAATTATGATCCAATTAATTTTGAGGCATTTTCTGACACTGAAAATTGGATAGTAGAAGATGATCCATCATCTTTAACAACTGAAGAAGTAGAGATCTTTCGTCGTGATTTATCAACCATGACTATTCAAGATACTTTAAATGAAGGTAATGGAAGATTTGATCTTTCACTTTGTGTCATGATTATCATGTTTATTGATTAAGTATGTTTCAATTGTAGATTTGATAAATATAAATGAGATTGAAGATGACTGTGATGATGAAGATACACAAGAGCATGATGATGTTTCAATAGACATTAATGAGGTTGGCTCAATTCCATTGGTATTTGATTCAAATTTTGCTCATATGGACACTGAAGAAGTCAATGCCTATATTCAACCAAACTAAAGATATTGTGTAGAAAAAATATGATTATTCCAAAGAGGTCTTGTACTTTATCATTTTTTTCTTTTTTTTTTAATTATATTAGTGTTAAGTGTTCAACATATTCTAAAATCTTTTATTTTATTTATGCAGCTGAAGATGTTGATTTATGGATTCTAATGCAAAATGGAGTTAAAATGTTAATTTATGGATTATAATGCAAACTAGAGTTGAAGGTTGCCACCTTATATTTATTATGTTAAATGTTTGTTTATTTGAAGATAAATGCATTGTCTAATCTATTAATGCTAATTAATAATGCTAGTACATATGTTAATGTGATATTTTATGTTAAAAAATCATATTAATGTGTGTTTTTGTTGTTGACCCGAGTGACCCGGGTTGACCCACAAGACCCGTGACCCAGTCATTTTACCGGGTCAACTACCGGGTCGGGTCTGATAACTATGCTCGGAACTGTTAAAAAGATTTTAACGACATGATTCTAACAACACATTGGAAAACCACCAAATAAGATCGTAATTGGTTAAAGGTTTTGTTTGGGATTAATTTAGGATTAATTACAACCTTGTTCGGTGGTCTTCTAAAATATTGTTGAAATCGTTTTGTTGATATCTTCCTAACACTACCAGATATGTTAAAAATAGAGCCTTGGTGTATAATCAATGACCCATTCTTTATTTCCTTTTTTTTTCCTTTCTCATTAATTTCTCTCTCCTACAAAATCATCTTATCTTCTCTCTCTTTCTTAACCATTAGATCTCGAATCTTATTTTTTGACCATTGGATATTCATAAAATTTTGAGTTAATTTTTGTTCAAGTTAGTTAAGTTGCATAAGACATGCAATTTGAATTTAACTAAATAACTAATGTGGAGAATAAAATATGTATACAAAAATGATATTCAGAATATAAGTTGTTTTAAATTATGCTATTTTCAAAATATGTTTTCAACTTATGTCATTCTCCCATAACTTTTACCAAATTATGTCATTTTTCAAAAAAGGAAAAACATTCAAGCAATTTTTTTTTATTTTTTTGGATGCAAAATGTAGATTCTTATGAACTTTAAAGAGTTTCAACTTTTTAGGACTCAAATTTAATTTTGTAATAATTTGATGATATATGATTATATGTAAATTTGGTGGCCACATCATCATATATTTAATGAAATCTAAAATAAATATAGTTAATCCTTATAAATTAATACTACTATGAAAATTTATTAATTATTCAAGCTATTATTTCACACAGTATAATACCAAAGGAACTCCACATATATACATGCATTCAAATAGTACAATTAAATTTTGATCCATCTGAATGAGGCAGACTTACTGGATGGGATCAATGTGCCTTTAACTTGTGAAATTATGGCTGATGAAAATGAAAATCCAAACTACCAATGCACAAAATCAGTACAATACATATGGAAAACTTTAAAGTACACAAATCCTTAATAAGTTGATGTACAAAGATTTTTAAGGAAAATGGTTTATTTCGGAGAAAATCAACGGATAATGAAGAAAATGATCACGGATGCATGACTAACTTTAAGAACCTGTTTCAAAGTTGAGATTAGAGGAGGCATCTTGATTAAAATAAAATAAATATGATATTGAAATTGAAATTTTTTTATGATTCTAGCTCTTTTCTAGATTGGAATTAACTATTAATTAATAATATTTATTTTAATAATGATTATATTGATAATTATAGTACAAACAATGACAATAATATTCGTGAAGATGTTATCAATAATTTTGCTTTTAATAATTTTGAGGATGAGTTCAAATAGAATATGGAAAGTTGTTGTGGTTACCCAATATAATTTGGGATTTTTGAAAATTAAAAAGAAATTTAGATTTGCCATCTAGTTTTTTAAAAAAATAAAAATCCTAAAATATATATTATTTTTAAAGATCCAAGTAAGGGGTTGATTATGTTTTTTTTTAAAAAAAAAAAACCTACCTTTACTATATCCTTTAAAATAAAATATTACTTAGCTAGGTGTTACCTCTATGCTCTTATAAAATAAAACTAATTCTATTGCGAAACTAGTAAAATTAAAATACAATAAAAAAAATACATAAGTAAAAACTTATTGATTCATAATAAGATTTTTCATAATTTTATGAAATAAAACTAACGATATTGCAAAGCATTAAAAAAAAAAAAACAGTTATATGAAATGATGATCATGATATTGCAAATTTGGTAAAAATAAAATATTTAATTTATTAATGATTACAACTTAACATACCCAAATCTCCAGATCTTCAACAGCAAAAATATGTGGGGACAAACTGGAAACTTTCTTGTCTTCATTCGCAGCACCTACTGTATTCGAAGAATTGCCTGAATGAGAAGCCATTAAAGGATCATGGCAATCTCCACCAATCTCTTTATATATCCATCCATCTCCTGAAACTGTCGAGCTTGTTTAGCTCCCTTGATTCAATATTATATGCACATCCATTGCTGGCAATGCTCCCATCTTGGGCAGTAGAAGCAACTGCTATATATTTGAGATCCAGAGCGATTATGAAATTAGGGAGAAATCAAGCTCCCGCAATACCGACAAAATGTAAAGCTTCATTTTGTGAATTTCATCGCAGGAACCATTAACCTAATTTCAAAGGAGCATATAGCGTAATGCAAAAGGCAGACCTGGCCAGATTGCTTTTTTAGGAGCTACAGTTGAGTTTAAGGAGGATTGTTCCATCCACTTTATGTTTTGCGTTTTAAAAATAATTTTAAAAAGTATTAAAAAAAATTATTTTTTTAATTTTAAATTAATATTTTTTTATATTTTTATATCATTTTTTATGCACTGATATAAAAACTAATTTATATATATATAAATATCATTTTTATACATTACCAAATAAAAAATACTTTAAAAAATAACCATAAATATAACCTAAAAAACCTCCTTGAACACATGTCCCTATTCATTGTTACAGTGCATTTTGCCACACGGACAGCTGATCTTGCCTGGCTTTTTCTTTTTCTATCCTTTTGGGAGATTTTGGTGGGCTTGGTCTGGTAGCGTGGTTGGTTTTACGATTGGGCTTTTTTTCACTTCGTTTGGCTGGGCTTGGGGCTGCTACCTGTTTGCTTAGCAACTCATTTTGCATCTGCCATCCACTCGGCCTCTCTTCACCTGGTTACCGCGCTGCCCCTCCCTCTCAATTGAAGACACCTTGAGTTGAGAATCTCTCCAATTTACAGTGTTGGCGCGGCTTGCCAAATTTTTTTCTACCATCTCTGGTGAAGGAAAGTAACTGTACAGATTGTGTTTTGGGAATACATAAGAATACATGCTTGAATCCATGAGTTTTTAGCTTTGGTCAATCAACCCATGTGGATGCTATTGTCGTTTACTTTTTAAACCTATTTCTTCAACACTAACCAGTTGCTTTTCCAGCTACTTTTACGGTGTGTGTTTTACATTTTGGAAATTGTCTTACAGATTATGTTCTGATGTTTACTCCACTGTTGAGCAGCACTGGTGCCAGGTCAGCAGCGGACAGCCGTGGTAGACGTTCACAGTTTCAGAAGAGGACTCGCACCGGCAACCTCCCTAGCAAAGGCCCATCTCTTTTTCTTTTTTTCTTTTCCTGCATGTTAGATTGCTGCTCAATATTGCTGTTTTTTTTTTTTTTTTTTTTTATCTTGTGTCATCTTCTGTTGTTGTTACACCATTTCTTTCCTTCAATGCTGCGCATGTGGCCATGTTTGCTGTTTTGACACGTGCTGCTGCCCACGCATTATTATTCCAATGCAATTGCTCCTCATTGCAATTACTTCTCCATCTTGGATTTGATTTCTTTGAGAGGTATCTTATGTTATGAATGGTGTTTTTTGGATTGTCTTGGTTCGTTTGCGTTTGCATTGAATTGCTTTCATCATGCCACCTTGGAAACAACTCTTCGCAATTTTTGAGCTGCACATACTCTTGCTATTGATTTCTTATGAAGCACAAGTTTTGGTTTGATGATGGGAACCCATTGTTCATTTATTGTGGGTGTTGGTTTCTTATGGCCAGCCCAAACCTTTTAAACGTGAGGCCCATTGATGCTAACAAAAAATAAATTAATTAAAAATATATGGTGATGCCGCCGCCACTCTTCTTCAAACGGGACTTTTAGTCACTTGCCACCATCATTAGCCATTCACCTTTACGATATTTGTGCCCTTCCCCGGGGTAGAAACACCGGAGGCGATACCTTTGGAGGGGATACCAAACGCCAACTTCTATTTTTTTATTACATAAAAAGAAAACTAAAAGTGTCTTATTTATTTAATTTTCAAAAAGTCTTCGGAACAAAATTAGAAAATCAACTAAACACATTGATTTTGTCTCTCTCTTTCTTTTTATTTTAATGTTTTTTTTCTTTCAATGAAAAATTTTATAGTCTAATTAAATGAAATTATATTTTAAGTGAAAATTCATAATTTATAGTCTATATCATATTCACTGCAATTTTTATTTTTATCCTAAAGTTTAATTTGATCATTTTTCAATTTCATGTCAGAGACATGAGAGAGAAATTCACAAAAAAATAGCTAGGAAAGATAAAGTTATCAAGTAAGCTACTTTTCAATAAAAACACTCATCGTTTATAGTGACAATAGATTCCTTTTAACAATGGAGATTTGATTGTCTTGATTTTGAACCTTTATTTTGCCTACAAAAATAGATCGGGTTCAGTTTAGAGAATTTTTATTTGGTTGATTTTTATATTTTTTTTGGATTATCTTGAGATGTTTTAGGATTATTAAGTGGATTAAAAATATTTTTATGATATTTATAAGGTGTTTACTTTTTTTTAATGAAAATTGGTTAAAAATGAATTTTCAACCCCAAAAACCCCTCCCTTGTTTTTTTTTCATTTCTTTTTACCATCAGATGAATTCTAAGCTAGTGTCCAATAGGCGATGCATTGTCTACTATTATAAATGATGCGTGGTTTGTTAATAGTTTAAGCACGCGAGCCTACCCATGCACTCATAACTGACTCAAGCATAAGCCCTAGTTTTTTTAATAGTGCATAAATATTGGCCCACACAAGCCTATATACCTAGTTTAGCCTTTTTGTTTTTTATTCTTTTTATTTCATCATTTAAATTTGTTTTTTATTAAGCTTTCTTATTAGTATTTTTTTATTTTATCATTTAATATTTAATTGATTTTGAATTGATATTAATATATATTTTGTAATCATATAATTAAATTAAAAAAATTATTATTGAACCTAAAATAGTCTATAACCCGAGTAACAAGTTTAATTGATTAATATATGTTGGCCCGTGTTAATCTATCATGCTCTCATTTATATGTTTTTTTAATAAAATTTGATCTTAAAATATTTTTTAAAATTCAAACTACATACTTCAAATATTCTAAATTGATTTTGGATTTACATATCTATACTTTTTTTTTTGTCATTTTTCTTGTTTTTGTATCTATCATGCCAATTGAGTCCCAAAAAAATAACTTCCATATATTTTTTTATATATATATTTAGGCTAGGTCAAAAGTCATGATGAGAATTTTACCTTGATGACCATATATGCGCAACTCATGCTTACATTAATACATTATATATATATATATATATATATATATATATATATATATATATATATATATAAAGCCTTATTCATATCTCACGCACTTTTAGTTGTGATTTCACTTTTTCACACGTGAATAAGAAGAAGACACATTCATACCATCATTAAGAAAATGTACGGAATAAACATTTTTTAAAATCTTATATTGAGATTTCTTGAGTAAATCATAAAATATTACCTTTTCTTTTGAAAAACAAATTAAATAATTACTGTAGTTAAAAATTAATTTATTAGTCCCATTTGTTAATAAAAAAAGGTAATTTGGTGTTTTAATATATATAAAATATCAAAAATAAAAAAAGTGGCTAACATGTATGGCATTTTTCAAAGGAGGAATGGTGACTTTCAAGATGACATTCGAATCGTCTCGGCGTCTCCTCTATCTCAGACAATACGTGTGGATAATGAACCTCAATTTAACACCGATGATCTTTTATTATTTTATTTCTTTTCTTTTTCCTTGGTCTTCATGCTTATCACTCTAAGTTTTCAAAATAGCTCTGCTCGTGCGCGTGGATAAGATACCCCTAATTTGACACCAGTGACCTTTTATATTTTAATTTTTTTCCCTTTAATTTTCACATATCACTCTAATTTTTCAAAATAACTCTTCAATTTATTTTTCCTTACAATTTAATTCATGTTCTTTTTATTATATAGTTTATTGATTATATACATTGTGCAACAATCAGAGCCCTGTTTCTTTTTGCGTTTTAAAAGCGCTTTTGAAAAAAATTGAAATTTTTTTATTTTTTTCTTTACTTTAAATTAATATGTTTTTAGTGTTTTTAAATCATTTTAATTCACTAATATCAAAAATAATTTTTAAAAAATAAAAAATATTATAATTTTAAATAAAAAACACCTTAAAATACAAGTTGCAATCACACCATCAAAATTTTTTATTTACTTTAAATTAATATATTTTTAGTATTTTTAAATCATTTTAATTCACTAATATCAAAAATAATTTTTAAAAAATAAAAAATATTATAATTTTAAATAAAAAACACCTTAAAATACAAGTTGCAATCACGCCATCAAACAAAATAAATATCTCTCTCACAGTATTCTCAAAAGCCCGCATATTCCTGTTGATGGACTTCTTCAGTGCTTGCTGACCTCTTCTTGGTTCAACATCTTCAATTAAAATCAACTTACTTCTCGTTCGGTTAGAGAGACTTTTGCAAGTCAAATCAAGGTTGTCAATTCTATTCCGTTCCATTTAGAATGGCCGAAACATTTCATATCAATTTAAAAAACGGAACAAAACGAAACAAATTTCATCTCATTTTAAATCTCGGTTCGTTCCGGATTTTTCGGCTAAATTCCGCCCGAAACGTTCCGGTTTCATTCCACATGTTCCGTTTCGTTCTTGAAAAGCCATTGAATCAAATTGAACCTTGCTCAATTTCATTAATTAAACCACCCGATTATAAAAAGCTCTTTTGTATTACTATTTTCAACAGCAATGATATTAATAATAATATTGAAAATTATTATTACTATTTTCATTAACAATGATATTAATTTTTTAAAATTAGATTTACCACTAATATATATGGTTTATATTCATGTTTTTTTTTTCAATGTTTATACTTTGAAGGAATTTGAGCAAAAAAAAATAATGCTTTAGATTCCATTAGCCACTTGATAACGTTAACATAACTTTATATTTAAAATATTTTTGTTAAAATATTTTACTTTCATAATATTTTGATATTTTGTTTAAGTTGAATTACTTTAAGTTAAAGATCTATTTAATCTTGACTATTTATAAATATTTTAAATTTTAAAATTATATTTGTTTGGCATTGTGTTTGTATTGCATAATTTATAATTAATTTATCTTAAATTTGATTATGTTTGTTGAATATATATATATATATATATATGAACAGTACAACCCCGAAATGACACACCGAAACACTCTGAAACTGAAACATTCTATTCCAATTGAAAAAACAAAACATCTATCGAAACGAAATTGACAACCTTGAATAAAATCGCTAAAGGAAAATGTGAAGGACTGGCAGGGAAGCAACGAGGGAATTAAACCTTACTTTAATGTGGTACAATTTGGGCCCGTTGACCCAACTAAATTTATTTTGAACTTGAGATCCTTCAAATTTGGCCCAAAGCCCATCAAGCCCAGTGCTTCTATAGAACTACACTTAACACTATTAGGAGAGATCAAAGACATAGAAGTGTTTGATCCAACAGTATAAATCAAGCTGACTCATCAAGATTCTAGTAAAATATTCACGTAGAAAAGTATAAGAGGAACAACAATTCTTTTGTTTAAAAATTATTATTAGAAAATTCTACCCATCACCCACAATTATTTTTTTATTATTAGAACTTGAGTGTACAATTATTACCATGGATTTTAATTCAAAGACAATGATTTTTCTGTAATATTTTGATCTGTTTACGATCAAGCAAAACAAAAACTTAAATTACATACCAACTGGATGCGTGGCTCAGTGGTTGAGAGGGTAGCTCTCCTTCCTTTGAATTCCGGTTCGAGTCCTAGTGAGAGTGGGGCTGGAGAGTTTGTTCCCTTCCTGTTTCTATTGGGTCTTCCTGTGCGGTATGTCTGTCACCCCCGCGGTGTCTTACATGCTCACTGGGCTTGTAGGATGTTCAGTGGGCCGTGAAATTAGTCGTGGTGCGCGCAAGCTGGCTCAGACACCCACGTTAATAATAAAAAAAAAACTTAAATTACATGTACCAAAGTCCAAAGGTGGCCCAAAATACCATGACTGTAAAGCAAATAAGTAACTTTAAATAAATCAATGTGAAAATACTCTTAAAATTGTCCGAAAAGAAACTTAGTTTTAGTTGACACATGCTAATTCAAATATAATTTTATTATATATAAAAAATGTCCATAGGAAATATTTAGTATCAATACCTAAAAATCTATCGTCAATTATATTAGATAATTTATATTGATATATGAAAATTAACACACACACACACCCGGACTTTATAAAAATGTTGGAGGATTCCACATATATCTATGCATTCATATAGGTAATTAAATTAAAAATTTTGATCCATCTGAATGAGGCAAACAAACTGGATGGGATAAATGTGAGAGGGAAAATGAACGCGACAATCGATCCATGCTACTAATGCACAAGATCAGTACATATCGTAGGATGAATATGATATTAAACAGAGTGAAAGTTGATCAATGAAAGAAGTAAATAGCTGAGGAAGGAAGTCGAAAGTGTAGCACTGAGAGATAAATTGTTTCTAAATTTTTTAAAGATGAGTGTGATAGTTTTCAACTAGAGAAAAAAGCAATATGAGATCAACATCATCAAAATATTGAGTCACTTAATCATGAATATGAAGATCTTGTAAATAAAATAGAATAAGAATGCTCTAAATCGTTCGATAGGATTTAGAAGTAACATGCAGACTTTTTTATTGGTCATTGAGATGAGAAAAAAATAGAACTCTAGAGTAATATTGATAAAAAACGTGAAGAAATAAAAAGCTATTTTAAATAAAGAAAAAGCCTTTCAGCTAGAAAAGAAAAGCAAGCTTCAACATATTGCTTCTTTTAGGGGGGGAAAAGAAGAAGAGGAGTTGGAACAAATTGCTTTATAAAGAAACTTAATGATGAGAAAAAGAGAGGTATGTGAAAAAATCACCACAATTAGTAGATGATCAAATTCCACTGATAACTTCAACAAATAATGATCAACGATTATAACATGCTTGTGTGTTTTATTTTTAAACAATAAAAATTACAATTTTAAAGTGTTCGGTACTGAAAAATTGACCTCATGTTTTTCTCAATGCTTATTTTAGAGAAAATATATATACTCCCTATCGAGGATATACATCAGTAATTGAATCTTCATCTACAGAATAAGCAACAGACTTGCTTTTAGAATGTTCTAAAAGAAATTCCTTGCTTGAGATGTTCACTTCATCTGTTATAGTGCTATGGAAAAAAAAAGCAGGCTCTTGCGGTGATGGTATGGTAACCGAGTAACTATTGAGTGTGAGAACAATTGTTGCCATTGCGGGTCTGATAGCTGGATCTTCTTGAACACATAACAATCCAATGTGGATGCATCGAATTACTTCATTTCTTGAATATGTATCTGTCAGAGTTGGATCCAACACTTCCAATGGTGTCCCATCTCTCCAATGTTTCCAAACCTGAAGACAGAAAATTGAATGGTCAAAAGTTGCTACATCTTATGCTATTTGTTTTCAAGAGAGAAAAACTTGCACTCACATAGCTCACAAGGTCTACAACACCCCCTGTTTGATAGAAAGAACTGTTCTTTTTTCCGGTTATAATCTCAAGGATTAAGACACCAAAGCTATAGACATCGGACTTGACAGAGAAACGCCCATGCATTGCATATTCTGGGGACATATAACCACTACAAACCAGAAAAACAGAGAAATGATTAGGAAAAAAAACGAAATGAAAGCACTTTGTCAGCAAATGAATTTACTAATTAAAGGGATTAGATCCAAACTTACAATGTTCCAACAATTCTATTGGTACTTGCTTGAGTTTGATCGACTACGAAAATCCTAGCCAAGCCAAAATCTGAGATTTTGGGGTTCATATCTCCATCTAGCAGAATATTGCTAGCTTTGAGGTCACGATGTATAATTCGTAGCCGAGAGTCCTCGTGAAGATAAAGAATTCCTCGAGCAATGCCTCTTATTATTTTGTACCGTCTGGACCAGTCCAACAGTCCTTGCCTTTCAGGGTCTATAAAATCAAGAAAACAGAACCTTCAAGTCAGAGTGCAGATCAACTGTTTCAACGACAACTGTGCCTGATTACGAAGAATCGACTATATTCCTTGAGGCAAATATGCATTTCTCGTACTAGAAGGCAATGAGAAGAACATTTAGAAAATCATCAATATATACCAAATAGAAAGTAGTCAAGGCTTTTGTTGCTGACAAATTCATAGACAAGAATCTTTTCTTCTCTTTCCAAGCAAAACCCTTGCACCCTCACTAGATTCCTGTGTTGAAGCTTGGCTACCAATACAACCTCATTCTTAAATTCTGCAGCACCTTGTCCAGAGTTTTTTGATAGCCTCTTCACAGCAATTTGCTGTCCATTAGGAAGTGTTCCCTGAGAAAGCACTTTCACCGATGGTTGAGCAAGGGATTTTTTAAATCCTAATGCAACAAGGTATTTGTTGTTCTTGAAAATTTAAATGCTTAACGAATTTCTTACCTTATAAACCTCACCAAATCCTCCCTCACCCAACTTGTTATCAGCGGAAAAATTGTTCGTGGCAGCTTCTATAGTACTCAAATCAAATTGCAAGGACTCCTCGGTGGTAATCTCATCTCCAACTACACAGCACAAGTAGATATTCCTTTGAGCTTTTGAAAATATTATTAAGCAGAGTACAAAACAGAAAAGACTCTGCTTTTGTTTTGTTTCCCAATTAAAAAAGATTTCTAATGTTCTTTACCATCATTTTCTGGCACATAATCTCTGGTCTTTCTTGCCCTCCTCAGGAAACAGAAACACATGCTGAAAAGCGCGATAGAAACAGCAATGGGAATGACAATGGCTATAATTAAAACTGTTGAGACACCGCCTTTTTCTGCAAAAAGAAACATGTATCAATCAAAAACGCATTGTAATTCATAAAAGCTCTTAACTTTGACATACAAACATTTTCAAACAGAGACGAATCCATTGTGAATGACATGGTTTAAGAAATTAGAAAAAAGAAAATATTTAACGATGTCAAGAAACATTTTTTTCAAAGAACATGGTATACTAAAAAAAACTTACTCAATAAAATTTTTGAAATATTTATTTAAAGGATAAAGAATAAAAAAAAATGCGATTGAATAGATAGTTCAGATTTATGTTCCCTCTTTAGAATTCAACCTAGATTAGTGGCCCGTGTAAGCCAAATTCTTTTTTCAACTTACAAAAAAATGCTAAGAAATTTTTTTTAAGAATCGAGTTAGTGCTTGAGTTTGATACTTGCTTTGTTTCTGCAAAAAGAAACATGTATCATTCAAAAACGCATTGTAATTCATAAAAGCTCTTAACTTTGACATACAAGCATATTCAAAGAGAGACGAATCCATTTGTGAATGACATGGGAGCTCTTTTTGTTTGTTTGTTTTTTTTTTTTTGGTCAGGGGGATGGGGGGTGTTTAAGAAATTAGAAAAAAAAAATATTTGACCATGTCAGAAACATTTTTTTTCAAAGTACAAAAGATAATAAATTATTTCTAAATATCTAATTTTTTTTAGTAGAAATGTTACAAGCCTGGCTTGGTTTTGTGAGTCAAATCATCGACCTGGTAATTAGCTTAGACAAGGTTTTATATTAAATTATTTTGAAAATTAATCATGTCAAACTTAATTATTCGGTGACCTGATTGATCTAATTAAAATTCAAATAAGATTTTTTATGAGTTTTTTTTTTGTTTTTTAATTTTTTTTCCAACCCGGTATCATTTCAAACATTTCTTAAAATAAATCTTGAAATCACTCTAGTTTAGATTTGCCCGTATTAACTAATCCAACTCGTAATCCAAATCTTTCACGGAGTTATAAACTTTACCGGGTTTTATAACTTTGCTTCCATGGTCTAAAGTCAAAAGCGGCTTTCAAGCCAGTAATTAACCTTTTGGAACACGTTGGAAATCCAAATGAATATATTTTTTATTTTGGATCCATTATAATTAGAAACAGGGTTATAAGTTCAGTATTGCTTTCTCGTGGAATGACCATATGCGATCAACATATGTCATTCGTAATTTGGTTAAACTTAATTTTTAATCAATTTAATTTTAATAAATAAAATTATATAAAAAAAATATTAATTTAAAAAACTTGAAAAAACAGAAAAGATAACAATAAAAAAAATAAAAATCAAATATAATAAAAAAAAATAAAGAATGAAATTATATATATATATATATATATATATAACAATAAAAAAAAGAAAAAAGTGATCTCAAACAAAACAAATAATAATCAAAATAATAAGAACCAAATTTAAAAGACAAAAAAAATGGAAGGAGTGAAATTGATAAACATTTGTAATTTTATGAGGCAAGCATTTTTTTTATTATTTAAAAAAAATGTAACTTGGACCATAGACCCCGCAAAGAAAAAAAAGGTTGAAATATGGAAAACATAAAAAACAAATATGGTAACCCAAAAAAAACATTCAAAAAAATAATATAGAAGGTTCATAATGAAGATAAAAAGTCTAATCAATAATGATATAAATATTGAATAATAAAATTAAAAAATCATAAACTTAAAAAAAAATCCAAGAAAAACCAGGCAAACCTTTTAAACATAGGCAAAGATCTTAAACTCGCAACCCTTTAAATCTCAAACTCGGGTTGAATCAAGAAACTCAATTCTCAACTAATTTAATATTGATTAGCGAAAGTAAATCCAACAAATCAAAAGATTCGAGAAAACTCAAATCATTTTTAAAATTAATGAAAAATGATAGAGAAAGAAAATAAATTAAAACAGTTATCTCAAATAAAACAAATAAAAATCAAAAGAGTGAGAATACAATTCGAAGGATAAAAAAAAATAAAGGGAGATGAAATAGAAAATGAATTTTAATTTTATAAATTGTTTAAAAAATAATTTCAAATATGTAAGGATGAAATCAGGAAAAGATATCAATTTAAAGAATTAGCCAAAAAAAACCCAACAAAGAACGGTAAATAAAAAGCTCAAGATAACCGAGTTATTTTCAAAACCAACAAAAAATTTAGGAGAAAGCAAGCTAAAAAATATATAACCCAGACTCCAATTGAATAAATATTGAAAGATGAGATGAGAAAAAAAAAAATTAACTTAGACAAAGGAAAAAAAAAAACCAAGCAAATCCAAGAAACATTATAAACCTAGTCAATTCTTTAAAACTCGTATCCTGCGAAATCCTAGATCCATGTTCAATCAAGAATTTTATTATGAATCAATTAAAAATACAATTTAAAAATCTTGTCAAAGCAAAAAAAAATGACAATAAAAAAATAAGGATTAAATTTGATAGGAAAAAAAAAACAAAGAATGATGAAATTGTAAAGCAAAATCAATTTTAAAAAATAATTTCAAACAAAAAAATAACAATGAAAAGAACGGTAATCAAGTTTAAAAGATGAAAAAAAGTAACGAGAGATGAAATCGAAAGGCATACCCATTTTATAAATTATTCAAGATAAAACAATTGTAATAAAAAGAATAGGGATAACTCTAATAATTAAAAAAATTAAGAGGTTGTTCTAGAGTTATTAATGGGCTGGCGTAAAAATCTAGGTGGGAAGAGAGAGAACAAGATGGAAAAATGATTTTTGATACCAAACTATTAAGAATTTTGAAACATGAGCCACGCCATTACAACGGGGGCACCATGATGTTTCTAACAATATTAGTGAAAGAAGCATTTGATAGCCAAACAACCCCCCACATACCGTCTAAAGGACTTGGGGGCTATTGGCACGTGCTAGTAAGATTTTTTTTAATATTAAATATTTGTGAAAATAAAACAATGCTTGGGAACTAATATGATATTAAAAAATAAAGGAACCCTGGTAAAATGATGAAAATGTCTCCATGTGAAAGAGTTATGTTAATTTTATTTTTAAAAGTATAAAAGTAATTTAATTATTTAAAAAAAATTAAAAATACCAAAACACTCTTAAGAGAAAAGCAGCATATATATTTTTAGTTGCAGGGGTATATAAATATTTTTACCGTGAAAAAAATATTTAATATTAAAAATGCCAAAACACTCCGAGAGATTGATATAATCCTGATGAATATTCTAATCTCGTTACACTATATTTAACTATTAAAGAGATTGATTTAATCTTGATGAGCAAAAATTGAATTGTTGAATCGTGTCGCAAATCTCTACTAGGAAAAATAAGTAGTGTGGAATTCCTATATTCGTGACGATTCCGTTGTAGCTTTGAGAAGTTCAACTTTACAGGGCTTGACTTGAGGGATTTGTTCTTGCAAGGTTTTTTTTATTAATTTAGATGGATTTTTTTAAAATTGTTCATGGAGGTAGGCAATTCTTGACCCAAACATAGTAAATATTGCAACTGTTTTTTTTTGGTAAGTTTTGCATAAAATCGTGAACAATTTTTGAGGTACTATCACGTGTTGGGATCCGTAAAGAAATGTTAAGCTAACACCAGAATGGACCTCTTTGGATTGAACTTTCATGGCGTGGGATACACATTAGAGGACTCGGAATTGACTTTCAAACATGTGAGATGCCTTTTGGAGGATAAAATCGTAAGATCACATGGCAATAATACCTTACAAGAATTGGGCCTCAGGAATATCAACCGACCAGGAAAAAAAAAAAAAAAAACCGTAGCTTAATTTTAAAATTTACAAAAGGATTTTTTTTTTTCCAAAATAATTTAAGGATTTTGTATTTTGTAATTTAATAAATAAATTTCATCCAAAAAATTTAAGAGATAAATTTAAATTTCGACGAGTGCATTCTACAGTAACGACTTTGCTAGAGAGTGGGGATTAAAGATATTGACAAAAACAATAAATAGTGCAAAATAACTTTACCTTCTGGTATTGTCACTGAACGAGGAGGTGGAGGAGAAGGAAGACCCACGGGCGGAGGAGGAGGGGGGGGTGACTCCGCTGCAACTGCCGTTGCATTATAAAATTCAGTAATTTCATAACGAATATAACAACTAGGAAACAAGACTCTTCCTCCTATCTTGCTGCTGCAGCAAATGGGCAATCTACCAATTACTGCCCTGAGACATTGATTGCAATCAAAGCTAGATAAATCCGGTGTGCACTGGGCAAGGCTGTATATATTTTGGAACGCATCGAAATACGTTTTGTTCACAGCAAACTTTTTAGCACCTGGAGGAGCACTCGCAGCTCGATCAGCCAAATCATTCACGGCGGCTCCCAATAGATTGTTAAAACGCTGGGGGTCGGTTGTGATATTCTGTGTGTTAGACAAGTAGACCCCAGGGCTTTGATCCACCTTAGAGAAAAAGTTCACGTTAGAGTAACGTAGATGGCACGCATCGTACAATATAATGGACGCTATTCCAATTGGGCAACGCTGGACTATATCTTCGGTGGCGAAGGTGACACAATTTTGGCAAACAGTAGTGCTGCTAATATCGCCACGGCAGATAAACAGGCCGTACACTTGATCAGTGTTCTGCCCGAAAGAGGTGTTGTAGAATCCAATGGTATTATTCGGGGTTGCATTCGAGGCAAGTGAAGAGAGGAGGAGATTTAGATTGGCTCGGTAGGTGCTGTTTAACGTGGAGGTGGTTGCGTTTTCGCAATTATGATAGAGGTAAGCCTCCTGTGCTAGAGTGATAATAGCAAGGGTAAGCAACGAGAGCAGGATAACGTAGAATTTGAGAGAGTTCATCTTTTGGGTGATCAGCTGGCTAGCAGCCCTCACGGTGGAGGAAAGAAAGTTATATCTTTTTATCAGATGAAATGAAAGGTAATGTGGACAAGGAATGGAGAGAAGCTTAGAAAAACTGGAGATTGAAGACAATGAAAAAAGTCGTGCCCTCATTTATTGCTGTTTGTAAAAAAATCAATGATAGTGGGGACAGAGATCACGGAGTCCCTTGCCGTGTTCATTTCTTCATTTCTTAGAAATTTCTATAGCAAGTTCAGAGAAAACAAATGTTGACTTGGTGGAAAGTTCTTATAGAACATTTGAATGGCAGACAATTTTTAGAGCTAAAGCAACTGCGATAATGATAGTGGACAGAAAGTCATTATAGATTTGTTGACGAGCGCTAATTTGACGTCTCCATTTCTTTGAAATTTCTATAAGCTGTTTTTATTGACTGATAAGTTCTTTTCTTTTTTTAGAAAAAAAAATGGTAATTTCATTATGCTAAATACAATTCAAATACATCATTATTATTTAAAGGAACCTATAATCAACTGCTTGAAAAATTAGTTGCAATAATATATGATAGTCTTCTAGACAACAACTAAGTTCACTCAAGTATTAAAAGCAAAAACTTGCATGTATTTAATTATTAAAGTTCTTACCATGGGCTTCACTCGTGAATTATTCACCTATATATTTAATACTTTTATTAAGTTTATATATATATATATAAAAGGAGAACTTCAAAACATAAATCCTTAAAGATTTGATATAATTTTAGATTTGAATTATTGGCCTTCAATTATTTGTTTTAAAGTATTTTTACAGTTTTGATAATCAATATAAAGTTTATATAGGTTAGGGATGGTTTAAGATGGTTTTTTTTTATATTATTTATGATTTTGTATAATGCATGTTGGCATATAGAAAACGAAATTAACTAGTGTTAAGAAATTATATATTGTTGTTTTAGTCTTTTTCTTAATTAGATATGGAATGAGCACAATTACTAATAATTAGCTTTTATGAAAAAAGAAAAAATTAATTAAATTATTAATTATTAACTTTATATGAAAAACAAATAAAAAATCTGTATTAAAATTCCTATTTTAGTTATAAAGTTAATAAAATTTATTTAAATCAACTATGTTTATATAATATTTATGCTTTTTATCCATATTAGTGCATGGTTTTAGGCTTTTTAAGCGTGAAGCCAATAAGATGCTAACAAAATTATTTTTTAATAATATATAGTGATGTTACCTTTATTTTATTTTTTTTACAATAACAGTTATTTTTTAAAATAATTTTTATTTAACAATATAATAAAATAATTTTTTTTTAAATATATTTTTAATATTAATATATCAAAAACAAAAAAAATAAACGGCACTTTAATCACTTGCCACAATTCCTAGCCATATCTTAAAATATATATACCCTTCTCGCATGAACCTTATGCTATAAACACCAAAGGGTTACATATGGAGGGAATACCAAACTCCGACTTCTTCTATTTTTTATTACATAAAAAAAAGTTAAAAGTATTTTATTTAATTAATTTTCAAAGAGTCTTTGGATATAATTATAAAAACAATTAAACCAACAAAGGTCGGTTTCATTATTTATATAAAGAATGAAGCTCTTGCCTTTTCTTTTTTCATTTTCAATGTTTTGTTTTTCTTTCAATGAATCCTTTTATAGTATAATTAGATGAAATTATATTTTAAATTATCAAGAAAATACAAAATTAAAAAATAGAGAACTAAAATGAAAAATAAAAATAAAAATACATGGCCAATCTTAAATTTATTATAATTTTTATTTTGATCCTAAAATTCAACTCGTTCATTATTCGTTTTTTATGTTAGAGAGATGGGAGAGAAACTCAATGGAAAATAGCTAGAAAAGAAAACATTACTAGATGAGTTATTTCTCAATAAAAGACCTCAATGTTTATAATATAAACAGATTCTATTTAACAATGAAAATTTGATTGTACTAGTTTTAAATCTTTATCTTGTTTATAAAAATCAATTGGCCTCAATTTAGAGATTATATATTTGGTTGATTTTAATATTTGTTTTGGATTATTTTATTGTATTTCAGGGTAATTAAATAATTTAGAAAGGTTTTTTATAGTATTTATTAGATTTTTTTTTATTTACAAAGATTGGTTGAAGATTAAATTTTCAACCCAAAAAAATCTCTTCATAGTTTTGATCATCACATTAATGGTTGGACTCTGAGTTAGTGCTAAGTAGGCACCTCATCATCTACCATTATAGCCGATGTGTCATTTGTTTCTCTTTCTTTAAAATAAAGAGCACGCCAAAGGTCCTTCAGATTTGGCCCAAAGCCGATCACTGATGGCAAGTTCTTAGAGTGGCTTTCTCCATGTTGGATAATACCTGCCCAATTCCTTAATTCATTGTTGGAAGGCCTTGTGCGTTTAAAACTTCATTTTATAAATTTGTGGAGGTAGGAATCCTTGAGAAAAAAAAAAAAAGATTTGTGTTAGACTAGTTAATTAGAATATTTAATTAGTTAGTTAGAATCCAGAAAGTTAAAGAATTAATTTCTTTATAAATATAAGAGCCAATATATTCAAAATTATAAGTGTGTATAAATAAGTGTGAGCTAATCAATAAAGCTTTGGAGATTCATTCAAAATACTTGTGTGTTTTATCTGTCAACAATGAATATCACAATTTTAAAGTGTTTAGTACTGAAAAATTAACCTCATGTTTTTTTTTCCAGTGCTTATTTCAGAGAAAATACACATGCTCCCTATCGAGGATATACTTCAGTAATTGAATCTTCATCTACAGAATAAACAACAGACTTGCTTTTAGAATCTTCGAAAAGAAATTCCTTGCTTGAAATGTTCACTTCATCTGTTATAGTGCTGTGGAAAAAAAATGCAGGCTCTTGCGGGGATGGTATGGTAACCGAGTAACTATTGAGTGTGAGAACAATTGTTGCCATTGCGGGTCTGATAGCTGGATCTTCTTGAACACATAACAATCCAATGTGGATGCATCTAATTACTTCATTTCTTGAATATGTATCTGTCAGAGTTGGATCCAACACTTCCAATGGTGTCCCATCTCTCCAATGTTTCCAAACCTGAAAACAGAAAATTGAATGGTCGAAAGTTGCTACATCTCATGTTATTTGTTTTCAAGAGAGAAAACCCAGATGTTTTCAAGAAAAACTTGCACTCACATAGCTCACAAGGTCTGCAGCACCCCCTGTTTGATAGAAGGAACTGTTCTTCTTTCCGGTTATAATCTCAAGGATTAAGACACCAAAGCTAAAGACATCAGACTTGACAGAGAAATGCCCATGCATTGCATATTCTGGGGACATATAACCACTACAAACCAGAAAAACAGAGAAATGATTTGAAAAAAACGAAATGCAAGAACTCTGTCAGCAAATGAATTTACTAATCAATGGGAATTAGATCCAAACTTACTATGTTCCAACAATTCTATTGGTACTTGCTTGAGTTTGATCGACTACGAAAATCCTAGCCAAGCCAAAATCTGAGATTTTGGGGTTCATATCTCCATCTAGCAGGATATTGCTGGCTTTGAGGTCACGATGTATAATTCGTAGCCGCGAGTCCTCGTGAAGATAAAGAATTCCTCGAGCAATGCCTCCTATTATTCTGTACCGTCTGGACCAGTCCAACAGTCCTTGCCTTTGAGGGTCTGTACAATCAAGAAAACAGAACCTTCAAGTCAGAGTGCAGATCAACTGTTTCAAAGACATTTGTGCCTGATTACGAAGAATCGACTACATTCCTAGAGGCAAATATGCATTTCTCGTACTAGAAGGCAATGAGAAGAACATTAGAAAATCATCAATATATACCAAATAGATAGTAGTCAAGGCTTTTGTTGCTGACAAATTCATAGACAAGAATCTTTTCTTCTCTTTCCAAGCAAAACCCTTGCACCCTCACTAGATTCCTGTGTTGAAGCTTGGCTACCAATACAACCTCATTCTTAAATTCTGCAGCACCTTGTCCAGAATTTCTTGATAGCCTCTTCACAGCAATTTGCTGTCCATTAGGAAGTGTTCCCTGAGAAAGCACTTTCACGGATGCTTGAGCAAGGGATTTTTAAATCCTAATGCAACAAGGTATTTCCTGTTCTTGAAAATGTAAATGCATCACGAATTGCTTACCCTGTAAACCTCACCAAATCCTCCTTCACCTAACTTGTTATCAGCGGAGAAATTGTTCGTGGCAGCTTCTATAGTACTCAAATCAAATTGCAAGGACTCCTCGGTTGTCATCTCATCTCCAACTGCACAACACAAGTAGATATTCCTTTGAGCTTTTGAAAATATTATTGGCAGAGTACAGAACAGAAAAGACTCTGCTTTTGTTTTGTTTCCCAATTTAAAAAGATTTCTAATGTTCTTTACCATCATTTTCTGGCACATAATCTCTGGTCTTTCTTGCCCTCCTCAGGAAACAGAAACACATGCTGAAAAGCGCGATAGAAACAGCAATGGGAATGACAATGGCTATAATAAAAACTGTTGAGACACCGCCTTTTTCTGCAAAAAGAAACATGTATCATTCAAAAACGCATTGTAATTCATAAAAGCTCTTAACTTTGACATACAAACATTTTCAAACAGAGACGAATCCATTTTGAATGACATGTGAGCTCTTTTTTTTTTTTTTGGGGGGGCGGGGGGGTGGTTAAGAAATTAGAAAAAAATATATTTAACGATGTCAAGAAACATTTTTTCAAAGAACAAAAGATAATAAATTATTTTTAGATAACTAATTTTTTTATTGTAAAAATGCTATAAACCTGACTTGGTTTAGTCAGTCTGCTGACCCGGTAACTATCCTCAACAAGGTTTGATAATAAACTGCGTTGGAAGTTAACCATGTCCAACTTGATTATTTTATGACTGGATTGATCTAGTCAAAACCTAGATGAAACTTTTTATGAGTTGTATTTTTTTCATTTGAAATGTTTTTTAAAATAAAATTTGAAGTGATACTAGATTGAGTTTACCTATATGAACTAACCCAACTCATAATTCAAGTTTTGAGCTAAATCATATTATATGATTGATCAAGTTTTATAACTTTGCTTTAAATGTTTTATAACTTTGCTTCCATGATTTAAAGTCAAAAGTGGCTTTGAAGCCAATCCAACATGAATATCTTTTTTTTAATTTCTTAACCACCCCCCCTAGGTGAAAGACAACATATTTTTTTTATTGTAGGGATACATAAATATTTTTACTATGTAAAAAATATTAAATTATCAACCTAATCTTACATAAATTGTTAAATATAATTGTGTTATAGTAAAGAGATAATATTACCATCAATGCCTAGTTAAAAGGTTTTTTTTTTAAGTAAGGAGCAATTTTTTTTTAGTTTAACGTGGGTGTCCGTGCCAGCTTTTGCGCACCTCGACTAAGAAGCAATTTTGATTTGTCTCTGAAACTACAATAAATTCTCAGGTTTTTTTAGTTAATCTAAGTTCAAGATGTAAGAAGTAAAAGCCCGAAGAATTTTCTAATTTAACTATTAAAGAGATTGATTTAATCTTGATGAGTAAAAATTGAATTGTTGAATCGTGTCGCAAATCTCTACCAGGAAAAATATGTAGTGTGGTGAGATTCCTACATTCGTGACGATTCGGTTGTAGCTTTGAGAAGTTTATCTTTAGAGGGCTTGACTTGAGGGATTTGTTCTTGCAAGTTTTTTTTTTTTTTCCTTATGTTAGATGGGTTTTTGTAAATAATTGTTCATGGAGGTAGGCAATTCTTGATCCAAACATGGTAAATATTGCAAGTGTTTGTTATTTTATTTGTAAGTTTTGCACAACACGCACAAAATCGTGTGCCCAAATAACCGAAGAGGATAAATGTCTCAAAGGATTAGGCCAAGACCATCACATACACAACCGAGCCAATTTGGAGGTACTATCACGTGGCATGGGATACACTTTCCTCTAACGAGGACTAGGAATTGATTTTCAAACATGTAAGATGCCTTTTGGAGGATAAAATCGTAAGATCACATGGCAATAATACCTTACAAGAATTGGGCCAAAACCATCACATTTTAAAATTTACAAAAGGATTATTTTTTTTTCCAAAATGATTTAAGGATTTTGTATTTTGTAAGTTAATAAATAAATCTCATCCAAAAAATTTAAGAGATAAATTTAAATTTCGACGAGTGCATTCTATAGTAACGACTTTGTTAGAGTGGGGATTAAAGATATTGACAAAAACAATAAATAGTGCAAAATAACTCTACCTTCTGGTCCTGTCGCTGAAAGAGGAGGTGAGGGAGAAGGAAGAGCCACGGGTGGAGGTGGAGGAGGCGGTGAGTCCGCTGCGACTGCCGTTTCATTATAAAATAAATTAATTTCATAACGAATATAACAACTAGGAAACAAGACTCTTCCTCCTATCTTGCTGCTGCAGCAATTGGGCAATCCAGCTATAGCTGCACTGAGACATTGATTGCAATCAAAGCTAGATAAATCCGGTGTGCACTGGGCAAGGCTGTATATATTTTGGAACGCATCGAAATACGTTTTGTTCACAGCAAACTTTTTAGCACCTGGAGGAGCACTTGCAGCTCGAGCAGCCAAATCATTCACGGTGGCTCCCACTAGATTGTTAAAACGTTGGGGTTCGTTAGTGATATTCTGTGTGTTAGACAAGGAGACCCCAAGGCTTTGGTCCACCTTAGAGAAAAAGTTCACGTTAGAGTAACGTAGGATGCACGCATCGTAATACACAATAGACGCTATTCCGATTGGGCAACGCTGGACTATATCTTTGGTGGCGAAGGTGACACAATTTTGGCAAACAGTAGTGCTGCAAAGATCGCCACGGCAGATAAACAGGCCGTACACTTGATCAGTGTTCTGCCCGAAAGAGCTGTTGTAGAATCCAATGGTATTATTCGGAGTTGCATTCGAGGCAAGTGAAGAGAGGAGGAGATTTAGATTGCCTCGGTAGGTGCTGTTTAATGTGGAGGTGGTTGCGTTTTGGCAAAAATGATAGAGGTAATTGGCATCCTCCTGTGCTAGAGTGATAATAGCAAGGGTAAGCAACGAGAGCAGGATAACGTTGACTTTGAGAGAGTTCATCTTTTGGGTGATCAGCAAGCTAGCAGCCCTCATGGTGGAAGAAAGAAAAGTTATTTCTTTTTATCAGATGAAAGGTAATGTGGAAAAGGAATGGAAAGAAGCTTAGCAAAACTGGTTATCAAGCTCTCTGGCTAGCAGCCCTCATGGTGGAATAAAGAAAGTTATCTTTTATTGGCTTAATTTAGCCAGCTTAGCAAAACTGGAGACTGAAGTCAACGAAAAACGTCACGCCACATTTAGTATTCTCTATTTGGGAAAAAAGCATAGTTTTGAAACCCGACCCGGTCATTGACCCGGTCAAGTAATCGGGTCACGGGTCAGATGGGTTAATCCGGGTTTACCCGGGTCAACCCAAAAAAACACATAAAAAATCAGGTGATTTGCATGTGATTTCTACCTTATCTTAACCCTCAAAAAGATCCCACATAAGGGTGTCAGCCGCATCAACGCCCACAAAATCCCTCTCCCTTGCCTCTTAACCAACCCTCTAACTGAAGCCCCTGAGCTCTGCTTAATCATCGATGACAGACCCAAATTAGGCCTCAATAAAGATGCTGCCAAGAAGAAGATTCAAAACGACAACATACCCATCTCCAAAATCATCAAGATTTCCAAGCTCAAGACCGATTACCGTCCTTTTGAGGCTAAGAGGAAACTCTGTGATTCTTATGATATGTTCTTTGCGGATAAAAGGGTGGTTCCTCTCTTGCCTAAGATGTTAGGGAAACAATTTTTTAAGAAGAAGAAGATTCCGATGACTTTGGATTTGAAGCACCAAAATTGGAAGGAGCAAATTGACAAGGCGTGTGGGTCTGCCTTGTTGTTCCTGAGGACTGGAACTTGTAGTGTGGTGAAGGTAGGGAGGGTTTCGATGAGTAGAGAGGAGATTTCCAAAAATATGATGGCTGCTATTAATGGGATCGCGGAGATTGTGCCCAGGAAGTGGGGTGGTATTAGGTCTTTCCATTTGAAGTTGCTTGATAGCCTGGCTTTGCCTGTTTACCTTCCTCTCCCCATCGTCTTTCCCCATCAAATGTAAAATAGAGAGTGAAATTGAAATTGATGTGCTGGGCTGAAGTTAATGCCAGAAATGAGAAAATGGCAAAAAATAAAGAAAATAGAGAGTGAAAGAAGGAGATTCAAACCTTCTCATATTCAGACGTCCGCTGCTCCTCAGCTGAGTTTCTATCGCAGAGATTAATTAGGTTTATTGCTTTGTTCTTCTTCTGTTTTCACTCTTCATTTTTCTGTGTTTTGGCATTAGAATGTAAAAAACGACGTCGTTTAATGACAGTGAAAATAAAAAAACAAATTGACCGGGTCTCACCCGGGTTTGGCCGGGTGCACCGGGTCCCGGGTCGACCCGGCGGGTCGACCGGGTTTTCCCGGGCCAATTCCCGAGCGGGTTTTTGCCTCCACCCGGACTAGTCCCAGGCCCAGGTCGGCCGGGTCCCGGGTCGACCCGCCGGGCCGGTCCGGGTTTTAAAACTATGGAAAAAAGTCAATGATAGATGGGATGTGTTGTAATATAGGAAATTTTGTACTTTCCTTGTATATATGTATTATGCGTAGTGCGCTACACAGTAATTACTGTATGTTGTCCTAGTCATATTTATAAAAAAAGATGGCTACAGATTATGTAAGTCCTTCGATCAATAATAAGTTGTGCTTCAACTTGATATCAGAGACTAAAATATCTAAACAGATTTATGCTTATTTCTTCTCCCCCTAATCAGCACATCCTCTTCTTCTATGCCAAGGAACCTGCTGCAAACGTTTTTCCTCTAAAAATTATGTTTTTCATCTTCTTTCTTTTTTCCTGTTTCAGTTCTGAAAAATTGTGTTGTGTCCCAGTCTACACTCTTGTAAACAGATAGGATATCAGTAGCCAACTTCGGCTCCCTCTGCAAAATTCTACTGTAGATTCATTCCAACAGCAACTATCCAACTTCTCCTAGCTTTGTAATATATTTGGGCACTCTGCACAGTAATTCTCTCAGCGTGTGCACCATGGTAATAACACCTCGGCCAACCTTTTTTTTAGTGACGCTTCCATAACAAATTTTGTCACTTGGTTTCTAGACACCGACGTAAATTAGCATGGTACTCCAGATATTGCTGGTATGACACATGCAGAACCTATCTTGGTAATGATCAATTGTAAGTTGATGATGATAAGGGACTTGTCATATCTCATAAAGCCTATAATATCTTACATATCTCATAAAGCCTATAATATCTTACGTACCCCTAAACAAGTTTTTTGGTTGTCTAATGTCTTGTCAAGTTGATGATGATAATGGACTTGTCATATCTCATAAAGCCTATAATATCTTACGTACCACTAAACAAGTTTTTTTGTTGTCTAATGTCTTGTATGTTCCAAAAAAAAAAAAGACTTTTATTTGTTCAACAATTCTGTCGTGAAAACTGTGTATATTTTTTTTTTAAATTTCACTCTTTTATTTTCTATGTTAATGATCTTATAACCAAGGAGGTTCTGCTTTCCGATCAAAGTAAAGAGGGTCTTTACGTCCTTTTATTGTCTTCTGCCACGTTTATGCCCTAAGCTTTTCAATCTGCTAGTTTATCCACCTCTGCTGATATTTGGCATCGTCGACTCGGTCACCCAAGCTCCTGGGTTTTGAGTTTCTTAGCGTCAAATAAAAAGGTCACTTGTACGTCTCGTCCTTTAAATTTTCAGTGTCCAGCATGTTTGTTAAGAAAATCATTGTGTTTGTCATTAGGATCTACGGTCACAAAACATCTGCTCCTCTTGAACTAATTTTTAGTGATGTTTAGGGCCCTACCTCTGTTTTATCTTTTGATAGTTTATGTTATTTTGTGATATTTGTGGATGCACACACAAAATTTATTTGGTTTATCCATTTAGTGTCAAATCTGATGTGTTTAATATGTTTTTATCAATTTCAAGTTTTGGTTGAACAACAGTTCTCTCGCAAAATAAAATCAGTACAAACTAACTATGGTGGTGAATATCATAAATTAAATTTCTTTTTCAAAACTATTGGTATTCATCATCACATCATATGTTCACATACACTCCAGTGGTTTCCCGACAGCACCCAATGGTGCTGCATCCCCGACAGCAGAAGTCTATCAACTTGAGCTTGGTTTCTACGTATCCACTACCTCCTAACTTACGGGTAACATGTTCCTCTGCTCATGAACCTTTGTCTTTAAAAGAAGTTAGTCGTTTTCTATGTTAGCATTCTGCTATGAGATCTGAAATTACAACTTTACATGCCAATGGTTCTTGGTTCTTGGTTCCATATAAGCCATTTATAAATGTTGTTGGTTGCCGATGGGTTTATAAAATCAAGCACCGAGCTAATGGTATTGTTGAACATTACAAGGCGCACTTGGTTATACAAGGGTCCATGCAACATGAAGGTATCGACTACTTAGAAACCTTCAGTCATGTTGTTAAACCGACCACTGTCCACCTAGTCCTTGTCATTGTCGTATCTAACCATTAGCAGATACAACAACTTGATGTTCGTAATGTCTTTCTCAATGATTCACTTAAAGAGGTTTTTTATATGCAACAACCCATGGGATTTATCGACCCTATCTTGCCAACTCATGTGTGTCGCCTTCACAAGTCTCTTTATGGTTTAAAACAAGCCCTGCTGGCTTGGTACAAATGACTAAGTGACTTTCTTTTGTCGATTGGCTTCCGCGCTTTTATGGTTGATGCTTTCTTATTCATTTTAAATGTGAATCATGATATATGTTATTTGCTTGTCTATGTGGATGACCTTTTGCTTACTGGTAGTAACTTCACTTTGATTCAACGCCTTATTATCTTGCCGAGTTTAGAATTCAAACTCCAAGATCTGGGTAATGCTCACTATTTCTTGGCGATTGAAGTCACTCCCACTAGTATAGATCTCATGCTTAGTCAACACAAATATGCTCTTGATATCCTGAGTCGTGCTGGTATCTCATCGTACAAGCCTGTTGATACACTGACTTCTGCCTCCAAAAATGGCCTACCGAGTAGTGAGCCATTCTCTGACCCCACTTGTTTTCGATAAATTATTGGTGCTCTTCAATATCTCACATTTACTATACCAAACATATGTTATGTTGTCAATAAGGTCTGTCAGTTTATGCATGCTCCTACTAAAAGTCATTGATCGGCTGTCAAACGTATACTACGATACTTGAAAGGTACGTCTTCCTTCGGTCTTCACCTTACTCGTGGCTCATTGTTATCACTTCATGGTTTTACTGATGCTGATTGGGCGGAGAGCATTGATGATCGGAAATCTATGGGTGGCTACATTGTCTTTCTCGACACCACTCCCATTTCATGGAAATTTAGCAAGCAACGTATTGTTGCTCGCTCCTCCACTGAAACAGAATATAAAGCATTAGCCGATGGTACTACTGAGGTTCTTTGGCTTCGTTATCTTCTAACAGATTTATGTTTTTCTCCCAATCCTATTACCACTATTTGGTGCGACAATTTAGGTGCTACGTATTTGTATGATAAACCTATCTTTGATGCACGTACAAAGCATGTTAAGGTTGATTATCATTTTGTTCGTGATAAAGTGGCTAAAAATGAGATACAGATTCACTTTATATCCTCCAAAGATCAATTAGTTGATGTTCTTACTAAGTCGTTTCCCCACTTTGCTTTTGCTTCTTTGCGGTCCAAGCTTCATGTGATTCATCCACCTTTAGTTTGAGGGGGTGTATTATGTGATGTGTTGTAATATAGAAAAACTGTACTTTCCTTGTGTATATTTATTCTGTGTAATGCTCTATACAATAAATACTATATATATAAGAGATGTTTACTTATTATATAAGTCCTTCAATTAATAATACGTTATGCTTTAACTATAGTGGACAGAGATCGTGGAGTCCCTTGCTTTCTACTACTTTGTGTTCATTTCTTAGAAATTTCTTTATCAAGTTTTCCTACTAGAGATGATTAGCACTGGCACTGGCACTGGCACTTATTGAATGATCGCAATCTTTACTTTAGGATAACTAATTAAAATCATTTAATATTATATATAATTTTATGAATTAATTAATTAAATAATATACACTCTATAATAATGGATAAAAAATAGCAAATTTTTAATAGAAACATAGTGTTAGATATCTTCTTTTCTCATTCTTTAAAATTACCTATTAGTTCACTCAAATTCAGGTTTTTAATTTCTGATTCATCTATGTTTTTTTTATACAGATAAATTATGTTTTTAAAATTAAAAAATATTTATTTTAAATTAATATTTTTAATAAGTTTAGCCTTACATAATATTCCAATCAATCAAGTGAACACCACCCACCCTCTTTATGCGACGTGTATTACATCTTATAGTGGTCAAAAAGGCATGACCGTTGTGTTGTCTGAAGCATCCAGTGGCAATGTAAATAATAAGGTGTAACGTGTAATGAAATTCACAGTGGTTGGTGGTGGTTAGATTATTATTTTTTTTTTCTCCAACTGCTCTTTAAATTTATGTTGTGTCAATAAAAAATTACAGTCTTTATTTGTAATTGTTTAGAACCAAAAGAATCTATATTTATATTTTTAGAAGTGTTGCAGTGTGATTGATTGGACTGATGATCTAGATCCACTAAAAAAAACCTCCAGAAAAGAACAAGATCTGGCCCAACGACACCCCCACCACCGACCCTCCATCAGCACAACGATCCCATCCCCACCAATAGTAATGTGATCTCGTCCGTCAATCTAAGATTCTAATATTTGCCATGGTTGTCGCCAACAAGCCCCTTGTCGTTGAATCGTTAGCTGGCCCACGTCATTTATAAACAAGTAATCCAAATCAAATCTGGGCAGGTAAATGGAGTTATAGGCGTACTTGTGTCTGGAGTTTAACTGACTTTTCAAATGTACAAGAGTCGAGAAACCAAGTCAAGAAAAGATAAATGTACCTACCAATGATCACATTAATTTTAATTAAAACAAACTGAATCATGCGGAGAAAGTGCGGTGGCGATAAACAATATTTGAATTGGTATTGTATATATATATAAAAAAACATTCGCTTGCTTTCATGGACATTTTAAATATTTTTATTTTCTAGGTACAATCAAAACAATAAACTACCCTAGGAAGAAACAAAAATAAAACATGTAAAATATTAATAAAAAAATAATTGGCCAAGTTTTACATGGTTTGACCCGAGATTTTTCATTGCTATTTAAATTAATATTCTCATTTCAGTTATGACATTCATCGTTTATTTATAATTTTTATTTATTTTTTATTCACGCAAGTTGTTACTTCATCAAATAAAAAAATATTCTAAGAAACATGATTGCTAAATATATGACTTGTATTACTAAAATAAATATCTTAGTTTTAATCTTAGTTATCTATTTATCAAATATTTAATTAATTAGATGAAAATATAAACATTTTGTTTCGCTATTATGAATTTTTATACATATAAAAAATGCAATAATGCGTATGCATTAAATGTAGAATTTGAGAGAATTCATCTTTTATCGGTTTTAGACAGCTTAGCAAAACTGTAGATTGAAGTCAATGAAAAAAGCCATGCCACATTTATTGCTTGTTATTGGGAATAATAATAAAAAAAAAAGTCAATGATAGAGATCATGGAGTCCCTTGCCGTGTTGTTTCTGCTACTTTGTGTGTTCATTTCTTAGAAATTTCTATAACAAGTTTTTCTACCAGATAGGATTAATTAATTAGCACTGGCACTTATTGATCGAGCGCATTCTTTACTTTAGAATAACTAATTAAAATCATTTAATATTATATATCATTTTTCTAATTAATTAAATAATATACACTCTATGATAATGGTTAAAAAATAGCAATTTTTTAATAGAAACATATTGTTAGATATCTTCTTTTAACATTATTAAAAATTACCTATTAGTTCACTTTTAATAAACAAAATATTCTTTTTAGACTGATGACTTCCTTTTTATTTTCTAGGAAAATTAAATAGTAGTTTCATTACATTGTCTAAATAAAGTGCAAATACATTATTATTTTAATACAGAAATTATAACTTGATAATTGACAATACAACCGGTGTAATATTCTTTGAGGTAACAACTAGTCCTTTCAATATTTTGGACCCTTTGCTAAGTTCATATTTGATATTTCAGGAAACAAAAAAATTATTACAAGCATATTTAAAAATAAAAAAAATATTATTTAAGTCATGTTTTTATAAGAAAAAAAAATCTCTATATTACATAACACACACACAAATACATTAGTTATGTAACCCGTGCTCCACTGTGGGTCAAATATTTTTATTTTTCATAAAAATATTATATATGTATATTTAAAATATTATAGCGGTTATTTTTTAAAATATTTTTTTATTAATATATTTTTAACATTAGCAAATAAAAATAATAAAAAATCATATAAAAAAATTAAATTTTTGGAAAACCCCTATTTAAAATGGAATCTTAAACAGTAGCTTCAAACCGGACTTTAGTCCCATGCCACAATCCCTAGCCATACTTAATATATTTATACCCTTCTCGCAGTAACCTAATGCTATAAACACCAAAGGGTTAGCTTTGGAGGGGTACCAAACTTCGACTTCTTCTATTTTTTATTACATAAAAAGAAAGCTAAAAGTCTTTTATTTAATTAATTTTCAAAGAGTCTTTGGATAGAATTATAAAAACAATTAAACCAGCTAACGTCGGTTTCATTGTTTATTTAAACAATAAAGCTCTTGCCTTCTCTTTTTTTCATTTTCAATATTTTTTTTCTTTTGATGGAATCTTTTTATAGCCTAATTAAATAAAATTATATTTTAAATTATCATAAAAATAAAAAATTAAGAAATAGAGAACTAAATGAAAAAAAAGGTGAAATACATGGCACATTTTAAATCCACTACAATTTCTATTTGGATTCTAGAATTCATCTTGTTCATTACTCGATTTCTATATTAGAGAGATTAGAGAGAAATTCAATGAAAAGAACTAGAAAAAAGAATATTATCGGGTTAGCTATTTTTCAACGAAAAAAAACTCATTGTTTATAATGTCAACAAATTCTATTTAACAATGAAGATTTAACTATGCTATTCTGGTTTTGAACCTTTATCTTACTTATAAAAATTGATTGGGTTTATTTTAAAGATTTTTTATTTGGTTGATTTTCATATTTTTTTGGGTTATTTTAGTGTGTTTTAGTGTACTTAAATGATTCAGAAAAGCTTTTATGGTGTTAATTAAATATTTTTATTTATTCATGAAAATTGATTGAAAAATAAATTTCTAAATAAAATTTGCCTTTGTTTTTTCTACAACGCAATGCGTCATTTGTTTCTATTCTTAAAAAAATAAAATAAAGGGCACACCAAATGTCATCCACATCTTTTAAAAAATATGGTACAACTTGGGCTTGTTAACCCAATTAAATTTATTTTGAACTCGAGATCCTTCAGATTTGGCCCAAAGCCCAGAACTGATGGCAAGTTCATAGAGTGTGGTTTCTCTATGTTGGATAGTAGTGGCCTTCCAAAAAAAAGAATTAAAGAATTGGCCGAAGCTCAATTCTTTAATTCTTTTTAGAAGGCCACTTGTGGGTTTAAAACTTCATTTTATAAATTTAGTTTTTCTTTTGATTTTTGGCTAAAGAATATTTTTTTTATATTTTAAAAAAAAAATTAATTTTATTTTTATTTTTTCTTCGTTTTAAATTAATATTATTTTTATATTTTCAAATCATTTTGATGTACTGATATTAAAAATAATTTTTTTTAAAAAAATATAATTTTAATATATTTCTAAATAAAAATTTTTTAAAAAGAAACTACAACCATATTTTTACATCTTTTCTTATTCTAATTTTGAGGAAGTCAGCATTCCAGGCTTGTTTCGAATTATTGAGGAGATGTTTTTCTGCGTTATTGTAGGATTGAAAATATTTCTACAAAAAATTATCGAATTTATAGCAAGATGGTCCTTGTAATTTTAAAATTATGGGTTAAGTGGCATCTTATGTTTATGATTATTAAATAAAATATTCATAAAGGTGTTTGGAAAGTCAAAATTTTATTGCCATATATTATTCCGGGATTATCTAAAAATGTATTTGTCTTCATTTTGTATTTAAAGTGCAGCTTCAAATAAGTTTTTAATTGTAAGCTTCATATATGTATATCTATATTTCTCCTAAATTATTTTAGAAATGATAACCTATTTATAAAATTAATAGATTTTTTTAGAGATTCACAGTGTGTATATTTATCTTTTAGAAATGATGAACTATTTGTAGGATCCAAATTTTTTCTACCACAAGTTGTCAAATATATACCATGGTGGTTCCTCTAATTTTATTATGGGTTAAGTAAGATCTTATTTTGTAATCACTAAATTAAATATTTTAAAAGATATTTGGAAAATATAAATTTATTTCCATATACTGTTCTGGGATCACCAAAATCTTTTTTTAGTAACTATATATTCTAAGTTTATCAAGTGTCACTAAAAAAATATTTGACATAATTTTATTAATTACACACTATTATTATGATATTTTCCACCCACAAATTTTGAATTCTAATCCTCCAAACCTCTATAAATTGAGGGCTTTACCTGTATAAAGAGCAGCAGGATAGAGAGACAAGTTCTCTTCAAGCATTGAATCTCTGCCATAAAGCTCTCACGCTACACTTTTTCTTTTTTCTTTTTTTATATATAAAAAAATATGTGTGTACAATTATTACCATGGATTTTAATTCAAAGACAAAGATGGTGAGAAATACGTTTTTCATTAATATTTTGATCTTTTTAAAATCTAGCAAAACAAAAACTTAAATTAAATTTACTGATTAAGGGCGTGTTTGGTATTGTGGTAGCTTTTGTGGTTGCGGTTTGAAAAAAACAGTTTAATAAAAAGTACTTTTTGTGAGGTTGATTTCAAAAAAAGTTGGTGTTTAGTTAAAACTGTGGTTGAAGTTGTGGTTTTAAAAAAAACAGTTTCTTGTGTTTGGTTAAAAGACTGTGGTTGAAATTGTTGTTGAAAAAAAAACAGTTTTGTGTTTGGTAAAACTATGGTTCAAAAAGCACTTTTCAAAAAAATTGATTTTTTTTTTGGCTTTGAATGAGTATGTTTTTTATGTTTTCAAATCATTTTGATGTGCTGATATAAAAAATAATTTTTAAAAAATAAAAAAAATATTATTGGCAAGCTTTTTTTAGTGAAAAACACTTCGAAAAGCAACAACAACGACACTCCCAAACACGTAATATGGTTTGTGTTTTATATTTGATTTGAATTAATTAAAAGGACGTATACATTAATGTTTTATAATTATGATTACATAACAAAATGAAAAATCTTTATACATTAATGTACTTCTTTATTGTTCCATCAAACTATTTGCAATTCCATCGCGTACAAAATCTATACGTGAAGGTCTCTGTGAGCCTTGAACATGTGAAGCCTGAACAATATCAGGTAAAAAGTCATTTGAAATTAAATTGGGGTTGCGATCATACTCAGAAAAAACTGCATCATCTTGCGATCTCCTTTTAATATAATTATGTAGTGCCATTGATGCACTATAAAAAAAATATATGCTGTTAATAAAAAAACTTGAAATAATTAAATATCATTCAATAAAAAAACTATCAAAGAGTTGGATCAACATAAGTTTTTTCCATACCTGTAAAGCCAACAAAAAAGAAGTAATCTACTTGCTTGTATTTGGTGCAATTGAGAGGTTTGAGAAGCTTGTTATAAAGAAAGCAATTTCATTGAAAAATATGATGCAAACATTCCTCTTTATGTAGAAAATTTCAATGCTCTTTATGTTTGTTTTATAATTTTTTATTTTATAATTTTTCAGCTTTCAACATAAATACATTCACATGTATGCATGTGCTGTAAAAATAGCATATAATGTTACAAAACTACATTTATATAAACGTATTTGAAGTTTATCCTACAAGCAATCTAAGATCTACACTTGAAAAAAGAAAAACCTAGGGTCAGATTAAATTGATGGCAGATGTTACCCAATCCATCCTCCTTTTTCTTGCTTTACGTTTCAAATTCATCACTGCAAAGTGAAAAACCAACCCTGCCAAGCTCAGCATTAATGTGTGGAAGGTGCAACTCTATCAAAGAAAGCACAAGCAAAGAGATAAGATTAGGAAAACAGAACTTACCATAAATGTGGAAAGAACTGATGCACCATCCACAAGGAATAATTAACATGTAGGAAATATTTTACTCAGCAAAGGTATAAAGAAGGATCAACAGTAAAGGTAAAAATTGACATGGGTAACACAGTACACAGAAGCATCACAGAAATGCAGGTTTTCAAGTAGAAAAAAAATCAAAAACACATGCAAAGCAGAAGACAAGCAGATGTTCATCATATTTTTTTTCCTTTTCAGGAACGTTCATCATATTTGCAGGTGTTTCCGCGTTCAGTTTTTTATTCACAGTAATGCTGGTGCCGGAGACTAAAGGAAGGTCACTAGAAGAAATACAAGCATCATTGACTAATGTTTTGCATTAAAGAAATGCTAAGCTCTCGTTTGTTTAATGAAAATTATTAGAAAATCCTACCATCATTTGATGAAGTTAGGCAACAGATGTGATCTGTAGATTTTAGTATTAGCAACATCTGGGCTGACATTAATTCTTGCATGGATTGAGCAACATCATATGAAACCAATGAATTTATTTACTTAATGAGAAAAAGAATAAATAAATTCCAAAACTACAGAGAAAGAGTGGATCCATCAACATTTTTACGCCAAGTTTAACAGCTAATTAATGTAGTCGAACTAAATCAGAACAGCACCATGCAAACAGCTTAAAGAAATCAAACTCAGAGCACAAATGAAAGACGAGTTAATTGCTATACAAGTGATGTGTAACAAACTACTTGTAACAGCCATAAAAAGCTCCAAGACAAATCAAAAAAGAAAGAACTCCTGGCGTATAATGGCTAAGGAAAAATCTAAAACTAATATTCTTATTCGTGGATAAAACACATCGATGATGTTGTTTGGAGCTTTTTAGTCATGTTGTGTATCCATTAACAAGTAGTATTCATGAGCCAAGAAGGATTTCAGTACTTATTGGTTCTATAGAAGTAAGCAGCAATCTGTAATTGACAACATATCCAAAGAACAAGGCGAAAGTTATAGATGACAATCACACAGTAAGAATCTATGTTAGCATTGAACTTCAAACACTTATAGGGACAGATGGAAAGTGCTTAATAAAACTAATTCATTTAACAATCAGTTTATACTTCAACAAATGAAATTTTTTGAAGCTTAGTTCACACATTGACCATAGTTTCATTGCAAGATCCAGACTAACTCATCCACAACTCTGAATTAATCTCTATACAACATTTCATATTTAAGTTAAATGTTAGACATCAAAAGAATATTCTAAAAAAATGTCTTTCCAAATTTCTCATGCTCGACAAAACTCTCTACTATTTTGTATACTCTAGGTATACACATGTGCCAATCACAGTATGCAAGGGATATAAACAAAAACACAAGGTAATCTTATCTTATGTATTTATTATTGTCATTATTACTACTTTCAGAATTGTTTTCAATATTGGACTAGTTTTGAACTTTTCATTATTACTATTACGCCAACATTTTTACAACAATTTATAAAAAAAGCTTGTAAAGAACTCTACAGTTTTTGTGTCATATTCAAAATTAATAAGCACAGATGAATCAGCCAGGGATAACTGTTATTTTGTATGTTTCTCATCATGCACAAAACATAGTCTAGAGCAAGTTTTTAGCCTTCGAACAAGAAGATAGAAAACAAAATCTTGAAAAAAAAAAAAACTAAAACCATTCAAGCCTCAGACCGTCCTCGTTAATGAGTTTCAACAGTTTAGGTAGATCCATAGACATGCTTTCAGTGAAAATCAGTATTTTCATCACAGTAATAAGAAAAAACCCATGAAAGCCGAGACTTGAAGACATAAAAGCAGAAAGATAGAGAGCATCAGATCTTCCTATTCAAGCATATAAATCATAAGAACCCAAGAGTCTGAGCATTCAACAATTCAAAAGATTCGTCATTTGCCTCTCCAGATTGAAAAAAAAATAAATTCAAAGAATTGTTTAAAGCAATGCAATAATCAGAAGAGGGGAAGATAGAGGGGGGTTTTGGAGAAGGTGAACGACGGTTTAGGGCTGAGTTTTTCAGAAAGCCATTAGTGTCCCTTTTATAAAGATTTACAAATCAAAAATTTGTAATCGAGCATGCAGCAGCAATGAAATTTTTCATCTAAAAAACCAAAAATGAAGATGGAGATGTGGGAGGAACTTACCTCAGTCTCTGCGTTTTTGTTCTGCAAACCCCAACGGCGTTGCAGCGGTGTTCTGCAAAATCAAAAACCCATTACAGAAATTAGAATTTGAGAAACATGAGAAATTAGAATTGACAAAGGGAACGAACAGTACCTGGTATCTCGCTCGTGGACCTTTCCCGGGACCAATCTCTTGGTTTTTGTTCGTGGACCTTACGGTTTGTGTTTGAATGGACAGGGGAAGAAGCTTGTCTGGCGTTGGTGGTTAGGGCAAATAGAAACGGGGTTGTAGCAAGAGAAAAGAGAGGAGAACAGTTTGGGGAAGGAAATTGGGGTTTTTTAGTTCATCAAATTGATCTGCAACCGTAAGAAAGTTTGGAGGTTGACTATAATCCGTGGTTGATAAAGTTTGGTGGTGAGAGAGAGGTGAAACCGCATGAAGGAAACTGGGCGTAGTGAAATTTTGGGTGAAATTTTGGGCGTAGGAAACCGCATGAAAGATCTACAACAACTGCTTTTAGTGAAATTTTTGGGTTTGTTGTGACCGTTGGGAAATTGGGTTATTGCAAATTGATGAGGGACAGAGAGAACAGTTGGGAAAGCAATTACAAATTGTCAGTGATGAGAGAGAACAGAAATGCATGAAAAACAAAAGATAATTGCTTTTTATTTTTTTACAATTGAAACGCAGTTTCTAATGGGACCCATGTAAAAATAACCTGCGGTTCGTGGTTAACCAAACAAGTATTTTACTGCTTTTTTTTCTAAACCGCAGTCGCACCGCATTGCCAAACACCATCTAAGTAACTTTACCGATTGTCCGAAAAGAAACTTAGTTTTTAACACTTTTTAATTCAAATATAATTTTATTTAAAGTATTTTAGCTTCCTCTAGTATGCTTTTAGTTGGTTATGACTTTGTAATAAAACAACCAGCTAGATTACATACCCATCATATTGGAATTTAAAACAATGTACATGACGTGGAATCTCTAGTGGATATATTCATAAATCAAATAAACAAGACCAAATTCAAAAATGTTTAGACATGTTAAAACGAGCTTTCTAAAAAAAGCATAGCATAACTTTTAATTTGATTATTTATCAAGTTGAAAGTTCGATATAAAGTTCTCATTACTAGAAAATTGATAAATACAAATATAAATACCGACATAATATTTTCGTCGGTAAATTATAGTAAATTTTACCGATAAAAATATTCTCTTGATATATTCCGAGAGAATTACAGTAAAAAAAAAAGATTTAAAACAAAGCTAAAAAGTACGATGACATGTTATTTATATCAATAGAATTACCGATGATATTAATATTGTCGGTAAAATCCGTCCATAAACTCATTTGTAAACTGTTCACTTCTCCTTAACAAAGGGAATTATTGATGAATAAATTCTACCTGTATTTTTCAAAGAGCTGTGAAACTGTTCACTTCTCAATTGCACTGTTAATTACTGTTCTTTACAAAAAAAATCATCGATGGATTGAAAAGTCGTCGGTGTTATTTAGCTGGTTTATGAAATTTTTTGATTAAAATGAATATTTAAATTAAATATTACAAATAGAATCACCAATGGATTGAAAGGTTGTCGGTGATATTTAGCGGTTTCTGAAATTTTTTTATTAAATTGAAAACTCAAATTAAACATTACAAATGGAATCACCAATGAAATAATTAAAAATATTAATATTTAATTATCCGTATATAAAATACCCCAATAAAAAGACTAGAATCCTTAATTTCATAATAGACAGGTCTTATTTTCTTCTTTTTCTTCTTCTTCTTCTTTTTATTATTATTATTATTATTATTATTATGTGAAAAACATCAACATTTCTTTCTTTCTTTCTCCTCTCTTCTCTCCTCAACTCCTTCTCTTCTTCTCCACGCTCACGTGTCTTCTCCTCTTTTCTTCTTTTCTTTTCTCAGTTTTTTTTTTGTTAACATACTTTATGAATTTTTTTTCCTCTTCTCATCTTCACTCGCAACTACATTAAGGTAAGTTTTTTTTTAATTTTTTTTGTGTTTGTTTTTTCATTATATTTGTTATTTATTTTATTTTTAAAATTTTATGTTCTTAATAATTGTATGAGTGTTGTTGTAGGATTTTATTTTTTCATATGAGATCAATTTTTGGTGATTTATTTATAGTATTTTTTAATTTTTAGCAATCACAACTTCATTTTTTGCATATGAAATTATTTTTAGTTGATTTATTTATTTGTTATTGTTGTTTATTTTTTTAGTGTTATTTATTTGTTGCAAATTTGTTTGAGTTGATTTTCTTCCTTTTGTTTTCAAGCAACTCAATTATGAGTGTTATGGAGTATTGATTTATATTAATTTCATTATTTTATAGTTTTGTTAAATAGAATTTTTTAAAATATTTTTAAATAATCACCAAAGGCATTGCATGCGGTATTTTTATTGGTTATATGACAAGCTTCTTGAGGGAAATACCGATGGAATGAAGCAGATATTTTTTTTAGCACACTTTCCCTGTCAGTAAATCCATTGACAATAATATTTTTTTTATTACTAATAGACTTACAGACAAGTAAGAAATTATCAACAAGAGATTCATCGACGGAGCATTTATGTTTGTGATCCCATCGGTAAATTAATTGCTAATGAAATGATAGTACAAATACCAATGAAACATGATGTTGGTAAATATAAGAATTCTAGCAGTGTCTACAGTCCTTATTCCTTATAAAGATTGGTTGATAAGCACTAGTTAAGATGGTGAACATGTTCAAATTTTACCCAAAAATATAATGTTTAGGAATTTTCTTTATTTTTCTTGTTATTTTTAGATTTATTTATTTTTCTAGTTAACTTTGGTTTGAATTTCCTTTATAGTATAAGTTGGTTTAGCCATTATATAAATAGTTGATGTGTTATTTTCAAAACAATTTTATAAATTACTAAAATTTAGAGCATATCACACATAGTTTTCTCTGGGTTTTAAGGTTGTAATTTTAAAACTTGACAAATCATATTTCTTTCTTTTGTTATACATTATGTCAATTCATCAAGTAGTAGCTAGTGAACTACTAATCATGATAGCACATCATGACATGAATGTTAGATATTAGTTATTTAGGTAGGATTCCTTAATTAAAAAAAAAATTTATTATAAGACTACTAAATTAGAATCCTTGGTCAATGTATTCAAAATTATAAGTGTGTGTTGATGAGTGTGAGCTAGTTAATAAAGTTTGGGAGGTTCATCCAAATACTTTTGTGTTTTAATTTTTGATAATTGATTTTTGATCTTAGATTGATTAAAGACCAACTAAGATAAACTCTTCGCACCAAGAAGAAAAAAGTTCTTTTGAAGCACCAAAACTTTCCAACAATTAGTATCCAACTAGCAAGGTGGCAAGTTAGCCCCCAATAATAGTAGAAGTAGAAAAGAGTCTCTAATCATGGCTTCTATAATTTTATTCAACCATCCATTCCACATTTTGATGTTTATTATTGTTGTAACTCAATTTTGACCCACCTATTTTTAAATTAATTTTAAGGAGGGTAAATCTTGAAAATTAAAAGACCAGGGGTTTGAATGCAAGGATTTAGAAACTTCAAGGACCAGATTGGAAATAATCATTCTCAGCCCCAAAACAACATCGTTTCAAGCAGGTGTTGTCCGTCATCTTCATCTCCAAAGCACCGAACGCCCACCTGCAAAGTAGGAAACGGAAGTGTGAAACACCAGCATTCTAGTCCTTTTAAAACACAGAAAAGCAGTATTTATCTTCATGATAATTACAACCCAACGAGATAAGGATGACACTTCGCGTCTGAATCCTACTAGAAACCATCTCCTTCAGCCGTGCTTATCAGGAGGAGAGACGTAAGGTTGAGGGAGAGGAGGATTGGTCCCTATAAATACCCGACAATTAACAGTTCATAGGGAGGAAAAAACCCAGAAAACAATGAAAGAAAAACCCAGAAAACAACGAAAGAGAAACCCAGAAAGCAAAGCAATCCCAGAAAAACAAAGCAAACAAAACACAAAAAAAAGAAAGAGAAAATATAGAGAAAAACAGCAACATCAATCCAGATTTTGTCCCCGCAAGAAACCAGTTTTCGTCTGAATTGTTTTCGCCCCTGCAGAAACCCAATTGATCACCGAACCGTGGGTTATTGACAGAGAGCAGTCGAGCCACACCGTCGTTCCAACCTGCCTCAAGATCGCTAGAAACAGAAGGCAGCCGACTCAAAGCAACTACACCAGCGTTGCAGTCTTCTTTAATCACCAGAAACAGGTGCGCCTTTTCATTTTTATCTGTTCTTCGGTGTTCAAATAATTGTTTGAACAGTGTGAAGGTAATTTAATTACCTTTCACAATGTTGATGCACGCGTGATTTGTTTCACGCGTGCATCTTTTTTTAGCCGGGTCACTGGCCCATCGGGCTGGCTGGCTTCAGCCCAGCCCCTGTGGGGCTGCGCTGAGCCCAGCCACCAATATGTATACCTGCTGGACTGGATTTAGCCCAGCCCAGCCCAAAAATAAAAAAATAAAAAATATATATAATAAAAATTGTGTAGGTAAAAAAATATATACATAAATGAATTTATTGTTTTTTTATTTATTAATTGACCAAAAAAACACATAAAATAAAATAGGATAAAAAATATTTAGTATATTCACTGACGCCAGAGTCAGGAATAAAAAAATACTAAGGTAAATTTATTTTATTTTATTTTGTTTCGCATGCGTAAAAAATAATTTGATAAAGAAATGAATTGATTTTTATTTGTTTATTCACATAAGATAAAATATGATAAATTTATTTAGTATATTCACCGACGTCAGAGTCAGGAATAAAAAAAATACTAAGGTAAATTTATTTTATTTTATTTTGTTTCGCATGCATAAAAAATAATTTGATAAAGAAATGAATTTATTTTTATTTGTTTATTCACATAAGATAAAATAGGATAAATTTATTTAGTATATTCACCGACGCCAAAGTCAGGAATAAAAAATACTAATGTAAATTTATTTTATTTTATTTTATTTGTTGTTGTTTTATTTAGCTACATAGAAAATAAAAAAATGCATATGTGTAAAAAATAAATTGATTTCTACTTGTTTATTCACTAACGCTAGAGTCAGGAATATAATAAAAAAATGATGATATAAATTTGCTTATTTTGATACCTACGTAATATTTACCAACGCCAGAGTTGGAAATATCCGTAGTTGAATATTCATTGGCGCCAGAGTCAGAAATATTACACACAAGCAATCATAGTATAAACCAATAAAAAATGTTAGCAATTAATAACAAAGATCAGCAATGCAGCCTACCTTAGGTAGGACGTTTAAGGGGCGATAATATCTTCCCTTTTACTTAACCAGTCTTGGATCATAGAATCCTTGTTGACCAGTTAGGGTTCCTAGTAACCATAATACTAGGTGGCAACTTCTTAAACAAAGAATATTATCATCAAAGAACATAATGCTAGAAATCCGTTCTTTCCAAAGATTTAAAGAAATTTTTACGGCCGTCGCGATATCGGGTGCGACAATTATGATAATTAGAGCATGTTAATAATAACTTCTTAAGACCTAAGGAATATTGACAAATCATTTCTCAAGAAATAATTGAATCACCATCCAGATCAACAATAATAAATGTGTAAAAAACAAAGATAGAAGTGCAGTGATCGAAAGATTTCAAGGAAAAAAAAGTTATTTTTTCCAATAAATTGACCAATCAATGTTGGAAACATTCTTTATAAGGATATTTGGGATTTGATAATAAAAAAGTACAAAGGAAAAATTACAGCAATTAGGCAACAACTTCAAGCACTTTGAAAAAAATTTAAATTCCTTAGGGTGAATATAGGAGAGTTAGTCATAGATTTTTTTTCAACAACAATGAAAATCATTAACAAGATATAAATCCATGACAATAAACATAGGATATTACCATCATTGAAAAAATTATTCGATCATTGACACAAGAATACTGATGAACTTTCTATTGATGAATTGCAAAGTTCCTTGCTAATTCATGAGTAAAAGTTGAATCAATAGAGATAAGGAGGAGCAACCTTTACGAGTTTTATCTAGTAATCACTTTTTAGGTGGAGAAGGAAGAAGAAGGAGAACAAAGAACAATAATGGTAGATTTTCACATTAGAAATTTAAAGATAATTGTCACATATATGAGGTGTCCCGGTGAATATTCCACTTCATCTAGGTATTTGGCAAATATGAAATATAGGGAGACAAGGATTCCTTGTCTTTATTCAGTGGAAAGCAGGAAAGGGAGTCGCCACCTAGTATTTTGATCATTAGAAACCCTAACTGGTCTTAGAGATCAGGTACGAAAACTGGTTGTATAAAGAGAATGTATTAAAACCCTAAATACTCCTTACATAAGATAAGCTGTATTATTTGTTGTCTAATAAAAAGCTAAGGTATTATTGTATTTCTAATTGTTGGTCTATCTAAGGTTTAAGAAAAGTCATCCTCGGTAAAGAGGTCCTTATTTTATCAGGTAAAAACATAACCGTTCTAACATCAGTAAAAAAAAAAAAAAAGAACTTCATTTTTAATATCACGAATATGTTTTACGTATAAATTCATAATCCAGATACTAAAAGAAAAGAAACAAAATATTTTTTTGAGTATTTTTGAAATATTGACCTAGTTTTCATGGCTTTAATAAATTGGTTATTAAATCCAAAATGCATGTTAAAACATATATATTTTTTTGTTGTATGAAAATACGATGTGATGATTTTTTTTTCTTATCTTTGAGAGACTTGGTTGTATGCATGAAAATAAAAAATAAAAAAAATTTTGTTTTATAAGTTTTTGCAATGTCTTGACGAAAACCAGGTATTTTAATACCAGATTTGTATCTTTACGGTATAAAAATACAAATCAATATTACCCAAAATAGATAGAAAAATACATGATAAAATCACAAAATTTTTTAGAAAGATTTTATGTAATTTTTAATTTTGTTTTTAACAGTAGATTACTCTCCACTGTTCACATGCAATGTTAAGAGTGGAGCACCCGCCAAAGGAGAAGAAGAAGAAGAAGAAGAAGAAGAAGAAAGGGAAGGGGAAGGAGGTTGACTTGCGGTGGAAGCTTGGCTACAACGAGGAGGTTCGTTCGGTGGCTCAATAGGCTTCGATGGAGGGAATGGTGGCCGGTGTTGGTTGCTGGTGAAGGAAGAAGAAAAGCTGCAGAGGAGAGATGCTCGGCGACGCGCTCACTATATGAGGTGTTCGGGCAGTTGCTTATGATGGAGATGGAGGTGTTCAAGCCAGTGGTGATGATGTTGGTGGTTGAACACCGCGGTGGAGAGAGAGAGAGAGAGAGGTTCTGTTGGCAGCAGAAACCAGATTAGGGAGGCTGGTTTTTTGGCTTTTTTTTTACCCAAATTTCTCCACCTTTTGAGCATGAAATTCACATATATTTAATGGTGGTGGAAGAGGGACACTTTGTATATTCTAGTGCCAAATTTCGGCGCTTGGTTCGACTCAAAAGCACTCCAACCACTGCTTCAAAGAAGAAATGATGAACTTCTAGTTTTGTGTAGGAAAATGGTTGGTCGGGTTGGTTACTTTGGAGCGGTGTCTCCGCCTCTGAAGCCTTGATCATCCAGAATGATTTATACTAGAGTACAATCAGGTATCACATGATCGTTTTAGTGCAAGTTTCATCTAATTTGGGGACGAAACGAAGCATCAAATGCCTTGGGAAAGAGGCCCCTCAAGCAGGCTCTCTAAAGAAGAAGATAAATAGTAACTTTTCTGCCAATTATGATTTAATCCTTCAATTTGTGATTTATCTCTAATTACACTCTGATTGGCTTCAAACTTTCAATTTTGTTCAATTTAACCCCTGAAGAACTTCAATTCAAGCCCCAGATTTCATCGCATTTTTCCTTTTTGGTCCTTGGTTTTGAATTTATTCAATTAAGTCTCTAATTAGTCATGAAATTTCAATAATTATGCAATTAAGCCCTTGATTTGACTAGATCAACTCTTAAAAATTCTAATTTAACCCCATACCTTTAATTTCTTCCAACTAAAGCCTAAATTGACTTAAAAATCAATTTGTTTTGCAATGAAACCCTTCATAAATTCAATTAAATCTCCAATAAAATTTAATTGAGTCTATAAATATTTGTTTTTGGATCGTTCTTCTTCAAATTGAATTTTCTTTGTCAACTTGGCTCTTTATCTGTAAAAAATATACTATCAAATTTTAATTTTTGAATTTTTTGAGCCTCCTTAACCAATTTCTAGCCATTTTTGTGTGCTCCGACATCCTCTTCTCATTGTTATTATTTTTTGGATTTTTTTTTAGTTTGAATATTTTGTTTTTTTTGTTTTTTTGGAAGAGATAAAGTGAATTTAGGGAATAACATAAAAATAGGTTATGACAATAATCATTCTTCTAATTCTCAAATGAGGGAAAAAAGAATATGACAATAATCATTTAAATTTTTACAAGCCAAAGCCAATGAACAAATCAAAGGATGAATGTTTCATGTGTCATAGGTATTGACATTACAAATCTGAATGTCATGCTAATTTTAATAGAAATGATGGTAAATCTAATTTTAAATAAAAGAAAGAAAAAATATCTTTATTGATGGCTTGCATATAAATAAGAAATATCATCAAAATTTATATTATTTAGATACCAGGTGTAGCAATCACAAGAGGGGAGATAAATCAATCTTTTTTAGTTTAGATGAATCTTATCAAGATTTAATCAAGTTTTGTGATGTTAATGCTAATGAGAAAAGAAGGCTTGACTTCTATTGATCGGGATGAATATGATTTTGAAACTGAGTGAGTTGATCAACAAAAAAAAATGAAGGGCTAAGAAATGAAGTCGAGCATGTAGTAGAGGATATATAAATTATTTTTAGGATACTAAAAAATGAATGTGATAGCCTTGAACTAAAGAAAAGAACAATACAAGATCAATATTAGCAAGATGTTGAACACTTAATCATAAGTATGAAGATTTCAAATATAAAATGTAGCAAGAACATTCTGAATTGTTCAAACAAGATTTTAGAAGGAATATGTAGACTTTTTGTTAGTCATTGAGATGCAGAATAAGGAATTGGAAAGCAATATTGATAAAAGGCATGAAGAGATAGAAAGCTATTTAAGAAATGAAGAGAAAGTCTTTGAGTTAGAAAAGAGAAGTGAGCTTCAACATATTACTTCTTTTAGAAGAAAAAAAAAAGCAAAAAAAAGAGTTGGAACAAGTTGCTTTAGATACAAAGAAACTTCATGATGAGAAAAAGGAGAGGCCTATGAAAAAAATGCAGGCTCTTGCGGTGATGGTAAGGTAACCGAGTGACTATTGAGTGTGAGAACAACTGTTGCCATTGCGGGTCTGATAGTTGGATCTTCTTGAACACATAACAATCCAATGTGGATGCATCTAATTACTTCATTTCTTGAATATCTGTCCGTCAGAGTTGGATCCAGCACTTCCAATGGTGTCCCATCTCTCCAATGTTTCCAAACCTGAAAACAGAAAATTGAATGGTCAAAAGTTGCTACATCTTATGCTATTTGTTTTCAAAAGAGAAAAACTTGCACTCACATAGCTCACAAGGTCTACAGCACCCCCTGTTTGATAGAAGGAACTGTTCTTCTTTCCGGTTATAATCTCAAGGATTAAGACACCAAAGCTATAGACATCGGACTTGACAGAGAAACGCCCATGCATTGCATATTCTGGGGACATATAACCGCTACAAACCAGAAAAACAGAGAAATGATTTGAAAAAAACGAAATGAAAGCACTCTGTCAGCAAATGAATTTACTAATCAATGGGAATTAGATCCAAACTTACTATGTTCCAACAATTCTATTGGTACTTGCTTGAGTTTGATCGACTACGAAAATCCTAGCCAAGCCAAAATCTGAGATTTTGGGGTTCATATCTCCATCTAGCAGGATATTGCTAGCTTTGAGGTCACGATGTATAATTCGTAGCCGCGAGTCCTCGTGAAGATAAAGAATTCCTCGAGCAATGCCTCCTATTATTTTGTACCGTCTGGACCAGTCCAACAGTCCTTGCCTTTCAGGGTCTGTAAAATCAAGAAAACAGAACCTTCAAGTCAGAGTGCAGATCAACTGTCTCAAAGACAATTGTGCCTGATTACGAAGAATCGACTATATTCCTGGAGGCAGATATGCATTTCTTGTACTAAAAGGCAATGAGAAGAACATTTAGAAAATCATCAATATATACCAAATAGAAAGAAGTCAAGGCTTTTGTTGCTGACAAATTCATAGACAAGAATCTTTTCTTCTCCTTCCAAGCAAAATCCTTGCACCCTCACTAGATTCCTGTGTTGAAGCTTGGCTACCAATACAACCTCATTCTTAAATTCTGCAGCACCTTGTCCAGAATTTTTTGATAGCCTCTTCACAGCAATTTGCTGTCCATTAGGAAGTGTTCCCTGAGAATGCACTTTCACTTTCAGGGATTTTCAAATACGAATGCAAGTATGCAACAAGGTATTTCCTGTTCTAGAAAATTTAAACGCGTCACGAATTTCTTACCTTGTAAACCTCACCAAATCCTCCTTCACCTAACTTGTTATCAGCAGAGAAATTGTTCGTGGCAGCTTGTATAGTACTCAAATCAAATTGCAAGGACTCCTCGGTTGTCATCTCATCTCCAACTGCACAACACAAGTAGATATTCCTTTGAGCTTTTGAAAATATTATAGGCAGAGTACAAAACAGAAAAGACTCTGCTTTTGTTTTGTTTCGCAATTAAAAAAGATTTCTAATGTTCTTTACCATCATTTTCTGGCACATAATCTCTGGTCTTTCTTGCCCTCCTCAGGAAACAGAAACACAAGCAGAAAAGCGCGATAGAAACAGCAAAGGGAATGACAATGGCCATAATTAAAACTGTTGGGACACCGCCTTTTTCTGCATAAAGAAACATGTATCATTCAAAAACACATTGTAATTCCTAAAAGCTTTTAACTTTCACATGCAAACATTTTCAAACAGAGACGAATCCATTTGTGAATGACATGGGAGCTCTTTTCTTTGTTTGTATTTTTTTTTTTGGGTGGTGGTGGGGGGGGGGGGGGGGGGGGTTTAAGAAATTAGAAAAAAGTAAATATTTAACCATGTCAAGAAAATTTTTTTCAAGGAACAAAAGATAATAAATTATTTCTAGATATCTAATTTTTTTTTAATAAAAATGTTATAAACCTAGTTTGGTTTTGTGAGTCATGGAAAATGAGCTGGAAAATAACTTCTTAATATTTTATTTTTCTCAAGTTTATTAAAATAATGAGGAACAAATCTTACAAATTAAAAAGTTGAATGAGAATGAAATTGTAAAAAAATTTAATTTCATAAATTATCTCAAATAAAATAAATAATAATCAAAATAATAGAGATCAAATCTAAAAAATTAAAAAAAAATAAAAGATGAAGAAATTAAAATAATAATAATCAACATTTCATAAATTATTTCAAATAAAATAAGTAACAATCAAAAGAATGAGGATCAAATTTGATAGATAAAAAATTTCAATAAAAATATGATAAGGAAAAAGCAAATAGCAATTATAAAAATAAGGACCACAGTTAATATAAAAATAAAATTTTAAGAGATGAAATTGAAAAATAAATATTCAAAACAAAATATATATAGCAATCAAAAGTTTGAGGATTAAATTTAGTATAATCAACAAATAATGACATTTCTAAATTTTTCACAACTTTCGAAAAGTGTTTTCCCCTCAAATTTTTCAGGAAAACACTTTCCTAAAAACCAAGCCAAATTTTTCTTTTACTGGAAAGTGTTTTCCATTGACCAACTTTCCTATTGGCAAACAAACACAATAAAGTTTAGAAAATGATTTCCCGGAAACCACTTTCTAAAAAACAAACACAGCTAAAGGGAAAACACTTTCTTGAAAACTAAGTCAAATTTTTCTTTGACTGAAATTGACTGGAAAATATTTTTTTTTAACCGGAAAGTGTTTTTCGTTGATTAATTTTTCTAATAATAAACAAACACAAGAAAATTTGAAAAATGATTTCCCGAAAATTATTTTTCAAGAAACAAACATGACCTTGAAATCACTCTAGTTTAGATTTACCCGTATTGACTAATCCAACTAGTAATCCAAGTCTTTCACGGAATTATAAATTTTACCGGGTTTTATAACTTCGCTTCAATGGTCTAAAGTCAAAAGCGGCTTTCAAGCCAGTAATTAACCTTTTGTAACACGTTGAAAATCCAACATGAATATCTTTTTGATTTTGGATCCATTATAATTAGAAACAGGGTTATAAGTTCAGTATTGCTTTCTTATGGAATGACCCAATGCTATCAAAATATGTCATTCGTAATTTAGTTAAATTTAATTATCAATCTATTTAATTTTAATAGATGAAAATATGAAAAAAAATATTAATTTAAAAACTTGAAAAAACAGAAAAGATAGCAATAAAAAAAATAAAAATCAAATATAATAGAAAAAGAAACTCATGAAGGATAAAATTATATATATATATATATATATATATATTATAACAATAAAAAAATGATCTCAAACAAAATAAATAACAATCAAAATAATAAGGACCAAATTTAAAAAAAAAAAAAAGGATTGAAAATGATAAATATTTGTAATTTTATGAGGCAAGCATTTTTTATTTTATTTTTTAAAATGTAACTTGAACCATAGACCCCACAAAGATAAAAAAAAAGGTTGAAATATGGAAAACATAAAAAAAAATATGGTAACCCAAAAAAACACATTAAAAAAAATCATATAAAAGGCTCATAATGAAGATAAAAAGTTTAATCACTAATAACATAAATATTGAATAATAAAATTAAAAAGTCATAAAATTAAAAAAACATCCAAGAAAAACCAGGCGAACCTTTTAAACATAGGCAAAGATCTTAAACTCGCAACCCTTTAAATCTCAAACTCAGGCTAAATCAAGAAACTCAATTATCAACTAAATTAATATTGATTAGTGAAAGTAAATCCAACAAAGAAAAATAAATGAAAAGACTCGAGAAAACCGAAGTTATTTTTAAAATCAATGAAAAATCATAGAGAAAAAAAATAAATTAAAAAAATTATCTCAAATAAAACAAATAGAAATTAAGGAGTGAGAATACAATCCGAAGGATAAAAAATAAAATAAAGGGAGATGAAATAGAAAATGAATTTTAATCTTATAAATTGTTTAAAAAATAATTTCAAATATTTAAAGATGAAATCAGAAAAAAGATATCAATTTATTTTCAAAAAAATCCAACAAAAAATGATAAATAAAAAGCTCAAGATAACTGAGTTATTTTCAAAACCAACAAAAGAATTAGCAGAAAGCAAGCTAAAAAATATATAACCCAGGCTCCAATTGAATAAATATTGAAAGATGAGATGAGGAAAAAAAAAAACTTAGACAAAGAAAAAAAAAACCAAGCAAATTCAGGAAACATTATAAACCTAGTCAATTTTTTAAAACTCGTATCTTGTGAAATCCTAGATCCAAGTTCAATCAAAAATTTTATTATGAACCAATTAAAAATACAATTAAAAAAACTTTTCAAAGCAAAAAAAATAAGGATTAAATTTGATAGGAAAAAGAAACAAAGAATGATGAAATTGTAAAGCAAAGAACGGTGATCAAGTTTAAAAGATGAAAAAAAGTGACAAATGATGAAATCAAAAGGCATATTAATTTTATAAATTATTCAAGATAAAACAATTGTAATAAAAAAAATAGGGATAAGTCTTGAGAATTAAAAAATTAAAAGGTTGTTATAGAGTTAATATGCTAGCGTAAAAATCAGGTGAGGAGAGAAAGAAAATGAAGGAAAAATAATTTTTGATGCCAAACCATTAAGAATTTTGAAATATCAGCCACACCATTACATCATGGGCACCATGATGATTCTAACAACATTAGTGAAAGAAGCTTTTGGTAGCCGAGCAACCCTCTATATACCGCCTAAAGGACTTGGGTCTTGGGGGCTATTGGCACGTGCCAATAAGATTTCTTTTAATATTAAATATTTATGAAAATAAAACAATGCCCGGGAAGTAACATGATAGTAAAAAAAAAAAAATCCTTGGTAAAATGATGAAAATGTTTCCATGAGAGAGAGTTATGTTAATTTTATTTTTAAAAGTATAAAAGTAATTTAACTATTTTAAAAAATTTAAAATACCAAAACACTCTTAAGAGAAAAGCAGCATATATATTTTAAATTGTAAGGGTATATTAAATATTGCAAGTGTTTTTTTTTTTTTCTTAAGTTTTGCACAAAATCGTGAACAATTTTTGAGGTGCTATCACGTGTTGGGATCCGAAAAGAAATGTTGAGCTAACACCAGAATGGACCTCTTTGGATTGAACTTTCATGGCATGGGATACACATTAGAGGACTCGGAATTGACTTTCAAACATGTGAGATGCCTCTTGGAGGATAAAATCGTAAGATCACATGGCAATAATACCTTACAAGAATTGGGCCTCAAGAATATCAACCGACCAGGAAAAAAAAAAAAAAAAAACCGTAGCTTAATTTTAAAATTTACAAAAGGATTAATTTTTTTTTCCAAAATAATTTAAGGATTTTGTATTTTGTAATTTAATAAATAAATTTCATCCAAAAAAATTAAGAGATAAATTTAAATTTCGAGGTAATTTAAATTAAGAGATAAATTTTGTAATTTAAGAGATATTGACAAAAACAATAAATAGTGAGAAATAACTTTACCTTCTGGTGTTGTTACTGAACGAGGAGGTGGAGGAGAAGGAAGACCCACGGGCGGAGGAGGAGGAGGCGGTGACTCCGCTGCAACTCCCGTTGCATTATAAAATTCAGTAATTTCATAATGAATATAACAACTAGGAAACAAGACTCTTCCTCCTATCTTGCTGCTGCAGCAATTTGGCAATCCAGCTATAGCTGCACTGAGACATCGATTGCAATCAGAGCTAGACAAATCCGGTGTGCACTGGGCAAGGCTGTATATATTTTGGAACGCATCGAAAGACGTTTTGTTCACGGCAAACTTTTTAGCACCTGGAGGAGCACTTGCAGCTCGAGCAGCCAAATCATTCACGGCGGCTCCCACTAGATTGTTAAAACGCTGGGGTTCGGTTGTGATATTCTGTGTGTTTAACAAGGAGAAAGAAGAGCTTTGATCCACCTTAGAGAAAATGTTCACGTTAGAGTAACGTAGGATGCACTCATCGTAATACGCAATGGACGCTATTCCGATTGGGCAACGCTGGACTATATCTTCGGTGGCGAAGGTGACACAATTTTGGCAAACAGAGGTGCTAAGATCGCCACGGCAGATAAACAGGCCGTACACTTGATCAGTGTTCTGCCCGAAAGAGGTGTTGTAGAATCCAATGGTATTATTCGGGGTTGCATTCGAGGCAAGTGAAGAGAGGAGGAGATTTAGATTGGCTCGGTAGGTGCTGTTTAATGTGGAGGTGGTTGCGTTTTGGCAATTATGATAGAGGTAGTTGGCATCCTCCTGTGCTAGAGTGATAATAGCGAGGGTAAGCAACGAGAGCAGGATAACGTAGAATTTGAGAGAGTTCATCTTTTGGGTGATCAGCTGGCTAGCAGCCCTCACGGTGGAGGAAAGAAAGTTATATCTTTTTATCAGATGAAATGAAAGGTAATGTGGACAAGGAATGGAGAGAAGCTTAGAAAAACTGGAGATTGAAGTCAATGAAAAAAGTCGTGCCCTCATTTTTTGCTGATTGTAAAAAATTCAATGATAGTGGGGACAGAGACCACGGAGTCCCTTGCCGTGTTCATTTCTTAGAAATTTCTATAACAAGTTCAGAGACAACAAATGTTGACTTGGTGGAAAGTTCTTATAGAACATTTGAATGGCAGACAAAGAGCTAAAGCAAATGTGCAACTAAATAATAACTTAATTATTTTAAAGTTTTAGACAAAGTGCAACTGCGATAATGATAGTGGATAGAAAGTAAAAAAAATATATTTTACAATATATATATATATATATATATATATATATATATATATATTAGAAAACTTTAGGCTCCGTTTGTTTGCAGGAAAGTGAATTCTTTTTGGAAAGTGAATTCCGTGAAAGTATTTTTCGATATTTGGTAGTGTTATGGAAAACATTTTCCAGTGTTTGGTTGTATTGTAGAAAATGAACTGGAAAATAATTTATTAATAAATTAATTTTTTTTCAAATTTATCTAATATATATAAAATATTTAATCACTTACAATAAAAAAAAATCTAAAATGTATAATGATGATTTTTTTTTTATTATATCCTATATTCATACATAGCTTATTTTATAAAATATAACTATATATATCATATCATATTATAGAGAAATAAGCTTGTGAAATATTTTTTACTATTCCATAAAACCATTTATAATTTCATTACATATGAAATACATCCGGCAAAAACTATAGTTTTAATAATATTTTTAGTATGTAATAAAATTGGAAAGGTATAAAATTCACTCTAAACTATTTTTTTTTAGATGTTAAAAAAATAGCACACTTAAAAAAAAAAAAAAATCGCCGCAGGCAAGTGAACAGTATACGCAACACACTGTTTATGTTAATTGCACTGTTCATTGACAGTGCAATTACCATGAACAGTTAAAAAAGCATAAGAATACAGGTTCAGGAAAGTGTTTTTCAAAAATAAAAAGAGAAAACACTTTCCTGAGATTAACGTTAACATTTCTTTTGACAGGAATTTAATTTCCTTTGACTCACTTTCCATGTATTTACCAAACATGGGAAAGTGAAGAAAATGGTTTCCAGGAAAGTGAATTCCTGAAAAGTGAAGAAAATTAGTCTTTAATCTTGCAAGACACATAAATAATTGTTCCATTGAAAAAAAAGTACAAGTCTTTTCATCAATCAACAACATGAAACTATAACTAATAAGAATCTATTGTAAGGAAATATTAATTTAATAATTTGCTAAATTTTATAAAATTTTAGAATTTTTTTATTTAAAGAAGTCTTCTTTTAAAATTACAAACTATAGAAACTGAAAATATAATAATGAGAAGTAGTTTTCTATTTTAATAATTGTATTATTGATGGATGTGTTAAATAAACAGTCATTTTAGAAAATTAATCTTCTCTATATCCATTACAGTATATTTATTTCATCAAAATTTATGTAAAAAAAATAAACAAAAAAAGTGTTTGAAGAAAAACACAGTTTTCTTGGTCAATTTACATATAGAAGTTAATTTTTTCAAATACTTGTTATAAATTCAGGTACACTTTTTTTAAAGCTTTTTTTAAATATGTATTTGCGAGAGTTCATCTTTTTGGCGATCAATTTCTCTAGCTAACAGACCTCATGGTGGAAGAAAGAAATATTTCAGTAAAAGTAACGTGGACAAGGAGTAGAGCAAGACTGGAGGCTGAAGTCAATGAAAAAGGTCATGCCACATTTAGAGAGAACAAACGTTGACTTGGTGGAAAGTTCTTATAGAACATTTGAATGGCAGACAATTTTTAGAGCTAAAGCAACTGCGATAATGGTAGTGGACAGAAAGCCATTCTGGATTTGTTGACGAGCGCTAATTTGACGTCTCCATTTCTTTGAAATTTCTATAAGCTGTTTTTATTGACTGATAAGTTCTTTTCTTTTTTTAGAAAAAAAAAGTAATTTCATTGTGCTAAATAAAATTCAAATACATCATTATTATTTAAAGGAACTTATAATCAACTGCTTGAAAAATTAGTTGGCAATATCATCGATATAATAATGTATGATAGTCTTCTAGACAACAACTAAGTTCACTCAACTATTAAAAGCAAAAACTTGCATGTATTTAATTATTAGAGTTCTTACCATGGGCTTCACTCGTGAATTATTCACCTTTATATTTAATACTTTTATCAAGTTTATATATAAGGAGAACTTCAAAACATAAATCCTTAAAGATTTGATATAATTTTAGATTTGAATTATTGGCCTTCAATGACTTGTTTTAAAGTATTTTTACAGTTTTGATAATCAATATAAAGTTTATATAGGTTAGGGAAGGTTTAAGAGGTTTTTTTTTATATTATTTATGATTTTGTATAATGCATGAGTTGGCATATAGAAAACGAAATTAACTAGTGTTAAGAAATTATATATTGTTGTTTTAGTCTTTTTCTTAATTAGATTTGGAATGAGCACAATTACTAATAATTAGCTTTTATGAAAAAAAAGGAAAAATTAATTAAATTATTAATTGTTAACTTTATATGAAAAAAAAATAAAAAATCTGTATTAAAATTCCTATTTTAGTTATAAAGTTAATAAAATTTATTTAAATCAACTATGTTTATATAATATTTATGCTTTTTATCCATATTAGTGCATGGTTTTAGGCTTTTTAAGCGTGAGGCCAATAAGATGCTAACAAAATTATTTTTTAATAATATATAGTGATGTTATTTTTATTTTATTTTTTTACAATAACAGTTATTTTTTAAAATATTTTTTATTTAAAAATATAATAAAATAATTTTTTTAAAAATATATTTTTAATATTAATATATCAAAACCAAAAAAAAATAAACGGCACTTTAATCACTTGCCACAATTCCTAGCCATATCTTAAAATATTTATACCCTTCTCGCATGAACCTTATGCTATAAACACCAAAGGGTTACATATGGAGGGAATACCAAACTCCGACTTCTTCTATTTTTTATTACATAAAAAAAAGTTAAAAGTCTTTTATTTAATTAATTTTCAAAGAGTCTTTGGATATAATTATAAAAACAATTAAACCAACAAAGGTCGGTTTCATTATTTATATAAAGAATGAAGCTCTTACCTTTTGTTTTTTCATTTTCAATGTTTTTTTTTCTTTCAATGAATCCTTTTATAGTATAATTAGATGAAATTATATTTTAAATTATCATGAAAATACAAAATTAAGAAATAGAGAGCTAAAATGAAAAAAAAAATTAAAATACATGGTCAATCTTAAATTTACTATAATTTTTATTTTGATCCTAAAATTCAACTCGTTCATTATTCGCTCTTTATGTTAGAGAGATGAACAGAAACTCAATGGAAAATAGCTAGAAAAGAGAACATTACTAGGTGAGTTATTTCTCAATAAAAGAACTCATTGTTTATAATATAAACGGATTCTATTTGACAATGAAAATTTGATTGTACTAGTTTTAAACCTTTATCTTGTTTATAAAAATCAATTGGCCTCAATTTAGAGATTGTATATTTGGTTGATTTTAATATTTGTTTTGGGTTATTTTATTGTGTTTTGGGATAATTAAATAATTTAAAAAGGTTTTTTATAGTATTTATTAGATTTTTTTTATTTACAAAGATTGGTTGAAGATTAAATTTTCAACCCAAAAAAATCTCTTCATAGTTTTGATCATCACAATAATGGTTGGACTCTGAGTTAGTGCTAAGTAGGCACCTCATCATCTACCATTATAGCCGATGTGTCATTTGTTTCTCTTTCTTTAAAATAAAGAGCACGCCGAAGGTCCTTCAGATTTGGCCCAAAGCCAATCGCTGATGGCAAGTTCATAGAGTGGCTTTCTCCATGTTGGATAATACCTGCCCAATTCCTTAATTCATTGTTGGAAGGCCTTGTAAAACTTCATTTTATAAATTTGTGGAGGTAGGAATCCTTGAGAAAAAAAAAAGAAAAAAGAAAAAAGATCTGTGTTAGACTAGTTAATTAGAATATTTAATTAGTTAGTTAGAATCCAGAAAGTTAAAGAATTAATTTCTTTATAAATATAAGAGCCAATATATTCAAAATTATAAGTGTGTATAAATAAGTGTGAGCTAATCAATAAAGCTTTGGAGATTCATTCAAAATACTTGTGTGTTTTATCTGTCAACAATGAAAATCACAATTTTAAAGTGTTTGGTACTGAAAAAATTAACCTCATGTTTTTTTTTTCCAGTGCTTATTTTAGAGAAAATACACATGCTCCCTATCGAGGATATACTTCAGTAATTGAATCTTCATCTACAGAATAAACAACAGACTTGCTTTTAGAATCTTCGAAAAGAAATTCCTTGCTTGAAATGTTCACTTCATCTGTTATAGTGCTGTGGAAAAAAAATGCAGGCTCTTGCGGGGATGGTAAGGTAACCGAGTAACTATTGAGTGTGAGAACAATTGTTGCCATTGCGGGTCTGATAGCTGGATCTTCTTGAACACATAACAATCCAATGTGGATGCATCTAATTACTTCATTTCTTGAATATGTATCTGTCAGAGTTGGATCCAGCACTTCCAATGGTGTCCCATCTCTCCAATGTTTCCAAACCTGAAAACAGAAAATTGAATGGTCGAAAGTTGCTACATCTCATGCTATTTGTTTTCAAGAGAGAAAACCCAGATGTTTTCAAGAAAAACTTGCACTCACATAGCTCACAAGGTCTGCAGCACCCCCTGTTTGATAGAAGGAACTGTTCTTCTTTCCGGTTATAATCTCAAGGATTAAGACACCAAAGCTGAAGACATCAGTCTTGACAGAGAAACGCCCATGCATTGCATATTCTGGGGACATATAACCACTACAAACCAGAAAAACAGAGAAATGATTAGAAAAAAACGAAATGAAAGCACTCTGTCAGCAGATGAATTTACTAATCAATGGGAATTAGATCCAAACTTACTATGTTCCAACAATTCTATTGGTACTTGCTTGAGTTTGATCGACTACGAAAATCCTAGCCAAGCCAAAATCTGAGATTTTGGGGTTCATATCTCCATCTAGCAGGATATTGCTAGCTTTGAGGTCACGATGTATAATTCGTAGCCGCGAATCCTCGTGAAGATAAAGAATTCCTCGAGCAATGCCTCCTATTATTTTGTACCGTCTGGACCAGTCCAACAGTCCTTGCCTTTGAGGGTCTGTAAAATCAAGAAAACAGAACCTTCAAGTCAGAGTGCAGATCAACTGTTTCAAAGACATTTGTTCCTGATTACGAAGAATCGACTACATTCCTAGAGGCAAATATGCATTTCTCGTACTAGAAGGCAATGAGAAGAACATTAGAAAATCATCAATATATACCAAATAGATAGTAGTCAAGGCTTTTGTTGCTGACAAATTCATAGACAAGAATCTTTTCTTCTCTTTCCAAGCAAAACCCTTGCACCCTCACTAGATTCCTGTGTTGAAGCTTGGCTACCAATACAACCTCATTCTTAAATTCTGCAGCACCTTGTCCGGAATTTTTTGATAGCCTCTTCACAGCAATTTGCTTTCCATTAGGAAGTGTTCCCTGAGAAAGCACTTTCACAGATGCTTGAGCAAGGGATTTTAAAATCCTAATGCAACAAGGTATTTCCTGTTCTTGAAAATTTAAATGCATCACGAATTGCTTACCTTGTAAACCTCACCAAATCCTCCTTTACCTAACTTGTTGTCAGCGGAGAAATTGTTCGTGGCAGCTTCTATAGTACTCAAATCGAATTGCAAGGACTCCTCGGTTGTCATCTCATCTCCAACTGCACAACACAAGTAGATATCCCTTTGAGCTTTTGAAAATATTATTAGGCAGAGTACAAAACAGAAAAGACTCTGCTTTTATTTTTTTGTTTCCCAATTAAAAAAGATTTCTAATGTTCTTTACCATCATTTTCTGGCACATAATCTCTGATCTTTCTTGCCCTCCTCCGGAAACAGAGACACATGCTGAAAAGCGCGATAGAAACAGCAATGAGAATGACAATGGCTATAATTAAAACTGTTGAGACACCGCCTTTTTCTGCAAAAAGAAACATGTATCATTCAAAAACGCATTGTAATTCGTAAAGCTTTTAACTTTAACGTACAAGCATATTGAATGTCATGGGAGCTATTTTTTTTTTCTTTTTTTTTTTGGGTTTTTTTAGTAAAAATGCTATAAACCTGGCTTGGTTTGGTCAATCAAACTGCCGACCAGTAACTAGCCTAAACAAGGTTTTTTATTAAACCGTGTTGAGAGTTATTCGTGTCAAGCTTGATTATTCTGACTTTATAACTTGATTGACCTAGTCAAAATATGAATAAGATCCTTTATGAGTTGTTCTTTTAAAAAGAAAAATCATTTTAAATGTTTTTTAAAATAAATTTTAAAATGATACTAGATTAAATTTACCTGTACAAACTAACCTAACTCATAATTCATATCTTGAGCTGAATCATATCATATAACTGGCCGAGTTGTATAACTTTGCTTCCATGATTTAAAGCCAAAAGCGGCTTTGAAGCCAGTAATTAACCTTTTGTAACATGTTGACAATCCAACATGAGTATCTTTTTGATTTTGGATCCATTATAATTAGAAACAGGGTTATAAGTTCAATATTGCTTTCTCATGGAATGACCAAATGCTATCAAAATATGTCATTCGCAATTTGGTTAAACTTTCTCAAATTTTATTAAATTACTATATCAGAATGCACCAATGCCTCTTTTCATAACATCCGTGCAATAGTGATGGTTATCAAAACCATTGCATTTACTATTATAATGAAATTTCATAGTCCAGATGGACCACATGGACATACTCCAAAAACTTACTCAATAAACTTACTTGAAATATTTAGTAAAAGGTTAAAGAATATAAAAAAAAATTGGGATTGAAGAGATGTTCAGATTTATGTTCCCTCTTTATAATTCAAACTAGATTTGTGGCTTGCATACGCTAAATTTATTTTCAACATAGAAAAAAATGCTAAGCAAAAAAATTTGAGAATCGAGATATTGGTTCAATTAGTAATTCAAATAATATGATTAATAAAATACAACAACACTAAATAAATTGATAAAAAGAAATAAAATCAAAAAGGTAAAAAGAACATAATCTTGAGGTTACCTAGATTATTAAACAACTATAATATTGAAGGGCAAAACAAAAAAAATTAAAAACAAATCTAAGTTAAAAAAGGCTAACCTGTAAACTTCACGACCATTGACATAAGATTAAAATAATCTTATAGAGAGAAAAAAATGCTAGAAAAAAATACTCAAAGTTCAATTTATGATAAATCAAATGAGAACACGGTAACTTTAAATAATAAAAAATAAAAGAAAAAAGTTGAAGTTAAATCTCCAACAAATAAAATATTGAAAGATAAAAATTAAAAAGAAAGATAATTAAAAAGGGATGAAAAACTTGATTTGTACCCATTAGGGTTAAGATGCAAAATATATGACCTAGTTATGATACTAGAATAACCACATTTAAAAGAAAATTAAATATAATCATGAATTTGAATTATCAAACAATTCAACGTTGAAAGATATAAAAATATATATATATAATTTAAAAAGGCAACAAGAAAAAATATGAGTTGACCTGAGTTTACCAGCAAACCTATAACCATAGGTATATGATAGAGATAAACCAATATAAGGAAAGGAAAAGAGAAGGTGTGAAGACCACTTTTTAATGAATTAAATATTGAAAAATGAAATAAAAATAAATCAATTTTTAAAAAGAACATAAACAAGTCAACTCCTATTAAGCTCTGAAACTGGTGACCTTAGTCATAAACATGAGACTAATCTCATAGAAGGCAAACCGTAAAAAATAATAATGCAAAACTAAAAAAAAGTTAAGAAATAATAAAAAAAAAAACATTATATTTAAGAAAAAGAAAAAGAAAAACTAAGAAAATCCGAGCACACCTTCTAAACCTGGTCCAGTCTCTAAAATTCACAACCGATGAATTCCTAGATTCTAGTTGAAACAAGGAACTTAATTCTCAATCAATTTAATTTTAAAAAATAAAATCATGAAAAAAAAAATATTAATTTAAAAAACTTGAAAAAAAAGATAGTAATAAAATAAAATAATCCCAAACAAAACAAATAGCAATCAAAATAATAAGGACCAAATTTAAAAGATAAAAAAAAAATAAAAGGAATGAAATTAAAAAAACATTTGTAATTTTATGAGGCAAACATGATTTATTTTTTTAAAAAAAAAAACATGACACTAGCCATAGACCTAACAAAGTAAAAAGGTTAACATATGGAAAACATAAAAAAATACGGAACCGAAGAAAAAAAGAAAGTTAAAAAATAATAATATAGAAGGCTCATAATAAAAAACAAAAGTCTAATAATTAATTATATAAATGTTAAATAACAAAATTAAAAAATCATCAGCTTAAAAAGACAAAAAAAATTAAGTGAACCTTTTAAAACTAGGTAAATATCTCAAATTCACAATCTATTAAATTCTAAATTTAGACTGAATCAAGAAACTCAATTTTTAACTAATTTAATATTGATTGGCGAAAGTAAATTCAACACAAAAAAAAAAAACTTGAGAAAACCCGAGTTATTTTTAAAATCAATAAAAAATTCTAGAGAAAGAAAATAAATTAAAAAAGTTATTTTAAATAAAATAAATAAAAATAAAAAAAGTGAAAACACAATCCGAAAGATAAAAACATAAAGGGAAATGAAATATATAAAAAATTCATCATATAAATTATTTTTAATATAATATCAAATATTCAAGAATGGAATAAGAAAAAGATATTAATTTCGAGAACTAATCACAAAACCCAACAACAAACGATAAAAGCTCAAAATTACCGGGTCATTTTCAAAACCAATAAAAAATTTACCTATTAAAAGGATTGATTTAATCTTGATGAGTAAAAATTGAATTGTTGAATCGTGTCGCAAATCTCTACTAGAAAAAAATATGTAGTGTGGTGGGATTCCTACATTCGTGCGATTCGGTTGTAGCTTTGAGAAGTTTATCTTAAGAGGGCTTGACTTGAGGGATTTGTTCTTGCAAGGTTTTTTTTTCTTATTTTAGATGGGTTTTTAAAAAATTGTTCATGGAGGAAGGCAATTCTTGATCCAAACATGGTAAACATGAATCGGGCTAAAACCATCACATTTGAATTAAGAATATCAACCGACTAGGAAAAAAAAATTGTTGTATAATTTTAAAATTTACAAAAGGATAGATTTTTTTTCCAAAATAATTTAAGGATTTTGTATTTCATAATTTAATAAATAAATTTCATCCAAAAAATTTAAGAGATAAATTTAAATTTCGACGAGTGCATTCTATAGTAACGACTTTGCTAGAGTGGCAATTGAAGATATTGACAAAAAACAATAAATAGTGCAAACTAACTTTACCTTCTGGTATTGTCACTGAACGAGGAGGTGGAGGAGAAGGAAGAACCACGGGCAGAGGAGGAGGTGACTCCGCTGCGACTGACGGTGCATTATAAAATATATAAATTTCATAATGAATATAACAACTAGGAAACACGACTCTTCCTCCTATCTTGCTGCTGCAGCAATTGGACAATCTACCAATTGCTGCCCTGAAACAGTTCTTGCAATCAAAGCTAGATAAATCCGGTGTGCACTGGGCAAGGCTGTATATATTTTGGAACGCATCGAAAGATGTTCCATTCACAGCAAACTTTTTAGCACCTGGAGGAGCATTTGCAACTCGATCAGCCAAATCATTCACGGTGGCTCCCAGTAGATTGTTAAAACGCTGGGGTTCGGTTGTGATACTCAGTGGGTTAGACAAGGAGACCGTAAGGCTTTGATCATCCATCCTAGAGAAAATATTCACGTTAGAGTAACGTAGATGGCACGCATCGTAATACACAATGGACGCTATTCCGATTGGGCAACGCTGGACTATATCTTTGGTGGCGAAGGTGACACAACTTTGGCAAACAGTAGTGCTGCTAAGATCGCCACGGCAGATAAACAGGCCGTACACTCGATCAGTGTTCTGCCCGAGAGAGGTGTTGTAGAATCCAATGGTATTATTCGGGGTTGCATTCGAGGCAAGTGAAGAGAGGAGGATATTTAGATTGGCTCGGTAGGTGCTGTTTAATGTGGAGGTGGTTGCGTTTTGGCAACCATGATCGAGGTACCTGTTATGCTCCTGTGCTAGAGTGATAATAGCAAGGGTAAGCAACGAGAGCAGGATAACGTAGAATATGAGAGAGTTCATCTCTTTGGTGATCAAGCTCTCTAGCTTGCTAGCAGCCCTCATGGTGGAAGAAAGAGAGTAATTCATCCTTTTAATCATCAGATGAGAGGTAATGTGAACAAGGAATGGAGGTAGCTTAGCAAAACTGGAGACTCTGTTCAATGAGAAAAGTCATGCCAGTACTTTTATTGCGTGTTTGTGTAAGGAAAAAAAATGTTAGTGAAAGGAATGGAGGTCTTAGTTATTGAAAAAAATATGGAATCATGCAGAAGAGGTCCTTTGCCGTTAGTGATTAGTGATTGTGGGCAGAGATCATTCGGTGTCCTTTGCCGTATTGCTTTGTGCTACTTTAGTGTCCCTTTCTTTGAAATTTCTATAAGTTCTTTCTTTCTTAATAAAACAAAATACTAATTTTATTATTTTAAATAAAGTATAAATACGTCGTCATTTCCATACTATATTTATAAATTATGTATTGTTGTTTTAATAACTTTCCTAATTAGAGATAGGATGAATACAAATACTAAAAATCAATTTCTTACAAACAAAGTTAATTAAATTACTAAAAATTAGCTTTAAATGAAAAGGCATAAAAATAGTTATTAAAATGATTAGGTTTTAATTAGCTTTATACGAAAAAACCATCATTCTTTGCTTCAAATTAACGGGACTTTAGTCACCTGCCACCATTCCTTATTATTTTTTGACATAATGTTTAGTTCTTGTTCCTAGATAAAAAATAAAAAATAGAGATAATAGACAAAAAAAAGACAAGACATAAAACAAGACTAAGATAAAATTATATTTTGTAGTGATATATAAAACAAAATGATTATCTCTATATCATATTTGATTATGGTAGATAAAATAAAATAAAATATATATACAATTTTTTTACCCTTTATATATATTGTTATCAAACTTATATATTAAAAAATTGATATTTTATTTTATTTTATTTTTACTTTAATTTATATTGTTGAAATTAATAATATTATAATAACCTTAGTTATAAAACCGTGACCGACTTGATGGGTTAATCCAGAGCTTGAGCTGGTCTAAGTTTTAAAAAAATAGAGGAAGGATTGACTTGATCTAGCTCAGTCAAAAACTCAGGTCAACTTGGGATAAAACACAAGTCCCGTTGATTTTTTTGAAAAAAAATAAAATTTTTGGGTTATCTAAGCTGACCCTCTTGACTCATGACCTGAATCTTACATTGAGTTGACTCCCAAGTCAGTTTTTAAAACTATGATAATAATTATTTTTATCTATACATTGACTAAGGTTAACATGTGTTGACCCTCCCAATCATGTGACATAAGCCTTGCCATGATTGATCCCCGAATAGGGTTTTAAAACTACAATATAACAATTTTTATTCTTACATTGTTCTGGGTCAACCCGAGTTGACCTACTTGATCCGTGACCGGGACCTTGCTCTTTGGTTGACCCCCTAATCAAGTTTTAAAAATTATGTTACCGCTTTTATTTTATGTTGACCTAAATAAACACGGGTTAATCCTTCTAACACGTGACATGAATCTTATCTCAAGTCAATTCTCGAGTTCAGTTTTAAAACTATAATAATAGCTATTTTTGTTCTTATATTGACCTGAGTCAATGATCAATCTCACTTGTGAACCGAGCATTGCCCAGGATCGACTACCAAATAGCATTTTAAAACTATTATCATAACCATTTTTATTCTTACGTTGAATCAGGTCAACCCGACTAGTGATCACCTGTGCCTCGACTAGTGATCTGGGCTTTGTCATAGATCGACCCTCGAGTTCAGTTTTAAAATTTTAATAATTATTATTTTATTTTTACATGTCTTGAATATTTTAAAATTGAGAGTTTTTTACAGGATGTTTTAGAAATAAAAATAATAAATATTATTTCTGAAGATATATTTACATTTTTTATATTGAAAGTATAAAAATTTACTCCAAATATGTTCCAAAAATAAATTTATCTCTATATCTCTATCTCTTAAATCAAATGTATTTATATCTTCATTGTCTTCATCCCTTGTATCTCACATCAATAACCAAATATTATATAAGATACTTGTACCCTTAACACATGAACCGTAGGGGTATAAACGCCAAAGGGACCTATGGAAGGGATACCAGAAGCCAACATCTTATTCATTTTTATTACCAACAAAGAAACCTAAAAATATCTTTCCTAATTAATTTTAATAGAGTCTTCGGACGAGAATAGCCCTCTATTCTACAAGATACAATTATTATCCACGTCGTTTATCTAAATGAAATTCTCCTCTCTTTGACTTTTTTTTTAATAACAAATATGTATTAATATGATCTCTCTCTCTCTCTCTCTCTCTCTCTCTCTATATATATATATATATATATATATATATATATATTCAATTAGGAAAAAATGAATTTAAATATATTATCTATATAAACAGTTAATTTTGTATTTAATTTTGTAACATTAAAGTCAAAATAAGTTTATAGATTGATATGAATTCTTAATAAATTCAACATCTTTCATCAATATAGCTTATTTTGGGATCCATAGACCTTTTACCTCCATGCAACATTGCTCGTCAAGCTTTCACTGTTGTAAAAAAATTCCCAATGCTATCTCCTGTAGGAGGATATATTGTTTTTCTTTTTGAGGATGTGTATATATATAGGTATATTTCCATCTTCTGGATATATTTGAATGTTCGACATAATGCATTCTTGCTTGGTGGTTGAGAAAAGATTTTCCTTACTTGATACTCTTACAAGTCATGCTGAAATTTCTAATTTGGAATTTTTGTTGCTTTGCCGTGGGATTAAGGTATGTATAATGATCATTAATTCCTCGCGCTGAACATGTACCGTTAGTTCTTCTCTGTGTGCGTTTTTCTAAGTTGGAAAGTTGTTTTTCTTGTTTGATGATGTCTGAATAGAATTTCTTAATTAGGATTTATGAAGGTAGTAATTATGTAATAATTCATATCTTGTAGTACTTCACATCTTGAAAATTTTATTTCTAATCGTGACTTAAATAAGGTTTCTATTCTTAGGTCAACTTGAGAATTCTATATTTTTTTTTTTTTGGTTTTTAAACCTACCCACTCATGTAGAACAATTCTTATATAATATAATTTAAGAGTTGGGTTTTTCAAGTTTAAATTATTACGTTAAATATAATAATAATATTAAAAAGTTTTCAATAATCTACATATTATTTTTTATATTCAAATATTTTTTCATGCAAGATACAACTATAACACATTCATTAAAGTAGTTTAAATCTACACCTTTCAAATATATATATTGAAAAGAAATGATAAATCACTGTAGAAAAAGTAATTTGTAATTTTTGAATTTCTTTGAGAAATGGCGATTTTATAAATTTTTCAATTTATTTTTACTATAGCAGTACTATAGAATGGAAGATTTGTAAAAACATTTGCATGAATTTTTTTTTGTTGTTTTTTCCTTTTTTTTTCCCTTTAAATTTGGCATATTTATCAACATTCTTTTTATTTTATCTATATTTGTTTTGTAATTTTTTCCTTTTTTCCCTTAAATTTTTTTCAAAAACAAATTATTATTTCTTATTCTTGACACTTTAGATATTTTTTACTCTACACTTGCAAGTCTCGTGCTTGACCTCTTTTTTTTTTTCACTCTCAATAGGGCAAATAACATATATATTGTCTACCCCTTTTCAACATGTGCTAGGTGTGTAGATCACTTTGTTTTTTAATTGACATATTTTTTAATATGTATTTTTTAAAAATAATTTTTAATACATATTAAATAATTAATTTAATATATTTTGGTTAAAAAAACACATTAAAAATATCTACACATTAATAAAACCTGAATATTCTCTTGTTTTGATTTTCAAAAAAATAACCCGATAGAAAGTAGGCTTTAAACCATAGTTTTTAAACCCGACCCGGTTCAAGGTCTAAATTTCAGGTTTTGACCGGGTCAATTATTTTTTTAGAAAAAATAAAAACGACATCGTTTTAGTAAATTGAGTTTTTCCTTTCTCTATTTTTTTTAGACGGCCCGGTTCCAACCCCGGGTCAGCCAGGTCGACCCGTCGGGCTGGGCCGGGTTTCAAAATTATGCTTTAAGCCCATATTTATATTTACCTGGGTCTTCTACTCAACCTACTGCATCTAGAATACTAATTACTAACCTAGCTCATTTTTAGGAGATTAAGTGCTAATCAAGTAACTAAATGTCACTATTTTCTCATTGTTTCTGTTGAAATTAGACACAAGTTGAATCTGTTCATTCACAAGCATGTCACATTAACACAGTGGTTAAGAATATCAGACACATTGTTGCCAGACACATTAACATAGTGGCAATTTCAGTGACAATCACCTCGGTAAGAAACTAGAGAATGTCATTTGATTCACTGAAGGATCTGTTGATGAAGACTTGTCAGCTGGAACAATTTTAACAAGAGAAAAGGCTGGTTGCTGTGGTTGAGGAAGAGCTATTGGGTCGCTTGCCAATGCTAAATCCACAAATGACATTGTGGGCCTGTCTGCTGGATCCTTCTGCACACATAACAGCCCAATATGCATGCACCTCAAAATCCCTTCTGCTGGGCCTCTTTCCACCAACAAAGGATCCACAAACTCCATTGCTTTCCCTTCAATCCATAATCTCCATGCCTGTGAATTTGGTTTCATAACATTACCTGCCAAGATTAAGGGAAAATGTTCAAGGGTAGGGAAAATATTGTACGCACATATGCTAAGAGTGTCTGGAGATTAAAGAATAGAGGAGAAGAAGGAGGATTTACAATGTTCCTACTACTCTTCTGGTGTTTGCTTTGTTCTGGTTTTCGCCGAAAATTCTAGCCATGCCAAAGTCTGATATCTTGGCAACCATCTCGTGGTCCAGTAGAACATTGCTAGGTTTCAAATCCCGGTGAATGATTCTAAGCCGGGAATCCTCATGTAGATAAAGAAGTCCTCTAGCAATGCCACCAATTATGTTGTAACATGTCTCCCAACCAAGCTGTGCTCGTCTTCCGGCATCTGAAATTCGAATAAGAAGAAACTTCAGCCTCTTGCGTCAATTGATTGTTGAAAATGTAAAATTTAAGAATTCAAATGCAAAATAAATGAAAGGAACAGACCAAAGATAAAGATATCAAGGCTTTTGTTAGGCATGAACTCATATATGAGCAGCTTTTCCTCTCCTTCCATACTACATCCCAACAGCCTCACCAGGTTTCGGTGTTGTAATTTTTCAATTAGCATGAATTCATTCTTGAACTCCTCTAAACCTTGCCATGACTTTATTGAAAGCCTTTTAACAGCTATTTCTTTCACATTTGTTAACACACCCTGAAACAATTTGCAGTGATGAAAATTTTGTGAACCGAAGCAATACTTAACCATGTCAAACTGAATAAAAAACTGGGTTTTCATTTTAGAGGGATGGACTGCGAAGACAGCTGAATCTCAGTGGATTGTGACAGAGAAGCCCCTTGACAACTTACCTTATAAACAGTGCCAAACCCACCTTGTCCAAGCTTATTCGAGTCGGAGAAGTTGTCTGTGGCTGCTCTGATAGTATTTAAGTCCATGAAACGCAGGTCCTCAGAACTTACCAACTGTCCTTCTGCTGTCGTTGTGAACCCTATGGGACTTGCTGGTTCCTTTAATAATGTTAGGTGACTTCTTTCCATGTCTGCCAAAAAATAAGAGTTTTTGTACTTTTGAATTTGGATGTAAATTAACCTATTTAATTAAAGTGGACGTGGTCACTTGGTTCAGATACCTCTTTGTCTTCTTCTTTTTCGCCTCAGACAGAAAATGGAAGATCCAATGACTATTAATGTAAGCACCATTGTAGGTATAAACACTGTAATTGCCACCATCTTCCAATTACTCCTGCCTTGCAAAGCAAGAATTTGGTAGCATATCATTTAATAATGGACTAGGATTCTGGACAATACATTACCTTTCAAAGAATGAATTAACAGTAACAATATCAATCATTAACAAATTGGGTACTTATGAGTAAAGCCAGCATTTGAAACACCAAGAGTTACTGGTACTGCCCTTTCTTGCTAAAGTGTAATCAAAACATAACTTCTGTTTGCTGACAGATTATCAGTAAAAACAAATTATGTTTACTCACCTTGAGGAGTTGGGAATGTTATCAAGTGACTTGAGGTGTTGTAGTATTTGTACAGCTCAAATCTTACATTGCAATTCCTACTAACAATAATCCCACCTTGCTTCGAAAAACAACATCCCTTGAGATCAATCAAAGCAGAGCTCAAACATTTGTGACACTCATCTTCTCCGATATCTCTAGTGCACTGTACATGGCCATATATGGTTTCGTTCCTTGAAAACTTGATTTCCCCAGTTTCAAACATGAGCTTTGAACGATTGAACGCCACCTCATTTGACAGGTTGTCCATGAGGAACCTTACATTGTCGTAGAAATGAACAGGATCTGATACGGATTTATTATGAGATTCCAAGTCTGGATACTTCCCGGCATAAACATCCAATGAAGTTATGTTCTGAAACGAGTAGTGAATTTGGCATCGTCATACCATATGAAGGCAACTTCTGGCGGCTTCACATAAAAAGTAAAATAGATGATGCTTTTTAAAGTGTTTTGATATTAAAATTTTAATACAAAAATATATTGCCTCACAACCCAACCATCTTTATTAATTTTATCTACTGGGACCAACGTACCATTGACTTGCTTTTTGGTCCTCTTATTTATGAGAAAATATATTCAAGAGTCACGTACATTCCACGCCACGAGTACTGTCCAGACTTATCCACTCAGAATCTCAAATGCCTATTCGCGTATGGTTGCAATTTCCTCGATTGGGTTCAAGAGTTGAAGGTCTTCTCTTGCTATTTTTAATGCAGCATTAAATAGACACGATGAAAAGTCACCACCAAAACATTCCCCATTCTGATGTATCTCCACCATGATGTCTCTTTCTTTCTTTGATGTTGTCATCAAGGAGCATCTTTGATTTTTCAAGGAATAATCATGCTCTATGTGATGTTAAAATTCTCCTATAATTCAAGCTACCATTTTCCATTTACAAGAAAGATTCTCCTGCTCGCAGACATTTGCTGTTTTACCGGTTCAGTTCATGGCAACATGATCTATCTCATACCCACATTTCTTCTTTTGATATATATATATATATATTGATTTTTTTTAATTTTTTTAGAATTTGATTTTTATATTAATTTGATTCTTATTTTTATAATTTATATTTGTTTTTTCCATATCTTTTTTTATTGTAACTTATTTTGTTTGAAATAATTTATGAAATGGTAATTATTATTATTTTAATTTTTTTATTTTTTTAGATTTAATCTCTATTATTTTAATTATTATTTATTTTATTTGAAATAATTTATGATTTTTTTTAATTTCATTATAATTCAACTTTTTAATTTGTAAGATTTGTTCCTTATTATTTTAATAAACTTGAAAAAAATAAAACATTAATAAGTTATTTTCCAGATCATTTTTCATGACATAACCAAATACTGGAAAGTGTTTTCTAACTTATTTTTCATTACACTACCAAACATCAAAAAATAATTTACTTTCTCGAAATTCATTTTACAGAAGAAAATTATTTTTTAGCAAACAAACAGGATCTTAAAGAACACTAAGGTAATGATTGTATTGTGGTTAAACTGTATTTTTTTTATATGTTAAAATTAAAAATAAATTTTTTAAAAATAAAAATAAAAATATTTTAATATAGAGTCTTAGATGTAACTCTTGTGGGGTTATTAATACGAGGGTGTGTTGTAGGGGCTGAGAAGGATTAAAATTTTAGGATAAATTTTTTTAAAAGGAAAGCAAAACTTAAATTTTACTAGTTTTAGTTTTAAAAATTAAAATATTAAAGAGTTTTTTTTTTTTTTTTTAGAGGCCCGGGCCGTGCCAGCCTCTCCTGTCTTCGCCCTTTGCGTGGTGTGTTTGTATTTTGAGTGTGCTTTAGTTATTCATAGTGAGTATTCTGTGAGCTAGTATAAAACTAGTTTTATTATTTAAGTTCATCAAATTGTGCCGCTCCAAATTCGGTAAGATGTATAAGACTTGCGCATAACTCAACACTGGGCACTAAAAAAAAGAGTACAGGGACCAAAAATGATTAATTAATCCGGTGCAATAAAGTTTTACACAAAACCTACCATCTAACTTGGTAAAATACATTTGTAATCCCTCAAGTTTGGAAAATTAGTCATATCAATTCCTTTACTGGAATTTTGGTCATGCAAGTCCCTATACTTTCAGTGACTCACGGTCCCTCCATCCATGTATACCTTTTACATTACTATCAAATAAAATTTTCAATTATCATTGTAAATACCAAATCAAATATTCAGTATCCATATTCAAACTATTGTAAAAAATAATTATATTAAACAAATTTTTTAACAGAGAATTGATTTCATTCTATTATTACTCTTTCATACCAATTTTTGTAACTGAGAAACAATGAACGTATTTTGCCCCGTCCTATACAGCCGCGGACATACCTAAGAGGGCTTCGTGGACACACACTTCAATATTCACGAGCTTCATCAACGAGGTAAAATATCAGAAACTGTTAAGCCATTGACAGAACAATCATTTGCTTTTGCCTCGTGGTGGTCTGTAAATCTCCCAGCAAAAATGGCCGGCCGTTGAGGTTGGGGAAGATCAATTGAGTTGTCACTTTTCAGCATTAAAACAACGGACGACATGGCTGGCCTTTCACTAGCATCTTCTTGGACGCATAATAAACCGATATGCACGCATCGGGAAAATTCATCAGAGCAGCATGAATCAGCCAACACTGGATCTATCATCTCGAGCTCCTTTCCATTGTTCCATAATTCCCATGCCTGGTTCAGGATTCGGAAGTGTGTTTAACTAAACATTTTTAATTATCATGGTGTCAAGTAAGTGATTATGTGTATTCTATGCTGAAGAAACTTACATAAGCTAGGAGGCTAGGAGCACGTTTCGATTTGTGGAATCCAGAATTCTTTCTTCCGGTTATGATCTCCAGCAGAATAACTCCAAAACTAAAAACATCAGATTTGGTGGAGTAAAGTCCCTCCATTGCATACTCTGGTGCCATGTATCCACTATTCAACAGAAGGACAGTAAATTTTTAGTAATCCTGGAAAAAGTAAATATCCAACAAGACCTATGTGCTGTGCTCCCAGCAGCTAGTGGAGACAGAGGTGGCCCAGAAAACTCCAGACTCGGAAAAGTTAGAAACATGAAACACGGAAAATGATGGATCATGTCATTATGCTTTGTTATATTACTATTGTCTAGGAAATCGGGTAACTAATGAAGTGATTATACTTAATATACAAAGACAATTCAGGTGAAAATTCACTTACTATGTTCCCACTATCCTAACAGTATTGGCTTCGCCTTCATTAGCTTCCATGATCCTTGCCATTCCGAAGTCAGAAATCTTCGGATTCATGTTGTTGTCCAACAAGATATTGCTAGCTTTCAGGTCCCGATGGATGATTCTAAGTCTAGAATCCTCATGGAGATAAAGAGTTCCCTTTGCAATCCCATTTATAATATGAATACGACTTCTCCAACTAAGTTGAGCACGTTTCCTCGGATCTACAGTTAAATCAAAATTGATGCGAAATCAAATTATTGCTTGTATTCACTATTTGAAAAATAAGATTTCAGCATATTGTATCTGAGATCAATGAATGGAACTTTCTGATGTGAAAACATTAAGAAACTTATAAAGAGGACTAGTTACCAAAGAGGACCATGTCTAGGCTGTTGTTAGGCATGAATTCATAGACCAGAAGCTTTTCCTCTCCATCAACACAAAAACCGAGAAGCTTAACTAGATTTTTGTGCTGGAGTTTCATGATTAGCAGAACTTCATTTGTAAACTCGTTTTTGCCTTGCTCGGACGAAGCTGAAAGTCTCTTTACTGCTAATTCTTTTCCATCACTCAGTATACCCTTCAAAAACACACAACAAAGGAATTAGTAAAACCTCTTTTATCTCTTCTCTAGATTACTTCGTAAGGTAATTTGAGCTTGAACACAAGATATTGTAATTCATTTACCTTGTAAACTGGGCCAAAACCACCTTGCCCGAGAAAGTTTGTTTCAGAGAAGTTATTAGTAGCTGCATTTATGGATGCCAAATCCATAAACGCGGATTCCCGATCATTAAGGCCATCTCTCTGAAAATCTTGGTGCTGGAAATCATTGCGGTTTGGGTGATCAAACCCACGAAATTTATCATCTTGACTAGTATTTTCTTTCTTACCTGTATGACAAGATTCAAGAAGTCAACAAGGGTTACCAAGAAAACCAAAAAGAACATGTTGGTGAATTTCATAAGAAGCATATCCTTGCATTTTCGCATTCTGAATTTCATCGCAAGATGGCAGAAGAAGGAGCCTAAAATTGCTACCACCAAAAGTGTTGATGCCACAGTACTGATGGTAATTATCCATATTTCGCTTTCGTTGCCTGTCATTAGGGAAAAGAAATTATTTTCAGCGCATGAAGTATAGTTTTTTTTTATTAGCAAATACAACCAAATATAACCACTTTTTACGTCTTAATTGATCTATAAGCAAATTGGTACCTTTTCCGGTCACCGGACTTTGAGAAGATTCAGTTGCGCCGTCATAGAAAGCATATAACTCATACCTTAAATAGCAACTGCGGCTGAAAATCCTTGCTCCACGAGAAAAATAGCAACAAGTCGTAACATTTTTTATGGCAACCTCAAGGCATGTGTAACAATCATTTGGAGACAAGTCTGTAGAGCACTGTACTAGAGAGAAAACGCTGTCACTACCAGTGAAAGGTTCCTCTCCAGTAGCATACATATTCGCTGAAGGACCAAAAGCTGCCTTCTTGATAAGACTACTCAAGGTTTTATTGACTACTAAACTAAGATCTTCTGGATTTGAAATGTTCTCTGGATTTTGTTGGGGAATGTTTCCTGAAACATCCAAGTGGCCTAAGAATCTTTGATTCGAGTAGCGCAATTGACATAGCTCTCCCCACACAACTGCTTCCTTTTCTCCTGGACAAAGCTGCCTGATATCTTGGGATGCTGCAGCTACGCAGGTACGGCAGCTTTCATTTCTTACATAGTTGAGGCACATATACTGAGCATACACTCTGTCTGGATCAATTCCAGTAGAGGTATTGAAAATTTTTGAAGCAGAAGCATTTGAGGATAGAGAAGACATGAGGGTCTCGAGATTGTTTTGAAATGGACTATTATCTGTATAGTTAGAATTTTTCGAGCAAAGTCCGTATGGAAGATCAGCATAAGCAAGATCAAGAAGGTTGGCAATGGAAAAATACAGCAAAAGAATTTGAAAACTTTTTTTAACAAGAAGGAAATTGTGACCCATATCTTGTGTTTTGAGATTTCGACACTAGCAATCAAGAATCATCTATAATTTGTAGCTGAAATTGTTTTCTGTCTTCTTTCACCATACGGCCGGCAGACCATATATATATATATATATATATATTAAAGCAGTCAATGGTGGGCATCCAAAAGCATAGCAAATGGGAATTTTCTTGGAAGAATTGGGATAAATCAAGACAAGAAGAAAAATATTGTTATAGAACGAAGCCCCCCGTCAAATAAGTATAAGAATATAAGGTAATATTAAATGAGTCACTCACCATTGAATTTTAATCTTTTGGATTAAATTCATATTTAATTATCAAATTTAACGTCATGTCCTTGGAAAAAACTCAACACATTAGCAAAGATCTTAAAGATCATCGATAATTAGCAAAGATCTTAAATATCATCGATCGATAAGATTAAATTTTTTTTGGATGAAATCAAATTTCAACAAAAAAAATCAACAAATACGAATCAAGTTTTTAACTTACAAGTAAAAAAAAAGTGAAGGATGAGTCAAGAAACTGTTACATCCTATTTCATAACTTCATTTTTTTTTTTCATTTTTTACAATATATGTGCATGCATGTGTGTTGAAAAAGAAAAATGGACTTGCTATGGTCAACAAAACTATATAGGACAATGAATACTGAATTTTTTACAGCGATCTATTCGTGGTGTGTAGTTTCCAGGAAGGTCTTATGTAATTTGTAAGATTTGTTAAGAACATGGCTGGACGTTAATGATTTGACCTGGACTAAAAGTTTTTACCAATGTTTCATGAATTTCCAATGTTCGTCGACTTTGAACAACAATTCCGAGTTTGAACAAGACTTGTTTTGTGATTCATATTTCCTACTTGGAAAACTGTAAGAAACTGCATTTACGATCGGCCCACTTTTACTTCATTAATTTAAATTTCAGCCTCGAGGTACGTATTCGGTGATATATATATATAAGAAATTGCATCATTTTATTTGAAATTTAATATTTAACGTTAGGTAGTTATTAATTAGCATCAGCTCGTTTGTTGTCGATTCCTATCGTTTTCTCAACCTACGTAATAAAACATTAACAAAGCCTAAATGCCCTTGAAAAAACACTATTAACTATAAGTGGAAACAATGTTTACTGTGAGCGAAAATAATGATCAGAATAACACTGCAATGATGATTTTATCTTATCTACGAATCATTAGTCATGATTAAATTTATTGATGATAAATAAGTATTTTTTTTATTTTTAATAAATAATAAAATTACTATAATATAATTCTAAGAAAAAAATATTTTTATATTATTATTAGGTTGGTTGAAGGGTAATTTTATATTTATATAAATATAATTAAAATCATTGTTCACCTCCTCCCAAAGTAGTGTTAATTGGAACAATAATTTTTTCCTTTTTTAATTTTTAATTTAGTTTTTTTTTTTAATTTTTTTTTTAATATTAGATTTATAAAGAAATTGAACTTTATAATTTTTTTTTATTTACTTTATTTGAGGTTATCATAATCTTATTATCCGGGTCATAAGTTTTGTAGGTTAACTTGGTTCATTTAGGTTTTTTTAATTTTTTTTTGTAATTGAGAATTTAACTTCAATATATATTTTTATTTATTTTTTATGAGATTATAACGGTCTTATGATTCAGATTATGAAGTTTACATGTTAACCTGGATTGACATGAATCGATTCATTATGTTTTTATCTTAATATTTATATATAAAAAATATCATCTTGAATTTGTATTTTTTAAAAATTATGTTTTTTTCCATAAGTTCAAGGGGGTATTTTTACAATTTAGCTATGATGAAATTGATATTTTTTCTTAAAAAAAAAAAACACTAGTGGTTGGTGTTACAGGCCAACGTGACCAGAACCAAAACTATATCAATACCACCTTAAAATTAGTGGACAGTGTCTCGTCATGCTGTTTATTTCTGGCTTATAATTTGTCAGAACCCCTTATAATTCCAACTAGCTATTCAGACACATTGTTATTATACACAATTTGAGGTCTTCTATTCACCATTTTGAGATCTTAACAAAATGGCTAAGAAAACTAGCTATTCTGAACCACACCACTTGCCGCAGACATTGACAGGAACAGTGGCAATCTTATGAACAATCAGCGCGGTGCGATACCAGAAACAGTCATTTGATTTACAGAAGGATCTGTTGGTGAAGACTTGTAGATTGGAATCATTTTACCTAGAGAGAAAGCAGGTTGTTTCGGCTGAGGAAGAGCTATTGGGTCACTTTCCAAAGCTAGAACCACAAATGACATTGTTGGCCTGTCTGCTGGATCTTCCTGCACACATAACAGGCCAACATGTATGCACCTCACAATCCCTTCTGTTTGACTTCTGTCCATCAACGAAGGATCCACTAATTCCATTTCTCTCCCTTCATTCCACAATCTCCACGCCTGTCAAATTGCATGGGAAAAAAAAATCATAACAGTACCTGGTTATAATTTTCAAGCTTCAAAATTCTTTTTGATAGGTTGACAATTATTTGAATGGAAATTTTGATGGCAGCGATGTATTGTACAGACATATGCTAAGAGTGTCTGGCCATGTTCTGAGAGATAAAAGCCACTGCTTCTTTTCCCACTTGCGATCTCCAGTAGTATAACACCGAAGCTGAAGACATCTGATTTCACTGAGAATAGCCCTCCCATTGCGTACTCCGGAGCCATATATCCGCTGTTTCGTGCGTAAGACGTACTTTGGATATAAGTTATAAGAATTTAGGACTAAAAGCATCACCAAACTAGAAAAAGAAATTAGAGTTAAAAAAACAATTAAAAGAGGGCTTACAATGTTCCTACTACTCTTCTAGTGTTAGCTTTGTTCTGGTTTTCGCAGAAAATTCTAGCCATGCCAAAGTCTGATATCTTGGCAACCATTTCATGGTCTAGAAGCACATTGCTAGGTTTCAAATCCCGGTGAATGATTCTAAGCCGGGAATCCTCGTGCAGGTAAAGAAGTCCTCTAGCAATCCCACTAGCTATGTTGTAACATGTCTCCCAATCAAGAAGTGCGCGTCTTTCGGCATCTGAAATTTGAATAAGAAGAAACTTCAGCCTCTTGCATCGTTTAATTGTTGAAAATGTAATATTTAAGAATCCAAAGGCAAACTAAATGAAAGGAACAGACCAAAGATGAAGATGTCAAGGCTTTTGTTATGCATGAATTCATATATGAGCAGCTTTTCATCTCCTTCCATGCCACATCCCAATAGCCTCACAAGGTTTCGGTGCTGTAATTTTGCAATTACTTTGACTTCGTTCTTGAACTCCTCTAAGCCTTGCCATGACTTCCTTGACAGCCTTTTAACAGCTATTTCTTTCCCATCTGGTAACACACCCTGAAACAAATTTGCAACGAGGCAAAATTTATCAACTGAAGCAATATTAAGCCATGGCAAACTGAACAAAAAACTCGGTTTTCCTAGAGGGATGGATTGGAAAGACATACTCTTGAATCTCAGTGGATTATGACAGCAAACCTTTACCACTTACCTTATAAACAGTGCCAAACCCACCTTGTCCAAGCTTATTTGAATCGGAGAAGTTGTCTGTAGCTGCTCTGATAGTAGTTAAGTCCATGAAAGGCAGGTCCTCAGAACTTACCAACTGACCTTCATCTGTCATTGTGACCCCTCTTGGACAGGCCAATTCCTGTAGTAATGCTAGGTGACTTCTTTCCACGCCTGACAAAGAATCGGAGTTTTACTCTTTTGTAGTTCTGATATCAATTTAGCCTAACAATCTGCTGATCGCTTAGTTAATTTACCTCTTTGTTGTCCTCTTTCTTTCAGCAGACAGACAATGCAAGACCCAATGACAATTACAATCACCACTACAGGAGCACATGCAGCTAATGCCACTATCCCAATCTTCCAATTACTTCCTGCCTTGCAAAGCAGAGAATTGCATAAGATTCAATTTATGAAGAAAAATATTTAATCTCCAAAAATAATAAACTAAAATTCTGGACAATTTTGCACTACATGTTATCCGTCATGGGCAAGAATTAAGAATAACCATATCAGTCATTAATGCAAGACATGATTGCTTATTTTCGCTCACAGATTTTCAGCAAAAAAATTCCTATTCACTAACCTTTAGGATTCGGATATGTTAACAAGTAACTCGAGGCATTGTAATACTTGTACAGCTCAAATCTCACATCGCAATTTCTGCTAACAATAATTCCACCTTGCCGTGACGAACACCATGCTTCGAGTTCAGCCGAAGCAGTTGTCAAACATGTTTGACAATCATCTGGTATGATATCTCGTGTGCACTGTGCATGACCATATACGGTTTCGCTTTTAAATTTGATTGCCCCAGTTGCAAACATGTGCTTGGAAGGATTGACGGCGGCCTCAGTTGACAGGTTAGTCATTAAGTAGATTAGAACATCAGAGAAATGTTTTGGATCTGATAGAAATTTCTCCTGAGAATCCCAGTTTGGATACTTCCCTGTATAAACATACAAGGAAGTCATATTCTGAAACGAGTAGTGAACTTGGCAAAGTTCATACCATATGATTGCATCCGTATAATTTCTACAATCAGTAAAGATTTCTTGGCTTGCCTCCTCCACACAAGCCTGACAAGAACTTGAGTTGACATCACCTCTGCACAGTGCTTGGCCATAGACCTTGGCAGGGGGTTCTCCAACAGAGGTGTAGTTAAAACCTGTTAATGAAGTGATGGACGGCATTTTCTCAAGAAGAAGCTTGAGGTTGCTCTCAAATGTACTGTTGAGAGTGTAGTTGCTTGTGTTATTGGAGCAAGATGTAACCAGATGGTCTGCAACAGTAATGGCTGGGAGAGCTGAAAACGGTATGATCAGCAAAAACATGACTAAATTTACATCTATGGTTGTTATCAGGATCATTTTGGAGCAAATTTAACGGACAAGTAAAAAGGGGCTTGGAAATTCACTTGAAACCATGTGGATAATGGGACTATTAAAGCTGCATAGATAGGGACAGAACTGGTAATATTTGATAAGAGAAATTAAAATTAATATAATAAGATATATTATTATTTAAAAAATTATTTATTTAAAATTAAAATATTATACTATTCTATATTTAAATATTAAATAAAACAAATAATGTTTTTGCAGGAGCCGGCCCTGCTTGCCTCCCCCTGTTTCCCCCCATGTGTAGAGGTGATCACGGGGGAGAGAATATAACTGGAATCATCCCTGAGAATACGTTTTACGTTGTCAATTAAAAATGACCGGCCTGAGCATTGACTTAATTGATTGACCAGGAATAAATTGGCATTCGAATGAAAATTTTATATGAATCCTGCTGAGTAGAGCTTATCCTTCTATTTGCTAAGTTCAAATACATGGGGTGTGGCTTGTATTGCTATATTATAAGTTCAAATACATGGACACTTTTCCCAGTATAGTTGAGTGTGCTCTTGGACAACTATGAATTAGAGTTTTTTTTTATTTATATTTTATGTAATAAAATTAAACGCGAAATAATAATTTAGTTAATTCATACAATTAAGATTCAAGTTTAAACTTTAACTCGAGATATGTTTATTTGCCTTTTATTTCAATTCGTTGAACACTGTACAATCTTGGGTTCGATCCTAACAGATCCATTATGAAAATTTTTCTATCATTATCAATTAAATGCATAATTAATAAAATACATAATCCTTGTGTTTAACACGAAATGGGAAATAGATTTGTTACTGTATTTTATTAATCAGGGTGATAAAAAAAAATGGTTGGATTAACGTTGTGGTCATTACTATATTATCCATAGAGAATATTATTATTAGGATGTCTAGGGGAGCAGACTTTCTTAAGATACTCATAGTCTACGCGGTTGCACCGTGTTTGTTTTGTAAAAATTAAAATTTTAAAATTAATTTTTTAATATTTTTATATTGATATAATATGTTGATGTAAAATATAAATTAAAAAATATTTTAAAATCACTATCAAAATAACGAATATACCTTCTAGCAGATGATTGACTAAAGGGATAATGACTAATCTTAGAATCTTAGTATGTAAAATTGAAGTCATAAAAATATTATTATACAGCTTAAAAGGTCTTGTACGTTACCTACAAGGACAATTTTTTTTTTATTTGATTAACAATTCTTTCTTTAACATTGACCCAATCCTTGATTTTGAATTCTCAATGTTCAGTGTGGGTTTTATAATACGAGCCAAGGTGTTTTTTATAAGTATTTTTTAATTAAAATATATATTTTTAATTTTTTTATATTTTGTATAAGGACATCAAAATTAACAAAAAAAAACATATTAAAACAACAATTTGTTACTTTTTCAAGTGAAAAATAATTTTAAAAATATTAAAAAAAAAAACAATTTTAATAAAAAAAATTAATATAATTATTTAATCTCACAATATTTTGTTCAAATATTTTATTTTTAAATACCAAAATAAAGTGACCAGAACAATACATGGCCTTAGCAAGAGCTGCAAAATTAGAAGAATACTAACCAGTCACCTAGCCCATATTTCATGGCTAAACTTTCCAGCAAGGGCTTAAGAGCCTTGAAAATGAAGTAATAGAGTTATGTCATTTAATCATATCAGATTTTAGCTGAGAATCACTTGGACAATGACTTCTAGCTTTAAAAATAAATAAATAAATTATATTTATCAATTATATTTAATGAAATGAAAATAATTTTTGTTTAATAAAAAAATTCAAATACAAAATAAATATTATCAAAAGTTTCACTAGTCAAACATAAATAAAAAATCATAAAATCATATTTTAAAATATTTTATTTATAAATCTTATCTACATCTCAACTCTGGTTTCAGCTAGTTGTTTCTTCACTTGTCACATTGTCATTATCTTTATGATGGGAGCCAGTGGAAGAAGATGTTGACTTTATATATATATATATAGACATCAACAGTGACCTTCTTGTAGGCTGTAGCAAATTTCAATGAATCTGTCACTATCCTCGTAGTTTCCAATCCCACGAGTACTTGAAAAAACTAAGGTCTGGTTATTTGATGAATGAATCAAACTAGTTATTTTATTATTATTTTTTTCACTGGTTGGTTGTTAGGTTTAGAAAAAAATGAAGATACCGAGCTTGATAGAGAATTAATATAAACACCAGGGCAAAGATGATAAGCTAAGTTTGACTTCTCTTGCACCACTATAAATAATTATATTTATTTGTATTCTCATTTTGAGTTTCTAAAAAAATATATAAAAACATAAATAATAATTTAATTTAATATATAATAATAATAATAATAATAATAATATATAACCTAGATTAATCAAGCATGTACTTCCATTCAAAATAACAGGTGAATAGACAAATTGGGTTTTTGTTGAAGAAATATTAGAAAATAATTTGAGAATTTGATCAAGACAACAAAGGACTAATAAAGATAAAGTTATAAAGTTGGAAGTCAATTCAATAAAAAAATACAACGTCTTTCTAAATCAATTATTCATCCTTTTTTTTCTTATCCTAGAAAAGATCAGTTCAAGAAAAACCCATTTCAATTGCACAAAATCTAATCCAAATCATGGATCAGATTTGTCTACCACAAAACCTATTAGTTGCCTCAGTTTCTTTCATCCACACAATGCTTTTCCAATGCAAAGATGATTCGTCTTCGACAATCCTACCATGGCAAGATTGTTGGTGCCTTTTTTCCATTAAACATGGAAAGATCAAAGTCATGTTTATTCTTATCATTAAGATTGTTATCCTAAAAGAGATAAGACGGATCAGCCTAAGTAGTCTTGAACTAGAGGACTAGAGAGACAAAACAAAAGAAAAAAAAAACAGGAGCCATAAAAGAGAAAAACAAGAAAAAAAAACAACAGGATAAACAGAGGAGGATCGTGGCAAATGATTCAACCCAACCAACCATATAGGCATCATCGCCTCACGACTTCGTCTCCAACAACAAATCCCTGGTAAGCCTTCTTCGTCATTTTCATTTTAATTACCCTTCTACTATGCAAGCATACATAAATTATGCTTGCTGCTGCAAAGCTCGGTCACTAGGTTGGGCATGTCATAGCCTAACCCAGTATATCAGATATTATCTATTTTGGGTCTTACCACTCTCATGGATTTGTTCTTGGTGACTACGCATGACCCCAAAATGCGTCTGACAAATCAACAACCAGCATTACTAATAAGGACAACTACCAAATCATCACTCGCAGATGTGGGATATTACAATCCACCCCTCTCAAGGAGCTCGACAACCCTTTCAGCACAACCAGACAGCCAATGAGGCTAGCTTTGATATCAAATGTCACAGCCCGGCCCAACTTGCCAGATATTGTTTGCTTTGAGCCTTACTGCCCTCACAAATTTGTTATTGGTTGTAACGGCCCGACCCAACTTGCCATATATTGTCCGCTTTGAGCCTTACCGCCCTCACGGTTTTGTTCCTGGTGACGCGAGCCCACTTCTGAGCCTGACGTCCCAAACCGCGTATAACAAGTTGGCAACCAGCACCATTTATAAGGCCAGCAACACACCCCTCACCCGCCGATGTGGGATCTTACAATCCACCCCCCTTAGGGAGCCTGAAGACTCCGTCGGCACAACCAAACAGCCAGTGAGGTTGGCTCTGATATCAAATGTAACAGCCCGCCCCAACTTGCCATATTTTGTTCGCTTTGAGCCTTACCGCCCTCACGGTTTTGTTCCTGGTGACGCAAGCCCACTTCTGAGCCTGACGTCCCAAAACGCGTATAACAAGTTGGCAACCAGCACCACTTATAAGGCCAGCAACACACCCCTCACCCGCCGATGTGGGATCTTACATTGGTGATCATGTATGGCCTCAAAATGCGTCTGACAAGTTAGCAACCAGCACTACTAATAAAGTCAGCCACCAAATCCTCACTCGTCGTTGTGGGATATTACAATCCACCCCCTTTAGGGACCCCGACGACCCTGTCGGCATATCTGGACAACTTGCGAGGCTAGCTCTGACACCAATTGTCACAGCCCCGCCTAACCTGTCAGATATTGTGCGCTTTGGACCTTACCGCCCTCACTGATTTATTCTTAGTGACCACAAATGATCCCAAAACACATGTGACAAGTCACCACTCACTACTAATAAGGCCACCTACCAGATCCTCACCCGTCGATGTTTCTTTGTATATAGAACACCCCAAGTTATAAACTACTATCAATTTATACATTCAATCCATCATAACAAGGTCCTATAATTCTGGATCTTATTTCAATCATCAATATTCAACACCTCGTACAATCCACACACACACTATATATATATATAGCCCCAAATCATATTATAAATCTAAAAGAAAAGGGGATACTAACATGTAAAGAGAAAAAATTAAAACATAATAAGTTTTTTTAAAAATTTCAAAAAGGTTAATTACAGGATAACTAAGGAGTTCTGGTTCATTCATTATATCAAATTTTACATAACTAATGTACTATATGCTGAGTTAAGATTTTTATATACATCAAGGTTTACACAAAAAACATATTGCACAATCACACTAATTCCATTATGTTTAAGTTAAATATTTACATAAACTTAACAAAGTGGAGCTAAAAACTAATGATCTTTCTGGATATTTGATGGACTTTTTACACAAATAACTTAGTAAGCATATTATTCTGTTAACAAAAGAAAATATACAAGATATGTAGAAATGTCTTCATTCCTTATGGGCAACACCTTTCATTGAACAAAAAAGTTTTTTTTTATTTTTCCAATACTTTATTTTTCCAATTTTTTCAATGAACTTTAATTATTATTTTTTCTAATTTCAACCTTATATGTGATGTTTGTGTTATTTTATGTGTTGGTATTATCATCATCTCTTGTAATATTCTTGATAATTCAAGATGCTTACTAAAATTTTAGAATTGAAATAGAAACTAATTTGATGAAATATGATTTAAATTTATAATATAAAATTAATTCAAAGATGTACAAAAAAAAATTAATTACATGGCTATTTTCAATTTCTCATATAAAAGTTCATGTTCGTCTCCTCGCTCAATTAAAAAACAAAGAGTGAGAAGGTTAAGAATGCAGGCTTGGCCTAATAGGCCCACTCTTGTCTCAGCTTCTTTATATTGGACTAGACACGGAAGACAAAACTTCGAGGCTCATGCATCCCTTTTTTTATTCAATCTTTTAGTTTTTTTATGTTTTTAAAACAAAATTAATTAAAATTCATTATCAATAAAAATAATTTAAAATATCATTTAATGTTGCCTTTGTTTTAGAATAAGACAATAGCATTTGTTTTAATAATATTAGCGAGGATTCCATTAATTATTTTATATGAACCTAAGATGATTTTCTTTTTAAATTGTGATGATGAATATTCAATAAAAATGAAATTTATATTTTATTAATTTTTTATTATAAATATTTTATAAATTTTTTCCAAATTAATTATTTTTTTTCTTTTGATTATATATAAAATATTAAGACATGATTTTCAATGTTTTTTACTTGATACTTTATTTTCGTATCATGATTGTCATACCTGATACTGCAATAACTTTTAAAATTTTCAAATAAAAAAATAAATGTCTGATATTTTATTCTTAAAAGGAAAAATATCTAGTTTAAGGATTTGCTATCTAATATTATGGTTATTAAAAATTCTAATTGGTCAATAGATATTATATGGTACAAGATTAGTTATGCGAAATGGTATGATATTATTATATTATGTTTTTAAATCTGTCTATAATATTTTTATTTCTAGCGTCAATGAATATTTAACTACAAAAATTTTCAAACTCTATTGTTAGTAAATATTTTGAGAAAAAAAAAGGTATGGTGTTCCTGTTTATTTTTAAAGTGTTTTTTACTCGAAAATACATTAAAATAATAAATTTAAATATATATATATTTTTAATATAAGTACATCAAAATGAAGTAAAAATATCAAAACAAATTAATTTTTAAAAAATAAAAAATATTTTTAAAACATAAAAATAAATAATACCAAAATGCAATCGTGATAAGAAATCATAGTAAATTGTCATTGAGCTAATTTTATTACACATTGACACTCGGAACAATGTTGTTCGTTTGAAGTGAATTTGTTTGGGGAGAGAGAACCGGGGGTTGGATGGGCAAGCCCTAGATGGCCCATTCCTCGAAAAGAGAGTAATAAATGCAAAGAAGGCAGGACTTTTTTGGCAGAAACAGAAAAGATAGTCTGATGTGAGAGGTGAGAAAATGATTTTGTAACGTGTTATATGGTTAAGACTTAAGACTCGTTAAGACTCGTGAGCTATTTGGCTTTGAAACCAATTTTTGGAGGGACTTCAATGTATGTATATATACATGTCACCTTCGTATATATGTTAGATACCTTCTTTGTTTTTATTCATGATATATTTTATATAACTCACACATATTATATAATAAACCTATCATGCTTTCACTATTTGTCATTGTAGAAATGTCTCCATTCCTTTTATTGAACAATAAAGTTTTTTTTTATTATTTCAATTTTGTCAATGAACTTTTAATTATTATTTTTCCTAATTTCAACCTTATATGTGATGTTTTATGTGTTGGTATTATCATCTCATCTCTTTCAATGTTCTTGAAAATTCAAGGTGTTTACTAAAATTTTAGAATTGAAATAGAAATTAATTTGATGAAATATGATTTAAATTTATAATATAAAAATAATTCAAAGAAGTACAAAAAAATAATACTTACAGGGCTATTTTCAATTTCTCATATAAAAGTTCATGTTCGTCTACTTGCTCATTTAAAATAAAGAAGAGTGAGAAGGTTAAGAGAAAGAGCTAGGCCTAAGAGGCCCATGCTTGTCTAAGCTTTTTTATATTGGGCTAGACACGTGAGTATAAACTTTGAGGCTTATGCACCCTCTTTTTTTTTTTCTTTTTTTTTTTTTTTATCTAGTCTTTTAGTTTTTTTTCCCTTAAATTTTAATTAAAATTCATTATCAATAAAATAATGAAAAATATCATTTAATGTTGCCTTAGTTTTAAAATAAGACAATAGCATTTGTTTTGATAATATTAGCAAGGATTCCATTAATTATTATATATAAATCTAAGATGATTTTCTTCATTGTGTTTATTTTTATTATAAATTAATTTTAATAAATAAATTTATTAAATACAACAGGGTTAATGATCAGTATTTCGCTATCAAGTATCTTAATCTATATCTTTCTCTTAATTTTTTATATTTTATTTTTATTTTTCATCAATTTCTATTGAATTATTCTAATCTTATAATGTAGAACACACAATAGACATGTAATTTGGACATATCTCTTGTTTAAGTTATAAATTTTGCATGTTAACCCAGCATTGGTCAAGGCTATATTTAAAAAAAAACATTTATTTTATTGTCTAATTTTTTTATATCATATTATCAAGTTAATCAAAATTTAACGTACATGATTATTAAATTTCTCTTGCTTCTTAGAAAAAATATAATCTTTTAAACTTAAATTTTTGTTAAAATATAATCTTTTAGGTTTAAGGTGTGTCCATACTTGTCTCGCTTCCTCACATAATTGAAGACCTTGTAATAATTACCTTGTTTAATATAGTTTTGAGTAAATAATATCAGAAATGAAAACGCACTCTGTTACAGCTATCCTAATTCCTAGCAATATTGGCCTCGCCTTCACTACCAGCAAACATCTTTGTCGTTCCGATGTCAGATATTTTCTGGGTTCATATCCTTTTCCAACAAGATATTGCTAGCTTTCGGGTCTCGATGAATGATTCTGAGACTAGAATCCTCATGGAGATAAAGACTTCCCTTCGCAGTTCTATTTACAATACAAGTTCGTGTTCGATATCGGTGGAAATGAATTAGTTAATTACAACTTAAAATCCAGTATTTGAAGAAAAATAAGCAGATTGTATCTAAAGATCAATGAACGGAAATTTCTGATCGAAAACATTGAAGAAAACTAACCGAAGAGGAAGCGTCAAGGCTGCTGTCAGACATAAATTCATAAACCAGAAGCTTTTCATCTCTATCAACACAAAAACCGAGAAGCTTGACAAGATTTTCGTGCTCAATTTTCATGATTAGCAGAACTTCAATTGTAAACTCCTTTGTGTCTTTCTCAGAGAAAGTTGAAAGTCTCTTCACTGCTACTTCCCTTCCATCGCTCAGCATGCCCTTCAAAAATATAAATGAAGAAGTTAGTATGAACTCTGTTTATTTCTTTCTAAAGTACTGCAAAGTGTGAATTTGAGCCTGGACATGAAGGGAATATGTTTCTTTTACCTTAAAAACAGGCCAGAATCACCTTCTCCAGGCAAATACTGAAACTTCTTACCAGGATGATCACGGAGGATTCTTATGAAGCATTGGTAGCAGAGGCCACCTTCTGACTGCAAATTCACAAGGAGATGCAAGAAAGAAGCAGCCCAAGCTCTTGCTAACGTGGGTCGTTTATGCAGTGGGGAGATTATTCTTATGGAGCATTCTCGTATTGCAATTTATTCTATCGTATTAAACGATATGCCAAGTTTTTATTCTGGTGCATGAAAGTTCGTTCTTATTTATATGGATTATTTTCTCCCCTTAAACATAATTTACTTCTTCAATAATTCTTTTTCTTGTTTTTTTTTTTTTTCCAATTCTATAATAACAACATCGTGTGATTATATAACGATTTGGGCAAAATAACTCTCGATTTAGGCATAACTCAATACTAAAAGAATCCAAAGCTGGGCTTCCTCTCCAAGTTGGGTTCTGGCAAGCCATGCTACCCAAACCCAACATGGATATGCTTAGACCCGACTTCTTGGATTCACTTTGTACACCAAACTTCTATTTTTATTATTTGATCCCTTAGCATCTCCTTACCTTCTCTGTCACACCAAATAATAATTTATTTATAATTCAGATTCTAAATTTATTTTTCAAAAAGTTTTAAGAATATAAATTTTAAAATTACTAGATATTTATATAATTATTAATTTTAAAATTTATGAAATTAATTGAAATATATATAAGTTTATTCGAATAATCATATTAAATAAAACAATAAAAATAAATAACTTCTCTCCTATAATCAATGAAATATGCGCGTCTTCAACCTATCTTAAAAATTTCACCATGATTCCGATAGTTGTGATAATAATGGTGGGTGATTTTCTTTCCGAAAATTAAATTCAAATGACTTGTAAAACTATTTGGCAAATTAAAGGATTTCATTTAATTATCTTTCCGAAAGTTAAATTCAAATGATTTGTTAGATGTCGTCTTGAACTGTAATTAAAGGATTTCAAAAACTTAAATATAAAAACTTACCTTGATATCAATAATCAGAACAATGTTGCACTAAAAAATAATTTGATAAAATAAATTGTTACAATAAAGTTGTCTTTAAATTAATTATAATATCTTTAATTTTCTCGTCAAAGAATATTATTTTATTAGTAACTGATAATAAGAAATTTTAACCTTCCTTTGCAATCAATTAAAAAAATACACATAAAATCAGTAACTTTAATAGATTTATTCGAATTATTTGCAAATTATCTTTTATACATTTTTGTATTCTTAATTTTTGCAATTAGTAACACATGCTACATGATATATCAAGGAGATTATAACTTAGTTTATTCAGAATGAGAGCATAGTTCAATGTTTCATTGCCCCTTATAATAATAATAATAATAATAATGAGTGTTTTGTGATTGGTCATCGAGTTATTACATGGATTGCTGACGTGAATGTTTTGGAGCATTGGATTGGGTTATTTTTTTAGTGGAATCAACAAGCAGATTTCTTAGATAATTTGATTTTTTTTATTTGTTGCTGAAAAAAGAGTTGTGACCGACAATGGAATTTTTATTGCTAGATTCATTGTTGATATTAAAAAAAAAAATCATAAACACAAATTCTATTGGTAATCTATTTCTAAGCAACTAAAATGCTTTATTACTAAAATCCGATTCTAATAACCCTATTTTTTAGGAGCATTAAGTAAACTATTGGTCAACAATCCATTTGCGGACAAGTTCCTTATGTGGTGAACATGCATGGAAGCATCCTCACCTTCTCATCCTTATTTGGGACATTAGCCCAAGAGAAGACATGATCACGTCGAACTATATTAATTAGGGCTGAACATTTCCGGTTCGGTCCGGTTTTAAATCAAAATATACAATCAAACTGAAATTTTTTTTTTAAATTTTTTGAACAGAACCGAACCGAAAACCAGTTCAAACCGATTAATTTCGGTTCGGTTCGATTCGATATTTTTCCCTTCCAAACCGGTTCAAACCCAATGGTCCTCTCTGCTTCTCCTACAACCTTGACCACAACAACATCCAACCAAACAAAACTCAACCCTGCAAATCGGGCAAAAAACCCAAGACCCAAACATTGTAATTAAAACCACGGATATGAAAAACAAAAGAAAAGGAATGGATCTACTATTCCAATTCCATTTATGGCACAGACTCAACAAGAATGGTCAGTCAGGTGGCAGGGGGAGACAAGACAATCAAACGGAACTACTGTGCCGGGGGAGCATAGGGAGGAAAAGGAGCCCAGACAGTGGAAGAGCCAGGGGAGGCCGGTTGATGCCAATGAGAGTGTCAAGGAAAAGATAGAGCCAAGGAGCGTTAAAAGTATTTGATACCCGGCTAGCTCATTTAGATGAGGAGTAGAAAGGGAAAGATTGACTGAAAGGCTGAGAGGGGAAAGGCTGAGGGTAACGTGAGAGAGAGGCAGAGAATGGAGAGGGTGGGGAGGGGGGGGGCAGAGGGTAAAGTGAGAGAAGGGAGAGGGTAAAGGGAAAGGGTGGGGCAGAGGGTAAAGGGAAAGGGTGGGGGGGGTGGCGGCTAGGGTTAGGAAACATTTATATTTATACTTGTTTTTTTTTTAAGTTCTGGTTGATTGAACCGGTTCGGTTTGGTTCGGTTCAATCAGTTTCAGACTTTAGAAACCGAAACTAAACCGAACCGGAATTTTTTTGTGATTTTTTAATCAGTTAATTCGATTTTTTTTTCGGTTCGGTTTTTTCGGTTTTTTTTCTCGGTTTTCTCGGTTTAATCGGTTTACCGGTTTTTTTGCTCACCCCTAATATTAATGGCTTAAAAAGGCGATAACATGAGACCCGACCATTGAATTAGTCTCTTTATTTCTATAGGAGATTCTACCGGATGTTTCCTATGGAAACTCCCTTTGTTGATTTTTAGACCATTGGATCTTTGGAAATTAAGCTCAGAAAATGATGTAGAACAAATATCCTTAGATTTATGGACCATATTACAAGACCAAGCCTAAAACAATCTACCAAAAAAAACCTAAAAGCATCTATATGAAGGCTAAAATTATTGTTTTCCTGTTTTAATTCTTTTACTAGTTAATTCTGGATTTTAATTATATATTTCCTACTTAACTAAGAACTTTTAATTTAATTAGTATTTTACTTTTTAAAAGTGGTAATGCTTTATGGATTCTATTGGTTAGGAAAATTCTTAATTATGAATCATTACCTATACAGGATTTTAAAACTAATATAAATAGTGATATCTAATTTATTTTATTGAGACAAGCAATTATTCAGATTTAATAAAAATACCAAATAATTTTTTCTAGATCTCTTTATAGTTTGGTTTGTAATCTTAGAACTTGAAAATCCTAGTTATATATTTGCTTTATGTTGCATGAGAGGATGTTGTTTGAGCTAGTTTTGTTAATTTTCCTTGTTCCTAGAAATTTTGAAGTACAAGCTCAGGTCGGCCGGCTTAACAATTTGTTCGTCATCATAGACTTCGTAATTTTAGCTTCCGTTTCTTTTTACCTAACCAGCCAAGTCTTTGATAGGTGGCTTCAGTGAAATGAGATCGAGTCTTTCCATGAAAATTGTCATTATAAGAGAATGACAATGCTTCTTTTGCTCTATTGGAAAAAAAATCAGTGAGGGGATGATGCCTCATAGTGACGTAGAATATAGAAAAAGAAAGAATTTGTATTTCTTCAAATGTAATAAATCAGAGACATTTATCAAAATAACATAAACTTTATCGATATTTTTATTTTTATGTATTATATAAGTTTTACTAATATATCCCTGAATTTTTTTTACTCTTAAATTCATCACAACTCTTTTTCAGCAACAAATAAAAAAAATCAAATTATCTAATAAATATGCTTGTATTTCTTCAAATGTAAGGTTAAATCGTTCATAATCATAGACTTCGTAGCTTTTTCTTCTTGTTGTTTTACATAACGCAGTAAAGTGTTTGATTGGTGGCTTTCGTGACATGAGATAGGATCTTTCTTTAAAAAATGGCAATGCTTCTTTGGCTAGACTATTGGAAAAAATCTACGAGGGGCCGGATTATATGTCAATCTGTAAGATTCTATGAAGTTATCTTAATTATTCATAGATCAAAATAAAAAAAACTCAAAAAAATTCTTAAAATAAAGCTAAAGAAATCCTCTAAAAAATAAAAAGGCTAAAACCACTTAAAGAACATATGCTCGAACATGGTAACCTTAGCCCAACTCCCAAAAAGCATTGGCATATGGACTTCGAGTGCATGTGTGCCATGCAATGCGTTGGGTGTTCGTCCAGTGTATTAGGCATACTCACAGCACCAAGGGTGCTAAGCATGCACCCTAGTGCCCTCGTGGGCTTGGACAGTCATGCCCTAGCCCAGAATGTTAGGGTCTCGGTAGGGTGTTTGGATTCACTTTCATCTCTAATGGGCTTGGACACCTTACCTAAGCTCAACATTCGCCAAAGAATTTTTTCCAGACACCACGCAGGTGCCTCGGTATTTTATAATGATGCAATACACATTATTTTGAGTTGTAAGTAGAATACAACTCAAAATGTCATAAGGGTAAAATTACACTTCGACCCCTTCTCTACACAAAAGGATAAGATTCATGAGTTATAAATACACCATGAATCCTTCAAGTCAAAGGTTCACAATCTTTTTTATTCTTAATATTTTTAGCATTTATATTTTTAGAGTCTATCTCTCTAAATTATCATTTTATTTTCTCTCCCTATAAAGTTATCGACTTTACTATCAGAGAGTCTCCATGTCTATTAAATGTGATCTTTTGTAGGTACCGATTATCAGTCACCTGGCTTACTAGACACCACCCACTACTTCCATAATTACCAGTCACTTGCCTTATTAGGTATCACCTGCTACCATTTACCAACCATACGAGCTTTTAATATCAAGTTACTAGATACCTTGACTATGAAGAATGAATCAGATTGCTTGAACTAAAAGATCAACCAATTATCCAACACATTAGCATTGTTCTTAAACATATTTGATTTTGGAACTTGTCAATTGGTGCTGTCTGTGGGAATTGATAAAAAAAGTCATCAATTTCTAAAACTTATTTTTGAAATTTCCAAGCAATTCCATAACACATAACCAAGACACACATGGGTCAAGACGCAAGACAAATCTACTTGTTACCATGAACACTTCTACCCAGCTAGACCTTCAAAAACTCATCAGTTAGGTGTAACTCCTCACTCAGACTGTGTTTGTAACCCAAGATCAAATTTAAACCTTGACACCCTCAGCAACATACAACACCCTAATGCCATGACCACCGGCTGCACCAATACTCGTAGATGATTACACTACTTAGAAAAGACTAAACATAATGACAATTCAGAGAGTTTCTTAGAGCGTGTTTAAGAGGTCACTCGCACCTTTGCGATACTTATTTATAGAACCGATACTCCAAATGTCCTACTCCTAGCTACTGTAAGATGGATATCACTTACCGTAACCATCGTTCCATGTCAAAATCCCTGAGTTTCCAAGAGCCTGACAAACAAAGAACTAAGATAAGATCTATGCATAAACATACCCATGAGAATAACTACAACCTTTATCAGTGAAGAGGTTCTCTCTTATCTAAATGAGTATTGAACAATTAACTTCATAAGGACTACATTTTTGCAAAAATAAGTCTAGACAACTATAATGGCATGACCGATCCAAGGGAACATGTACAAAATATATGTGTTAACTTAGAGTTGGTTATCTAGGACAGTGACTCAATGTGCAAAATCCTCCCCATAACTTTCCGGAGGTCTGTGTGTGCATGGTACAATAGTTTAGAGCCAAGCTCCATTGATGAGTTCTATGATCTATTTGCTAAGTTAGTGGCACACTTCAGCACTAGCATACTCACCAAGAAAAGCTTCAAGAAACTATTTATTGTTACCCAACAAAAGAATGAGTCTACACGGGTACATTTAAAGAGGTTCAATGATGAGATGCTTAAGGTGAAATAATTGCTTGAGCTAGTAACTTTAGAGGCCTTGATAAAAAGGGTAAGAGAACATGCTTTCTAGATAAAACTTTATGTCTTATTAGACAAAAAATTGTTCAAGATGAAACAAGTCATGAAAAATTAAATAAAGAAAAGGTTACATGTTATTTCAACAAAATAAACGGTGGGAACTTTCTAAATTAAATAGAGGGGAGGGAATAACTCTGCCTAAAATAAAAAAAAATTCTTTTATGAAAGTGCTAAATAGTCTGATCATGTTATTCAGTTTATTCCCAAATTTGGCGGACAAAATTCACATATATTCACTATAGTCGAATTCCACAATTACAATGCTTCAAATAACGGCTTCGTTTTAATTACCTTGGGAAAAAAAGAAGAAGAATTCTATGAAAAACAAATCACTTTCTCCAATTTACATTATAAAGATTGCTTCTTCTTTCTTTCATAATAGTCGAGATTTTATTAAAAGAGAACCAGATTACCAATAAGTTAATGACAATCTAGTTGGTAAGGGAAAGGAGTTCTGAACAAGGAAGAAAGAAAAATAGCAAAATAAAAGGCAGGAAAACAAGAGCAAATATGGAATTCCAATCTAGCTCTTTATCTTAAAAAATGAGTTTGTTTCTGGCATTTCAAATTCCCCCACAATATTACATAGGATAGTAAAGTGATTGTTCTCTGCTGAAATCTGCCACAATTTTCAGGATTCCAGGAATGAAGAAAAACATGAGATGCACATTCAATATCATTATCATAGAAAGGACATAATACTTGTTCTAGTGTAATTAAAAACATGAGATGCCATTCAATATCATTATAAGGATTGCATTAAAAACAAAAAAAGTTTACATTACAAAGAAACTGAAATATATAGGCTATGGAAAAATGATTTAATTTTGAGAAAATACATTAATTAAATGAAGAAGAAGAAGAAGAAGAAGAAGACATTAATTAATTTGCTGAAAGAAATTCACTAGTCCTTATTTTCCATTTCTTGGAACGATGCAGCTTAACCCTCTTCTTCTTATCTTTTATTTTCCCATCCGAACCAATAGCAAGAACACCTTGGTACTTGATCTTATGATGCTTACTCTTGATACCCCAAGTTTTGTATTTAATGCTAGTAATTAACTCAACATCCAATTTAGCCGTTCCATGAGAGATTTCCTTGGCAAGAGCTCTCCATACCAGAGGATTAATATCCACTGAAGGTACATGTTGATAAGCATTATTGTCTTTGCCTTGATCAAACCTTGGAATTGTATTGTTTCCCACCATGTCTTGCTTATATTTGAAGCTCAACAAAATGTCATCGTACTTGATGCTGGACTCTTTGTCTGAATTTTTAACTTCAAGAACATAACTGAAGGTAGCCCTTGGATTCTCATCACTAACTGAAGTTGGGATGGAGAACTCCATGATGGCGAAATTTGGCTCTTTGGGACGTAAACTTAGCCAGAAACAAAGGGCAAGGAGGCCTAAGAGGCCTATAATTTGGAGAAGCCATAGGTGGAAATTTTTAGTTTCACACATTATTATAACCTTTGTTGAGAGGTGGAATGAGAGATTTTGAGGTATATTAAGGGTCCCTTAACGGTAGCTTGAAATATGATTTGTTTGTAAGGCAATAGTGCTTTGAGTGAGAATTAAGAAAAGTGAAAAGTTTGATGCTTTGTGCCCAAAGGTAGCAGTTTTGAGGGAATATTTGTTGGAGGTTGAAGAACAGCGAATACATCCTTTGCTTTGGAAGGATATTTTAGAAGAAAAAAATGGTGCATGGAAGCTTCTTCCATGAATGTACCAAGTATGTTCGGTCATGTTTGTTTTTATGTTTTAAGTGTATTTTTTTAAAAAATTAAAAATTAAAATTTTTTTTCTTTGTTTTAAATTAATAATTTTTTAGTGTTTTCAAATCATTTTGACATGCTATATCAAAAATAATTTTTAAAAAATAAAAAATATATTATTTTAATATATTTCTGAGTGAAAAACACTTTAAAAAACAACCACAATCACAACTACAACCACACTTTCAAACATATTCTTTTTTAAAGAATCAAGCAAGTAAAATATTGAAGAATTACAAAGAATTCTGAAGTGCTGTTCAAGTAGTCTATGGATGCTCAATTTCCTGCTTAGCATTATCATCTATTATTGGGTTAAAACCTCAGATTTGGACATTGAGGAGTATATTGATGGCAATAAAGGGTTTTTCTTTTTAAAAAAAAGCGCTTTACAGTTTAATCCGAGTCTGGCAAAGAGGAAGAATCACAGCTTTCTTTTCTTTTGTAGAATTATTTAAGGTCCATTTCAAACACGGAATGAACCCTTTGTCAGCTGACTGTTTATTTTTTTTAAAAAAAAGTGTCTTGTGACTGTTTTCTTGGATAATGTTTGGTTCTTATCTACACACAAAAAAGATATAAATAGTTTATTTTTTTGTAAGGTCCATTTCAAACACGGAATGAACCCTTTGTCAGCTGACTGTTTATTTTTTTAAAAAAAAAGTGTCTTGTGACTGTTTTCTTGGATAATGTTTGGTTCTTATCTACATACAAAAAAGATATAAATAGTTTATTTTTTTGTATGTTATTTTTATTTTGAAAGTATAAAAAATAATTCTAAAATTATATTAAAAGAAAATTTATTTTATATCTTCATTTTTATCTCTCTAATTAAATTTATTTTTATTTTTTATGTATCTAATTTTTTTTCTTGCAATACTAACCACTTTAAAGATATGGAAGGGAACTTAGAGTGTGTTTGAGGACCATGGTACGGTTGAAACCATGTTTCTCAAAAATTAAAAAAAAATTGTTTAAAATTATTTTTTTTATATTTTTAAATTGTTTTAATATGTTGATGTAAAAAATAATTTTTTAAAATAAAAATATATTATTTTAATAAATTTTTAAGCGAAAAATATTTTAAACTACAACCATTACTACATTTTCAAAGGTGAAAGTATCAAAGATGAATTTTGATGTAATTTTGTAATCAAGCTAGTTCTCTTCAAAATAAATGGAGATGGCTTTATTTTAATTCAGATATTAATATTAATTGAGTTATAGTTATTTTTTAAGTGTCAATCATTATTGATTGAAGAACTTAATTAATAGAAAACTTAATAAAGTAATTAATAACTTAATAAACTATTAGAAATTGGATCCTTTTGAAGGAAAAATATGATGGAAATGTATGAATCACACCCTTCTATCTCTTAGGAAAAAAAATCAATATCCAAGTAAAATATAATCAAATTAAAAAGATAAAGACAACGACAAAAGAAAATTACATAACTTATACTCTGACAAATCAATTACTGAAATATACAGGGCACCTCTTATTTTTATAACTTTCCAAGATGGACCCATCTGGGCTAACACCAATTGCACAATTGGAATGCATCCGATGGCGCTTACTATCCCACGTGGACACCTTAAATCGGACCATCCCCGTTACATCTAAACGAAAAACAACTGCTCCGAGCGCACGATCATTCCTAAACTCCGACCAACGGTCACTAGTCACATTTAGGGTGGCCCCACTCAAAACCTTGTACAAAATAGTTGTATTTTTGGGCTCTTGATAAAACGAGTCAACTAAAGGTGCATACCCAATCACTTGATTTCTGTAATGAACAAAGGCTTCCACTGAATCATAATAATACCCGATTACTTGGTTCGAGTTCCGAGCTGTGACATTGAATATTATCTCAGCATTATCGAACCCGGTTGGCTGATCCAAACCCGGAATCAAAAAATTCCGGATGTGGATCCGAGGACGATGCGGGCGCAAACTGAGCCATGCTATGAATGCAGCAATGCCTACAATGAATAGAAGGGTTAAGAATATGCCACATACAATCTTGGAGACCCGAGTGGTCAAACTAACTCGGGCTCGATGGACATAGTAGCTGGCGGAATGGTGGCGTTTCAGTGGCCGAGCTTCTCGTTCATGTTGAATGGGTACTTGTTGGGCGGTGGACATCTTTTTGGGGCAAGAAAGTGAAGGGAATTTCGAAAGAGTTTTGATGAATGGAAGTGTTTGTGGAATTGGGTTATGTATTGTAGCAAGGAAGGCGGGGCTTGAAGTTAAGGATTGTAGGTATTTGCATGGGGAAGAAAAGGATATATTCTTGTCATTGTTTGTTCAATTGCTTTTGCATGTAAATTGTAAAAGCATTATTGTTTTTGTAAAAGCATTCATGTTAAGTGTCTTAAACATTTGCGGGTAAAAGGTGACAATTAATTTACTTGATAAAGAACATCGCTTCTCTCAAACCATATAAAATCAATTTTTACAGTATGATATTTAGGATTGCAGTAACGATTTAAAATATTTTTTTATTTAAAAATATATTAAAATAATTTTTTTTAATTTTTAAAAATTATTTTTAACATCAACACATCAAAACAATTTCAAAATATAAAAAAATTTATTTTAAATAAAAAAAATTAAAATTTTAAAAAATATAATTTACATAGTGTTTTAAAATAAATTTAAAAAAGAGAAATAAAATCTAAGATGACTCCGAATTACTAAGGAAGCGTTTGTTTCTGCGTTTGTAACTGTGTTTTGGCAAATTTCAAATTTTTTTTTTTTTACTAAAATTGAGTTACGGTTGTACTTTTTGGATTGTTTTGATGTGCTGATGTCAAAAATGATTTTTAAAAAATAAAAAAACATCATTTGCATGTATTTCAGCACGAAAAGCTATTTGAAAAGCAACCGCTACCACATTGCCAAACACGCTCTAAGTACAAAACGCAAAACCATATAAAAAAGAAAAGAAAAGTTGTCAGTATGCACCCATTCTCGGATATAAGCAATCATTAATTGTGGTTAAAGCACCTCTATTGAATAATAATCCAAATGGAGTACAAAATGTGATGGCATATACTAGTCTTTGGTGTCGTACGAGAACAAGGCATAAAGGTTCCCTCGAGATCATGGAAGGGATATGGCATATGAATAGTTACGTTGATCAGATACTCTTTTTATGGTATTTTGACATTAGCCACGTTACCCTATTATTCCCCCATCTGTTTTCTTAATTTTATGCTTAATTTTTTTTTTGTAATAATCATCTAAATTATTTTTCACCAGCTAAGTAGATATCAAATAACTAATTTAACTTGAAAGAATGAGCTATTAGATAAAACCTCAAGATATAATTTATATATTTTTTAAATACCTTTCTCAAATGAAATCACTTAAAACTTAAAACTTGTAACTATTTACATTACTTTGTATTTAATTTATATCAAATAAATAGGGATGATATGATTTAAACTTTGTAATAGTTTGATCTCAAGACTCTAATACCATATCAAGAAACCAATTTAACCTAAAATTTTAAGCTGTTAAATGAGATTACAAGATATAATTTATATTGTTATAATTTAATTTTAACATGTTGATTTTTAATTTAATTTTATAAGGTTTAAAATATGTGATTTGTTAACTTGGGTGAAAATTATGGACTACAATTTGTCTTTACTATTTTATTTTTATCATCATTATAATGATAATTATCTATTTTTAATTTGATTCAAACGAAAATATGAAAAAAAAAATGTTTAAAAGATGAGATTCTTGGACTGTAAATATAAATTCTAGTGCACTCAGGGGGGGATCATTACAAGAAAACCAGGTGGACATTAAAAAAAGAAAACCTAGGAAAGACAAAAAAAACAGGGGCGGCAAACCTTAAAAGAAAAATAATCATCCCCTACGATAAGCCGCCGCCCCTGTTTTTGATAGTCTCTTCGAGAACCGGCCATAGGACCCCACACCAACCTCTCTTCTCCCTCTCCCTCTCCCTCTCCTGACCAACGACATTCGTCTCCATTCATCTTACTCACTTGTCTTCCCCGGCCTAGAATCGCAGAGGGTGCGCCTCCCCTCACTTCTCTTGCTTTTCTCCTTCTAATCTTCTCCCACTACCCGCAAACCAGAGAATCCCCTTTTTCTCTCTACCGAACCCCAACTGAAAACCAAATTTAACTTGGATCCGAAGAACAAAACTCTCTCTCAGATCTAATTACCCATCTCCACTCAACCGACGAAGACCGCAGCAACAGCAACATCAGCCTCTCCATAACCCCGATCCCCCCCCCCACCCAGTGACATATCTGGACCGAAACCTACCATCACCAGCACCTTGGCCAACGGAAAAAAGAGAAGAAATTGTTTGAGAAAACGAAGGGAAATAAAATCGACTGCTTGTTGCAATTTCTCTTTGCAGGTCACGGTGAAAGCCAACACCGGCAGGAAAGGGAAGAGGGGAAGAAGACAATCCAGACCCACTCATTCCTGGTTTTTTACGGCGGAGGGTGAAGCCACGCGCCGTCACTTTTTGCCTAAGTCTCCACGCGCCGCCACCCCTTGACTTAGGAGCTTCCCAGCACTGTTTCAGCAACACTTTGGACCCCATTTCATGACCTCAAACCATTTTTGAATAAATTAATTATATTTTGCGAAGTTGGAACAAATGTGTTTGTTATTCCTGAATGATATTTGGATTTTTAGCCCTTTTGTTTGTTGAAAAATATTTTTTTTTTTGAAAGTAAATTTTGGGGAAAGCGAATTTTAAAAAAGTAAATTTCGAGAAAGTATTTTTCGATGTTTGATAGTATAATGAAAAAAATAATTTGAAAAACATTTTACAGTGATTGGTTATGTCATGAAAAATAAGCTGCAAAATAACTTATTAACATTTTATTTTTTTCAAGTTTATCAAAATAATAAAAAATAAATCTTACAAATTAAAAAGTTGAATGAGAATGAAATTGAAAAAAAAAATATAATTTCATAAATTATCTCAAATAAAATAAATAATAATCAAAATAATAGAGATCAAATCTAAAAAATTAAAAAAAATAAAAGATGAAGAAATTAAAATAATAATAATCAATATTTCATAAATTATTTCAAATAAAATAAGTAACAATCAAAAGAATGAGGACCAAATCTGATAGATAAAAATTTTCAATAAAAAAATGATAAGAAAAAAGCAAATAGCAATTATAAAAATAAGAACCAAAGTTAATATAAAAATAAAATTTTAAGAGATGAAATTGAAAATAAATATTAAAAACAAAATATATATAGCGATCAAAAGTTTGAGGATCAAATTTGATATAATCAACAAATAATGACATTTTTAAATTTTTCACAACTTCCGGAAAGTGTTTTCCCCTAAATTTTTTAGGAAAACACTTTCCTGAAAACCAAGCCAAATTTTCCTTTTACTAGAAAGTGTTTTCCATAGACCAACTTTCCTAATGGCAAACAAACACAAGAAAGTTTGGAAAGTGATTTCTCGAAAACCACTTTCCGGAAAACAAACACAGCTAAAGGGAAAACACTTTTCTGAAAACCAAACCAAATTTTTCATTGACTAAAATTGACTGGAAAGTATTTTCCATTGACCGGAAAGTATTTTACGTTGACCAACTTTTCTAATGATAAATAAACACAAGAAAGTTTAGAAAATGGTTTCCCGGAAACCTGTTTCCGGGAAACAAACGAGGCCTTAATCTGGTATGGTGTGCTCTTGATTTTGAAATAATTTGAATATTTGCGGAATGATGAAATTTTTTTAATATATATATATATATATATATATATATATATAAAAGTTGTTTTTTCTATTGGTTTATTTATTCTTATTAAAATTAAGAATATTTGTATTCATTAATGCTAATAAAAAATATTTATATTCACTAATACAAAAATTAAAAATATTTTAGGTATTTATTAATGTCAGAATAAGGGATATTGCACTAGAATTAGAAATTATTCTAATCTTTAATATTCATTGATGTCAAAATCAACAAAATCATATATTATTATTTGCTACATAATATTTATAAATACCAAAGTTAAAAATATTTGTTGTTAAATATTTACTGATACTAAAGTCAATAACATTACAAGCAAATTATCATAACATAAATATAAACTCTTAGCAAGTTAAAACAAAACTAGTGATGTGGCCTACCTCAAGTAAAACACTTAGGGTTGATAATATCTTTTTGTTTGCATAATCAATTTCGTATTACAGAGTCTTTGTTGACCAGTTAAGATTTTTAATAATCATAATACTAAAGACGACTTCTTGAATTAGACCTTTTTTTAAAGAATAAGATGTTAGATATATATATTTTTTCCACCAAGAAAATTATTTATGGTTGTCGCGATATCTAGATATGACATATTATTCTCTACAGCAGACCAAATCATTCGAGATAACTTTTACATGGTTTAATAACTCGGACTAGGAAAGGAGTCGAGTCAAAAAGCCTTTTCATGTTAACTTTGTCCTTTTTTCCCCCCTCAATTTCATCCTTAAATTGTTTTTTACTAGTCAAGCTCCTTGCCTTTAAACCAGCTAATTAAGTTGATTAAGTTAGGTTAGGGTAACTTTCATATAATTTAATTTTAAACACAAGCTAAGCAATAAGTTCAACATGAGGTTTTTTCTGTCAATTTTATTTTTTCCTCTAAATTTCATCCTTAATTTTTTTTTTAGGTAGGTTGGGTTGCTTTTAGACAAACCAAGTTGATTTAACATGAGGTTTTTTCCGTCAATTTTATTTTTTCCTTCGAATTTCATCATTAATATTTTTTTTTTTTAGGTAGGTTAGGCTGCTTTTAGACAAACCAAGTTGATTGGATCATGTCGGAATAACTTCTACATGACTTAATTTTAAACTTGAGCTAAACAAAAAATTAGATTAAAAAGTTTGAAATTTGACAAGTTAAACCAAGTTTAATAACATCGGTAAATAGTTCTATATGCTTAGTTATTTTTTTTTTTACATTTAAAAAAAGTTTTAATATGACCCACAACATAGTACATATCTATAAACTAATTATCATATTAAACGATATCTAGGATAAGTAAATTTTGTTTTTCTTATAAGCATTGAAGACTGTAAATTTAATTAAGGTGCTAAAATAGAAAAAATTGTAGTTAGGATATAACTCAAATCAATTATAAATAGGTATCGGTATTAAAAATGTAGAGATAAAAAGAAAGGAAAGAAAATAACTAAAACTTGGAATAGTGATTTCTAAATGAGTTTCCTTAGTTTTTTCTGATGTCTATATTATTATTAATTAATTAGGTAAATGTTACTTTGAGCGCGCTAAAGCATTTCTTTGAAGAATTAATGATTTGCATATTTAATTTAACAAAGAAAAAAAAAGGGAGAAAACAAAAGGAAACAAAACATTTGTTCTTTCCACCTTTTCACTCTAATAAATTATCCATTATAATATTTAATTTGAATTCAATTAATAAATAAATTTAAATAAAATATAATTTAATTCATTTTATTTTCTATATTATATTTATCACCTTCATCTTATCCATTTAAAGATATTTCAAATAAAAATAATAATTGGATAAGTATTTTGAAAAGCTAGTTTTAATATTAATTTTTATTATAATAAAATAGAGAAGTTCGCATTTAATTTATTTTTATACTATTTTTAAAGATTGAATTTTATTTAAAATTCAAATTTTTACCCTCAAAATAATTTGAAACAAAAGTTTTTATTAAAACAGCCCGTAAATCAATTACTATTATATACTATCATAGGACAATATAGTGTTGAGATATTATGTTTTCAAATTAAAGATTTTAAATTTAAATCCTGAAATGCGCGCATTGATTGTGATAAACTTGGAGATTTGAGAATAAGACATCACTAATCTTCTAAAAAAAGAAGATTGAAGAGAATCAGACACGACTGCTACTTTATGCAGAGACGCTGGTAAACAGACAAAGGAGTTCAAAAGAATAAATCTAGTGCTGAATCCAAACAGCTCTTTTATCTTCTTCTTCTTCTTCTTCTTTTTCAGGATTGTGGGGGTTATCAGTCGGTGCTTAATCACAATCAGTCAATTAAGAAAATAGCTCACTGCTCTGATTCAGGCATTTCGCAAGCATTAAGATTTGTTTAATGCCTATTGATTTAAATTGTACTTAATACCAGCCCTGGGATATTCGCCATGTTTCAATATTATTTCCTTGAGAAAACCTGCTCTAGGGTATGCCTTGTATGTTTCTGTTATATATTTGATTAAGAACATGCAAGGCCAAATCATACGTTTTTTGTTATCGAATCTGGACCAGTGGACTAGGACAGCCTACCAATCGTTGCAATAATGTAAAAACTTTTTATTTGTTGAAAAAACTATTTTAAAATGAGACGGAGTTGAATATTCATAAGATAGTTTAACATAAGTATCTATATTTTGAATATAAAGCATTCATGAATCATGAGAAGTTTAATTCTCATGTACTTTTTTAAAATAAAATCCAAAATGATAACATTCCAGCTCATCCTTCCATCCATTTTTAGACATGATGAGAAGAGCACTTCTATCTTCAAGCTACATTATTGCAGAATTGAGGAACAGTTCTCGTGAGCATGGAATATTAAACAGCTACTACACTCTAATCTTGTCACAACTTGTGCTTGTCCAAGTTGAACATGGAAAAGCCTTGGAACATTGCGGAGTTATCATACAGAAGCACGTTTACCTGGATTTGATAATAATGCAATACCTACTTGCATTTGATAATAACATCCGCGGCTAAGTGTGTTTCATCACAATCACTACCATTCATGGCAGCACATTACATTGCACAATGATGAAGTCCTTAGTTTTACAACAATGCTGCAATAATGTAAAAGCTTTTTATTTCTTGAAAAAACTATTTTTAAATGAGACGGAGTTGAATATTCATAAGATAGTTTCAACATAAGTATCTATATTTTGAATACAAAGCATTCATGAATCATGAGAAGTTTAATTCTCATGTACTTTTTTAAAATAAAATCCAAAATGATAACACATGTAACAGTGAGTTTTCTTACACTGGTGAAAAAAAGTTGTGTTCAAATCCTCATTGTCTATGTTGGACCAGGAAGATTGGTTTATGTTAATATATGTGGGTGCTGTGGAATGGTTGGAATTTGATGCTAACACAGCAGCTACTGTGGAAATGGAGATCCAAATTATATTATCAAAAACAGGTTTAATGGATTGTAAAAGGCTTCAAAGATGCTAACAGCCTAACTAGTCAAAGATGATCATGGTGTTTTTGTTTTAAGTTTTCAAAAACAATATAAGCATTGTTCTAAATAGGATTCTTCCCTGCTAATACGTTCATTAACTTAATCCCATCTATAAAAGTTGTTCCTATGCTGTGTCCTTTACAGATTAATTGTGTTTTAGTAAATGATAATCCACTTCACATTATTACTCTATGTTTACACAACATGCTCCAATCATATCAGCTATTGTGTGAAGCAATGGAGTAATAAGGTAACTCAAGATTGCTGGAGTAAAAAAGCAGAAGACTCAAACAACACTAGCTACAATTTTGCTTCTATTAGTGGAGAATTGTTGGGTGATAAAGATAGAAATCTGTTTGGTACTGATGAAGGTGTTTCAACAGCAGCAAATTCTAGCCACAATGGCAGTGTCGCAGACGAGGAAACAACAACTGTACAATCCGAAAACACTAGATCAAGATCAAGCAAATCATCCTTGAAGACTGTATGGAGGCTGTCAAATAAATGAAAAGAATATTGCTCAGCCTTTTTTTATGGAAAGATAATTATTGCCTATTGTATATAAAAAGAACTCGAGTCTTTTGAGTGTGTTGCTCACGGTTCTCTTAACAAATAATAAACAAGAACCTTTCTTCTGCAATTTCAAAATCTGTTTGTTTATAGATTTTCTTCTAATTCCAAATATCTGTAGATTAATTTTTGATGTCCAAGTGCCAGAGTGAAAGGAAATGGACCCTTGCCAACATTGTTTCTCAAAACATCTGTCCTTGCCATGCACAGTTGACTAACTTCCGTACAAATTAAGCACTCGTTGTTCATAAAAAAAAATATTCTGGAAAAAATATTATAAGAATTGCGTTCGAATGGATAGAAATTGTTTAACTGGTTAATATAGTGGAATTTCAGTCTTATTTCAGTCTTTCATGAAGCAGGTCTTATATTTGTAGTAACTTACCATAATTAGAGCCTACCGCAGGTTTCTCTTTTCATTTTTTCAATTATAAAATAATTTAAATTATATTTTAAGATCTTATCCAACAGCTTAAATTTTTAAATTTAATTTATACTTTATATGATATCAGAACTTTAATGATCAAGTGGTCACGAATTTGAATCTTACAATCTTTATTTAATTGATAAAAATATTAATCACATGGTAATGTAAGCTTATACAAGTTTCAAACTTAAAAAATTTTCATTTAAAAAATATATTAAAAAATGATATAAATCATATAATTCAACCAACAATTTAAGTTTTTAAAACAAAATATAAGCTATTAATCATCGAGTGTCTACATCCCGCTATCATAATTCTTCATTTCCTGTTCTTTTACATCAAAGTCCCTTAGAATCTGAACACCAACTAATTTTAAACGGTATCGCTTCATTAATTGCCCGTCCAATTTTGAAATTGAATGGATGCAGTTTCATTGGGTTTGAGAGGTTGGCATGCACAACAATTAGACAAAAATTAATAAAAGAGAATAAAAAACTGATCTTGCAAGACTTCATATGAAAGCTTATAAGGTCTTACAATTAATGGAAACAAACATTATTTTACACTTATTATTGATTAATGAATCAATTGATTTCCACACTTGATACAATTATTGCATGGCAGTAGCCATATATATCTTTACATGCACACAAGAAAAATATATTCCGTAATGACACTAAACTTTGTCTAGTCAATTAACTTTGCTGCAAACTTTCCTGATTTCACCAGCTTTACCAGTAAGAACTTCAACCCTTCCCATTTTTCTCATGGAAACACCAAAGTCTTTGAAGAAAGTGGATTCATCGGTAGTAACAGACTGAAGTTTAACATAAGCTTTTGTGTAATTGTTGTCAAGGAGAGCTGCATCAGATTGGAAAAGTGCCCTTCTATTAGCTACGAGTTTATAATATCTGTTGTCGAATGTCCTGGCGCCTCCAGGATCCATTTCCACTAGCGTAATTTGATCTCCTGCCTTGCATATTTTCTTCAACCGTGTTATGTATTCTGAATCCAGTGTGGGATCAGTGTCACCCTTTCCGGTGAAGTTGTAAAGCCGAGAATCGAAAGAAGAGCAATGAGAAGTGCCAATGGTGTGCGCACCTACGTGCCAGGAAGAATAAATAGAATTATTCAAGTTCAATTTCTTGTTTCAAGAATCTCTATGAAGAAACTGAACTTGAAATGTTTAAATACCTGAGAGCACTACAAGGTCCTTTTTGCTCAGGTTCTTCGAACGAAATTGTGTTAACAATTGAGAAATGTTCGCGAAAAATGGTGGCAGGTTTGTTAAAGGCTCTGAAAAGTTAGACACCCTTCCATCTCTTCTTCCAGTTTCAACTCGCCAGGATGGTCCCAAAGTCTGAGAGGATAAATTTTTGTTAAATACGAACATTTTGCTTGCAAAAGAAACTCTCTAATGAATTTGAAAGATATTTCTTACCGCGACCGTGACATCCCTAGCCACAATGGCCAAGATATCTGCACAGGAAACCACTCCAGGGCACTTCTTTTCTAGCGCAACCTTGACCCTGTCAATAACTTGATATCCTCTAAGGCTTAAATTTGGAGGTGAATCTTTTTCAGCTTGGCCAGTACTAGAGTTCAAAAGAATTGACGCATCACAACCCTGTAGACATATAAAGTTAGCTAGTGATCGTAAGGGTTTTGCTATAATTCAAGCAAAAAAGCATAAAATGTTTCAGAATTTCAAATGATCAGAAATGGATTGATGGCTTACGTACCCTAACAAAGCAGTCATGAAAGTGCAACCTCAACAAAGGGCCACTAAGACTAGGAGCAACTTTCAACACTTGATCCATAACCCCTTTCACAATAGCTTCAGCTTGTGGACATGAATCCTTGTAAAACCCTACCTTCAATTGCGCATTTGTCGAGTTAAAGACAAATGCTAGCAAAACCAATTGAATAAAGATTAAACCTGAAGAAAGCTTTAAACTATCCATGTCTAATTAGAGACAATGACTATGTTGTGAACCTCAATTTCCTGATGAGAACACAAGGACACATGCCACCTCTTTTATAACTAGCCTTGATCGTAAGCCGCTCATTTAATGGAACAAGCTGTCATTACAAGACATTTGATATGTTATTCCCTAAAGAATTAAACCCGTTAGATGATTTAATTTTGATATTTTAATCATATGGTGGTGGGAGTTATATTTTAATTTGATGTACGTAGACTTAATTAATTGTTATAAGATCATTTTGTTTTTAATATTAAGAAGAAAGCTCGACGATGATCCGTGACAGAGTAGGAATGTTGCATGCGATTGATATCAGTAGCTGGAATCAAAATTGATTTTAATTCCAGCTAACTTAATTGTGTCAGGCGGTAACATGTCCAAGCCATCTATTAGCTGGAATGAAAGTTTGATTTCATTGCTCGAAAGGAACAAATATTTTAATTCAGAAACATCCCAATTGGCCGTTGACGCGATGCATGGCGGCTTCTCTCAAATGCCATATGGGCTAATTATGATTCAAACAAAGTTAGGCATATCCTGCAATTACTTAGTATATATTTGAGTTGAAGTTTCAAGATATAATTTATATTATTTTTAAATAAATAAAAATAATAAGATTTTAACTCAACTCAATAGCTTAAACTGTTAAGTGAAGTCATCAAGGTTTTAATATCATGTCAAAAAATTATTTTAATCCAATAACTTAAATTATTAAGTGAAATCTTAATATATAATTTATTTTATTCTCTAACACCTACTCAAATAAAAACCTTATTTTATTTTCTAACACACCACTTTAAATGAAAGCCCTTGAGCTTGAAATTTGCACAGACCTACATTGACTTATAGTTAATTTTTATCATATAAACGGGAATGATGAGGTTCGAACTTGTGACTGTTTGATTATCAAAGCTTTAATATCATGTTAAAGAACCATCTCAACCTAAAAAAATAAGTTGTGATATGAAATACTAATATATATTTTATATTATTCACTAATATATTTTTCATGCTAATAATAACTAAAATTTTCCTTAGTTAATTTTGAAGTTAAGACATCATTGATCTCATTATCTCTTACTACTTCTAATCATAGAAATCAACTTGTACGTCCTGAACATAATTAATCTTCTGGGCTTGCAATAATATAAAAGAACAATATTGTTTGATAACGCAGAGGTATTCGTTTATTGCAAAATATATAACTTTAGGTGCGATTTGATGATCCAACGATAAAAAAAAAAAAAAAAAAAAAAAAAAAAAAACTAAAACGATCTTGATGGCACATCTTTCATTATATTGGTATATTGTATTTACATGAATCTAAATAAATTTTTCGGAATACTATTTTCAAAATTTAAATCTAAAAGATTTAGGAGTGAAATATATCTCTTTCAACTAACTCCTTGCTAATTAATATGTTTGTTGAATGGGACAAAACTTTTATTTTTTTCTTAAATGAGATTTGGACAAATCTGTTTTAACAAATGCATGGATATTTGTCTTTTTGTCTCAAACACACACGCCTACAAACATTTACTGGAATTAATTAATCCTAATTTGTTTAGAATATTTTTTAGATTATTCTCTTAATTACAACAACCATGTCCATCTGCTCCTTTGTCTAGCTCTTGCAGGCATGCATTTATCTACGTTGCATCTAATTAAAGAATCTTAAAAGACTGCAAACTAACCACTATGATCATGAATATTTAATCTGAGGTACGAACCCTCCAAAGCACTCCATTATTGACTCGTTTTTCATAAGAGAAGAGCATTACTCTGTACGTTAATCATACTTTTCAAACACATTTCTGTGTGTGTGTCTATATATATATATATATATATATATATATATATATATATATATATATATATATATATATATATATCGGGAATGTTTGTTTTCTAGAAAGTGATTTCTGGAAAATCAATTTTCAAATTTTTTTGTGTTTGTTTGTCATTAAAAAAGTTGGTTAACAAAAAACACTTTCAAGTAAAAAAAAAATTTAGCTTGCTTTCCAGGAAAGTGTTTTCCTGTAAAATTTGGGCGGAAAATATTTTCTGAAAATTATGAAAAATTTAAAAATGTCATATTATTTGCTGATTATATCAAATTTGGTTCTCAAACTTTTGATTGCTATATATATTTTGTTTTGAATATTTATTTTTTAATTTCATCTCTTAAAATTTAATTTTTATATTAACTTTGCTCTTCATTTTTATAATTGTTATTTGCTTTTCCCTTATTATTTTTTTATTGAAATTTTTTATCTATCAGATTTAATCCTCATTCTTTTGATTGTTACTTATTTTATTTGAAATAATTTATGAAATGTTAATTATTATTATTATTTTAATTTCTTCATCTTTCATTTTTTTTTATTTTTTAGATTTGATCTCTATTATTTTGATTATTATTTATTTTATTTGAGATAATATATGAAATTATATATATTTTTAATTTTATTTTCATTCAACTTTTTAATTTATAAGATTTGTTCCTTATTATTTTAATTTATGAAGTTGTTGCCTCTTTGCTCTAGTTGTTTCTTGGTTTTTTTATTGAATCACAAATATCCAAGATTTATTACTCAATCAATTCAAAAAAAAAATCTTCATCTTGAGATCTTTTAATCATTACCCTTCTATCCTTGTTTCTTGCGCATTTGTTATTATTGATATGGATGGTGGTTCAATTATTTCTTGAAAAATAATTTGCCATGATTTTTTTTATGTGGGAATGGAACAAAGTTATGTTTGGTGTTGGTGTTTGATTCAATTATTTTGGTATGTTGAAACAACTGTTTTGGTGCGCTGAAACAATGCTGCTTGCTACTTGACTCTCTGATAGAGTAATTTGTTACAAGGTGCTGCTGTTTAGGCTTCTGCAATGTCAAGTCTACTATACTTTGAGCTGCTGCTGCTGAAGAGGTCCATGGAAAGCTACTGCATCATTGTGAAACTAATTAATGGTATTCCTTCGCTTTCTTCTTTGCTTTTGGAGAGGCAAGAAACCAGAAGCAACAAACAAGCCACAGCAAGGCAAGAGCTATAAAAAAGAAGAAATCAAAAAGGAAAAATAAAACGAACTGCATTAGATCCAAAACTAAAGAGGCCCAGCTCTGATAGTGAAACCTACCTACTGGTTTATGACATATTTTTTGGACAATTCTTTATTCTAACCGATCTTATTTATGAGAAAAAAAAACATTGTTCAAAATTTTATTTTATTAAAACAATTCAGGACATTTTTCTAGCATACGTTAGATTTCTAATTTAAAGGGATTAAATGTGTCTTATCATGACAAAATATTCGCATACAGTATTTGCTGGCCAAAGATATAAAAAAGAGAAATTAACTAGGCTTAGTCAGTGTTATATATGTCCCACTCTATAAAGGGACATATGCACACTATAATGGTTTGCTTTTTTGAAATATTCGTACTTCTTTTGTTTACAATATACTTCTTTATCATATAATTATTTATTTATTATTATTATGTTGTTGTGTGTAAATATATGCGTAACAACATCACCGACAGGTACAATTGATTCATTATACTTTTCAAGACAAGTACAGCAAAATGGTGGGTGTGTTCTCTCTCTGTATGTACAATAGCCAATAGCTATCCACGGGTTATAAAGTTTAAAAAAAAAACAATATTGGAAAAATATCAGATATACAGGTTGATTTAATGTGTTTAAAAACAATATTGAAAAATTTAAAATGTAAATTGAAAAATTTACATAAATATCTAATTAAATAAATTAATAACTATTTTTTTAAAATAAACAGAGAAGAGCCATCAGTTATAAGATAAAATTATATTAATCAAATTTACAGCAGTAAAGACAGCTTCTCCTTAAAAGTCACTAGGAACAGAAGTAGACAACAAAAGAGAACGAGCAGTTTCAACAATATGTCTATGTTTTCTTTCAGCAACACCATTTTGCTCACGAATATCTGTATAAGAAGTTTAGTGAATAGGTTCATCTAACAAAATTTATTAGAAGTGTATTCCCATCTAAATTATATAAAATGAGACATTCACCCTGATTATATATAAATTAAGAGATAAATATAAAATAAGATATTCAATTATATAAAATGAGACATTCACCCTGATTGTATATACTGAAATTATGTATTTAAATCAATAAATTCACACCCTAAAAAACTAACGACTTAAAAGATAAATACAAATAAAATTGACTAAATAAATCCACGCCGTAAAAAAATATAATGCAAGGCCGAACATATCTGTAATATTATTTTAAAATGAATATTTTAAAAAAATTAATTTGTATAAAACAAAAAAAATATAAATAAAAAAGAAATGGAAAACACATGATTTAGATCATGAGATCAGGATAAACTCATAAAAAATAATTCAAGATAATCATAAAACCAATACTAAAAAAACTAATGTAGAATGATTTGAATCCCCAACAAATCAAATATCAAAATATGAAACTAGAAAAAAAACAATCAATTGCATGAAATGATCTAAAAGCAATAGGGGGAAAACATTAATTAGATGGATAGAAAATTTCAACTTGATGGTTAAATTGAAGTGAAGAATAGCTATAATAAAAGAAAAAATAAATTAAAAGAATAACGGTCAAATTGAAAAAAATAAAACAACAAAAAAATTGATTGAATGATGAAATTAAAAGCTAAAAAAACTTCAACAACAATGCCATGAAAAAAAATAAAAAAATAATTACCAAAATGAAAAACAAAACATATAAAAAACTGTAATTGAATATGATGACAATTTAATTTGAACCCGATGGGTGTCGAACCAACCCAACCCGAATGGATAGGTATTTTTTGAACCCGATGGATAATGCATAGAGTATGGATATTGTCAAACCCGACTCAAAACTTGCCCAAACCTAACTAGAAACCCACCCAAATCTAAACTCGTCGGAACCTAAAGAACAAGAAGAAGATTTGAGAGGAAATAAATCTTATTAAACGTTTTATTTTTTTGTGTTCCTCTCTACACTTATTAATTATGCTTGTGACTATTTATAGGTCTCAAGTCTTAGATATTTAAAGAATTAAACTAAGCAATGAAAGATCTAATCTAAAAGGAAAAAAGTTATTCTACTAATTTAACTGATCAACTATTTTTGAACCGGTAGACAGACTTTTTTATTTAAAAAAAAAAACTAAAAATCTAGTTTTTTTTCAACAACAAAATTATTTTGTGAACCTCAATTTTTTGATGAGGGCACGAGGAAACATGCCGACTCTTTTATACTAGCCTCGACAATTTCATGGAAAAAGCTGTGATTACAAGACATCTCATGCGTTATTCCCTTAAGAAATTAAATTAATTAGATTATTTAGTTCTGATATTTTAATATTGTGGTGGTGCAAATTATATTATAAATTGATGTAGACTTAATTGTTATAAGATCATAATGGCTCCATTTTTTTTTCTTTTTTGTAATAAAAAAGGAAAGCTCGAATCTGTGTCAACAGAATAGAAATGTTGCATGGGATTGCTATCAGAAGCCAGATTATAAAACAAGCAACTAAGCTATAAACAATCAAAATTTGAACAATTTTATTTGGGCGTGAAGGAACAGTTAACACAATCAAAATCTGAGCAATTTGATTTGTGCATGAACAGTTGACCTTGTGGCAGGCGGCAACATGTTCTTGCATGAAAATTTAATAATTCATTGCTCATCTGAGCAATTTGATTTGTGCATGAACAGTTGACCTTGTGGCGGGCGGCAACATGTTCTTGCCATGAAAATTTAATAATTCCTTGCTCAAAATGAGCAATTTTTTTCATTCAAAAACATCCCAATTGGTCCTCGACACGATGGTGGCTTCTCTCAAATGCCACATGGGCTAATTAGGATTCTAACAAAGTCAGATATATAGTGCAATAATAAGAAAAGAACATGGTTTATCGAAAAAAAAATGTTAAGTGTTAGTTTACATTCATAAGTTTACCACTTTCTTTTCAGTTTTCTTACCGCTTTCTGTACTGCAGTTTTTAAATTCTTAAGGCTTTCTCTACCAAAAACCCTTCATTCTACATTAAAACCTTAATTAACTTATTCAGTTTAAACCTTTTAATTTACTTGGGTTTTCTTTATAATCTAATCTCTTATTTGAACTTTCATTCTTTCATTTTATCGTGAAGTAGCTCGTTACCGTCTCTTCAAAAGATTAATTCCTAAGTCTTGCATCCAACTTCTCGACGGAAAGGGAATTTAATTAATAGATTTAGCATTTCATATATTAAAATGTAAATTTAACACTAATTATTAAAATATCTTATGTGAATATTGATGATAATATAATTATATGCGAATAATGAGTACATGTTTACCTTAATATATACACATACATGTCAATTTAACATTCTTATATAGAGAGGCATTAATTCTTTTTGTGGTTTTCCTTTGTTTTCTTCTTTGCTTATGGAGAGGCAAGAAACCAGAAGATACAACAGCCACAGCAAAGGAAGTGCGAGATAAACAAAAAAAAAAAAAAAAAATCAAAAAGGAAAAGCATCCCCAAAAAAATTATATATTTTTGCGTAACAGCCAAAATTGCTGGAAAGAGGCGAGAACCCTCTAAATATATTCTGTTTCTTAGAAGCCCAAACAAGGCCAGCACTTGTAAACTAAAACGAACTGCATTAGATCCAAAACTAAAGAGGCCCATAGCTGATAGGGAAACCTGCCTACTGGTTTGTGCTATTTTTTTTTTTTAGCCCATCTACTCTTCTTCTACCCTCTTATTTACGAGAAAATTCTTCGTTCTCTGAAAAAAAAATTGTTAATAATTTTATTTTATTTGAAAAATTTAGAAATTTTTTTTTAACATACCTTAGATTTCTAATTTCCAGGGATCAGACGCGTCAAATCATGACTAAATATTCACATGCAGTGTTTTCTTTTCTGGCGAAAGATAAAAAATGAGAAATTAATCCACTAGGCTTAGTTAGTGTTATACAGGTGTGTTATAAAAACCAAGTGATCTGTGGTTATTACAAATAATAGTTAATCAAAAAACCAAAATGTGGATGTGTTCTCTCTCTCTCTCTCTCTCTCTCTCTCTCTCTCTCTCTATATATATATATATATATATATATATATATACATACATATATATAACGATAACGCACATACAAACATAACACGGAGGACAGTTTGTGCTAGAAAATCATTCCAATAAAAAACATTGGAATTTGTCACCTTCGAAAACGTCACTTAAAGTAAATCCACAGTTCTTAAAGAGTATTTGGGCCTTTCTTAGGATGAAAATATCAAAGAGAATAATTTGATTCGATCTTCCATTAATGGTGTTCCCTTCTTTGCCATGGAAGAGGGTTAGGCACGTAGGCTACCACACCCTAGCTAGAGTGCTTGCACAAGTCTCTTGGTGGTTTCTACTCCAAGCAAAAGTCAGATTGAAAAAACTTACGCGTATCTTAGCATGCATGATCTCATTGTATAATGACAGCATATGTCATTTTCTACTTTACTTTGGTTAAATTTGTAGCGTCAATCTCTAAATAGAACTTGAAATGAGCTGGTTCTTCAACTTTTCCCATATCCTAAATTGTGGCCACTTGAACTTAGAATGCCTCGAAAGATCTAGCAAACCAATCTACTCCATGAACTCTTCTTTCTTCTTCTTTTTCTCGCAAAAGAAACGTTCAAGTAAAAGGTTTTATTGGACGAACAAAGGATAAAAACACAAGTTGTTCTACAATCCATTGATATATATATGAACTTTTCTATTAAACATCACGCAATGATGATTAACAGTCAGCTGGACACATAAATTCAGTCGAGTCTTCACGAAAAAGCACGGCTAGCTGAATCACACAAAGTGACGTGTAACTGCACTTGCAAAATAAAATGGTTTGGTAAACTGATTTGCAAAGTACAAATCAAACGATAGTTGATATTGTACCCTACACACAATATAATTATTCGTTGATTATGGTATTGGCTCCCCACTACCCAGTCAACGATCACATTTGATAGAGCATATATGATATTGTGATTTATTGTTTTTACATTTTAAAAATATTTTAAATTTTTTTCTTTATTTTAAATTAATATATTTTAATGTTTTTAAATTATTTTAATATACAATATTAAAAATAATTTTAAAAAAATAATATAATCTCCTTCCGTCACTCTCCACACCATCCACGAAGCTGCCTCATGCTTTTTTATTGTCATTTTTATAAGTGGAGGCTATAATGATACCTTCCACCTCATGCTTCCTTCTCCAGACTTTCCGCCCCTTGTGTACGTAGTAGGCGGTGTTTGAGAAAGTGGACATGTGTGTCGATAGGTCATTGGATGAGAACTTCATTGGGGGACATTGTTGGATTTGCATAGGATCACTAGCTAGGTAGTATAACTCAAACTAAACATTATGTCAAGTTAATATGTTTTTTTATTTAATGGTAATATATATTTTGAAATCATTTTATTTATTAACTAAGATTAATTTTTTTAATCAAAAAACTGTATCTTCCCATATCATCTTGTGGCTAATCTATATCATCGAATATATATATATGCTGAACACTACATAATACCATATATATATATATATGAAGTGCATTAGGGGATTCAAATTTAGCTATATTTTAGTTTGGAAAAATATTAGTATATGGTTTTCTCTTGACATACATAGAAAATATTTGACTTCGATATTCAGAAAAATTGCAACTTGGAAGGAGGTCACGTGTAATAATTACATCAGCAAAGAATAGAGTTAAGGACACAGATATAGGAATGAATTGAATGTGTTGTTTTGAATTGTAATAGTTTTTAAAATAATTTTTAAATTATTTTGTATTTGAAAATGTATCGAATTGGTTTTTTGTGTGTTTTTTAATATGTTAACATTAAAAAAAAAATTGTTAAATTTTTAATTACGAAGCAATGTTATATAAAAAAACACGAGAAGTAAACTTAGCATCTACTTCCATTGAAAGTAATCCACCCAGGAGTTCTCATGCTGCAAGGGAGAAACCAGCATAGAAAAGGAAATTAATGGGGACTTGTAAATATCCTGTGAGCATTTATAATTAATTACTTTCTTTTGACTTTTTAGAGGCCTAATTAACCACAACTGCTCCGGTTGATATTTAATATCATGGCAGCCCGACTTGAGATCATGGACCTTATATATATAGATAAAATTAAAGTATTGAAGAAAGTAAGAACCTTGTACCAGTTCCAACCTATGTACTAATTTTTAATTAATTAGGTTCTTAAAATGAAAAATCTTTTCACTTGGCTCCCAAAGTACGATATGTTCTTCAATTTAGTCCTCACATCCATGTGTATTACCATCATTATTATCTTATGCAATACACTGACGTTTTTTTCAAGAAAATTTCACATGCTCGGGTAAAAATTGTGATGATTTTAGGTGGAAGAACCTGATTGAGATCATGTCCGATAAATTGAAGATGAAAACGATAAAGTTAACCGAGATATATATGTTCCCTCTTCAAAAAAAAAAAAAAAAAACCTGAGGAAAGTACTTTGAAAATATGCAGCATCGTTGATAGTAAATACCACGGTTATGGTAAGGCTGGTGGCCTGACACATTGAAGAAAAAATATGATAGAGTATGCACCGAAGTGCTTCGAAAACACTGCACGAACATTTTCAATGTCTTTATTTATTTAGTGAGAATTCTTGATCTTCTGTTGTATACATTGTTTATTTTAAAACTTGATTCTGGGTATTTAATCGTTGATAGATAATCCCATGATGCGAAAAAAGATTGGGTTTGATTTGATTGACGATATGTCTGGATGACTTAAGGTGTGGTGTAGGTTTTTCGTGTCTTAAGGGGCAGGCAAAGCTACACAACCATGCATGGGATGCTCTAGAGAATCCACCCTTGTGTGATTTTGCGATGTGGCTGCAGTATCACTATCACTCTCCTTTCATTTTGGTTTAGGGTTGTTCTCCATGTGATGTACAAGTATAGTAGTTTTGTTTTATTATATTATATTCCCTTTGAATTTTGATAATCTCCAGAAAGGGGGGACCGAAAATTGAAAGACGGAATAATTACAATGGCTAGTTGGCCTCCAGCGTGTTATAGATTGAAGCTACTTTGTCGATGTTGATTTTGGGAAGCAGCTGTAAATTTTGCTAGCTTTGTGTCTTTATTTGGGGTGGAAACCATCTTTTGGGATGAAAAATTGAAAAAATAAAATAAAAAAATCCATGATGCTTCTTAATTAGTTACCAGAATTGAGGCTTTGAGGTTGGAATTTCACATCTTCAATTATTACTATCTTTTGTTCAACAATTGAAACCCTATTGTCTTTCGGTGAATCTAGTTACAGCCATCATGGTTGAAAGAATGAGCCAAACCTTCAATTTATAGTCTAAAAATAATCAAGCACCGTCTTGACTACTAAAAAAAATAAATATATATCAAGTTAATTCTTCTCCAAAATCTATAGCTAGGGTCTCCAAAAAGAAAATTTCATATTGAAATAGATCGTTGTCCCTTTATTATTCTAGATATGAAATTATGTTTTTCATTTTAAAAAAAATAATAATAATGATGATGATGCAAATTAATGGCACCCTTAATTATACGAGTCAACCGATAATTTTATAGCCCTCAAAATTACATGCTGAGCCTGTTTAGTCAACAATAACACAAGTTGCATTGATCATCACACTTTAAGAAGCAAGAAGACAAACCGAATAACTTTTCGAAACACTAACCCTTGCGATGAATCATTTATGTTCTGGGGACATGTTACAACTGAACAGAAGAAATTGTTCAGTGTGAAGTCTCTCAAAGTCTGCAACTATTAAACATTTCACCGAACTTCTAACACCTAAAATGTCTCTTCGGAGTTTGAATACCAATTATCTTCTCTCCTTTTTTTTTTTTTTTTCCTTCTTAGAATAGGAAGGTTCCGTATTTATAATTAAAAAAAAAATACAGTATTTTTATGAAATCCCCTCTCCCGAAAAACCAAATAAAAAATCAAAATAATTATATTATCAAGTACGAATTCTTCTCCGACTACTAGATTTTTACCGACGGAATTTTCTGGCAATATTTACACAAACAGTCTATCTATGATTATTTTATTGACGGGATCATGGATGGACACTGTCCATCAGAAAAACACTCTTCTGTAATTTCTGGTTTGTCGATGAGTCTATCATTATTAAATTTCTTGATGGTTTTACAGATGGAAAATGCACGTAAGAAAAAATTACTTGTTTCATTCCGTCAGTAATTCCTTTAGTACAATTCAACATATCACCAATATGAGAAAAATATATAATTCTATCGGTAAAATTACATATCACCAACAGAATACCATCGATAATTCGATCGGTTAGTTAACAGTAGTAGTGGCATTTGTAGCAATTGTTTTCCAACTCTTTGGCATATACAAGTAGACTTAATCAATCGGTGAGTTAACAATAGCAATAACATTTGTTGTAATTCTTTTTTAACTCTCTGAAATATACCGACATACTTATTCCGTCACTAATACTCTTAGTAATTACTTAAAATATGTTTTTTTTAAAAAATATATTGAAAAAAATAGAAAAATAATTTAAATAATATAAAAATAAATTATCTTAATATAAAAAATCAAATATTTATTAAAATTTTAAATATATGTATGTTCAAACACAATAAAACTAAAATAGAGGCAGTGTTGGAGGAGAAGGAGTCGTCTAATCATCACCAGGATCGTGAGGCCAATTAAGGGGTGCATATGTGCCACCTATTTGTGATCTTATCTCCATTACCAGTTGGTAAAAGTTCTTCATAATCTGTAGTGAGTTGTTCATATTTTTTATTGAGATGGGTCGTATGATCCTATACTCCTTGATCTAACTAGGCCGCGAACTCTAGTGATTGAGTGCTTGGGACCGATTGTGAGAATCCAACAGTCAAAGTACTATAGTTCATCTGCAAGTCCTCAATCGTAGTGTAAGAGAGTTCATACACCTGATTCCTATCGGGTCCACTGCATGATCCTGCCTCCAACCACAAATCCGGATTAATATCCAGGTAGATCGAAGGATTGTCCTTGTATCTCTCCTTCAACCAGTTGTTGTATGTCTCCTGCAAAGAAAAAAATAAATTCATCAAATTCAAGTAAATAATATTAGGGGGGGAAATGGTTGAAAACCAACATACCACAAAGTGTTGATCTCAGCTATCCACGAACTGTTGCATCCTTTTTTGGCAGTCATCACTCCGCACATGTGTTTCCACCAAAAACTTCATTGGGCTTCGCTCACGTCCAAGAATCATAGCCTGCAAGATAAAAATGTTGTTAGTTAAAATAGTTATAAAAAACAATAAATAAAAAAGTGGATGTAATTAAAAAATCCACATCAAAGCTGCCTTCATCTGAAAATTATGTTTCTTTAATACATCATAAGTTAAGTCACAGGAAAACAAACATATATAATTCAACCCAGACTATTAGAACCAGGTATGACCGAAGATAGAAACATGAACTTCGACATACATATCCTCAATGACAAGTTATAAATTGCGAGTATAACCAGCCAACAAGAATAAGAAGCAAATGATCCAAATGGATTAAATCCATTTGTATATAACTCAAGACGCATATTTCTTGATTTAACTGAAACTGAGATGCACACTATTAAAGTGTCTCCAGGCTTCACCATTGAAAGGGTGCACTATCACTTTATTCACTATATCATATGATTGGTGACATGTCATGTGTTTAACAGTCTTTGGTGACATGAATAACATCTATAATTTAGGTGCAATTGGAAAGTATCTTAGTTTATATGTGCACCAAGAATCTTTTTCCTACCAATTCTGGGTTTATAACAAGAATGTCTGCATGTATTGCGCTCAGTCAGCTCTAAATTTTTAAGGTAGTATAATTTGCAGAAGTTTGAACATATGTCAATTTTCTAATATCCTAGACCACGAGGTTTCATCATGGACTTAGAATCATAAAATTTTTCTTTCATCATATTCCCTTCAGGTAAAATGCTTCTCGTCCATTTGACAATTTTGTAATAACCGGCCTCATTCAACCCATGATCTGACTTGATGTGAATACTTGTGTAATAACCGATAATTTACTGTGATTTATATAACTATCTCATAATGGTTTGTCAAAATCTTTTAAAAGATCAAAAAACCTGGTTGAATCTGCATTAGGTTCTTCATCTACAATTGAATATTCACCGGTATGATCTTGATTCATTCACATCGCATCCATATTCATATTCCTATAAGGATTACTATTATCATCTACAATTCCATGCACGCTGCTAGCACTATAAGTAGACACAACCATCCTTTTTACCATGGTATCGTAAGAACCATATGGTTTTATGTGTGCATACCAACACATATATTTCTCCATGAATCCTTTTTGTAAAAGATGCATCGTTACAACATCTAGATCAAGAAAGTTTTTATTTTTTACATCTCTTGCATGAACATCTAATACTGCCACCACTAATATTTCTCGAATTAAATAGTGTGTAATTAATAAAACCATGAACCCCATTACAATAATCCATCCTTCACAACCCTTTGGGTGAATCTCGATACATCCATGAACGATCATCCATTACTTATATCAAACCTATATAAAATAATGATGACAACGTGTATTAATTAACTACGTTACCTTAATAAATTTTTAAAAATATTGATTTAGCTCAAGCTTATTAAATCTATTTTAATAATTCTTTTAATTCATTATCAATTATCTATATAAATTCAAATTTGTACACATTTACTAGAAATTACAACTCAACAATAAAATTAACAAAATATAAAACGAAACTGTTAAATAAGCTATTATTTATTTCATCACAAAACATCTAAGTTAAAAATTCAACATAAGTTTCATCAATTTACAAACAAATACAAGTTTACAAAATCTCAACCAAACCCTAACATGTACAAATTATAAATATCAACAATATTGTTTGAGAAAAAACTATAAAACAAGTAAATACCCAAAAAAATACATATACTACAAAACAATATATAAAAAATTAACATTTTAAAATTGTGTTCTAATAAAAAAAAAATAGCTTTGCTTACTTAAGGTGAAGAATCCTCAATGAAATTTGAATTAGAACACGAATGCTAACATATTGAGTGTTGTGATGACTGGATTTGTTGTGGAAGGTTGAATTGTGTTAAGATTGGGAGGAAGGGGGTGGTTGTTTGATGCAAAAAAAATTGCATAAGAAAAAAGTAGAAATGAAGGAGGGTCAAGAGTTAGGTCATAAATTAAATATTACTCACAAACTAACCAACAAAATTATTCTGATAGTAACGATGTCGGTCATTCTATCAGTAGAAATTCCACATCACCGTATGATTTTTCTTCTTGAATCCCACTGTAATACCCTTCGTAATGTCGTTGGTATATACCGATAAAATTTTTCCGTCGACATATTCACGGATGAATTTTACCGTCAGGTTAATTTCATCGGTAACTATGTCTGTAAAACTTACACGTTATTTTTCCCATTGCAATTTCCTTGATAAATACCGTGAGAATATTTTTATCGGTCTTTACCAATAGATTTAGCATCAAACAATTTTGTCAATAAATATCATAGCATATACCAACAACAAAATTTTATCGATATATGTATTTATATTTGCTCTTTATATATATATATATAGTATCCCACTACCATGAACTAGAACCCTCGTCTGAAGGTTAGGAAAAGGATAGATTCAGTACGAGAGGAAAAGTAGCCCTAGAAGATGGCTAATGGGGAATTTTAGTGGACAGTGACGAGTGACCTTTGGATACAAGTACTGTCTTTTCTTTTCTTTTTTTTTGATAACGTGGGTGTCCGGGCCAGCTTACGCGCACCACGACTAATCCCACGGCCCACTGAACATCCTGCAAGCCCTAGTGAGCAGGTAAGACACCGCGGGGGTGACAGGTATACCGCACGGGGAGGACCCAGAAACAGGAAAGGAGCAAACTTTCCAGCCCCACTCCCACTGGGACTTGAACCTAGGTTCGAAGGAAGGAAAGTTTGCTCCCAACACCACTGAGCCACGCCCCGGTTGGTCAAGTACTGTCTTTTCTTTATAACCTAGAAGATGGCTAATCTGGAATTTTAATGGACAGTGACGAGTCACCAAGGATACTTATTTTGATTAAATTTTCTAGCATCTTCCGAAATAATTAAAACATTTACAGATTCTAGATGGAAACAGTTTTACATTAAACTAATATTTTTCCTTAAAATTGGGCAGGGGTTTGTTTGTCATGATATTTAAAACGTAGTTTTAGCTATCAAAAAATATTCATATTTTTCGGTGGTTTAAACTTTGTTTCAACAAATACATTGTAAGTGTCTGTGTAGTCCTACGATGTTGGGTATTTTTTTTAAAATTATTGATTTTTTATTTGAAAATGAATAGAATATTCTGTTTTTATATATTATTTTTTATTTTTATATTAACACATTAAAATTACTAAAAAAATATTAAATTAATAATTTTTCAAGCCAAACATAAATTAAAATACAATATCAAAGCTGCTGGAATGTCCCTGGGAGGTGCGGTCAGAATGGTTTACGAGAAGGAAATTGTTATGCATATTTATAAGCTAATTTTGACCATATGAAGTTTGGGTTTCATGAGCTCACTTGTCCTATGGCATTTCTCGTTTGCTTCAAGCTGATGTTGGATGGGTCGCGTTACCCTGTCAGGGTAGTTTGTTTTTACATGGTATTTGGAATTGAAGTAATAGTTATTTTTAAAGTATTTTTTATTTGAAAATATATTAAATTAAGTGATTTCAAGAGAAAGTTGTATACATAATTGGTAGTTTAAATCATGTTTTATTGAATCAAAATTTTGGATTTTTTAAAAATGAAACTGCAGGGATGCATTGCTTAGAGTCAAATGAAGAGTAAAGATCATGCCTTATCCAATCAAAATTTTTAAAATCAGAATGGTCAATTGTTTTGTATTATAATTAAATGATAGTGGGATCGCTTAGAAATGCCTAATTATCAACAATCATTTATGCTGCTAGCTGTTTCCCTTAATAGTTAGCCTGTCGCCAAGGATGTGCTGCTAAATATATTTATTTAAGAATTAAGATGGGTTGTTTATTTATTTAATCTGCTAGGTTTAAGAAAAGACACAAGCAATAAGCACGATCTCCATATCCTTGTAAATGGAAGAATTTGGTAGAAAAATATTGCAAGAATGCTTCCTTGACATGCGCCGCAGCTGCTTTAATCATGTGCTTGTTATAGTTATCTAGTGGCGATTGAAGCACTCACCTAGTCATCTATTGTTTTTGTTCAATGATAAAAATATTTTTAAGGATATTAAATTCTCTTTTTATAAGATTTTAAAAACACTTGTATGAGCAAAATAAGTTATTTTAAGTACTATTTTTTTTTTAATATAAATTAAAGTAAGTTAGTCACTCCTGATTTTAAAAATCCTGTTCACTTTAGCCATCTCAGATTTAAGAATTCTACATGATTGAAACTTTATTTATAGTTATATTACCCTCCGTATAAATCAATATTTTGGCATCTTCGTTGCTAGCTACAGTGGAGCCTGCAATTCTAAAAGCAAGAACTTTTCCCTACATATTCTGATGTTTTTGTTTTTGTTTTTTATTCTCTGTAATCAAATACATACTTCTATATATATATATATATATATATATATATATATATATATATATATAGAGGTTTAGATGGATCTTGAGTTGGGTTTAATAACATTTATATTTTATTTATTATCTATTAAATTAGATCATGTTAATGTTGATGTTTATGGTTCAAATTAAATTGATATTTAAATGTATAAAAATATTCGACCTTTTGAATTAATTTTTTTTAAAAAAAGATTTTGGAATTTGATTTTTACTATTGATGTGATGGTGTGGTGTCCAAGTTTTTTTTTTTTTTTGGCCTGACTAGTCCTTACAATGATCAGGGATGAATTTAATCAGGGGTGGCACTAGCTCCCCTTTAAATGTTTCAAAAATCCCCTTTAAATTTATAATTAAGAATTTATGGTATTTTAAGAAATTCTCTCTTCCCCAAAAAGAAGGAAGAAATCAAAATTATATGCCATTACTTTAGCTATAGTGGAGTCTGCAATTGTAAAAGCAAGAACTTTCCTACATACTCTGATTTTTTTTTTTTTGTATTCTTTCTATAATCAAATAAAAAATAAATCAATCAATCAACCACATGATAGGAGCATTGGAGGTAAAGTGTTGGTGTCTGCAGTGGTGGTGGAGGTCTAACCCTTATTAGAAAATGTGGTGACCCATCACCGAATCAAACAATGGATTGCCAATCAGGTCATTTGCATCCCGTGAAAATACTTTTTATATTCCCCCCTATTTGATACAAAACCAATTCCATATGATTTTTTTATTTTTTAAGAAGAGAAAGCTTAGGCTATTTTGAGAACAAGGGAATTTCTGCACATGCAAATTAATCCGCGTGCTTGCATGTATATAAAAAAAATTGACCTTTTGGATTATCTTTTAAAGGAAAAAACAGAATTTGGGATTTGTTTATATGTGTGTTTGTGTGTGGTGGTGGTGGAGGGCTATCCAAGTTTTTTGGCCTGACTAGTAGGGGTGAATTTAATTAGGGTTGGCTCTAGGCTCTAGCTCCCCTCTAAAAGCAGTTTATAGAACTCCTTTTTAAATTTATAATTAAAAACATTTATGGTATTTTAAGAACCTAATTTCTAAAATGAAAAAAAAACAAAATTATATTAAATTATTTTATCAAATTTGGATTTTGTCTCTAATCATTGTAATTGAAAGTTATCAAACTCATCTCGACATGTTAATTTGATGACCTACCAATCTAAAACTTGATTTGAATCAGATTTTATTTTAAATTAAAAGAAATTGACTCGGTTAAACTTAGTTAACTTGTCGGGTCTGTGACCCTATCAGAACTCAAGTAAGGTTTTGTTTGATTTAAAAAAAAAACAACTTTGTTAAAGCTTTTTAAACAAAAATCTTAAAAACAATATCAATTTAAATTGACTCGTGTTAACTCGAATTAATTTACTTAATTTATGATTGTGACCTTAATATTAAGTCAGATCAAGTTAATAACTGTACCATGATCTAAATCCTCTATCTGAAAAATGGTTCAATTTAAACAAGATGGTACACCAAAAGATGGTTATTAATTATGAAATTTTAATGGAAACTATTGTAAGACTCAACACTTTTTTTTTTTAGTATTGAAATTGGGGGTTGTTTGTTTTGCTTGTTTTTGCAGTTGAAATAATGTTTCATGATTTTTTAAGAAATATTTCTACTTTAAATTATTGTTTTATATTTTTGAATCGTTTTGATGTATTGATATAAAAAAAATAATTTTTTTAAAAAATAAAAAATATTATTTTCATATATTTCCAAACAAAAAATACTTTAAAAAACAACTTTTACCATACTTTCTGTCCTTCGTTCTTGCTAGCGGTGGAATTCAATTTGACAAGATTAAAATTCAAAGATTGATCAATTGCATTAGCATATCACATCTGGAAAACAATATAATTTCTTAAACAACAGTAAAAATTCATAGTAGTCATCAATTGTCAAAGCATAAACTTATTAATGATTAACTTAAGCCCTGCTTTCAAAACTGATAAATCAGCAAGTGAATATAATAATGCCATGGTCATTGTCGCCGCCAAGATTGCTTTTCGGTGAGGCTTGCCGAATGTGTAATATCCTAGAATTTTAGGTTTAGCACGCAAGCAGTGATGTTATAGCCAAGATTATTGATTATTTGCATTATCTAGTATGAAATTATAGGTCCACCACTAGAGCTAAGACAGATCGATCTATCTGTTCTAATGAATGATAAGCATTGCTGTTCAAAAAATAATGATACAATACATGAATTTTAAGGGAGTCATTTTCATGTTTGCTGTTGTCTGTGTCGATATTCTATGAGTAACTTGATTGATTTCAGAAAATAATCGAGTCTTTATGTATAAAAAAATTAAAAAATTAATTCTTATGTTCATAGGATAGTGGTAAGAAATTATTTTGGATATGGGATGATCAAACGAATCGCATTCAAATTTATTTTGCTGTCGAAATAAATAGTATATGCAGGTTGCTCAAGATTGTGGTGGTGATTCTATTCAGGAGTTTGTGTTCATGGATTTATATGGAAAATAGTATAAAATATTATAATTGTAAAAAAACAAAAAGGAAAGAAATTTCACCAGGTGATTGTACCCGGTTTGAGCCTCCTCCCTGCTTTAGAATTTTTTTTTTTTTAATATTGATCTTTCGAGATAATGCTAATCGTAGTGATAATTCTTAATATTTGGATTATGAGATTCTCTAGTGAAATCAACTCGATCAGTTAATGAGATCTTACGAAAAAATGTATCTGGCAAGAATATTAGTGAGATTAACATTAATTACTTGCGTAGTGCTAATTGAGAACTTGATACTGTCTAAGTTTTAAAAAATAAATAAAAATTAAGATGACGTGATCATCACCAATTAATTTTATGAATCAATCCATGATCTAATCAATTTAATTTAACTTGTAAAACAATAAAATTAATATAATTTATTGATTTAGATTGACTTAAATTAACTATTTTACGGGCTATCTTTGATAACTTTGATTCAAATAAAGAGGATAATTAACAAAAAAATATATATATATATTGCATGAAACCACTTATAATGGATAAATTTACTCATGCGGATTCCACTAATTACTCCCATGAGTAACATAAAATATTTCCTTACAACGAGAGTAAAGAATGGTTATTTTTCCATGATTCTTTATATAAAATATATATACACTCCTAATTTATAAATCAATAACAACGACAAATGTTAACAACAACAGCTAATTAAAATAACTTAATTGTATAAATACCAAAGAGAAAAGCCCCCATATACAATTCCTCTGCTTGTCTTCATTTCTTTTTTCATCGCAAACACCAGCACATGCCCATAATCCCACTTCTCTGCTATCCCTCCTCTGTTCTTTTCTGAACAGAATTCCTCTCAATCTTCCTCTTCCAAAAAAAATTATAAATAAAAAGAAAAGAAAAGAATAAAGAAAAACTCTCTCTCTCTCTCTCTCTCTCTCTCTCTCTCTCTCTCTCTCGTAACATAAGACAAAACACAGAGTAGTTAAAAGGCAGTTCATCAACAAAGAACCAAACTTTGCAAACATGCATCTCCCTTTTCCATACTGAATTCTAACAGGGTTCTGTTGAAGAAGCTGCAATACCTACTCCTGTCAAACAAAGTCTATCTGGGCTAGCTGACAAGTTCTTTCCATTTTTACCTCCGTTAAGGTTTGTGGGTTCTTGTTTTCTCTTTCATTTTTTAATGAATTGTAGTAGTTGAAAAAAAATAAAATAAAAAGAACAAGTCTTTGTTACCTTTGTTTATCTCACAATTTTCTATTGTTTTTGTAATAATTTATGTGTTAGGAAAATATTTTTCTCAAGTCTTGACTTATATAAGGGGTCTGTCTTTATTTTCTCTTAATCAGGCGGTGGAAAGTGATTATTGACCCATTGGATACGCATTTTGGGACACTCTACTCCACTGTAAATAAAGCTGTCTTCTTTATTTTCTTCTCTATACTTTTTTTTCCCGAGAAAGTGATGGAAATGGCGTATAATCCGAAGGTGGTAAGTATTGTTTTGTTTGCTATCTGGGCACTCTCCATACCAATAATTTTTCTTCCTCGTAAATTTCAAATTTCGCAACTGTTCTATTGGTTTCCGAGTCCTTCTTTTTTTAATGTTTTGTTGTTTGTTCTGTTCATTGATGTTGTTCTTTCCTTAACTGAATAACCATTTTTTTTTCTAACTTTATATCCCTCCATTTCTCTCTTCTTCTTCTTCTTTCCTCTTTTTTGGGTTCTTGATTTTGGATTAGAATATGGATTCGTCTGGTGGAGATGGTGGATTGTTCTTAGAAGAAACCATGGAAGCACAAAAACTCACTGTTTTGGATCGTATAGACGGATTTCAATACACAAAGGAGAAATCAGATAGCTTTGTTATTGACATGGAAAGTTTCTCTCATGGCATCAATAAAGATATCAATACAAATCAAAGAATCACAGTGAGTTTCTGCTTTTTCTTTCTCTTTTCCTGCTTCTCTCCTTTTTCTTTTGTGGATAATTTTGTTTGTAGTTGATTCAGCAACACGCATGCCATTACAATCCAATGTCTTTTTGTCAAATCATCATTATCTATATGATTCTTCTTTTCTTTTTTTATGAATGAAAAGTTGCAGAGGAACCTTTCAAGAAAAGGGTCACCACGGGGCGGCGGCGGCGGCGGCGAGAAGAAGATTCATTCTAATCTCTCTCATCTTTGTGATAAAGAGGCTATTGTTGCTTCAGCTTCGCCCAGAGGTATTAGTTTCGCATTACAAGCACTGATAATTTTGTGTGGAGGCCATGTCCATGTTGGTTGTTCTGTCATTATGATACTATACATGTCACCATTTTCAGATAGATTTTTAGAAAAACTGTAGATGCTGTTGTCTCTATTCTTCAATGATAAATGGATCTTTTAAAAAAATTACATATATTTCAGACTGGTTGATTTATAGGTGACTCAGTAGGTTTCCAAGTTTTTTTATTGTTAATTTTTTTAACCTTTCAGGACGTTTAAGTTGCGTTTCATTAATTTTCTAAAAATGATAAATACAAAAGAAATAAAAAAACATTTGGTTAAAATATATAAACAGAGACATGAAAGTAATTTTGTTTCGAAAACAGTTCTAGAATAAATCTATATATTTTCATAACCGTCTTTTTTATCCGAGATAATAACTAAATTCCAAGATGCAATTCACTAGCAAACATTAGAAGCAACAAATTAAGATTGCCATACTTAGTGTTTGTGAGAAACATAGACTCGTAATTTTCTTTTCATCAATCTCTAACTATAGTTTTGGGAGGGTAAATTCCAATTATTAGAGAACAGCTTGATGTGTACTACTGATATTTATTCTAGTAGTTTTTTTCCTTACCTCCTTCAATGTGTTGCCAAACCGGCTCTGATAGGGAGAACAAGACAGATTTAGGTTTAACTGGTGAAGGTTAGGTGGCCTCGATAAGCTAGAGTGTGCACAAAAACAAACCCTCTCTACCACCAATATTTACAGTTGGTGAGAGTGAGATGTTACCAAACAGTTGGGTCAACCGAAATGAAACATGGGTGGGTTTAATTATACAGAAAGTACAGATTACAGAGCATCATCCATTTTGTTGGTCACCCACCATTGTTGAAGGCATGTGCACTTGTTATTGGGAAGTTGATGAAAATGCTAGCTACCCAAAAACAAATGCTTACACCTATATAGTGTAGTGTTTACTGATCTGTAACTGCTTTAATAGGGCCTAGCACGCCTGAAAAGGCTGCGGTGGTGACGGTTGGGACCTCAGATCATTCCAGTAGCCCACAAGTTCACCATCAAATCACTATCACGACCGGCAGCATCAATGGCACGCCAGAAGGCAGATGCATTAGGAGAAACAGTTTGAAGCGCGCATCACCTTCCTGGGTCCTTGATCCCAAAAGGGTTCTTTTCTTCTTTGCCACACTGTAAGCTTACCAACCCTTGAAAAAGCTGCAAAAAGATCAATCATCTGTCATGATATTTGTTTACAGGCAATTTATTTTAGGTATTTTCATTTGCAACAGGTCGAGTATGGGAACAATGTTGCTGATATACCTCACTCTTTCAATTGGGAAGCTCAAAACAGATTGATAATTCCCTTGATTGAAACCAGCAACATCATGCACCATATTCCATAAGGAGGAAATAACTGTAGTGTACACTTGGAGCATGATGTTCGACTGAAACAGAGATGAATGTAATTAGATGATGATGAGGGTCGCTTTTGCAAGAATAGGCTTCTTTACAATGGGGGTTTGCCGCATAGCAGAAAGAATGACAGAAGATAAGGTGATGGCGAACACTAACAGGAGACCTTCCCTAACCACGGCTTCTACTTTCTTCAGTGCTCAACGTTTTCAGGGCCTCACTAAGATCTTACAGATGCAGACAAGAGCAAATAATGATGTGACAAGGAGAAGAATCTTCTTTAAAGAATACAGGGAAGATAAACATGATGCGTTACTCTTATGCAACCCTACACAGCTTAATGGAGGGCAGGGTCATATAGTTACTTTAGCTTTCTTGTACCTTTATTTTGCCGCCCCATGCCTTCTTATTGTGTTTCCTCTCTTGGAAAATCCCACTTGAACATTTGCTTTCATGTGAGTGAAACAAGATCAAGACAGCAAACAACCGTGATGTTTAAGTCAATAAGATATTTTCTGTGCTCGGAAGCATGCGTACCCGAACCCTTTCACCTTTTACCACATATTGTGCATTCATGGGGGAGCTCAGAGAAGAAAAAATGGCTTAAAAATGAACACTAACAGCATGCCTACCATTGAATAAACTGGATACTCACTCAAAGTTGAAGAATTGAAGAGCATAGAGAATCTAAGCTGGGAGACATCAGAAGACAAACCTCAAATGCCTGTCACCGATATCATTGAAAAACTGACAGCAATTTCCTAAAGGATTAGTGCAGGGTAAAACGTAATATGATATGTTACAAGTATGAGTCTGACGTAAACAACACTAAACAAGATAAACCTGGCTTCAGCAGAAGAAATTATAAGACAGTTCTAATGATCTATAGTATGGTTTTTACAGTGAAAAACGGAAACTCTCAGTAATCACAGAGACGGAAGGGGTATACTTCTTTACTGCATTCGCTATATTCCATAACAATTACGGATTCATGGTGGATCCATGAAGGGCTTAACACTATACAGTATCCATATCTCATTCTTTGAATACATATGCATAAATTTCAATCTTCAATTAGTAGAGTTTTGAGATTCGTGGCATTGAACATTTGTGTTTCCGATCATGGTATAGCCTTAATATAACTGCTGCGGTTTCTTCAATTGCTTTTCCTGTCACTTCTGCAATCGCAAACAAGTGAAAAGCACCATAAAGGTTCAGTCACTAGCATATCTTCAAAACTTCCAATAAGTAGAACATTTAAGGATTGAAACACATTACCAATTACTGGCCAAACAGGATTCTGTGCAAAGGTCCTGCGAGCAAATTCCAACTCCTCTCTGACATGATCCATCTCAGAGTAGTTACTCCTCACTTCTTCACTGAAACCCAGACTCTTCGCCCTTGCTCTCCTTATCGTTTGTAACACTACAGGATTGATAGTCAAACCAAAAACCTTTTCTGGATCAACTTCAAAAAGGCTTTTTGGCAATTTTACACCCTTTACAATGGGCACATTTGCTACTTTATATCCTTTCTGTGCCAAATAAATCGACAACGGTGTCTTCCCGGTCCGAGAAACCCCAGCAAGAACAATGTCAGCCTTGTGCAAGTTCTGAGGTAATGCCCCATCATCTTGTTTAATAGTGAATTCAATGGCTTCTATTCGTCGAAAATAATCCTCTGAAAGAGGAAAATTCCTACCAGGAGCTCCACGAGGAAGACCAGAAGGCAAGACACCAAGATGTGAAGCAATAGCTTCTGTTATAGGGCCTAGTATATCTGTAGCAGGGATGCCCCATAACTTACAGACTTGTTTAGCATGTTCAGCCAATGAAGGATCAGCTAATGTGTAGATCACCATTGCACCTTCTTTTGCTGCTTGTTTTATTATCTCCATTAACCTCTCCACATCATCAATCTAACCATCACTACAACATAATTAGTTCAATCCTAGTGTTGTTGCTAAGGTGTCAGCAAATCGTTGTTCAAGAACTTCACCAAAAAATAGAAGATAAAAAGCACAAGACTTTTGTTTCCTGTAATAATATCAAATAAATTTTTGAACATTCAGTTCGATACAAAAGCATTTACTTTACTCAAATTGAATGTATAAAAATCTAGAGAAAATCCAAACAGAGTTAACCTTGACCTGACCAAGCCAAACCCAGAGAAAATCCAACAGAGTGAACCCTAAAGATTATACTTTTAATTTTTGTCCAAAACACCATTGTTTTGATATTTTAAAACTTTTTTTTCCCAAAACAACACTATTTTAGAATATATGTATTGATCCACAAACCTTGGATAGGCTAACCTGACCAATCTGGCCGGGTATAATAGCTATTTGCAAACAAACTTATTACCCGAGTCAACACTGCAGGGTAGTGGGACCCACTTAGTAACACTATTTATCATAAGCATTTCTAAAATCTGAACTCTATAAACTAGCATTTCTCATGTTACCATATAGAATTCCACGAAATTATTAAACGACAAGTCAATCAAGAAACTTAAAAAGAAAAGTGAAAGTTCATGATTACCCCTGAAAACAGATGAGTATTTACAGGACACCCACGATCAACCAAGCAATGCTCGAACTGACCCAACGAAGCATTAACGGAATGTTCAGCAGTCCATCCAGTTCCGTCGGAAACCATGAAAATAGCCTTCCCGAAATTAGCCTCCACGTCATCATATCCGTCACTCCCCGTTAAAGAACTAACCTCTCTTTTTTCACTCTCTTTTGGGTTTTGAACTTGTGGGTTCAGCTCCAGACGCTGCGTGGTTCGCTGATGCAGCCGGTCTAGTTTTCTACCAGACCGAATGGACCGAGCTCTTGACCACCGGTTTAGTTGAGGGCTGCCTTTGTGTTTCCGAGCCTGAGGTTCGGAGAGAGATTTGGGGTTAGGCTCGGGAGTGGAAGAGCGTGGTGGTGGAGGTGGTAGACGGTGGCTCGAGAGACCCAACGTGGCAGAAGAAATCATTTTTTCCAAAACAATTTATGTTCTGATATTTTTTTTTATTGAAATATGTGGCCATAGCTTGTTACCAACTGGCCCAGCCCAATTCGATTTTTCTTGTTACCAGCTGGCCCTAAAAGGAAAATTAATTTTGAAACTCCTAGAAAAAAAACATGAAAACTCTTGGAAAAACTCATAAAATTTTCCAGAAAAAAACCCATAAGACATTAAAAAATAAAAATATTTAAAAAAATACTAACTTATAAAATCAGATAAATTAAAAAAATCAGATGTCTATAGTAATAAAATAAATTTTGCAGGACATGGATTTTTCTATTTTTTTTCATTTTTTATGATATTTTTAAATATATATTTATGGTTTATTTCTTCTTCTTCTTCTTTTATGTTCTTAGTTTTTTTGTTTTTATAATTTTCATTTTTTTATCGTCTTTTAATTTTTTTATAATCTGGGTTTTTTAAGTTTTTGAAATTAATTTTCTATTTAATGTTTGGGAAATTAAGTTTATTTTTCATTTATTTGGTCCTTGTACTTCTCAAATTATTTTAATCGAAGTCTTGTGCTCCTTTTCGTATTGATTGAGCCTTTTTATAAGAGTCCCACATATAACATATTGTGCATCGTGAGATTTTAACAACAATATACAGCGTAGGCATACAAACTTAGAATGGTAACAAGACAAAAAACAAATAGAGAATATAGAGATTAATCAATGTGAAAGAAAATTTTACAAGGTTCTAATCAAAACAATTTCAAGAACAAATAAATGGGAAAATCCCTTTATTTTTTACATGCAAATTATATATCCTCTTAAGTAACTTAATGTAATTATATGTTATTGACTTGGGTATTATTAAATTAGTTTAAAATTAAACTCCATTTAGATTAGGCTCGAAAGCAATATGTTATAAAATTTATTTACTAGTTTGAATTAAATTTAATAATTATGTTTCAAAGAGCTCCATGTGTGACGTAAATCTACAAACCCAAAATCTTATGAACTATATAAGTTAAGTTGGTACTTTTAAATGTGGGTTAGCAATGTTATTGTTTGAAATTCAAGTTTAGAAATCACTAGTTTGAATTTTACAAATTTTGAGACAATTAAAGATTTATATTATTATTAATTTCAGGACCTGTATAATTAATTAAGCTACGCGCAAGTTGGCTCGGACATTCATATTAATAATAATAATAAAATCATGCTTACGCTTCTTGCCTCATATCAATTTTTCACAATTATTTTGTTCTGCCAAATCTTTATTTTATATAGTTTTTAGGATAATTAACAAAATCATCTTTATATATTTCAATGCAAAAATCCTTCAAAATATTCTTATTTATCTACAAAACCCTACAACAATCTTTATACTAAAAAATCAAACATCTTACTCTCTAACTTAACATGATTTAACCATTTGGAAGTATAAGAACAAATCTATATATAAAAACCTAAACCTGCGTATCATATGAACATGAATGATGTCATATGAACCATACATGATCAATAATATATTAAAATATTATTTCACCTGAGTTTTATGTTGCTTATGTTCTAATCATGTAATCATTCAATCCCTCTTTTCTTTATTGAATCACGAGTCAATTGCTTTTATTCTAAAATCTCTCATACTTTCTTCCATAAAACAATTAAAAATAATTTAAATCTGGATCAAATTATCACACGACTTGAATCATACCAATTTAAAGAATCCATTTGTTTTAAAAGGGTTTTGAATGTAGATCTCAATTCATGTGAGGATATTCATTTGATATGTGTATTTAAATTTTTTTATTTATTAAAATAGATGTTGGGCTAACTTCCACATACCTTAACTAATTTCATGAGCCCTGAAGTTAACGATCGTAAGCTTTTAGTGACTCTGAAATTTATGGGATTCGAACTGGTAACTTCTAGAAAACAAACTTAGAACCTAACCTTCACTCCTCGTTATTAAATTTTTATTGTATCTAAAAATTATTTATCCTATCATCCTATTAATGAAGCAATTAAATGATAGGGAAGGGGAGGCATATACGTGGACAAAATAAATAAATCACATCCAAATTTGAGTCCCACACAGAAAATCTCACATTAATTAATGGTTATGATTGCCCAAAGTAACCAAACCATTTCTCACCTATGTTAAATCGATAACATTAATGGAAGAAAACTGTTTCCATCGGTGAACAAGATGTATGATCTTTAGGGGAACAATACAACGTAAGCAAAAAGAAAATCATAAAAATCATTTGTCACTTCATACTTTTTAAGAAAAGGATAAAAAAGGAAAACTATCAAAAAGAAACTGACAAGAAATTGAATCTTTTAGATTTGAAGAGACTAATTCCCCATTCGATGAATAATTTGAAGTCCAATTGAATGAAATTGGATTTTTTTTGAGTGAGGATACCACCAGAAAATTATAAGAACGGACTTGGAAAAAAATAATAATTAGAGAGTGAATAGATTATTTTTGGGAAGTCATATATAACTATTATGAAAAACCCTTAAAATATTTCATGTGAATTTTCAATTGAATGAATTGTGGAATTTTCTATGTGAATTACATGTGCATAAAAGAGAACAGAAGCTTGTAAGCATTAAATCCATATATTGGTAGGCTGTTTCTAATTAGGACTGAGTTGACATGGCTACTCATTTATTGAATAAAGGAGAGTTGATATGGCTCCTTGAAAACATGAACTATTAAAAGAAGATAATAGTAAAAAAAAAAAAAACTACATTTAGGTCACTCTTTAATGTGGTATATGTAGTCTTTTTTCATAATTAGCCAAAATGATGCATATGAGAGCATTAGTTTTTCCAATCATTAATAGTTTTGGAGGAGTGGATATTCTTGATGAGGAAAAGATTACTAATTTTTTTAATGAAATTGATGTTACTCAATTTTTTACTTAGTTTTTAAAAAAGTTTTCAAAAAAAAAAAAAGCAAAGAAAAACAACAAATAAACCCAAAAAAACATATTTTTAATGTATTTTCATCATTTTCAACGTCTTTTTCAAAGAATTTAAAATTAAAAAATTTATTTTCGACGCATTCTGTTTTTAACGTGTTTATTTCAAAATCGTTGATTAATTCTTCTCATTGATCAACATTGATGTTGCCTTTTTTCAAAAATCAAAACATAAAAAAGGGACGAAAAGAAAGGAAAATATACATTTAATATTTTAGTGATGATCTATACTTGTAATTGTAAAAGGGAAAAGATCAATTTTAAAATAGAAAACATTCTCACTAAGCAACCCAATTTTTAATCAAATGATCCACAATCGATATTCTTAATCCAATGATCCATATTTCTTTGCATAGCCTCACTCTCTCTACTGTCCTACCAACCTCCCATTCTTTACTATCCCAAACCCACACAGCTACTACCTCTTTTTCTACCCAAAGCACTAGAAAAATAGCCACCGTAAGACCTAAAGTCACCTCTTTATAAACCCAACTTGTGTAAACCCAAATTGAATAGACCCAAACATCTTCTTTTTTCACTATCGAAAACCTCATACCATAATCCTTAAGGGATAGCTCAACTGGTCAGATTTTGGATTTGCTCTCCTGTGATCACGAGTTCGAGTCCCTTCAGGGCCATTGAAAGCTTACATGGTCGTTAACTTTAGGACTCGTGGGATTAGTTAAGGTGCTCTCAAATTAGCCCAGACCCCACGTTAATAAAAAAAAAAAAAAACCTTATACCATAGCCAATGTAACACCATCGTACTTTAAGTATGATTTTTATTTTTCTAATTGTCTTGTACATGAAAATTAGGGATTTTTTTTAACAACCATAAGAAATATCTTAATTCAACATTTAACAATTTTGTTAAGAAATGCAGTGATACATAATCATTATATGTATTTTTATGTGATTACATCACTTTCCTATTTATTTACATAAAGTTTATTTACAAACATTCGTTAGACAATACTAGAACCTATTTAATATATGAAAAAAACTAAGTAACTTAATACGGCTTCATAAAGAGTCGTGATATCCTAAAAAAATACATGTAAAATATACAAAATCATGAAACTCATAATGAATATTTACATCATTAAAGTTACCGACAATTATCAATAACACAAGTAAAACCAATTTCACTAATTTATTTTTTTGTAGATATATCAATTTATGCTAGATTCAAATTTAATACATTTCCATGAATTATTGGTGAAAGTTGATTTCATTAGAGTGCTTATTTAACAATCATAGTCACATCATAGTAAGTCTTGTTCACAATATGTTTGACTCATACTTTGATTCACTTTCTCAAATAAATTTAACTCGTACGATTGTGTGTATGTGTGTTATCATAACCTAATTTTTGAATTTTTTTAAAAATAAAAATAAAAATAAAAAAATGAATGAATAGAAAAATAATTTGAGAATTGGGTCAAGACAACATAAATTGAAAGTTTGAGGACTGATAGGGTTAAAATTAAAAATTTAGAAGTCAATTTTGGTAGAAATTAGAAGAATTGATAAGTTTGGGGACTTAATTAAACTTTAGAATAGTTTAATTAACGAAATCAGGAGCTTAATTGAAGAATTGATAAGTTTGGGGACTTAATTGAACTTGAAATTAATTTAATTAATGAAATCAGGGGGCATAATTGAAGAGAAACCAAAGTTTAGAGCTGATTAAGGACTGAATTGATAAAATTAGAAATCAAAGACTATTTTGTAAATGGTGCCAAAATCCAGGGGTTCAATTGTAATTATTCCAGGGGTAAAATTAAAAAAAAAACAATAAAGATTTTCATAAGGACCCAATTGCTAAATGTCAAACGTTTACGGGTGCAAATTGGAAATATCCATTTCAGGTGAAAACAGCGCCCATGTTTCAAAGAGAAACTATTCACCATCTTCTTCATTCGCACTAGTTCAACTAGAAGAAGAAACAACAACAAATTAACGAATGCCTGCTAGCTACCCCACGATGGATCTTAGGGCAGTCCATAATGATAGCATAAACTAACAAACTCTTAGCAATTTAAAACAAAACCAGCAATACAGCCTATCTTAGTTAAGACGCTTAAGGGGTGATAATTTTTTTTTTTTTGCGTAACCAGTCTCGTACCATAAAATTATTGTTGACTAGTAAGGGTTTCTAGTGACCATAAAGGTGGCTACTCCTTAAATAAGACATTTCTCATTTAAGAACTAGAAGCTATAAATTTGTTATTTAAAAAAAATTCATTGAATTTTTAAAAGTCATCGCAATGTCGGATGCGACATGTGTGTGTATCCAACTATCTCTAGTTCACGCTATTGTTTCAATTCCCAATACATTTAATTTATGACACCTTTTGTTTTACAAATATGTTTATGTCCTTTTAATTTATTGAGTATTTAGTTTGTTCCCTACCACAACTTGTTTTATTTTAACTCATTATATGTCATTTTAACTTTCCTTTTGTGATTCATTTCATATACATGTTCATGTTCTCTTAACATATATGTTGTTGTTCTAACTTTTTGTGCGATTATTTTTCTAGTTCAACCTCATGCAGTCCATATTCATCATCATCATGGTTCATCATTTCTTTTCTTTTCTTTTTTCAGATAGACTATGATGTTATCCTTCACAATATTATTTTTACTCCTTTTCAAAAAGATCTAAGGCTTACAATTTACCTCAACTTATTACTTTCAAATGAAAACTTTCTCGATTTAATAAAATTTTGGCAATATATCCCCTAAAAATTAAATGATCCCAAGAATCGACATCGACAATCTCAAAACATTTCAAACAAATCCATGGTCTTACCATCCTGGACATTTACCATTACATTACTAATAATGAATAGAATTCAACAATATATAAAAAACCATATACACCTATATTTTATTTCATTAATATGCAGTTAACACTTTAACACAAATATATTATTTTATTATACTAGTCAGCTATTTGATTCCATCTAATAACCCGACAAGACAATTGCATTGATTCTAGCAACTCTATTCCGAGCAACTTAGTCAATCAAGTATCCTGATAGTCAATTACAATGATGTCATTAGCTTAACTTCGAACAGCTAGTCAAATAAATATGTTGGCCATCAACCTCGTTGGTGTCATCAGCTTCAAACAGGTCAACTAGTCAATTCTAATATGTTAGTCATCAATCTCGTTGATACCACTAGCTCTAAACAAGTCAGCTAATTAAATTAATTATGTTGGTCATCAACTTCGTTGATGCTACTAGCCCTAAAAAAGTTAGCTAATCAAATTAAATATCTTCTCAGTTAATTTTGATTTACATAGAGATCTTCATTGTTGTGGTTGATTACAAATCATCTACCCACACATTTACAATTAAAAACAAAAATTAATCTGATCCACAACATATCACAGGACATAAATCCAATCAAAAGCTATGTATCAATAATTGTTTTTTCACTTCATGTTAAATGCATCATGTTCTTGTTCCTTATCTCGTGTTTAGAATGTGGGATATATGCATTTTAAGATTTAATGGCTTGCCTTGGTTATAAGAAACCTTTAGAGATCTTTTTTTTATGTAAGTTACATTGGTGGATGAATCCCTAAGCAAGAATGTAATCATGTTCATTGAAAATTGCTAATAATTATTTTCATTTTTCAAAACAACCAATAAAGATATACATTTTCTTTCTTGGAAAAAAGAAAAAGAAAACCTACTTAATTAATCACAAAATTTATTTAGTATTATACAAGAAACCTAGGGAGTCCTATCTTGTGACCTAATTTTTGAACATCCTCTTGCACTTGTTGTCTATATTCTTTAAAGCTAAATTTCCTATAAACTGAAGGCTCATAGCAACTTTGTATCACCGTATCATACGAAGGACAGAAGAAATATGCTGTTGAGAATCTTTCAACTCGTGGATTTGTGACAACACGGTGTTCGACACTCTTATAAACACCGTTGCTCCAGGCCTGCAAATTTTCATCATGCCCACCAACTAATGAGTTGATAGTTTATTGGTTTTTTTTTTATATATAAAGAAAGTGTAGCTCTTTGTGCATGTATATAGGGAATGAAGCATGCTAAGAACATTTCATAGTAAATTTCTGGGTCCTTTTGGCATGATTTTATGATTTTTCTTCTTCTTTTGAATCATAATCTAAAAGTTAATTTGTATAAGTAATTTTAAAGAAAAATGAATTAAAATACATTTGTTTTGAAAGTATGCTAAGAAAAAATTGACTAAAAACAATTTGTTTGGAAAAAACAAATGTATTATAATTTATAATTCATAAGTTAAATATTAATATTTTGAACTTTTAATTAATTAAAAACTTAACTCAATTGATAACAAACTTTCTATTAAGTTAAAAATTATTTCTAACCAAATAAACTTATGATTTAAAAAAAAAAGTTAAAAAATAGCTTAAATTAATTTATAAAAATTATACCATACATAATTTTATTCCCAGTATTTAGTGGAGGTAGCCAAGGATGAAACAACGAATTCACAGGACAGGGTTTTAAAATTGAAAAAGTTACTAGGACAAGTTTCAAAATAAGTTAAGTTAAAAGGATGGTTGAGAAAAAAAAAAATGATATCATTGGGAGTGCAAAGTGCTTAACTATCATCAAAAACGAAAACATTTAAGGGTCAAATTGAAAACTTTCATAACTTCAGAGGTGCCATGGCCTCCCAAAGCAAAGCCTGGTTCTGCCCTTTTCGTACCATGGATCATTCAATTTCCTATTAAGAAAAAGTTCCATTAATTACCTGAAACAAGTCTCCGATATTGATTATCAGTGCGTCTGGGTTTGGCTTGACAGCAAACCATTTTCCATCTTTCACTAATTGCAATCCTCCAACTTCATCTTGGTGCAAAATGGTGAGAAAGTCGCTATCAGTGTGTGGCATGAGTCCGAATACCTCTGAAGGGATTGGACATGGTGGATATCGGTTCATTCGTAGATAACAAGTGCTTGACAGACAATTTTCTTTAATGAAATCAGATTTGCAGTCGAATTTCTCAGCCAAAATCTCAGCTAATTTATGTGCTAGATTGGCAACTGTTGTAGCAAATTGTTCCATTGTCGAGCTGGAAGTATATTTGAAAAAGAAAGACAGAAAGAAGAAAATTGTTAACAAAATGGACAATCACAAAAAAAGCACCTATCAATTCATATATTTCAAGGAAAGAAGTGAAAATTATCCAAAAAAAAATGAATGCATGCATGCGTCCATTTGATCAAATTATTGAGACGGAGCTTGAATCCATTTTAGGCCCACATGAAGTACATTATGGAAAGAAAAGTTGTTAACAAAAGGGACAACCACAAAAATGCACCTTTTAATACATATTTTCAAAGAAAAAAAAAATTCCAATCGAACTTAGGAGGTGCACGTGTTAATTTGATCAAATTATTGACAAGGATCCACTTTATGCCACATCAAGAACTTTCACGAAGGAAAATACCTTGTTAACACTCAGGCTAATTAGAAATCAAAGAAAAATTGTAGCCACTTTTATTTAGAATTATGAGACCTGTCAAATTCCAGAAAACAATATCATCTAGCTAGTTGCAGATATCATTTATAGCTCATTATTCAACTTTTGACATTTCTTTCACGTTAGGAAGTGTGGACTTTGTGTTGATCAAATACCAGGCCATGCATGCAATACACACACAGAGACACTACCTGATTTTGATGTGCTATGTGAAGCAGATGGAGACTTTGCTAGTTCTATGGTGTGTGTATTGCCTAAGCATTGCAGGAAAGTTTCTAAGACATTTCACAGTGATAAGGCTAAAGATAAAGAAGAAGTCCTACTCTATCACGTGAAAGCTGAACCTAAAAGGTTTGATTCCATGGCTTATGATTTGTTTCGTATGTGATTGTGAGCAGTGCACAATTTTCCCTATTTTGTAAGCATAAAAAAAATAAATTTGATTCCATGCTTTCACTTGCTTATTCAATTTGGAGCATCTAAATGAAACCATGTGATCCATCAAAATCTGATTCTTGGATAGTTCATCGCCTTCAATAGCTACAGATAATCATCTGTGATCTAAAATCTTATGATAAGTGAATGATCTAAAAACAATTTTAGAAATTTAAAGAAATAAATTTGCAATTACCTGAGAGCAGTACTGAAACCATTGGAAACCTGTATCTCACTCATAGGAATATGAAAAGCTTCGGACCATGACAACTGCTTAAGGCAAGTAGCTGTAGGTGTCCCCCATCGATAAGTCCCCCTAGACAAATTCAAAAACTTTTCTTCTTTGCTCTTTTCATTAAAAGGTTGTTTAAAAACCTTAACTTGTTCACTTCTCATTTTGTCCAAAATCTCACGCGAAATCCCATGATTTACAACCTGAAAGAACCCCCACTCCTGCGATGCCCTAGCAATCTCCGACTTGCACTTTTCTTTCTCCAAGTTCTTAAGATTCAGACGGCTAAGATCGATCAATGGAAGCTCGCATTCCTCAATGATATCAGCAACATCTTTATGATCAGCTGCCCCTTTTGTGGCTTTTTCCAAGAGGTTCTTGTAGGTCTGCTGGAAAGGAGGGTCAACCTCCATCCTTTGAGCCTAAAACGAGATGTGAAAAGGAAATTAAGGCCTAGGAAAAATAAAAACATGGTGGTGTATGGATGTGGGCTTTCTAGCTAAGGAGAGATAGGGACAAAGAGAGAGGAGAAGATACTGGGGACAAGAGGTTTTTCCCTTGTTTTTGTTTCCTTCGATCATGCATCGTCTATTAAAAAGTTTTTGGACCTTGGAAACAAAGTTGATTTCATGGCTTTTTGTGTTCTAGACTTGAAGATATCCAAATTTTCATGTTTTCTTGTTATGCAAATTTGGAATTTTATTTTGATGAGTTGTATAAGATCTAATTATTTCAATTAACTAAATATTAAATTCATATATATGATGAACACAAAGAGCACAAGAAACAATGTTCTCAATGTTCTCATGATTTTCCATAAAAGTAAACAAGCTTGGTTTTAAATTTTTCTAAGAATAAGGTTTCAATTTTGAAATTGTTTAGCAAAAGATAATTTTTTTTAGAATAAAAAACAAATTAAAACATTTATACTTTAGAATAAAAAGCACGACCATATTTATAGTCTAATTAAAAAAATTAGACTAATTGGTTCGGTACGGTTTTATAGTTTTATTAAAATCAAATAATTACAATTTGAATTAATAAGATTTTAATTTTTTTTTTGAATAATTGATGAAGTTTTTATTTATAATGAGTTTTTCTATTTAATATGGTTTAGTTTGATTTAGTTCAAGTTGGTTTTTTATTCTTAAAATCTAAATTAAAACTAAAACCAAATGAAGCAATTTTTTTTAAGAATTTCTAACCAAATTAAACTACCCAATAATTAAAACAAAATATTCAATTCAATTAATTTCAAATTAATGCTAGGGTTAATTTACTTATCCCTAGTAACTAGCACGCTTCAAATTAACCGCACTTGAGAAGGGACGGGTGAAATCAATCACAAGCTAATTTATAAAGCGGGGCCTCATTAAATAAATGTCGGTCATGCCTACATGGCCATTGGACCGATGATGGTCCCTCCCACAAAATATGGACATTTGTCATCACAGCGGGTTGCTTCTTTCAGCCCTTTTTGGCTTGTGGCTAGAAGCAAAATCATATAGAACAGGATATCGCGCCCAAAATGATTGTTTTTTTCAAGACATGTGATATGTTAACAAAAAAAAAAATCTATTTATTTAAATAACAATCAATAGTCATTGAATTAATTATAACCCTAGTTATAAGATATTGTTTGTTTAGCATGTTAATTATCTTAAACCCACTCCGATTTAACTCGGAATCCTTGTATCCACTCCAAATTACATTGACCCAAATCCAACTCCATATTCTACTTTATCTAGCACTTCTCCAACTAGAAGTTTATGCATAATTTAAGAGTTTCTAGCTTTATTAATTAAGTTATGAATTTGGGATTACATTTTTAAAATAATGATGATGTTTCAGTTGTCAACTAATTTGTAGGTAAGGTGAATGAAAAAATGTTTGACTGGGTTCCTTTCATTTCCTACTTACTTCTTTATGCCCCACTTATCAAATCATACATAATCAACTATTATGAGTTTTTCTCTATTGTAGTAGACATGAAATGAGAGAATTCCTTTCAATATTATTAGTATTTTTCTATATATTTTATTAACACATGGAATGCCTAGAACTCTCTATAAACTTCTTAGAAAAAGAAATAATTAATATCGCTTGAGCTATAGTTAATTGTCGGATTATTAAGGTTTTAGTTGTGCATGTGCTGCTATTCTTTTTGAAGACGTCTTTTGGATTCTTTGCCATCTACTTGTAGGCTATATATGTAAAATCCTAATTTTTTAATTAGTATAATGGTCTCATTCACGAATTGAAAGATAAAAACGGCATGCCTTCTCTAAACATTGGGCCCCTCTTTTTTCTCCTGTGTGGAGCATTTGGTCTCGTGTTGTTAATTTGCATAAGGGTGCTTGTCGAAGTTTTGGTTTTGACGTCTAATTGACTCTAATGTCAGATTAAATGCTAAGGTCATGCAGCAAATGATGATATAAAGCCACTCATAATTCTAAAAAAAAAAAAAAAAGCCACTCACTATAAAGAAATAAGAAATATTAATATCTCCCAAAAAACTTCCCTATTGCCTGTTGCTGTCTCAGGTATCATGTCAAATTTAGTCATTTGATGGACCCATAAAAAACCAAATAAATTAATTAATGAGTCTAGCTTAAAAAAGGCCTAGCTTTGTGCTAGATATAGTAGGTAATGGGCAGTGAATATATATTATACACTCAAGTATCCCTTCACATTATTAGAAATAAAAGGAAAAAGAAAGAAACTAGCCAATAATTTCTTTGTATGAATAATAGAAGGAGATAGATATGATAATATATGAATATTATATAAAGATTTAAGTGGGCCAAAACTGTATGATTGATGCAATGGATTCAATGTTATTATGAATCCTATAGGATGATCGGTATCAGATTCGTAATGAATCACCCACCTAAAACAGTGTATTTGAAGGAATTATGTTACATGCATGAATCACAACTGAAGTGTTTCATTTAATAAACTTACCTGGCTTCCAATCTCCAAAAAGTTGCTAATTTCCACCATTGAAGCTTTCCTTGATATGCACTTGAATTAACCCTTTTGTGGTCTGCATTCTCAAGAAAATGAAGTGATAAACTATATGTTATTTCAGTCTCTAAACAAAATATAGGAAAAGAAATAATATAGTTTGTTGCTGCAATGGATAAACACAAAATATACAGTATCAATTCGACAAGACATTCTCTGACAAAATGTTTCCATCAAGAAATCTATCGGTGATTTTTATCCCGATAAAATTAAATAATCGATGCGGTATAAGTAATTTTACTGTTGTGAAATAAAAAAAATAAAAAAGGCTTGGTAAGTATCTAGCTAGCTAATTACTTGCATGGCAGTGCACGGTAAAGCTAACGTCGAGCTACAAGTAGTTATCGGCAAGGGGAGCAAAAGAAGCTGATAGTATCATGTAATTTGAAGTACAATATCGTGTCAAGCACAATCCTATCCATGTTGAAAGCAAGTGTAGATAGAGAGAACAAAACTATGAAAACAAATACAAGACGATGACAGGAAACGAAAAAGATCTAATTAAACGTTCATAGCAAAATAAGATCAAGAGTTTAGAGTAGCAAAGAATATGCGAAAGAACATATATAGAGACTATTTGATGAGAAGAAATATGGTACCTAAAAGAGAAACGCAAAGAAAATGAGAGAGGGAGGGAGGGAGGGAGCTAGAGACAGGGCGTTTGTGTCGTCCACTAAGCTTGGAGGGGAGATATTTTATAGGGAAGAAGAGCTAGACCATCAATGATTATGATCGGCACAGTACTGCAGGAAGAAGATAATAAGGGTAAGGAGTATTTACTTGAGAGGTAAGAATCACGCGTGCTAATAATTGTATTAGAATGTTTTTAATTTGGGCAATGAAATTAGAGACAAGTAAGCGATCCAAAACTTATAATCAAGCACATTTAATACTCATTCAATCCCCTATACACTCATATCTTGCTCAAATTTATGCAAAGTGCCTCTAAAAGTAAAATATGATTGCTTATTGTATAGGTTTTTCTCTCTGTTTTTTTTTAACAAAAATAGATGTAGAAATAGACCAATCGCTCATAGAAGTATATATTTAGACGTAACTTAATCAAACCTAAATATTCTAACAATTCAAAAAGCTAGTAATGGGAGTGAAATTTGCTATACCATCCGTCTAGATGCATCTTCTCCATGTCATATGCACCGATTATTTAACAAAAAAAAATTATGTATAGTTGACATGACCGATGAACATAGCAGGATCCAAATTCAAGCATTAAGTGAGGAAATTCAAAGCTTATCATTGAATATTAAGCGTAAATAAGAAGTGGCTGGTTATTATTATTATTTTTTTTATCCTCTTTTTGAAGAGCACTAGGGTAGATAAAGATGATTGCCAAGTACAATTTCCATTTTTAGTGTGGACTGTCGACATCTTTAAGAAAGAGATAAGGGAGTGGTAGACTTGGAACAATAAGGACCAAAAGACATGTTGTGACTGAAACATTAGTAGCCAATAAGGGGAGACTTGGTTCAATATCCACCAATTAAACGTCTGGTATCATCGACTTTCTTTTTTGGTATCAACTTTGAATGAACTTAACCCCCCCCCCTCTCTGTCTCTCTGCCAAAAAAAAGCCCCCTCCGTCTCTCTCTCTCTCCCTCCCTCCCTCCCTCCCTCTCTCTCTCTCTCTCTCTCTCTCTCTCTCTCTCTCTCCCTCTCTCTCTCTCTCTCTCTCTCTCTCTCTCTCTCAGTCTGTCTGAAATGAAATCTGAAAGAAAAGGCACATGATTAGTACTGGACCCAACCGTAACTGTCACTGCTGATTCCATGTCGGAACCTACGTGGAGGCAACTAGAGTCACATGCATGTTAAATTTTGCACGTCAAGATTTCTAAGCAATGTTAAGGGAGAAATATCAATGTATGGGATTGAGGTTCAAGCATAAAAAGTTCTTTAAACTATTTTCTAGATATTTTTCGGTACAGAACATGTTTAAGAATATGTTAACCTTCACTTTTACATATTTGTAAGAACTATGTTTTTTTAAAAAATATATATCAAATTGATTTTTTTTAAAATAATTTTAATGTATTGATGTTAAAACATTAAAATAAATGGGCTCATCTAGATTTGTGGTATTTCATGCATGCATGTTGTGCCGCTTTCCACCATTTATATATAATCTCTACTCACCCTCACGAAATATTGAGAAGTATATAGAATAAATAAATAAATAAATAAAGGCACTTTTCTTTTTAGTTTAACCTTCTGTCTGTTGGATCAGAAATTCTTACATAGAATTAATACATTATTACATTAACCGATGAAGATTGAAGTGATGTTTGGTAAATAGGATTAGCCATGATCTAACCATATGGTTTTCTCTTATAGTTTTGTCCCTTAATTTTATCATGTTAAGCATCCTTAAGACCCCCTAATTAGCTGAATTAAATTCAGGTGTGGAGTCAGAAAATTTTGTGTGGGGATCAAATTAAAAAAAAAATCTAAAGAGGGCCAGAAGTTCAAATTATTCAAATAGGAGGTGGGGAAAACAAATTGACGGGGCTGGTCCATCACCCGCCCCCGATATATTTTCTACATCATAAATAAGGAACTCAAACTCTGTCTTTTAGATAAATTAATGTTAAGTTTTTAAAATTTTTCATATATAAATTTAGAGTTAATTTTCTGACTGCTAGGCTTTTAAATAAATGCATATATAGTCATCTTGGAGGAGATACGAGGGATACGAGATGGCCCAGGATTTAATACGGAAAGCATGTGATGCATCTCAACAGGAGCAGCGCTTTTTACTTGTACAATTCAAGGCCTCCCATCACAGAGAAAACCCTATCACCAAATGTTAAAGGACACTTGAATTATTGCTGCTGTTGAATCTGCAGTCACATGCACGGTTGATGAATGAATGTCTTGATCATAATTGCCGACGGTGGCGCCTGTTGCCCTATAAGTGCTTTTTTTAGTGCGGTCATTCACAAGCCCTTCTCGTTCAAGTGGGTGTTTGACAATTGGAGGGTGAGTATGAGTGGTGGAATGGGTTTAGCAGGTTATGTCATTGCTTTCAGGTCTTGATGATTGGAAGATAATTCTGTTTAATTTCACGGCATTCAATCATTATGGACTGCCCTCAGATTCTGCTCTTTTCAACTTTAATCAATCATCCATGTATTCCTACTAACATTCTGAATCGGGGGCACATCCATAGTCCTTTTTTGGGCCATGCCCCCTGTTGCGTTGAGAAATCAGGGCGAGCTTACCTGTAAAATTGATAAAACAATAAAAAAAATTAAGGTGAACCTGGAGAATGCCTAAAAAAATATTATAAACTGGTTGCAAAAAATTAAATTATATAAGATTAAAAAATTTAACAGTTTAATTTAGGCTCTATTAGCAAGAAAAATTCAATTAAAGGAGAAAAATTCAAAATTTGATATTTAAGGAATCAATTAGAATTTTTTAATGTTTAACTGAATTTATTAAGGGCTTAAATACAAGAAAAATTGATTTTTAAAATCAATTCAGGCTTTAATTGGAGAAATTAAGGTATTGGGGTTGAATTGTAATTTTAAAGAGTTGATTTGATCAATTCATGGGCTTAACTGCATAAATATTGAAATTTGATATTGAGCAATTAAGGATTTGAATGAAAAAATCTAAAATCAAGGACCGAATCGAAAAAGACGCACGCATATAGTGGTTGAAATTGATCAAATCAATAGTCAAATGAAAAAAACTGAAAGTTTGTTGATAAATTGAGGGTCAAAATATAAAATTTTATAATTAAAGACTAAAATGAAACAGACAGTCAACTTTAGGGTTGACAATTAAGTTTGACAGGGGTGAAAAGTTTAGGAAACAATTATTGGTGCAATTAAAAACAATTGAAATAATAGGGACTCAATTAAAGTTTTTCAAATCCCAAATTAAAAACCCTAATTTTTAGAATTTAACCAAAATGACGTATCGTTTGGCCACTATGTATTTTTTTCTTTAACAATTTTGGTTGATTAATTAGGCATTTTCACGCAAATGAATATAGTGTTTCCAACGGTTGTGTTTCCAACGGTTGTAACCACCCCATTTACAAAGATTAAAAGCTGTCATCTGCAAAAAGAGTAGAAAATAAGTAATGACGCCCACCTGCAAAAAAAAAAAAAAAAAACTTGTGGATTTAACTATCGTCAATAGTAGTCGGCAAGGCTACATGGCCACCTGATATTTGTCAGAGAACATTGCCAACCTTATTGAAAGGTCACAGAGGGTTGGATCCCCCTGATGATGAGAGAAACTTGACCCTGCAATCACGGGCCACGGTTGGAATAAAGTGAAGATAGCGACGTCTCCATGTTTTGACACATTGCTTTGTGAGTGAATCACACACCATTTATATCCAAATTTGGCGAGTAGAAATAAATTAAAATAAAATAAAATACATGTATGCCTTCTTTCTTTCATGGGTTTCTTAGGAGGTTTTTAACTAATATATTTTACAGTGAAGAATTTAGATCCACGCCCTTCGAAGTGCAAATACTTTAAATTCCAAACAATTATATATAATTAATTGGACGTGATTGTCAGTTGAAAAGGAATTCATAAAAAAAAATGAGGAAGAGAGATTCTTGCATATTTGTGACCTAAAGGATGGGGGAGGTTGCAAATTACTGTATTTTTTTCCTAAATTGTTTCTGTGTTTTTTATTTTTGGCATTTGTCTTTATATGTGAAAAAAAATAAAACTTTAGGAAAATAAATAGATAGATATTTAACATGAGTGAGCTTCTTGTAAAATCGTTCGCCCATAAAATCAAGAGTTCAAATCTACATATCAAATCTTATAGATAGCGGTATATCTATATCTTTATATATAATCGTAAATATTATTGAAAAGACTTTAACTTTTGACTTTAATATAAACGAGGTAAGGTCGTTTTAGATAAAATAGTGGTGTGATATTCTCTATAAAAAAGCGTGAAATAATCCATTTATCTTTTTCATTATATATATAAAAAAGCCTTAAGTGTGCAAACCAAAAATTAAAAAAGAAGATTAAATTAAGTAAGCAAGGATCGTGATAGGTTGAAAGATGAGGAAAATAATTAATTACAGGCTGCAGCTATCATCAAGACTCTGTGAGCCAAGCCAAAATCACCACACAGGTAGGATTCTGCATCATAATCTTCATGTGGTTGCAAACAATGATGATGAAATGATTTCGACATTATGACTACACTCCTTCTCATTTCGAGAAATATCTTTCAATAATTACTTTCACCTCAATAATATCTTCTTATATTGAATATCATTTGAGCTTCTTCCTAAGCAATACAAGCACTTAACAATAATTGATAGTTTTTTTTTTTTTTTGAGAAAACTAAAAGAAATCAATTAATTGATAGTTTTTCAGTATATCAATTAATTGATAGCACAATTAAATATAAATCTTAGTTTAATAAAATTATAAATGTGAATTTATTGGTTTTTCAAAGCTCAAAACACAAGCTACTTGCATATCTACTTGCATATCCTAGGCTCGCGTATGCTACAAAAGTCTCTACAATTAGCTGGAGGCTCTGGAAAATTAACAAGTCATCAACGCATGTATTAGCTTCACTGTAAACATGGGTCATCCCACTTCGAATGCGCAACCTTGTTGCCAATATTCCACGCAAACTCCAACCCCAACTTAATTCACTGCCAAAAGCTTAGGTTTAATGGCATTTCCCCATCAGCAAATGTTGCCCTAGCTTATTTACTTTGTTAGTGAAATAAACCAATCTTTTAGTAAACATTTAACTTGAGGCTTTTATGTATATGTATGTATATGTATATATATGTATGTATATGTATAAGGTTCTTGTGAGTCCTTCAATCATCACAACTTTTCCTCCCCTCCGTCCCCAAGCGTCTTTCTTGCACCATGAGATGTAAATAACTAAGAATTTAGAAATAATAAGAAGTTAGTAAAGAATAATATAAATTATATATTAAAATTTTATAATTAATTAAGTTTTTAAATTTAACAATTACAAGTTTTAATTTGACTGAATGTATTTTTTTCAATCCAAATTAGAAGCATAAAATAGTTTGAATTCATGGAAGTTTTGAATAACCAATAAAGTGTATTAAACAACAATACAATTCATATCTTTAGACATGATTTTTAGTAAAAATATTCATCTTATTTATGAGTTTAATAAAAATACCGACTCAATATTGTTTGTTTAGTCCGTGATGGACAAATTAAATATGTTAATCATCTATAAATTACATAGAAACTACAGCAATATTGGTAATATTTGGTCCACTCTCTTGATATTAATTAACCATACTACAAAATGTCTGAAATTAAATCATCGTCTCCTAAATTTCGAATCTTTAAGCAACTAACTAGCTATCACACAAAGCCAATGAATAGTACTAACATAACTCTTCCATAACGTCACTAGTTAACAAAGCACCAATTACTCATCACACAAAACTAATGAATAGAGATAACAAGACTATTCCACAACGTTTACTAGCTAGCAAGAAGTTCAAGACGAGCTCAAGTATAAAAGGAGCATTTAGGACAAGAAATAACATGTAGAGCACAAGCTCAAATGCCCAAAATGGAAATAATCAAGACAACGACGCTATCATTTTTGGCAGCCTTCTTATTATTACTTCTGCCCAACACCTATGCTCTCCACGTTCTACTTCCACATTGCCTGAATCAATTTTCTTTAGCAAGCTATGCCTGTGCTATGCTTCCATACTCCCCATTTCCACATCCATCGCCACCCTGCTCCCCGGCTCCGCCTTCACCCTCACCCACACTCTCCCCGCCCCCGCCACCACCCTCTCTTGATGATGAACACGAGCATCGAGAGATGATACATAAAGAGAATTATCATGGATCTATAGAAGAAAACTGTTGCAAATGGTTGGGAGCTTTAGATAAAGAGTGTGTATGCGGCCTGCTTCGTCCCCTGCCTGTATTCCTTTCGAAACCTGCACATCAATATACCCTTTATGTTAGTAAATCTTGCAACATAACTTATGCTTGCGATGGGCGAGCTCTGTAATGGGCATCTGATCGACGGGAGTTTACTTATCTATGTATTCGTCATTTTACCTTTTTTGCTTATTTTAAGGATAAAATAATAAAATTGACAAAATATAGGGGTGAACTTAGTGGATGACACAAGTTTTCACCCCTGCTTAATTTGTCAATCATGTAATAATTTGCTTTTCGCCACTATCTTGGAATCTTTGAACTTAATTTAAATATTAATTATATCAAATTTGCTATAGTCATTTGAAATTTACTTGCTTCATATTGCTCAAAGAATTTTAGATCATGGTTTGTAGTTTAGTATTATATATATAAAAAATCAATTTATGATTGTATCACTATCTTTCATCCTATACAACTGAAAATGAACCAAAATTACAGGAAAAAAATATATAATTTCTCACTAATTATACTTTAAATTCTAAACTATTCTTACTAAAATATTTCATATTTCTATAATAGACAGGTTATATAAACCATTGCATTTCTTGTTAAATAATTTATTCTTACATTTATTTTTAATTCCTTATTATTAATATTGATTTGGATCTCACTTAATCATTATATTATAAAAGATGAATTAATTATATTATTGGTAAATTGATTGAAATTATTATAGTCAGCAAATCAACATATCTATTATCATATCAAAAAAATTGTTAATTATACCCAAAATTATACTCTTATTACATAAATATGAAATTCATGAAGTACAATTTCGATTATATAGAATAATTTATGATGATGTCTCAAAAAATCCAAATAATTTAGGAATAAAGCTCTTATATTGGATAATCGGTTAATTAATTAGTCCTAGCAATCTCATCAATTCTCCCCAGCTAAAGTGGTTGATAGCTTATATTTGGTATTTGGTAGGATAAGGTGACTTATAACTATTATCTGCAAAACATTTTTTTGGTAGAGATGGAGACTCTCCGATACTTAAATAAGTATCTTTTTAAAGATAAAAATACAATAATATTTTAGAAAGAAGTACTCTGAAAATATATATGTAATAGAGAACGAAGATTGTAAACTTCTGTTCTGAAAGTCTTATTGTGTATTTATAACTCATGCGTTTTGTCATTTTACGGATAAAAAAGGCTGGAGTATAACTTCATCTTTGTAATATTTTAAGTTGCATTGTGAGCTATATTCTATTTATTTTATCTAGATAAAAAATTGAGACATGATTGGTCATAATAGACTTAATCTCACTCGGGGTTGGGCTTGGTACACTGCCAAGTTCACCTAAGGCTGAGCTTAACACATTGCCAATTCTAGTAAGGCTAGGTTTGGTTAACACCAGATATAATGCCCCTACATTGAAGTGTGTTTGGTGTTGGCGCGTGCTAACACGATGCATCCGAGAATTCAAGAAAATTAAACCTGTATATTTTTCTTGATTCAATAGTTATTAAAGGATATATAAAGATTTATCAAAAAAAATCTTGATTCATCAATTTCTAAAGAAAATTCTAAGCTACTTTGATATCTCAACATCTGAAACATGGTTTTAAACCCCTACACAGAAAAATATAATTTAAAACTTGATTTAGATTTAGTTTCACATAATATTTTATTTTTATCAATTGTTTTGGTAAAAATATTTAAGCAAACCCGTTACTCCTGAATTTGACATGATTAACCCATGACCTTCACTTTGGGCTGGGTCAAACCCCTTACGGATTTCATAACTATGTATTGAACGGCCCATATCCAGTATTTCAAACCGCTGACTTTCTCTCCTTTGTGAAATGACATTTCCCCTCGGCTTCTCTCCTTTCCTCTCAATACAATTGTACACTTCTGTAATTGCACAAAAACCAACAGCCTCTCTTCTCCTCTTCTATTCTCCAAAATAGCAACAAATCAAAATTGAGCTCTACTCCGTTACCATGGCGCCACCGGCAACGATTCGGTGTTGCGCAGCAGCACTAACTCTGATGTTCTCTATCCTCATAATCTCTCCATCATCATCAGCTATCTATTGTGACGAAGATGATTGCTACGATATACTAGGGTCAGCTTTCTTATTTTACTATATTTGTTTTTTTTTTTTTTTGTCAATTTACTGATTTTGCTTTTATTCTTACAGCGTTACGCAAACTGCTAATGCTTCAGAGATAAAAAAAGCTTATTATAAACTCTCGTTGAAACAGTAAGTTTTATTTTTCATATTTTTATTTGTTAATTTTGTTTAATTTTAATTTTTGATATATATTTTTTGAATGGGTTATGGTTAGTCACCCGGATAAAAACCCAGATCCGGAGTCCAAAAAGCTGTTTGTGAAAATTGCTAATGCTTATGAGGTAAAGAAAAGTATTTTTGCTCAATTTTGTTTATTTTTGCTCATAATTTTTTTCGCTTAATTTTTTAATTGTTTTTGGGAAATGCAGATTTTAAAAGATGAAGCTACAAGAGAGCAATATAATTATGCAATTGCTCATCCAGAGGAGGTGCATTTCTTCTTATTCTTTTTTTTTTTTCCATTTAATTCAGTTTTATATAATTTTATTGAATAGGAAGGGATTGGGATTTTTTTGTAACTTTTAATTTAGTTTTATATAATTTTATTTAATTCAAAGGAATTGAAAAAAAGTTCTGGGGAGTGAAGATTTTGTTGAATGATTTGAATTATTAGTTGGTGAATATACTAAGCATTTGTATTTATATGGACCGCGCGTGTGCTTATTATAGACGAGTTTTCACATTTATTGAAACTGAGATTAATAAAATTATTAAAGGTGTTTGCTTTTCTTTCTTATAGGTGTTTTACAATACAGCTCGTTATTATCATGCATATTATGGTCACAAAACGGTGAGAATGCCTATGTTGATTTATTGGAATTTTAGTGTTCTTGCTGCTGGTAGTAGCTGATAGATGTAGCAGTTGGGTTAAATTTGTGTTTTAACATTGATGTGTATGTTTTGTAGGATCCACGTTTTGTTCTGGTTGGTCTTCTTCTGATTCTCTCAGTGTTTCAGTATATGAATCAGATGACAAGGTATAATCAGGTATTGTCCTGAAACTTAACTGCGGCTAAACTTGATATTGTTGTGCTTTTTGGATGTAGTTGACCTAGCATGGGTTCTATTTGCAGAAACTTTAGTTTTGATTTATTGCAATACACTTGTCATGGTGGCTGTTTCTTTTGCTTTGAAAGTTCTGTCATGTGCAGTGTTCTTTTTTGTGATGAATATGTATTGAATGTCAGTAAAGCAGGGCAAGGAAAGTATAGGCTGAAGGATTTGCAGTGTGATTTTATGTATAAATATTTTGTCGGAAAAAAAGCTTCTCATGTGCAGATTGCAGATTTTTTTTTTTAAAAAAATATCTTCTTGTCATTGCAGGCTGTAGCAATGGTCAAGAAAACTCCTGCTTATAAAAATAGACTACGGGCTTTGGAACTTGAACGCAGTGGAGGAGTTACAAACAAGAAGAAGAGCAACAAGCAGATGGACAAGTATGAAATTATTTTGATCTTTTATGAGATATGTCTGTCTGACAGTTGTGAATCTGTTCATTAACCTTTATGTCTGATAAGTGTGTGCATTAATCTTGCCAGACTCTCTTTGTGATCATAAGATATATTTTTGTGGCAGGAAAGTGGAGGAAGATCTCAGCAAAGAACTTGAACTGGACATAAAGGGCGCTCATAAACCTTCCATCTGGGAACTTCTTGGTGTCCGATTTATAGTTCTGCCTTACACTATTGGCAAGGTTAGAATACCCATCTTGTTAAATCTCTTTTCCAGCTCAGGCGAGACCTTGGTATATTAGAATATTGTTACTGATCTGTTTCTTTGTTCTTATTGTTGTCTTCACATAATGCTCATTTAGAATTGAATCTTAAGTTATGAGTTTGAACATTCCTGATTGATTTTCTTTTTCATCCAGCTATTACTGTGGAATGGTTGTTGGTTCTGGAGATACAAGGTGAAACAAGCACCATATTCTTGGGAAGATGCCGTCTACCTAACACAAAGATCCCTGAGAGTGCCTCTTGATGCATGGGGCAACATTGGTAATCACTTACAGATATTTCCAACTACCAACTTAAATGTTCATCCGTTGTGTTTGTGTTAATTAATATAAAGGAAACTTTGCGAAGGCATTAAGTAGGGTTTGATTTACAGATTGAAGGATAGCTTAATTATGGATAGCCTTACAAGCTTGTCTTTTAATCAGTTAAAGGTTGTTCAGATTCGTAAGATTTCATGACCATGTTACACGGTTGGCCAAATATTTCAAACTTTGGCATCGACAAACATGTCTTTTAGCTGTATAGGAATCATGTGATGGATGCAATCAGCAGTGGCTTCCAGACTCTGTTCTCGCTCTGATTTATAACATGTCCGGAGCTTATAAGTAATTGGTTCACTGAGTTGCTGCTTTTAACTTTCGTGTTTTTCAGAAGAATCGACGAAGGAAGATCTTGTTCAGAGGCGTTTATGGGAGAAGTCTAACTTGGAGACCTATTTTGCAGAGCTTCGTAAAGAATCCAAGCGTAGAAGATAGCTGATTTTCCTGCTTAAATGCTGGCAACACAATTTTGTGGTGATAGATAACAAATATATGAGTTCCTGCTTAAATGTTGTACGGAAATAGTTGATCTATTTAATTATTCTATCATATGAAAGCAACGTGAATTTTGCAATTTAAACGAACTTATGTATTGATAAACATCCAATATATGAAGCTTTGAGGACCCTCTTAGAGGGTTTTATGACATTGTATGAATTCTTTATCGGATCACTTAATTTTTTCTCCAATGAAATATAAATTTTAGTTCTGTCAGCTCTGACATTTCCTTCTTATTCCAGAAATGGTTAGGCCAGGTTTGGTCTTCAAATTGAATCTTTCTTCAAACGACACCGTTTTGTTTTTTCTGTTTAGGCTAATTTGAAATATATCCCCGACTATGGGGATAGTATCAATTTCGCTCCAAAACAAGTTCTTTATCCATTTTCTATTACAAAAACATAAAAAAATAAATAATTCAAAATTGTGCTAGTTAACTATAATATTTTTTTTCCTATAAAAGACATTGTTTCTTGCAAATAAATTATAAATTAGATGGAATTCATTGCTAATAAAAAGACTTAATTACGAAATATTGGATAAATAAAAATGATGCAAAATTTATTTAAGGGTGAAATTGAAACTATCGATATAGTTAGGGGTTAAATTTGAAGTTTTCCCTTTCTTTTTTATACCAACAAGACACCGTAATAGACACACCGTCTTCTTCTCCAAAACCCTCTCTCGGTGCCTGAGACCGAAATACCGAGTCCGGAAACAATGACTCACTCTCCTATCGCCTACTTAGTTCCACTGAGTCCAAATCTCGAAGAAAACGCTTCAATCCCTAAACTCCCTCTCTCCAACGGCCAAAACACCATCGGCAGGAACGACATTTCGGCCTCCGATAAAAGACTCAGCCGTAACCACCTCTCCCTAACCCTATCCCTAAGCTCATCCACTATAACCGTGGTTAGTTATTATTTTTCTCTCTTTTTTTTTTACTATTTAATTGTCTTAAAAAAATTAATGATTAGTTTGTTTGTAGGATGGGACTAATCCGGTGGCCGTGGTTAAATCGGGGAACCGTAGGAGGAAACTGAGAGCCGGAGAGAAAGCGGAGATAGTTAACGATGATATTATTGAGTTAATCCCTGGTAATTATTTTTATAAGTACGTGTTAATTACTCCTAATAGTAATTTACAGAAGCGAGGTTGTTTCGAGGGAAGAGAAAATGGTACAGGTGAGAGCAAGCGGAAGAAGATTCGAGAAGGGATTAGTAGTAGCTCAAAGGTATTTGTTTTTTTTTTTTCTGTTTATTTTCTTTTTGTGTATTTGTTTATTTGATTGGAATTTATAGGTTGAAATGGAAAGTGGTGGACCGCCGAGGAATTGTGAGGATGAGGAGGCGATTAGGGATTTTGGTGTTTCGGAGGATGAATTGGCGTTGACATTTCGGCTTTTGAGAGTGAAAGAGTTGCCAGCTTGGGCTAACACGTCTTGTGTTTCGATAAATGATGTGATTAAGGTAATGGTGTTTTCTTGTTGTTTCTAAATAAGGATGTTGTTGTGACTGAGTTGGATAAGGATGTTATATTTGAGCACGAGACTTTGTGCGAATGTGGACGAGCTATATTGTAGTGTTTATTGGTATATTGATGATGGAAGATTGATTGAGTGATTGGTTTTTGGTTTCTTTGTGTAGGGAGATATTCTTGTTGCTATACTTTCAAATTACATGGTGGATATGGATTGGTTACTGTCTGGTGAGCTTTTATTTTTTATTTTTATTTTTGTCTCACCCTGCATAGTGTTGGTTTTAGGTAGTTTAATCTGGCTTCTTTTGTTGTTTTTTCCGTTTTCTGATGCAGCATGTCCGACAATTGCAAAAGTTCCTAATGTCATGGTTATTCATGGGGAGGGTGATGGTACATTGGAGCATATGAAGGTTTGATTGTAGATGGTTTTTATAGGAGTCTTCAATTTAAGCAATTGAAGATTTATTTTTTGGTGATGGGATTTTGATTTCGGTAGTATTTTATAGAGAAGGAAGCCTGCAAATTGGATTCTGCATAAACCCCGGCTACCCATTTCCTTTGGGACACACCATTCAAAGGCTATGTTTCTTGTCTATCCTCGAGGAGTGCGAATTATTGTACATACAGCAAATTTAATATATGTTGACTGGAATAACAAAAGCCAAGGTTTGTGGATGCAAGATTTCCCTTGGAAGGAGGAGAAGAAGCCTGGAAAAGGATGTGGATTTGAAAATGACTTGTTTGATTATCTTAGCATGTTGAAGGTATAATTATATTGGAGTGGAGATGATTAGGGATATTTCCCCTATGTATTTCTTTCTGTACAATTTTAATCCTTTTTTTTTAACGTCTACAGTGGCCTGAATTTACTGTAAAGTTACCAGACCTTGGGAGTACTAGTATCAATGCATCCTTTTTCAAGAAATTTGATTATAGCCTTGCAGCGGTATGTTATTGAGTCTCTTATCCTTACTGGAATTTTTGTCTGGGAATGTTATATCTTTATGAACCTAGTTACACAATTTTCAGGTCAGGTTAATTGCATCTGTTCCTGGATATCATACTGGTGCCAATCTAAGGAAGTGGGGACATATGAAGCTACAAAGTGTTCTTCAAGAATGCACCTTCAACAATGAGTTTAAAAGGTCTCCTCTTGTTTATCAGGTATGGTGGATTCCTCTTTTACTAGTATAATGAGTACTGATCATGTGAGAATTGAGGTTTGATGTGAACAGGTGCTGAAGTGAAATAACATGTCATCTTAATCAGTAGTTTTTTTTTAGTTCTTTTCTTTTGTAAAAAAAGTTTAAACCTGACTGGTTGACTCATGCGATGCAGTCTGCTGATCTTCCTGTGTTACAGATGAGAGAGTTATTTGAACTGTTCAATGGGCTGTGGGTGAAATCTTTGAAATTACTAGTGCTACCATGCACTTTCTTCTGCTTTGAGAAATTTTATTGAATTGTTTCGTATTCTTTCCTTGTTGCAGTTCTCTTCCCTTGGTTCTTTGGATGAAAAGTGGATGACTGAACTGGCCATTTCAATGTCATCTGGATACGCTGAAGATAAAACACCTCTTGGTCTTGGAGTGCCTCAAATAATATGGCCTACTGTAGAGGATGTCAGATGCTCCTTAGAGGTACTAACATGTAGGTCTCTTCTTTGAGCTTTTTCCACTGCACCTTGCATTGTTTTCCAGAAATCCTTGGTTATCTTTAAACATTTTAAGGTTTTGAACTTTGGCTTTTCTTGAATAATAGGTTGACCTGGGTATCATTTTAGATTGCTTGTCTTTTATGGAATTATAAGATGTTGAAAGCATTAAAACAGCCAGCCAGTAAACTTGATACATGGTAGCCAGGAACCAACTTATGTTCCCCACTTTGGGGTTTAGTTGGAGGAAGGGGGGCTAGGGATTGCTTTCAGCTGTCTTCTGAACATTATTGAGATGTGGGTCAAATGAGGCTATGTGCATTGATCTTGTTTGTAATTTTGACATTATCATTCATAAAGCCAGATGGAAACAACCATCACTGTTAACCCACATCTTTATTTCAAATGAATTTGCCTTTGGATATGAATGGTCAATTCCCCTGGATGCCAAGTATTTTTATTTATTATTATCTTTTGATTGATTTGAAGTTCTCACTGCTAGAAAGTAAAAGATTGCATGGTTGTGTAGTTTTGTGAACAAGATGTTAAAGAAATTATGCTCATAAACAACCAATTATGATTGATCCAGTGGAGAAGTTCAATGCTGTAAAGAAAAAGTCAAGTTGACCTGGTGTGACCAATCCTATTACACAAGTCTAACACTAATTCTATGTGATTTCTTGTAACTCGTGGTATTTTAACGTGTAAATGTGGGTCTTGTTGTGCTGCTCTATGAGCTATTGGAAAGTTGTTGTCTTGTTTAATGTTATCTATTGTTAATGTTCGAAAATGAAGTTGAATTGTTGAATTCTCATGTTGTATGCTCTAGGAGTCTATTTTATGTTCATATTTTTCCATTAGTGTTATTGCTATGCTTTGCACTGGTAAAAGTCCAATGCTATTCTCTTATGATTGTTTTACTTTTTTCTTCAGGGTTATGCAGCTGGAAATGCTATTCCAGGCCCGCTAAAGAATGTTGAGAAAGGATTTTTGAAGAAGTATTGGGCTAAATGGAAGGCTTCCCATTCTGGCCGCTGGTATACGTCCATATCATTCCCAGTGACAGTTTGGATTACAATATGCTAACTGGAGTTGGATCATTTAAATTCCATTACCAAATCTTGGTTTTTTCATTCATGGCCACTTAAGTTGTGAGCACATGCATTGCCTCTTTTGCTGTGGTTGCTTCTTCAAACTGGGGGAAAGACCCTTAACTTTGTGTATTCCATTGTTTCAGTCGGGCGATGCCTCATATAAAGACTTTCACTCGCTATAACGGCCAGAAACTTGCGTAAGGGTTGCTTTCTCTCACTTATAATGGTTTCTTAAGAGTTTTGCGTGGCCTGAAGAAGAGCTAAATGACTGCAAGAAGTCAATCAATGTTTACTATTGAACCTGAATTTAAACGTTTTCCAAACAGTTGGTTTTTGCTTACCTCATCAAATCTTAGCAAAGCAGCCTGGGGGGCTTTGCAGAAGAATAATTCTCAGTTGATGATCCGTTCGTACGAGGTATGTGCATGAGGAACTATGCCACCCCCAAAAAAGGTTAAAGTTAGTGTTGAACAATAATCATGTTTCTGTGACAATAATGTGACAATAAGCAAACGCTAACAAATTATGATTTTTTCCTTCATAATTTTTGGGTTAATTTTCATACATTCACAAGTTCATGTGTTTCCTGCCTTCTGATCCCCTAGAAACATCGATGCCTTAATTCATCTTGTGTGATTCTTTCCAGCTGGGAGTGCTCTTTCTACCATCTTCCATAAGAATATATGGTTCTGGATTTTCTTGCACAAGTAATGGAGGTCCATCCATGGTAATTGCTATATCTGGGCCTTCTGATACTAATTTTTAGTGTGATTTAATGACAAGTCTACCCCCGTTATATGAGATTTATTGACAAGTTACTGCTCTCTGAGTTTCAGGATAATTGTGGATCATTAGCTGATTCTGAAGAGCTGAGAACAACACTAGTGACTCTGAAATGGCAAGGAACAAGCGATTCGGTATCCAAAGTGATTCCATTGCCAGTGCCTTATGAACTCCCTCCTAAACCATACAGCTCAGAAGGTCATTATCTCTTTCCCATTCATTTCTGCCAGTCTTTTGTTGCATGCGTCTGACTTCTTTTATCGTCATGGCAGATGTTCCCTGGTCTTGGGACCGGCGCTATAGCAAGAAGGATGTTTACGGCCAGGTTTGGCCAAGGACCGTACAGCTTTATACTTCTCAGGACTAGTAAAACATACTTCATCTGTTTGCTTACCGTTCTCCCTGCCTTCAACCATAAAGGGCTTTACCTCTGTAAATATTGTTAAAGCCAAGGAGAAGAGGTTCATTTTCTTTTTTCATTTTTAATGTATATCTGGATTTTTGATGCTTGATGCATAGCTCTTAATCTCAACATGCATGGTTAAGCAGCCCCTAATCTGTTTTCTTAATCGTATTAAAAATTCTTAACACTTGAAGCAGTTTGCTGTGTGAAAATGTTTCTGTAAAACACTTCAAAAGAAGCAAAAAGGGAAAGAAAAATGCTTATGATATAAATTAGCAAATGCTCATTGATAGCGATTTAATTACTTAATGGTATCAATGTTATGCACTATCAAATGTGAGTTATAGCGGTATCCCATGCTAAATAAAATTTATAATTAAACTTACTAAATAATTAGGCAATTATGTTTCTGCTCCCTGCTAATAAGTGTGTTCGGTGAAGGTTTTTAAAATTTTTTTTTTGTTTTTGAAATTAACATATAAAAATTATTTAAAAAAAATATAAATTTCTTATTTTGTCAAGAAATAAAAACTTTCAAAAACAGTTTGCATCACAGGTTATGGCCAGCGTTTACTCGGTTTACTTCAGGTTTTCTCCAAGTCCCGAAGGTTTGAATGGTGTAAAATTGATGATATTCATAGGAAAAAAAGGGAACTGATCATAATAGATTACAAGAAACCATTAGATTCGAATAAATCTCGGGTGATTCTGCAATGTTAATTTCTTTTTCTTATAATCTATTTTTGCTATTTTTCTTTAAATTGCTGGTATTTGTGGAAAAAACATCAGATCACAAGGAAACTATGAGCCATTAGATTCGAATAAATCTTATGTGATCCTATTTTTACTATTTTTATCTTTAAATTGAGGATAATTCATCGAAAAGAACGACAATAGATTACAAGAAAACTATGAGCCATTAGATTCATGAGATTCAATTAAGAACAAATCTCACATGATCCTGCAATGTGATAGCTCAAGGCAAACAGCCTTTTACATTCTATTTTTGCTATTTTTCTCTTGTAAAAAAGAGATTTTCTTCGGATGAGGTAGAATTTATCTGTTTCCCATTATAGATTTAGTTTTTCTTAAGAGAAAATATTATGATAAGATTATAAAAGAGTGATGCGAGGAAGGCAAAAAAAAAGATAATATCCAACCCTACCCAAATCCATAGAATTGAAAATAAAACAAGATATGCTGCCAGCAGGATTGATGGCAAAAGGGAAACACTTTTCCTATCTCCTCTCAAAACCTTCAAAAATCAACACTAATATTCCTACACACACACTATAAATATCCATACTCACATCTCACCCTCCATCTCGCGATCGCCGCACAGTTAGGCAAAATCGCATACTGTTACAACAACACATAAAAACCCTCCTCACATCCCAACCCCCACAAAAGCTCCATTGCCATCCATACCTTATCCACAGCCATCATTGTCAATGGATGTCTTTTTTGAGCCCCGAAGAGGCGGGCCATTCTCCATTGAAGTGGGTTTCTTTGATACGGTCTCGGAGATCAAAGAGAAGATACACAAGTACCATGGTATACCTATAAACAAGCAAACCCTAGTTTTTCATGGCCAAGTTCTTCAAGATGATAAAGATGTAGAATATTGTGAAATCCTCCAAAACTCTCGCATTCAACTCCTTTTAACCCCTGAAACCGATCCAGAACCTCAAGTCACGGTTGAACAAACCTCACACTCCAAGAAAGTTCAGCTGCGTATCAAGATTCCATCAAACCAAACGCTTGTCCCTCTGGAAATGGATACGAGCGATACTGTGCTACATCTAAAAGAAAAGATTCATGAGATAGAGCCACTTCCAGTTAAAAGATTAGTGCTACAATCGAATGGTGCGGAGTTGCAAGATCATCAGTCTTTACATGAATGTGAGTTGAAGTGTAATAGTGAGATTAGCGTCTACGTAAAGCCATCATCACCGTCTGGCTCAGGATCAAAAGGGGGCTCTACAGGTTTCAAGAAACTGAGGGTGATTGTTGTGACCAGGTGTGGCACTAAGAAGATTCCTGTCGAAGTGAATCCATCGGATAATGTTGGAGAGATTAGAAAAGAGCTGCAAGATTTGCAACAGGAATATCAATTTCTTCTTCCACAAGAAGGGTATTTTTTCATACATAAACAGAATGTTATGGACGATGATCGATCGTTTCGGTGGCACCAAGTTAAGCAGGGCGATACAATTGATATCTTCAATGGAACTGTAACCAGTGGATCTTAGTATTTCTTGAATTTTCCTTAGGGTAATTTTCATGACACGTGCTTCAATTTTTCTAGGGTTGTTAACTGTATAAATCAAGGCTCAAGCACTGACTTTATGCTCAACATCAACATTCTACTCTCTGAACAAGTTATGATCATGTAGTGTTAGTAAATTTCCTTTTCAATACTTAGATAGCATATATTGCTTTTGTGCTTCGATTTTTAAGACGTAAACCTTTGTGATGAGAAATTACTTTCACACTACTCAATAGTTTGTTCAAGATTATGTTAAAAATTCTTCAGTGTTTTTGGTATCTTTTTATGGATACTTTCTACCATATTCATACGATGCTTTCTTTAATTTGAGCATTTTGTTTCTTTCTTTCATTTTTCCAAATTTTTTGGGGAATTTGATCAATATTTCAACTCAATGGATAATTAATTTGTTTCTCTTTTGTCATCCCTGTTAATGTCTCAAAAGATTTTGCAAAATCAAGATAGCATTCCTTACGTGCATATATACTTTGGGATTTAATACATGCTTTTATAACCCATAATTAATTTGTAAAATGTTGAATATTTGGTTGGAATTATGGGTACATACCTTTGATATTATTAATTGGTGTAAAATTAAATTTATAATTTATTCCATAAAAAAATAAATTGTATCTCTATAAAGGGAATTATTCAGTTTATCATGAAACTCATAAATAAATTTTTATTTTGAATCCTAAATTGATGTGAAAGAGGAGTATAATTGTGTAATTAATTATTCTTTTTTATCATTATTGATTGTGGCCACTAGAAACCGCACATCTTACCTTTTAGGAATTTTCATTTTTGTGCGTGGCAATGCTATTCTCGTATTTTTTTCAAGGCATGAAAGACAAAGAAAAGAAGGAAGCATGCGCAGTCTTACTAATTATTTTATTATGCTTGTACTAATTAAATAAACTGATTGATCCAATCCAATCCAATAATCTCTATGTATAAATGAATTTGACTATTATTTCTTTGAAATATATAGTATTTTGCAGACAATTAAGGTCAAGATTGTTATTGATGGTACAAGACACCCTGTGGAAATCCCAGATGATATATGGTATCTTTGAAATATTAGTGAAATATATGGTATCTTGAAACCACAACAGAAGAAACATTAGTGAGTGCTCAACATCAGAAGAACCATGCAATTGCAGTAGAGCTGGAGACTTTGGATAATTTGTTATTTCATTGTTCTAGTTCTGGGCAATTATGGGTAAATTTTATACATTGATGGAGAGTATCTTGTGCATCCTTTAAATTATAGATTTATTGATTTATCAATAGTCTTTTTTTAATGAAAGGTAGATTTTAGATTCGGGCTTGGAATTTCCTTTTCTTTGGCATAGTATGAAGTGCTTGGTTTATAAAAAATGATTTGGTCTTTAATAAGTTGCAGTCGGATTGAGATTCCAGTTTCTCTTCGATCTTGCATAGACTATCAGTTTGCCTAAAGTGTAGTGTAACAACCTCATTCATATTGCAGATAATATTCGGATATAGACAACTACACATCATTAATTTAGTTACTCTTTCCTCTTGTGTTTCTTTCTTTTTCCTCCTATATCATTTGTAACGTAAACACTTTATTTTTCTGTAAATCACTTTTAAACTTTTCAGGGGTCATCTTCTAAATGCCTTTTATTATTATTATTATTAATACAGCCGATTATTATATATATATATATATATATAAACCATGCAGTTGCTTCTTCCCAAGGTTGTTAAAATCGCGTTTTGACTCGTAAAATCGTACGATTTTACGAGTCAAAACATGTATTACGAGTTGAATCGCTTGAAAAAATCAAAAATGGGTAAAATCGGGTTTTGAACAGTTAAAATCGTTAAAATCGGGTGAAATCGCATAAAATCGCGATTTCATACCCGATTGTACGAGTTTGCCCGCAGGATATAAAATTTCACTGTTTCTGCCACGTGTCACCCGCCTGTTGGATGGCACAGATCGAAGGCAATTGAATTCACGCCTTCACGGGCAAACCTTGCTCCAGTCTTCTACTCTCCTCTTGAAAATCCCAAATTAACATCCCGAATCAGTCTTCTCTTGCAGCTTGCTCTCAGCCAACAATCAACCACCGTCACAGCCCTCGTTCGTCAGTCGTCCCTCATCTGCATTATTTTCAGTCTCAGTCTCACTGTCTCAGTTCTTTCCACCGGCCACTGTGAGAATCACAGCCCACAGTCCACGCTCCACACAACAACAACGGTCAACGGCGTCTCTCCATTCTTCACGAGGTAAGTTACACTGTCCGTTTATCTTGTTTCTCTAGTCTTCAAGTGGGTTTATTTTTTGTCCCTGTTCGTTTATTAGTCTGAATCTGATCACTAATGTTAATGTTAGTTTGATTGAGAACTGCTCACGGCGTCTCTCAGCCTCGGTGCTCACTGCTCAGAACAGAGGTAAACTAATTGGCACTGCAATGGGTTGCATTATTTCACCTTGTGTCTTTTGGCTGTTTTTCAAGGCCTTCAAGGATCTTGGGATTCCTGGAAGTCAATACCCTACTCCTAATGCTACTGTATTTCGAAACATGGCTATATTGGGGGTAGACGGATTCTCGTCTCTACCAAAGAATTGCCTCTATCTTTGCTATGGGTTCTTCCGTGCCGCTATTCTGATAAATTTAATGAAGGATGCATTGGGTAAGAAATGGGCTAGGTTCATTCCTAATCCAATGGCGATGGCTATACCTTTCTATTTTGGATCATACTTTGCCATCGACATGTGTGTGGGAAGCTTGATTCTATTTATCTGGGAAAAGATTGACAAGGCAAAGGCAGATGCTTTTGGGCCAACAGTGGCTTCTGGTTTGATTTGCGGGGATGGGATATGGACTTTGCCTAGTGCGATACTTGCTCTAGTAGGAGTAAAACCTCCCATTTGCATGAAGTTTTTGTCAAGGGGAACAAATGCTAAGGTCGATGCGTTCTTAGAGTCATAAAGTCGAAGTTGAGATCAACTTGAATAGAAACTGTGAAGTAAAGCTGAATTGCTTCCTAGACTAAGGTTATGAAGTTTACATGTGAAGTTCGACTCAAAAATGCTATTTCGTGGAGCCAACCACTATTTTCGCTATAATCTTTTCTGGAGAAGAAAATCAAATGTCCATTTACTTGTATATGTTTGTAGTTTTTTTCTAGTCTAGTTTGAAGAAGATTGTAGAACAGATGCGTCATGCAATGTGAAAGGTGAAAATTACAGTACCCTTTGTGAGCTGTTATGATCAGTTGCTATATTTGGTATCAGGTTTGCTCATTTTGCTAGCTATGATCATATCAGGTGGTCCAATTAATGTGGCATTGGAATGGCTTTCTGGAACTGCTGTGTTATTATCAGTCACACAATAAAGCCATGCCAGACTTCGTCATCCAACACGAGAGAAAAAAAAGATGGAAAAAATATCAGATGCGTCGAGGAAGACGATAAAAGCTTCAGCGAATATGAGACTTGTAACAAATATTTTACCTAGGTTTTTCCTAAGAATATGAAAAGAAGCTGAAAAATAGACAAGCATTCCCGTAGTGATCTTAATGGCATCTAAGCCCAGAGTGAGTGAAGTACATAAAGAGGGTATCATTCGTTCTTCCCCGTGCAAATATATTCATAGTTAATTATCATAGAATCCTCAACTCTCCATCTTGTTGTTGTTATGATTTGTTTATAACTCATCTTCAATCTCATGCTCTGTAAGGCAAGATCCTGCATTGTTTTTTATTTGAAGCATTATTTTTAAGGTGCTTGAACTATATATGAATTTTTATTTGAAGCATGAATTTTTTTTTAATGTATTTTAAAATTCCTTACGATTTTTTTACGATTTTACGATCCGATTTTACGATCCGATTTTATGAGCGGCTTTCCGTGCCGTGTTAAAATCGCGATTTTAACAACCTTGCTTCTTCCAATCAGGTGAGCTCTAAATCTAACGCATTTTTCATTTTATCAGAAGACCAAAACTTGAAGGAGGAACCAATAGGGGAATCCATAAGTGAAGTATTGCTAATCTGAATTGTTGCACCTTGGTGGACATCGCGGCGGGGGATAAAATATATCATGACAAAAATAATAATTGTCACCTAGTAATTAAAAGAAATTAGGAATTCCAAAATATAAACTGGTTTTAGAGATTCAAGTAAAGGGTGAGTTATACTTAAAGAAAAAACATGTCACTCTTGAAACATTTTTTCTTATGAAATGTTATCTTTACAATGTGTTTTCTCCTATATTTATCATTTTGATTGCTATTAATTATCCCGATTGTTTTTAGCTTTTTATTTTCTTATTGTTTTTGTGAAAAATTTGATGTAGAGTCGATCCTATTCTGTATTTACAAACAAAAAAAATAAAGGAATCATCTGTCTAATCTTTAGATACCTCAAAAAAATAATATCAGTTCTTAAAAATAAAATACTCGTCAAAGATGTTACCGTTAAGTTCTAAAAAGAAATTTCATTGAAATTGATAAATGTAAACCTAACCCATATTTGATTTTAAAATATGACTATCGATCCCTTAAAAAAAACATTTCAATTAATTTGTTTTTTTTTGGGCTAAAATATTAAGATGATGTTTTTTGTGACCACATATGGATAGTCCTACAATCCATACAGCCTAAAATAAAACCAGTTGTGAGTTCGATTATTTGACACTAAGCATGATGAGCATTTATAGAACTCAGATTGTATATTCTAAGAGTGAATAGATTAGGACATTTATGGTATTTAAAGAAATACATATGCTTAATGTTATTGAATTTCTATACCGTAGCATGTATGTCATGCAATATGTACTAATGTAACCAAAAAAGGAGGTGAGTGAATGGATCCTTGCTTCCTCACCATATGAGTCATTAAGAACAATATTTTTTGGGTTTCTTCTGAACTAGTTCCATTAGCTACTTTTGACTATATTATTTAGGCAAATGATCGATGTTTGTCATCTACAGTCATGATTAATTTGACCTTGTGAGACATCGTTAGGCAAACAATATATCTTTAACCCAATGATATGTGTGTTAAGGGGAGACTTTTGAATTACATTATGGTATTTCATTGTGACAAATTTATTTACTACTAGGTTTGCAACATAATTATGAGTTTAATATCAATAGCATATGCATGAGGTTAGTGAAGCTAATGTTAAAGGATTGAAGTTACTAACTTACATAATTTAGAAAAAATCTTAGACACTACAAATCACAATATTTTTTAGGTTGATGTCTCTACATTGGCTCTAGCAGGTTACTAGTGTAGAGCTCCTAAAATGATACAAGACTCGACGATTGTACTCGTATGAGCAATATTGACAATATAATGGTGTGAGGTGTAAGTTGTGAAATGTAATCCCAACCACATGAGAGTGGGAAATGTTAGATTTTTTTGGTCTATTTTATATTTGAGTGTTCATGGTTAGGCCTAACACAAATTAGATGGAAAAGAAAAGAAAAAGGAAAGTCAAATTGTCAAGTAATTTGACATAATAAAGATATATTTTATCTTATTAGGGAGAAAAAGTCTCTCTAGTATTCTTATTTTCATGAGGAGAGTTAATTCTCTCATTAATGAAAATTAAAACTGAAAAAACATTTTTTGAAGGATATAATTTTTTAAACTCAGATAATAAGTCTACTATGAATCAACTCCTAATTTCTATTATGAATGTATGCTATTCTGGACTAACAAGTACCAAGTACACACTTAAACAATGTTGTACAATTGAAAGTCTTGTTTTTTTTTTAATTCCCTTTTTTCCTCTCTTGGAGGAGCAAATAAACACACATTCCTTGACATGTTAATAGAATGATCTTCTGACAGTCACTTCACAAGTTCTCTACCAAACCAAAAAAGCATCCAAATCATATTGGAAATATGCTTTAATTAAGAGTTATTGGCTTAATCGTACCCATCAAAAGCTCATAGCCGACCCAAATCATTCTCTCTGGCAGTGCTAGGTCAGAATTAAGCTACATACATCTGAAATTGAGAAAAAAAAAATAATGGTATGATCTTTCATCGAACTTGATTTTCTTGACGTATGTAGTATTTTCACTTGCTAAGTTCTATGATAAATTCTTGAGTTAACTATGATATAAATGTGTTTTTTTGCAGACATTGAAGGTCAAGGTTGTCATTGATGGTACAAGGTTCCCCATAGAACTTCCAAATGATGCAACTGCCCAGCACCTAAAAGAGGCAGTCCATCGTATGTTTAATTTCTATGCTGTGGAGAACCAAGAGTTGCTTTTTAACGGGCTGTTGTTGCCAAATTACATAAAATTAGAGACTTATGAAGTCGTTGATGATTCTGAAATTATCCTCCAAATATTTTTCACTGTTGGAATCATCGGAAAAAACCCAGTCGACGGGCAATACCACAGGTATGAAGTAAGAGCCCACCGGAGTAATACTGTTCAGGACTTGAAGCTGAAGCTCAATATGTACCATGGTTTGGACATTACCAATATGAATCTCCAAATGAGGCCTCAATCTTACCTGCAAGATCGTACTTTTTTGTGGGCTAATGAAATTTCTAGCAGCACTGATATTTACTTAGTTTAGGATCAGTAGCATGCGGCTTTTGATGTTTCAAATAAAGCCAATATTGGGCTAAATAGGAGCACTGGTGAATAAAATCTTTTACTTTTATTCCATCTAAAATCTTTTATGACCATCAAAGCTAGCTTCAATCGCTAGAAGTTTAGGTTTAAGTTTTTGAACTCTAAAAATTTATATTTTTTAATTTTTTTTTTTACTAAGATAATATGAAAAAAAAAAAACCCATCATATATACCTTTCAAACCTCATAACTATCTACAGAACATATTTTAATTAAACAAAAAATTAAAATCAAATCGAATTAAAAAGATCTTCAAGCCCTGATCTACCCTGTTGAACATCATTAAAAGAAATCATCTACATTAAGTTCTCCTTTTAAAGGCGCATTCAAAGACACCATAAACGTAATTATTGGTAGCTTAATTTTTTGTTTTACAAAGAACTTTCTCTCTCTTATCTGCACGGTGAGGGATTAAAAGACAAAAAAAATTATATTATGAACTGAAGTGTAAAAGCCCAAAGAAGAGGGATTGGATATGAACAAAGTGAAACTTTAGGGACAAAATTAAATATTTCCATTCCATTTGAACATTGAAAGTGTGAAAAGGGTTTTTTTTTTCTTTTGAAATGTCAATCTTGGTCCTTGATCTTTTTATTTTGTTTTGAGAATTTTATAGTGTCAATTCTGTCATCAAACAATTTCATCTATCAATTTTATCCCTAAACTTTTATAAATTCTCAATTAAAAACTTTTATATATTTTAAGTATTTCCATCCAGATTTTGTTTTTCCTTGTAAGAAACAACATCATTTATATGGAATTTAACGCTCTCTATTAAGTGATTTTAAAAAAAATATTAATTAAAAAATAAAATTAATATAAAATATAGTTTGACTGCAAAAATTTTAATAATCATTTTATATTTTGATGTTTGCTCTTGATTTTTCTTCAAACTCAGTGGATCGATGCCATGTTGTCCAATTGAAAGAAAATAAACGCACACATGCCTTGACATGTTAATACAATGATCTTCTGACAGTCAGTTCACATGTCATCTAGCAAACCAGAAAGGCATCCAAATCATATTGGAAATACGCTTTAATTAAGAGTTATTGGCATTATCATACCCATCAAAAGCTCATAGCCGACCTCCATCATTCTCTCTGGCAGTGCTAGCTGATCAGAATTTAGCAGCACACATCTGAAATTCTGAACTTGAAAGGAAAAACATGGTATGGTTTTTCATCTAACTTGATTTTCTTGAACTATGCTGTCTTTCACCTGCTAATTTTATAGTTTTATGCCGTGATAAGTTCTTGAACTAACTATGATACAAATTAAATGTGGTTTTTGGCAGACATTGAAGGTCAAGGTTGCTGTTGATGGCACTACAATGATCCCTATGGAACTTCCCGATGATGCAACTGTTAAGGACCTGAAAGAGGCAGTCCATGATATGTTCACCTCTTTTTCTGTAGAGAACCAAGAGCTGCTTTTTAACGGGCTGATCCTGCAAAATAACACAAAATTAGCATCTTTTCGACTCGTTAGTGATTCTGAAATTACCCTCCGACTACTTTTCACGATTGTGATCATTGGGAAAAAACCAGATGGGCAATACCAGAGATACGAAGTGAGAGCCCACCGGAATAATTACGTCGGGGACTTGAAGCTGAAGCTCGGTGAGGATCATGGTTTGGACATCACCAATATAAGACTCCAGATGGGGCCTGAATCTTACCTGCTAGATCGTACTCTTTTGTGGGCTAATAGAATTTCTAGTGGCACTAGGATTTATATAGCTGAGGAGTAGTTTGCAGCTTTTGATGTCTCAAATAAAGCCAGTGGGCTAAATAGGAGTGGTGAATAAAGGAAGGGGATGAATTCAGGGAAAAATAAAATAGCTTTTAGTTTGTAACAATTTCTCTCCAGTATGTATTGGATGAATTTAGAATAAATAAGTTTGAATTTGAAAAAAAAATAAAATAGCAATCTAAAACTTACAAGTTTCATGCTATCGTTATTTCTTTGCCTATGCAACTTTTTATGTTCTCTATAAACGAATATTTGTGATGAAATGAAGCTTGCGAATGAGAAATTGTTATTTTTATATTTTGAAAATATTTTTGTAAAAAATTAAAAATTTTTATGTTTTTCTTTGCTTCAAATTAATATTTTTTTAGTGCTTTTATATCATTTTGATATGCTAATGTTAAAAATAATTTTTTTAAATAAAAAATTATTTTAATATATTTTCAAGCGAAAAACACTTTTAAAATAACTGCTACTGATCTTTCATACACTCCTAAATTCATGATGGTTATTTGAGATTTGAATGAAACCACAAGACTTCTTTCATCATACATGAAGCAGGATTCTTTCAATTGATATTTCAGTGGACGAGGCATTGTATTGAAGAGCCAAACAAGTGAGTTCCCAATATTTTGGTAATTACTCTATATTTGTTAAAATAATAATAATAAAATAAAAACAAAAAAAAATACTTTGAATTAGCAGCTAAATAATCGACCCTATTCATTTCCCCTACTAACTAGATTGCCATTAACTTATTGATAATCTGATTCTCTTTTGATAAAATCTCGACTATTATTAAAAAGAACAAGAAGAGAGAGAGAGTAACAATCGACTCAAACAGGGCCAAATTTAAACGCCTCTAATACCGGAAATTGTGGCTCAAATTTGGCCTATTTATTGTTGTTATTTTATTTTTATCATCTAATTTAAATAAAATTAACTTATTTAATCAAGTTAGGTTTATAACTAAGTTGTAAATTTTTTTTATTGTTTTTAAAATTATTAGTTCATATGTTTTATAGCATTGGTTGGTTATATATGATATTATTATATTTATATAAATGTATATTTATTATTATTAAAGACTCAATTTATCTTTAATATTTATATAATATTAGATTAATGAATTTAGAGTAAAAATAAAGTCCACGGGATTAAAATATTTTTCAAAGAAAATTATGAAGTTGTCATAATATATATACACTGAACTGGCCTGCATGAGAATTCCATACAAAAAGATTACATATATTTATAAAAATGATCACATGATGGTTGTGTAAGTGATCTTTAAACTTGAAATCACTAAGTTATCTTATATATAAAATATTATGTTTTGATCCTGTTATATGTTATCTTAATCGAGGTAACGAAATGACACATATTTGATATAATATAAACTATATGAAGGTATTTAAGTGGTCAAGAAATAATTCATCACCCTAAATAAATTAAAAAAAATTAATTCATCTGTTCTTAAATAGTATTGACTAAGAAATCCTCAGCTAAGATGAAATGAAATTTTAAAAATAAATTAAATTTTATTCAAACTTATTATGTAAAAATCAAGCATGATTTCATACACCTTTTGCCAGAACAGAAAACTTACATTAAAAGAGTGTGTGATGGGTTTCTGTTCATAGATACATACATGTATAAACAGCCCGTGGGAGATAGATTTGATTTGCATGAACTAGTAGGCGCTCGTTTCATATTCATTTCATGTTGTCGAGCACATAGAACAGAATTTCATACACCTTTTGCCAGAACAAGAAAAGCATCAATAACGAATCAAAAACTACCAATATATCTGATTGATTGCATGATCAGACTTTAATCAACAACCAAAATATATTATACAGCTTACTAATTCTCTCCACATATTAGCTCAGAGTTGATTAATTTGTGGCATACAGTTTCTCAGCAATATTTAACCCGGTACTATAACCATGGTAAGATTTTAACTCAGTATTTTCCTACAACAGCGTATCAGTTTCTCGTTTTCTTATCCATATTTATGCTCCATAGCTAATTTCAAAGTAACTAAAATGATGAACTCGAATTGGCTTTCTCACAGCCCATGAACGTCAGCGTTATTTATGGTCACCAGATCTTTTATGTGGCGCTCAGAGACGATTCCACCGTTTTTAACCTCAAACGACTCCTCGGCCAAGCGCTTGACTTGCCAGTGGAGAATCAACTGCTAGATTATGGAGACATTGTTTTGTCTAATCACACTCCATTGCAAGCTTATCAAATCGACCCCAACGAACTGATCCTCCTCCGAGATTTGTATGAAATATTTTTTGAAGCAGACTCAGCAGATGGGCATGGGATCCGACGGTTTAGGCTGCTGGTCCATCAGAATAATAAGTTGAGGGAGTTGAAGAATATGCTTCATTTACACCATGGTTTTGCCATTGGCGATAATATGACACTAAGAGTAGAGAGCCCTTTCGGTCCTGTTTACGCTAATGATGATCATAGAGATATTTACGAGTATCAGATTTTCACTGGCACTGTCATACGTATACTACAATAATGTACCATGATTTAATGCAATAAAATTAGTTTAATCTTTTTCCTTTTCTTGTTGTTTTAAGATCCTTAATCCTAATTTCCTACACATATATATCCTGTGTCTAGACCATATATCAAGGATCGCTAGCTATTAATAAAAATCAAAATTAATATAAAAACATGATACGAGATTTCTAACCAGAAACTCAATTAGAAAATACAAAAAGATTAACCTAAGTTCTTCGCATCAAATCCTGTCAAGAAAAGCCCAACTAAAAGATTCACGAAGTAATTGGATTCTTTTAAATAAAAAACAGTATAGCTTGGTTTGAACCACTTGTTTAATTTAGTTCAAATTAAAAATAAAAATGATTCAGTTGAATTTCTTTTATCCAAACCAAATCAAAGTAACTGATGCTCTCTGTTTTAAAGGTGTACATAGATAGTTATCACTGCCACAAATAACAACCAATAAATTCTTAAAAAATAAAAATTAAATTAAATCAAAATTTTTAAAAAAATTTAAAAAAAATATATAACCATTAAAATATTGAGAATCAAATTTGATATAATCAATAAAAAATAAAATATTTTTTAATTTTTGTTTTCAATTTCTAGAAAGTATTTTCTAGTTAAAATAAAAAGAAAATACTTTTATGAAAATCAAATTAGATTTTTTTTTATTAATTTTTTTTTACATTAACTAATTTTTCTATAAATAGCAGAAAATTTAAAAAGTGATTTACAATATATTACATTTCATAACTAGTTGGAAGATAAGAAACCACCAAAATTGGCTTAAGCCATTTTGTTGGAAGATGGATCCAGTACAAATTAGGGAAGCCCATAACTAGCCAGCAGTCCGTTGTGCAAAGTATGGGGTTAATCCTGCCCTGTGACTATGAGTTCATAGAGCTTCCCTCATGGAATTTATTCACATATAAGTTATTTAACAATCACAATTTGCATATATCTGTACTTTTTTACCAGAACAGAGGAGCATTCAAACCAAACCGAAACTACCCTAGCATCCTCGCGGCATGATCATTACACTTTATAAGAAAATAACTTATTGTAATCATCACTGCGCACGTATACATTAATCTCAAGTTTTCGGGAGCTAAAACCAACTTATAAGGTGAGTCGATTCAATTTCCTGTTGTCGAATGCATCTAATTTCACTTGCTTAATCTACAATGTATTCTATTTCATGATCAATTGTAAACTAACATTTACAGTCTCAACATCTCCGGCAGATCGTCATGCAGGTCAAGATTAGATTCAATGGAATCTTCGATGTGCAGGTTAATGACTCTGCAACCGTCGGGGACCTGAAAACTCAAATCCGGCAAACTCTAGGGCTCTCGTCCCCAGAATTACTGTATAATGGGGTGAAACTGGAGGACCACAACACGTTGTATACTTACCATATTGTTAATGATTCTTGCATCCTTGTCCGAGAGATGTTCATAATCATATGCTGGGTTCGAGAAAGCAAAGTTGGGGTAACCCATACACGTCCCTTTCCCCTCGTGGTTCATGCGCATAACACGTTTGGGGAATTGAAGTGGATGCTCCGAACGGCTTTTGACATTGACATGACAACAAGGAAATTCATTTTGTTTGAAATCCCTGATTTTGAACCTCCGGATAGCAGTCCCCTCCTCCATGCAGGCTTTGGTGCTCGCTGTGCTGTCAATGTTGTCGACAAATAAGAATAAAACGCACCAGCAGCATGGATGCATGCATGTGCCTTGTCTTTCTTATTGAATGCAGTAAAATAAGTTAGTTTACAATTTTGATTTCTTATTGAATGTAACAAAGGTTTTTCAATAATAAAATAAATAAGTACTTTTTTTTATTAGTTTAAACTCAAAAATTCAGCAACCTTAAGAATCAACTTAAAATTAAGGTTTGGATCAACCTTATTGGTGTGATTCTTGTCAAAAACAACATTAATGTTTTTTAGAATTAAGATGTATGTTTAAGTTGAAGGGAGTGCTTCTTATTTATGAAAATATTTTTGGCCTAAAAATTAAAATAAAATAAAATTTTTATGGTGGTTGGAATATTCTGTTTATGATGGTTTGATCCCTGTCATCAATAAATAAGATCAAATGGGTTACGGCCTAGGTAGTACAAGGAAGTGCTTAATACTTCCAAGATATGCCGAATCAAGGCATTTTTATTTTTTTATGTTTGAATTTTAAAAAAATATATAAAAAAATATTTAGAAGTTGTTAATGTTTTTTTTTAATTTAAATCTTATAAAGATTGATTTGATATAACACAATAGAATTTGCGGATCCAAAAACAATTCATACAACTAGTAAGAAAATAGTTTGAATAAGAGAATAAATATAATATTTTTTTTGTATTAAAATAACAACATATTAGATTGACTCGAGTTAACCTAGGTTAACATGTTAAATTCACAACCCGAGTTATAAGACTACGATAACCTCATAGAAAGCAAATCAAAATAAATTATAAAACCTAATTCTCCATCAAACCAATACTAAAATATGAAATTGAATAAAAATGAATTAAAATAACCTTAAAAAATGACCCAAATTAATTATTTTAAACTCGTAATTTAAATCATAAAACTAGGATAATCTCATAAAAAATAAATTAATTAAAAGAAAAATATAAAAACAACTTAAGTCAACCCAATAAATTCATGAATAAAATAATTAAATTGAAATAACCTCATAAAAAAATAACATGATTTAGTTTCAATTAAATTACCAAATCCATAATTTTGGTGAGTTTAAGATAACTGGAAACATTGGGCCAGTACTAATTAGTGAAGCCCACAACAAGCCAACATCCCGTTGTGTTTAGTATTGGGCTAATACTGCCCCATGATTATGAGTACCCATAGTTATCAGATCCGACCCGGTAATTGACCCGGTAATTGACCCGGTAAAATGATTGAGTCACGGGTCTTGTGGGTTGATCCGGGTCAACCCGGGTCAAGAACCAAAACACACATTAAACAAAAGCTTACCTCAACTAAATCCGGGTCGACTCGCCGGGCTGGCCCGGGTTTAATAACTCTGTGAGTACCCTCTTGCCCTAAGTTCCAGTCTTAACATCATAAAGTTTTCCGTAAATGTGTGATATTTGCTTCCCTCATGGATAAGTTATTAAACGATCATAATTTGCATATTTTTTTACCAGAACAGAAAAGCATTCAAATCAAACCGAAACCACCCTATCATCCTCATGGCATGATCTTTACAGTTTATAAGAGAATAACTCACTGTAATTCTCTCTGTGCAGGTAGTATCTCAAAACTAAGTGGCATGCACTGATATCAAATTCTCAGCAGCTAAAACTAACTAAGGTAACTCGATTTTCTTACTATTTAATTAATGCATCTAATTTACTTGCTTAATCAGCCATTCATTAAGCTGATACATATTTACAATGTTTAAATGTGTTAGTATCTTTGGCAGATCATCATGCAGGTCAAGATTGAATTCGATGGGGTCTTCAACATGCAGGTTGATGACCTTGCCACCGTTCAGGACCTGAAAAATCAAATCCGGCAAACTCTAGGGCTCACGCAGCCACGGTTACTGTGTAAAGGGTTCATACTGGAGGATAACAACGTATTATATGACTATCAAATTCCTAATGACACTTTTATCATTGTCCAAGACATGTTTTCAATTGTTTGCTGGGTTTCAGATACTAAAGATGAAGTAACCTTGACAGCTCCCTATAACCTCTTGGTTCATAGGCATAATACATTTGGGGATTTGAAGTGGCTGCTCCACAGGGGATATGGCATTGACATGTCAACTAGGAAAATCTATTTGAAGAGGGGTAACCCTAACACCCCTCCCTTTGAACCTCCGGACAGTTTTCCCCTCCATTGTTTAAAAGTTGAACCTGACTGGACTGTCAATGTTGTAGAGATATAAGGAGTAGTTCTGAGGTTAATTTATGATATATCATGGGAGAAATAAAAAAGTTCAATGGTATAATCCTGTGTGACTAGTTAGGAGGAATAATAGGCACCAGCAGCATGGATGCATGCATGTGCCTTGTCTTTCTTGTTGAATGCAATAAAATAAGCGAGTTTATTATTATGAAATATGTTTTAGAATGGAAAATCTTGTCTTTTTTTTTTAATGTATTGATTTATTGTGTTTAATATGCTATAACGTAACACATGCAGGGGCGGAATAAAAAAAATTAAAAAGAGTTAAAATGTTAGTTGTTTTATAATTTAGGCTAAATATATTAATATTATGAAAGGAAGGACTGGAAAAAAAATTCCTTATAGGGCTCCAGCCCTTGCCAACCTCCCTTGTCTCCGCCACTGAACACATGTGTATTGTTTTAATTATATAAATAACATAAGTAGCTACCTGATTAAGCTAGACTTTTAATTATTACAAATTTTATTTCAATTTTTACCATCTTGATTTATTTTGAAACAAGAAAAGGAATTGTTAACTCTTTTAGTTCATTTCTAAAATAATAATAAAAAAAACAACTTTAAACCTACTTAGGCCGGCCAATTAGGCTGAGCTTCCACCAAATTTGAACACTAATTTGTTGGAAGGAGGATACATGTGTTTGTTCAATTGAATCTTTGAGTGAATCCAATACAATAGGAACAATTTAACAAAGGTTTTTCTTATTCTTTCCCTTCTTTTCTTTTTACTAATTTAAATCCAAACATTGGACAACCTCAAATGCATGTATTTTTAAACTTGCATCGCAGGTGCAGGTTTTGTCAAAAATATGTCACCCTTATTTGTTTTTGTGTTTCAAAATATTTTAAAAAAAATTTAAATTTTTTTTGTTTTTTTTAAATTAATATTTTTTAGTGTTTTCATATCATTTTGATGTACTGATATCAAAAATAATTTTTTAAAAATAAAATAAAAAATATTACTTTAATGCATTTTAGAAGAAAAAACATTTTGAAAAGTAACCGCAACCACACTTCCAAATAGATAAAGTTAACTTGAGGTTACCTACAGGTGCAACCTCAATTATAAACTATGAATGTAGTGTGATTCGTGTAAAAATAACATCAATGTTATTTAGAATTAAGATCTATGTTTAAGTTGAAAGAAATGCTTTATAGGTGCAAATATATCTTCACCTAAAAATAAAATAAAATTTTAATGGGTTTCGAATAATTTTAACATCATCGTTTTTTTTAAGGTTTTACTATAAATTCAAGAAGAGAATATGTGAGATGAATACTATGGGGTCATACTATTCACCCCCTCATGTTTTACCGTGAACGACATTGTTCACTTTTTGTAGGTTTGCTATAAAATTAAAGGGGAAAAAAATTTTAAATCCAGTTGAGTTTATGATCCGGGTTCACACCTTATAAGTTGTATTGTGGACGATATTGTTTACTTTTTTTGTTTGGATAAGATATGTTATAAATTTAAAGGGAAAAAATATTGAACCCGATTGAGTTCATGGTCTTGTTTATGAGTTTCTTTTTAAAGGTTGAATATCAATTTAAGAGAAAAAAAAATATTGAACAAGACTGAGTTCATGGTCCAAGATACGAGTTTAACGAGTTAAGCCACAATAGTCAGACAATTTTATTTTTTATATATATTGCTTTTTTACTTTTTACTAGTATCTTTTTATATATATCTTTTTTAAAAATAATTTTAAATTTAAGTTTCAATTAATATCTTTCATCTATGATTTTTTTTTTCCCACTTATTTAACATTTATTTTATAAAGATTGTCTTTTGATGATGTAATAGTTAATAATAATTGAAAAGATAGTTCCTTTTATTTTTATATTTTCTTAGTTTATATCAGACAGATAAACAATGCAACGTACTTCAGATAATACACATTAAGAGTATTAATACATTTCTTTTACATAATCAGTCCTTTTTCTAAGATTCTAAGTATAGTTAGAGTTCCTAGTGATCCAAATACTAGATAATGACTCTCTTTCTTTCTTTCTTTCTTTAGTGATGAAGGACAATAATTTCTTGTCTTTCCACCCACACCATTCTTGCTATCCAGACTCGGGAGGATACATGTCGCAACATCGCACACGTGAGATATAAGATTTGTTTAATGGTTAAAGCCAATCCACTCAAGTAGAGTTATATTATAGCTCTGAAGGTCAAGCATAGTTATTTTAGAGTCAAAATATAAAAATTATTATTTTTATTCAATTTTAAGAATACGTTTTACATATAATATAAAATCTTAAAATAAACAAAATAAATTTTTTTGTTTTCTTTAAATATAAATCAAGTTCTTATAGTTTTAATAAATTAGTTATTAAATCCAATATACATGCAAAATAAAAACTATTTTTTGTGAATTTTCGGTATTAAAAAAAATTACAAAGTTATGCCATGTATATATTTTTTATTATTTATGTCAATATATATTTTTAGAGACTTATCCATATATAATTTAAAACAAAATTGTAATTTTTTTAAAAGAAAGATTTTTGAGGAAAAATATTAATTTATTTAATACTGAACAAGCACCTCACATATAGATTCCAATTCCAGATACTAAATATACAGGAATAAAAAATATTGGGAACTTGAAATTAATTACAAAATAATTTTTTAAAAAATTATTAAAATCAAATCGAGGCTATATTTAGCAAAACATAAAAACACATTTTAATCAAAACTATTTTAACCACAATATTAACTCAAGACAAATTACCTTACATCAACTGAAAACTAAGAAACACAAAAACTCCACATAATTCTTATTAATTCCATAAACTTTATTCAAATTTCATATTAATTCAAATAAATTAACATAAATCCAAATATAATTATAAATATTTAATATTAAAAAAAATCACAACTTATAAAATAAAAAAATAAATAAAAAAGCAATCGCAACCTCCGTAATGAAATCATTTTAAAATAAAAAACACAAAACCAAATTAATGTGTTCGAACAGCCTAAAATTATATACAATAATTAACATTTTATCCTAAAATTTCAAATTTTTTAGCAATTGTCAAAAAATAAAATGATTTGAGGTTATTCCAAAAACTGGGAATTAATTAGAGCGGTTGTTATAAGCAAGGAACCAGTGGTGGAAGACTTTGGGAAGTGGATGGATAGTGGCAACATGTGGGTTTAAGCGTCGTCGCCGATGAAGACAAAAAATGGGTGGGTCGGGTTGATCTCCTTCTGCTCTTCACTCCTATGTTAGCGGCGAGAGTCACCGTCATAGTGGTTATGGTGTTGGAGCTGGGGTTGTTGGATCTGGTGCTGGCAGGGGTTGCTGTAATGTTGAGGAGCTGATGGTTGAAGGCTTGAAGCTAGTGGAAACAGTTTTGGCCAAGAGGAACACAGAGAGAGTCGTTGCCGTTATGGAGAATCCATCACTGCTGCTGGTGTTGAGGATTTGAGAGAGTACGCTTTGTTGGTGGGAGGAACCGCTGGTGGTGGCTTTGAAACACTCAGAGGGGATAAAACACACTGTTTTATTACACAAAACCGAAGCTTACAAATCAACACAAAAGCTTACAACAATTACACGCCCTCTCTCTCTCTATTCTCTTTGAAGTGTTTCTATCAATTCTCTCCACACATATAACATAAGCTGGGCACTCTATTTATACACAAATCAAAATACGAAAATTCAACCTTCAAGTGTGAAGGCGGCTGGCGGCAGTGGCAGCTGTGGAGGCGGCTGGCGGCTGCGGCTGGTGGCTGGTCGGTGGCAGCTGGTGGTTGCCTTCCTTAACCATCTAGATGTTGAGTTTAATTCAACAAATCTCCCCTTTAAACTCAATTGAGGGATGTCATGCCAAGCATGAACACTTCTCCTTTCAATGCCTTCTTTCTGCTTGTAGACCCTTTTAACACCTATTGATTTCTTCTTTTCTGGTGGGTCCTTATCTGCATGGAAACAAAACAGAGTTGTATCTTCCATGACCTGAGTGGTATCGTACAACTCTTCAAGATTCCGCATCTTTCTTGGTCCTTCTGACGAGGATGCTGATGGTGGTGTTGATGATGATGCTCCTGGTGTGTTCCTCCTGTTGAATACAGGGAATCTGTGTACCGGACTTTGTGGTTCAGCTGCTGGTATAAACATCGGACTTTGTGGTTCAGCTGCTGGCACAATTGGTTCTTCGACAAGTACTGTTGGTACTTCTTCACCTTCAAGGATCAAATCAGTGTTGATCCATCTGACTGCTTCTTGATCATCATTCCATGCCCAAGATTTATCTTCTTCAAAGATAACATCTCTACTCGTAATCACCTTCTTTGTGATGGGATTATACAGCCTGTATCCCATCCTTCTTTCACCATATCCGATAAAGATGCATTTCTCGCTCTTATCATCGAGCTTTCTCCTTCTTGCATCTGGGATCTTTGCATATGCCACACAACCAAAGACTCGTAGATGAGTTACACTTGGTTTGTGACCACTCCATGCTTCTTCTGGAGTGACTCCTTGCAAACTTCTGGTTGGGCAGCGATTCAGTAGATACACTGCACATGATACAGCTTCAGCCCAGTATTGCTTGGGCAACTTCTTTGCTTTGAGCAGACTTCTTGCCATGTCAAGAATCGTGCGATTCTTCCTTTCTGCTACACCGTTCAGCTGTGGTGTATAAGATGGCGTCGTCTGATGTCTGATGCCTTGTTGTGTACAATAGGCTTCAAAGTCATTTGCTGTATATTCTCCACATTGATCAGATCTTACGGTTCTGATCGTGTAACCGGTTTGCTTCTCCACAATTGCTTTAAAATCTTTAAAACAATTGAATACTTCTGACTTCCTCTTCAGAAAGTATATCCACGTCTTTCTACTAAAATCATCAGTAAAAGTGAGGAAGTACCTATTTTGTCCAGTCGACATAGGCGTAATTGGGCCACACACATCTGTGTGTACTAACTCTAGTGGCCTCTTTGCTCTCCAGTTGACTTCTTTGGCAAAACTGGATCTGTGATGTTTGCTGAGGACACAACTTTCACAGACTTCATCTGGATGATCAATGTGAGGCAAACCTTTGACCATCTTCTTGCTTGCTAGCATCTTCAAACTTGTGAAATTCAGATGTCCAAGCCTCAGGTGCCAAAGTCATTCTTCACTATTGGTGATGGCACTAAAACACCTTGCTCCATCATACTGGATGTCCAAAGGAAACATCCTATTCTTGGACATTTTCACGTAGGCCATTAATCTCCCATTGTTGTCTCTAATTGTCAGATGACAATTCTTAGAGTAAAAACTATATCCTCTCTCCAAAAGTTGGCCTAAGCTGATCAGGTTCTGCTTTATGGCTGGGACATAATACACATCGGCGATGTAGCTGGAATCGCCATTCTTCAACTTGACTGGGATGCTGCCTTTACCTTTGAATGGAACCTTTGTGGTATCTCCAAAAGTAACTAGACCTTGTTTGGTCTCATCTAGATCACCAAATAACTCTCGGTAACCGCACATGTGATTGCTGGCTCCAGTATCTAGATACCATATATTTTCTTGTTTCTTGCCAAGTTCTTGTTGGACAAGAAATGCAGATGCTTCTCCATCATGCTTCTCTACATAGTTGGCTTGCTCACGTGTCTCCAACGGAGCTTTCCATCTGCATTCAGTGCTATAGTGCCCAAATTGATTGCAGCTATAACATTTGATATTTCTCTTGTCACGGTTATTGTAACCGCCTCCTCTTCCTCTGGGAGTGAATGCTTGTTGGCCTCGGCCTCCTCTGGTGGTGTTTCTGCCACCTCTTCCTCTAAAGCTTGTATTCCAAGAACCTCTTCCTTGGAATCTCTGGAATCCTCCTCTGGATTGTTGACTTCCTCCTTGAGTGGTGTAGCCACTTGATGAAGTCTCCCCTTGCTCATATATGTCCTTGAAAGACAGCTTTGCTTGTAAGGCATGCTCAATGGCCTTATCTTCATTTCGCATTACAATCTTCTGCTCATGAGCTTGCAAAGAACTCATAAGCTCATCAACTGTCAACTTGTCCACTTCCTTGGACTCTTCAATTGCGACAACAACATGATCAAATTTTGGATCTATGGATCTCAAAATTTTCTCAATAATTCGAGTATCTATGATGGCTTCTCCATTTCTCCTCATCTGATTGACTATCACCATAATCCTTGTATGATAATCAGAAATAGATTCTGAGGACTTCATTCGTAATAATTCGAATTCTCCTCTCAAAGATTGAAGACGAATCTTCTTGATTCTGTCAGCACCTTTGTATTTCTGTTGGAGAGCCTCCCATATATCATGTGACGTTTCAGCGGAAGCTATTATCTCGAATGTATCTTCATCAAGACCTTGATAGATGATGGTCTTTGCTTTGTTGTCCTTCTTTCTGTTGACTTTAAGGACTTGCTTCTGTGCCTCTTGTAAAGCATCTTCTCTTTCTTTGGACTCTGGTTCATCATAACCAGTTTGTACAATATCAAAACACTCTTGTGACCCAAGAAATGCCTTCAATCTGATGCACCAACTACCATAGTTGTCTTTGGTCAGCTTCGGGATGAGTGTATGTGTACCTTCTATAGTCATTTTGCTCTTTTAATGACTATATCGCCTTCTAGGAGCCGAATTTGACCAAACGGACACTGTAGATCGATCCGGAATGGTCCAAATAGTCGGGAACCGGTCTGACTTTGTTGAAATCGGGTCAGAAAATGGGTGAACCGGTCAAAAAACCAATTCTGTACGGCGGGCGGTTCGCTGGGTTGAACCGGGAATATTCTGGGGAATATTCTCTCGGCGCGCTGGCGGCTGGGAAGCGGCTCGGCTCGGCTCGGCTGGTGGCGCGGCTGGACTCGGCTTGAGGCTCGGCTTAGGCGGCTTACACGGCTCGAATATGGCGCGCGTGGACGGCACTCGTCTTCAACCTCTGGCGCGCGTGGCTGCGCGTGGTCGTCTGTGCAGAATCTTCAGGCGGCGCGTGTGGCTCACCGCGGTCTCCGATCGGGCTGATTCTTGCGACAGTGAACTCGTCTTGATGAGCTCTACACCGTGGAATGATCAAAACTTGTTTTGGACAACTTTGAAAATTCGGATATACCCCAAAACTCTTCTGTTTTCCGACGAACGGGGCTCTGATACCAATTGTTGGTGGGAGGAACCACTGGTGGTGGCTTTGAAACACTCAGAGGGGATAAAACACACTGTTTTATTACACAAAACCGAAGCTTACAAATCAACACAAAAGCTTACAACAATTACACGCCCTCTCTCTCTCTATTCTCTTTGAAGTGTTTCTATCAATTCTCTCCACACATATAACATAAGCTGGGCACTCTATTTATACACAAATCAAAATACAAAAATTCAACCTTCAAGTGTGAAGGCGGCTGGCGGCAGTGGCAGCTGTGGAGGCGGCTGGCGGCTGCGGCTGGTGGCTGGCGGCTGGTCGGTTGGTGGCTGGTCGGTGGCAGCTGGTGGTTGCCTTCCTTGACCATCTAGATGTTGAGTTTAATTCAACACGCTTCTCACATTGGTTGAGGTTGGTCATGGAGTGAGGGAAAATAGACTATCGATATGTTGTGGCCGACGGCTTGGAGAAGAATGTTGGAGCATTTTATTTCTTTTGGCCGACGATTCATCGGTAGAAAAATGTCTAGGTTTTTCTTGGATTTTTTGGGGGAAGAGCTAGATGGTGTTGAATTGGTATTTTAAACGATTCAATTTGATAATCAGATAGGCGTCGTGCTAGTTCACTCTCTCACTAATTGAATCGATTGGTTTGGATAATATTAGTTACTCCTGACCGGATTGCTGGAAAGTACCATCCTGCATTCGATAAGAAACCACCAAAATGGCTTAAGCCATCTTGTCGGAAGATTGGGCCAGTACTAATTAGTGAAGTCCACGACAAGCCAACATCCCGTTGTGTTTAGTATTGGGCTAATACTGCCCAATGATTATGAGGACCCTCTTGCCCTAAGTTACAGTCTTAACATCATAAAATTTCCCGTAAGCGTGTGATATTTTATTTTCTCATGGAATTTATTCAATTATAAGTTATTCAACAATCATAATTAGCATATCTTTTTACCAGAACAGAAAAGCATTCAAATCAAACCGAAACTAACCAAGCATCCTCATGGCATGATCTTTACAGTTTATAAGAAAATAGCTTACTGTAATTCTCTCTGTGTAGGTATTATCTCAAAACCAAGTGGCATGCACAAATATCAAATTCTCAGAAGCTAAAACTAACTAAGGTGACTCGATTCAATTTCTTACTATTTAATGCATCTACTTTTCTTGCTTAATCAGCCATTCATTTTATTTCATGATACTTTAATTTTAAGCTGATATATATATGTATTTACAATGTTTAAATGTGTTAGTATCTTTGGCAGATCACCATGCAGGTAAAGATTGAATTCGACGGCGTCTTTAACATGCAGGTTGATGACTCTGCAACTGTTGGGGACCTGAAAAATCAAATTCGGCAAACTCTAGGGCTGACGCGGCCACGGCTGGTGTATAATGGGGGGTTACTGGACGATCAGAAAACACTGTATAGCTATCAAATTCCTGCTAATTCTTGTATCATTGTCCAAGAGATGTATTCAATTGTTTGCTGGGTTTCAGATACTATAAATGGAGTTACCTTATCAGCTCCCTATAACCTAGTGGTTCATAGGCATAACACATTTGCGGATCTGAAGTATTTGCTCCAGAAGGCATATGGCATCGACATGACATATAGGAAACTCAACTTGAATGCTGAGATCACTTCCTTTGAACCTCCGGATCTTTGTCCCCTCCATCGTGTAAAGGTCGACGCTGGCTGTCCTGTCTATGTTTTTTGAAAAATAAGGAGTAGTGAGGTGAATTTATGATATCTCATAGAAAAAAAATAAAAAGCACAGCAATATAATCCTGTGTGACTAGTTAGAATGAATAAAACGCACCAGCAGCATGGATGCATGCATGCATGTGCCTTGTCTTTCTTATTGAATGCAATAAAATAACTTTGTACTTTTATTCGTTTCTTTTATTAATTTAATTCCGAAACTAGTTCTCGGAAATTATGTAAGTCCCTTTTGCATTATTTACTTGTTTTGAGATAATTATCGATTAATATTACAAATAAATCAACGCATCTGTTCACTGTCTAAAAAGAAATATTCTGACACTACTAGCTGAAGTTTAAAGTCATGCACAAGATCCATATATATATATATATATATATATATATATATTCTTCAAAATTTACAATACTTGATGAGATCAATTTCCGTGTTTTTTACTGATAAACTTTAGAGCTAATGTTGATTTAGAGGCTTACCATGCCATAATATTCTTCCAAATCATTCAAATTCTAATACCATTGATCATACCATATTAGTAATAATAAAGGATATATATTCAATCTCCGAAGACTGAAGTTTCTAACTGCATTATGAAAAGGTAAATTTTTTTTAGAATTTTCTAATACAGTTTAAATTATATATGTTTTATTCCATCAAAGAGATGAATTAAATCACAGTTAAAAAATACCACATAATCATAAAACAAAAAAAATAAAAAAATGATATAGAATTACTTAAAGTTAATCATGTTATATTTTCTCTACGCAGGAGTAGATATGAAAAATTTAACTCTATGTGACAGTTTGCAGCTATCGAACTTCTCCATTTGTCCCAAAAACATAAGCTCCTGCAATGACATCCATTTTAGCATTCCTAGAAGAGTTCAAAAAGTAAAAGAAAAACCCTGAAAGAAATGATTAATCTTACCTAGAGTAGGCAGGAGAAAAGACAGAGCAGCAATGCCAGCAATCTTAAGGGGCACTCCTGTCTTGATCATGTCTTTGATCTCAAATAGTGAACCCAACAATATTTGAAGGTGTTCCGGTAGGAAGGAAGAAAGCAAATTGTGCTCCATTAAGATGAATTATGATGTGTTCCGTTAGGAGTGAAGAAGAACACATCATAATTTTTCATAGAGGTTGCGGGTCACTGGTTCTTCGATCAAACTGCAGAATCAGCGATGGAGACGTCATTCAAATGACATAAATTATTATCATTTTCCGTAAATGTGTGATATTTGCTTCCCTCATGGAATTTATTTAATTATAAGTTATTCAACAATCATAATCTGCATATTTTTTTACCAGAACAGAGGAGCATTCAAATCAAACCGAAACTACCCTAGCATCCTCATGGCATGATCTTTACAGTTTATAAGAAAATAGCTTATTGCAACTCTCTCTGTGTAGGTATTATCTCAAAATTACTAAGTGGCACGCACCAATATCAAATTCTTAGCAGCTAAAATTAACTAAGGTGACTCGATTCAATTTCTTACTGTTTAATGGATGTAATTAACTTGCTTAATCAGCCATTCATTTTATTTCATGATCAGTTTTAAGCAGATATATATTTACAATGTTTAATATCTATGGCAGATCATCATGCAGGTGAAGATTGAATTCGACGGCGTCTTTAAGATGCAGGTTGATGACTCTGCAACTGTTGGGGACCTGAAAAATCAAATTCGGCAAACTCTAGGGCTGACGAGGCCACGGCTGGTGTATAATGGGGGGTTACTGGACGATCGGAAAACATTGCATAGCTATCAAATTCCAAATAATTCTTGTATCATAGTCCAAGAGATGTACTCAATTGTTTGCTGGGTTTCAGATACTATAAATGGAGTTACCTTAACAGCTCCCTATAACCTAGTTGTTCATAGGCATAATACATTTGCGGATCTGAAGTATTTGCTCCACAAGGCATATGGCATCGACATGACAGATAGGAAATTCTATCCGAAAGTTGAGATCCCTTCTTTTGAACCTCCGGATCTTTGTCCCCTCCATCTTCTAAAGGTCGACGCTGGCTGTCCTGTCTATGTTTCTAATATATAAGGAGCAGTGAGGTGAATTTATGATATATCATAGGAAAAATAAAAAGCACAACAGTATAATCTTGTGTGAGTAGTTAGAATGAATAAAACGCACCAGCATCATGGATGCATGCATTCGCCTTGTCTTTCTTATTGAATGCAATAAAATAAGTTTAACACTTTTATTCTTTTCTTTGCTCTTTTTTTTTTATTAATTTAACCCCAAAAGTAGTTCTCGAAAATTATAAGTCCCCTTCTGCATTGTTTTTTTGAGATAATTATCAATTAATATTACAAATTAATTAACACATCTGTTTACTATCTGAAAATTAGAAGAATTCAGACACTACTAGCTGAAATTTAAGGTCATGCACAAGATCCATATATATTCTTCAAAAATTACAAAACATGATGATTTCAATTTCCGTTTTTTTTTTTTTTTTTTCTGAAAGGAGCTGATATAATTAATTAGAACATAAGTTTGTTCGGCCATCACAAGAAAGCCTAACATAACATCACACAGAATAGAAAGACGAAAACAATAAGCTGTCTAAACTGGAGGAAAACCAAGCTCCAGGAAAGCTATGAACAACGTAGCCTGCTACGAAGAATGCAAGAACAGGACAAAGAGCAGAGAAAGCTCGGATCACCTCTACTAAGTACTTACTGCTTGAGATCCTCCCCCAGAGAAACAGATTTTTTTCTATCACACCAATCAAGGGCGTTTCTTTCCACCTTTCAGCATCTGGTCGTGAACAAGCTTTTTGCAGGGCAACTCTGGCAAAGTTTCGCGATAAGATACTTTCATGGCAGAGATTCTGAAGCGATTACATTTCTGATCCTTCCCTTCATAAGCCAGCTGACTACACATAAAGACAGTAACGAAGAGTTTTGCAAGCAAAATCTAACTGAATTGGATCCTGCCTGAGAAACATATCATTTCCGCAAAGACCGCAAACTGCAGAGGAATACAGAGGACCCGTAGATCATCTAGCTGATTCATAGCCAAGCAACAAAATCAGATTATCTGTGCACTAGCTTCTTGTTTGGCCAGGTGATCTGCCATGTGATTACTCTCACGAAAAGAGTAAGTGTAGGTGATTGAACCAAAACATGAAGCTAGTCTCTTGGCTGAAGAGAAAAGTTTATGGGCTGGACAAATATTTGAAACATTTAATTTATGGGCTGGAAAAATGTATGTGATTATGCTAATAACACTTTTATTAAATATTAGATGTGATTATTTTTAATTTAATTTGATTTTTATCAAAAAAAAAAAACTGAAATCATCTGTAGTTCAGGTGGTTCAGTTATTTTGGGGAAAAAACTGGTTTTTTTCGGTTTGGCTCGGTTTTTTTGGGTTTTGGTTCGGTTCGGTTTTTTAGTTTCAAACTTATAAAACCAAAACCGAATCGATCGGTTTTTTCAAAATTCTAATTGATTTTTTTTCATAATTCATTTTTTTTCAATTATTTTTTTTTCTAGTTTTCTCGATTTAATCAATTTTTTAGTTTTTTTACTTATCCTTATTAAATATGACTTGACCTGGTGAGTTTATGAGCTAGTTATCAAGACATAGGCTAACTTTTAAAAAATAACATTGTTTTATTGTTTTTTTTTAAAAAAAATTATTAATCTAAATCAATTTATTAATTAGACCCAAATTTGAATCTTGCGTTAGATCAATCCTGAGTTGGTTTTAATAACCATGGCCAATAGTTCAATATCCTTGGGTTATGATGGCTTCCTCGTGTAATTTCTAACATTATGCAAAACTAAATGTTCATGAATGGGAGCTTGGTTTCATGTTAATATCATGTCGTTTAGTACGGTTAGTAATTAAATTACTTAGCATAGAGTTCATTTATTTAACAATTCACATATTTTCTTTTCATAAAAAGAAAATCACATGTTTTCTGCCACGTCCCATAAAGGCATTCAAATCACATTGAAATTAGCCTTACATCCGCATGGCATGATCATATAGTTGAAATATATATAGCAAACACTTGATTTTTCTTTCTCTTTGCATAATATCTCCGAATTTCCAAGAAAATATCTCAAGATTTCTTTATCCAGAAACTAATTAACGTGATAATCTAGTTCTTCATATATTGCATGCTTTTAAGTTCTCTCTGAATCTGGTATTTTAATGCTTAATTAATTAGCCATACGTTATTTCATATAAATTCTAAGCTAATGCAAATGCTCCAATGTTTGATTTTCTTTGCAGACCATGCATATAATCAAGATTGTTTACATCAATGCAAAAGAGTATAATATGATTGTTGGAGACGACGAGACCGTCCTGGGAGTTAAAAATCGAATTTTTTCTTCGTTTGGCAGAGAATTACCTGTGGAGAAACAACATCTAGAGTTTAATGGCGTAGAAATGCAAGATGAAAACACAATGCAATGTTATCCAATCGATAATTACGACAGAATCCTTGTTCGGGCGAAGTATGGTATCTGTGTTTTTCGTCCTCTTAACCTGTCAAGTGGACAATCCAACGAACGGTATGGACTGATTGTCCACAAGGATTATACTGTTGGGGACTTGAAACTCATGCTTCAGAGACAGTTTGGCTTTGACATTACAAGCATCAGACTCACACTGCCAGATCTTCAGGATAATTATCTTATGGATGATGTTAAAATTGGGGATTATGACATTTCTGCTGGAAGTACTGTAGTATGTCTTTGAAGGTTAGCAGAGATGTGCTGTCTTCGACGGGTTGTCGTAAGATTATTGTAGAAATAAAAGGCAGCATGGATGCTGTGCAAGGTCTTTCCCTTTCTTTTTTTCACAAATTAAATGGGCCTGGGAGTTTTAAATTATCAATAAAATAAAAGCAATTGTGGTTCCTACAGTGATTTGAGCTACTATAATTGTAATTTCTTCAAGTATATTTAATTGTTGGATTGAAGAAGACATAACAATTCTTGAATTAATATATTTATAAGGAAAAAAAACATAAAAAATGAATAACCAGTTAGTTCATAAACTTAAGAAATTATATATATATATATATATATAAATTCGACATCGTGAAGCATCTAATAAGATCTTAGACTCTTGTATTATACATTTAAAATCAATATTACAAAATTAAATTAAATTATATATCTCAATAGCATTTGTAGTGTCTTATGAGTTTCTATACTTTTAAATTACAAAGAATAATAATATATAAGTTTGATGAATATATATTTATAAAATCAATAGATATTTACAATGTCTTTTTTTCAAATACACAATAATTATATAAATTTCTTAAGAAAATAATTAACACACAATAATTATATAAGTTCTTTTAAGAAAATAACATTATAGAAATATTTATTCATTTAAAAGAGTTTATAATCTACATTTTGAATTATGGGGTTTTTTCTCACTTTTACTATTAATTAACAATTTACTTGAAATGGATAACATTGTATAAAAGATAAAATGTTCAAGTCAATACTAGAATCTGATCTAATTAACTCCATTTGCATCCTAACAAGAGCTCAATCTGGGCAACCTCGATCGTTTGGACTATATATGAAAGGAAAACAAAGAAGAAAAGCTTAGATGACAATGGTCAAATGGTAAAAAGTTAATTAGAAAAAGAGAATATTCCTAGTTTGAATCCTCACATGTATAGTTTTAAAATCTGGCCCGGCTCGGCTGGTCGACCCAGGGTTGGAACCGGGCCGGATTGAAAAAAAAATTGTGAAAGAAAAAACCCGGTTGACCCAGTTGACCTAGCGGGTTGAATTTGTAAGACTCGGTTTACAATACGTTGATTTTTATTTTATTTTTTTTATTAAAACGACATCGGCTTGATTTTTTAAAAAAAAAATTTGATCTGAACGACCCGGTCAAAACCCGAAACCCGAGCCTTAAACTAGGTTGGGTCTAAAAACTATGCTGACATGTAAATATATATTCAATTAAGAATCTTGAATTAGCGAGCTTTTTTTCCATAATTTGACCCGTGAAAGTGGCTGCACAGTACTACAAGTAGATCACATCAAAGAATATGGTCATGATATCAAGAAAAAAAAGTTCTTAATGAGACTTCAATCTTTATCATTGGAGAGAAATTAATCACAAGAGAAATCAAGAATCAAGTTACCACAAATCCCCCTTGCAAGAAATTATTGATTGTTACACATAAAATATATCTCATACTCAGAAATTTAATTTCAGTACATTTAACAAATTAATTTGCATGTAAGTTATTTAACAACCACAATTTGCATATTTTCTACCAGATCAGCAAAGCATTCAGATCAAATCGGAACTACCCCAACATCCTCACGGCATGATAATTACAGTTCATAAGAAAATAACTTATTGTAATTCTCTCTTAGCCAATATTTTTTGCAGATCAGTACCATGCAGGTCAGGCTTGAAATCGATGGAGTCTTTAGCATGGAGGTTGAAGACAATGCAACCGTTGAGGACCTCAAAAATCGAATTCGTCAAGCCCTAGGCCTTCCGTTCCCACAGCTACAGCTCAATGGGGTGATCCTGCAGAGTAACAGCACGTTGCGAAGCTATCAAATTCATAGCCACTCTCGTATCATTGTCCTAGATATGTATTTTATTACATGCATGGTCGCGAGGACTAAAATTGGAATAACCTTTCACCTTCCCTACACCCTCTTTGTTCACAAGGCTAATACATTCCGGGACCTGAGGTCGATGCTCCAGACGAAACATGGCATTGACATGACAAATATGAGATTCGAATTGCTCGACTTGCCGGGATCTGAACCTACAGATAATTGTGCCATCTATTATGTAGGACTTGATGCAGACACTACTCTCTATGTTTCAGAAAATTAAGGAGCTGTGTGGTGAATTTATGACATATCATCGGAAAAATAACAACACAATCGTATATTGTATGACTAGCTACTAGGAAAAAGAACTCACCAGCAGCAAGGATGTATGCAGGTGTTGTGTGATCTTCCTTTTTTTAATGCAATGAAATTAGTTTTCTATGTTAATTTTAATTTAAAAAAAAAAAAAATAGGAATTGTTTACTCCTAATTTTTCATTTCTCAAAATAGAAGAAATGGAAACCTCAAGCCTTCTTAGTTTGGCCAATCTGTCCATTCAAATGCTTAAGTTTCATAAATATCCTGTAATAAAAGTGATACAGGTAGATAAATTTTGAACCTCCATTATTGCTGTGTAACAGAAAATATTTTAAACCTCCACTTAAGAATGGGTAATACATTGAAGTTTTGAATTTGAAATTATCTAAAAAAAAAATATTAAAACCCTCACACGAGCACACTTTAAAATATAAATTATGAGATTTGAACTCATAAAATTCTAATATCACATCAAAAACCAACTTTCAAAAACACTAGAGCAATCCAATTTTATGCAGGGAGACTTCAGATTATTTGTTATTTCATTTGTTATTAACACTAGAGCAATCCAAAAATAAACCTTACCGAATATATTAAAATTAAATTATCATTTTAAATGTGTAGGTAAGATGTCATATATGAAAAAACCTGATAATTTCTTGGATGTAATTATACAATGGAAAAGATTGACTTTCATAGTATAGTAAAAGTACAATAAATCCTAATATACAAAAAAAGTAAATTAAATCCCCAACTAAAAAAAAAAAAAAGCAAATTAATGTTAACCAATTTTTCAAAAGTTAAAGATGTTAATTCAGTAAGGTTTCAATACATGATTTATATTATTTTTTAACATAAACTCTCACACAAGCTCGCATTAAAGTACGTATAAGTGATGAGATTTGAACTCGTGAGACTCTAATATTATATCAAAAAATCATTCAACTTAAAAACTTTAATTGTTATGTAACACCTTAAGATATAATTAATATAATTCCATTATATTTTTGTATAAAAAATTAAAATCTAGTAGCAAGGTAGCCATGAGGTATCATGGAATTTATTTCATACTCCAAAACTAAAATGACATTGGCGTGAGATATAATTTCATGTTGTCTAGAATAAGAAATAAATGAAATTACATGATACAAGGAAGCTAACAATCCCTCCTTCACATCCTTTATATATTAGAAAAGCACCAAAACCACATGCACTAACTACCCTTGCACCTCATGGCACATCCATTCTATTTAAAAAGAAAATACTAATCCATTTTCATCATCTCAGAAGTAGCTAGGAAACATATAATTAAGGTGATAATTTCTTTTTTCTTCTTGATTAATTCATGCATCTGATCATTTGATACATCTTTTTCCCTAGACCATGCTATATATTTAACTTGCTTGTAATCAGGCATGTATTTTTGCAGGCCATGCAGGTGAAGATTTCTTTTAACGATAAAGAGCTTGAAGTGGAGGTTGAAGAGAACGCAACCGTTTTGGGCCTCAAGCATCGACTCCATGACCAGTTTAGCCTCCAGCCATTGGCACAGGAGCTAGAGTTTGATGGATTTATTCTCCAGAATCATGGAAAAACATTGCGAAGTTACCATATTGGAAATAATGCGAAAATCGTTCTTCGAGAGTTATTTGGTATTACAATCCTTGTGGTGAAGCAAGATAAAGATGGAAAACCGGACCCACAATTTTCAATATCAGTTCATAAGGAAAATACCATTGGATTCTTGAAGGAGATGCTTTCTATAAAGTATGGCTTGGAGTTTACACACATGAAACTAGGGCTCTCCAGCATGTGGAATAATAATCTTCATGATAGTACTAAAATTGGGGCTTATAATCTTCGTGATAGAAGCATATTATACGCTTTTGAAATGTAATTAATTAATCGCCTGTTGGGTGGTGGATTTATCTCTTGATCATAAGAAAAAATATTTAATAGGTAGCCATCTTTAAAATGTGAAAGGGTTATATTGAAATAAAATAAGATTTTCACTCTATTATTTTGGAAAGATTATATATTGTTCAAGCATAAACTTGAAAGTAATGCACCATTTATTTTTTCACATGCTCAAATCAATATATAAACTACTATAAATATTGTAGCTAGGCCCTAGCACGAAGTATCAAGAAAAGGCCGAATTACAACTAAGTAACAAAACAATTGTAAGCCCAACCCATTAAATAACTTCCAGAAAGTTCCAAAAAAACGCCTATATCTACCCATCACCGTCACTCCTTAACTCCGTTAACCATCCCAAAACCTGTACCCCCTCGTCCCCACCTCGCAAACGAGACCCATACAAAACAGCCACCTAACACCGTCAAAAAAAATCCATATCCTTACCGTGTCAGCTAAGCCACCACAACCACACGACACGTAAAGTGCACACACGTCAGAGTCTCATTGGTTCTCCACGTCAATGCCTCTCCTTTGCCGTAACAGACTCGGCTTCCTCTCTATAAAATTCGTTCCCCTTTCCCTTCCTCTCACACAAACGTTCCATTCATTTCTTTTCCTCAAGTTCTTAAAATTCACTCTTTGCTGTCCGTTCGATCAAATCTAGAAAAACAAAGATGCAGATCTTCGTGAAAACCTTGACCGGCAAGACCATAACCCTTGAGGTGGAGAGCAGCGACACCATCGACAACGTCAAGGCCAAGATTCAAGATAAGGAGGGCATCCCTCCGGATCAACAACGTTTGATCTTCGCCGGAAAACAGCTCGAAGATGGTCGGACTTTGGCCGATTACAATATTCAGAAGGAGAGCACCCTCCACCTTGTCCTCCGTCTTCGTGGAGGTATGCAGATATTTGTTAAGACCTTGACCGGCAAGACGATTACTCTTGAGGTGGAGAGCAGCGACACCATAGACAACGTCAAGGCCAAGATTCAAGATAAGGAGGGCATTCCACCGGATCAGCAACGTTTGATCTTCGCCGGAAAACAGCTTGAAGATGGTCGGACTTTGGCCGATTATAATATTCAGAAGGAGAGCACCCTCCACCTTGTCCTCCGTCTTCGTGGAGGTATGCAGATTTTTGTGAAGACCTTGACAGGGAAGACCATTACTCTAGAGGTAGAGAGCAGCGACACCATCGACAACGTCAAGGCCAAGATTCAAGACAAGGAGGGCATCCCACCTGATCAACAACGCTTGATCTTTGCCGGAAAGCAGCTCGAAGATGGCCGGACTCTGGCTGACTACAATATCCAGAAAGAGTCTACCCTCCACCTTGTCCTCCGTCTCCGAGGGGGTATGCAGATTTTTGTGAAGACCTTGACCGGGAAGACGATTACACTGGAGGTGGAGAGCAGCGACACCATTGACAACGTCAAGGCGAAAATCCAGGACAAGGAGGGCATCCCACCGGATCAACAGCGTCTGATCTTTGCCGGAAAGCAGTTGGAGGATGGAAGAACCTTGGCGGATTATAATATCCAGAAAGAGTCTACCCTTCACCTTGTCTTGCGTCTCCGTGGTGGTTTCTGAAGGCTTTCTTGCTCCGTTTATGGTTTCCAAAATGTTCTGTTTGTTTAAGCCCATGTGAGGCCCTATCGATGTTGTTTTACCATCATCCAATAAAGATTAAGATATTATGCTGTGTCTAATAAAATTCAAAATGTATGGTTTAATGCCCGAGGATATCTCTAATTATTCAAAGTTTGCATATTATTAAAAATGAAATTGATTCTAAATATATTAAAACAATTTTTCATTTTTAAATTTTTAATTTTAGAATATTTAAATATTTAAAATTATTAAAAGAATTAATTCGAAGAAACAGTGAATGTTGTTGAAATTTCAGAGAGGTGGTGGTGTTGGTTAAAATTATTTGAAAATATATTAAAATATTAAATTTAATTAACTTTTTTAAAGAAAATTCCGTTTTAATACCATACAGCCTCTTAGTCTCTCTTTAGATGGAGTTGTCAAACTAGGTTAGGTATAGTAATTAGGTTATAAGATTTTCAAACATAAATATTAATTTCATCGTTACTCTTTTTATTAATTTTTATCTTATTTTCACAGTATAACAATTATTTTGTTAGTGCCAATTCCGCCATAGATTTCAATTAAATGTATATTTTTAATTAAAATCCTTTTTTTTTTATTTTGTTTATTAGAAATACTTATTTAAACAAAAACTTATTGAAAAAATCATTAATTGATATTTTTTATACCAAGAGATCTAAAAAATATATATCTAGTTAAGAAGATTGTATGAAAAGTTAAATTTAAAAAGTGAATATTTTATTCTCATTACAATCCTAATAAATTGATTTAAAAATATTTCATTTGTAAAATATTAAAATAAAAAAAAATCTAGAAAAGACCACGCGTGAGCCTGATTTCTAGCCCAGGATAGCTACCCTCCCCCAAGAAAAACAAGGCAAGCACCCATGGGCCTTGAAGGCTAGGGCATACCCTTGGTTGATTTGAATGTTTTTATTTTTAATTGACTGATGACAAGTCGTCCACTTTTATATATAATAGCAGATGATGTGGCATTATTGTTGCCTTTTCATTTTCAGTGGCTGAAAAGTCGGGGTCGAATTTTTGGGATTCTACAAATCTATTTTTAATTATTTTTCATATTCAAAACATAAAATATATAATTTTAATAAATTAATTTATAACCCTAAAAAAAAAAAAAAAGATGGATGAGGAGGAGAGTTAAATATGTAACACAATGTAAAAGTCAACAGGGTATATGTGTCCAGCACCACAATCAAATAAACAAGATAAAAACTTTTCTGTTTTAATTTCATTTTAATTTAATTAAAAGTAGTGTGTTTTTTTTTTTGGATAAGAAGTTACATAGGTAATAATTAAATTCCTACTTTATTATCCTTTCTTTTTCTTTTTATTGGAGCTCTTAACTAGAGTACTCTATGCTATTACAATAATTATTGATAATTTTAATTTCACGCACCACTTGTTATTATTATAGTGATTGGTTATTTAGTTTATCAGACATTATTTATTATCAATTATAAACCTTTTATGCTTTCTACATCACTGAATATCTTGACTATAGATAATGGACCAAGATAGCAGCTCACTGGAATGTTATGAAATTGGTGATGGTGATACAACAATTCTCCGAGACATCAATGTTATTTCAGTGCAGCTTTATGGACAATCAGATAAACAACATTTGCTAATTGTTCATAGAGATGATACAATTGGGTCCTCGAAGCAAAAGCTTCATATATTATATGGCTATGTAGTCTTGGCGAATCTGAGACTTAGACTGCCTAACATGTTGGATTTTGAAACTTCCTGAACATACCCAAACAGGGATTAATTTGTGGTATTTGAGATATATATATTGAAAGTTAATTAGTTTCCCTTGTAGTGAAAGAATTGTGGTGAGTCATTTGACTCTAATTGAAAAATCTCCGATTCCAAGATTAAAAACAAATAAAAAAAAATCATGTAAGATCTAAGACTAAATATAATATTTTATATAAGTCTTCTCACTTAACGAAAGCTTTTCCTCTACCTAATTAAAAGGCTTTTCACCATCATTTCCACCTATTGTATCCTTCTTAGAAATCAATTGAAATCTCAATTACAAGAAAATTACAGTGGAACTTTCTCTATGATAAATGTTCTATGAAATTTTAGCTACAATATTGGGTAAATGTCACAGAAGTGTACCTAGCTAAATATTTTCGCATGGAATTTATTTCATATTATTCATTTAAATTAAAATAATAATGTCATGAGGTTAGTTGGAACTTGGTTCATGTCAATTTCATGCTATCTAGTTCAAGTAACATATTAATTTGATTGTAAGACAGTAAATTCACATTTTTTTTTCTTACCAAATTGGAAAAGTAAGCATTCAAATCATGTTGAAACAACCTTACATCTCGATCCCATGATAGCACATAATTAATTTAGCACATAACTACATCTCGATCCCATGTTCATCACCTTTAAGCACTTACTTGTTTGGTGAATTATCTTGTGATCATTAGGAACAGAATGATTTTGTGGGTAAGAAATTGAATAAAATGCATTAGCAGCATGGATGCATGTGCTAGATAGTGTATTAGGTTATTGGATGCAATATAAGAAAGTTTTTTTTCTCAAAAAATACAAATAGCCAAGTTTAATCTTTTTGCATGGCCTTGTTACTACAACTCCTCGATTCTCTTATCAAGATTTTTAGTAAATCCTTCATGTCCAATTTGCAATACTCATTTCTTCTATGGAATTGATAACCACACACCCCTTGATAATCATCAAACAAAACCTTTTTTTTTTTTTTTAATTTTGGAAGATAATGTGTGTGTGTATCGTTCAAGTTTGAGTGTAACTCATTTTGAAGATCCTAAGTTATACTAGTGACAAGAATTCGGATGCACTATAAAAGAGGGAAATCACAAGAGAAGTTCAAATCAAGGAGTGGGATCTCCCTACGTAAGTTAGGGAGAAGAAAGTGTTCAATTCTCACCTTTGGTGTGGGATATTGAACTTTCTTAACAGTAAGTTCTTGAGGGCATTTTGTGGTGTCAAGGAAATCCAGACTTCTCAACTAGAGGTTAGACTGACTCGGGTGTCGATAAAAAGGCTGGTGCGATACAATAAATACCATTATTAGATTTATCATACTATTTTCATGAAACTCATATAATGCTAACACGCAGGTCAATCTCTCGGGGCTTAATTTATTTCGTCCGTCAAGACTCAAGGATATTAGCATGGGGTGAGAGGAGGCTTGGCATGTTTATTTCATGCTATCTAATACTGGAGAACTGATTAATTTGCAAGAATCTGGAAAGAATTTAGCAGTCAAACACATCTTTTCTAGCTACCCTGCTTACATACCAAAGAAAATTAAGCATCCAAATCATATTTTAAATTAAACTAGCCTTGCATTGATGACATGAGTATGCAGTTTAAACAGAAAAAGTACTGAAGAAAAAGATTGGGCTAAAAAATTAAGAGGCATATATCTCAGAATTCTCAGCAGCGTCTATTGATTATTACATGATTATACCTTTATTTCCTTCTTATGACATGCGTCTGTTGTCTTCAATTTACATATCGTAATTACTTAACAATAAGATTTATGCTAGTTTTGATTACTCAAACGTTTGCTTACTACTTTTTGACAGAACAATGAAGATCAACATTCATTTTGGAGGCTTAAACCACGAATTTACAGTAAAAGATGATGCAGCTGTTTTTGACCTAAAAGTGCAAGTTCAGGAGAAGCTCGGGTTTCTAGCTGCGAACCAAAGACTGTTTATGGATGGCTCGACAATGCTACATGACTACAACAAATTGCAAAGTTATGGAATCGTTGACGATACTACTCTCAGTCTCCGCTATAAAATCTTGGTTCATGGACGACCAAACAGGCGTGGAATATCCAAGGTGTATGAGCTATTTGTCCATGAGTATAACACAGTTGCAAACTTGAAGCAGATGCTTAATTTTGAGTATGGAATTGATATTGGAATCATCAAATTAAAAATGGGCAATAATAACCTTGAAGATAGCAGGAAAATCTGGGATTGTGACATAAGACCTGGTTGTCACCTTCGTATGATTTAGCATATGTAGTGGAATTTGTTTCATCAAAATAAATAGCTTTGTGATTTATAGCTAGCCCGAATAAAAATTAATGTGCCGGATACAAGCACGGTCCGAGGTTATGGAATTAATGTAAAAAGACGGGGTAGTAGCTTCTCACATTGCCCATCAGCAGGTTAGTTCTTAAGCCTCTGATAAATAATAGGCTTTCTGGGGCCAGTTTTTCAATATTATTTCTTGGATTTAAAATAAGAATCATAACCTCAAATAATTTTCTTGAAAGAAAAGGTATTAACTATGATACACTTAATAAATTAACTTCGTTAGTTTCAGATTTTAATTTTTTAGATCCTAACCTTGTACTCTCTCTCTCTCTCTCTCTCTCTCTCTCTCTCTATATATATATATATATATATATATATATATATTGAAATTACCTTCTAATATTACCTTTATTTAGTGTTAGAATGAAATATCTATCACGTTGGTAGAATTAGCTAGGTGGTGAAAGGTTTATTTTGCTTTTATGAGATGAGTTCAATCTTAGATAATGCATGTATCAATTTCTTTCTTTCTTTTCTTTTCTTTTCTTTTTTTTTTGTTTACATGGTTGGTAAATGTTAGAAAATAATATAAATTACATATTAGGATATTACTTAACAGCTTAAAATTTTGAGTTGAATTGGTTCTTAAATATGGTATCACAATCTTAATGACCAAGCGATCATGAATTTAAATCTTATCATTTCTATTTATTTGATAAAAATTAAATATAAAATGGTGTGAGTTTGTGTAACTTTTAAATCCAAAGAGCTTTCACTTGAGGAAATGTGTTAGAAAATAATATAAATCATAAATTTGAACCTTATATAATAGCTTAAATTTTTAGGTTTTTAGGTTGAATTGATTTTTTTATAGTGAATAAGACTATCTAAATTTATTCGATATAATTTACAAAAATCAAACTTCAAGAATATTTCCTTGACAAATATTTTTTTTTGGTCAAATAAATTAATTCCTAATTCACTAGCTAATACAACAATTATTAACAAATCAATAAAAATTGCTTCTGATGGAATATTACATCATGACTTGAAAGGAAAAAAATGACAAATTTGATGTAAATATTTATTAAGCCTGGCCCATATTAAAACCTAGGTGCAAGTGTTTTTTTATTTTCTTAAAGAGTATATGACACATCATCCTTAACTATTTTTTAAAGTAGACATATAACAATGACATGTCATTTATTTGGATAAATAATGCATTGTCTATCTGCCTTCTCTTATGGTCGCTAGAGCTGTCTTTAATGGCTAAAAAATCAAGGTCCAACTTTTTGAAATGAAAAAACCTAGATTCTAACAATTTTTCACATAAATTATGAAAACAAATCTCATAAACCCTTATGACCTTATTTTTAACAACAAAACACATTTAATTGGTCTAAAAACTCAAAATTAAATTAAATTAAAAAACATTTCCAAGCTCTAATCCACTTTTACTGATATTAATGGAGGTGAAACCCACCTAAATTAAGTTTATCTATCAAAATCAAAGTGATAGATAATAAAATAAAAGTTATTGATAGTCGGAATTCAATCGACTAAAAGCATTTTTTTTGCTCAATTTTTTCAATAACCTTCTTTTTCTTTTTTCTTTTTTTATCAAGATCTAGGGATTGGAACATATAAAAATAAAGTCTGAGTTTTAAATAAAAAAAATAACCAAAAAATAGATCCAAATACCAAAAAAGAAAAATAGAAATTGAGAGACTAAAATGTTGATTTAGGCACCTCTTTAACAAGTAAACATTGAAAATAAGTTGTTAATTTTTGTCAACGTTATCATTTTTAAAATCTTAGGTTTCACAATGATTAAAAGTTCTTGCATGTAAAATTTGACCGGTCATTTTAACATCGAATCATCTCTAAAATCTTGGACATGTGATAACATGCAATCTAAAAGTCATATAAAATTCAAGAACAATGAAAATAGAAATCAAATAAAGTTTTTTGGGCAAGGACAAACATATTGAAGATTTTAGGAATAAGTAAGGAAACTTGGTGGCGAAGCTGGACGAGCTCGCATACTGAGCCTGTCGAAGCTGGACGAGCCAGCGTGGTAGCCTGTTGTGTCCCGTAAGGATGAGGCCTGCCACGGAAACAGCCCACGCGTGCTGGGTTTATCGACTCTGGACAACCCGACACGGCAGCCTGCAGCCTGTTATCCACCGTGCAGGCTGGCCAATAAACAGTGATATGAATGAAATGTGAGAGGATGTTTGTATCACTGTATTTCACCATCCTCTTTTTAGTGTATTTGTGGCTTAATAATAAAGTCAACAATTCCTGAGATCTGTTGTTGTTCCATGATCTGTCATTTGCTAGTGGCCAGCCAAATGAATCTGTTGGCTTTGTCATCTTCCCTTCCAGTCTTCCACGTGAGAATCAAAAGTCTCCTTCAAACGATTTATAAGTTTTTTTTCTAAAAAAAAAACACCACAATCAATGAATTTGTTGGCAATTCGTATGATTTGATAAGATTTTAGCAGAATTCAAGCTAAGATTTGTGTGGCTTTTGATGAGCTCAATATTGGATCCCAGACAACGCGATGTCCCATTTGCGGTACGACTACTGAAGTGCGGTTTCAACTACTGAAGTGTGGTCACAGCATGTTTCAACTACCTCTTTTATTCAATTATATATATGTATAATGTTGTCAGATAAAATAATCTGATGTTTAGATTTATTATTTAACGATAAACATTATATTTTACTAATTGTTAAGTTTAAAATATCGGTATCAGTAAAATGTTTATGCACATTAAACTATTAGATTCATAAGAAAATCCTAATAAATCCAAATCTAATATATAACCTTTCTGATATCAACATTTTACTGATATGAAACTTGCATTAACCTCCTCCTCGTGCCCATATGGATTGATAACGAAATTGTATTTATTCAAGTATTTTTGTTTGAATATTTTAATGTAATTTTTAATGATTTGGTATGCTGATGTTAAAAAATATATATATAAAATTATTTTAATATATTTTTAATTAAAAAATATTATATCCCACATTAACAAACATTCAAGAACGTAGCTGGTAATTTCAATACTTAATTACATGAAAGGATAGAACTGGTTTTTGCTCTCCCCCATCATCATGAAGCCTAGAAATCTCAGCACGACACTGGGGGGGCTAAAAGTCATGGTAATCACAGAATATAGAAGGCTCAACAGTGAAAATAATGAGTTCAAGCAGATGCACCATATCTCGCCCAAATTGTAGATAGAGACCTTCGCTAGCTGCCATGAATAGGATTCAATTAAAACGATGTTCATGTGTCTACACCTTCCATAATGGTCCAGCTGGTTTCTAAATAGCGACCCCGGATCTATCGATCTCCTTGGAGCTATGTGAGAAGCAACATATATATAAATATTTTCAAGAATTGGATAAGAACATACATGCCCTTGAGTTTACAACGTTGATATGTTTGTAAAAGTTGCCCATGATTGCAAAAGTTCAACCACTACATGAATATATTACTCGAGGAATAAAACATAAATATTAACTTTGAATTTCGAATGCTCATGTTATAATTATTAATTTCCGGGAAAAAAAAACACAAGAAATGGAAAGTTTAAAAATAATATTTTAATAAAAGAGAAGATTATAATAACTCTTGGTGGATCGGATATGGTTTTTCCTGTTCTTTTTTAAATCTGTTTCCTTTCTATGCTATAAATATCAAGTAATTATAATTTAAACATCATAAAAGTTTTCATTACCAGTGAAAAAAACCTTCGTATTTTGTCGAAGTTTGTTCATCATAATGTTTTCCTACTTTTACTTTGAATTTAAACAGATGTAATGAGCAATCTCCTCCAATAACCATGCGAGGAAAGACGTGGTAATATTATACTAGGATATGAGGTGTGGAAAAGGGAAAAAGAAAAGGAGGGCATCGATCCTCGATCATCTTAGTTTGGCCTTCTGTATGTGGTCCTGGTTAAGATGACACAAAAATTAAATGCGAAAGAATGAGTCATAGCTCCTACTACCTATCAAAGCAGTTGTATTGCATATGTCCTTCTATGCACAACTACCAGTCTTCGCACCCTTTGCCATTAGTATATTAGTCCTCGAGTGCCTTTAATATTGTCCAAAAGCTATACCTCCGTTGTTTCTTCACTAAATTCCTATTGGTAACTTCGTGATCCTTCAGTATCTTTACGCCTCTTCCCTATGGCTGACACTGAACATTCTTCTTCTGATGAAACTTCTGTGGATTCTAGAGGTACTGTACACTCGCTTTTATGGGCATTTTCCTTTACCTTCACGTCATCTTGGTAAGAAATATTGCTTGTTTTTACATGGTATTAGTTTCGCCACTCCTATGTTCGTTAGCCTTCCGGTTTTATGTATGAAATGTTTGTTCTCCAAAGGGTGTAGAGTTTATTGGTTTTGGGGTGTTTTGTTCAGAGGAAACAAGTCAGGAATCAAAGCTTGAATTCTCTGAGGATGAGGAGACGCTTATAATTAGGATGTTTAATCTAGTTGGAGAGAGGTTTGTCTGTTTATTCCCTTTTGTTTTTCTATTTTCAATGACTTTGTTAGCCTTCAGATTCAAAATATCTAACACCCAAGTTGTAATAATCTTAATCACCAGGTGGTCTCTAATTGCTGGAAGGATTCCAGGAAGAACAGCTGAGGAAATAGAGAAGTATTGGAACACTAGATGCTCTACTAGCAGTGAATGAAGGCATAGCTTAAGCTTTCTTACTTTACCTCTGCTAAAGCGAGTTGTGCTTCTGTCATTCATGAGCAGAAGATGAAGGGTTAAGCTGGTTCTGTAGCTGTGCTGTGTTTCATGAAGGGTTATTGCAATCATTTATTAGCTGCTATACCTTAAATGAGGATATTAATGTTCCTTGTGCATAGCCTATGTCTCTATGTTTTTCTTTTTGTCTTTCCCGAATCTATGTATTTCTTGTGCTCCAATACGTTTTCATGTACCAAATATTGTTGCAAGAAGTGGCTTGAGATTCAACGGCCATTTCTAGTGTCATGTAATTGTCAGCCAGACTTTATCCGTCCCCTGTGCTTATCCAAAAGATCTCCTTTTCAGAGTTTTCCTACTCTTACTAACCAATCTTTTTTAAAAAAAAAAAAAAAAAAGTTGGGCAGCCATTATTATTGTAGTTGTTTGCATCAAGGTTAGCTCAGTATTTTCACTGTTTGGAGCCCACAGGCAACCACTATATCATTTTCTCGTGGAAAATATCACCATGGAAAATAAAAACAATGCAGTACCAGGGAGAGCAATGATTAGGGGTCCGTTTCCAAACTTTTGGCTTTTGAGCTTTTTAGCTCGAAACGTCCCAAACTCAAAGGCAAAACCTAGAGCTTCTCCAGCTTTTTGTTTATGAAAATACACGCACACGCGTATCCTTTCACGTCCTTAATTATATTTTAGAGTTTGTGTCTAATTCATCCTTATATCCAATCTATTCTTAAAATATGGTTGTTTATTTGCCTTTAATCCATCCTTTCATTATATTTCCTCATGTTGACTGACTGGTATATCCTTCGTTGATTTTCATCATATTTTGTAACATTTTATGTACTTATGTTAGTTTTGATGATGAAAATATAACAAAATGATAGGTTGAAGATGTAGAAACATTTTAAAGATACATTGAATACATGTAAGGATAGTGCCCTGTTATAAAGGTATGTAAAGCCATTTCTCTTATATTTAATGATAAAGTAATATTCTATTATATGATATATGTATAATATCAACTATATAAATTTATTATTATTTTCAATATAACTTCACTTTTTCAACCCTATAGTTAACCAGACACTTCTACATATTTTCCATCGTTCTAAAAAAAATTATCACTTCAAAAGTTGTATCATTCTAAAAGCTCACTATCTTTAATACCAAACAAGTGTGCATTGGAGGGTGAATCAAAAAAGAAAATGGATATGAAATTGTATACTGTACTCGTAACATAATTTGTTGATAAGCAATAAAGAAACCAACCAAGCGTTCTAGTACATTACATGACTGTCAGCGATTGTTACAGATCCGATTACATATTCATAAGCTTGACGATCACAAGTATATCAGTTATAACACTCAGACCAGAAGTACCAGATAGCATCTCAGTTGTGTTATGCATTGCTTTGTTTATAAAGCTTGGTGTCAAGTACTTGCTTTCCGCACATAGCACAAACTCCTGCAATATTAATGGCAAAATTAGAACTTGTTGCAAAACAATTACTAATATGTTGAACTCGACAAATCTGAATCAGAACACAGAACAGAAGTCAGAACATCAACAACAGTACCTTTGGAATAAGCACAGGTGTGACAGTACTTGCCATCTTGATGTACTTGCTGCTTGCAAATCATGCACTTGGTATTTCCATAAGGACTCCATCTGCAAGAAATAGAACTCCAAATAAGTTAAAACAGAATCACACCACAAGAATTACAAATGCGAAATCCCATTGCTACTGTGAAACACCATTAGTGTCAACAAACTATCATGTCTAATTAAAAAAAACAAGAGCAGCAAAAGTGTAATACAAGAACACGAGGTAAACTAGAAGAAAGACAAACTTTCATTCAACCTCGACTTTAAAAATAATACGGAAATCAGTTACCCCAACAACAACTACTGCGTCTATACCAAACCCATCCTGATCCTTGCATTCTAATTCCCTAATCACCCACTGGCTATTACTGCTACTTGAGATCTAGATGTCCTTCACTCGGCAAAGGGGTAACAAAATTTCTAGCGGATACATTAATTTAGAACACAAACATCGCCAAATAACTTGCTTGTAACCTTCTTAGCAAAGCCAACATGCTTATAAACACAAATACAAGCCTTCTCATTTTTTTCTAAAATTCTAGCCCAATAGCTCTAATTCTTCATGTAGCACAGGAACTCCATACTCTCTACAGAAAGAAGCTTCAACCCTTGCGGGTATTCAGATCCTACAAGTCTAAAACTTCTCCAACTCCCACAGTTTGTTTTCATACCCTTAATTTACCCTAAAACTAGCTCACATACTCTTTTCCTCTACACATATAATCCAAACAAATAGCAATACTATCGAAGCTAATCTATAATCATACTCTACCAAATATTTTAACACATCCACACCACAAATCCAAGAACGGGCAAGTTGCACAATAAGCGCGAACCTGGGTATTCATCCGCATCGCAATTCATTCATATGCTCAGAAAATACCATAAAAATCACACTATCAAACAGCATTACCACTTGTTATTTCACACTATCTAGTCACTACTGAGAAATCCCAAAACGCAAACTAAAAAAAAATTATTTTTTCACTGTGTTAACGATCACAGCCAGGAACTAACAAAAAAAAAAACAAAACAAGAAGAAACAAAAAGCTGAAAAAAAGAGAGAATAAGATAACCTTTTTTTCTTGGAAAGGAGTTTATTCTCGTTGATTTTCCGTCCACCGCCTTCGGTGGTGTTGCTAGCTCCTTCCTTCCACTTATCAGGAACAATCACCTTACTTAACTTCTTTTCACCTAAAAAAATCAAAATTAAAAAATAAATCTCAAAAATCGAGACAACATTAGATTAATTAATCATATATTAAGCATATTGGGATGCGAGATTAAGAGACTTACACTTTTCGCACACCATTTTTGTTGTTTTTGCTCTGATTTTTGGGGATTTTTGCCCTAAATTGAGATTTCCTGGAGAAGAGGAGATTGGAGAGACAAGTCGTTGCTATGTATGTATAGAGTTTTGGATTGGTCGGCTGAATTGACTAAAGTATCCTTACTGCTAAAAGGAAATTTCAAACTGCGGCAAGTAATGTTGACCGAAGAGTCGGTGAGTTTTATGGTGTTTAGATTTTTGGGAAACCTCAATTTTAGTCTCAGACTTATAAACCCATCTTCAATTGGACCCAAATTTATAAATTTTATCAATGAAGTCCTAAATGTTTTCTATATTTTTAATTGCATCATTTTATCAATTTCTTTTAATATTTTAACTCTATTGTGGAAATTTATATACAAGATGCGGTCAATTTGAAAAACAATTGAATGGAAAAGTGAATGAAGATAAACATATTCAGTCTAAAATGTTTTATTCCATAAGAAAAGCTTAATTATTTTTGTTTTTAGCTTTTATCTTGTTAAAAAAATAGATCACGGTTAGAAAAAAATTTAAATTCGAGTTGATTTTTTATTTTTATTTAATGTTAATTTAAAACAAAAAAATGAGTTTATTAAGATTTTTATAATATTTTTTAGATATCTTAAAATAAATAAAGTGTTGAAATAAGTTTTTTGGATCCTAAAAAAAAAAAAAAAAACAACTTTCCACTATCTTAGATAGCAGGTGTTGAACCAATAGACAACATGTTATTTACCATTGCAATGGCAAGTAGTTTGTTCTTGTTTTAAAAAAAAATTAGGTGAACGACGTCTACCAAATTTAAATAAATAAAAATTTACATGTTCATCTCTGTTTTGAAACAGGGGCTACCCTGCACATTTCAATCTCTAGTTTGTTTTCGCATAAGATTAAATTTATATATATATATATATAATATTAAAAACATTCTTTTTAACAATCTGTCATAATTTTATTTTTTTCTTAAGATTTAATTAGAATTAATTATAATTAGTTTGCTTAATTTCACGTGAGTTGCCTTTTATCATGTATTTTGGAACAAGACAATAGCGTCCTCTTGAATAGAAATGCTCCCATGCGAATAATCAAATGACCACAGCAAGAAATATTAATTAAGTAATATTTTCCAAGTCTGATAAATAGTATCTTTCCTCTCTATTTAGATATCCCAGAAAGGCATATCTTTTATTAAAAAACAAATATCAAATTTTATTATTTTACCCTGTTTAAATATTGAATTCACATTATTCTTTGCTCAATTATACTTAATTTTAAAAGACAATATAATAAATATGATAAAAAGAATATGAGTCGACATATTATTTAATACATTGTTTTTTTTTATTTCTTTTTAACAAAAAATGTGCAGGAATTTATTGCCACGCCAAAGCCAGTTTTTGGCTAATAACAAAAGGAAGAAAAACAGCCACACAAAGAGAAGATCAAGCGAAGGAATTTTCATATCTAGGCATCTGGATTTGCCAAGAAATATGCCTCGACAGCCTTGAACAAGCCTGCAGTTTTTTTGCCATACACGTCCTTGATTTGATCTTTGTTGATCTCAGCATCACCATTGATGTAATATGTGCTAGTTCTCTTGCAGATGGATCCTCCCTCGGGAGTTGACACAAACTTGTGTTCATAAGTCACCTTCTCAACTGCATCCTTCCAGACATTGGCTTCAATGAGGCTGAAGCTGTATGTTAAGTTCTCTTCGTCAATGGCTTCAATCATCTGCTTCGCATAACTAAGTTCTTTGCCTACACAGTGAAAAATTAATTTATTTCTTCTTCATGCAAGCATATATAGCATAAATATAATGAAAAATATTGTAAATACTAGCCTTCAGCAAAAGTGATCTTTCTGATGGTTCCTGGCCCTCCATTTCCTTCAATTATCTCAGAGCTCTTAATATGTTCTGGCAGAATTTTAGGCAGGAGAGTATCTGTATCAAGACAGTATGCCTTGAAAAGCTTGGCTGGGGCGACAGCAATGGCAAACTCATTTTCTAAAGTGACGACAACCATTATAACTTAGGATTTTCAAAGATCACGAAGGATTGGAAAGGGGAAGAGAACTTGTTGGTAAGGGATGTGTTTGTGGTGCTGACAAAAGAGAAGTAGAGGTGGTATTTATAGGAGGAATTCCATGGCTATGTTGTGTGAAAGGATCACTAAACTCTTAATATTCTGTTCATGGACATTTTTTTTGTGATCCAGTCAAATAAAGCACCTCTGAAAACTAAATAAAGATGATCTATATCCTTGATACAGTAGTTTTGTGTTTATATAATTAGTTGCAAGCATGCTGGCGAAAGAGTCAGGTGCTTCTTGCACAGCGCAGCCGCAGCCCAATTTGCTTGGGAAAAACACAAAAACTGGATCTTTAAAAAAAAATTATAACGCCTACATGTGTGTGTGTAGCAAACCCAAACCAATTTTCCAATTTGTCTTAATTTTTTTTACTTCCCATATCGAAAAAGGATACTGATTATTGCAGTTGATTGAAGAAAACCCAACCAGAACCGGTCACAATAAGCCTTTCAAGAATATAATCATAAGCTATATAAATAATAAATAGTAACTCTAAGAAGTTTAACTAAAGTGATCAATTTTTTAGTTTGTTCTTTAAAGATCACTGGTTCGAGTCTGACAAATCTAAGATCATTAAAGGCTTGCATGGTCATTAACTTTAGGGCTTGTGGGATTAATCGAAGTGCGTACAAGTTGACTCAGACATCCATGTTAATAAAACAAATAATTTTCTAGTTTTTTTTTTTTTTTGAAAATAAAGTTTTAGTTTTTTCATTAATATACAAATTGAGAGATAAAAAACAAAAATTAGCATGACGGGGAAGGAGAACCTTTTTCTGGCATGCAAGAGTTTCATTTGATCACTTAAGTTTTAATGATTTTATATTTAATTCTTATTCTTTTAAGTTATTATATTTTGTTTATAAATTTTTTTTTCTTACATTTTGATCCTTGAATGTTGAGAGAGGAGAGACAAAATTATCAGGTGACTAGATTTTACCAACCAATATATTTGATTTTGATATTTATAGATTCAAGTTTAATAGAGAAACTCAATAAAAATGGTTTGATATTAGAAAAGGTTGATTGATGCTTAAACAAATTAAAATTTAATTTGATTTTGATTTTTTAGACCGGCTAAAATATATATTTTTGCTGTTAGAAATATGATTTTAGATATTTATATGATTTTTTTCACGTTTTGGGGTGAAAAAATGATCAAATTTAAGTTACAAATAGAGATAAATATGGTGATCAAAGATGGTTATAGATAGATAACGTGTAATTTCACTATACGTAAAAAAAACAAATTGGCTCACAAGTGTCATATGATCAAATAAAGTGGCTATCAATCTAGATTATTTAATGGCTACTCAAAAAATCTAGAAGGTGTAATATAATAAGCTTCAAAATTATATAATCATATAGTGTTCCTTTTTTATATTTATATTGAGAGGATTAGAAAAGGAGTTATACATAGTAATTAGATAAACTTTGTATTTTTTTTTTAATTTTAGTACCATATAAAAAAACTGAGATGATTAATTTAGGTTTAATATTTATATTTTTTAAAAAAAATTAATAGTTAAGTTTATTAGAATTTGTTAGCTTAATCTATTTAGTCAATTGGTTTACTAGGAAATTAGCCATAACTCTAGAATTAGTGCTTCAAAAACTTTCAACAATCCAAAGTTATTTCCTCTGCCAAGCAGGATTAGTGCTTCATCAAAACTGAGATGATGCATCCTCCTCCATCAGGAGAAGATCACACAAACTTGTTCTTGAAAGGTAGGTAGGTGGGAGTTTTCCTCTTCAATTTAGCTACAATTTCTTCCCAACCAAGAACTTGTATGAAGCATGATTTGATGAATTTGTAATATAAACTTTGTTTTAAGCCTTTGATATGATGTTAATGGAGAAAAGGAAAGTCAATCAAGAAGTCACTTTCAAGCCAATCTTTTTATTTTTTGGAGTGGCCTTTCAAGGGTTTATTTTTTGTTTTTTTTTTCTATTGGCAAAAAAAAAAAAAAAAAAGCCATCATTTGGTTTCTAGGAAATAAAATTTGCAGGTATTTTTTTTTTCTTACATCAAATCTTGCTTCCCATATGAAATCCGTTAACACTGCCTCCAGATATGCATCAAGCATAATGTTAACTGGTATTTTATTTTTAAATAGATACTCATACCAAGAGTGAATAATCCTAGATTGATACTTGTACTACTAGAATTTATGTATTTTATTGTGTTTATGCAATCTATACGGTATTTTCTATAGTTAATATGTTTTTTTATATATATTTTCTTGTATTTTTATACTCTCATATAGGATAAAAACAGAGAGAGAGCTTCTAGCCAAGGTACAAAAAAATTGTTCTAATTGAATATAAATAATTCAATAAATGAAATAGATATTCAATAAAAAAACATACTTTGTGACTTATACCCATCTCAAAACGGTATTCAAGAAAAATGATGCTGAAGAATAATAATTAAACAGTCACGTGCTCATCAATCCCATGGACTCAAGCTGCACTCCACTGGCACTGTTGGAAATCTTTCAGTGTCTTTGCAATAGTCATAGATCACAAGATTTCTTTGGACCCAGGCGAAGTCCATTTTTTGTTCATCGGAGAGATGCCACGCACCGTATTGATCCCACCAATTCTTAGTCGTAGTTGATACGCATTCAGGGAAGGGATCTTCCCATTGGCAAGCTTCAACACTGAAGTCCTTGTAAGAGGACACAAATGGAGCCTTTTTCCAGTCTGTTTTCTCTAGTCCTCCCCGGGTGGCCCAGTCATCGGCGTTCCAGATGCTAGAGAACAGGTACATCGGCTTCTCGTTGGGGAAGAAATTGTTTGCTTCTCCGTTGTTCTTGTGCACCCTTACTGGAACTTTATCCACGAAAAACCTGCAGTTTGCATCAATATTCAGTGAAAAACTTTCACAGGCTTGCAGTTTGCATAAATTGAAACTATCATTTTGCTGACATCCTCGTATCCAGTCCAATGAATTAAGGTTATGTTAGAATTTGAAAAAGATCTGCAATGGGTTTGATGCTGAAAGTGTTTTTTATTTATAAATATATTTTTATTTTTAATATTAACACATCAATACCACATGTTTCCACCGCCTTCTTGCATTAACTTAAACAATACCACATGTTTACACAGTTAATCCATGCAACAATCCCTTTAATCATCTTTATTGGCCTTTTCTTTTTTGCTTTCGCTTTCAAAGATTCCAAGATTTGAAAAATCCCAACGTTGATCTCTATTTCTAAAACTGAGAACTCATCAATAATATATATATATATATATATATATAACACTGAAGGACTTACACTATCTGATGGTCATTCCAGAGAATGGAATAGGTGTGATACTCCTCGGTAGGGTCGAACCAAAGCATGTGCCTCATTTCACGGTTGCCAGTCCCATTCTTGTATATATTTGTTTGTATCAAGTAGGGTTCTCCAGTTCTATTCCCCAAGAACTCAAAATCCAACTCATCTCTTGTTGGCCCTGCCCCATTCTCTGTACACATCTGCAAACATACGTTAATCCTCTCTAATTAGCCTCCTTCCCCATTAATTCTCTGTTCTTGCTATCGAATTACAAGTATGATTTCTTAGTGAAGCTTCATAGGCATACGATTTCAAGGCTCTTTGAGCCTGTGGGGGTAGTAGAGGAAAGACTTACATAATAAGCTGTCACTACACCTGCAGAGTCGCCTCCAACCAGTTTCAGCTTCATGCTAAACCATCCAAATCTATATCTCTGCTTGGTTTGAAATCCGCAGCCTATATATTCAAGAGACCAAATTAATACCTCAAAAAGAATACCAATCTTGAACATTAAGCAAGGTATATATATTTATTTGATTTAATTAATGTACTGATAAAGAACTTCAGCTGGTTTTGATTGAAGCATCAATGCATAAATTTGCGTACCTGTATCTTTGTCCAGTGAGAGATACCAGATCTGCCCATCTGCAGATGTTTTGAAATGATCTTCAGACCACATTATACTAAAGTTATCTTCAAAAGAAGCTTTTGGTTGAGCTGCTTCAGATGATGTATAAGAAGCAGCCATTAAAGCTGCAATGAAGAGAAGAGCTGCTGCCATTGTAGAAACCTTCCCTCAATTTTGCGTGGATCAGAAGGCGGAGAAGGAGCTTTCTCAACTGGCAGCTAGCTGGATCTTTGTGAGGAGGTGATGTGCATTTAATGATTAGTACTTTATAATGCAGTACTTCCACTGTGAAGGTTAGAACTGGAAAACCAAGTTGACATGTCAACGTTGATAAATTATTAGGACATGATAACGGAATGTACAATTTTACCCATCTTAGATATCTTAATCATATGATTATGGTTTTGATATGAAAGATTATAATAAATTACAAAATTATAAAATATAATCCAAGTACTAGATTATTGAGTAAGGTGGATTGATGTTGGTTAAAACGAGATAATTCAAAATATTATGGTTTTTTTAAAAAAATTAAAAGATATTATTTTGAAGAATTTATTTTTAAAGAGTTAAATAGGTTTATTATGGGGTAAATTAGATTAAATATGATCAATTCTGAATAAATTTTCAAATAAGGAGTCAAATCAATTGAGTCTTAAATTAACTTATTAAATCAAGTAAAGTTTAATAACTATGATAAGACATTGAATTATAATATGTTTGGAATTTTGTGAATTGTATTCAATTTAGAATTATTGTATTTGGAATTTTTATGTCCGTTGATAATTTATAAAAAAAAATGCCAAAGTAAATTCATCTATGATTTGGCCTCAAACAATTTGTAATAATACAAAATTGGCATGGGTATTATAGGCATTTGATAAAAATGGTGTGAGGAGAATTTACATCACATAAAAGATATATGGGGTGGGGGGGCGAGAAAGCCAGGCTGCCCTCCATTGGGTTTTGACAGAGAATTTTAAGGTGGGGTCCATATGTTGCTAAGTGATTTTGATTTGTCATGCAATAATCAGAAAGTTCTTGGATTTGACAACTGGAATTTGAAGCACAGAATAATGTGAAATCTCAAAAGGAAAATAAACAGACAAAAGATTACAGTCTATTTGCAGTTTCTATAAGATTTTTTTATATATTTTTAATATTTAAACTTTAAAATTTTTAGAAAATATTTTAAAAAATTAATTTAATATTATTCAAATAAAAAATAATTAAAAAACAAATTAAATCACATTACCAAACATACTATCTATTACAATTAAATTTGACATGCATTATTTAAAAAAATTAAAAAAAAAACAAAATAAATCGCTATTATCTTGATCTACTGTAATTAAATTTACCATGAATTTTTTTTAAAAAAAGAATTTATTAAAAAACCATAAAACTTATATCTTATTATCAAATGATAATTATTATTATTGCAAGACTGGAATTGAATTTCAAATGCTAATGTACATGTACACATGCTTTTAACATCATAAACACTTGCAAGAGGCACAAAGATTTCAAGGTTGTCAATTTCATTTCGTTCCGTTTGAAATGACCGAAACATTTCATACCAATTCAAAAAACGAAACAAAACGAAACAAATTTCATCTCATTTTAAATCTCGGCCCGTTCCGGATTTTTCGGCCAAATTCCGGCCGAAACGTTTCGGTTTCATTCCGGTTGTTCCGTTTCGGCCAAAAAATATTATTTTAAAAAAATTAATATATGGTTTATATTATTTTAAGTTAAAGATCTATTTAATTTTTACTATTTAAAAATATTTTAAATTTTAAAATTATATTTGTTTGGCATTATGTTTGTATTGCATAATTTATAATTAATTTATCTTGAATTTAAATTATGTTTGTGGAATATATATATATATATATATATGAACAGTACAACCCCGAAACGGCACGCCGAAACACTCCGAAACTGAAACATTTCGTTCCAATTGAAAAAACAAAATACTTACCGAAACGGAATTGACAACCTTAAATTTGAGATTAAACCGTTATATGAACTGCGCGTGCCTTAGCATTTCTAGAAAAACATAGCACTCTACAGGTTTTTCAAGGCAATCTCTTCACTTTAACGTAGCAATGGAGGAGGTCCAAATATCAAGCTATAAAGAGAAAACATTTACTAGGAAGCAGAGCTTGCTTTCCCGGTAATAAACAAGACCAACATGCTAATCGCAATGACCGAGAAGGAAGGCTAACACTATGCAGTGGCAAAACATTATCCTCTTCACTATGGTTCAGACAGAGCATGTGGACAACCAGTGGTATACCTTTTAGGATGCTCAAGGATGGAATCTTATTAGCTGTTTGATGAATTACAAGTCAAATGCTTCAAACATTGGATCTCAATGGAGCACATGCCAGGCAGTTTTGAAGTGATCATAAGGGTGATAGAGGCAAGGATTTAAAACCCGGCCCTGCATAGTAAATTGACCCGGGACCTACACGTGTGAGGTCTTGGTCGGGTTTCTATATTTTAAAATTTTAAGAATTAATTAACTGGTTTTATTAAACAAAAAAAGAGAATAAGTTATAAGTAACATTTCCAAGCTCACGTTGTACTGCCTAAACATAATTATCAGACCTAATCTTGCCTAGTAGGTAGGTAGAGATTAATTTTTTTTTTCCAATATGCTTTTTTTCCTATCTAAAGACTACTCTTTTTTAATCATTTTTCAATTGGTTAAGGATCCTGAGCCTGGCATGATTGTCAAGCGCGTGGGTTTGCATGGCTTCCCAATTCAAGGCGTTTGGGTCTGACATAGTTGTTAGACCCACATTACTTGAGTATGACAGATAATTAAGTGAAGATTTAAAAATTAACTCACTTAATAAGGTTTAATAATACTATTAAAATATTTTTCATACTCTTAATATTTATTTATATATTTTTTAAAAAAATAATATTGATTCATTGCATATGACGAATCAATATATTATTGTGGGTAAAAGACTATCAATAATTGGTTTACTAATAGCAAGTTGAAAAAAAGAAGAGAGAGTTGTCCATGTGACAAGCTATTAAAATATATCTAGTTAGTAGTTTGGTCTTACATAAATATAATAGATAAATAGACTATATATAAATGTAACTAATTTGATTTCTAGACCTTATGACCTTACAAATTTCAACATGATGTTTTGTCTATTAAGCTCACCTGTCTGGGATCTAGTAGTGTAGCTAAATTTTCATGTGTAGGGCAAGAGTGAAGGTAACTGTGATGTTACTACTAGTGAATAATAAAACTTATATATTACGATTTAATTAAACTGTCATGGACTTGAGCCACACTTAGCTAATTTCTTTAAGATGTACATATTTATCGATGGTTAGAAGGGGGTTAAAACTAAACAAATGAGATGAACACACAGAAATTGTGGAAATCACAAACTCACGAAAGCATTCTGCTAGACCTAATTCATTCATGATATATGCAATGATCAACCTGAATTATGTGTCGTGTGGGTGTGATAAACATGCATATGACACGATCTTCCATATGTTAGTTCAAGAATATTTTTTGGATTTGTAATGATAGATTTTTAAATATTGTTATGAGGTTTTTCTTTTCTACCATCATGGGCTAATATTGGAGGAAGTTAAATAGATGAAAACCAGCTATGGTGGCCGCGCGCGATGCCACGAGCCGAGGCAGGAGAACTTTGTCTAGAAGATGATAAATGGAAACAATAGAATGACGGGAAACAATGGAAATCAAGAGGAAAGGAATTCATAGAGTCGATGGTGGAGATGCATAAAGCAGCCATGAGCGTCTAAATCCGAACAAAAAGCAAGAGTGTCTTAAATTGCACATGTGTTTATACACATATGCTAAGTGTACATAGCAAAAGTCATGCAGGCTGCAATCAAAAAGCGAGGACATATATATATTTAATTGTGGGTATCTGGATCAGCTTATGAGTATCATCCTACAAGGTTCTAAAGTAAATAATTTGATAAACCTTCGATAATCTTGAAATTGAACTAATAACTATAAAAGTAAACTTAAAATTTAAATAACTTGCAAAAACATGCACCAGCCCATTGAAAGGTAATACTCCTGCATCTGTAAGCGTCAGCTGTGAATGAAACGGGGAACAACATCAGTGGAAGGGGAGAGAACCTAGAAATGAATAGGAGGCAGGGGAAACTTTGTGCGAAGACAAACACTGTGAACAGTCTAGTTCTAAAATAAACATAGGTGAGTAAATGTTGGTTTATTTAAATGCAAGGAGTGTGCTTGGGTGAAGTATAACAACACCACATGAAATGGCATATTTGTTCCATGGAAGATGTAAAATGGATACTTGACATTGCAGCTATGGTGGAGCTTTAAAAGTAAGGGAGCAAATGAAAACCAAGTACACTAGATGAAAGATAGATTCATAAAAGAAGCAATCTTCAGATTCATTTTGATTAACTTTCTTCTCTTTCATGTTAATATCATAGCCTTAAATTTAAATCACTTGTAGCTTTATCAAAATTTAATTTTTTTTTTCAATGCAATATTTTTTTTAAAAAAATCTAAAGTAATATTAATTTAAATTGATTTGAGTGAGTCTATCAAGCATATAATAAATTGGTTTAAACTTAATAATTTTATAACAAATTAAATTAAATTAAACTAAAATTAACTTAACAGGACATTGATTATATAAATTACTTCCAATAACTTAATCAAAACTTGATTTAATTTTTTTATATAATGTAATATTTTTTAAAAACATAATTCTGAAAAAATATTATTTTAAATCAATATGAATGAATTCATCAAAATTATAATCAATTAATTTAAATTTAATAATTTTATAACAAATAAATTTATTTTTATGAATCATGAAAACACATGTAAATCATGATTTTAGTCTTAAACACGAAGACGTTACTAAGATCCGATTTGAATTTTGTCATTCATGAATCAACAGCTTGAATGACTTATCGTTCAAATATAACTCAAAATACCGTCATTCTGAGGGAAGAGGGAGCAACTTTGTGCGCAAAAATGTCTCTTCACAGAGCAAACCCAACAACTTCCATGAAATGGAGAATCCAAATCAGACAAAACCAGTTAGTGTTCCAAATATCGTCAATCCTCTTACAAAGACACAACTGGGTTTCACTTCTCCAAAACTTCAACCTCTCCACAAAACTAACTCCTCCTCTCTTTAACCAAATCCTCCAAAAAACACAAACTAACCCTCAAATTTCTCTGCGCTTCTTCAACTGGGTCCAAACCAATCTAAAGCTCAAACCAGACCTTAAATCCCAATGTCAAATCATCAATATTTGTGTCAATTCGGGTCTCACTCTACCTGTGAGACCAATCATGGATTCTTTGGTGAAAACACATCATGTGTCAGTTCTTGGAGAGGCCATGGTTGATTCTTGTAGAGGTAAAAGTTTAAAGTCTGATGCCTTCAGTTTTGTTCTTGAATGTTACTCGCATAAGGGTCTGTTTATGGAAAGTTTAGAGATGTTTTGGAAGATGAGGGGTAATGGATTTATTGCTTCTGTTACTGCCTGTAATGCTATTCTTGATGTTTTGCAAAGAGAAAATGAGATTAAATTAGCTTGGTGTTTTTATTGTGCCATGATTAAAGATGGGGTTTTGCCTGATAAGTTAACTTGGTCGTTGATTGCTCAGATTCTTTGTAAAGATGGGAACTTTGAGAGAATTGTTAAGTTTTTAGATATGGGTATTTATAATTCAGTTTTGTATAACGGTGTTATTGATTGTTGTAGTAAAAGAGGGGATTTTGAAGCTGCTTTTGAGAGGCTAAATCAGATGTGTGAGAGGAAACTTGACCCTAGTTTTAGTACTTATAGTGCGATACTTGATGGAGCCTGTAAACATGGGAATGAAGAAGTGATTGAGAGAGTTATGGATATAATGGCTGAGAAAGGCTTGCTTCCAAAATGCCCTTTGTCTCAATGTGATTCAGTCATTCAAAAGTTTTCTGATTTGTGTAAGATGAATGTGGCAACAATGTTTTTTAGGAGAGCTTGTGATGAGAAGATTGGATTACAAGATGCTACTTATGGGTGTATGTTAAAGGCATTGTCTAAAGAAGCAAGAGTGAAGGAAGCAATTGGTTTATACAGTTTAATTTCCGAAAAGGGAATCAGAGTGAAGGATAGTACTTATCATGCATTTTTGGATCTTCTCAGTGAAGAAGATCAGTGTGAAGAAGGATATGAGATATTGGGGGACATGATGAGAAGAGGTTTTAGACCTGGTACAGTTGGGTTATCTAAATTTATCTTGTTACTAAGTAGAAAACGTAGATGGAGGGAAGTGGAAGACTTGCTGGATTTAGTTTTAGAGAAAGGATTACTGCCAGATTCATTGTGCTGTTGCTCCCTAGTTGAGCATTATTGCTCTTGGAGACAGATTGATAAAGCTGTTGCATTGCATAACAAGATGGAGAAATTGCAAGCAAGTTTGGATGTTGCAACATATAATATACTTCTTGATGGACTTGTAAAAAACGGTAGGATTGAAGAAGTAGTTAGGGTATTTGATTACATGGAAGGACTCAAATTAGTGAATAGTGAAAGTTTTACAATAACAATCCGTGGGCTTTGCCGTGCAAAAGAAATGAGGAAAGCAATGAAACTTCATGATGAAATGCTGGACATGGGTCTGAAACCTGATAAAGCAGCATATAAAAGGCTGATATTGGAATTCAACAAGTAGAATGTACAGGCAGTGTGTTTGTTCTGCGACTTTTCCTGGTCAAACTGTATACTTTTGCCCTTTTTTTTTTCTTTTTTTTTTGAGTTAGCAAATATAATGCTCAGGCCAAGCGTTACAGTTTCTAAATTTAAAGAATATTGTTGTGGTCTATTTTCTGAACCATGCAATTTCTGTTATATGAGCATATATAGTGCTACAGTGCTGCATAATTGTCTGCTGATAACATGTTTTATGAGATGCTTGATGGTAAACGAGATCAAGTTTTTGTCCTCTCACAAACAGGTGATGAACTTCAGATAGATCAAAGGAAGATGGAGCAAGCCTTTGCATTATGTTTTAAGTTGGAGAATGCATACAAGTTTGGAGGAAGCAACATATGGTTGAACTTCTTGATGGTTGGGCAAAGAAGTTGGGGCTTACAAAAACAAAGAAGAGAGGGTTGATGAAGAGGTTTGGATGTTTGATTACACAAAATAACTTGATGATGAATCCATATTGCAAGTTTCACAAATACAATGTGCTAGCTTTCCTACTTGAGGAGCAATGAAACTCCATGAATTGTTGTTGAAGATGGGGCTTAAACCGATAACGCAACAGATACAAGCTTTGATATGGAGATGCAAGCAATGGATTGTGTATCTTTAGCTGTACTGGATCAAACTAAGAGGTTGTTTGGGATTTTGTTATCCAAAAATTTGATTTTTTTGTTTAAAATTATTTTTTTAAAACAAAAAAATCAAATGCATGGACTCCGTATTTTTTTAATTATTAACTATTGAAGTAATTCATGAAACAATAGTAAGAAATAATAAATATAAAGCACAACAAGCCAGTTAAAACAGCAAATAGGAATTTCGTCAATGGCTTGAAGTAACCACTTCTATAGGGACTTTATTGCTAAATTTGAAATGATTTTGTTTACTCATTCATCTAACCGGGTATTTATTTTACTTGAAAGTATTCTTGCAGGACACGAATTTGGAAAAAGATTCATGTTAATCAAAGGGCTAATATGGATGGCTCGGGACGGGGTTCATGGGACAAGAGTAGAGAAGTGCTAGGTGAGCAAACTCTTGGAAGATTGACACTGAGATTTTAGTTCTGAATTATCATGAACTTAATAAAATTGCCTATAATTTTTTATTTAACTATTAAATTATATTTAAATTTTATCAAGAGATTTTATGTCTCTTATATTTTATAAAAAATTAGCTTGTTGTAATCAGATGAGATGAGAAGACTTTCAATTAGGCCTGGATAGTGTTGTTGGGAACTTGTGATTGGTTTTCTTAATTTGTTTTTTTTTTTTAGATTTTCTTGTTTGTTTAAGATTTTTGTTGTTTTTTAAAATTTGAGGTTTTGTGTGAAGATTTTATTGACTAAATTTTATATTATTTATACTTTCTATTTTTTTTTATGTTATTTCAATTTGCGTTATTATGCAACTATTCTCATCTCAACAAAACAAGTAGTAGCTCAATGTATTCTAATGTTGATCTCGTAAGCAGTAACTCGACTTATCTTATCAATACATGAAAACAGGATATTATTGATTAAAAGGGTGTTTAGTATAACTTTGCATTTTATTTTTAGAAGCTTTTTAAAAGTATTTTTTATTTTAAAAAATATTAAATTGATGTTTTTTAATATTTTTTTCTTTATGATTTTGTTGTCATATTATCTTTTTTAAAAATATAGTTAAAAAATTTATTAAATTCAATAGAGTTTATGATACAGGTCGTTAGGGAATTAAAATTAATTTAATTTATTATTGTCTTAAAAATTATTATTTTTAAGATTTTTTAAAAACAAGTTATATTTTTATAAATCATTAATATTACATTTAAATTCATGAAATTAATTAATTTATTTTGGTTTAGTTATTGCGTGATGTAGTTGGAAATTTGAGTTAGGTAAAGGTTGTGAGATTTTAAAATTAATTTATTAAATTAAATTTAATAACACAATTAAAATAAATTTCACTCTTAATATTTTTTTTCATATTTAAAAAAATTAGTCTATCTTGCTACATATTACGAGACAATATACTAGTTTATGTGAAAAAGGGGATGTACAAGGAGAACGTAGAAGTTGGAAAGAAAAAGACGAATGTGATGCTTGGTGGCAATGACATGCATTCCCACTATCATTACTGGTAGTTTTAATGTTGTTGATGGCTATACAACATTCAAGTCTGCAACAGTAGGTAAAGATCTCTTTCTTTTTGGTGGAAGTTTCTATACATATTATGTCTATCTCCTTCTTAATGCATCAAAGAAATTATGTTTTATAATCCATCAAAGATATTTGGTTCCAAAACACAGCTAGGCCACAGAAACATCAAGCCGTGGCACTCCACGTCGGAGCTGATCAATCCGTCATCAACCGATGCCGCATTGATGCCTCCCAAGACACCCTCTTTGCTCACAGCCTCCGGCGATTCTACAGAGATTGCTATATTACCGGCACAGTAGACCGAAGCTGTGATGCTCCATGACTGCAAGCTTGTACCACGAAAGCCCATGAGTGGACAAAACAACATGGTAACAGCCCAAGGAAGAACTGACCCAAACCAAAACGCAGGGATTTCAATCCAAAAATGTGACATTATAGCAAGTTCTGATCTTCAGCCTGTTAAGGGCTCATTCAAATCATACCTGGGCCGGCCATGGAAGGAGTCTTCTAGGACTGTTGTAATGCAGTCCAACAATGGTGAATCCAGCTGGGTGGTCAGTGTGAGAAGGGCGAAGACATTGTATTACGGTGAATACCTGAACTGACACAAGGTGGCATGGCTGAGGGGTAATGGAGTTGCAGAATGGCTGTGAAATGGACTGGGTTTTTGTGTGCTTACCATGTCTTCTAGAAATAAGTGAATTTTAATATAATTAACCGGGTCAATATTTAATTGATTTAATTTAAAATATAATCCGGGATAAATCCTAAATTGACGAGTAATCTTGTGAAACACTGTAGGTAGAAAAGAAGTAGGATTGGGATATTGACAAGAGCTTAGTTCGTTTAGGTAAAACTATGCAATCATACCTACCTGTTCATTCACTTAGACACGATAAGCTTACATGAGAAAAAGAAGGGGCCATTAATTATATTACATGATAGCTCAGTTTTACCACACATATTCTCCGACCGAGCGCAATATGATGGTAGCTCTTTCTCTACAGTACTCTTTCTTTTTAAAAAAAAAAAAAACCAAAAAATCAGCCAGGATGCCAAGTACCATTTTAACGAACATGTTTGTATCCCAAATCTCGAAATGATATTGCTTTTTATGTTTAATATAAAAGAGAAATATGTTTTCGATCTTATGATCATTACATGAGAAGATAAATGTCACACAACCTAAACTATAGAAAAATAAGTAGAAAAAACTATGATATTTTTTAAAAAATTATAATTTGATAAAAAAAAAATATAGAGGTAAAAACCGATCTAATCAAAATAATTCAAAACTATATAGGAAAGTAATTATAATACAAAATTAACTACAAAATAATCAAATAATAAAATAGCATCTTTGGAGCGTAAATTGAAAGTCTTTTAGACCCTGAACGATTAAAATCAGCCAATTCTCTTGTAGAATTGCACTTGAAGAATATCTTAATTAAATTTGATTCTGATCCAATAATTAAATATAAAATTATAATTATTTTTGTTAAAGTGTATTAATTTGGCATGTTCAGATTTTTTTGTAAATTCAATCTTATTTATATGATCTACAAATATATTGATAACTTGTTATATTATGTTAAATTTAATATCACTACTATTCCTATTATAAGACATTTTATACTATTTTTTTTTAAATTCAATTATAAGATATAATGAAGGATAAAGGACATAAGTTATCAATTGAATCATAGGCTCATTGACTAGATCAACACTTTCTTTCAAATTAAGCATGTTAGATTCCTAGTTTACATAAATCACTTCTTGCCTTCAGTTGTATATATCTCGACAGATTGTCCATTGAATCATATATATATATATAAAAACACAAGCAAATCATCATTGACTTCCTATTAGTGGAAAGGTACTTTCCCTTCTAGTTCTTTCCCCCTACCATTTTTCTTCGATGAAAATCTAGTCGAATTCTACTCTACTGCTCTTCAATTAATAATAAGCTATCAAAAATCCCAATATACACATTTTTTTTTTAAAAAAGAAATTCTTCAAAATAGGAAATGCATGTAACGCACCATGTTTCAACAGTGAAATATGAATTAAAAAATAAACAAATATAATCTGAAAGATTATTTTAGAACCAAAGGAAAAAAAAATAAAAAATTGAAAATCCTTTTTTTTTTTTTTTTGCCTGAATGCAAACATATCCTTTAACTCTTAACCCTCACTCCTTTACCACAATACTAAGCACTATAATCATCATCCATCTACTAAATGCAATCAAAGATTTTTCTATTCAAAGCACATTGAAGAGAATGTCAAACATCACCTTTACTAAAAAAAAAAAAAAAAAATAGCTGACAAAAATAGTAGATATATCAACTTGATTTAATTTTATGATTATGTTTCCTTCAATGAAACAGCTGCCACAAACGTGGCTCCAATTATCAGCAAATACTTAGCGAGTCATCAAAACACCTAAACCCTTTGTGGGATTTGCCAGAAAAGCATAGGAACTTCGGCAATACTAGTAGATTACAGGATGATATCATTACAGTAGTTGCCGATACAATAAAAAATATAATGGTTTTTTTTTTTTCTATTAAGAACATACAATGAATTACTTGTAGCTTCAACAGAAAGCACACATGGTGCCATATCAGATTTAACATTACAAGATTATAGTGTGGGATTATCCATGTGGGAGGCACGAAAGATCAGCCGAAACTCTTCCTGTTATGTATTTACCTTATAAAATTTATTTATATCCTTGTTTTTTATCTCTTTTTTTTTTGGGATAATGAAAAGATCTAGGAAATTAATTAAATATTGGACTATTTATGGATAAGACATTTAAATATATTTAAAGAGTTGAGGATTTTTCAATCTAATCCTCTCCCGTCTCAAAGAATTAAAATGACTATATATATATAGAAGAGTATTAACAGCTCAAAAATAAAATAAAATAAAAACTCAAATAGTTAGGTGAGAGTTTTTAGAAATTAAAAGTAGAGATCCAAGCAATTGCAAGCGAGTTCTTTTGTTAATAAAATATTGGCCTTCGCTCATCATCAATAAGCTTGAAGGGTTAGGTATGGCAACAGATATTTCACCTGTTGCCATCTTTATGATATACAGATAAAATAAGTTGGGCAATTAAGGACCTGTATCATATCAAAAAAGAAAGAAATAAAGAAAGAGAACATTTGTAGGTTAGCTGGCTGCTTTCAGGGCCCGAGTTGGTGAGAAATGACTACAATTGATGATATTCTGATACCGGTAAATAGATTTTTCAAGTATTTAATAATGGATATTGTGGTACATAAAAATTAATTTCTTTCTGTTGTTTATTATAGGAATCCTCTCAAATTTACTAGGTCGACAATTTATTTATTTTTAAATCAACTTACACATAAATCAATATTTTTTACAGATAATTTGAAGCATACACTAATTCTCACATTTATCTTACTACTCTGAAATAGCTTAAGAGGGTTTATATATATATTCGATGATACAAATATATTTAAATAGGTTAGTTTGTTAATTACAACTAAGTCTTTTTTAAAAAATAATTTTATTTATAAATTTGTTTAATATTGGTTATTACTCTCCAACTAAAACAATTTTAAAAATAATTTTTTTTAAATATCAGATAATGTGTAGTGAAAAAAATAAATAAAAATATAAAAAGAGAATAAAAAAGAGTACCACTTAATTTGTCCATTTCATAATACTTTTTGCACCCCTTGTCCTCAAGTACCATAATGCTAGACAATTATTATCAAGTCCATATCACTATAATTAAAGTGAATACCCCTTGTTTCTATATGAAATTGATATATTTTAAAAACAATATATTAACTCTTAAATTTAAATTAAAAAATCTCTCTCTCTCTCTCTCTCTCTCCCACCACAAGACCTACCCTTTAAAGTTTAGTGTAATTTTTCTCCAAGAGTAGGCCAGTCCTTCAGATCATGACAGCTAAGTTTTATAAGATACAATCAAGTCCAAGGTGCCAGCTTACAAGGCATAGTTACTCTTTTTACAAGTCAAACATAATTTTTTTTTCTCTTTTAATTGCTCTCTCCTCTCTCTTCTGAAATTTGCCCGCATTTTGAGAGAGCTCCAGCGTTTTTTTGGACAAGAGTCCTTAATAAGACAGATAAAAGCGTCTGAGGCCCGCGCTTTGCCCTCACAATTTCCTTTGTCGGAAAACATCTCCAATCAACCAAAACCAATTAACGAAGCCACCACCCAATTTTTATCACCCTCTCTTCTTTCTGGCTTTCGTCTTCCAAACCCCTCTTTGCCTGCCTTGTTTCTTCTTCTATATTTATGGCTCCCCACCTTCTTTAATCTCTCTCTTTCTCTAGCTAGCTAGCTATTATATTATTTATCGAGTCTTTGACATCCACACAACATTTTCTCTAGCTATTTCTTTTGGCTTTAATGAGGTCTCTTTGATGCCCACCAAGCTCTCCCATGATAAAGTTTACATTTAGAATTCTTGTGTGCACCGTTTCTATTCATCAAGAATAGGAATCGAATACATATATACATATATATGGAGCAATATTGGTTGGATAAATAGAGAGGAGAGGTTGTTTCTCTCTTGAATTAATCTTTGTACCGTCATATTCCTGGCCATTAATCCTTTGAGGTATAGTTGCTGTACTGTTTTTTTTTCCCCTCTGATTTCAGATTAATGCAGTGTGTTTTTCCTTCAAAGATTCCAACTTCTTTCACGAGGAAATAGTTTGTAAATCACATGCATTTATGATCTTCTCTGACAACCTCCTAAGCTTTTTTATCTTTTTTTTTTTTTTTTTACCTTGCTTTTCTTGACTTGTTGTGTTGTAAGATTTTGGTGTGGATTGCATAATCAATCTCAGATGTCTAAGTAAATCTTTGTTTTCTATCAGGCAAAAGAACCATCTCTCCACGTTCGTTTGGTACATCTTCCTTCATCAGTTTCGAAATAAATATATTCATCAAGGGCTATATATTGCATTTGGCTAGCTTCTAAAGATTTTCTCCATGGCAACCAAAATCAAAGGGATCTATAAGGGTTTCAAGTACATCTCCCAAATCTTTGGTAAGCCTTCACATCTTTCTTTTCTTCACAACGTATAAGCCAAACTTTGAAATTAATAAAACTAAAACCAAGCAACTAAATCTGTTTCTCTATAGACTACCTGCTTTGCCAAATAATCTGCTACATGATTTCTTTCTCTAAAAAACATTTATAAAGTTCCCACAAGAAAGGATACTACAATCATTTGAAATTCGTAATATAATTATTGCTTGTTTGGTGTACGTACTTTCTTGCAGTGGTAAAAGAACGAGAGATGGAAATTGGGTATCCTACAGATGTCAAGCATGTGGCCCATATAGGGTGGGATGGTCCCTCTGGCTGTGCACCCAGTTGGGTATGTTGTCTGCATTTCTTGGCCTTCCGTCATCTTATGAATCCTATGAACTTCATCTATCAATAATACAAAAATAAAAAGATCATATTAATTAGTAATTGCACCAAAATGCGTGTTGTGATGGCTCATCATGCGATTTTTATAATGATATGTTATTGAAATTATTGGTGGGACAATATTGCAGATGAATGAATTCAAGACACCTCCTGATTTCTCAACAACAACAGTTGCTAATCCAAGAGATTCCAGCTCTGTTATTCTCTCCCCATGGTCCTCTCAAGGTTGTTTTCCAAAATCTTTTCATCAAATTATTTTTCCTTTTTGGCGACTTGGTTTTTCTTTTTTGCCATTGCTGTGTAGCCATATACTGTAGTTTGGTGGGAGAGAAACACTGGACTAAATAAATTTCCATCAAACTCCTTATGAATTCTTGTGTGGTGGTAAGCTAGCTATGTTTCGGCTACCACATCCAGAATAAAGAACTGTTGAGCACTGTAATTATGCCAAAACCTAGACGAATTAGGCTGCTTTTTATGCGAACCATAATAAGAAACATTTCTTTAGTTTTTCAAGATTCACAGCAACGAATAAGACACACCCATATATGTGGCAAAGATTGCTCCCATTTGGGTGCCATTTGAGTAAATGCCAAAGCTTGAATTTATCACTTCAAAATTATGTTCCCTTAAACAATAATTAATATATAGATACCATGTGGGGGTCTATGGCATAAGCTGACAAGTAAAAGTAGGGCCTTTTCACGTGTGAAGTTAAATGCAACACATAGGAATGCCTCCCTCAATTTATCAAAGCTAATCTTCAAGGTACACTCAAAGTTGAGATTATTGCCCTCCAAGTGGCAGGAGTTTGGTTTTTGTGTCACGAGCCAAAATTATGGAACTGATTGCCTTGGTAAAGGACAGTTCTGGGTGGACCATGCATAGATTTTAATTGTTACTCGAGCCATTCATATAATGGTGTAATAATAATATCTGTAGGGTATCTTGGGAGACTATTATTGAGAATTTTTGGGCAGTAGTGTTTAGAGGGAGGCATTGATCCATTGTTCATGGTTTTGAAAGTTGAAATTCTGTTGGATTTGGCTGAATTTGTTTGGAATACTTTTCAAAATCCATATGAGGTGGTAATACATAATTGGAACCATATCATCCCACTTCGAAATCTCCCAGAGATGATGATAGTTACTATGAGTTATTTGGGACAAGCTGGAGGCCAGCTCAAAGAATTTGTGACACATGATTCAAGTTTTCAAGGCTACTCTTAGATCCTTAGGCTCCTTTTGAGTTTGTTTTTCAAGCCAATTCTGAAATGTTTTTCCTCTTCGATTGGGAAATACCTCCTTGATGCATGTTCTTTATTTTCTATTAGCTAGGATTTTCCATAATTATCTTCAGATGACATGATCCTATTTGTTGTGATATTTTTGTAACAGATTTTGATCATTCTTTGGGACATCAAACTATGCCAAATGTGTTCAATGACATTCCACCTTCAGTTCTTCCAAATGTTCCCAAGAAACCAAAAATTAGGAAGAAAAAGACAAGTTCTTCCTCTCCCAAATCTTCATCTTCGACATCAAGATCTTCCAGGAAAACGAAGCAGAAGGCTATGCAGTATGAACTTGAGTCAACACCAAAGGTACAAGTACAGTAAGAGTATGGACGTGGTGCAAAGAGCGGAAAAAGATATTGAAGTGCATATCAGAAATTGCGAGTCCCCTTTCCAATATCCAGGACTACAGTACTGGCAACGAGATTCGAGTCCCCTTTTCAATATCCAGGATATTACACTAGAAAAAGAATTCAAGGTGAACGTGGAAGTTTGATCAAAACTTTTGTAAAATATTAAAACTGCATTTCATTTATGAATTGAAAAGGAGAAACTAGGAAGGGTGAGAAACGTGAAGGTATAAAGAAAAAAATCACGGTTCAAAGACGACCGATGTTAGTGTAGGTAGCTGAAATATTTTGGTTTTACAATGACTAATGAGCATATAGAAATGTGGGTTGCTATGTTTTTCCTTTGGAAAGTTTTGCTAATTCAATTTATTTGATTGATCAGAGAGTTTCTTAGCAATGACCTAAGAGAAATTGCAGTAAGTTTTACCTCTCAGCATGCTAAATCTGATATACAGCCATTGTATCTACTTCAGTTGGATTACTAAACTAATTATACTGTATCGGTTAATTAATTATGAGACTACTGCTACAGATTGTCGAAAATGATCGATGAATCAGGGCATATATCTCACAGATCTTATTGTTGGAAAGTTGTCTATGATTTTGCTTTTAGTACAGTCTTTATATCCAGATTGCAAAACTACAAGCATTATGAACCGTTCAAGTTCTATCTAGCTATCTTGTGACCCATCATAATCACTTCTTGAAGATTTTTTTCCCAGATATTTTCACATCCCTCCACTTGCTACACATCCTTAAATACCCATCCTCTAAAATCTCATCTCTCAAGCCCTCTTCTGTAGCTTTCTCCAATTTCTTTTACACAGTCAAAAACCCTTTAGCAAAACCTTATCAAAAACTCCTTCAATTACAGCCATGGCCTCTACCCTTACCTCCTCTCTATCTATAAACCTCAAATCCTCTTTCTTGGATCACAAATCATCCTTCCATGGCACACCTATCACAACTACTGGACGTTTCACTCCAATCAAATCCACCTCTCCTGCCATCACCATGTCCTTGACACAACCTTCATATGATCTTCAGTCCTTTAAGTTCCAGCCCATCAAAGAATCCATCGTCTCTCGGGAAATGACTCGTCGTTACATGACAGACATGGTTACTTACGCAGACACGGATGTTGTCATTGTTGGTGCTGGCTCTGCTGGTCTTTCTTGTGCTTATGAGCTAAGCAAGAACCCTTCAGTTCGTGTTGCTATAATTGAGCAATCGGTTAGCCCTGGAGGTGGCGCGTGGCTTGGTGGCCAACTGTTTTCAGCTATGATTGTGCGTAAACCAGCTCATAGATTTCTTGATGAGCTTGAAATTGAATACGACGAGGCAGATAACTATGTGGTTATCAAGCATGCAGCTTTGTTCACTTCAACAATCATGAGCAAGCTCTTGGCTAGGCCCAATGTGAAGCTCTTTAATGCTGTGGCAGCAGAGGATTTAATAGTGAAAGGAGGCAGAGTTTCTGGTGTGGTTACTAACTGGGCTTTGGTGTCTATGAACCATGACACCCAATCTTGCATGGACCCTAATGTCATGGAGGCTAAGGTTGTGGTTAGTTCCTGTGGACACGATGGACCTTTTGGTGCTACTGGAGTGAAGAGATTGAAGAGTATTGGCATGATTGATAGTGTTCCAGGAATGAAAGCACTCGACATGAACACGGCCGAAGATGCAATTGTTAGGCTTACAAGAGAGATTGTGCCTGGAATGATCGTTACAGGCATGGAAGTTGCAGAAATTGATGGAGCACCAAGAATGGTAAATCTTCGATTACCATAATTTTTTTTATTTATCAAGTTCATGTGAAAAACATACTGTATCATTAAACTAATGATGATCGTTAACTTAATTTTTGCAGGGTCCAACATTTGGGGCAATGATGATCTCAGGGCAGAAGGCTGCACACTTGGCTTTGAAGGCTTTGGGGCAACCAAATGCCCTAGATGGAACGTTCAGTCTACAACCAGAGCTTGTGCTTGCTGCTGCTGAGGCTGGAGAGATAGTTGATGCATGAACATAGTAGGACTTTTTGATTAGGAACTTGTATTTATCTATTTCGAACCTTCGCTTAAACTCGATCTCCACATGATGTACTACTTGTCCCGAACTTGAGATAACATTTCGATTTTGTTTTTTTTTTTATGGACTTGTGTGAGCCGTGGGGTTATTTTCAAAACCTAGTTTTATTTAATTTTGCGGCAATGAAAACATATATTTTTTAAAATTCCAATCATTTGAATTCTAGATTAAAAATGTATTTCTCCAATTAAAATTTATTTTTATTATTTCTGAATTTATTTTTTATTTGATAAAGTCATGTCTCTTTTTATTAACAACATGGTTTTTTAAAATAAAAAATAAAAGAAGTCAGAATACATATTTGTAAAAAAATCAATGATTTAAATTCAAGACAAGAAAATATATTTTTTGCCAAAAATCCCTTTTTTGTATTGATTTTTGTTTTTATGAGAGCATGTCTTTTTATACAAAAACATGATTTTTTTATCATATAAAAAGGTATCATTTTGCAAAGCAATTCTCAATAAAAAAATTAAAAAATAATGTCTGGTTATTTTTGTATGACTATATATAAAAAAATCATTAATCAGAGTAAAAATATAAAGCATATACTTTATTCTTATTGAGTATTCATGTGCAATTTATTTTGGAAAACTATGCATATTAGTTTCATATATAATTATTTAAAAAATTATATTAAATGCTTAAATTTTATTTTAAAAACATGCCATAATTAAATTATTTTTAAATATTATTGTAATTATTTATTTAAATAGGTTTTTATTTTAAGATATTGAAAAAAGAAAAAAAAACAAAAGTAAGAGAACCAAGCCCAATAGCGTGGATATAAAAGGAAGGCTCATGCACCCTTGGCCTTTTTATAAAAAGGACTAGATTAGGTCTGGCCTGTGAGCCTGCTTGGGTTCGGTAGGTCTAACCTGTGGACTAGCCTTTATTATTATTATTATTATTATTATTATGTGATGAATAATATGTCTTCTACTTGAGAAGATATGAATTGTTGTGTTGCAACATGCTTGATCACGAAAGATGATTGAAAAGTTATAATATGAGTTTTGGAACTTCAAAACTCAATTTTCAATCTTTTGTTCTCCTAGAAACACATACAAAAATCATCCCTGGAACCTCAAACTCTATTTCCAAAGCTAAAATACATTTTAATTAGTTTAAAAATTTTAAACTAAATAAAATCAAATGAGTGAGATTGGAATTTATACATATATGTTTTTAGGATTAGTTAGTAAAATATAGAATTGATAACTTACAACTGATGCATTTACTCATAGCGTGTTTCTTCAAACTTATAATACATACAAGTTGTAAATCTAATTGTAAATTTAAAAATAAGTTGATGAGATAAATATTTTTTTTATTTACAGATAATATAATATTATTCTTATCTAATTTAATTCTTATCTCAAGCTTTTAAGATTGCTTTTAACAATATCTATTTCACTTATTTTTTGGTGGAAAATTTTTTGAATAAAATATATAAATAGATTTATTAAACAAGTTGTTTCACATCTACATATGTTTAATAAAATCCCATATATTCAAGATAAAAATTAATAAATGATATATCTTTGTAAATAAAATTCATTGTTTCAAAACTTGGTTAAGTTCGGTGGTTTTACGAGGGACTTAGCTAGCCTGGAGTTTGAATCAATCATGATTAAAAAACAAATAAAAAAGAAAATTAAAGAAAAAAAAAACTTGTTGATCTGATAAAAAATATGGGTTAACTTGATAATCTAAACTTGAGTATCTATTATTAACTATTTTTAAAAAAGATTAATTAAAATAAAACCGTTTTGAATATTTAGAAGAAAAAAAATTAAGAGGGTAGATTTCTCTTTTATTTTATAATTATTTGAGGTTAATTTTTTCACTTATAATTTAAACCTTATTTGATATAAATTTAAAACAACATCTTACTTGATATAGTTTTAAAATTATGATAAAGTGAGTCAATCATCAACATGGTACGTACTTCTTTAAGAAATCAGTTACGAAGCTCAAGATCTAACATTGAATGTGCCTTGAACTTTGCTGCCTAAAGCAACCCTAAGATCAAAATTCAAATGCTTCAAAACTATGTTCTTCCCAAGGAGGGGAAACTAGAAAGTCAAAGTGTATCTGTGTGGAAAATGGTTTCCAAAAATAGTATAATAATCGGGTGGTTTATATTGTGTCGGTATGGGTCCCACTTATGGGCTATGATGATGAAAAATACAGATTTTTGGAGCGATTGCTTCGGTGGATGCAGAATGCACTGCCGATAAGCCTCTCTTTTCACTCCTCATGATAAGGCCGCTCCTCTTGAATCTTGGGTCGCATGGTAGCGTCGTCTAAAAAAAAGAATTTAAATTGTTAAAATATTTTCAAACGCGTTCGACTTTTCACACGTCATTTAAAAAAAAACATTGATTTTCCTCGTTGAGTCGATGTTGATATTACTCGTTTTCAAAAAATATAAAAAAATAAGAAAAAATCAAAATTTACAAAAAGAAAGAAGTTGAGGGACTAAGTTGAAAAACTTGGCAACATTTTTGCCTATAAATACTGATATTTAACTCACACAAGGGGGGGCTAATTTTGGAAACACCAGAAAATTCAAAAAAACCCTAAACCACAAAAAACCCTAAAATCCATCTCTAACCAAAGGCAGCCGTCGGAGCCCCCCACCCTTTGGATTTTTTATTTTTCTCTTCTTCCTTCCCCCAACCACAGCTCCCCAACACCTGGCCAAACAGCCCCCCAAACCCCCTGGTTTTAATTTTTCTCCTCTCCCTGACCCGGCAGCAACATCAAAGTTTCTCATCCCCTTCATTCTCCCCTCTTAGTCGTTCCTTTTCATCTCCATCAACCCGGAGCTTTCCCTCTCAGCTGCAAGAGCAAGGGGCGAACCGAACGGAGACCATAGCAGCCTCCTCTGCAATCTTCTTCCTTCCCCGGCCATCGCTGCTCTCCTCTCTTTCCCTCTCTCCCACCAGAACGACCCGAGCAGACCCAGCTTCTCCTCCACCGTAGCTTCAACAGCCCGAGCTCAACCTCACACCGGATCAGGCCTCCCTTCCCTCAGCCACCGGGCAACAGTCGACCCATCGCCCTCCACAGCAGCGACGACCACCACAGCAGCTGGCCACTACCCCTTTCTCCCTCTCCGGGTCAACGAACATACCCGACCACAGCAGCAAGCAACCACCGATCTCCTCCTTCAACCGACCACCGCCACCTGAAACAGAGAAGGATGAGGAAGCAAAGGAAGAGAAATTGAGAAGAAGAGAAGGAAAAGCAGATCAAAAAAGGCAGACCCGAAACGAAGAAAAGAAAGAAAAAAAAACAGATCCGGTAACGCAAGAAAAAGTAAAATCAACTGGCTTGTGAGTTTTCTCCTTTTGCAGGTGACGAGGATCATCACCACCGGTAGAAAAGTGAAGAGGGGAAGGAGTCGATCCAGCCCCCCCTGTTTCTGGTTTTTTCCGCGGCGGCGCGTGAACCCACACGCCGCCAGTGGCGGTGGCGCGTGGGAAGACGCGCCGCAATTGTTTCAGTCCGTTCCTGAAGAGTTTCCCAGCACTGTTATGGATTGTTTAGGGACTGTTTTGTAATTTTAATGTGTTTTAATGTAATTTGTTTAGTTTTGATTTTTTTGTAATTTATACTTTGTAAATGTGGAAGCAAAACAAGGAAAAGAAAAAGAAAAGAAAGAGAAAATAATAATAATAATAATAAAGGGATGTGTGTGTTGGTGTATTTTTATTTATTTAATTTGAATTTGTATTTTGTATTTATACTTGTACTTGTTTTTTGCATTGTGGAAAGAAAAAAAAAAGAAAAAAAAAAGAGAAGAAAACAAACAAAAAAATAATACAATAAAAGTGAATGTGGGTGTTTGTATTTGTTTTTATTTTTTTTATATATTTCTTAATGATAAAATTGCAGATATTAAAGAAGAATTTAATATTTTGATTGGATCACGGTTAAGAATTATTAACTTATACGTAAGTGATATTCTAATTTCCGATGAAAAGACAATTATTAAAACTTCTTTAACACGTCAAAAAAACCACGAAGCAGCTTACCTCAGGTAGGGTGTGTTAGGGGTGCTAATACCTTCCTTAACCACAACCAGTCCCTTACCCGCGAATCTCTGATGAGACCAGTACATCCGGTTTCCTAGTAGCCCGCAATCAATTACTAGGTGGCGACTCCAACGAACCAATTCAAGCAACGAACGCAACATACGAGATTTAAATCGCCAGCCAATGCCGCGCGCTGATTTGATTGATTTTTTTTGGGGTGCGACAAACCATTTTAAAATTCAAGAACAAATATCTTTATTCATTGAATTTTAGACTCTTTTAAATCATTTATTGCATTTCCTATAAATATACTGACTTTATCATATCAAAGAGTCTTCAAGTCTTCCTATTAAGACTGCTTTTACATGCACTTAAGCTTTTACTATTAGTCTAGGGTTCCTTGATCTAAAGAGATGAAATCCAATTATCTTGACTTATTGATTAACCACCATCTCAAAAACTAAATTACTTATTATTTATATATCTTGGATTTTTAAAAATCATCACATGTTAAAAACAATTGAGGCATATTGTTGGCTCTCACATTTATTTTATGATAATGAAAAGAAAAAAATATGTGAATCATTAAAGGAATACTAATCCTAAATATCTTCAATAAGATTAGAATATAAATAAAATTTGTTAGAAAGAGAAGACAAGCAGCGACAACGAGCTTCTAACCAACTAGATTCTATTTCAAGAGGAAAAGTACTTTTCTCTGCAACATTGTGAATTATATTTTATATTTAACTTTGAAATGTGACTAACCCTTTGATTTTAATAGGGATTATTATGATTTTTATAGCATTTATTTTTTCTAACTTGGTATTAATTTTTCACTTTTTTATTGATAGAAATTAGATTTAGAAAATTTCTATTCTAAAAATAAAATCAAAAGACAATAAAATTTAATATATATATATATATACATGTAATATTTTTATGAATATAAAAATTAAATTCTTAATTACTTTTGATTATTAAAAAAGAATCTATGATACCATTGATTTCATAAATCTATTAAGAAAATATGATTAATTAAAAATTAATAAGAAATCGAATAATATATAATGCAACTCTTATACTATCATAAATATTTGAACTTAAAGGATTTTGATGTGCATCGATATAGTATAATAGATTATTATTATTTTTTTATTTTATTGCTTTTATACTTTATCCAAAAAATATTCAGTACCCATCTTAAATTAAAACTTATGATGTGAGCTTTCAATTTATTCAAGTAAAAATAATTTATAATATAAATCTATGCTATGAAATTACATTCAAAGTATTTAGTTAAAAAAACTTTATTTTCTTTAACTTGGTATTATTTAATTATTTTTTTATCTTCATACATGGCAAGAGAAAAATCGTTACATGCGATAATTTTTTAATAGATAGTATATTATTATTGATTAGTTTTTAAATATATTAACAGAAACGATTCATTTTTCTTAATCATATTAGTTTTTTTTTAAAAAAACCTTTAATTCTATGACATTTGATCCTGATTTGTTAATTGCATTTTGTGCATATATGTGGGGTTATATGATATGAATGTTGCTTATGGGCTTTAGATCGCCTTAGTTATCTTCTTATCCATTTTGGATCACTTAATAAAATTGTGCAAAGCATGTGGTTAGTCAAAACTTAGGAGCACACAAACATGTGTAATGAATTTGTGGGCTCACGGTGCCGAAATAGTTTTTTTATTAGTAAAAATATCATAAGCATGTTTTTTTTTTTAAAATAAAAAATAACGGAGTATAAACTTAACCAAGAAAAAAAAATGATGATATCATTTAATTAGATAATAATAAAAAAATATAACAGTAATAAATGGAACAATTTAAATAAAAAATCTAAAAAAAGGTAAAAAAATAAAAACAAACAACGAAATTAAAATCTCAATCAATCAAAGAATAAAACTAAGAAAAAAAAACTCTAGAGTTTGATTTGAATTATGTATTTATAGATATTTCTCTCTTTTATGGAATATTTTCCACGTACAATCCCATGTGTTCTCTTAACTCACATAATGAAAAAAAGAAAAGAGAATAATATATATATGGATCAGTTGCTTCTTCCAGAGTACCAAATATATACCAACCATTAACAGACATACATTATAAATTTCACCTACATTATTTATTGAAATCTACTTCATATGTTCAATTTATTTTAAATTTGTATCTAGAAAACGTGATAACTATAGAAATAAGTACGGTCCATTAAGAAAAATTGTTTTAGAAATTTATAGCGAAAAGTATCTTTGAGATATATATGTAAGGATATTATTAGGTCAGATTACCCTTCAATATATATAATGAAGGAATTCTGGCTAAACTGGAGAAGAGTTCTAATAGAAAAAAAAAATATTACATAATAATAATGATAGTAAATAAAAGGCAAGCAAATTAAATCAATATCATTCATATATGTGTTGAAAGATATATAGTTACATAAAATAAAATAAATGCAACCCATGGAACTGTTTTTTTTTTAAAAAAAAAAAACTAAAAAAGATAGAGAAAATACTGCAACAATTTTATTGTAGTTCTAAATTTATTGGAGCTATGAATTAAAACGATAAAATTACTATTTTTCTACTCTCAGCAACAAAAAATTTTAGCTTGAAAATCATGGGTAAAAAGGTGTTTTTGTTGGCATGGTAAACATAACTAAAATATCATTTGAAGCAAGAAATAATGAACTGGCATGCTGGAGCTATTTTGACCCTTCCTTTTTTGTAGTAGAATAAAATTATTATATTGCCCTTTAATTCAAATTATCTTTACCTTGCATTTAGAGGTTTTTTATTTTTTTATTATTGTTTTCTTTTTGTTTTTACATAAGTAGAATCAAGATGAAATTTGAAATCTTACTTTATGAGATGATTTTAGGATTATGTCATAGGTTTAAAATATTAACTCAAGTTTATTTGGGTTTTTTATATCATTTTTTACAATTGAATTTTTTTTATTTTTTTATTTTATTTAAATTGATTCATATTAATTTTATTTTGTTTAATTTATCTATTATTATTGTATAGTTTTTTATATTATATTATTAAATTAATCAAGTTTTGAATTTCCGTTTACATTGAAAAAAGTTTATTCTAGCAGCGGTACAGTGTAAAGTTAAACAAATAGCGTAGCTTAACTCACAAGGTGGAGTAATTAAAAAAAGAGTTAAGATCGTTAGGTTTTAACATAAAAGCACACCAATTAAGCTGAAGGCAGTAGAATGCAAACCTAGCAACCTATCATCTGCGGTACAAGAAGGACTACTTCGTAATTAATATGTGGAGGATTTTGGATAAGAAATCGTGCACTAGGTTGGGTGAGTTAGGGAAAGGATATTAAAGAGTTCGAACCCCCTTGTGAAACAAGACTTTATATAAATTAATAAATTACAAAACATTAAATGATGATTCCATTCATTGTTTTATAGATTAATACAATATGGACCTTTACTGTGACCACAGGCTTTTTATTGATTGATTGATTGATTGATTGATGTCACCAGCTAGGTGCCTAAACAAGTGTTTGGGGATGGAGGGAAAAACTTTTGTATCAATTTTCTTTCAAAAAACATTTCGTGATGGTACTACAACGACATTATTATTTTTTTTGTTGAATATTAATGTTGTTTTGAAATTGTAGTTATTTTTTAAAATATTTTTTAGTTAAAATAAATTAAAATTATATTTTTATTTTAAAAATTATTTTTAAAATTAGTGTATCAAAATGATATAAAAAATTAATTTTTAGTAAAAACAATTGAATTTTTTGAAAATATATGTTTGCTCGCGTTTCCATACAAGCTTTTAATTGGAAAATTAATACAGTGTCCTGTTTGTTTATGTGTTTTAAAAGCGTTTTTGAAAAAAAAATTATTTTTTTATTTACTTCAAATTAATATGTTTTTAGTGTTTTCAAATCATTTTGATGTGCTGATGTTAAAAATGATTTTTAAAAAATAAAAAAAATTATTAGCATATATTTTAACACAAAAAATTATTTAAAAAGTAATCACAACCACACTGCCAAACAAGCAATTAAGTTATGAAAAACAAATTGCATAAGTTCAAGCATATTGAAAACTAACAATGATTAGGTATTGTTTTGGAAAATTACCTCAATTCATCTTTATATTTTATTAAAGATTGTTTCTTATATACTTGCATATATGTGTTTAATTGCAACAATATTGATGTTTTTTGTAGTGATGAGATATTTAATAAATAATTTATTTGTAATATGTTGAATGGATTAATTGAGATTATAATAGTAAATTATACATAATTTATAAGTTTACTGTTTTAGACCAAACTATGGTAATTTTTATTCATGCATGGTATAGAAGAATAACGAGATTTATTAATTCTAAGAAACTCTCAAAATAACAAGCAACAAAGCTACAAGAAAGAAGCTCTCAAGTTAGTATATTTTATTCAAATACAACCGACAATCATATGCCTATAAAAGTAGTACTTATCATGAAAAGGGGTAGATAAAGTGTTTCTCTCATGTTCTTAAGATATCATGAGAATGATAAGTTGTTATACAATTCATATTCATTTGAGATTTAATTATAAAATTAAGAACACAATAACATATAATTAAGCGATAGTATATCCAAATGATTACAAAAGCCATATAATACCAAATTTTAAGTTAATGGATGAAATTTAATACAAAGACTTTAAGTTAAGAAAATCAGTTTTCATTATGTGTTTGCTTACACCCACTCCCATGATTTTATATATAATTCCCAAATATATTCCCTTGCATGAAAGCTACTTAGAATTAAATTTTGTATAGTTATTTTTATTTAGAATAAAAATACTAACTCAATCACAAATCTTAAACTTTTGGATAAGATTTTAAAATTAATTTTATATTTAATTTATGATAAATGAAAGATTTTTAGACTTGAAATCTGTATAAATCTATTGTTATGATTTGTTACTGAAATTTTTAATATATATATATATATATATATATATATATATATATATATATATCTGTGTGTGTGTGTGTGTGAAGTTTAGTCATAACTTGGCTAATTATTTTTTAGTTAGACTTTTGTTCTGTGGATGGTGAAGCTCTTTGGTTTCGTTTCAAGGATCTTTCTTGGATAAGAAAAAAAAAACAAAGAAAAATTAATATAGTCATCAAGAAAATGTTCATATAAGATTTGTTTAAATACTAACTCAAAAATTATTTTGATCTTCCGATTGCCTATAAACATAGGGGAGAATTGGAGACGAGGAGGAAAATTTTTTTTTAGGGAATGAACTTGAAGAGGAGAACATAATAAAGAGAAGGAAGTAGTGGATAGTTTGAGGGAGGAACAAAGATTGTTTTGAAAACAGAGACGAACAGAAGGGGAAAGAAGTAGGAACAAAGGGGGAAACGGTGATGGTGGTTTTGGAGAAGGGAGAAGAACACAAAAAAAAAAAGAGACAAAGAACATAGGACAAGAACAAAACATAGAATAAAAGAGCAAGAGAGAAGGAGGAAGGGTAGAAATAGAGGACAACACAAAGAAAGAAGAACTGCCGTTTTTACGAGTAGCATTGCCGAGGATCGCCGCCCAGTAGCCTAGATCCCGCAGCGCCCTCCGCGAACCACCACCAATCCTCTTCTTCACCCCTACCTTGAGCCATCGTCAACGACAACAAAAAAAGAAGAGAAGAAACAGAGAAGCAGGAGACAGAAACGGGGGGAAGAAGAAACACAGAAAAAAAAACATAAAGAAAAAAGCAGAGGAGCCGCCATCTTCCGCCTCCAATAACACCACCAACGACAGTAGCCACCATAGGTCAACCCTCCTCCCCTTTCTTTTCTTATTCTTCCTTTTTCTTCTTCTTCTCCTGCTCTGCCACCCTAGTCTCCACTGTTCTGCTAATGAATATTGGAGAGCCACTTTTCATGGTAGGGCCAATTCTGGCCCAACCCAGGTCAAAATAGTTGGGCCGGGTCTAGTGTAAAAACAAATAAAAAAATCTTTTTTAAAAAAAAAATTATGATTGCCCCGTGTATTCTTGTATCAATTTCATGTAATATTGCTTTATATTTTTATACCATAAAGATATTACTTCGGTATTAAAATATCCGGTTTTTGCCTAAACATTGCAAAAAAATATAAAACAAAAAAAAGTTTTGTTTTTATGCATAAGACTATGTCTCTCAAGAAATTCATATTGTATTTTCATACAACAAAGAAAAATTCAAAAAATATTTTAGCATATATTTTGGCTTTAATAACCAGTTTATTAAAATCACGAGAACTAGACTAAAATTTCAAAAACAAAAATTTCCTTTAGTATATGTGGTTCTGACCTTATATGTAAGACGTATTCCGGATATTAAATTATTTTGTTGACTTTAGTATCTGGGTTTTTTCTTGAACCATAGACAGACCAACAATTAAAAAACATGTCAAGACTGTAGTTTTTTATCAGACAATCAAACAATGTTGCCTACCTTAGGTAGGGCGTATTTGGGGTGCTAATACCTTCTTTTTATGCAACCAGTCTCCATGCCGAATCTGTAAGACTAGTTAGGATTCCTAGTAATCAAAATACTAGGTAGCGACTCTCATTCCTGTTTTCCATTGATAAAAGACAAGAATTCTTTGTCTCCTTATATTTGCAAGATAGATATAATACTGAGGGTAGACAATATCGCTGCGACGTTGTACACGTGCGACACCTCTCGCTATAAATTCTATGTATAAAAACAGAGAATAATTTTTGGAAAGTTCATCACATGTGTTTCCTTATGTTAGAAATGCTCATAATTATTATAGATTACAAGGGATATCTTTTTATTTATTTATTTATTTTTCTATTTTAAGAAAAATGATACTATTTCTTATATGATCTTTACTTTTCATCCTAAATTAGATAAAAAAATCTTATTAAAGGTAATAATACGATATGGGGGCATTGACAATGATCATGTATGAGTTCTATTTATTTATTTTTTACTTTGTTTGAAATTAAACTTGTTTACACTATGATCAAGTTAGCTTCACATCATTGTTTGGCAACTTATCTTGGCACATATTAAGTTTTCCTATCCCTCCCTCCTAACACTTAGAAATAATTTATCTATTAACATTACAAAAAAAAAAGAATAAAACAAAATAAAATAAGACAATTAAATAAATAGTTATGCTCGTTTTTATGAGATTACACGCTGGACTTATACCAAAAAATGTGTACCTTGTCATAATTTGAAAAATAATACCTAATGGAGCTACTTCAATTAATTATAATTTCTGATCTTTTCATAAGTTTTCAATTATATGCTTGTCATTAAATGTTTTTTTTTTTTTTCTGAATACTTCCCATAAGAAAACAAAAACTTCTTTTGATGAGCAACCTTACCGAAGTCCTTCACAAAAAAATAATCAAAAAAAGGAGGAGGACATCACATTGTTCATGAGTCGCCAACCACATGCTACTATTGTATGTAGTACATCATTGCAATCAACGATTTAAAAATTAGACCATAAAGTATTTTTATGCTCTCTTTGGAGCCATGATCGTGTTACTGCTTCCATTATCATATAGAAATATATTTCGCACATAATTAAGGAAATTAACATTAAAGTCCTTCTAATTATTTCTCTTCTTCTTCCTTTTTTATATAATAATCAAGCGTATTAATACAAAATTAATAATTTAGAAGATGACCCCTGAAAAGTTGAATGACCATTTACAGGAAAATAAAATATCTGTGTTTCAGATGAAAACATAATAGAAAAAAAAACAACCAAATTAGTGATGTGTATTTCTTCATATTCGAATATCATCTGCACATCAAATGAGGTCGTTACCAATATAGCTAAAATTAGGTTCATTAAACTTTAGCCAAATTGATACTCTATGCAAGATTGAAAAGATATTAGAATCACAATTCGTCTGCAACTTGTTAAAGATTGTTGTTACCCATTTCAAGGCCCCACAAAAAAGAAAAGAAAATAGAACACAAAAAAATAAAAAAAGCTAAAAGAAAACCACAAAAATAAATTAGTAAGAATAATAAACCAGAGCACCTGGGAAATTACTGAAAACTAGTTGAGGAAGATCAAAATATATAAGATTGAAAAATTTGACAGTATATTTTTCGACTGATAAAAGCTCTATTGGTAAATAAAAATTCAATTTGAGAAAAGATATTCAAAATTGGATATTCAAAGACTCAATTGGAATTTCTCAAGGTCTAATTGAATTTATTGGGGGCTTAATTGTAAGAAAAATTGACTTTTGAAGTTAATTTAGACTTTAATTAGAAGAAATTAAAGTTTGGGGTTGAATTGAAATTTTTAAGCAAATTAGGGGCTTAATTACATAAATATTAAAGTTTGATGGGCAAGTAGGGACTTGATTGAAGAAATTCAAAATTAAGGACCAAACTAAAAGAGAGACGTGAATGTAAGGGGTGAAATTAACCAAATCAGGGTCTAAAGTGAAGAAATTGAAAGCTTGCTGGTTAATTGAGGGTCAAAATGCATAAATTCAAAACCAATGACTAAAATGAAAATAATGGTCGACTTTGGGGCGGACAATTCAGTTTTACAAGGGTGACATTGCATGAAATTAAAAGTTTAAAAGAAATTACAGGTACAATTAAAAGCAATTAAAAGAATATGGATTTAATTGAAAATTTTCAAATCCCAAATTAAGAAATGTAAATGATGTGTTGTTTGGACTTAATAAATAGAAGGTGAATGACGCGTCGTTCATCAGCTTGCATCTTTGTTCTTACAATTTTGGCTGATTGAGTTGACAATTTCAAATGAATGAATGTGGAGTTACATACCTTTAAATTGAGTAATGTTGGATCCAAATAAAAGGTGTGCACCCCACCCCTTTTATCAACTTCAAGTTGTCTCAAGTGACATTGACATCAGAATTGCTCTAACAAGGCATCAAAAGTGAGCAATTCAGTCAGACTTGATAGTGCAACCATCATGAAAAAAATGATTTGGTTTTCATGTGTTTGATCCATTTTCTTCTAGAATTTTTGAGTTTTTGGATGTTAAATCTTCCTTTTGTCCTTAGTTTTGTTTTTGGATCAAACTAGAGTTTTTAGTTTGATTTATGGCTGAACCACAAATTCCAGGTTAACCATATTGGGTCAACCATAATTTGGTTTGCCATAATTTTTGTTAAAGAGTTTTTGGGTTTATATGTGTGTTTGGAAAACACCCCTTAAGCCTATTTTTGGTGGTTTTATTACAAAGAAAAATGGATTTTTTCCAAAGAAAGATTAAAAAACTAAAAAAAAATAAGAAAAAACATCTTTTTTTTTTACACGTGGTTGAAAACTCCTAAAGTTATTTAAGCATTTTTTTATAAGATAAAATCTAAAATTCTTTTATATATTTTTTTAAAAATTATGCATGGATTTTACTATATGTTTGTAAAGTTTCAAAGGATTTTTGCGTATGTTTCAGAAATACCAAAAAAAGTTATTTTGTTTTCTCTAATTAGCGAGATTATAAACTTATACGTAAGATTTATTCCTGATATTGAATAAAAAGATAATTTATTTGATTTTTTTTATATTGACATTAGAACGATTAGGTTTTTAATATGATAAGATGAGGGTCTCCTTATGGAGAAAGATGTTTTAAACCGTATATGAACCAACGATTATAAAACACTACATTATCTTATTTTACATCAGACAAATAAACAATATAATTTACATAAAGTAAGGCGTATTAGGAGTGTTAATTTATTTCCTTTACACAATCAGTCTCCTTACCTAGACTCAGAGACCAGTTATGATTCCTAGTGATCAAAATACTAGGTGACGATTTTCATTCTTTTTTTTTTCTACGGATAAAAAACAAGAATTTCTTATCATTTTCATCCACATCATTCTTGACGATCTCAATTTGAGAGGATGATCGTTGTGATGCCATACACGTGTGACTAAACCAGATCATTTCTTATGAGTCAAACACTCCATTCTATTCTGGAAAAAAAAAAGAGATTTCAACCAAACGCAAGTTTGAAATCTAGCTTTCACTAAAGAAAATCATTGATAAATCAATAAATCCAGAGTTGAGGGATGCACCAAGATACTCCACACAAATGTAAGAATTTTACCCATAATTGCCAAGTTTTAGAACAATGGAATAACAAATGATCCAAAGTCTCCCACTCTACCGCACAAAATAGATATTTGGATTGCTCTACTGTTAATAACCAAAGTCTGAGAAGAAAGTCATTATAGGAAGTCAATTTTGGACCGCGAATCACATAAATATCTATATTTTGGGTGGGGTCATTTTAAACTATACATTAAATTTGAAATAATTAGATCCTTCAAAAAAATAATTATGTCAATAAAAGAACTACATGATTTGACTTAGTAGTGCTATCCTTGCCTAAGCTCCAAATCTTTCAATCCGAATTATTATTAGAAAGGTGCACTCCTTCTTGAACAACATATAAATTTTTTGCTTGTTACTACTTGTTGTAACCCATTTTTTGGGTCCCCATGAAAAATAAAATAAATAGCCAAAAGAGTTTAGAAAAAATAACAGAAGGCAGAAGCGCTCAGGAAACAGTCAGAAAATTGGTCAAGAAATTCAAAAATACAAGGATTAAATTTTTGACAGTATATTCTTGAAGGATGAAAGCCCTATTGAGAAGGAAAATTTGAATTTTGAGGAGAAAAGCCCAAATTTGGATGTTTATGGACTTAATTGGATTTTTATGGACTTAATTGGATTTTTAGGGACTTAATTGGATTTTTATTTGAATTTATGAAGGATTTGATTGCAAGAAAAATTAATTTTTAAGTCAATTTGGGCTTTAATTTGAAGAAATTTAAGTTCTGGGGTCAAAATATATTTTTTAGAAATTTATTGGGTCAAATCAAGGGCTCAATTGCATAAATATTGAAGTTTAAGGGCCAATTAGGGATTTAATTAAGAAAATCCGAAACCAGGGACCAAATTGGAAGAGGCGCGTAAATGGAGGGGCTGCAATTTTTCGGTTCAGGGGCTTAATTGAAGAAATTGAAAGTTTATTGATCAATTAGGGGCTCAATTGCATAAATCAGAGGCCAAGGACCAAAGTGAAAAAGGCGGCCAACAAGAGGGGTGGGGACCGAATTTGGGGGACTGATTTGAAGTTTAGCCATTTAAATGAAACGGCGCGTTTTACCCAAAACGACGCCGTTTCATATATATATAAAAAAAAAAAGAAAAAAAAAGAAAAAAAGAGAAGATCAGAACGGTGTCGTTTTGAACGACACAGTTCATCTTCCTCCTTCCCCCCGTTTAACAGAACAGAAGAAGAGAAAAATTCGAAAATCTTCCCGCGCCTCTCTCTCTCCTCGCCCCCACCACCTTTAGATATTGGCCGACCAGCCGTTACACCCCATGGTCCCCCACGGTTCTGCCCCTATAAATAGGGAAGAAAACCGAAAAGAAAAAAGGGGAAGAGACCTCGAGAGGAATAGAGAGAGAGAGACCCGAAGGGAGGAGAGAGAGAGAAAACCGCCTGACCCGCCGTTCGTAAGCCAAGCTGCCACCGTCTCCGCAGCATCACCGCCAGCAAGCCGTCGTCTCTGCCGTACCAGGTACGCTGCCCTCCCCCCTGCACATTTTTTTTTCTTTTTGTTTCTTAAATTTCGTCTCCTGCATGCACAGGCGTTCTGCATGCAGGGGACGGGGGGGGGGGGGGGAAATAATCCCCCCCTGCGTTTTTTATTTCCTCTGGGCCAGACATTGTCTGGCCCAGAACTATATGGACCGGGCCAGAGAGATCTGGCCCAGTCCGGCGGTCTGGGCCGGGTCCGGCCCATACCGAGGTTAATTATTTTTTGGGCCGAGTTCGGCCCAGTGCCTTTTGGGCCGAGTTTGGCCAGTACCTGTTGGGCCGAGATCGGCCCAACGATTGTTGGGCTGGGTCCGGCCCAGTTTAGTTTGGGCCGGCCCAACCCTTTTAATATATAAATATATTATAATTAAATTATATTATTATTATTATTATTATTATTATTATTATTATTATATGTGTATATATGTTATATATATAAAAAATGTATTTATATATATATAAAAAATATTTCGAAAAAAAATCTAAAAAAATATTGTTGATTTTTCTGCATATTTTTGTCAAAAATGTTTTAATTCTGGTTTGTATTTTTATACTGTAAAGATACAAAACCAGTATTAAAATACCCGGTTTTCGTCAAAACATCAAAGATTTTCAGAATAAAAAATGTTTTTTGCTTTCAAAAAAATTCTAAAAAGTCCTTAAAAATGTTGTTGATTTTTCTGCATATTTTTATCAAAATGGATTAATATTGGGTTGTATTTTTATACCGTAAGGATACAAGCTCAGTATTAAAATACCCGATTTTCGTCAAAGTATAAAAAAATAATATTTTCCAAAAAATGGTTTTGTTTTAAAATACGGCCTAGTATCTCCAATATATATATATACATAAATATTATAACATCATATTTTCACACAACAAAGAAAATTTTCAAAACAATATATGTATTAACATGCATTTTGGCTTTAATAACCAGTTTATTCAAGTCATGAGAGCTAGGCCAATATTTTAAAAATTCTAAAAAAATCTTTTTGCTTTATTTTAATATTTGGGATTACGAATTTATACGTAAAACGTATTCCTAAGTATTATTAATAAAATTTTGGTATGGACGTTAGAACGGTTAGGATTTTTTTTTTTTTACCCGATAAGATAAAAGACCTTCTTACTGAGGAGGATTTTTCTTGAACTATAGACAGATCAACAACTAGGAAAACATAACAACACTTTAGTTTTTTATCAGACAATAAAACAATGCAGCTTACCTTAGGTAGGGCGTATTTGGGGTGCTATTACCTTCCCTTTACGCAACCAGTCTCCGTACTCGATGTCTGAGACCAGTTAGGTTCCTAGTAACCAAAATACTAGGTGGCGACTTCAAATCAAATAAAAATAATAAAACTTTTCGCCAGTCAAACCCGCAATATTGAAAAATTTTTTTTTTTTTTGGGGTGCGACACTACTAAAAAAGAATAATTCCCGATGCCATTGAAGCTTCCATGTCCATCCATTTCCCATTTAACCAGAAGCTCGTGTCACTTACTTTTCCTCCTCTGCTAGTTAACTTATACAAACATGAGAATTATAATTTTAAAGGTCTATCTCCCACCTAAAAATTTAACCACAAGCCCATGTTGCTTACCTTTGCTCTACCGTTTCTACTTCTTCTCATTTTTTTTTTTAATGTTGTCAATTTATTTATAAATAAGAGACAGAAAAAATAGAAAGAAAAAAAATATTGTCCATTTATTAGACAATTTGTTATCTAAATTTGTATGTGTATAATCATTTTCACTTATTAGATAGGCATTTCTTACAATGATTTTAAGTTCATGTAGACTTTAATTTATTGTGTGTTAAATGTGATATATATTTCACAACTCATGAAAATTATAATGATTTTGTAAGATAACATGTCCTATTTCTGACCCAAAAAAAACTCCTAGATATATTCTCATTAATTACGTTTTTATTTAAACAACATTATTGCCAATAATAATAATAAATAAATAAATAAACTATATATATATATATATATATATATATATATATATATATATATATATGATTTGATTTTGTATAATTTAGCCATATTTTTTTCTTCGTTAATCATGTTGTTCCTAACTAGGCATCAAGACCACAAAATCATGAGGAAATTATGATTTCATACACGAATATTGATCATCTACATACATAAATTTTGCACTGGTGAAGCAACAACAATGGTGGAAATTTGGAATCCAAGAAGCCGTAATTCACACCACCATACTTCTAAGAGGAAATTTAAACATGAAATAATGATCGCTCCTTTTCATCTCTTTCTCACTCTCTCGCATTTACACCTCTCTCCCACCATAAATGCTAGCAAACCCTCTCTATACGCTCTGCAATTACTCCTCTGCTGCCACATCCTCACCACCTGTTCCCTTTCTTCTTTCCTTTCTCAGCTTCTTCAAAACCTTATAATTTGTCTCTTCCTTTTCCTCTTCCGTTTCTCTCTCTGTGTGTGCCCTTTTCTCTCCCATCATAGTTTAATCATACAGTCATCTTAAAACCCTTTCAGAACATAGGGTCTCTCTTCAAAAACCAGCCAGTAAACCACTTCTCTATCCATAAAAACTGGTTTTGTAGAGACCCAAAACCTCTTCCATCACAAATCTAATCCTTGTTTCCATGGAACTTCAAAGCCTTCTATATTTTGGTAAGTTGCATACCTTGTCCATAAAACCTTTCATTTCTCTTCACAATAAGATTCTCTCATTTTCAGTTTTATATCATGTCCTCATCTTTTTCCTAAACATGAAAATGGTGTTTTTTATAATTTTTTGTGCAGGAATGGAAAATGTCAAGTGGGATGGATTGACCTAGATCTTAGTGGGCGTTATAGTCTTGGTAATGGTGTGTTGAAATTTATTTGTCAAAGCTTCAGAAAGGGGTCCATTTAGTGTCAACTCTTCATGCTCATTTGTTTTTTTTTATATATAATTCTAATCTTTTGGAACGTAAAACTAGAAAGGACTTGAGACTTTTCTTTGATGTTATGACCCCAACACCCTACAGTCAATATCCTCCTCTCTTACTACTTGTAATAACCTTTTTTTTTTTTTTTTTTTGCTTTTGCTCAAACAGCTTGAGAGAATCTATTTCGCAAACTAACCCCACATACCGCCAACGTAAGCACGAAAATCAATCATGTCATACCCTCAAGAGATAGAAAGAGAGAAAGATAAGGATGCTGCTTAGGGTTTGTTGGTGAGAGTAAGATATGCCTTCTGTAATGGAGTTTAAAGGAGAAAAAGGTTGTCAGATTTCAATCATCCTCTAAGGTTAGTCAATCAGGTAAGGTCCCTCTCACTTTGGTTGAGGTTCTTAAAAAGTGTTTTTATTCACTGAATATGCTTAAACAAAGTAATTAAAACGTTTCCAAGCAACATCCTTCTTGGAATGAACGCAAAACGCTTTTTTTTTTTTTTTAGTAGAGAGAGAGAGAGAGAGAGGGATAAAAGGTGTTAACTTGCTTATCTGGTGATTAGCCATCTCTTGTAACTACAGCTACGACAGTGTGGAATACACTTCACCTTGCCCTACAAATTTCACACAACATTTATTATGTTGGGAATTTAACTTGGTTTTGCTTTTTTTCCTCCTTGTAATCTTTTTTATAATCCATCAATGTTTCCTATCAATAAATCTTTCCATATAGATGTTAATTTCTTATCTACAAACATCTCCTATATAGCCTTTAATACTTTTCTTTCCTTGTACACATGATTTACTCACCCCTTTAGCATGTTTACATGGCATACCTTAGGATTATTCTTCTTTTTTTATTTGCTTATTTATGATATTTTTTTTTGCAGATTGGAAGTACAGCTTAGCTTAAAATTTAAGGGATTATACAAATGTTCCACGCAAATATGTTTGAAGGCCATCACATGTTTGATATGGCTCCCAAAAGCTCTGAAAATGACTCGAGTAAGCTCAAAGATGATGACTATGAGACCAAATCGGGCACCGAAACTATGGAAGCTCAGTCCGGTGATGACCAAGATCCCAGTGAACAACACCCCAAAAAGAAGCGTTATCATCGCCATACACAGCGTCAAATCCAGGACATGGAAGCGTAAGCAGTCTCCGTCTTAACTTCGATCGACTGTGCATTGATGGATAGATAGACCGTGCTTTATTTATTTATTGTAGTTTTAAATTTTTGGTGATTTATTTATGAGCTTTGTTTGCTTAGTTTCTTCAAGGAATGCCCTCATCCTGACGACAAGCAACGGAAGGAGCTCAGCCGTGAGCTAGGTTTAGAGCCATTGCAAGTCAAATTTTGGTTCCAAAACAAGCGCACTCAAATGAAGGTAACTCATCCGCTACATTTCAGGCACCCTCTACACTCTCTCCAATCTCATAGATATTGTAATAAGGAAAGCATATAACTCTATTACCAAAAAAGAAAAGAAAAAGGAAAGCATATAACTTCCCATATTTATTAATGTTACAAATATTTTATTTTTCCTTTCAAAAAAAGATTTTTCCCTTACATAGCTCGAGAAATCCTAAGATACTTTAGTCGTAATACTTACGACATATGATAAAGATAAACACAAGAAGGAAAGATATTCATATTCATATACGACATATAAGTATTGATAGTTAGCATAGAGATATATATATTTCTAATTACAAATAATTAAAGCTCATATGTAAGAAAAAATATTTGATCATATTAATAAACTCTATTTTTTTTGTTTGCAAAGTTTTTTTAGTTTAAGAATAAAGAGCAGCTTATATATATTGCTAATCTTTCTTTCCATTGTGTAGGCTCAACATGAACGCAGTGAGAATTCAATTCTTAAGGCTGAGAATGAAAGACTTCGTGCGGAGAACAATAGGTACAAGGAAGCCCTACGTAATGCTTCATGCCCTAACTGTGGTGGTCCAGCTGCTCTTGGTGAGATGTCCTTTGATGAGCAGCATTTGAGGATTGAGAACGTTCGTCTAAGAGAAGAGGTTACAAAAACTACACCTTCTGTTACTCTTATCAATTCAAATTTTGTAATCCTTCAACTTGTTTTTAATAAAACTCCTGTGTGGTTACAGATTGACAGGATTTCTGGAATTGCTGCCAAGTATGTTGGCAAGCCTTTGTCTTCTCTTTCCAACCTTTCTCCTCATTTACCGTCCCGGTCTCTTGATCTCGGAGCTAGCAATTTTGGGGCACAGTCGGGTTTCGTAGGGGAGATGTTTGGAGCTACTGATCTTCTTAGATCAGTCACTGGACCTACTGAGGCAGACAAATCAATGATAGTTGAAATCGCGGTTGCAGCAATGGAGGAACTAATGAGAATGGCTCAGGCTGGAGAACCCTTGTGGATTCAAGGAGAGAACAATACTGAGATGCTCAATGAAGAGGAATATTTGAGAACTTTCACTAGGGGAATTGGACCAAAACCTTTAGGAATGAGATCTGAAGCTTCAAGGGAATCCGCAGTTGTTATCATGAATCATGTTAATCTTGTTGAGATTCTTATGGACGCGGTAGGTTTTTCTACTTTTTAAGTTCGCCTAGATCTGTATCTATTTATGATATTTTCGGTTGATTCGTTGGGACTTGGCTACAGAATTAGGATGGATTATATCTCTATTTATTCTCTAAATCTCCATTCAATGATTTAACCATTTCTGAGACTTTGAAGTCGGAATTTTTTCTTAGTTCCAAATAACTATAATGTTGATCAAAATTTTTGTTACAGAATCAATGGTCAACTATTTTCTGTGGTATTGTATCAAGAGCAATGACCCTGGAAGTCCTATCAACAGGAGTGGCAGGGAACTATAATGGAGCATTACAAGTGGTATAAACAAATTTTCAATTTCTTTAATCTATTATATGGATCTAATGACTTTTTTGTGAAGGAAATAGTACCAACACCAAGATGATCAGCATTTGCATTTAGTTCATTGACTTCTCAACATACCTATCATTGCTTTTCACAGATGACAGCTGAGTTTCAATTACCTTCCCCAATTGTTCCTACACGAGAAAATTACTTTGTGAGGTACTGCAAACAGCATACCGATGGGACTTGGGCAGTGGTAGATGTTTCCTTGGACAGTTTACGCCCTAGTCTGCTGTCGAAATGTAGAAGAAGGCCATCAGGTTGCTTGATCCAAGAATTGCCAAATGGTTATTCAAAGGTAGTAACTCTTACTTGAATATGATCACTTTCAAGGCCTCACTTTCATTACCAAATAGGGAGACCTTCAAAACGTTCTGTTAAAATCATCATATAAACCTGGTATCATGATTCTGCAGGTCGTCTGGGTTGAACACATTGAAGTGGATGATAGATCTGTTCAAAATATATACAGACCACTAGTCAACTCTGGTCTTGCTTTTGGAGCAAAACGTTGGGTGGGAACACTAGATCGACAATGCGAACGTCTTGCAAGCTCGATGGCCATTAACATTCCAACTGGAGATCTCTGTGGTAATGGATTTTGATTTTTTTTTTCTTTAGTTTCTTAGTGCTTAAAAAGTTTAGTCATTTGGATTTCTTCCGGATGACATAATATCTTGATCAATCTTTGTTCTTCTGGATAGTGATAACAACTGCTGAAGGGAGGAAAAGTATGCTGAAGCTGGCCGAGAGAATGGTGATGAGTTTTTGTACCGGAGTTGGTGCTTCTACTGCACATGCATGGACGACATTGTCCGCAACTGGTTCTGATGATGTGAGAGTAATGACCAGAAAGAGTATGGATGATCCAGGCAGGCCTCCTGGTATTGTGCTTAGTGCTGCCACTTCCTTCTGGATTCCAGTTCAATCCAAGAGGATGTTTGATTTCCTTAGGGATGAGAATCATCGAAGTGAGGTACATGAAATCATGTAGCTTTCAAGCCTAATTTCTTGAAAGAATTCAAGGTTTTAAGCTCTTCAAATATGTAAACCTTTTATCTTTGCATACAGTGGGATATCCTTTCGAACGGCGGCGAAGTTCAAGAAATGGCTCATATAGCTAATGGACGTGATCCTGGAAATTGCGTCTCTTTACTCCGTGTCAATGTAAGTTTCCGAAACATGATTTTGTGTGCGTGCTAGCAAGCCTTTCCTGTTCACGTATCTTATTTCAGAATCATATCATCGCTGAAATCAACCATATAAATATTTGCAGAGCGCAAATTCAAGCCAGAGCAACATGCTGATATTGCAAGAGAGCTGTACTGATTCTACAGGCTCATATGTGATTTATGCACCAGTGGACATTTCGGCCATGAACATAGTCCTAAGCGGTGGAGACCCAGATTATGTTGCCCTGCTTCCATCAGGTTTTGCTATACTCCCTGATGGACCAGGATATGGCTCTCCAGGAATTCTTGATGTTGGGTCCGGTGGCTCTCTACTGACTGTTGCATTTCAGATATTAGTTGATTCAGTCCCAACAGCAAAACTTTCGCTCGGATCAGTAGCAACTGTAAACAGTCTAATTAAGTGCACAGTTGAAAGGATTAAGGCTGCAGTAATTTGTGACAATGCCTGATTGAAAAGCCTCACATAATGTTAGGAGCTTCTGGTTAACTATAGTTTTGTGAAATTATTTCATAACAAGTAGCCAAAATTACAGAAGAACTAACATTTTTGTGCTCAATCATGATTGTTGTTGCAGTTAGGAAGAGGAGAGGAAGCAAGACAAATGAAGTATGCTTTCAACCATATTTAAGTCAAGAACGCACCTAAGATGATCCTTGCTTGGTGGTGTTTGTTAACGCAGAGTAGCTAGCTATTAGTAAAAGGGCATTTCACCACCCTGCAAGGGTTGTAGGTTCGGGTATTGACTTTGCCTGACAAAGATGAAAGTGAAGTCAGAACTTGTTACAAATGTTACAAAATTTCGCTTTCATATATCTTTTGCTTTATCTTTTAGAGTTGACTAGGGTTAGTGTTCCTGTAGGTGGGAGTTACTTTGTATTTGTCTCCTTTTGCGTATCTGTTATGAAGGAGCTTGCCTACGTACTCATTTAACAGACATTAGTTTCATTTTGTGTTGAACTTTTCAGTAGCTTCTTATTGAATAGTTGTTCCTTTCTGTTTGAGACTGCTACTTATCGATCACTGTCTGAAAAATGACAGCCTCAGTTTTGATAATTAGAATCGGTCCCCTTCCTTCCTTCTTTCTCATTATCAAGGAGGACAAATCCAAGGCATCAATGATTGAATTGGGTGGCTTCTAACTTGTTCAATCTCAAACTCTAGACAAAAAAAAAGGGTATGCATCAACTATGAGTTCTTAACATAAGAGATAAAAGCAGCCAAAGGAACTTTTCATTAGCCCTTAATTTGACATTAATATATGACGGGAGCTAGGCACTAGCAATTGTATTGGAAGAACCTCTGGGGAACTTAAGCAATACAATATTGCCAACTCCAGGAGAATTCTCAATTCAAAAGCTTAAATGGGGTGGTAAGATCCTAAGAACGGTTTTATACGAACTCTCTAATCCCTTTATATTCCTCGAGAAATCAATAAAAAGGGATATTGAAGATACAAAATAAAAGGGTTACCTACTAAATTTAATTCTCTTCCAAACAGCATCCCAGATACACAATTGATGAAGAACACTGTTTGCGGACTTGAGAATCAACATTTTGATGATTTCATATCTTTTTGAGTCCTGTAGATTTGCTTGGCCCTAAAACGAAGCAAAATCAAAGAGAACATGAGTGGCACCACAATATTGAATTGCCAAAAACAATAATTGCATCAGCTACAGTACTTCCATTGAAACTATATCGTTGTAGATTTCAGAGACCATTAATTTTGTCGAAGAAACACGGTCCAGCTAAAGAACTTTATGAGCATTGTCGGGGAGATAGAAGAAATTTGAAAGACAGCACGTAGCTCACTAAATATCAATTAGTAAGTGATAAGATTGATGCAATCTTTCTGCGGGATGCAGAAACAAGGTCTAGCTAAAGAATTTTATTAACATTTTCGGGAAGATACAAGAAGTTTGAAAGACAACAGGTAAATCACTAAATATTAAAACATAATATAAATTATATATGGAGATTTTATTTAAATTTATAGTTTAAATTTTTAAATTGAATTGATTTTTTAATATAATATTAATACTTTGTATTGTGAAATGTGTTATAGAATAGAAAACACAACATTATTGATTTGTTATTGATGTATTGACTTATAGTGTGTAGTATACTACACCATAACATATGTATTATCATAATCATATAAATAGAAAGGTGTCTACCTAATCATGTAAGCTACTTAATTATCATAAATCTTGTTTCAACTATAACCACTTATTTAAGAATTTGAATTTTATTATCCTTATCTATTTGATAAAAATTAAATAGGTTTTCACTTGAGTGGTATGTTAAAAAATAATATAAATCATATCTTAAGATCTCATCTAATAATTTAAGTTTTTGAATTGAAGCAAATTATAGAATTAATTAAATTCACAAGGGAAATTAAGTTATCTAGCTGGGTTTGGTCAGCTTTTATGGAGTGGGGTGAGATTGAGTGATTAAGACATAGATTTGTTCATGACTTGGAGATGTGATTTGGTTTTTTTCCCTTCAAGTTTAAACAAGAGGGACTTGAATTTTATGTTCCAAATCAAAAGATCACGTTCTTGATTCATAAATAGAAAGACATCAAGTTTTCTAGCAAACATAATTAATTTTGGTTGAGTAATGTTAGTGCTGAGTTTATGGCAGTTCTGCTATCATTTGTTAAGCTTGATGCAACTTGAATGCCATTTGCTGAATTTAGAGTAACATAATTTGATGAAATTAAACAAAACAAAAAAAGATTTCATTACATCATTAATTGTTACAAACAAATTGTACAAACACATTGATTAATTCGCAGAACAATCGATATAATTAAATATTTATAATACATTCACACTCAACAGCATTTAGTGACCCGTAGGAGCTCTTTGTGACTCTACATCATTTATTTTCTCTTCCAAAACATACATCAAATTTCCACATTAATGTCATCTGGGATATAATGCATATGGTTGTCTTGAAAAGTTTGTCACACGAAGACAAACTTGTAGCCATGCATGGTAGGAAAAATTGCCATGCAAAATGTGAAAACAGCGTGATTTTGATTTTAAATTAAAAATTATTTAAATTGTTTTTAAATTTAACAAGTTGATCAAATCAATTTTAAATTATAGTATAGCGCAAATAAATAATCTAGTAGTGTTTATATAGCCTTTGACCTTGTATAAATCTCATAGTCATGCAATCACAGGTTTTATCTTGGAGTTAATGCCATCTAATATATTGGATGTGATAATAATTATTTAATAACAACAACGACGACGTTAATGAATATATACATTAATTTATTGAACTTAATATTCATTGTTTCTTTCTGGTCAGCAAACATGCATTTACACTTACTCATTAGCTAATTACACCCACCATGGCTCGTCCGTAGTGACGAGGACATGACTACCATGAACGAGAAATTAACCAATCACTTGCTAATGCCCCCTCCTACTTTATCATTTAATCATGTTAAAATTAATATGATATAATCTATTCAGAGAAATGGAAATAAGATACTAAAATCATGTCACTTTAAATATGATACATTAATTAGTATATATGATTTAATTTATATAGATAAAGTAATTTATATTAGATAAAATTAATACAGAGTGAGATAGAGTATTTTTCCTTCATTTCCAACTTTTACTTACTAACCTAGTTTCCTCCATGTTTTTCCACGAATTCGTATCAACAGCTAAAAATAAATAAATAAATACTTAGCCACTACACAAAGAAAACCCGAAAAGCAAAAACCATTTCTTATGCCAAATTCTACAGAGAATGTTGAATCATGAGTCGTTGCCTCCCTTCATCTTGTCGCAAAAGTGGAGTGACTACTTGAGCATGAGATCCAAATTTGTTCACAACAAAGCAATTCAATACCACAAAATCGAACGCAAAAACAGACAAGGTCTTAGACAAATGATTGTACAAACGCTAATAAAAGGAAAGCACTGCTGGTTAAAGGCGAAATTATTGTGTTCATATGATATCATTCATTGTTCTATATGCAAAGGGGGAAACTGAAAAAGACGAAAAGGCAGACATGATTTTGTGCTCATTATATATATCATTGTTCTATAAGCAGTGGCCAGCCAGCCATGGTTGATTTTTCCTGGAAGAGAAATTGTTGATTTTTTTTTTTTTACCAACCCATAGAGATTAATTCAACTTTTGCTCTATGTGGATGAATTATGAATTGTTTCTTTACGTAAATAAATTATTTATATTAAAGAAAAGGGTTTTTCTATCAGCAAGGGCAGTACGAATATTCAAGGGCGAGTAAACATTCTATCAGCAATTCAAATCCATCAGACAAAGTCTTAAATATCTATTACATATTTTTTTCTAAGCATATTTTATTTGTGTCCAATTAATACACCCAACACTATGACCTGCAAAAATAGCCATGACACAAGAAAAAAAACCTTAAATATATCTAATGTTATTTAGAAAAGATAAAAAAAATAAAAATCCAACCATAGAACGAATTGAAGTTGATAAGCATAGTCCAGAGGTGATCTCAAAAGATCCATCCCAAACTAGTGAATACAGCATAATATCAGCTATTATGGCATCATTTCAGAAAAACCATCCAGAAAGGACATTTTAAGATAGTAGCATTAGTACTCTACTTCAAATAGAAATGATGTAATTCAACAAATACAGATAATCAACACCAGGAAAAAGGCAAAGAGTGCTTTTGCTGCCACCAATCCATCAATTTGGGAGGAACTAAGCTTATTATGCGACGTTCCAGCCTTGAAGAGAATAAACTGAATGTGACTAACTGGAGATGTTTGCAGTCCCTGCAGAAAATCAAAACAATCTGCAAAGAGTAGACAACCCAGCAGGCTAATAATTACAGTAGATTCTACTGGGTGTCCTAGGAATAAAAGGCTACCATTCGTCCATTCCACATCACATTCTTTTCAGCATTTTAAGCACCCAGCACCAAATCTAATAAAAACATTTCTTTTTAGCATAATAAAAAGATGGTTCTAATTATCTTTCTGGATGTTAGAAAGACATCATTTTTAATCTTTTTTTCAAAGATATCATGCATGGTACAAGCCCAAGTAATATTTACATGATTTGGGCTAAGAGCCAATGCATTGCAAGCTCCAACACAACTATGAAAACAAGTAAGCCATACCACTAACACGATGAAACTCAAAGTTACATGAGACTTGGAAGCCGATCTAATAAAGGTTAACTCCGCATTCGTTTTCTTTGATTACCCTCTTCAGAATTTCCCTGCAGATGATAAATCAGAAATAAATCTCAGGTAGTTGGAAAATCAAAAGAAATTGAAGAGCAAGGAGGTGAAGGAACATGGATAATATATTTAGTCAACTGAACTTTCAACTTACATAAAAGCTAACATGCTTTCATAAGTTTTTAACAGAATATCAACCATACAGACCCTTATCTAGCAGAATATATATATATATCACATCACATGTTTGCAAGAGCACAGAAAAGATTAAAAAAAAAGGAGGTAGTTTAATACAAAACCAACATTCCACCAAAGTCACACTTGTATAGCCATGATTCAATTTGGCTGCAAACTCAAGACATTAAGTTTTCCAACAAAATGTATACATCCACATCTTGGATGAAGGTGGCATGAGTGTGCAACTGATTTAAGTTTTTGGTGTTTCAATTAGCACTTTTATTGAAAAATATACCAATAGATAACAACACTTCAAGTAGAAACATAAAAGATAAATTATGCTCTGACCAAAAGAAGCTAAAAGCAGGAGATAGAAATAGAAATGCATACCCCTTCATCATGTCCAAAATCTTCAGGGGGAACCACACTAGAATCGGATCTGCATTTAGCATGTACTATAGGACCTAACTGAGACCTATCCATGCCTGCTGTTGATCCATTAGATGAATTCAGGTAGACAGCTCCTCTATACATCCATTCCTCAGTTTCATCACTGTAGAAATCATCAAAAGGCTCTCCACATAATGCACATGTACTCTGCTCTTCATCAGCAGGAACGGCCATTTCATCATCATCCTTATTCTCCACAGTGGTCTCAGTGGGCAAAAAACCAGGAGCTGCATCAGTTCCCAATGCCTCTGCACCACTGAGCCACATACTTGCACTTACAAACCAGTTGCGAGAAGATTTCTGCTTCCGGTTCTTAGACATCCGGTTTTTAGTAACATGCCAATCCATGTGAGTACTGTGCTCTTCTTGACACTTGAACCGAAGGCCACATGTTGTGCATTGTCTTGGCAGATCACCATACAATGCACTGATTGCAGATTCATAGCGCAGCTTGAGAAGGTCAGCATTGAACTCAAGTCCCACAGAGTCCTACATATTGAGCCACAAGGTTATTTTCAGGCTAATATTGCATTCTTTGTAAGAAAGAATGGAGAAGCTATTCAAACAAATACCTGCACAGGAGTTTGTTTTGTCAATGAGATCAAACCTTGTGCCATGAGAGAGTTAAACAAACCCGAAAATGCACTGCCAGATGGTTGGCCGGGGACACCTGAACTAGCATTCTGAGGGAAAGGCATCGTTTGGGGAGGAGGACCAGGTGGCAAAGGTGGCCGAACCCCCACCTGTGAATGCAACATATTTGGAATATTGTTGACTGGTAAAGGCAGTTGTACAGCAGGTAATGCATTTGAAGGAACCATACTAATGGCAGTGCTATGCCCGTGAGTGTTGTATCCATGACTCAGTGGTGGTGCCAGGGGACGAGGTGGCATTGAAGTTACCCCAGATGGATGAAAATTCTCTCGGGCTTCATGAGATGGAAGTTGTTGTGGCTGAAAAGGATTTACATGTGCCTGGTTTTGCTGATTCAAAGCAGCATGCTGATTAGACATTGGTGTTGGCTTCATTGAATTGTAATCTTTGTTCTCAAAACTATTAAATGGTTGTTCAGGCATAACTGAACCCTTTTGTAAAACCTGATTTATGACAGTGCTGCTGGCATTTATTGGATCAAACTGACTTCTACTCTGCTCTGGTGGAGGAAAAATACGATGCACAGGAGGTGGCAGAGACTTTCGTGCATTTACTGGAGGCCAGACCCCTGAGGATGGTGGCGCAACACTTGACCAGGTCCCTGAACTAGTAGAGTCAATATTAGAGCCCCATCTTGATGCAATGGCAGGAGGCCTATTAAGCTGTGCATCAATATCTGGAAGTTTTTCAGCAAGTGGAGAGTAATTCTCACCACCCAAAGAAGACACACCACTTCCAGATAAGGGCATCTGGAAATCCCGTCCTCTTCCTTTAGAATTCAGGAGATGTGCTGACTGATGGATGTGAGGTGGAAAATTCCAAGCTTCTTGATGATGACGGGAACCCAAGATCTGATTTCTCTCAGTTCGGAATCCAGGAATCTTGCTTGTTGATCCACGGCCAGACTGCAGGAAGCACATCAATTTCTTTTGGACATGAGATCAAAGTTTGAGCTTGACTTTCTTTCCCAAGATACGCAAAAACATAAATGAAAACAGAAAGAAAAAAATGTACAGCTTGTTTCCTGGTTAATGAACAACACAGTCAACTGTTTCTTAAAACAAAAAACAAGGGGAAAAGATAAAACACATGAAGATAACTTAACTGGGTATCTTCTTAATGAGTTAACTGACAATACAAATAATAAATTGAAATGCAAATCATCATCACTTAATAATTTGAACTATGACACAGAATGCAGCAGTAAGCTCTAAAAGGTGCCAAATTGCAAGAGAATTGCCAGATGGAGGTAAAGAAGATGGAAAAAAACTCATTTTCAAATCAAGTCTAGTCAAATCCATTAAAAATACTAACCACCTTATTATAGAAAAGAAATCAAAATACATAAATGGAATCAAACAAGAGCCTAGCTTTTGGACAGTATATGAACAAGTAAATAAACTTAAACAGCAACACATAAGGAAACAAGTTGAGACAGCGTACACCCAGAATTGAGACTGCTTCTTCAGCAATATTAGAGGAGCCATCCACAAACGCCATTGGAGCCGGACTAGATCGATTGCTCCTGATATCAGATTCCACATGGATAGCACTTAGCCTTCCAAAGGGAGGCCTTGGAACAACACTTCCAAAAGGTGGAATAGATGATGGCAAGAAATCATTACTCCTACCACGCTCTGACAAAGTAGGGTTCATATCTTCCCAATCAAATTCCTCTTCTTCAGTATTCTGCCAAGATCTTGAAGCTACCTTCTTGTGCACGCCATTTACAGCTAACTGTTCAATATGCAGAGGTTTACTAGTAGTTCTTTTCCCCCTATCATCCCCATATGCATCTATTAAAGCTCTGGGTCCTTGATGTTCAAGTCCATTGTTAAGCCTATATCTAGCAGAAGGTTCAAATCGGTTATGGTTATCATCAGAATAGTTATTTCTTCTTAATTCATTTGCCTCCTCATCTCTGACAATGGCTCTGCTGTGTCCATAATCAAATAGGGGATGAGATGGGGACAGCCCCTCAACAAACCTTCGAGGAGAATTCCCTACTGCAAAGTCATCAATTTCTGAAGATAAAGGCCTCTCGGCTCCAGTTGTTGAAGGCGACAAGCGTCTTGCAAGCCTGGAAGTTGAAGATGGTTGCAGCTTATTAGATCCAAGAGTGAGAGATGTACGGCCCCCTCCAACCTGTGAAGATATGGCCTCTGCTTGATCACTTTCATATTCATCATATCCAACAGCAGGTTTTTTACCATATATTTTCAGATTTGAAGAAGTTCCCTTAGTGTGATGAACATTCTGCAAAGATTGAATTATATTTTTAGCTTTGTATGTTTGTATTGACCACCCTGTCTGCATGCAAACAGATGCACATTGCATTACACAGCACACAACAGAGAATCAACAACAAAATATGACATAATCTCAAAATGTAGCTTGTGTGCTCATTTATTAAACTTACAATCAAATTATTTATTTTGTACATAGTAAACACTAAAGAACCAGTGCAGTACATTAGGAAGAATTTAGCCCAGAAGAAATTCCACAAAGTTGCAAAACAACTAAGAGGCTTTCCATTTGAGTGTTATAATAGTTGAGAGCCATTAGAATGTTAGGTTAAAGGGAGATGCAACATATAAACAAGCTCCAATGAGCTATTTTGCACAACTTTTACTTTGCTTAAGACTCATCTTGATCTCCACAGTCTACTACTGCAATGTTTAGCATCAAGAAGCCATCTTTATCCACTGATATTTCAGCCTTGAAACATCAAAATGATGACAATTTAACATGGTATATGTATACTCCACTATGAATTCATTTTACTTAAAAATTAAATTCTAAAGTTTAAACAGGCCATTAGAAAGACCATATAACTGAACCTGTATTTTAACCACAAAATCCCAGGTGAAGAATCTAAAACAAGAAGTACATGGTTTCATCAGCAGGACTATAAATTAATAGCTGCAGGCACCAGAGAGGCAGAGATTTCATTGGAAACCTTACATTATCTGCAGTTGAATGATCCAGCTGACGCAAGTATTTTGGGTTCACATGTATGCCATGAGGTGGTCTGGGTGATTCAGAAGCTCTAAAGGAAGTCAAGCTTGATGACTGATCATTAACTTGTGGAGAAAAATGAAGTTGAGTCTCAATCTTGTGAAGTACAGAAGATGGAAACACTGAGGACCATGTGCCAAAAAGGTGGCGCATTGAAGGATATAAGCTAGGGTCAACTTGTCTGTATGCCTCACAAAAAACCTGGTGAGGTGACAAGGTGACAAATATCACAATCATGCAGGATAAGCAATATACAGCATGGAAGATGGCAAGAGAAGAGAACACAGTACTCTGATTAACTCACCTCAGGCAAACGGGACGAGAAGTGCCTAATGTATTCACGGCCAATATTCTTGACAATGCTATCTAGAAGATATAATGAAGGCAGCTTTTGATCTACGGGGGCCTGCAAAAGATTAAAAGTAAACACAAACGACCTCCCTTTAGAAAAGGAAAGGCATAAATATATAAACACATTTTTCTTTAAGATAGGGAAAAATGATAAGACAGGGAGAAAAGTTCAAACTTTTAAATTGGAGAACACAATGAAGATGAATATAATGGTCTCAAAATTCTCTTAACTTCAAAAAATTTGAAAGTCAATCCTGTCTTCAGTTTCTCAAAGTTACGTAATATATCTTTCCTAACTTCAACACTCAAAATATCTTTCCTTAACCCAAATTTATCCAAGGAACTAGACAAGTAACCATGCAAAAAAACGAATTCATGACAGTGAGAAATCAAAAGGTTCAAAAACCTAATGAATACAACCAAAATAAATTGCAGAAAAAAAGAGAGTTTTTTAAAAGTAATTTCCTAAAATCCACAGACACACACAAAAAGAACAAGATTTGAAGCAACACCATCAACCAAGCAGCTGGAATCTGAACACTGTAAAATTTCAAATTGTTTTTCCTTTCCACTGTTTCTACTTGAACATACAGACAAAAGCAATAACAAGTAGGGGAAAAAACTAAGACTTTCAATTTTGCAGCCCAACAAAGCTGAAAATTTATGTCTCAACTAAATTTTATTCTAACTTCTTAATTCTCTCACATTTTCCCAACCAATACAAACATTCAAAAACTCTTAACACACACACACAACCTCTGCAAACCACAAAATACAACAAATTCCCCTCTCCTAAGCCTTCAATTAAACCCGCCATGAATAACATCAAAGAAACCAATTTAAAACAACAAACACCAATACCAACAATACTTTTATTAATAACTAAACCCTAAAACTCACCATTTCTCCCACATTTTACCAACGCCATAACTTATAAATTCATCAATACTTGCAATATTCTCATCCCAATAACTAAACCCTAAAATCCAAGATTATGCAATACCACCTCACCGATTCTGAGACTACAAGAATATACTAAAATTATCATTATCTCTAGCATTATTCAATATCAAGAACAAAACCCTAAAAAATCCCACACATTCAAAAAACAACAAGCGAGAAATAAAAAACAGACCTCAACAATGCGGGCACAGAGAACATCAGCAATACCCTCACCATGCTCCCGCTGTTCTCCAGCAATAATAGTCAAATCAGTAATTATAGGTTTTGAATTAAACGTCAATTCATTCAAAACCGTCTCATAAATCTCCACCACATCCTCCATACGCAAACTTGCCCCGTCACCACCACCATGGTCCTCCACCGCTGATCCTTGTCGTTGCTTCAATAAAGACCGGAACTTGTCAAGAACTGACGATGCTGATGGTTTCTGTGGCAGCAGTTCATTTGGCATGGTGGTGGTAACGGCTGCCGCTGCAGCCGCCTTGGTGGCGGCTTTAGGGTTTAGGAGTTTTGTGGGTTGCATTTGTTTCCATTAAGAGAGAGATTTGAAAAGGAATGTGGAGAATTTGGGTTTATGAATTGGGGATTTTAAGGGGTTATAGCATTAAATTTTTATTTTCTAGAGAGAGAGAGAGTGTGTGTGAAATAGGGGAAACAAATTAGTGTGATTCTTTATTATTATTTTTTTTTATGGCTAGTATCCTTTTTTTTTCTCCTTATCATGGAGTTAGTTTTAATATAGTCCTTATACTTTATTAATCTAATCAATTATCCCTATAGTCTTAGCATTGGCCATCCAAATTAAGTCATTTTTTAATTGGTAATTGCCATATTTCCTAGTCAAGTTCTTTATTCTATAATTCAAAAGAGAGATAGATAAATAAAATTAAAAAAAATATTTGAAATTGATGAAAATACTACATCATAAATTTATAAGGATTAAATATAATTAATCATGATTGAATATAATCAGATTAATTTTGCTAAACAATTGTAAATTTATAATTAACTCGTTTTTGTGTGAAATCATTAAGAGATAGGCTTAATAGTAAGCCATTAATAAATACTTATATTGTAACATTCTTCAATTAAGTATTTAAATCAAAGCATTTCTTATTTAAAACTAAAGTGTCCACCATTTGATGTGAGTTCAAGAAAAAATAAAGAGATTGTTTGGCTTTCTATTTTTATATATTTCAAAATAATTATAACTAATGCTTTTATTATTATTATTATTATTATTATTATTATATCCTTAATAAAAGCATATATTAAAAAAACTACAATTAACAAGGGGTTATTTTAGAAAAGAATAAATAAAATTAATTGATGATATTCTAAATACATGTAAAATAACATTCTTAATATGTTTGAAAGTTAAACATGATAGTTTTTTTTTTGGACAAAGGACTCATGTTATTAATAACTTAAAATTAAAAGAAAATCAAAATCATTTAAGGAATTAAGAAACTTACTTTTTTAAATACTTTTTTTATTTCTTCTTATTTTTCTCCCTAAATATGTCATATATCTCACACAACTACTTAAAAACCTTAAAAAAAAACCCAAAACCAAATTCATGTATGGTTTTTAATGATTAAGGATAATATTAGAATCTCTTTCAAACTAGAATGATAATATTAACAAATTCTAAATAAAAGGGGTTGGATTAGATCACCGGTCAATCTAAGGGGACCAAAATGAAGTTTACATGCGAGACGTTAAGACCTTGTTGGTTTTGTACTTTTGCATCGTGTGCTAGTTTTGATCCTTCTATAAATACATAGGTATCCAGCAGCATGCGCTTCTAGTGACAGAAAGAAAGAGCTTTTGGAATTTGGGGTGGAAAAAATCTAATCGACTCCTTCTGGATTGAGGAGCAATCAAGCTGCCCTCTTCTTTTTTAGGTAAGCCTGCAACTGAACTTCTCAAGTTTTTCCATATTTAGTATCTATGACTATGATGTTTTGCTAGAATGATTTGCCTAGGTTCTTGCAATTTTTAGTAGTTGGTTGAATTTTGATACTTATTGCTATGTTTTTCTAGTTGGGAAAGAGATATATTATCTTAGATTTGGAGTCTTTTGCTGAGTACAAGGAATAATTTTCAAGTTTTTATGAAAAAATTCTTGAATTAAATTTGATTTTATGGTTTGAGCCAATCGTCATTGGTAGAAGTTTGTATTACCTAGTTTTATATGATTAATGTTGTAGTCTTCCCAAAGTAAGCTTGCTATAATTTGATTTGGTTAGATTAAATTTGCAGCGTGGTGCCTAGCTAGTGCTTCCGATTTTCATTGTCCTGCTAATTTATATATATATATATATATACTGCGATAAATCAAGCTACTATGATTCTTGGTAATTTCCTTATTTTATTTACTTTAGCAAATTAACTGGATCATGAGTGAAAGTGGTCAGGCCAAAAGCCAGAAGCTTAGAACATGGATGATGAAAAGGACATAATAAAAAATCTGCCAGGCACAATGCTTCTGCATATATTATCTTTCCTTCCTGCAAAAGATGTTCTCAAAACTAACATATTATCTTGGCACAAGGCCTAAGTCGCGGGATGGCCGAGTCAACCCTTAAATGTCGTTGTTTCATTTTAAAAAAAGTAAAAACCAAAATGATGTTATTTTGGACAAAAATTAAAAAAGAAACCCTTGGATTTGACGTAACTAAGTCTCACTCAGGTTCGGTTGGAGTCAACCAGGTCATGGGTTGATCTGTCGAGTCATATAGGTTTGACCGAGTCAACATTCAACCTTGTTCAAAGGGGCTAGGCTCTGGGTTGGCAGGTCACCAGGTCGACTTGTTGGGCTTGGTTGGGTTTAGTAACTATTCGCACATGAGACAACTTTGTTCCTTCGTATTTAATCCAATTTTTTTTTTTTTTTATCGTATCTGCTCATGAGTCATGAAAAAATGCAATCCTCACAAACTTGTCTACATGGCTGTTTGGTATAAAAACCAAATATAAATATTTTTTTAAAAAAAACCATGTATGATCTGCTTGCATTTTACATTTGCAACCAGGGCTGTGGGCGCCACCAACGTACTTAGTTCATGTAAGTGGATCCTTAAAACCAAAAATTGCCTTGCTATTTAAAACTACATGTGTGTAAATTACAATTGACTTCAAAATAATAAGCATGGTTGGAAGTAATTTTTTTCAACATTTTAGCCTGTTAAGATTTTTTTCCAAACAATTTTTAGTAACTTATCTCTACCAAACATGCTGAATTTTGAATTCAGCTTTGATAAACAAATCACCCTGCTTTTACTTGGATGTTTCGCGGGTCAAATTGGTACCATTGCAACCAAAAACATCTGAAGTACTAGTCCTTGCCTACAAAGTAAAACTTTGATTGTTGGCCTAAACAGACATGCAAGCTTGTAACTATTGAAGTTTGTTTCTAGTTCAGAATTTCTGTTGATAGAAAAGGTTGATTATAGAAATATTCATTTTTGTCTGTTCTTATGGAATTTTGTAGTTTAATTAGCTTTATGGCTTTCTCTATGTATATCTAGAAGCTGTTAAAGTTTGCTCAGTCAGTTCATTTTATATCCAATTTTCCGTGTCTTTAACTATGAAGTTTCACTAGGAAACTGGAGTTAGTTTTTGAATTCTAAGTTTTGATGTGATTAATGATTATGATGTTTCCCAAGAAGAAACAAAGATATTTGCTGAAAGTTGTACTTTTCAGTGATCGTAGATAAGAACCTTGTGTATTGGGGTGAAGACATGAAATTGAAAGAATATGGGAAAATTTCAGACTGGTTTAAAATGATCGCAAAAATTTAATTATTTGTTTTCCAATGAGAAAAACCCTTTGTATTGATAATGATTATGATACATATTCTATCATTATAATTATTGATTATCATGGAGAAAAGAGTGTAGCTTAGAAGTTGTAGTCTTGGAGGACTGATCATAGTATTCTGTGTATTGGGATAAAGAAATGAAATTGGAGGAAAATGGGAAATTTTTAAAACTGGGTTTGAGACCATTTGTTTGTTTTTTTAGTGGACGGAACAATTCTGTTGGATTTTTATTTGTTGACCTTTGTTAATTTTCTCAAAATAAGCTTGTTGCTGCTTGTGGAACTTGTAAATAGGAAAACAATTAACAGAATGCACAGAGCTTTCATTTCTTATTTAACTGTTTGATTTAATTTCCGGTGATCTTTCTAAGCTCCTTATTTTGTGTACTTTAGTAAGTCAACAGAATCATGGATGCAAGTGCTCAAGTAATCCGTGGCAAAAGCCAGAAGCTGGAAACAGAAGAGGGAAGGAATTTAATCAGAAATATACCAGATGTTATTCTCTTTCCTCCCAATGAAAGATGTTGTCATAGCATATTATCTAAAAGATGGAAAAACCTATGGATGTCGGTCCCCAATCTGGACTTTGAAGAAGAAGGCATATTTGGTGACAGGGTGCATTTCATGAATTTTGTCGAAAGAGTTATGATGCTTTGTAATTTCTCAGATATAAGGAACTTCTCCCTTCATGTGATGTGCACTCTGATGCATCTCACATTAATACATGGATATTTGCTGCACTGTGTTGCAAATTTCAAGAATTGAAACTTGACCGTTACCAATACAATGCAAACGAGTCATTATTACCTCATTGTCTATTTACTTTTCAGTCATTAACGGTATTGGAACTATACCTATTTCATGATCTTCAACTTCTTTCAACCATATGCCTTCCCAGTCTCAAGGAGTTGAAATTGTCATTTATTACATTTGTGGATGATCACTCAACACAGCTCTTTGATGGTTGCCTGAATTTGCGTAAGCTGGCTCTTGATGAATGCACATGGAAGGATGGGAAGTTTGTTTTTATTTCTTCTCCTATGCTCAAATTCTTATCTATATGTGATCGCACATGGAAGGATGGGAAGTTTGTTTTTATTTCTTACATGGGATGACGGCGGTCCAAATGATTGTCAAGTTGTGACTTGTGGAACAAATCTCAAATTCTTTTCCTACAGCGGTGAACTCAAAACAGATGTTTGCTTATATTCATCCTCACTGGTTAATGGACTTAATTAGATATGTTGAGTTCATGGAACATATGACGTTTAGTTTTTTTTCTTCTTCTTCTGTCAAAAGTTTGTTTCCGTTGCTCACTTCCATTATCATGTTCCTAGATTCTCACTCGTGCAGAAGAATTATACCCCCATCTGCCAGTGTTTCACAAACTGAATCTTCTTAAATTTGGTTATGGAACTATGAATTTTGATTATGGAGCACTGCAGAGGTTACTTCATAATTTGCCTCACCTTGATTGTCTTGATTTTGGAACAGTACCTTTTTCTAACCACCTATTATGTATTTTCTTTGGTTATTGATGCTGAAATATATTTTGATTTGTAGGATATTCCCTTGCCTGAAAAATATGGAAAAAAAAACTCTGAATTGGATCCAGTACCTCCTTGTTTATTGACACAACTAAAGACCATCAAAATCTGGAGATTTGCAGCAACTGAAAGGGAGTTGTATTTGATCAAGGTTTTGCTTGATGTTTCATCATTTTTGGAGAAGATGTATATTTGGGGTGGTTTGTAGAAGCAGCAGGAGATATTGATGCTCCCCAAAGGCTCAACAAACTGTGAAATCTTTTTCCTGTGAACCTTGCACAAGTTAATTAGGGCTTGAACCTGTTGGTTTTGTTGTCTATAATTTATTCATTAGAGTACCATAATTACAGCAGCATCTGGACAATTCATTTAGGTATGTTTTCTCTCAATGATTTCAGTTATTGCGTTATGATGGGTTGACGATGCTTAATCTATGCCTTATTATGTTGACTTGTAGATGTTTTTTTTTTTTTTGTTCTGTTCAACCAAAGGCTTGTTTGTATAAGCTGGATTATAGGTTCATGATTTCATTTTCTTTATTTTTCGGTGGCGACAAGCAGTTTATGCTCTTAAAAACTTGTTGATACCCTGTTTCATTCTATATTTGACATGCTCACTAGAAGGCCATGGCTTTTGGCTTTTTGCAGATGCAGTTTACGTTCTATATCAAAACATGCTCACCAGGCATGCCATGGCTTCTGGCTTTTTGCAAAACCAACAACAAAGTTAAATTATGAATGAGAAGCTTCATTTATCAAATGAGTCAAGTTAGCAGGTACTGAATCATACAGATCGTCAACTTTTCTGCTCATTGAAATCCTTCATGCCACCCCTTAACCCGCCGAAATCATTTAGTTCTTGGTTCACTTGGTGCAACTGCTTGGTTAACATCACACAAGATGGATTTACATTTCTTCCCATCTTAACTTGTCTCTACTCTTAGTAGACATCCTATTCATGATTGCATGCCAATGCACAAATCCATGTCTAGTTGTCTACTCCAGTAGACATCCTCTTCAAGATTGCATGCCAAAGGACAAATCCATGTCTGGGAATGTGCTGGGGGTACTCTTTAAACCAATCAACCTAGCATTCCTCCTTTCTAAAGAAATCCCAAGCTGATTTAGGTGTGAATTTTCCATCTGTACTGAGTTTTTATGATACAAAATCTCTTGGTTGGAATTATTAACAAGGGTGAATAACATCAAAATAGTAGCTAAAATTTGAACCATTATATCAGGCGTTAACAGGTATTCGAAGACATCTGAGTATGCCATGGACACCATGCCCTAGTTTCTCACAAATGCTACAGAGTACAAACCTTTTTCCATGGACGTCGATTTCCTGTTAATTGTTTGTTCTTTGATTCTACTTCCAATGAAACCTCTGAGCTTCCATTTTTACCTGCGAAGAATGCACGATGCTGGAATACATACACTCACTCTTATATCTACATAAGCCACAAGGTTTGTGGCCTTTTCTTTTTCTTTTTTTCCTCAAAAAACCATGGCCCTTCTCACTCCAAATGAAAAGGGCATAAATATTTTCATTCTTTCTTTAAGTTCCATTAATGTGGTTGCTAAAATTGAGCAATGCTTAAATGCGTCTGTCATGGGGAAATGTTTAATTAAGTTGTGTTGTATCATTACAGAAACAGTTTGCAGATCAAGAAAAAATAATTTAAGCACTCTTTAATTTGAATCTTCCCTCTATATATGTGCGCGCGTATGCATTCTACTCCAAAAACAGCCTTTTTGCAATGCCCTCCACAAATCCTCTCAGATTGTTGTCTGAAGGCCCATTTTTCATGGTAGCTGTTGCCATTGTTAAATCCTTCCATCCTTTGGCGTTCTTTCTCAACGTTTCTCCTCTCTCCCATACCCGATTCCATGCAGCTCTTAATTTCACCACCTTCAGCTATCCCATCTTCATCTTTTGTGACCCTCACCCCTGTTTTCCAGACATCTGGGATAAGCATGGCAATTGTCAATTGATCAGTCCACTACGGAAATGCCACCATGGGGACCCCTAAAACAATGCATTCCAAGCTTGAGACATCTGGGATAAGCATGGCAATTGTCAATTGATCAGTCCACTACGGAAATGCCACCATGGGGACCCTAAAACAATGCATTCCAAGCTTGAACTCACCCACGATGCATCACTACCGCAAACTTTTCTTTCGTAGTTACACTAACATTCTGTTGGTAAAATTTTTATCGATAGTTTTACAGACGAAGACTATTCATCGGTAACCTGTTTGTTGGTAATGTCATTTTTGTTAGTTAAAAAGAAACACTAATGGTTTTACAGATGAAAAATACACGAAAAAAAATTCCACTTTAAGGCACCAACATAATTATTCCATCGGTGATTGTAGTGGCATTTATTGTAATTTTATTTCAATTCTCTATAAAATACCAATAGAATAATTTCGTCGGTGATGTAATAGTATTGTAGTGGTATATAAAGTAAATTGTTTCAAACTCTCTAGAAACTGACAGATTATGTCCGTCAGTATATCCATCTGTAATAATTAAAAAATATTTTTTAAAAAAAATCTTTTGAACAAAAAAAGAAAATAATAAAAAAAATAAAATTGTATAAAATTAAAATATGTAAAAATAAATTTGAATAATATAAAATCTAAATATTCATTACAAATTTATATGTTCAAATAAAAATTAAACTAAAACAATGGCAACGCTGAAGGGGGAAACTGGTCATTCCAAGGACCAAACGGTAAAAAAAAAGGTGTACATGTACCACACATCTGTGATCTCATGTCCATGACCATTTGACGGAACTATTCATAATCCGCTGAGAGTTGCTCATATTTTTTGGTGAGAAGGGTTGTATGTTGTTGCAATGCTGCAAACTCTTGAGACTAGGTGCTCGATTCCGATTGCGAGCTCGCAACAATTGAGACACAATGGGCCGTCCACAAGTTCTCGGTCATAGTGTTGGAAAATCCATACACCCGATTTTTATCGAGTCCACTAGACAATCATGCTTTCATCCAAAAATCCGAATCAAAATCTGGGTGAATTTAAAGATTGTTCCCATATCTCTCCCTCTCTCAATCGGCTGTTGTATGTATTCCAGAAAAAAAATATATTAAATTTAATTAAAAAAATTATAACTTACAGGGAAAATGATGGGGGGGATCCATCATCGTAGCCATCCGAGTAGGGTGCGAGCTGAAATGGTAGTAGAACTTTAATAATTCAATATTAAAGAATTTACATTCATTAGATGATATTTATTATTATTATTACAATCACACACTGAAATGCCTTGGTAAAATAATATGAATAGGTATTTTTAGTGTTTTTTTATAATTTTTTTGTGATGAAAATCACAAGCCAACTAGATTATAATCCTACTTGTTACAAGCCTGCTGGTTATCGCCTGCAAGTTACCTGGCTACTGATTACTTGACTACTGGTTAGTGCCTATTGGTTGCTGCCTATTGATAACAGGTTTTGAAGTTCGTGTAAACTTAATGAATTACAGTGTAGTTGTTTCTTTACTTGTTAAGTTGTTATTGTGTCTGATTCTTCTTTTTAATCTTTCTTAAATAGGAAAAACTGTAGAAAACCACGCACCCATCTTCTTCATTATTCCTGGTTTTAAGGATGCACAACTTCCACAGCTCTCTCCATTACTCCACATACCTTGCTAGTGTTCCGTTTACAAGTGTGGACCATTTCTACTATATATCCTAATTTTCCTTTCATCCGATCCAAACCTCGTCATTCCCTTGTGTAATGTTGGTTCAACTTATAATCAAATCATGCTCTTTTTAATTTGGTCCAAGCTTCATTACATACTTATCAAGTCTAACCCATCATCAAATCTGTCTTTTTTGTGTTTTAGCCTAAACTATCTATTGATTAATTTCATTGTATAACTCCTCCCCGTGATGTGGGGAGGTTAACAAACCCCAATATATCCTTTTGTTGATAATAATAGTAATTTATATTTTAATAAGATCCGGGGGGGGGGGTAAAGGAATGTATGATCTTATTTAAATTAAGTTTAATTTCATATAATCCCTTAAAATATACGAGTTTATCGATTTTATTGCAATTTTTTTTTCAATTGCCTCTTTGACTTGATTAATTTCATATATCCTCTTATATAAAAAAATAAAATTATTAATAAATAGAAAAAAAAATGTTTTGGAGAATAATAGATAGAGAACAAATACTTTGATAAAAATTGATAATCACTATAAGCTTCAAAGTGATAAAATGATACTGAGTTTTTATAAATATTTTCCAGTAGAAATGCTAAATTAGATAGCCAATTAATTATCACAACCATATTATTTATTTGGAAAGTAACATGTGAACATGACCTATTGGTGTGAATGAAATTCTAAATTTCCACAACTGTGTGAAAGGTAACATGTGAACATGACCTATTGGTGTGAATGAAATTCTAAATTTCCACAACTGTGTGAAAGGTAACATGTGAACATGACCTATTTGTTTGACAAAATAAGAATAATCAGAGGGTTAGCGCTGGGCTTTTGTTCTATATAATGCCAAGGAGGCCTTCATATTTCTTCACTGCATTGCATCCTTCTAATTAAGTTATCTAGCCAAGGAGGTCTCTTAGCTACTTGCTCGTCTATCGAAGATCAAATATATGGCTCAATCTACGAAAATAGTCGTTGAAACAGCAATTGAATGCCACTTACCTGACATCTGCGGATATGCTGTGAAGAAGCTAGAGCTTGTTCCCACAACCAGTAGTTCGGTCAGTGCTCCTGGCTCCTGCAAGAAGATTCATTACGAGGTTTCCCCTGGCAGTACGTAATCAATTAAGGAAGCAATAACAGTATTATAGCTAGAATGATTGACTTCTGGTTAAAATTTCTTTGACATATATATAGTATAATTAAGCCTTGCTTTTTAATTATGAGCAGATTCAACGTGTACCATCACGGAAGAAGTTGTAGACGTTGGCGTCGACTGCTCCAAGAAAATCATCTTTAAAGTGTCGGAAGGACCGTGCTGCATTTGTACTCCTTCAAGGTCACTCTTGACGTTACTGCTGGCTCCACCGCGAAATGGACCATCGAATATGTGAAAAAGGATGCAGCCAACGACGATGCTGGTGTTTACGCCGGACTTTTGGCTAATCTCAACTACAAAGTTAATGACTACATTCCTGGAAACAGTATCCCCCCATGCCCCCCTGTGTCTAGCTAGCTAAACATAGCCAACATCATTGAGCATGCATGCATATATATATATATATATATATATAGTATTAACTACTAGTGTTTGTATTGAGGAAAAAAAAGTTAAAAGGTGCTTAAATGCATGCATGTTCCCGTGCTCTTATATATTAATATGTATTACGTATGGAACTTTTGGTTTGGTTTGCTTAGCTTCACTCTGGTGATAAGGTTGGCACCTAATATGCTTACCTTCCAGAGAGGGTTTAGCATGAAAGGGTGATGCCTTTAAGAGTGTGGGTATTTATTTATGTAATCAAGGGGGCCATCCCTTTATGTATCTTGCTTTGTGTCTATGAATAATAATAATAATAATAGTGTGTGTGCTTCAATTACTAAAAAAACAAAAAGAAAGATTGAGTTGTTATTGGGTGAAATTGAAAAATATATATTCAAGTAAAAAATAACCATAAAAATAAATAGAGTCAATCTAGTCAACTTATCAAACCGGCAACTCGAGTCATGAGTTGAGATAGCTACAAGGAAAGAAAATTGAAAATAAATTATGAAGTCCAATTAAAAAAGGACCCGAAAAAATAAACAGAGTCAATCTAAGATTAACTTGCCAAACTTGTGATCTAAGTCATGAGATCAAGATAATTCCATAGAAAACAAATCGAAAACACAAAATCTAATTTCCAATTAATACAATATTGTATGATAGAATCAGAAAAAAAAAATCAATTAGAAAAAAATAGCCCAATAAACAACCTGAGTCAACACAAGTTGACCAGTTAAACCCACTTGGTCATGAAATTGGGATAAATTTATAGAAAACAAAATGACCTCTACTTCCAATAAATATAGTATTAAAAGTTCAAATCGAGAAAAAAAAAAACTAAACCATGGGACTTATATATAGCTCAACATATATATATATATATTTTTTGCAAAGCTCACAATTCCCAAAACGGATGGAATTTAAGTAAAAAATAACTGCAAAAATAAATAGAGTCAATCTAGTCATCTTATCGAACTGGCGACTCGAGTCATAAGATTGAGATAGCTACATGAAAAGAAAATTGAAAATAAATTATGAAGTCCAATTAAAAAAGAATCGAAAAAAATAAACAGAATCAATCTAAGGTTAATCTGTTAAATTTATGACTTAAGTCATGAGATGAAAATAATTCCATAAAAAATAAATCGAAAACAAATCATAAAATTCAATTTCTAACTAACACAATATTGAATAATAAATTCATAATAAAATCAATTAGAAAAAATGACCCTAACCACAAATGCATCCAGCTCATAAACTGCCTCTTGAATTCCCGAGTGCAACGTAGTTAATAGCTTCTTTGCAAGCTAAAGCTTCTGCTTGAAACTTTGCACCTCCATGCCCTCCCCAGAATCAGTGTCCCTTGATGATCTCTTCCCACAAAACCCAAGCCAACTTCAAATTTGTCAGGCATCTCGGATGCATCACAGTTAAACTTAATTTGTCCAATCCAAGTTTTGCACTTTTCTCACTTCATGCTCCAAACTTCATTCACCTTCTTGTCTCTCTCTAACATTGGACTCTAGAATGACATGAGTTGATCTCTCATTTATTGTTACAATTTCATTGTAATGATTTTCAATCATCTTCATTTTGATTTTATATGTATTTCTCCTCAATTTCCTTAGCAAGACACTTATACCTCTCTTCGAGTATCTTGTTATCTTATTCCACTCTTCATTCAAAGAGTACATATCTCTTTCTACAGTCATGTACTTGCTTCCTTCTTTATTTTTGTTTCTTCCTCTTCAAGGATTAATTCTCTATTTCCTTCTTCAATAGGGACATCCACTAATCCTTTTATTTGTTTTCTAAATTTTCTAGTATTTTTTTTTAATCTTTGTCTCACATGTGCAGCGTTACAGCTGTCGCACGTGTGCGGCGGCGCGACGATCGTCCACCCTCAAGGAAAAATCGGAATATTTATTCCTGGAAAATGGGAAGAGACAAGGAATTCTTGTCTCTACAAGTGAAAATATGGACTGGGAGTCGCCACCTAGTATTCTGGTTACTAGGAACCTTAACTGGTCTTTAGAGATCGGGTACGGAGACTGGTTGCGTAAAGGGAAGGTATTAGCACCCCAACTACGCCCTACTTAAGGTAGGCTGTATTGTTTTAATGTCTGATAAAAATCTAAAATCGTGTTGTGTTGTGGTTTTTTAATTGTTGGTTCGTTTACGGTTTAAGAAAAGTCCTCCTCTGTAAAGAGATCCTTATCTTTATCGGGTAAAAAACTAACTATTCCAAGTCGTCAAAAGAAAAAACAAATTTAATATCAGGAATACGATTTACGTATAAATTCATAATCCCTGATACTAAAATAAAATAAAATAAAATATTTTGTTGTTTTTTGAGATTTTGGCCAATGTTCTCTTGACTTTAATAAACTGGTTATTAAAGCCAAAATGCATGCTAAAATATTATTTTTTGACATATGAAAAATACGATATGATTTTTAGATTTGAGACACTTGGCCGTATGCACAAAAACATTTTTTTATTTTTATTTTCAATTTTTTTTTATTTTTGGAAGTTTTGCCGAAAACCGGGTATTTTAATACCGAATTTATATTTTTACGATGTAAAATACAGACCGATATTAAGCAAAAATTGATAGAAGAAAATGTGCTTAAAAAATATATATAAAAAAGTATAACAAAACAATAATAAAAAAAATAAAATTTATGGGCCGGACCCGACCCAAATGCATGGGCTGGGCCGACCAGGCCCACTTACATGGGCTGGTTACTGTGCATCAGCACAGTAACCAGCCCACGCTGCATTTTGCAGCAGAACGTGAATTATTCACGTTCTGCATGCAAGTGCAAGGCGGGGCAGCAGGAGAAGAAAATGATCGGGGAGCAGGAGGGTATCTGGGGTGGCGTCGAGGCGGTTCTGGCGGAGGCGGTGCTGCTGTCGCGGTGGTTCCAGCGGCGATCCTCCTTCTTTCTCTTTCTCTTTGTTTTTTTTCTCTTGTTCTCTCCTCTGTCGCGTCTCTTTCTTCTTCTTCTTTTTTTTCTGTTTTTTTTCGTTTTGTTTCTCTCGCCTCTCTCTCTCTTTCTGTTGTTAAATCCTTCCCCTTCTCTCCCTCTCTTCTCCTCTCTCTTTTTTTTCTTTCCCCTTCCCCTCAAAAACAGGGGGCGACATCATGGTGGGGCGGCCACTGTTGGCCGCCCCCTCCACTATCGATCAGTGGAGAAAAAGGAGGCAAGTGGGCGCCGAATGGTGGGCGTCTTATTGCGTAAAAAATGGGAAAGAAAGTAGGCAAAAAGGGGAAGAAAAAATCTTCTTCTTCCCCTGCCTCGCGCGTCCAGGGGAAGAAGAAGATCTACAGTGCCGTCAAAACGGCACCGTTTCGGACTTCTTTTTTTTTTTTTTTAATAAACAGTGCATGAAACGACGCCGTTTTTGGTCAAAACGCGTCGTTTCATTTAAAAGGAAAAGGCGCCAAAACGTGTCAGATTCAAATTTCGGCCCTCCATTTGCGTGCGTTTTACAAATTAGTCCTTGGTCTCGGATTTCTTCAATTAAGTCCCTAATTGGCCATTAAACTTTAATATTTATGCAATTAAGCCCCTGATTTGACCAATTGAACTTCCAAAAATTATATTTTGACCCCAGAACTTTAATTTCTTCCAATTAAAGCCCAAATTAACCCAAAAAATCAATTTTTCTTGCAATTAAACTCTCCATAAATTCAATTAAACCTTTAATAAAATTTAATTGAGTCCATAAACTTCTGATTTTGCATTTTTCTTCCTCAAATTGAATTTTCTTTATCATCGGGGCTCTCATCAGTCAATGATATACTGTCAAAAATTAATTTTTATATTTTTGAACATCCTCAATCAATTTTTGAACAATTTTAGGGCGCTCTGACATTTTTTTCACTGTTATATTTTTTGATAATATATTTTTTTTGATTTTTTTTATATTTTTTTATTTTTTATTTGGGGACCCAAAAATGGGTTACAACAGTTGCCCCCCTCTTTACAATGCTTACGGAGCAAAGATTTGTGCATAGTAAGTGTTGTAAAGATAAAATAAAATTGGTCTTCCGAAACTGGTCGTCTCAAAATTTGATTGACCTAAAACTTCAACCGGACCCAAAGTCCTGTGTGTGGTTGGGCTAAACTGAGATTCCTTTCGCCAATCCCCTTTAACCCGAAACTTAAAAAAGGAAAGAATGTGAAGTGCGGTTTCATTGTAATGGGTGACCTACCCAGATAAAAAAACATGGAGAATTTGGTCGCGTTGTAATGGGTGACCTACGCAGAAAAATATTGGCGAGGGCTCAAAGGCGCACTCAAAAGGAGGTAGGGTTACAAAACGTACTACCAAAGGGATGAGGGCTCAAAGGTGCACTCAAAATGGAGGTGAGGGCTCAAAGGCGCACTCAAAAGGAGGTAGGGTTAAAAAACGCACTACCGAAGGGATGAGGGCTCAAAGGCACACTCAAAATGGAGGTGAGGGCTCAAAGGCGCACTCAAAAGGAGGTAGGGTTAGAAAACGCACTACCGAAGGGATGAGGGCTCAAAGGTGCACTCAAAATGGAGATGAGGGCTCAAAGGCGCACTCAAAAGGAGGTAGGTTTAGAAAACGCACTACCGAAGGGATGAGGGCTCAAAGGCGCACTCAAAAGGAGGTAGGGTTAGAAAACGCACTACCGAAGGGATGAGGGCTCAAAGGCGCACTCAAAATGGAGATGAGGGCTTAAAGGCGCACTCAAAAGGAGGTAGGTTTAGAAAACGCACTACCGAAGGGATGAGGGCTCAAAGGCGCACTCAAAATGGAGGTGAGGGCTCAAAGGCGCACTCAAAAGGAGGTAGGGTTAGAAAACACACTACCTAAGGGATGAGGGCTCAAAGGCGCACTCAAAAGGAGGTAGGATTAGAAAACGCACTACCAAAAGGATGAGGGCTCAAAGGCGCACTCAAAATGGAGGTGAGGGCTCAAAGGCGCACTCAAAATGGAGGTAGGGTTAGAAAACGCACTACCCAAGAGTTGAGGGCTCAAAGGCGCACTCAAAAGGAAGTGAAGGCTCAAAGGCGCATTTAGAAAAACGCACTACTTAAAAGTTGATGTTGAAACACTGATCTGTCAATGTTGAAAGAAAATGCATTATGATTGATATGCATGTATACTTACCTGAGAAATATAGGCCCCTATTTCTTCATGGTGTCTTTGTTTTCTCTCAAAAGTTATAGTGTTGGTAGTAAACTTCAATGGCTTTTCCACTTCTGCTTACTCGGGTTACATATTGTGATCTTGACCTATGGGAAGGGTTTGATGTCATCATACATCTTTATCCTTCACCCCTTGATCTCAAGAGTTACCAATTTTGCCCGACATTTTTCTTAGAACAGGAATCATGGAGCTAGCCCTATCATGTGTTTTTGATTGCCCCCCAGCTTGATCATGCCCCTCAAGTGTTCAATTTGGGTTTAGTTTGGGGTGAGAATTTGTGAAAGTAAGTTTGGGTTTTTTTATACAATGAAATGTTTTCATGCAAACTTTTTTTTTGGAACTTCCAAGTTATTCCAAACACAAAAATTATTTTGACATTGGTTCAAAATAAACTTGTTCTAAAAAATTCAAGCGATTCCTATGGACAGGTTCCTTGAAGTGATAAAAGCTTTTTGCTTTTGGTTTAAAGATGAAGTGACATATGGTTGGTCATAAAAGGTTTAAATTTCAATTTGAGGGTTATTGAGAACCGAATTGATTCAAAACATTTATTTTATTTGCATGAATAATGATTTGACCCGCACGAGAAATCACTGCCTACCTATCCAGATTGCTTGCCTTTGATCAGAAAGGGCTTTATCAGGTACGTAATGTAGGCTTTAGTTATTGGTTACAAAGAAAAGGATATGTTGCAGGCTCAAAAGGTGTTTAAGGGATTTCAAGACTAAGGATCACTTGTGCTTGTTTCTTGACCTTTTGTCTTTTGGATTTGTTTTTTTCAAAATGAGTTGTCTTGCCCCCCAGTGTCGGGTTTGGGCTTTTTTCTTTGTTTTCTTCGTTTTTGTTTCGTTAAGCACAATCATAATAGTTGTTTTTATGAGAAGCTCAAATCTTTTAATCAATCGCAATATTTATCTTCATTGCTTTGTCTGAATGGTAATGAAAGATGAAACATTACATGATCAATTCCAGCACCCATCTTCACTGCTTTGTCTGGATGGTAAAAACAAACAAACTCTCTTATTTTGCCCCCCAGTGTGGGGTGTGATCCTAGTCAAGGTTATTTCCAAAAATTACTAGGCTCAAAATGGGACTGCAACGGATATTTTTCAGCCTTGTGAAAGGATTATCCAAAGATGGCCTTTCCTCATCTCAAACTCATGCATTGAGGATCGATAGGTGTTGCTTTCATGCGCGTATGCAAAGTGATTTATTCAGTCAAATAAAACTCAGCTTTTGAGTCACCTCATAGTGTTATTTGTCTTTGTTGTCTTTTTTCTTTCAAGTTTTCTAGGTATATGTGTACCTATTTAAGGAATCACTTGAATTTTCAAAATGCATTTATTTTGGACAAATATCAACACGATTTTTGTTTTTGTACTCACTTTGGAGGTCCCGAAAAAATATCCTTGAAAACATATGAGATTAATGTATGGGTTTGGAAGAAAGGAACACCAAAGGATTCTTCATGTTGTAGTGTTGTGACCAAAGTTGCGCTCAAAATGTTATTTACATGTAATAACAACAAAGAAGAGTGTGATGTGAACACAAGAAAACACATGATCTTATTTCACAAGAGAAGCTCATTAACAGAGAAAGTTTTATTCAAAAGCATTAACAAAAGGCAATAACAAGGCAGGCTTCATTCCTCTATTTGGCGAATCTGTTCATAGGCTAAACTCTTCTCAAAAGCTCTGCGTAGAGGACTCAAAGACAATGCGGAACAACACCACGGTCAAAATTCAAGCTATCATGCTGGACCATTGATGCTTTCCAATTCCCCAAACATTCCATCCTAATATGCTTCAAGCATGATTAGGTAGCGGGTTCATATTCACATTGGGGGTGTCTTCCAACTCTATCCAACCAGCCTTGATTAATTGCAGAAGCTTTCTCTTGAAGGCGTTGCAGGTATAGATGCTATGCCCAGTAATACCGGCATGGTATTCACATTTGAGTTCTGGCTTGTACCAATTGGGATAAGGTGGCTGCAGAGGTGTTAGAGGTTCTGGAGCTATTTGCCCAATGCTCAATAGCTTTTGATACATCTCATTCAAGGTTAACAGTAGTGGAGATAGTTGTTCTTGCACCCTTTGGAAATGTCCAATTTGGCTTTTGGCTTGAAAGTTTTGGGGTTCAAGTTTTTTGATGTTGGCAATTTGGGATGGAGTATGGTAATTTTGGGATGTATTTGTTTTACCCATGTAGCCATCTTCAACATGGTGAACCTCTTTTCTTTCGACGCCTCTTTTCTCGGTTGGTGCATCAATTCTACCACTCTTGACACCTTGCTCTATGCGTTCATACATTATCACAGCATCAGTGAATTGTTGGGCTGAACTACCCATCATATGTTCATAATATGGTGCTTTAAGTGTGTTGGCAAATAAAGAGACCATCTCTTTGTCTAGAAGTGGGGGATGTACTTGAGCAGCTAATTCTCGCCATCTTTGACCATATTCCCTTATACTTTCTTTATCCTTTTTCTCTATATTGGACAAACTGGTTCTGTAGGGCGCAATGTCCATGTTGTACTTGTATTGCTTGACGAAAGCATCCACAAGATCTTTCCAGTTGCGAATTTTTGTGTTATCCAATCTCATGTACCAACTCAAAGTTGCCTCACTTAAACTGTCTTGGAAAAAGTGCATTAGTAGTTTTTCATCATGTACTACCTCAGCCATTTTATTGCAGTAGGACCTGAGATGGGTCATGGGGCATTGTGTTCCACTATATTTGATGAATTCAGGAACACGAAATTTCTTTGGGATAACCACATTTGGGACCAAACACATCTCTGCTGCCCATACCGGGTCATATAAGTCTATCCCTTCAATGGCTTTGAGTCTGGCTTCCATCGCCTCTATCTTAGCTTGATCAATGCTATCAGATGAATTAGCCTTGTGGGACTCGTTAGCAGATGCCTCCATGACTGTTGGGGATGGTGCAGGTGTCGTTGACTGCACAAATGTTGGATTTTGCTGAGGCTCTTGACCATGTTCGCTTATTCTTTGTTCAGGCTGAACTATAGTAAGAGTCGGATCAAAGGTGATCGGTCGATTAGAAGGACCTTCATCAGAGGTATTTCTTAGTGTTTGCTTGAGTAAGCTAGTGAGGTGAGCCACACTTATTTTCAGAGACTCCAACCCTTCGTGCAAATAGGCCTCACGTTGAGCACGCTCTTCATCTTCCATGTTTCTTGCTCGAAGTCGGGTGTTGTAGACTTTTTGGGGACCTATATTTCAATCTGGCATGTATGCATGTTAAATGTTTGAACATGTAATTTATATGATAAACTTGCCCTTCGAGGGATGACATATGATTATAACTCTTGCATGATGAAACAAGAATCTTGATTCTTGCCCATACTGTTCAATGAAAATTTTCTGAGTGATAGTCTTGAGTTCAACATGTGTCAAGAAGGGTTTGCCTTGATGTAAAGAAAGATAGCGCATACAAATTAAAGACAGGGTCTATTCATGAATAGGTTTTCTACCTGGTCTCAAAAGGGTCTCATATCTGCCCAGTGACGTCCTTCGTAAAGGCAGTATAGGGGCGTTGCAACGAACAATTAAGGCACGTATGCCCACCATTACCAAGCAGGCTTTCAGATATGAGTTGGGTGTTTCACACATCTGAACCCGACCAATAGTCATAGGGCAGATCGTTAATTCCCCACTTAACTTAAAGGCTTCTGTATGCTTGAAAAATATGTACAAAAATTAAAGCGCGTAAGAAAAAAAAAAGGAAATGCATATTTAAAAATAAACACGCAAACCACAACAAAAAACACAATAATCAGACAAAAACAAAGCTTAGTCCACAAGGTCCCCAGCGGAGTCGCCATTCTGTCGAATGTGTGCGGCGGCGCGGCGATCGTCCACCCTCAAGAAAAAATCAGAATATTTATTCCTGGAAAATGGGAAGAGACAAGGAATTCTTGTCTCTACAAGTGAAAATATGGACTGGGAGTCGCCACCTAGTATTCTGGTTACTAGGAACCTTAACTGGTCTTTAGAGATCGGGTACGGAGACTGGTTGCGTAAAGGGAAGGTATTAGCACCCCAACTACGCCCTACTTAAGGTAGGCTGTATTGTTTTAATGTATGATAAAAATCTAAAATCGTGTTGTGTTGTGGTTTTTTAATTGTTGGTTCGTTTACGGTTTAAGAAAAGTCCTCCTCTGTAAGGAGATCCTTCTCTTTATCGGGTAAAAAACTAACTATTCCAAGTCGTCAAAAGAAAAAACAAATTTAATATCAGGAATACGATTTACGTATAAATTCATAATCCCTGATACTAAAATCAAACAAAATAAAATATTTTGTTGTTTTTTGAGATTTTGGCCAATGTTCTCTTGACTTTAATAAACTGGTTATTAAAGCCAAAATGCATGCTAAAATATTATTTTTTGACATATGAAAAATACGATATGATTTTTAGATTTGAGACACTTGGCCGTATGCACAAAAACATTTTTTTATTTTTTTTTTCAATTTTTTTTTTTTGGAAGTTTTGCCGAAAACCGGGTATTTTAATACCGGATTTATATTTTTACGATGTAAAATACAGACCGATATTAAGCAAAAATTGATAGAAGAAAATGTGCTTAAAAAAATATATAAAAAATTATAACAAAACAATAATAAAAAAAATAAAATTTATGGGTCGGACTCGGCCCAAATGCATGGGCTGGGCCGACCAGGCCCACTTACATGGGCTGGGCTGACGGCCCAGCCCACGCTGCATTTTGCAGCAGAACGTGAATTATTCACATTCTGCATGCAAGTGCAAGGCGGGGCAGCAGGAGAAGAAAATGATCGGGGAGCAGGAGGGTATCTGGGGTGGCGTCGAGGCGGTGCTGCTGTCGCGGTGGTTCCAGCGGCGGTCCTCCTTCTTTCTCTTTCTCTCTGTTTTTTTTTTCTCTTGTTCTCTCCTCTGTCGCGTCTCTTTCTTCTTCTTCTTTTTTTCGTTCTGTTTCTCTCGCCTCTCTCTCTCTTTCTGTCGTTAAATCCTTCCCCTTCTCTCCCTCTCTTCTCCTCTCTCTTTTTTTTCTTTCCCCTTCCCCTGTTTTTATTGGCAAAAACAGGGGGGGACGTCATGGTGGGGCGACCACTGTTGGCCGCCCCCTCCACTATCGATCAGTGGAGAAAAAGGAGGCAAGTGGGCGCCGAATGGTGGGCGTCTTATTGCGTAAAAAATGGGAAAGAAAGTAGGCGAAAAGGGGAAGAAAAAATCTTCTTCTTCCCCTGCCTCGCGCGTCCAGGGGAAGAAGAAGATCTACAGTGCCGTCAAAACGGCACCATTTCGGACTTTTTTTTTTTTTAATAAACAATGCATGAAACGACGCCCTTTTGGTCAAAACGCGCCGTTTCATTTAAAAGGAAAAGGCGCCAAAACGTGTCAGATTCAAATTTCGGCCCAACATTTGCGCGCGTTTTACAAATTAGTCCTTGGTCTCGGATTTCTTCAATTAAGTCCCTAATTGGCCATTAAACTTTAATATTTATGCAATTAAGCCCTTGATTTGACCAATTGAACTTCCAAAAATTATATTTTGACCCCAGAACTTTAATTTCTTCCAATTAAAGCCCAAATTAACCCAAAAAATCAATTTGTCTTGCAATTAAACTCTCCATAAATTCAATTAAACCTTTAATAAAATTTAATTGAGTCCTCAAATTGAATTTTCTTTATCGTCGGGGCTCTCATCAGTCAATGATATACTGTCAAAAATTAATTTTTATATTTTTGAACATCCTCAATCAATTTTTGAACATTTTTAGGGCGCTCTGACTTTTTTTTCACTGTTATATTTTTTGATAATATATGTTTTTTATTTTTTTTGTATTTTATTATTTTTTATTTGGGGACCCAAAAATGGGTTACAACAACAGCGATCATCCTTCTAGATCAGGATTGTCGGGAATGATATAGGAGGAAAAAACAAGAAATTATTGTACTTTATTAGTTTTTGCATAATGGTTTTACTGTCAAGGCTAACTGAGTTGCTTATTTTTGAGGTTTTGTTGGAGTAATTATGATGTCATCATCACTTGATACCAATAGAAGTTGGTAAAGATGACACACAACTTTTATTTAGATCGAACTTTACTCAATTTGAAGGTATGTAGCTCCATATTTATTTATTTATTTAAAGTTCCCATCTCAATTAGCCAAAACTATTGAAACAGGAATGCCCAGGTGATGAACAACGTGTCACTCATCTTCTTTTTATTAAGTCTGAATGACAAGTCATTTAGGATTTTAATTTGGGATTGAAAATTTTCAATTGAGTCCTTGTTTTATCAATTTATTTTAATTGCACCCATAATTGTCTCCAACTTTTAATTTTATGCAAATTAACCCTTGCCAAACTATATTGTCATCCCTAAAGTTGACTGCTACTTTTGTTTTAGTCCTTAGTTTTGAATTTGTGCATTTCGACCCTCAATTGACCAACAAACATTTTATTTCTTCATTCCCTTGTGGAATGTTGGTTCAACTTATAATCAAATCATGCTCTTTTTAATTTGGTCCAAGCTTCATTACATATTTATCAAGTCTAACCTGTCGCACATCACCCGCACGGTGTCAACTGGTGATTTTTTTTTTTTGCTTGATTGGTTCGTTGGGAGTCACCACCTAGTATTTAATTGAGGGCTACTAGGAAACCTGGATGCACTGGTCTTGTCAAAGATTCACGGGTAAGGGGCTGATTTTGGTTAGGAAAGGTATTAGCACCCCTAACGCACCCTATATGAGGTAAGCTGCTTTGTGGCTTTGATGTGTTAAAGAAGTTTTAAAAATTTTATCTTTTCATCGGATGTTAGAAATACGATTTACGTATAAGTTCATAATTCTTTATCGTGAGTAAATCAAAATATTAAATTTTTCTTTAGTTTGTGCAATTTTATCATAAAAAAAATACAAACAAACAACATTCACTTTCACTATATTTTTTTCTTTTCCTTTTTTACATCCATATTTGCACAATACAAATTATAAAAAATTCAAAACTAAAAAAAAATACATTAAACAATTTTAAAATTAAAAAAATAGCCCGTAAATAGAATCAGGAAAGTGCAGCCACGGGAACAGTGTTGGAAGGCTTCTGGGTCATGGAAATAGTGACAGCGCGTTGTTCCGCGCGCCACCGCAAAAAATCTAGCAAGTAGGGGAGATCTGAAACGACTTCCTTCCCTTTTCTCTTCCTCGTTGGTGGTGAAAACCACCATTATCTGCAAAAAAAAAAAACTAGAATATAAACAGAGTCAATCTAAGGCCAATTTGCCAAATTTGTGACCTAAGTTATGAGATCAAGATAATTCCATAGAAAACAAATCACAAAATCCAACTTCCAACTAACACAATATTGAATAATAAATTCATAAAAAAATCAATTAGAAAAAATGGCCCTAACCACAAATGCATCCAGCTCATAAATTGCATCTTGAATTCCCGAGTGCAACGAACTTAATAGCTTCTTTGCAAGCTAAAGCTTCTACTTGAAACTATGCACCTCCATGCCCTCCCTAAAATTAGTTTCCCTTGATGATCTTTTCCCACAAAACCCAAGCCAGCTTCAAATTTGTCAGGCACCTCGGATGCATCACAGTTAAACTTAATATATCCAATCTAAGGAGGGATCCAAACTCAATTTGTCACCATTAATGCACATAATTGTTTTTGATGAACCAAAACTAGCATATAACATTGACAAAACATGATGATGAAACATGGTTCTCTAAAATATATATTGAAAGACAGCTCTTGGGAATTCAATAACTTGCTGGTAAAACACCAATCCAAGTTGCCTAAAATATATATTGCCAATTATACCAAAGTAGCACAACCAGGAAAAGGCAAGAAATTTATAAGTTAATATATCAGCACCTTCAAAATTGGAAGAAAAATGTCCTTCTACATCCTTAATTAATCGCATTGTCTTTCAGATTCTACGAGTATAATTACACCTATATTGTTGAGATCAAAAGAACCTGGTTGTAACAGTATTAATTTCACGTTGTCATCATAAGCAATTGCTACATTTTTTTTCTTTAAAAATCAAATTTTTAAACAATATGATCTGTTGGGGAATCCGACTAGTGATTTATTGATAGTTGCTCATTGGAGGCTAAGCACACTAACACAATATTTAACGTGGTTCGGCAAGCTGCCTACATCCATAGGAGAAGAGCTAATATTATTAGAGATATAGAGAAAGGGTTACAACATACATGGAGGAGGAGGATCACTTCACTCAAAATCTACTCACATTGCTCACACTCACTACTACACAAGGCAGCAGGGCTGCTGCCCTTGACAGCCCCTCTTTCTCTCTTGTTCTCTACTTGCTTTGCTCTCACACTCTCTCTCTCTTTTTGCTTTCAGATAATGCCTCTATTTATTGGCATAAATGGTAAGGAAAAAGACCATCAATTATAGCACAAATGGTGGCAGCACATGGGTTGTACCATTTTTGTCAATGGTTGGTGCAACTTTCATTGTAGCCTTTTGACAATAACAACTCTACTTCTTAGGGTATGTGCATATATTGTTGCCCATTAATGACAATATCCCGACAATCACCCCCTTTGACATTTATATGGGCAATTATTCTCTTGCTTCTTCAATGCAAGCTTGCATCCTGCAGCTCTTCCAAGATTACCATTCTGAGAGCATTTGTGACCAAGTTTACAGGTACTCACCAAACCTTTCAATCACTAAAATCACCAAAGCACACCCTTGCTTACATCAAAGGATCACTTCAACTAGATGGTCTCCCATATCACATCTGAAGAGTGTTAACACTTGTCTTTGTGATATAACATTCCCTTTCGAGCATATCAACCATGCTCGGTTTGGAATGATTTTTCAAGCCTCACATAAAGGCTTACAATACCCCTTCAAACAAAAATTTCTCTTTTCAAGTGCGACAATCATTATCTAAGTATCTTAATATGATCACGAGCTCACCACTCTTTCAAGAGTCTACTCATCTAGGAGTTGTGTCTACCCTCTGTTCCATTCTAGGAACCATGCCTTACTTCTCTGTGAGTCTCTCGCTCTTATTCTCAAGAGTCCAGGTAGCTCTCCACCTTTAACCATGGGGGCAACCCATTACAGGTTGATCCATATCTGTCTTCATACTCTGAGTATTACAATGCCATTATCGAGCTCACCACCTTAACAAGAGTCAACTTGTTCTAGGAACCTGCGCATGCCCTCTGCTCAATCGTAGCAGTCACATCTTTGTCGCACCCGACATCGCGGCGGCCTTAAAAATTAAATCTTTGAATTATGGAAAAAGAATAGATTTCTGACATCTTGTTCTTTTAGGGGAAAATATCTTGTTTAAGGAGTTGTCACCTAGTATTATGGTCACTATGAACCCTAACTGGTCAACAGAGATTCTACGGTTCGGGACTGGTTACGTAAAAGGGAAGATATTATCACCCCTTAAATGTCCTGCCTGAGGCAGGCTGCATTGCTAATTTCGTCTTAAATTGCTAAATGTTTATTAGTTTATGTTATGAAAATTTGCTTATAATATTCCTGACTCTGGCGCCAGTGAATATTTAACTACGAATATTTCCAACTCTGGTGTTGATAAATATTACGTAGCTATAAAAAAATAAATTTAAATCAATATATTTTTTTTTATTCCCGACTCTGGCGCCAGTGAATAAATAAATAATAATAAATTTATTTTTTTAAATGCACATATTTCTTATTTTTTTTCTAGCTAAATAAAATTGAATAAATGAATAAAAATAATATAAATTTAAACCGGTATTTTTATTCCTGACTCTGGCGTCAGTGAATAAACCAATAAATTTACATTATTTTTATTCTCCCATACATATTTTTTATTTTTTTATTTTTATTTTTCTGTATTTTTTATTTTTTTTATTTTTTGTTGGGCTGGGCCAGGCCTGGCTCAGCATAATTTCTTTGGGGCTGGGCCCAGTTCAGCCCAAATGGGCTGGGCTTGGCCCAGCTAGCCTGGCCAGGCCACTGGCCCGAGCCAGTGGCCCGGCTGGGCTGCAGGCACGCGTGGTTCAGACCATAGTTATTAAACCCGGCCCGGCCCGGCGGGTCAACCCGGGACCCGGTCGACCCGGTGGCTGGACCGGTTCGGGTTTAATAAAAGACCGGCTGTGGCAACAGCCCGGCCAAACCCGGGCGACCCGGCGGGTCGACCCGGGACCCGGGTGACCCGGGCAAACCTGGGCGAGACCCGGGTTTTTTTTTTTTTTTAAATGTGGGATAAAAAAAAATTTGGTTTAAATATTTTAACTTAAAATGATAACATAGTATCTTTTCAATGTGGGGTTTGAAGCCCTTTCATATATATACTCTTATGTTCACATGAAAAAAATTATATTTTTTCAATGTGGGATTTAAAACCCATTAGTATATATACTCTATGTTCCCAAGGAAAAAATCATGTTTTTTCAATGTGGGATAAAAAACCTTTTGGTTTAAATACTTCAACTTAAAGGGATAACATAGTATCTTTTCAATGTGGGATTTGAAGCCCTTTCATATATATACTCTATGTTCCCATGAAAAAAGTTATGTTTTTTCAATGTGGGATTTGAAACCCATTAGTATATATACTCTATGTTCCCAAGGAAAAAATCATGTTTTTCCAATGTGGGATAAAAAACCTTTTGGTTTAAATACTTCAACTTAAAGGGATAACATAGTATCTTTTCAATGTGGGATTTGAAGTCCTTTCATATATATACTCTATGTTCCCATGAAAAAAATTATGTTTTTTAAACCAAAATGTTTTTTATCCCACATTGAAAAAACATGATTTTTTCTTTAGGAACATAGAGTATATATACTAATGGGTTTCAAATCCCACATCGAAAAAACATAACTTTTTTCATGGGAACATAGAGTATATATATGAAAGGGCTTCAAATCCCACATTGAAAAGATATTATGTTATCCCTTTAAGTTGAAGTATTTAAACCAAAAGGTTTTTTATCCCACATTGGAAAAACATGATTTTTTCCTTGGAAACATAAAGTATATATACTAATGGGTTTCAAATCCCACATTGAAAAAACATAACTTTTTTCATGGGAACATAGAGTATATATATGAAAGGGCTTCAAATCCCACATTGAAAAGATACTATGTTATCCCTTTAAGTTGAAGTATTTAAACCAAAAGGTTTTTTATCCCACATTGAAAAAACATGATTTTTTCCTTGGGAACATAGAGTATATATACTAATGGGTTTCAAATCCTACATTGAAAAAATATAATTCAACTTAAAATACTTTAACTTAAAAGCTTAACATAATATCTTTTTAACGTGAGATAAAAAACTTTTTAAAATATTATTTTAAACTTGATTATTTATAATATATATAATCTATATTTACATGAATTTTTTCATATGAAATATTAATTTTTTTTAATTATTACGGGTTAATCCGAGTCAATCCGGGTTGACCCGGGTTGACCCATGAAACCCGAGACCCGGCCCCTTGGCCGGGTCAACCCCCGGGCCGGGTTTAATAACTATGGTTCAGACCACGCGTGCGCTGCGCAGGGCGAAGGAAATTACCTTCGCCCCTGTTCTTGCTTCTAAAATTAAATGTGCAGAAACGAAGAAAAAAAAAAAGGAAAGCCTTACCTGGCGATTTGAAGGCGCAGGCGACAGCAACAATTCGAGCACTCCCGGAGAATACTCTCTTCCTCCTCCTCTCAGTCTCTTCCCCTCTGTTCGTCTGCTGTTCCTTTTCTTTTTGTTTTCTCAGTCCTTGTGAAGAAGAGCAGAGGACGTTGTTGGCTTCTCCTTTCGAATTTGGGTCTGGGTTTTTGCTCTATATGTGGCTTGCGTTTTTGCTTTGGTTTTCTTCCCTTTTTTCTGTATTTTTGGGTTGTGTTTCTGCTCTGTTTTCGTCTGGGTTTAGCTTCTAAATTGGTGCACGGTTTATGAAACAGTCTTTAATTCCTGGATATTCAATTTGGTCCTTAATTAATTCTTTTAATTTTGTCCCTTTTGGATAAATTTCAATTAAGTCCCTGAATTTATTTAATTAATTAAATCAAAGTTTAATTAAGTCCACAAGCTTATTAATTCTTTTAATTTCATTAATTAAACTAATCCAAATTTTAAGTAAATTTTCAAACTCATTAATTCCTCAATTTCTGATCAATTTAGTCTCAAATCTGATAATTTCATCCCTGAACTTTGAATGTGTTATTTTAACCTCATTCTCAAATATATTTTTAATCATTGATTTTGTATTATTTATTCAAAAAATTGGGTTATGACAGTTGCCCCCTCTTTATAGTATTTACGATGCAAAGATATTGAAAACTTTTATTTTCTATAGCTTTGTGTAGTGAATTTATAAAGAAAAATAGACACAGAAAGAACTTTTGCCTCTTTTTTAGAGTCTTGAAAACTTCGAAAACCAGAGATTGACATATGACTTTTATAGAGAAAACAAGTCATTTGGAAGGCAACCTATTTTTCTTTTTTTTTAAAAAAAAATGATGAGTGAACTTGTTCTAGGAACCTGCGCATGCCCTCTGCTCAATCGTAGCAGTCACGTCTTAATGCCCTACAAGTCACCCACTTATTGTCCAAGGAAAATGTCTTCTAGCTCATTGAGCATTAGTATAGGGGCAATATCCATGAAAGTCAATCTTGCATTTGTCCTCATACTCATTATAACCACTTCATTAGCTATCCATACGCCTATCCACTCATATTTATCCATTACATTGGCTCTGGGGCGTTCTGAACTGAGGCTTCTATTATGGCCCTCACACCTTCTCTAAGGTATCCTTGCTTGTTGTCATAAGACGGTTTGAACTAGGGCTCTTATCATGGCCCACACACCTTCCATCTAAGGTGTCTTCGCTCGTCGTCATGCGGTAGTCTGAATCTGGGCTCACATTATGGCCATCACACATTCCATCCGAGGTGTCTCTGCTCATCGTGGAGCGGTCTCATCCTCCTTCATCAGGATGAATCCAGTGGCTCCAAGATTCTTTACCACCATGTGGACTTGGGAGAGATTGTTGCCACTAACTAAAAAGAAAGAGAAAGTTGTGGTATACTCCTCACAATCCTCCACCTCGATTTCTATGTTTGGAGCTTCTACGCCTTTCTGCTTAATAGCTCCACCTTTTATCACAGGTGTTCGCACCCCCTTAATTAGGTGCCTCTGCAACAGCTCATCTTTTCATCCTTGCATGCACTGGAAAGGTCTTCGCCTGTTGTCTTCATCAAGAGCACAAAAGACTTCTTGTTGTATAACTTTTCACACAGTCTCTGCTCTGAGCTTTATCTGGAAACTCCTATTCTCCTTACACCTATTGTCTCATTACAGTACCTTGTTGGATCCTACGGGTACTCTTGCATAATCTTCGTGTGCCCTCGTGCAATTTTTGTTCTTTAGATTTTCTCCCTATTCTTTGCTTATGTTTGACAGCAACTCATCCTATCACAACACCTATCCAAGTCAAAGTAGGGTGCCAATCTTTATCCCCTTGCTGTATTTCTCTTCCATTATCAGAGTCTTCATCAATTCTCCCCTCGAGAAATTACAGTCACCGAATCTAACTTCTTTGGAGAAATCACCACTCCATCAGATCCTTGATCATACGGAACCCAACTGTTCCCCTTGTGCCATCATCCTGTTAGTCTTCACTAGTTTCATTACAAACAATTACATATACGAAAATAGTACTGTATGGATAATCCTTCAACTAAGCAAGTTCCCAAGAAAGATTGGAGGGGTCACAATGATCCCGCTTAAAACCCAATCTCCTAGCCAGAACTTCTTAGGCCATATCTATCCACTATACTGCCTTTTTGTATATATAACCATTTGCTAGCTTTGTTGCAGCTTTTCTTTACAAGTGATCTGGAATATTTTGTTTTATAAATGATTTCTCAACATCTAGCGAGACTATTAGTGCTTAGATTCGTCAAGATTGGTCTTTGTCAATTTTCACTCTCCACCTCAAATCGTCCACATCTCGGGTTTCCAGAGTGTCCCAATTTTGCCTTCCATCAAGGCAATTAAATTTCACCACTAAACAATTCAGCACACATAATTGGGCAAATGTGTGGGACTTCTTCTTCTTCATCTCCATTGACCACCATCGCGACCTTTAGATGCCTCTTGATCGGGCAATCTCTCTTTAATAATTCATCACCGCCATTTTCAGTCTCAATCTCAACGATCGGACCATACCATTGCATCCATAATGATCAAATTAATTAGAAACTAGTCTGAAATCATCCAAATCGCATTTCAAACGGCTAAGATTTGATCAAAATAATTCTGGCCTCATTAACGGCTCAGATTCAATCACAGATTTGGTTGTACATAGAATTTGCTGCACAAAATCCTATCCCTCAACTCGCAGATCGGCTCCAACTCGGCTTAGCTACTCCGCTCGATTTGCAGCTGATGACATGGTAGGTGGGTCCTACTATGCTGATTTGTTTGTTGACTGTGCGCTGACATCATGATTATGTCATGATGATGTCATCCTCCATCTGGGTCAGGCATGTGGGTCGAGTCGTCTGGTATTAGGGTCGGGTCAGCCCATCCGGGTGAAGAAGACGCGTGGGGCACGTCGGCGAGCATGTACAACCACCTCGTCGGCGCCCTTGGACAGCCACCTTGTCGGTGCGTGGTGGTGCGTGCAACCATGCATGACATCTGTTTTTGACGCGGTTTTCACCAGTGAGCTCGTCTCTTCCTCCTCTACATAGTGGTATAGTCAAAACACAATTTTGACAACTTTCATTTTTGAGCAAAAATCAAACACCACTTTAAACCATATGCTCTGATACCAATTGTTGGGAAATGTGACTGGTGATGTACTGATTGTTGTTCATTGGAGGCTAAGCACACTGACATAATATTTAACATGGTTTGGCAAACCGCCTACATCCACGAGAGAAGAGCCAATATTATTAGAGATATAGAGAAAGTGTTACAACATACATGGAGGAAGAGGATCACTTTACTCAAACTCTACTCCTATTGCTCACACTCACTGCTACACAAGGCAATAAGGCTTGTTGCTACCCATTTTTTGACCCATGTTTTTGATATATTTTCAAAAAAATCCAAAAATAGAGAAAAACAAAGAAAATCCAAAAAAATATGTTTTTTAATATATTTTCGTCATTTTAGCATTTTCAACGTCGTCTAAAAAAAAGAATTTAAATTTTTAAGGGTCTTTCGAACGCGTTCGACTTTTCACGCGACATTTTTAAAATCGTTGATTTTTCTCATCGAGTCGACGTTGATATTGCTCGTTTTCAAAAAAATACAAAAAAATAAGAAAAAGTCAAAATTTACAAAAAAGAAAGAAGTTGAGGGACCAAGTTTGAAAACTTGGCAACATTTTTGCCTATAAATACTGGTTTCCAACACTTGCAAAAGAGGGGGGGGAATTTTGAAATATTACAGAAAAAGACACAAAAAAAATAACCTAACCCTAAACCTATCTCTACCAAGCCTGCTGCCTCCCTTCCCCCCTGGTTTTAATTTTTTTCTTACAGCCGCCGACCACAAACAAAAGCCAAACAGCCACTTCCCTCAGCCTCTACCCACGCCGTTCCCCCTTCGTTTGGCTTTTCCAGCCAACAACACATAGCTACCTCTCCTCCCCGGTTTGATATTTTTTCGACCCAAACCAGGCTGGATTTCCTTCTCCTTAACCCAGCCACCGGTCATCAACACACTGCCCTCATTTACCAGCTCTCCCAAAACCAGAGGCCACGGCTAATCCCTCCTCCCCGGTTTGATTTTTTTTAATCCCCCCGCTAGAATTTTTTGCTCTGACAGACCCGACCCAGCCTTCTTGCCCTTCACCCGACTCTCCCAAAACCAGAGAAAAAACCAAAGGATCAGCACCTTTCCCCCCAAAATCATCCCACAGACTAGCCAAACAGCAGCCCCTCACCTGACACTGTTCTTCGGCCATTTTCGTTTCCTCTTCTCCCTATTTTCCCAGCTCCACTTTCTCCTCTCAGCCGGTCTTCTCCGTCAGCAGCAGCGTCCCCCACGGACCCAGATCGGTCCGCCACTCCTTCATCCTCTGCTCTTCAATCAGCCTCCAGCGCCGGCCGAACAGCAGCAGCCAGCAACCTCTTCGTCTTCTTCCTCCAGTAGCGCCGCCCGAGCTGGCATCCGAAGCAGAGGAGAAGAAGATGAAACCCAGCACCCGCCGCGGCGCAACCCGATAGTCGCCTCACCATCTTCACCGTCAGCCGTAGCAGCTCCATCCACGACAGATCTTCCTTCCCCTTCGCAACAGAACCATCGCCGGAGAAGAAGAAAGGAACCACGGACAGAAAAATAAATAAATTAAAAGCAGATCTAAAACAAAAAAAACTAAAATCAACTGCTTGCTGTGTTTGGGGTTTGCTTTGCAGGTCATCGCCGGCAACGAAAGGATGAGGGGAAGAAGTCGATCCAGCCCCCTTGTTACTGTGATTTTCCTGCGGCGGCGCGTGAACCCACGCGCCGCCAGTGACGGGGGCGCGTGGAGCAGACGCGCCACCACCGTTCAGCTGCCCAGAAGATGCTCCCAGCACTGTTTCAGTGGTGCAGAAGGTGTTCCTGTGAATTCCAGATTGTTTTAAGGCTGTTACTGTAATTTCCAAATTGTTTAATGTAATATTTATTTAGTTTTGAGTTTTTTTGTGATTTTGTATTTTGTAAATATGGATGTAAAAGAAAAGAAAAGAAAAGAAAAAGAAAAGAAAATAAACAAAAATAAAATAGTGAAAGTGTATGTGTGTGCTTGTATTTTGTTTTATTTATTTGTACATATTTTTTAATGATAAAATTGCAAATATATTAAAGAAGAATTTAATATTTTGATCGGATCACGGTTAAGAATTATTAACTTATACGTAAGTGATATTTCTAATTTCCAGTGAAAAGACAATTATTAAAACTTCTTTAACACGTCAAAGCCACGAAGCAGCTTACCTCAGGTAGGGTGCGTTAGGGGTGCTAATACCTTCCCTAACCACAACCAGTCCCTTACCCGCGAATCTCTGACGAGACCAGTACATACGGTTTCCTAGTAGCCCGCAATCAATTACTAGGTGGCGACTCCAACGAACCAATTCAAGCAAACGCAATAACAATAATAAAAATCGCCAGCCGATGCCGCGCGCTGATTTTTTTTTTTAGGTGCGACAGAATGGCGACTCCGCTGGGGAAGGTACTGTTTCTAACATTATTGGACTAAGCTTTGTGTATTTGATGTGTTTAAGTTTTTTGCATTTTTATCTTTTTGTTAATATTTTTTTCCATTCATTTTATAGAATTGTTTCATGCATCACCTGTATTTATTTTTGAAAGCATACACAAGCTTCTAGGTTAGGTGGGGAACTAGCGATCTACCCTAAGACTATTGGTCAGGGTTCAGATGCGTGAAACACCCAACTCATATCTGAGTGCCTGCTTGGTAATGGTGGGTATACGTGCCTTAACCATTCCTTGCAACGCCCCCATACTGTCTTTACGAAGAACGTCACTGGGCAGATATGAGACCCTTTTGAGACCAGATAGAAAACCTACCCATGTTCACATAATGAATAGAACCTGTCCTTAGGTTGTATGTGCTATCGTTTTTTGCATAACGGAAAACTCTTCTTGAAGCATCTTGAACTCAAGACTTATGGGTGACACATTGGTCGTTGCTCCGAAAATTTTCATTGTAGAGTTTGGGCAAAAATCACGATTCTTGTCCATCATACAAGAGTTACGACCATATTGTCACCTCTCGAAGGGTGAGTTCATCATATAGATTACATGTTCATACATTTGTCATGCATGCACCAGAATGAAAAGTAGGTCCCCTACGAGTCTACAACACCCGACTTTGAATGAAGAAAAACACGGAAGATGAAGAGTATGCTCGTCGTAATTTTTGAAGACATGTGTGACTTGCTTCTAGCTTACTCGAGTAGATACTGAAAAATAACTCTAGGAAAGTTCCTTCCAACCGACCTATCATCTTTGTTCAAAACCCAACAATGACTCAGCCCGAAGAAATTGGGGGCAAAATTTGTCAAGAGCCTCGGCGCAATCATGTATTTTCGCAAAAGCTTTGGATGGAAGGCTAACCAAAGGGAATTGCACTACCGGTGCATAATGGAGCCTATTCTTGTTCTGCAAAAAAAATAAAAAATAAAAAAAAAACCTTAGTTTGATCATGCCTGCAAAATTTCTTGATTTTTATTTCAACCTATTCCAGTTTTTGTTGGTAACTTGACTCAAAATTCCGCAACATTTTTCCTTGTCAAATGAGCCTTCTTGTTAATAAGATCATGTGTTTTCCTGTGTTCATAATATACCTTCATTTTTGTTGTTGTTTCATACAAAGAACATACTGAGCATAACCTTTAAGCATGAAACCATCACACCAAGAATCTTTGGGTGTGTTTTCCTTTCTTTCAAAACTATGCATAATCGCACATGTTCACAAGGATTTTTGGGAATTCAAAGTTTAGTACAGAAACTGAAATCATGTTGATGTTTGTGCAAAACAAACGAGTTCTGGAAATTCAGGTGATTCCTTAGAAAGGTAACCATACACCTAGAAAAACCAAAAAAAAAAAAGAAGAGAAAAGACAAAAAAAAAAAAAACAGCAAGAACCCATGAAGTGACTTCAAAAGCTGAGTTTTATTTGAATGAATAATGAGAAATCACGTTGCATATTCGCATGAAAGCAAGGCTTATCGATCCTAAATGCATGATTTTGAAATGAAGAAAGGCCATCTTTGATAATCTTTTCACGAGGCTAAAATATATCCTTTGTAATCTCCTTTTGAGCCTAGTAATATTTTTTGGAAATAACCTTGGCTAGGATCACACCCCACACTGGGGGCAAGTGCGATGATATAGAGAAAACCTTAATGATCGAAAGGTGCCCAAACAAAGCTAGGGGGCATGAAGAAAAATCCAAAGGATCTGAAAGTTTTGAGCATATATATATATATATATAAAAAAACAATATAATGATGCTCAAAACCATATGAAGAAAACAAAAACAAAGAGAACAAGCCCAAGCCCAACACAAAGGGGCACGATAGACAATTTTGGAAAGATATTCAAATGATAAAAGGTCAAGAAACAAGCACAAGTGATCCTTAGTCTCCAAATCCCTTAAACACTTTTTGAGCTTGTACATATCCTTTTTCTTCATAACCAAGAACCCAAGCCTATATTACGGGCCTAATCAAGCCCTTTCTGATCAAGGGCAAGCAATTTGGATCGGTAGGCAATGCTTTCTCATGTGAACCAAATCATTATTCATGCAAATAAAATAAATGCTTTGAACCTCGGTTCTCAATAACCCTCAAATTGAAATTTAAACCTTTTCTGACAAACCGGATGTCATTCCATATTTTTTTCTACCAAAAGCCAAAACAAAAAAAAGAAGTTTTCATCACTTCTGATAACCTCTCCATAGGAAACACTTGAATTTGTGCAGAATGAGTTTGCTTTGAATCGATGTTAAAATAATTTATGTGTCTGGAATAACTTTGGAATTCCAAAATTTTTTGCATGAAAACAATTCCTTGTCAAACCTTCCTTCACATAGCCTTATCCCCAAACTTGATTTGAATACTTGGGGGCATGATCAAGCTAGGGGGCAATAAAGAAACATACGATCGGGCTGGCTCCATGATTCCTTTTCTAAGAAAATATCGAGCAAAATTGGCAACCCTTGAGATAAAGAGGCGGAGTACAAAGAAGTATGATGATATCAAGTCTTTCCTAGAGGTCAAAATCACAAGAGTTGACTCGAGTAAGCAAGAGTGAAAAGCCATCGAAGTTCATTGCCAGCACTCCAACTTTCGAGAAAAGAAACACACCATGAAGAAATGGGGACCTATTATTTCAAATCAGGTAAGGATGCATGCATATCATCTAACCTAAAAAAAAAAAATATATTTGCACATATTTTTTTAATTGTTACAGGAAAATCCTTAATGAGGTCTAGCAAGATGTTGGAAAAAAGAAAGAAGCATTGTGGTGATGATAATAAAGAATCGATTTTGATCCTGGAATAAAAGGACGATGGGATGAACCCTACCATTAGGAAAATCCCAAAGAAATGAAAAGATCAACCTTGCAATCGGGAAGCCTCGAGTTTTCAACTCTTGCAGTCAGGAAACACCAAGTTTTCAAATCCTATGATCGGGAATTATCAGGAAACACCAAGTTTTCCAGCCCTTCTTCTGTCATCCCCTCAAAGACTTCGCCAGGTAAGTCCTATTTTTCACACTTGTCATATCACATCTTCCAGTTGGGTTGGTCACCTATGACAATGAGACTGTGCTTTTCACATTTTTTCCATCCGGGTAGGTCAACCATGACAATGAGACCGCACTTAACATTCTTTCTATTTGGGTAGGTCGCCCATCACAACGAGACCACTTCATCATATTTTGTCCATCTGGGTAGGTCACCCATTACAATGAGACCACACTTCATATTTTTTCCATCTGGGTAGGTCACCCATTACAATGAGATCACACTTCATATTTTTCCCCCTGGGTAGGTCACCCATAAGAATGAGACCACTCTTCCTCCTTTCCACTTGGGTAGGTCACCCATTATAATGAGACCACTTTTTACACATTCTTTTGTTCCAGTTGAATGAGGTCGCCAGATGGGATCTCATGTAGCTTTGGTTAAAGGGAATCGCCAGATGGGGTTTCAGGTTGATCGAGCTACACACATTCCTTGGTTATGGTTAAAGGGGATCGGCGAAGGGATCTCAGTTTAACCTAATGGGAAAGGCTTTTGGTTCTGGTTGAAGGGGATCAGCGAAGGGATCTCAGTTCAGCCCAACTACACATTCCTTGGTTATGGTTAAAGGGGATCGACGAAGGGATCTTAGTTTAACCTAATTGGAAAGGATTTTGGTTCTGGTTAGAGGGGATTGCCGAAAGAAATCTCAGTCTAGCCCAACCCTACACATTCCTTGGTTATGGTTAAAGGGGATCGATGAAGGGATCTCAGTTTAACCTAATTGGAAAGGATTTTGGTTCTGGTTAGAAGGGATTGCCGAAAGAAATCTCAGTCTAGCCCAACCCTATACATTCCTTGGTTATGGTTAAAGAGGATCGACGAAGGGATCTCAGTTTAACCTAATTGTAAAGGATTTTGGTTCTAGTTGAAGGGGATCGGTGCAGAGATCTCAGTTCAGTCTAACCACCCGGAGTGAGTATATGTGGGCAGGTCGCCCGTGAAAACAGACCAATGTGAGAGTGTGGGTCGGTCGCCCCTGAAAATAGAACAGTGTGAGTGTGTGGGCCGGTCGCCCCTGAAAATAGACCACTTTGAGTATGTGTGGGCAGGTTGCCCGTGAAAATAGACTAGTGTGAGTGTGTGGGCAAGTCGCCCAAGATAATGAAATCATTTTTCTTTCATTTTCTTTACAAAGCTTACTATGCGAAACATCGAGGATTTTTGCTTCGTAAGCATTGTAAAGAGGGGGCATCTGTTGCTACCTATTTTTTTACCCATGTTTTTGATATATTTTCAAAAAAATCCAAAAATAGAGAAAAACAAAGAAAATCCAAAAAAATATGTTTTTTAATATATTTTCGTCATTTTAGCATTTTCAACGTCGTCTAAAAAAAAGAATTAAAATTTTTAAGGGTCTTTCGAACGCGTTCGACTTTTCACGCGTCATTTTTAAAATCGTTGATTTTTCTCATCGAGTCGACGTTGATATTGCTCGTTTTCAAAAAAATACAAAAAAATAAGAAAAAGTCAAAATTTACAAAAAAGAAAGAAGTTGAGGGACCAAGTTTGAAAACTTGGCAACATTTTTTCCTATAAATACTGGTTTTCAACACTTGCAAAAGAGGGGGGGGAATTTTGAAATATTACAGAAAAAGACACAAAAAAATAACCTAACCCTAAACCTATCTCTACCAAGCCTGCCGCCTCCCTTCCCCCCTGGTTTTAATTTTTTTCTTACAGCCGCCGACCACAAACAAAAGCCAAACAGCCACTTCCCTCAGCCTCTACCCACGCCGTTCCCCCTTCGTTTGGCTTTTCCAGCCAACAACACATAGCTACCTCTCCTCCCCGGTTTGATATTTTTTCGACCCAAACCAGGCCGGATTTCCTTCTCCTTAACCCAGCCACCGGTCATCAACACACTGCCCTCATTTACCAGCTCTCCCAAAACCAGAGGCCACGGCTAATCCCTCCTCCTCGGCTTTATTTTTTTTAATCCCCCCGCTGGAATTTTTTGCTCCGACAGACCCGACCCAGCCTTCTTGCCCTTCACCCGACTCTCCCAAAACCAGAGAAAAAACCAAAGGATCAGCACCTTTCCCCCCAAAATCATCCCCACGGACTAGCCAAACAGCAGCCCCTCACCTGACACTGTTCTTCGGCCATTTTTGTTTCCTCTTCTCCCCATTTTCCCAGCTCCACTTTCTCCTCTCAGCCGGTCTTCTCTGTCAGCAGCAGCGTCCCCCACTGACCCAGATCGGTCTGCCACTCCTTCATCCTCTGCTCTTCAATCAGCCTCCAGCGACGGCCGAACAGCAGCAGCCAGCAACCTCTTCGTCTTCTTCCTCCAGTAGCGCCGCCCGAGCTGGCACCCGAAGCAGAGGAGAAGAAGATGAAACCCAGCACCCGCCGCGGCGCAACCCGATAGTCGCCTCACCATCTTCACCGTCAGCCGTAGCAGCTCCATCCACGACAGATCTTCCTTCCCCTTCGCAACAGAACCATCGCCGGAGAAGAAGAAAGGAACCACGGACAGAAAAATAAATAAATTAAAAGCAGATCTAAAACAAAAAAAAATAAAATCAACTGCTTGCTGTGTTTGGGGTTTGCTTTGCAGGTCATCGCCGGCGACGAAAGGATGAGGGGAAGAAGTCGATCCAGCCCCCTTGTTACTGTGATTTTCCTGCGGCGGCGCGTGAACCCACGCGCCGCCAGTGACGGGGGCGCGTGGAGCAAACGCGCCACCGCCGTTCAGCTGCCCAGAAGATGCTCCCAGCACTGTTTCAGTGGTGCAGAAGGTGTTCCTGTGAATTCCAGATTGTTTTAAGGCTGTTACTGTAATTTCCAAATTGTTTAATGTAATATTTATTTAGTTTTGAGTTTTTTTTGTGATTTTGTATTTTGTAAATATGGATGTAAAAGAAAAGAAAAGAAAAGAAAAAGAAAAGAAAAGAAACAAAAATAAAATAGTGAAAGTGTATGTGTGTGCTTGTATTTTGTTTTATTTATTTGTACATATTTTTTAATGATAAAATTGCAAATATATTAAAGAAGAATTTAATATTTTGATCGGATCACGGTTAAGAATTATTAACTTATACGTAAGTGATATTTCTAATTTCCGGTGAAAAGACAATTATTAAAACTTCTTTAACACGTCAAAGCCACAAAGCAGCTTACCTCAGGTAGGGTGCGTTAGGGGTGCTAATACCTTCCCTAACCACAACCAGTCCCTTACCCGCGAATCTCTGACGAGACCAGTACATACGGTTTCCTAGTAGCCCGCAATCAATTACTAGGTGGCGACTCCAACGAACCAATTCAAGCAAACGCAATAACAACAATAAAAATCGCCAGCCGATGTCGCACGCTGATTTTTTTTGGGGTGCGACAAGGCTGTTGCCTTTGGCAGCCCCTCTTTCTCTCTTGTTCTCTACTTGCTTTGCTCCCACTCTCTCTCTCTATTCTCTCAAATAATGCCTCTATTTATAGGCATCAATGGTAAGGCAAGAGGCCATCAATTATGGCATAAATGGTGGCAGCACATGGGTTGCACCATTTTTGTTAATGGTTAGTGCAACTTCCATTGTAATCTTTTGATAATGACAACCCTACTTTTTACGGTAGGTGCATATGTTGTTGTCCATTAATGGAAATATCCCAACAAGATCCCTATAAAATCATTGACACAAATGGTTCTGATGACTTAGTTACGAATCTGCCACAAATTAGCTATTTTGATAGCTTTACATGAATATTTATGGATAAAAGGAACATGGCTAAATCTATATATAAAAAAAAGGCCTTGGTCATGTATAATGATCAACTTAATAAAAAAGTTCATAATTTTTAATTCAATTATTGGATCATGTTTACTAAGAAAAAAATATTATTCTTTGAGAAATAAGTTTTAAAGTACCACACATAGGGAAATAAGTTTATAAAATATTGTTGTTTGATAATAAAAAAAAATTAGAATTTTGCTTGTTATTGCTCTTGATAAAATAAAACAGAAGCGATATTATACATGGGGGATAAGAATGTGTTAACACATGACAAAGTTCTCTCTTTTAATTTTGTTTTCCCAATTTGGATACAACAATTATAGAATAAACTAAAAGAGAGAGATTTTTTTACTGTAGACGCTTTTACTGTTCATCGTCTATTATATCATTGTCATTTCAATATTAATTTTTTTAAAAAAGTAATTTGATCCTTAAACTTTTATTTTGCATAATTAAGCCCTTTTAGGCCCAATTGCATATTGTTTTGGGGATGGAAGGTTGAATTGAAAGTTAAAGGATTTTCAATTTGATCCTTGAACTTTTATTTTGTATAATTGAACCCTCCTGAGCCCAAATTAGAACGCAATTGCATATTTTTTGGGGGAGAGAGTGCTGAATTAAGATAGAGGACTACAATGAAAAAAAGTGAGTAAATTTAGTGGCAACTTTTTAATTTGTTTGAAAAGTTTGTTTTAGTCACCCATCATTTGTAGCTATTAGGTAACCAGTCCCTCTAATTTGTAGAAAATTGATTTGGATACCAAGCTTTATTTTCCTCTTTTTTAGTTCTTTTCTAGTGGAGAAGAGAGAGGGGATTGCCAAATTTCGATGTAGAGAGAGTTATTGTTGGCAACAATTTTAGCCACCAAAACAGTCGATTTTTGTGTCAAATAGTTTTATATAATGAGGGAAGTTAAAATTAAGTGTTTATTAACCTTTAAAATGTCTAAAACAACATATTTGAGCTCGATAAGAATTTTGGTTTTGAGTTGATTTGGTTTTTGTTATTTTTTGTGTTTTTGAAGGCCATGAATTGATTTAACAAAGTTTCTATGATGTTTCCTAGGTGTTTAGGTCAAAATGGATTAAAAATGAGTTTTTAGGTGAAAAAAATAGTAACCCTGTTTTTCTACCCAACTAGTTGCCGGATTCTAGAGAGCTTTAGACGACATATCATCCATCCTATTAACTTAATAAAAGCATAAAGGCTTGTGCACGGGCCCTTTCTTGCTGGGCCAAGTACTTAATAAAATAGTTTGATTTTTTTTTATTAATACTATTTTTATTTAAAATAATTTTTAATTTGAGTTTTAATTAACACCCTTTCTCTACGAGTTTTTTTGGCTTATTTTGATTAATATCATTGTATTGCTTAATGTTTTAATAGATTAGTATTATTCATCTGTAATTTGTTTTTATATTTTATATAGATTAAATATTTATTTTTTTTATAATATTTTTAATATGTGTAGCCTTGTATGATATTTTTTTTATTAAATAGATTTTATGTGTATGTCAATTTCTATTACAAATTTATTTTAATAAACAAATTCATTAAACACAATCACGTAAATGACCTATATAGCAATATTAAATATCTTGATTTATATTTATCTCTCAATTTCTCCAATTACATTTTTATCTATCTTTAATGATTTTTTCCCATTTATTTACACAATGGTTCGTAATTTGTTTAACTAGATGCATGCATAAGTTTTTCAATTTATATTTATGATATTTTTATATATAAAAAAAAACATTGAAAAAATCTACATGTACAATTTTTTCACATGCAGTGGTGTTTTCAATTTTATTCCTATTCTTATGATTTCATAGTTTTTCAGTTTTATTTTCTTAATTTCACCCTTCAATCCAAGTTTGTCATAACCTATTTTTGGGTTATTCCCCAATTCACATTTTTTCTCTCTTCAAAAATACAAAAAAATAAAAAATATTATAAAAAAATATAACAGTGAAAAGAGGATGTCAAAACACTAAAAAAAATGGTTTGAAATTGGTTGAGGAGGTTTAAAAATACAAAGATGAAGTTTGATGGCCAATTAGAGACTTAATTGAAGAAATCCAAAACCAAGGATCAAAATGAAAAACTCGCGTAAATAGAGGGGCTGCAATTAAACCGAATTAGGGGCCAAATTGAAGAAATTAGAAGTTTATTAATGAATTGAGGGTGAAATTGCATAAATTCAAGACCAAGGACTAATTTGAAAAAGGTGGCCAACTTCAAAGCTGCTGTTTGATTTTTTGGCAGGGATGCAATTGCATTGATTTTTACAATAAAAAATGCAATTGAGGACTCGATTGAACAAATCACAAATTGAGGACTAATGTGAACTCTGACATGTTTTTGCCGCCTTTTTTATTTAAATGAAATGGTCTGTTTTTCCCAAAACGATACTGTTTCATGCACTGTTAAAAAAAAGGGACTGAAACAATGTTGTTTTGAATGGCACTTTAAACTTTCTTCTTCCTGGATGAGCAGAGAAACAGGGGAAGGGAGTTGCGTTCCCCTACATTTTGACCCACTTTTCTTCCTCTAAAAAGATCAAAATTACACCGACCAAGGACACCCACTTGCTAAGTTGATCTGTGGCCTCCCACGTGTTGGAGAGATGGAGGAGACGTGCCTCCTTGGGCAGTCGTGGGGCGACTGCACAGTGGCCGCCCCGTTTGTATGCCGCCCATGTTTTTGCCTATAAATATAGGGGAGATGAAGAGAGCAGGAAAAAAAAACGAAGAGAGAAGAAGCACATGAGGGGGGGCTGGAAAAACCAAAAAAAAAAGAAGAAGACCTGAAGAGGAAGAAAAAAAATAGAGGAGGAGCTGCCACTAACACCGCCCCCGCTAGAACCGCCGCCACTGTTGGCCATTACTGACGACTGAGGCTGCGTTTCACTTCTCCAAGTAAACACTCTGCCCCCTTTTCTTTTGCTTTCGTTTCTTCCCTTGCCATGCAGGATGTGCATGGTGCACATCTCTATAGGCGAGGTGAAGCTGGTTACTGTGCTCATGCACATTAACCAGCTGAGGTGGGTTGGGCTAAGCCCAGCCCATGGATCTTGGGCCGAGTCCGGTCCAGCCCAACAATGTTGGGCCAGGTTCAGCCCAACAAAAAAATATATGTTTAAAATTTTGCAATTTCCACTCGTTTTGTTTTACACTATTTTGTTTAATATCGGTCTGTATTTTTACACAATAAAAATACAAATCCGATATTAAAATACCTGGTTTTCATCAAAACTTCCAAAAAAATTGAAAAAAAGAAGAAATATTTTTGTGCATACGTCCAAGTGTCTCAAAGCTAAAAAATCATTTTCTGTTTTTCATACTTCAAAAAACAATGTTTTAGCATGCATTTTGGCTTTAATAACCAATTTATTAAAGTCAAGAGAACATAGGCCAAAATATCAAAAACATTAAAAAAAAAAAGTATTTTGTGTTGTTTTAGTATCAGGGATTATGAATTTATACGTAAAACGTATTCCCGATATTAAAAAGGTATTTTCTTTCGACAATGTAGAACAATTAGGTTTTTTACCTGATAAAATAAGGATCTCCTTATAGAGAAGGACTTTTTTAAACCGTAGACAGACCGATAATTAGAAACCACAACAAAACAATGCGGCTTACCTTAGGTAAGACGTAGTTGAGTTGCTAATACCTTCCCTCTACGCAACCAGTCTCCGTACCTGATCTCTAAGACCAATTAGGGTTCCTAGTGACCAGAATATTAGGTGGCGACTCCCATTCAAATTTTCTACTAATAAGAGACAAGAATTCTTTGTCTCTCCACATTTACCAGATAGACCATTACATTTTTCCTTGAGGTTGGACGATCGATGCGACGCCGCATATCACGTGCGACGAAGTTGGTAATGTATTTTTATTTTATTTTGTTAATGTTTTTGTGCTTTTCGATTTAACTATTAGATTTTAACCTTATTCTTTTAATTGTTATTTTTTTATTTTGATTTGTTTTGTTGAATTTTTAGCTTCATGATTTTTTTAATATATAATGTTTTTGGTCTAATAACTCGGGTTACAAGTTTGAAAAGTTAACAAGGGTTGATATGTTTTTTATCTTATTTTCTTTGATGATATCATCGCTTGATTTATTTTTTAAATAAATGGATTTGTTGTTTTGTTTAATGTTTTCTATTAAATTATCTTAATTTCATGATCTAGAACATGAGTTTGTCATGTTAATGTAGATTAGCTAGTCCTTTAATTTCCAATTTAGATTTCTAACATGAAGGCTCAAGTTGGTTAAAAATTAAACAATATCGTCTCTTTTTTTTTTTGTCTCATGTTATCGTAATTGCTTTTATATATATATATAGATTTTGTTTGTTATTGTTGTTTTTTTTTATTATTATTATTCCATTTGATTCAAATAAAAGCTAACTTATTTAGTTAATCAGGATAATAACCAGAGTTATTGAATTTTTTTTTTTATAAAAAAAAATATTTGTGATGTCTAAATATTTTATTGGATAAATAATATAGGTACACAACGTAACAAGGGCGCCAATCTATTATATAACTAAATGACAATTTAATAGTATAGATAATTAAGTCCTACAGTTATATACCTAGCAATGTTAAAGTGAATTAGTTCTATACCATGAAAAAAAAAAAAAAGTTCCGAGTCATTTTAAAAAATTCATGATTTATTGAGAGTTTTAAAATAAAAATAGCATAATGACGAATTTGTGGTAGTCACAAAAATTAGCAAGTTTCAATTCAAAATTAAGGATTCATTTGAGAACAAATATTTATATGAAAATGAAAGATGCAAATCTAGTTTTAAGAAATATATTGGAAATATACGCAAATGAATAAAATCAAGAACTATGATAATTTATAGCAATAAAAATTAAATAAATTATACATATTTAAAACTTTAAATTATAATTTCCAATGTTTATAATTTCACAGCGTTTCTAGTCTGCAACTCTAGTTTTTTAAAAACATTTAAGATATCAAAAATATAATTTAGGTAATTGGGGGTAATTTAAATCTTTATTATTATTACCTGAAAAATAATAATTAAAAGACCTTTCAATTTATGTAGTCATTGCAATTTATATAGAAGACATTCTACTTGAGTGGAGGTCCATTGTTTGGGCTGGAAATTGCGTGTTTGTGTCACCTGCCAAGGCTTGTTGATGATGGATCGGGCTCATGCTTTAATTTTCTCCACATATATTGTAGGTTGGGCTTGATTCAAGCGCAACCAGGAAGGTTTTCTTATGATCTTCTTAAACCAGTTCTTAAGATTGTGACAAGAATATTATGAATGTTTTTACTTTATATATTAACCTACAGCTGCGTTTATTTTATGGAAAATGATTTCTAGAAAATTATTTTTCAAAATTTTTTATATTTGTTTATCATTAAAAAAGTTGGTCAATGAAAAATACTTTTCAATCAAAGAAAAATTTGACTTGGTTTTTAAAAAAGTGTTTTCCTTTTATTTTGGAAGGAAAATACTTTTTGAAAGTTATGAAAAATTTAGAAATGTCATATTCTTTACTGATTATATCAAATTTGATCCTAAAAAATTTGATTGCTATATATATTTTGTTTTGAATATTTATTTTTCAATTTCATCCCTTAGAATTTAATTTTTATATTAACTTTAGTCCTCATTTTTATAATTGTTATTTGCTTTTTCCAAATCATTTTTTAATTGAAATTTTTTATCTATCAAATTTGATCCTCATTTTTTTAATTATTATTTATTTTATTTGAAATAATTTATGAAATGTTAATTATTATTATTTTAATTTCTTCATCTTTTAATTTTTTTAATTTTTAGATCTGATCTCTATTATTTTGATTATTATTTCTTTTATTTGAGATAATTTATGAAATTATTATTTTTTCAATTTCATTCTCATTCAACTTTTAAATTTGTAAGATTTGTTCCTCATTATTTTAATAAACTTGAAAAAAATAAACATTAATAAGTTATTTTTCAGCTTATTTTTCATGACATAACCAAACACTAGAAAGTGTTTTCCAACTTATTTTCCATTACACTACCAAATATCGGAAAATAATTCACTTTCCGGAATTTACTTTTCAAAAGGAAACTACTTTCCAACAAACATACAGGGCCTAAGGATGTGTTTGTTTCCTGAAAAGTGGTTTCTGAAAAACCACTTTCCAAACTTTCCTGTATTTGTTTGTCATTCAGAAAGTTTATCAACGAAAAACTCTTTCCATTCAGGGAAATTTGGTTTGGTTTCCAGAAAGTGTTTTCCTTTTATTTTGGGTGGAAAACACTTTCTGAAAGTTGTGAAAAATTTAGAAATGTCATAATATTTGCTGATTATATTAAATTTGGTCCTCAAACTTTTGATTGCAATATATATTTTGTTTTGAATATTTGTTTTTCAATTTCATCCCTTAGAATTTAATTTTTATATTATCTTTGGTCCTCATTTTTATAATTGTTATTTTATTTTCCCTTATTATTTTTTAATTGAAATTTTTTATCTATCAAATGTGGTCCTCATTCTTTTTATTGTTACTTTTTTTTATTTGAAATAATTTATCAAATGTTAAATATTATTATTTAAATTTCTTCATTTTTTTTAGATTTGATCTCTATTATTTTGATTATTATTTATTTTATTTGAGATAATTTATGAAATTATATATATTTTTTCAATTTCATTCTCATTCAACTTTTTAATTTGTAAGATTTGCTCCTTATTATTTTAATAAACTTGAAAAAATAAAACATTAACAATTTATTTTTCAGCTCATTTTTCATGATATAACCAAAAAACTGGAAAGTGTTTTTCAACTTATTTTCTATTACACTACCAAATATCGGAAAATAATTCACTTTCTTGAATTTCACTTTCCAAAAGAAAACTACTTTCCAGCAAATAAACGGGGCCTATAAGTCACCCAATACAATATTCGGATCACCGAGTTGACTTTTATATTTATTTTTTATTTATAAGTTAACAGTAAAAAGTATTTCTTTTTAAATTATTAACTTAAAATATTTCTCTGTTTCAATTATATTTTTTTTGGAAATAACCTTAGCTATAATCACACTCCACACTTGGGGGCAAATGCGAGAGATATACAAAAATCCTCAATAATTAAAAGTGCCACAAACAACACTGGGGGGCATGAAAGAAAATTCACAATGATCAAAGGCACCCAAACAAAGTTGGGGGGGTTGAAGAAAAATCCAAAGGATTTAAAAAATTTGAGCTTTCCATAAAAATAACCGATATTATGATGCTCAACCAAAAGAAAAAAGAAAAAAAACAGAGAAAAAGCCCAAACCCGACATTATGGGGTATCATATACCATTTTGCAAATCAATTCCAAGGTCTAAAAAAAAAATCTATGAACCAAAAAAACGAGGTCAGGAAATAAGCACTAGTTATCCTTAGTTTTGAAATCCCTTAAACACTTTTTGAGCCTATAAGTAGCATCATTTTTTTCATAACTAAGAGTCAAAGCCTACATTACGTGCACAATCAAGCCCTTTCCGATCAAAGACAAGCAATCTGAATCAATAGACAATGCTTTTTTTATGAGAAACAAGTCATTATTCATACAATCAAAATGAATGCTTTGAAGATCGATTCTTTGTAACCCTCACATTGAAGTTTGAACCTCTTTGACCAACAAAACGTGACTTCATATTTTTATCAAAAGCAAAAAAAATAAAAATTCTTCATCATTTCTGAAAACCTATCCATAAGAATCACTTGAATTTCTTCAGAATGAGTTTGCTTTAAACTTATGTCGAAATGATTTCTTTGTCTGGAATAGCTTTGAAATTCCAAAAATTCTACATGAAAACAACTCTTTGTAAATAACCCAAACCTTATTTCATATAGCCTCATCCCTAAAGAAAACCCAAATTAAACACTTAGGGACATGATCAAGCTGAGGGGCAATCCAAAAACACATAATAGGGCTGGCTCCATGATTCCCTTTCTAAAAAACAAAATGTATGACAGAGCTGGAGACCTTTGAGATTAAGGTTAGAGGACAAAGAAGTATGATGATATCAAGTCTTTCCTAGAGGTCAAGATCACAAGATGTGACTCGAGTAAGAAAGAGTGAAAAGCCATCAAAGTTTATTACCAACACTCTAACTTTTGAGAAAAGAAAGACTCCATGAAGAAAAAATAGACCTATATTTCTTAGGTAAGTATACATGCATATTGATCATAATGTATTGCTTTCATCATTGATAGATCGGTGTTTCATCATCACCTTTTAGGTAGTGTGTTTGTCTAACCCTATCTTTTTTCAAGTTTGCCTTTGAGCTCTCACTTCCTTTTGCGCCATTGAGCCCTCATCTCTCGGGTAGTGTGTTTTCTAATCCTACCTACTTTCAAGTGTGCCTTTGAGCCCTTATCTTTTAGGTAGTGCATTTCCTAACTTTACCTCCTTTCGAGTGTGCCTTTGAGCCCTATCTTGTCGTCTCTTCAAATGTTTTCCATCTGGACAGGTCACCCATTACAATAAGACCGTATTCCACCTGGGTGGGTCACCCATTACAATGAGACCGTATTCCACCTAGGTGGGTCACCCATTACAATGAGACCACTCTTCCTTTTTTTCACCTGGGTAGGTTACCTATTATAATGAGATCATTCTTTCACATGGGTAGGTCACCCATTACAATGAGACCGCTCATCTCTTTTCTATTTGGGGAGGTCACCTATTACAATAAGACTATTTTTCATATTTTTCTATCTAGGTAGGTCACTCATTACAATGAGACCATCTTCCACTTGGATAGGTCGCCCATTATAATGAGATTGTTTTTTACTTTTTTTTTCCCATCTAGGTAGGTCATCCATTACAATGAGATCATCTTCCATCTAGGTAGGTCACCTATTACAATGAGACCATCTTTCACTTGGGTAGGTCACCCATTATAATGAGATTGTTTTTCACTTCTTTTTTTTTCTATCTGGGTAGGTCACCCATTATAATGAGACCACTTTCAAAACTCATCACATCTTCCACCTAAGGAGGTCACCCATTACAATCATGAGACCACTTTATATTTTTTTTCCATCTAAGTTGGTCACCCATTACAATGAGATCACTTCATATTTTTTTTCAATCTAGGTAGGTCATCCATTATAATGAGACCATTTCACCTTTTTATCTTCCATTTGGGTAGGTCACCTATTACAATGAGACCACAAACACATTTTTTTTTGTTCTAGTTAAAAGAGATCGCCAGATGGAATTTCAAGTTGACCGATCTACACACAAATCGATTTTGGGACATACTTTGGTTCCGGTTAAAGGGGATCGCTAGATGGGATCTCAGGTTAACTCAACCATACATGAAATTTAGCTTCGGTTAAAGGAAGTCGCCATATGAGATTTCAGGTTGACCGAGCTGCACATAGAATTTTGTTTCTAGTTAAAAGAAATTGCTAGGTAGGATCACAGGTTAACCCAAACACACACCAATTTAACTTTGGTTAAAGGGAGTCACTAGATGAGATTTTAGTTTGACCAAGGTACACATAAATTTTGATTCTGGTTAAAGGAGATCGTCAGATAAGATCTTAGGTTAACTCAACCATACATGGAATCCCAAGTTGTATGGGAGTAGGCTGTGACAGAAGAATTGAGTGTAGTTACTGATAATCAGACATGGAGCATTATGCCTCTTCTTACAGGTAAACATGCAGTTGGTTGTTGCTGGATTTTCAAGAAAAAATTCAACTCAAATGGAACAATTGAAAGGTATAAAGCCCGGCTTGCAGCTCAAAGGTTCTCGCAGAAATTTGGAATCGACTACAAGGAAACCTTTGCTCCAGTTGTGAAAATGACTACTATCTGTGTCTTGTTATCTACGACAGTTAATCAGGGCTGGTCATTGTATCAAATGGATGTACACAATGCATAGGAGCATGGAGAACTTGAAGAGGAAGTATTCATGAAGCTACCCCTAGGACATCCACAAAGCCACTCTCCTAACCTGGTCTGCAAACTTCACAAATCCATTTATGGATTGAAACAGAGTCCACGAGCATGGCATGCTAAATTAAGTGTTGCTTTACAGACACTTGTTTCACAAGAAGTAATGCTGACTTTTCACTATTTATTCAATAGAATTCTACAGACAAGTTTATTGAGCTTGTATATGTAGATGACTTAATTATCCTGGGAAGTAATGAAACCTCTGTTGCAAAATTAAAGGTTGATCTGTAGCGACAATTCTCCATTAAAGATCTTGGGAAGCTGAATTATTTCTTGGGGATAGAAATGGCTACTTCCAGTAAGGATGTGTTTCTTAACCAACATAAGTATATCCTAGACATGCTACAGGATGTTGAAATGCTATATACCAAGCCAACTATTACTTCTCTGGACAGTAAGTTGTGGTTGGATTTGTCGCACCCAAAAAAAAAAAATCCTGGCGTGCGGCATCGGCTGGCGATTTTTCATCGTTTGTTGTGTTTGCTTTGAATTTGTTCGTGGGAGTCGCCACCTAGTAATTTATTAAGGGCTACTAGGAAACCTGATGTACTGGTCTTATCAGAGATCGCGGGTAAGGGACTGGTTGTGGTTAGGGAAGGTATTAGCACCCCTAACGCACCCTACCTGAGGTAAGCTGCTTTGTATTCTGATGTGATTTGAAAATTTAAAATACTAATTAAATTCTAAGGCTTGAATAAATCAGTTATTAAATCCCTGAATATATATAGAAGCTTGTTCTTATATTTTCGTGGAAAACACAACTTGATTTTATTTGTCCTTGAGATATTTAACCATATTTAAGAAAATTTAAAATATTAATTAAATTCTAAGGCTTGAATAAATCAGTTATTGAATCCCCGAATATATGTAAAAACTTGTTCTTACATTTTCGTGGAAAATACAACTTGATTTTATTTGTCCTTGAGATATTTAACCATATTTAAATTAACAATTAATTCTTTTTGTCCTTCTTTTATTTTTACAATTCAATAACATAAATAAAAATACAAACACGCACACATCTCTTTTTATTATATTTTTCCATACACCCACATTTACAGAATAATATAACTTAAACAAAAAATAATAATAATAATAATAATAAATAACGGTAATTTAACTACATGTTCAAACATGTTACAATTACAAAAAAGGTCCTTAAAAAAATCAAGGAACTGCAGAGGAGGGCCTCAGGAACTGCTGAAACAGTACGGCGCGTTTGGTCCACGCGCTGCTGCCACTGGCGGCGCGTGGACCCACGCGCCGCTTCGAAAAAAAACCGCACAGGAGAGATCCGAAACGGCTTCCTCCCCTTATCACTTTCCTCGCCGGCGGCGACAGCGTTGTCCCCTGCAAAACACCAAAACGCAACAAGCAAGGTTTCCGGTTTTGTCTCCTTTTTTGGATCTCTTCTCTGCTGTCATTTTTTTTGTTTTCGGTTCATTGTTCTTTCCTTCTCCAGGTGATAAATCATTGGCAGTTGAGGGAGGAGGGCTGGAGACCGGGAGTGGACAGATCGGGGATCAGTGGGCGCCGCTGTGTCGGGCTGCTACTGGAGGTGCCGATGCGGTCCGGGCGAGCTGGTTGACTGACGAACGACGATGGGGAGCTGCTGTGCTGAGGGCCGATCTTGGTCGGGTGGCTTGGGTTCTGGAGAGTGAGGGGCTATCTTTGGCCAGCTGGGATTTGAAGATGAGAGGAAAAATCGGGTGAAGGCTGCCTTGGAGAACTGGTTCGGTGCTGGGAGAAGGAAGATGGACGGCTGGTTTCGGGTTCGGTGAGGAAGGGGAAAATCGGTTGTGGCTGGTTGAAGGAGAAGAAGAGAATTTGTGGCTGAGATTCGGTTTCAGAGGGAGCGGGGCCAAGAGAGAGGCTGTGAGGCTGGTTTGTGAGGGGAAAGGGAAGAAAATTAATTACAAAGGGTGGGGGCGTCCAGCTGAAGGTAGAAGGAAACGAATCTGGAGGGGGGGCTGTCTTTGGGTTTCTCTAGGTGTTGGGTGTGTCGGCTGTGTTGGGGAAGTGTGTGGGGGGGGAGCTATGGCTGTGGGGGTTGGTCTGAAAAATGGAGGTCCAGTGGGGGAGAAGGAGATGATCTCAAAGGAGCTGGGGATCGTGGGTCTCTGCCCACTGCTCTTGGGACCCGTAAAAAAAAATGGCTCCAATCTCCCTCTCTTGCAAAACTGAGAATGAGAAGAAATAGGGGCTTTTCTCGTGAGGAGAGCCAACAAGGAAAAGAAGTCCTGGGTGGGGGCTGAGTTCATCATTTTTAGCCGAAAGAGAGGGATTAAATAATGGTCTTGGGCCAGGGGCAACGGCTAGTTTCGGGTGAAGAGAAAAAAAAAAAAAAATCTTAGGTTGCCCCTTCTTCCAAAATTCAAAATTCCATATACATAGGCAAAAATATTGTTTCGGCCTCAAAATTGGTCCTTTAATTTCTTTTTTTTGTAAAATTTGATTTTTCTTGTTTTTTTTGTATTTTTTTGAAAACGAGCAATATCAACGTCGACTCAAATACGGAAAATCAATTATTTAAAAAATGACGCGTGAAAAGTCGAACGCGTTCGAAAGACCCTTAAAAATTTAAATTCTTTTTTAGACGACGTTGAAAATGCTAAAATTACGAAAATATATTAAAAAACATATTTTTTGGATTTTCTTTGTTTTTCTCTATTTTTGGATTTTTTTTGAAAATATATCAAAAACATGGGTCAAAAATTGGGTAGCAACAGATGCCCCCTCTTTACAATGCTTACGAAGCAAAAATCCTCGATGTTTTGCATAGTAAGCTTTGTAAAGAAAAACTTGTCTTTCTGTTTGCTCAATATCCACTTCATTTAAAAAACCTTACTCTTTTTTTTCTTTTTTATTATCCTGAGATCCCATCTGGTGACCTCCTTTAACCAAAACCAAAGAATGTGTGTGTAACTCGGTCAACCTGAAATCCTATATGGAAATTCCCTTTAACCAAAGCTACATGAGATCCCATCTGGCGACCTCATTCAACTGGAACAAAAGAATGTGTAAAAAATGGTCTCATTATAATGGGTGACCTACCCAAGTGGAAAGGAAGAAGAGTGGTCTCATTCTTTGGGTGACCTACCCAGGGGGAAGAATGGCCTCATTCTTTGGGTGACCTACCCAGGTAAAAAAAACGATGGAGAATGGTCTCATTCTTTGGGTGACCTACCTAGGGGGAGGAATGGCCTCATTCTTATGGGTGACCTACCCAGGTAAAAAAGATGGAGAATGGTCTCATTCTTTGGGTGACCTACCCAGAAAAGATGATGGTCTCATTGTGATGGGTGACCTACCCAAGTGGAAAAAGGAAGAGTGGTCTCATTCTTTGGGTGACCTACCTAGGGGGAGGAATGGCCTCATTGTTATGGGTGACCTACCCAGGTAAAAAAAAGATGGAGAATGGTCTCATTCTAATGGGTGACCTACCCAGAAAAAATGGTGGTCTCATTGTGATGGGTGACCTACCCGAGTGGAAAGGGGAAAGAGTGGTCTCATTCTTTGGGTGACCTACCCAGGGGGAAGGATGGCGTCATTCTTTGGGTGACCTACCCAGATAAAAAAAAGATGGAGAATGGTCTCATTCTAATGGGTGACCTACCCAGAAAAAATGGTGGTCTCATTGTGATGAGTGACCTACCCAAGATGAATGATGGTCTCATTGTATGGGTGACGAACCCCAAAAAACGATGGTCTCATTGTATGGGTGACGAACCCTAGAAAAATGATGGTCTCATTGTATGGGTGACGAACCCCAGGAAAATGATGGTCTCATTGTATGGGTGACGAACCCCAGGAAAATGATGGTCTCATTGTATGGGTGACGAACCCAAATGGAAAAAATGTGAAGTGCGGTCTCATTGTAATGAGTGACCTACCCGGATGGAAAACATATGAAGTGTGGTCTCGTTGTAATGGGTGACCCACCCAGATGGAAAACAAATGATGAAGTGGTCTCGTTGTGATGGGCGACCTACCCAAATAGAAAGAATATGAAGTGCGGTCTCATTGTAATGGGTGACCTACCCAGATGGAAAACAAATGATGATAAATGTTAAAAATAGAACTTACCTGGCGAAGTCCTGAGGGGATGACAGAAGAAGGGCTGGAAAACTTGGTGCTTCCTGATAATTCCCGATCATAGGATTTGAAAACTCGGTGTTTCCTGACTGCAAAGGTTGAAAACTCGAGGCTTCCCAATTGCAAGGTTGATCTTTTCATTTCTTTGGGATTTTCCTAATGGTAAGGTTCATCCCATCGTCCTTTTATTCCATGATCAAAACCGATTCTTTATTATCATCACCACAATGCTTCTTTCTCTTTCCACAATCTTGCTGGACCTCATTAAGGATTTTCCTGTAACAATTCAAAAATATGTGCAAATGGTAGGTTAGATGATATGCATGCATCCTTACCTGATTTGAAATATAGGTCCCCCCCTCTTTGATGCTCCATCGTCAAGGGTGCCTTTGTTTGCATCTCAAAGCTTTCTTTGTTCTTCTAAGGAATTGACTCATTCATGTGCTAGCCATCCACTCAGCTGTAAATGCAATGCCCATCCCGGGCTGTCTTTGACAATTACTGCTCGTATCGCTCATCAAGCTTGACAATGCCCCCAAGTGTGGTGTTGCTTGATTCATCATGAAGAATTTTCTCTCTTGGATTCTTCTGAGGATTATCCTTTGATTGATTGTGTGCATCATGCCAACACCCATCAAGATTGTTAATCAGTCATGAACTTGCCTCTAATTGAAACATCATTCAAGTATATGTGGTCAATCATAATCATGGAACTGCCGCGTGATCCCGACATGCATCTCATTCTTTGCAGTAAACAACTCATCATTGTAAGCGCGATGTATTTCTCTATGGATTCCTCTTAGCTTGTCAAATCAGATCGTGAAAATAAATGCTTTGGCATCATCAATGATGTTCATGTTATCACCCATATTCATGCGGTGAAGTGCGCATTTGAGCTTCAGAATAGATGGTCCCATAGTCAATCTTAGTGGTATGCATATGTTCAATGTTCATTCAAATGCATTCAGCTGATAACATCTGTCAGGAGTCATAGCCATGTTTTACAGGGTAACCCAAGATGAAGATATGAAAATATCCTTCAAGTGCAGCGTTGCTCGTCAATTGCTGCTGAAATGCACTAGATCATGGATTGTCTTTGAACAACATTGCCCCTAAAATGATCTGAAGGTTCGCTCATCGGTTTATACTCAAGAAGGTTTTTCTTTATCATCGTTAGATGCTAAACATAACTTTGATGAACTTTGACGACTCATCATCTGATTCTTTCTTTGTCCCCAGCTGATCTGGATATTGTTTGCTTTCCTTTTTAAGGTCCACTGAATTGCCCCCAGGTGGTCAACATGTCGGGAAAATGATGTCATTTTTGTCGAGGATTTTGCAAACTCAACTGATGTTCTTGTTTGAAAATCTTTCTTGTTATGGAATCAAATCTAACATTTCAACGATCATGTCTATTCAAGTCTAAATGTTGAAATGAAATCAGAGAGATGTCTGTTTTTTTGAAGTTATTATTTTTTCTTTTGAAATTCAAACTTCTTTGGTCAAAGACCCAACACACTATTCAATGCAGTCCTTTGATTGTCTTGTATTTTGAAAACAGAAATGACCCGTTGTAAGATTTAAAATGACCTTTTCATGGTTCTTTGTGTCCATTTTAAACTCTGATTTTGGGTATATCTTTTGATGGTCTGTGATGAGGTGATATTTTTGTGAACTTCAAATGAGTAGATGCTAAGGCTTGAAAAAAAAAAAGTTGTTTCCTTTCTTAGTATTTATTTTATCAGCATGCATAATAACCAGTAGCTAATTCATGAAGTCACGACCCTTATGGAAAAACTCTTCAAGTTTTGAGAGCGCCATTTATCGATTCAAATTGCTTGCTTGATTAAAAAGGGCTTTTAAAAGCATGTAATGCAGGCTATAGTTCATGGCTATGAAAGAAAAGAATTTCAAAGGCTCAAAAGGTGTTTGAGGGTTTCAAAAACCTAGGATCAACATCAATTATTCATCAACTCATTTTTTATTGTTGTCTTTGTAGAGGAAAGTGACATATAACCTTGTTAATCTCAAATATCAGAATTCTCTTAATCATAGGTTATAATGCAAATCCAACTTTTCTTTGATGAATAACCAATCTAAAATAATTTGAAGACATTAGAGGCTTTATCCTAGACACACCAAAAGATATGAAGCATCGATTTTTCTAGTGTTGACTTTTGGCATTTATTGTCTTTTCTCAATTGAAAGTTGTCTTACCTCTCTTAGAATTGGTAGGCATTTTCTTTCATTTCCTCAAAGTTTTTCTTGGATGGCCCTCAATCTATGGATTTTCTTCTTCTAGCCCTTTCTCAAACATTGGACTTTTGTTCTAAGCTTTTCTTTGATCCATTGATTTTATCCGTGTCTCCAAAATATTTCTCATTTGCCCCCAGTGTGGGGTGTGATCCTAGTCAGGGTTTCTTTTTGAAAGAAAAAAAATATTTCACCGGGCTCAAAATGGGACTGCAAAGGATATAATTTTTCAAGAAACGTGAAAGGATAACAAAGATGGCCTTTTCTCAATTCAAGCAAGGTCGGTTAGAACCGATAAATTTTGACCTCATCTAGTGTAATGATTTGGACTTGTAAGAGTCATGATTCACGAGTCCATAGTTACCGAAATCCACTACATGTCATTATGCATACTGCTAAAACTTAGCTATATGATGTGTGGTTCAATTTTATGTGTGAGCTCAAAATTTGTTTGGTCACCTCATGTCATCTCAACAAGAATCGAGTCATTTTTGCAATCAAAACATTTTTAATCTTCAGGATTGATTAGCCTTTATTGCATGTTGGAGTTTGATCAAAATATTTTGTCGGAAAAAAAAAATGTTAAACATCTGTTGATTTCAAAACAACAAAGAGACAAAAGCGAGGCATGTTTCGTTGAAGGATGAGATGTGATATGAAAACAAAAATGCACAATGGCAAAAATCCATAACAAAAATGCTTGACAGTTTAACTCCTTGGATCAGCTTCTTTGGCAATATTTGCGTTTTGCCAAGCACTTTCGATCAACAGATCATTCTGAAGATGTTCGGGGGACAATATAGCCAATGACACCCTCCTTCACCGACTCCACTTGTCTCTTGCTCATCAACTTCCAGACTCAATTCTTGCAATTCTTGAAACTGTTCACTTGAAATGGTTGAAGACCCCAACATGACATCACATCTCTTATCTGGATTATACCACCTAGAAATTGGTGGTCGCATGGGATTTGTCGGAGTCAAGCAAAAATTCTGGAATCTGGCAGATGCTGGTTGACAAACTTAAACGGCAGAGGAATGTCCCATCTTAGCAAAGACATTTGAGCAATTGATGCTACCGTGAGACCTGGCTATACCACATAATTAAGGGTTCACACCGTTGAAGTCATCTCCTGATTTACCTCTCATCATTGTTCTGGAATCCATGGCAGATACTTCAGTCTTTCCTCTTTTCATAGCTTGTTCAATTCTTCGGCAAATCCTCACAACATCATTTCAATCTTCCAATGTTGTTGTGGTTGGCTGCGGATTGTTAGAAAACTTTCCAACAGCTTGGTAATATTGGCAGCGCACAGAAACTTGTAGTATTGCCACTACCGATGTGTGGAATCACACATTGTCTCTATTGGAAGAGCACCTGATGAATTTGAAACTCCTTTGTCCCCTCTTCGAATTCCATCTAACAGTGCAGTAAACAAACACCTATAGAGGAAGTCCTGCTCTGTTGAAGTTTCAGTATTCTTCATGTTTTTTCAGTCTAGGCATGTCTCTTCTCTCTACTTTTGAGTTTTAATGCCGACATTGTTGGAGGAAAATCATAGATGATCTGAAACTACTGTATTCCTTATTGGATTTCCCACTTGCGGATCCACAAACAGATTCTTGCTGAGAGAGCTCTGCTACGTTAAAGTTTCATGTCTGCTCATATTTTTCAGACCAGGTCTGGCTTTTCGACTTACTAAGAGGTCTTCGTGCTGAAACTGATGAGAGAAATATTTGTAGCATATGCAACTTATAAATCCCCTCTTGCATTCCCAACTTGCAGCATCATAAACAGATTTTTGTAGAAAGAGTTCTGCCACGTTGAAGTTCGACGACTGCTCATGTTTTCAGACTAGGCCTAAGTCCTCTGACTGCTACAATGTTTTGTTCGTTTCTCACGTGGAAGTTCAGTGTCTGGTCATGGTTTTTCAGACCAACATCTTGCGCTGCTGAACTGGAATTGAGCTCATAATTGGGGTAACTTCAAAACAGACTGATGCACCATGAACAGGAGGCTAGTAGTCGTTTGGTTCCATTAGATGATGTGGAGGCAATGAACATTTAACAGTGCAACTGGACAGGAAACAGGGTTGTCATTAGTTGATGACTGAAGGCATTGCTGTTGTTGTTCATGACTGAAAAGGAGAGGCAGCTTCAATTGGACGGTGGACAAACAGTGTTCCCACAGAAGACTGTGCAGACATTCTCTTTCCATTTGATGCTCAACACTTGTTCGAGCAGATCTGAGTCCAGCTATTTCATCTTTGATGCTCTCAAACTCAAACTGATAATGAGCCTCTATCTGATATCTTTCTTCACTTCTATCCTTTCTTCAATCACTTGCAGCACAGCTTGTGCGGGGGAACCTACTTTTCAACCCGGTACATGCATGATAAATGTATGAAGACAGGCTCTATTCATTTTACGTGAGACAGGGTAGGTTTGCTACTTGGTCTCTAAAAGGGTCTCTTGTTGTCCCAGTGATCGCCTTCGTAAAGGCAATATAGGGGCCTAGCAGGTAATTGGTTGGCACGTGTCCAACTATTATCAGTCTAAGCACTCAACAAAGAGTTGGGGTTTACACAAACTTGAACCTTGACTCAAGTCATAAGGCAAGCTGCTAGTCCCCCACTTAACCTAAAGCTGGTGTGTGCTTTCAAAAATTAAAACTTGTGATGCATGAGAGAAATATATACAATGTATGAATAAAACACAAATAAATAAAACAAAACACTCAAAAAAATTGAACACATCAAAACACAAAGCTTAGTCCGATAAAGTTGAAAACAATACCTGTCCCCAGTGGAGTCGCCATCCTGTCGCACCCCAAAAACAAAAATCCTGGCGCGCGGCATCGGCTGGCGATTTTTCATCGTTTGTTGTGTTTGCTTTGAATTTGTTCGTGGGAGTCGCCACCTAGTAATTTATTAAGGGCTACTAGGAAACCTGATGTACTGGTCTTATCAGAGATCGCGGGTAAGGGACTGGTTGTGGTTAGGGAAGGTATTAGCACCCCTAACGCACCCTACCTGAGGTAAGCTGCTTTGTATTCTGATGTGATTTGAAAATTTAAAATACTAATTAAATTCTAAGGCTTGAATAAATCAGTTATTAAATCCCTGAATATATATAGAAGCTTGTTCTTATATTTTCGTGGAAAACACAACTTGATTTTATTTGTCCTTGAGATATTTAACCATATTTAAGAAAATTTAAAATATTAATTAAATTCTAAGGCTTGAATAAATCAGTTATTGAATCCCCGAATATATGTAAAAACTTGTTCTTACATTTTCGTGGAAAATACAACTTGATTTTATTTGTCCTTGAGATATTTAACCATATTTAAATTAACAATTAATTCTTTTTGTCCTTCTTTTATTTTTACAATTCAATAACATAAATAAAAATACAAACACGCACACATCTCTTTTTATTATATTTTTCCATACACCCACATTTACAGAATAATATAACTTAAACAAAAAATAATAATAATAATAATAATAAATAACGGTAATTTAACTACATGTTCAAACATGTTACAATTACAAAAAAGGTCCTTAAAAAAATCAAGGAACTGCAGAGGAGGGCCTCAGGAACTGCTGAAACAGTACGGCGCGTTTGGTCCACGCGCTGCTGCCACTGGCGGCGCGTGGACCCACGCGCCGCTTCGAAAAAAAACCGCACAGGGGAGATCCGAAACGGCTTCCTCCCCTTATCACTTTCCTCGCCGGCGGCGACAGCGTTGTCCCCTGCAAAACACCAAAACGCAACAAGCAAGGTTTCCGGTTTTGTCTCCTTTTTTGGATCTCTTCTCTGCTGTCATTTTTTGGTTTTCGGTTCATTGTTCTTTCCTTCTCCAGGTGATAAATCATTGGCAGTTGAGGGAGGAGGGCTGGAGACCGGGAGTGGACAGATCGGGGATCAGTGGGCGCCGCTGTGTCGGGCTGCTACTGGAGGCGCCGATGCGGTCCGGGCGAGCTGGTTGACTGACGAACGACGATGGGGAGCTGCTGTGCTGAGGGCCGATCTTGGTCGGGTGGCTTGGGTTCTGGAGAGTGAGGGGCTATCTTTGGCCAGCTGGGATTTGAAGATGAGAGGAAAAATCGGGTGAAGGCTGCCTTGGAGAACTGGTTCGGTGCTGGGAGAAGGAAGATGGACGGCTGGTTTCGGGTTCGGTGAGGAAGGGGAAAATCGGTTGTGGCTGGTTGAAGGAGAAGAAGAGAATTTGTGGCTGAGATTCGGTTTCAGAGGGAGCGGGGCCAAGAGAGAGGCTGTGAGGCTGGTTTGTGAGGGGAAAGGGAAGAAAATTAATTACAAAGGGTGGGGGCGTCCAGCTGAAGGTAGAAGGAAACGAATCTGGAGGGGGGGCTGTCTTTGGGTTTCTCTAGGTGTTGGGTGTGTCGGCTGTGTTGGGGAAGTGTGTGGGGGGGAGCTATGGCTGTGGGGGTTGGTCTGAAAAATGGAGGTCCAGTGGGGGAGAAGGAGATGATCTCAAAGGAGCTGGGGATCGTGGGTCTCTGCCCACTGCTCTTGGGACCCGTAAAAAAAAATGGCTCCAATCTCCCTCTCTTGCAAAACTGAGAATGAGAAGAAATAGGGGCTTTTCTCGTGAGGAGAGCCAACAAGGAAAAGAAGTCCTGGGTGGGGGCTGAGTTCATCATTTTTAGCCGAAAGAGAGGGATTAAATAATGGTCTTGGGCCAGGGGCAACGGCTAGTTTCGGGTGAAGTGAAAAAAAAAAAATAAAATCTTAGGTTGCCCCTTCTTCCAAAATTCAAAATTCCATATACATAGGCAAAAATATTGTTTCGGCCTCAAAATTGGTCCCTTAATTTCTTTTTTTTGTAAAATTTGATTTTTCTTGTTTTTTTTGTATTTTTTTGAAAACGAGCAATATCAACGTCGACTCAAATATGGAAAATCAATTATTTAAAAAATGACGCGTGAAAAGTTGAACGCGTTCGAAAGACCCTTAAAAATTTAAATTCTTTTTTAGACGACGTTGAAAATGCTAAAATTACGAAAATATATTAAAAAACATATTTTTTGGATTTTCTTTGTTTTTCTCTATTTTTGGATTTTTTTTGAAAATATATCAAAAACATGGGTCAAAAATTGGGTAGCAACAGGATTCATCAAGCAAACCTCTCCCAACATTCACTACTTATCAAAGGATTGTTGGAAAATTGATTTACTTGACAATCACTAGTCTAGACATTACATTTGATGTTAGGTTATTCAACCAATATATGCATGCTCCTACAGCTCAACATCTTGACATGAATAAGCATATTCTGCGATACTTGAAAGGAATTATTGGTCGAGGCATTGTTATGACACGCAATGGATATACAGATATTATAGGATACACATATTCTGATTGGGTAGGAAATGCATAAGATAAACATTCTACCACTGGATATTGCATGTTTTTTGGAGGTAATTTAATATCTTGGAAGAGCAAAAAACAACAAGTGGTCGCGCGTTCAAGTGTTGAAGCCAAATATTGCGCAATGACATCTGCTTCATGTGAATTAATTTAGCTCAAGAATCTACTTGCAGATCTCAATTTTGTCTCTCATACACCTATGATATTATTTTGTGACAATCAAGCTGCCATGCATATTGCCTCTAATCCAGTGTTTCATGAACGCACAAAAAATCTCGAAGTAGATTGCCATAACAATTGTCAGCAAGTTCATGCTAAACTTATTTAGACATCCTATGTGCACACCAATGATCAACTTGTTTATGTATTTACCAAAATCCTGTCATCTGGTTAGTTTCATCTTTTGCTCAGGAAGCTTGGATTAATTAATCCACTAGATCCAGCTTGAGAGGGAGTCTTAAAGATTACAATATAAGTGGTAGATCCTTACATGTATTGTAAATATTGAAGATTAATGGTGGGGATGATATAGATATTGAAGATTAATGGAGCACATACTATAGCATCAAGAGACAATATACAAGATCCTATATATTGTTATTATATTTCTTATATGTTATGTCTAGTTTTTATTTTAGATGATCATGTAATTATTATTTATTTTCTTCGTAACCAAAGATATAATCAAATCTAGTAGCTATCAAGTTAGGAATTGATCTTAGTTTATATATACTTATACTTTGCCATCAATAAATTTATGATTAAGAGATTATATTTCTCTAAATTTCTACAAATTCTGAAATGACTTTCCCTATGAATTTCATATTGGAAAAAAGATGTAAGACGCAAAGAAACAATGACTAATTAATTTCTTATATATTTTTTTTCCGAAACATAATTTCTTCTTTCTTTCTTTATTTGTTTTTGGTTGATGGTCACTTCAAGGACGATTCTTTACTTTGTACTTTGTGGATCACCGTTCCCCAATTTATTTATTTTTTATTTCTCCCTGTTTCGGAGGTTCTGCAACCATCTTTATCTGCAGGCTTTGACTGCCCGGAGAAACCAGCAAAACCATGAATCGCAAGCTACTGTAGCTTTTATGGTAAAGAAAAATAAATATGCACACACTATCTTATTGTCCCTTTAGGAACGAGATAAGGAATTTTAGAGACCACCACTCCTCAAAAAGATCGATCAATCTCATCGATCCTATATATATATTCTCGTTCTTTCTTCTAAGCATGCCAAGACAAGTTCGAATGAAGAAAAAAAAAAGTTCAAGGATTCCTTCCAGGGTAGAGACAGGTCAGAAAACCAAGTTGCTCATTTCTCCTTCCTCTTTCGGAAAAAGTTGGGTTATCCAAAGCTATTTTATCATCATGAACAAATTCGTCTTTCCCAATCCATAATAGTTTTATTTCTATTTCGTTTATCCACAATTCAAGCATAATTCAAAAACACCTTTTTAGTTTCCTTCTCTTGAATGCACGGCAATAATATACTAATAATGGGAGTTTATTATTTTTGTATTTTAAAAGTATTTTTAAATGAAATTTTTTTATTTTTTTTTATTTCAAGTTAATATTTTTTTATGTTTTTAAATCATTTTAATATGATAATGTCAAAATTAATTTTTTTTAAATAAAAATAATATTATTTTGATGCATTTTCAAATAAAAAATATTTTGAAAAGCAGTTCACAAACACATTCTCAAACACCTTGGTTTATTTATGTTTTATATTGTGTAGCTGTCTTCTTTTTTCTTTTTTTCTTTTTTTTCAATCCCTCGTTAATGTTTGTACATATCTATTTCTGTGACTTTTAACTCTAGTTTACCAGACTCTTACTGGCGCTAAAATTATCATATTTATATATATATATATATATATATATTATTGATTATAAAAAAAAACTGGAGAAAAATTATTACACTTACAAATGTTATTATTATTCTTTTAACGATAGATTCCTTATAGAACTCATAATCATAAGGCATGTAATGTTCCATTTCATTTGGTTCAGATTTATCTGTTTTTAATAATTCTGAAATGATTTTTCCTATATGACAATAAGAGTTTCAGATTGGAAAAAAGAAAAATAAATATGCACACACTATCTTATTACCGCTTGCGGCGTGAGAAAAGGAATTTTGGAGACCACCACTCCTCAAAAAGATCAATACCATCCTGTATTCTTATTCTTTCTTCTAAGCATGCCAAGATAAGTTCGAATGGGAAAAAAAAAATAAAGGAAAAAAAAAGGGGTTATTCAAGGATTCTTTTAAAGGTAGAGACAGGCCAGAAACCAGGTTGCTAATTTTTTCTATTAGTAATAGAGTAAAGACTACGCTTCATTCAAGTATGTGTTAGGGACTCCAAGAGATTTTAGATTTAGACGATGCTAGCAGCTTGGTGTTTGAATTTAGATTTTTTATTTTGACGATATGATGAAATTTGTGCATAAATGTTTTGTTTAAAATATGATTTAGCTACAATGATTTGGATTAAGCTTAGCTTCGATTTAGTTAAATAAATACCATATTGTTAAAATATGATTTTTTTCCCCTCTAATTGTAATAGGCTATATGTGGGTTTTTAACCTCCCCACCTTTTGGAGAGGTTAACGTTGTTCAAATTCCCACATCCTTTCTTACAATTAATGTAGTTAATGTAGCAGTGAAGGGAGGTTTTGTCTTTTTATTATTAAAAATGTTTTTTTTCATGAGATGTCCATCTTCCTCCTTTATCTCTTCTTCCTCTCCCCAGTTAGGCTCGTTTAATTCTTCATGTGCTATTTCTTTTAATTTCCTTACAAGTAGCCCAATTTTTGTTTGCATCCAATAAAATATCATATAGATTTAACAATATCATACTGTCTCGTTCTCAATATGTGAATGTGAACTTCATTACCTCTTATATAAAGATGACCTGTCTTTTTCTTCCTTTTTGGTAATATTCCAAAGAGCTGGAATCAAGTCTAGACCATAAAACAATATTTTTGTGTACCATGAAGAAATAAATTTAGAGGTTAGAAGTAGCGTCATTAAAAATGATATCATTTAGATGAGGCCAAAAATTTCATACAACGTGTAAGAAAAAAAAATGTCATGAGAAATTATGTTGCTTGTCTTTAACCATGAAAGACTTTTAATGTAATCTCTTCTAGTTAGCTAACTTATTATAGAATCAGGCTTGTAAAATCCATTGAAAAGTTCTAAGACCTATCCAATAGTAATATAAAAAATTATAATCTTCCCATAATACAAATACTTTGGTGTGACTATGTCTCTTTTTAAACTTGAATCCGTCTATTAGTCCAATACTTATCTATTAGGCTATCCATATTGTTTGAATACTTATCTAAACCTCCTACATCAATAATAGATTTAAACTCATAATTGGCACCTCTTTCTAGTAGAAAACTTCATGACAAGTCATTATATTGGATTACTTTTGAGGGTTTTTTTTTAATAAGTATGTGATTAAGACCAAAATAATTTATGAGTTTTTCCATTTTACTCCTTGTCAGCTAAGCTTTATCATCTTTTATTAGATGATGAACACTTTAGCTTGCTTCTTAAAATGAATAGATTTTCTATGTTTCTTTAGAAGAAAACACGTTTTTAAAAATTATATAATTCTTTGATTCTATTATTGTAGTGGGATGAAAATCCTCACTAATTGGTTATAATCATATTCAATAAATATAAAATTTATATTTTTAGGTTTTACCTTAACTTTTTTAGGATCACGTGTTGTTATTTTTTTAAAACACACCCATACTTTGAGATATTTTTAGAAAAATTCTTCTTCCTTTCAACAACTCATAATAGTATTTTCTAACTTGTGACATACTTTATTAGGTAAATAATTGGCAGATTTCCTTCACTTATGAGATGCTTGAAAATTTATCAATATAGCATTAATCATTTCATTAAAGTTTAATTCTTCCGCTTTGAAATGTCATTTTATTTAGATGAATAATAAGCAATATTTTGGTTTATAATATCATTTTAGAAAAAATAAATCACTAAATGATGCTTTTTACTCTCCACATTTATCTCTTTTTATTACCTTTATCCATTTTTAGTTGATTTTTTAACTTTTTTTTTAATGTGTACATATTTAAATAGCCTTAACTATGCTTCTTAGCTTATAGGTATAATAATACCTTGTATGATAATCTATCAAAGTAATATAATATATTTTTTCTCATTTTTAACATGTATAAATTATAAATCATCAATATCTAAGTGGATTAAACCTAAAAGTTCACTACTTATTTTAATTAGCTCAAAAAAAGTATGTGAATTTTAATTTTATATAAATTTCACACTTATAATTTTTTTCAAAAACAATAATTGGTAAAAATTCAAGATTAATAAATCTTTATATGGAATTATAATTTACATATCCAAGCCTGCCATACTACAAATTAAAATACTCAAGCAAGTATAAAGAAGAGACACCCTTATAATTATTAATCTTATTTTTTATTATAATGGTCATTATATTCATTTTGAAAATATGATAACGAAGATATTTTTTTTCTATAAACATCCTTTTTTCAGTAATAAGCTAAACATTAAGTTCTTTCTAATATCAATATCATGAAGTACATTGTTAATAATAAAAAGTTTTTTTAAAGTCATCTTTATAATGATTTTTTCAATATTAAGTACCTTAAAGGTTGATGAATTTTTCAATTACAGCTATTCATCATCGACCTCATTATAAGTAGAAAACATCCTCATCTTAGTACAAACAAGTAACATTTTATTCTAGAGGTTATCAATCTTAGCAACATTAGCTTAAGTAACCCTTCCTTTATTCTAGAGGTTATCAATCTTAGCAACATTAGCTTAAGTAACCCTTCCTTTCTTAAAGTTGTCTTGTTGAGATGTATTTTTGTAATCTTTTGCTTTATATGTAATCTTGTTTTAGATAAAGAATTTGCCTTTTAATTTCATAGCAATAGATTTTCCCTTCAAAGTATATAAGACTTTTCTTTTGGTTTTTATTATGGAACTTTTCCATTTGTTCAATCACATTTTCCATAAAACATTAAAGAAGAATTAGCTATCCTCAAAAAATATATTCTCCTATTCTATCTTCAATCTCAAAATAAAATTTTAAACTGCTATCTCTTTTGGCTTATATTTAAGAAGTTCTTGAAATTTTTTCAAAAAAATGATAATGTTTTAAATAATACTACTCATTTAAAAAAGTTTATCTTCAAAACCATCTCCTCAACATAAATATCATGTAGGATGAGTTGAAACTCTTGAACTTGATTTATTACAGTTTTTAAATAAACCATATTGAAGTCAAGAATTTTATCGACTATGAATTTTTTCATAGAAGCATTTTCAACTTTATACTTTTGACTAAAAGCTTCTTATTATGCCTTTGTTCTATTAATGAAACTATACCCATTATAGAGTATATTCTCCATTCCATTAAAGATTTAGTTTTTACATACTAAATTGCATTGTATCAATACATCCATAATTGGCATTATATTGGGATCAGATTCATCATATATGTAATAGCTTTGATGAATTTTCAATTAAGATTTTTTTCAAATTCAAGGTAGTTAAATAGATTATATTTTATATTCTCATCTCTTAAAATTCAAATCAGGTTTTTCACCATGCATCACAAAAAATCATGATGGAATCTCTTTACTTAATAGAACTTTTCGTTGCAGCAATTGTAGGAGCAACAATCTCTTTAGTAGAAGTCAAAATTACTTTTATTGTAAACAAACGACCATGCATCACATCACATAAGGTGATGGTGGAATCTTCCTATTCTATTGGTGGGAGTGAATTCTAAATTCCCACTATTGTGGGTGTCCTATTGATTTGACAAAAGAAGAATAATCAGAGGGTTAAAGCTGGGCTTTTCTTCTATATAATGCCAATGAGGCCTCTACATTTCTTCATTGCATTGCATCCTTATCAGTTATCTAGCCAACGAGGTCTCTTAGCTCTACTAATAATATGGATTGCCTTCAAGAGAGCTTCTTTGAAACACCAGTTCATTTATTTTCTGGTTTTGCTCCCCGTAGCCGGAAAGTTGTTGAAACACCGATTCAATGCTCCACTACTGCTTTTTATAAATTCTTCAAGAAACAAGCAAACTTCTTACCGAATGTCTGCGGTTCTGTTGTGCAGACAATAGGACTTGTTGACAGTAACAAAAGCTGGGTTAATACTGTTGGCTCTCGCAAGGTGATTGAAATCCTGGCTGCCGATTCTTGCCGTGGTACGTACGAGATTAATTAAGGATGCAATTACAATATTACAGTACTAATCCATTCAATAAATGATTTGAATTCTAGCTCTAATAGATCAAATCCTGATTAAAATTACTTGGACATTTATAAGATTAGGCATTGATTTTTTTAATTATGATCAGACACTGCGGAGAAATTCAAGTATATAGTTGAAGCCATTGACGACCGCTCCAGGAAAATCACCTACAAATTGCTGGAAGGATCGTTGCTGCAATTATATGACAACTTCACCGTCACTCTACAGGTTACTACTGCCAGCACCGCAAAATGGACCATCGAATATCAGAAAAAAAAGCCAACCAGCGAAGACCCTGATTTTTACTTCAAACTTTTTCCTACTATCAACGCTACTGTTGATATCTACCTTCGTTCCAATGATGACTAAACATAGCCAACATCACAGAACATGCCCTTACTATTGTCTGTATTGAGCAATAAAAAGTTCAAAGGAGCTTAATTATATGCATGCATGTTCCCGCCCACTTAATTATATACTAAGATGTAATACGTAAGTACCTTTTGGTTTGGCTTGCTAGGCTACCATAAATATTCACTCACTTGACAAGGCTAGCTCCTGATATGCTTCCCTTCTATGGAGGTTGTAGCATGAAAGGGCGATGCCTTCTAATATTGTGGGTATTTATGCAATCAAGGCGGCCATCCCTCTATGTATCTTGTTTGTGTCGATGAATAATAATAGTGTGTACTGCGCTTTAATCACTTAAATTCAATGTGTTTTATAATAATAATGATATATGTTATGGAGTGATATGAGGTGCTTTGAAACTTTTCTGATAATTAATTATAGTAATTAACAAGAATAAAATTATACAAAAATAAATATCTAAAATAAACTGTTTTAGACGCACCAATAGCGGACACAACCAGAATGAGATGGAATATTAATAGAGCCATCCCTCTTTCCACGCTTTCAGCCTTTGGAGAGCCATGCCATCACTACTGGACTCTGTTGCATCATCTTCTTCCTCCAGCACGAGGTTACAGGCCTACATGTTGTACTCAATAGCGTCAAAGACTGGAAAATGCAGAGGATCATGCTCCTCGATCTACAATAACATGATGATCAGTTCCTCTCAGCTTAAAATCTACCGACTCCTTAATGAATCTGCTCTGTCTTGTTCCAACTAAAATGTTTTTTTTTTGTTAATAACTAAAATGTTAATACGGACAAGACTGCTGTATCAAAAACTAATCTTGTCAAAACTAATTCTGCCATATGCTGACAGAATCTTGTTGTTGCTATTTACATTCCAATAAACAATTGGTAGGTCAGTGACCTCAAGCCAGGCAAACCGATCGATAGGACCATCCGTCAATGCTAGGCCCTAATTCACCATAGTAAACACTCCACGGTGCTATATCCATTTCGAATGCTTCCATCATAATATGATAAGAATAAAATGATATGAGAACTTGTGTGGCTGTTCCTTAGGCACACAATCTCCTCCTCAGAAGCATCATGGATAATATCGAGTGCATAGGCGCGTTGGGACTCCCACTGGCAACTTTACCTTGCTTCTCCCGAATCACAGCAGACAACCTATTTTGATTCCCCGATTGTACCACCATAATATTAATGCTCGATTTTGTGAAACAGTATTTGCTTTTGTCGATTAAAGACTGGTTCAGAAGCGTAGTCTTTACCCTATTAATAACTAATAAAACCAAGTTGCTGGAATAGTGGTTTAAATTGATGAGATAGTTTAAATTTGTTTAGTGTATGTATAGGATTATTAATTATAGGATTTAGTAGTATAAAATGAACTCCAACTATTACTATATTATTGCCGGGCATTCGAGAGTAGAAAGGAAATTAACAGCTTGGTTTAAATATCTTTCGTTTGATCTCTTTTGGATTGTTCTATGTCAGTTAGTTTAGGTTAATAATTTTTTTTAATATATATATATATATGGAATATAAGCCATGAGATCACCTATGGTAAAATCCTACCAAAATGAACTATTTGTTTGAATTTTAATGCATGGTTGTGGTTTTATAGTTAATATATGTTTTATCTTAATATAGATGAAAGAAAATTGGATTTCTAGATTGGGAACTAACAATCATGAAACATGTGAGATCCTTAGTCTTTCTTGTTATGAAAACTATAGAAAAGATGTATTTTAGGTATTGTTGTTTGATTTGAACTAAGCGTGGTCATTAAGTTTAGCAACGAAGATCTTCCCATATTTTTATTGTTGCAAAAAATTAACAAATGGGGTGCAATATATAAGCTAGATTCTATCCAATAGCACTGACCCTCTTTAGAACACGAGCATATATAAAACATGGCATTCACATGCATACTTTTTTTTTTATTATTATTATATTTCTTTCTATCCTTATAGAAAATGTGAGATAGAGTATCACTATTTTTATTATATTTTCATCATTATATTTTCGTCAATCAAATGAATGTCAAAATGACCCACATGGGTTTCTAATGTGGTAAAGAAAAACTCGGATGGGTTATTGAGTGCCCTCGTTAAGTATAGTTTTAAAACCTGATCCGGCCTAGTAGGTCGACTAGAAACTTGGCTGATCTGGTATTAGAACTGAGCTGGGTTTATAAAAAAAATAAGAGTAGTTAAAAACCTGACTGACCTGGTTGACTCGGCAAGACTCGGTTGCAGTCCGTTGACTATTTTTTTATTTTTTTACTAAAACAACATTATTTTAATTTATATATATATATATATATATATATATATATATATATATTGGGGTTATCTAGATAACTCGATCAAAACTCGTGACCCGGATCTTTGAACCAGGTCGATAACTAGGCCGGATTTAAAAGCACTAATTTGAAGGTCTATCAAATACCCTAATTCAATCCAAGCACAATGTGATAAGACTTTGAATGGGCCATCAAAAGAAATCACAATTGATGTCCATGAGCAATAAATACAATTAAATCTAACAGGCATTCAGCGTAAGTCGCCAAAACTAAAGGTTTTTAACACCATAATGAAATAAATTTAAATAATAAAAAATAACAAAACCAAAAGTGAAAATCAATGCAACGACTTTAGATTTATTTCTTCTACCACTACTTATGAATCGTTCCTGCACGTGGTTATTAATCCCTCGTATTTCCTTGGCCAGAAGAGAATAGAAGCTTGACTATGAAAAGACCCCACAACCACTTGAATGTATCTTCATGCATGATATTTTGGATTTCTTTTGATGGCACGTTGTGGACGCCGTGGCCCATGTCGTCGCATATAAACTGAAGCTCTCCGACAGTGTGCGCGTGTTATGGTTCTCACAGCTTTAATATTGTAAACTTAAAATTGCATTCAATAATTAGAATTATTTTTTCGAAAAATTATAAACGTGTAGCTGCCAAGGAAAACAATCTTATATTGAAATGTCATTTTTACAAGTTTGATATTTCTAGGTAAATGAATCCCACTATAAAGAACTCTTTTTTTTAAGTGACAACATTATATTTAATGAGTTCATACCGTGAGTGGATACTTGTGTCTTAAATGCCTATACTTGGTTGAAAATGAATGACTAATGATTGTTAGAATTGCTATTAGAAAAACCAGCAACAATCCTCTCCATACAACAAGTTATTCTTTTATTTTAAAATAACATCATTTTTCATATATAGATAGGAGACTATTCAAAATTATTAAACTTGTACATTCACAACAATTTGAATGGATTGTTACGAATCAGCTGATTTTATTTCAATCTATGTCAATAGAATTAAATTGTATGGTAATAAGTTCACTTTAAGGATTGAACACTTCTTCCCCTTCTTGAATTTTTTGAAAAAATAAAATAAAATCCTACAGTTTGTGTGATAAAAACCCTAATCCATACCATTTCAACATGTCCTTTTTATTTTCAAATTACCAGTTACATCCAAACACATAATCTTACAGCTCTCTATTCCCCAAATAATATATCAACAAAAACTCAAATATATAATAACCCAATTGCTTAACCATACAAAATTAAACTCACAATTTCTATGCTATCAATTTACATTAAAGCATATCATTCCCTTTTCCACATTTTCATACAACCAAATACATTAAAACACCAAACATAATACAATTTAGTAAGTTTTCATATTTCCAATTTTAAACATTCCTAACATCTTTAAAACATCAAAATCAATAAAATTTAATCAAATTTCCCAAAACTCCCAAATTCCTACTTATGGCTGACAAATTGATGGGTTTAATTTCCATAATTGATTTCAATTTCTTTCTATTTACTTCCTATTACACCATTTCCCATAACAAAAAAACAAATGGGTTAGTCAACTACCATTTCTATACAAATTACACAACCCAAAAATTTCAGATTTACAGATTTTAAACACCCAAAAAAAACAAAAAAGAATTTAATAAAAAATTTCAATTGTTCATTCCAACATTTAAATTTAAAAAACTTAAAAAAGTGCATGTACTCTTTAATCATTAAAGAACAGAAAAATTTAAAAAAAAAATCCTGCAACATTCATACAATCATTAGAGAACATGAAAATTAAAAAAAAAAACAAAATTCTTACAATTATTAAGAACATAAAATTTTGAAAAACAAATTAAAAAATATAATGCAAAAAATCACAAAACAAAAAGAAGGAAAAAGAAAAACATTACCGTAATGTCATTGTGAGTGAAGATGAGAAGAGAAAAAAAAATTCAAACATTATTTTAAATAACAAGAGAATAAGAGAAGGAGAAAATAAGAGAAGACATACCTGAACGTAGAGGAGATGAGAAGAGAATGGGTTGATGAGAGAAGAAGAGAGAGAACAGAAAGAAAGATGAAGATGTGGAGAAGAGAGAAGAAGATGCAACAAAAGAGAGATATTGTATTTTGCCCATTTGTTATGAAATTAGGGATTTTCCATAATTTAATTTGGAGGATTTTTACTGACAGATCTCCTAATAAAAAATAAAATATTAATATTATTAATTTTTCTTTCAGTGTTTTTATCTGTAACGTCTAATTGAAGTTTTTAATTTAATAAAAAAAATTTAGAAAGCCCTCAAATATTACCAATGACTTTTCAGTTTGTCGGTGATGCCAGAAAAAAAACAGTAATTAACATTGCAATTGATAAGTGAACAGTTCCAAAGTTTTTGGAAAAATATCGACGAACATTAAACCATCGATGATCCCGTATGTAATGGACACTATGAACAGTGCAATTGAGAAGTAAACAACTCCAAAGCTCTCAGGAAAATACCGATGGACATTAATCATTAATGATCCCGTATGTAATGGACAATATGAATAGTGCAATTGAGAAGTGAATGGTTTCAAAGATCTCTAAAATATATCATAAAACTTAATCTATTGGTGATATCATATATATTGAACACAATGAACAGTGTTAGAGAGAAGAGAACAATTCCAATGCTCTCTGGAATATACCGACGGACTTAATCCACCAGTGTATCTGTTGATATTTTACAGTCCATCAACATATCCATCCATGTAAAATAATTTATGTTACTAGATTGTATCTGTATTTCTTATCTATTCATCCTACAAATATTTAAAATCACAACAACATGCACAACACAACAACACCAGTTTTGTGTATAATATTAAAATCATATAAAATAAATGTTTCCTTGTCATTTAATAATAAATTAACATCAATGTCATTACATTAAAGTTAATTTCATCCAGAAATATTACGTTATAATTTATGGCATTACACATATGTGTTGTGCAAATTAATTAGAATTGTCTTCTTCTTCTTTTTCTTCAATTGCATCATCGTCATCTCTATCATAATCTTACACATTGATTTCATTTTTATCATCATTTTCATCAACTTGTGTGTATTTGGTGGTTCTCAAAACATCATTTAACTCCTCAATGTCAACATTAATGAAAGTATTCTCAGCGATAGAAAACTTTGAATTATCTTCTAAGTAATTAGACAAAGCAATTCGATATGGATCAACTAACTCATCAAGTTGAAAGACATCATCTCCCATAGATAATTCATTATTGTCATCCTGAATAACCTGGACATTACCCCTCGGTTTGGTTTTTACTATGGATAATCATTTCTAAATGAAGAGGTATATATGTAATAAACTTGCTAGCATTGCAGAACGAAAACAAAGACATTGTCAATGTTGCAAAGTTTAGCCTTTGTATTAATTTCAACTAAACCATGATGGAAATCTACTCCAATTCCTCTGTCAATGATATCATACCAATAAAATTTACTATATTCTACTCGCTATGATATCTTCCCATAATAGTTAACTTCAAATTCATTAAAAGTCGATTCCTTAACATAAACCCCATTATTAAATGTTTTTCTACCTTGACCCTGCTCTTTAGTATAAAACACATGTCCATTGATAAAATACATATTATAGCACTTCACCTTTCTTTCAGGATCCAGACTTAATAAATTCAAAGTAACATTAGCATTCCCTCTCAATTGATAAACCCGATACATGAATTACAACCATTAATAGTAAACAAGAAATGTAAAATGAAATTAAGTATCCTGAGAGATACGAATAATTAAACAATCCTTACATGTGTTCTAAACTACGTGAAAAATTGTTCATCTTGTAATCAAAAGATTTAAGATTTGATTAGCTGTGAGTTTTAGGATAGTAAAAAATGATGATGTTACCACTAGGAATTCAATAATCTATCAGTTCATAGTAATATAAGAGATAAATTATGTGAAAGTAGCGACATGTTAAGTATTATACTTGTCACAGCGAGCGTGGCGTTGAACGATATATGGCGAGTCTATCTCTTGAGATAAGGGGGTTTGTGTATAATCATAAAGTTATGATTATAAGGTTCAAGAGTCACCACCTAATATTATAGTTACTAAGAAACCTATGGTCTGCAAGAGTCTGAGTAAGGGACTGGTTGTGTAAAGAAAAGATGCATCACCCTCAATACACCCTACCTAAGGTAAGCTACATGTTGTTTGATTGTTTTTCTAGGTCATGTTTATATCCATTAGTCTTTTTAAGGTTCAAGGTAGATCTCCCTTCGTGAGGAGTCTCTACCTTATCAAGTTAAATCCGAACCATTCTAAGATCTAAAATTTAGTATCGCATTTATTTTTTTGTATCTTTAATACCTAAGGATATACTCTACTGTGTAGTTTTACACCCTCAAATATTAAAGTCTATAGCTAAACCCTAACACTTTAAATATAAAGTGAACAAAATAATTGGTGAAGGGTTTTTAATATTTTGCCCAAACCTAACGAATAATCATAAACTAGTTACAATAGTTATTTTTGCATTTTAAAACATGAGAAAGATGCATTTTTGTTTCTTTGTTTTTTTTTTTTTTAAATATGCTTAAAAACATTTTAGAATTTGGTTGTATGCATGAAAACAAAATATTTTTTTTCAAACAGGAAATTAATTATTTTTTTAATTTTTTTAAAAATTTTAAATTGTTTTTTAAGTTTCGGAGAAAACCGAATATTTTAATACAAGATCTGTATCTTACAGTGTAAATATACAATCTGATATTATATAAAATTGGTAGAAAACATGCGAGGAAATCACAAATTTTTTAAAGGATTTTTGGAAAATTTTGTAAAGTTTTGGTTTTTTTATTATTATATAATTATATAATATTATATTATTATTATATAGGCTGGCCCAAATTTGGCTGGGTTGTGTCGGGCTGATAAACCTGACTTCCTTCTTTTTTTGGATAGGCTATACTTAGGGCCCAGACACAGTCTAGTTAGGTTAGTTGAGGCCCAAAACACTTTTTATATTAGGCCAGACCTGGCCCAGCCATTTGGTCTAGGCTGAAAAGTGTTTAGCCCAAGCCCATATGATTGTTGTCCAATCCAGGGACCATGTTAGGCATTTTGCAAAACATGATTCTTCACGTTCTGCAGATCGATGAAAAGGTTTTAAGGAGAAAAAATGGAGGGAATGCTTGTCTGGTTAGAGGTGAAAATTTATCAGTGACATTCCTGGTAGTGCAGGGAAGTCCAACGTATGGCTTGTGGCGACAGTGGTGGTAGGGGAAGTGGCAGAAAACTGGCAGGGAGAGGAAGAATAGAAATTGGGGAAAAATATTGAGTTTCTTCAAACATTAGCTTCGGATTTATTCCTCTTCAAAACTTGGAATGCACCCCTATTTATAAGGGATGGAAGAGTAACACTTTGTATTTATTAGAGAAAAATCTTGGCATTTGATTAGAACCAAACATATCCTAATCGTTGGTTCAAAGTTGCTATCATGGCTTAAAACGCTGCCTCATTTGGCCATTTTGGGGAAACACCAATGTTGTTATGGTGTTAATTGGCCAGAAAGAACCATACCAATGTATGGTCAAGTGTCAGGCCATCATTGTGGTGTATGGTTTGTTTGGTTTAGTTGAGAGATGAAGCATTAAACGCTCTCAAAAGATGGTCACCTGAACAACTTTCAGATGAAAAAAATGATGAAGAAGATGAACAATACCACACGATGCGTCGTCTGGTCTGTCGCACCCCAAAAAAAATCAGCGCGGGGCATCGGCTGGCGATTTTTATCGTTGTCGTGTTGTGTTTGAATTTGGTTTGTTGGAGTCGCCACCTAGTAATTGATTGCGGGCTACTAGGAAACCGGATGTACTGGTCTTGTCAGAGATTCGCGGGTAAGGGACTGGTTGTGGTTAGGGAAGGTATTAGCACCCCTAACGCACCCTACCTGAGGTAAGCTGCTTCGCGATTTTTGACGTGCTAAAGAAGTTTTAATAATTGTCTTTTCATCGGAAATTAGAAATATTACTTACGTATAAGTTAATAATTCTTAACCGTGATCCAATCAAAATATTAAATTCTTCTTTAATATCTGCAATTTTATCATAAAAAAAATATATTTAAAAAATAAAAACAAATACAAACACTCACATTCATTCACTGTATTATTTTTGTTTCTTTTCTTTTCTTTTTTCTTCTTTTCTTTTTTATCCACAATACAAATACAAATACAAAATAAATAAATAAAAATACACCAACACACACAACCCCTTTTTTATTATTATTTTCTCTTTCTTTTCTTTTCTTTTCCTTTTCCTTTTGTACATACCATTACCAAAATACAAATAAAAAGAATTCAAAACTAAATAAAAAAAAATACATCAAACAATTTTAAATTACAAAAATAGTCCTAAAACATCTCTAGAAAATGCAGGAACAGTGCTCGGAAGATTTCTGAGGCAGAAAACAGTAGCGGCGCGTCTCCTCCACGCGCCACCACTAGCCCACGCGCCGCCGGAAAAACAACAACGCAGCAGGGGATCCTCCCTTCTTCCTTGCCGGCGGTGAATACTGCTTCTACTTGCAACAAGAAACGCAAAAAGGGCCACAAACAGTTGATTTTATATTTTTATTTCCTTTGTTTTTGAAATCTGCTTCAGCTTTTATCTCTTTTGCAGACCTGCCCCGGTTCTGTCTTCTTCCTTCTTCGTGGTCAGTTCTTTCCTTCTACAATCGGTGGCAGGTCTGGCGGCGACGGCGAAGGGCTGGAGGCTGGAGCTGCTACGGTGGGAAGATCTGTGGTGTGAAAAGGGGCGGTCTGGCCCTTGGTTTCAGTGGTGTCAAGGAAGCTGGAGTGGGCCGACTGATCTGACTCCTTGGGCGTCACCGTGCTCGGCTGCTGCTGGAGGAAGATGGCGCTGCTGTACTAGGAGGGGCCGTTGCTGCTGGAAGAAGGAGCTGGGTCTGCTGGATCGTGGCTGTTGTGAGGCAGATCGGAGGAAGAGACGGTTTGGAGCTGCAGTAAAAAGGCTGGCCGGGGAGAGGGAAAGAGCAGGCGGCTGTAGTCTGTGAGGGGGGTGTTCGGGTGTTGATTGGTTTTTTTTCTTCAGGTAAGAGGGGGAAGATTTGGAGGGTGGGTGCTGGTTGTCGGTGAAGGAGAGGAGGAGATAGTGTGTGGGGGAGAAAAAAAATCAAACGTGGGGGCCGGCGGCTGGTTGTTTCCGAGAATAAGACTATGGAGAAAAATTTAAAACCAGTGGGTAGGCGTCGCCGACCCCTTTTTCTTTTAGTGGAGAGAAAAAGTTGTGTTTTAGGGTTTTTTTGTATTTTTTCTGAATTCCCAAAATTAACCTCCCCTTTGTTTGAGTTAAAAACCAGTATTTATAGGCAAAAATGTTGTTAGGTTTTTCAACTTGGTCCCTCAATTTCTTTCTTTTTGTAAATTTTGATTTTTCTTATTTTTTTGTATTTTTTGAAAACGAGCAATATCAACGTCGACTCAAATGCGGAAAATCAATGATTTTAAAAATGACACGTGAAAAGTCGAACGCGTTTGAAAATCTTTTAACAATTTAAATTCTTTTTTAGACGATGTTGAAAATGCTAAAATGATGAAAATATATTAAAAAACATTTTTTTGATTTTCTTTGTTTTTCTCAATTTGTTTTGGATTTTTTTCAAAATATATCAAAACATGGGTCAAAAATTGGGTAGCAACAGATGCCCCCTATTTACAATGCTTACGAAGCGAAAATCCTCAAATTTTTGCATAGTAAGCTTTGTGAAGAAAACAAAAGGAAAATGATTTCATTATCTTGGGCGACCTGCCCACACACTCACACTGATCTATTTTCACGGGCGACCTGCCCACACATACTCACTCTAGTCTATTTTCACGGGCGACCGACCCACACTCTCCCAATAGTCTATTTTCATGGGCGACCTGCCCACACATTGGGTTTACCTGAGATCCCATCTGGCGACCTCATTCAACTGGAACGAAAATATTGTGTAACTCGGTTAACCTGAAATCCCATCTGGCGATTCCCTTTAACCAAAGCTACATGAGATCCCATCTGGCGACCTCATTCAACTGGAACTAAATTGTGTGTAACTCGGTTAACCTGAAATCCCATCTGGCGATTCCCTTTAACCAAAGCTACCTGAGATCCCATCTGGCGACCTCATTCAACTGCAACGAAAATATGTGTAACTCGGTTAACCTTAAATCCCATTTGGCGATTCCCTTTAACCAAAGCTACATGAGATCCCATCTGGCGATCTCATTTAACCAAAACGAAAGAATATGTAAAAAATGGTCTCATTGTATAGGTGACAAACCCAAGAAGAAAAATGATGGTCTCATTGTATGGGTGACGAACCCCAGAAATATGATGGTCTCATTGTATGGGTGACGAACCCAAAAAAATGATGGTCTCATTGTATGGGTGACGAACCCAAGGAAAAAGGAAGAGTGGTCTCATTCTTTGGGTGACCTACCCAGGGAAAGGAATGGCCTCATTCTTATGGGTGACCTACCCAGGTAAACAAAAAGATGGAGAATGGTCTCATTGTATGGGTGACCTACCCAGAAAAATAATGGTCTCATTGTATGGGTGACCTACCCAAGAAAAATGATGGTCTCATTGTATGGGTGACCTACCCAGGAAAAATGATGGTCTCATTGTATGGGTGACCTACCCAGGGGGAATGATGGTCTCATTGTATGGGTGACCTACCCAGGAAAAATGATGGTCTCATTGTATGGGTGACCTACCCAGGGGGAAGAATTCTTAGTAAACTCCATGCTTTTCTAAGAAATGGTTTCAATATGAGGTCCCTTCTGGCGACCTTCCTTGATGAATGTCGAAGTACGAGATCCCTTCTGGCGATCTCAAATAACTTGGAATCCCATCTGGTGATTCCTTTTATTCAAAGCTGAAATATTAGGTCCCTTCTGGCGACCTTCATCGAAATATGAGATCACTTATGGCGATCTCCTTTAGCCAAACAAATTGGAATCCCATCTGGCGATTCCTTTTATACCAAAGCTGAAATTTGAGGTCCCTTCTAGCGACCTCCATTGATGAATATCGAAAACGAGACCCCTTCTGGCGATCTCAAACAACTTGGAATCCCATCTGGTGATTCCTTTTATACAAAAGCTGAAATTTGAGGTCCCTTCTGGCGACCTCCATCGAAATACGAGATCCCTTCTGTCGATCTCAACAACTTGGAATCACATTTGGCGATTCCTTTTTACCGAATGCTATCGATGTCGTTCTTCCTGCTGGCAGGGTTTGAAAACCATTATCTTCTCTTCTTGTTGTTCTAGAATCAACTCAATGATTCTTTCTTCGTCCATAATCTTGTTGGAATGCGCTAAGATCTCCTCCTGTAACGATCCAAAAAAAAAAACATATATGCAATGATTTATGATTAGATGCAATGCATGCATTTATACCTGGTTTTGAAACATAGGTCCCAGCCTCTTCTTCTAGTTCATGAGACTCCCTCTTAACATGAACTTGCTTTTGAAGTCGTATGCTGGATTTATCTCTCGTGTTGCCTATCATATTCTTGGAGAAGAAGTCTTTGACTTTCTTCAAGTAGTCCTTTTCTCAAAATGTATGACTTGTATTTGCCTCTTTGTCATGCTTTTGTCAAATGCTTTAGCTTGGTTTTCAAATCTACAGGCTTTTATCCAATTTTAAACACGTAAAACTTTTCATAAAACATCTCGTCTTGCCCCTAGTGTAGGGGTGCGATATTAGTCTGGGCTTTTATATAGAGAAGAAATTCATTCCGACTCAAAACAAAACCACCAACAAAAAACTCTTTAGAGAGTGAAAGGACAATAATTGTTTTTCAAAAATGCACATTGTTAGGATTGATAAACTCTATTTTTATCTTGAAAGAAAATTTACAGGTGATGTATCAATTCATTATGTTATCCAGAGGTGAGGTTGTATTTCAAGGGTAGCTTTTCTTAAATTTCCTATTAAACCATTTTATGATACTTTATTTGTAACCACTCAACTTGTTCCAGAAGTGCATAATCTCATCATTTATTTAAAGAAAAGGTAGGCTCAAAGACAAACACAAAATCTAGCTGACATCATGAGCCCTGATTGCCCACTAGAGAAAATAAAAGCAATGACAAAAAGCAAATGACAAAAACATGCTAAGGCAAATAAAGTTGTTTTACATTTTGAAAACTACGAGAAGTTCTTGGGTCAACCCGTTCTGAAACTTCTTCTAGTGTGTGGAAAGTCAACCAAGGCAATGCTTCATCTTCCTTCCCCACTTGCGTTTCCTTGTCTTCTCCTTCGATCTCGCCTTCTTCATTATTGACGATTCTTGACCAAGGTTTTCCAACCTTTATCCCCTATAACCATGCAATGGATTTGAATTGATATTGGGTGTGTCTTCAAATGACAACCATCCTATCTTGATGAGCATCAACAACTTGTTCTTGAAACCGTAGCACGTTTCAAGACAATGTCCGGGAATACCAGCATGGTACTCGCAAGTCAACTCGGGCTTATACCAGATGGGGAATGGTGGCTGTAGTGGTAATGTAGGGATAGGAGCTATTTGTCCAATGCTCAATAGTTTGGCATATATGTCCTTCAGAGGCATGGGTAATGGCGGTAGTTGTTCTGAAATGTATCTTGTGTTTGGTCTTTGGTGGGTGTTTTGGGTGTTTGACTGGTCATTTGCTCGATTAAGGGAAAAAGGTTTGTTGTTACCCAATTTTTGACCTACCTTTTTAATAAATTTTTCAAAAAATCCAAAAATAGTGAAAAACAACAAAAATCCAAAAAAAAATATGTTTTTAATATATTTGCAATGTTTTTAGCATTTTCAACGTCTTTTAAAAATAATTTTAATTTTCAATTGTTTTTTGAACGCGTTCGACTTTTCACGCGTCATTTTAAAATCGTAATTTTTCTCATAGAATTGACGTTGATTTTGCTCGTTTTTAAAAATACAAGAAAAAAACAAGAAAAATCAAAATTTACAAAAAAAAAGTTGAGGGACCAATTTGGAGGTTTGAACAAACTTTTACCTATAAATATAGGTTGAAAACTCAAAAAAGAGAGGGGGGTTATTTGGTAATTTGAAGGAGGCAACATAAAAGATGGGAAAACCCTAAAAAACTGGACGGCTTCCTCTCCCTCACGGAGAGAGCCGCCGGCCACCCCCCTTGGATTTTGATCTTCTCCTCACAGCTGCCTCTACAGCCGCCTGAAAAAAAAAAAAACTAAGCTCTCTTTTTCCCCCCAAACCGAACAACCCTCTTCTGACTGCATCCCCCCATTTTTTTTTTCTTCTCCTTCTCCAGCTGGTTCCCAGCCTCTCTCGGACCTACTTCTTCTTCCTTACCAGCCAAACAGCCTGCACCTCACGGACTTGATTTTTTCTTGAGACCCGACCAAAGGTTCTGCTCCCTCACCAGCACAACCCCGGACCTTCTCCTCTGATTTTCCTTCCCCTTTTGATTTTTTTTTTCTTCAGCCACCCGAACACCCCATCCTCTCTGAAGACAAAACCGGCCAAAACCAAAGACAATCGAACCAGCCCCCCCTTCCCTCAAGAATTTTTTTTCTCTTCTTCCTTCCCCTCCGGTGATCCCACTGCCAGCCTTTTCTCCGGCGCTGCCCTCCCACAAATCTTCCCCTCTCAGCCGTTTCTTCTCCAACCGGCCAAACACATCAGCCCCTCATCTCTCAGCCGCCCCCATCTCCTCTAGAAACAGCAGCGCCTCCATCTCTCGGCCAACCACCATCAACCGGACAACAGCAGCATCGTCCCTTCCCCAGCAGTTCATTACGGATACGGCGAGGAAATGAGAAGGGAGGCCAGAGGACAGTGAAGAAGGGGCAGAAAACCGAAGCTTGGATGGGCGCCGATCTCATAACCATGGCAGTGGTGGACAACACCGCCGTTGCAGAAATAAAATGGGAGGAGGGAAGATGCCGATCCAGCCATCCACACGCCCGGCTCCAGACTTGGAAGATCTGATGGAAGAGAAGCCGGATTGAAAATAAAGAAAGACTTGCTTGCTGCGTTTTTGTTTGTTTTGCAGGTAACGGCGTTGTCGCCGCCGGCGAGGAAAGTGAAGAGGGGAGGAAGTTGTTTCGGATCTCCCCTGTCCCAGTCTTTTCGTGGTGGCGCGTGGGTCCACGCGCCGCCAGTGGCGGCAGCGCGTGGACCAGACGCGCCGGCACTGTTTCGGCATGCATGGAGGGCTCCCCTGCAATTCCTGGAATTTTTAGGGGCTGTTTTGTAATTTAAAATTTGTTTGATGTAATTTTTTTATTTGGTTTTGAATCTTTTTTATTTGTATTATGGAAATGGGGATGTAAAAGAAAAAGAAAAGAAAAGAGAAAGTGATAAATAATAAAAAAGGAGATGTGTGTGTGATTGTAATTTTTTTTTATGTATGTTATTGAATAAAAAAAAAAGGGAATTTAATTTATAGTCACAAATATCTAAAGGACAGATAAAAATCATGTTGAATTTTCCATGGAAATGTAGAACATGTATCTACATATAGTCTGGAAAAGTAATAACTGATTTATCAAAGCCTTAGAATTGGGCTAAAATTTTATTTTTAATATCACATCAAGTCCACGAAGCTTGAAAGTGAATGTGGTGTGTATGTTTTTTTTTTATGATAAAATTGCCAGAATAAATAAGAATTTAATATTCTGATTTAATCACGGATAAAGAATCATGAACTTACATGTAAGTTGTATTTTCTAAAATTCGATGAAAGAACAGAATTTTTAAAACTTCTTTAACACATCAAGTCCACAAAGCAGCTTACCTCAGGTAGGGTGCGTTAGGGGTGCTAATACCTTCCCTAACCACAACCAGTTCCTTACCCGCGATCTCTGACAAGACCAGTACATCAGGTTTCCTAGTAGCCCTCAATGAATTACTAGGTGGCGACTCCAAAGAACCAAATCAGCAAAACAGAACGAAAAATCGCCAGCCGATGCCGCGCGCCTGGATTTTTTTTGGGGTGCGACAGAATGGCAACTCCACTGGGGAAGGTATTGTTTTTAACATTATTGGACTAAGCTTTGTATATTTGATGTGTTTATGTTTTTGCATTTTTGTCTTATTTTATTTTTGTTTTATCCATGCATTTTGTAGAATTATCTCATGCATCACATAGTTAATTTTTTTTTTAAGCACACACAAGCTTCAGGTTAGGAGGGGGACTAGCAGCTTACCTTACGACTTTTAGTCAAGGTTTAAGTTTGTGTAAACCCCAACTCTTCGTTGAGTGCTTAGACTGGTAATAGTTGGACACGTGCCATCTCATTGCCTACAAGCCCCCATATTGCCTCCACGAGGGCGATCACTGGGACAACAAGAGCCTCTTTTTAGAGACCAAATAGTAAACCTACCTTTTGTCTCACTTAAAAAGATTAGAACCTGCTTGTAGGATGTATGCTCCGTAAATATTTGTTTTGCATCCGAGCAAACCCTTCTTGAAGCATCTTGAACTCAAGACTTGTGGGTGACACATTGGCCGTCACTCCGAAAATTTTCATTGTAGAGTTTGGGAAAAAATCACGATTCTTGTTCCATCATACAAGAGTTACGACCATATTGTCACCCCTCGAAGGGCGAGTTCGTCATATAGATTACATATTCATACATTTATCATGCATGTACCAGGTTGAAAGGTAGGTCCCCCGCACAAGTTGTGCTGCACGTGATTGAAGAAAAATGATAGAAGTGAACAAATGAGTCAGATAGAGGCTTATTATCATATTAAGGTTGAGAGCATCAAAGGTGAAACAACCAGACTCAGATATGCTCGAACAAGTGTTGAGCATCAAATGGAAAGAGAATGTCTGCACAGTCTTCTGTGGGAACACTGCTTGTCCACGTCCAATTGAAGCTGCCTCTCCTTTTCAGTTATGAACAACAACAACAATGCCTTCAGTCATCAACTAATGACAACTCTGGTTCTTGTCCAGTTGCACTGTTAAGTGTTCATCGCCTCCACATCATCTAATGGAACCAAATGACTACTAGCCTCTTGTTCATGGTGCATTAGTCTGCTTTGAAGTTACCTCAATTATGAGCTCAATTCCAGTTCAGCAGCACAAGATGTTGGTCTGAAAAACCATGATTAGACACTGAACTTCTACGTGGTAAAGCTCTCCCTGTAGAGATTTATTTGTGGATCTGCCAATGGGAGATGCAAAAGGGAATGCATTAATTTCATATGCTTTGAAGCTTTTTCCCACCAGTGGCACGAGCAAAACATTGTACGAGGCAAAGGAGTCAGGCCTGGTCTGAAAATATGAGCAGACATCAAACTTCAACGTTGCAGAGATCTCTCGGCAGGAATCTATTTGTGGATCTGTAAATGGGAAATCCAAGAAGGGATGCAGTGGTTTCAGATTGTCCACAATTTTCTCCTACTAGTATTGGCATTAAAACGCAAAAGTGGTTGTTTGCTGCACCGTCAGTGAGGAATCAAAGAGGAAATAGAGGAGTTGTGGATTCATCAGTTTCTCTTCCAATTTTGACAATATATGATTCCATACATTTTTGTTTTTGCGCACTGACACGACCAAAAGCTTGATGTCTTTTCCCAAGTGCAGGAGTGTCGAAGTAATAAATAACCCGGCAAGACCGGGGTCGAACCACAGAGAGGTTAATTGTATAAATTATAAATAACAACACAACAACAACAATAACAACAATAATAACAATAATAATAACAATAATAATACTCAGTACGTGGCGTTGTTATACCTGAGAATGATCTAAAAGATCGGGTCACAGGTTTCCAGCCTATATACTGAGTTTATGAAAAGATCAAAGATATATATTATATAATATAAACAGAATGTAAGTAATAATAATAATAATAACAATAATAAAAGCAGAAGATGAAGAAATTAATGAGAACTTTGAGATGAAAGATTAACGTAAGGATTAAACAATGATAAAGACAAATGTCAAGGTTAGAGGATCCACTAATGGTATTTCAAACAAGTATAATATAAACTCTTATTACTCAATTGGAAACCACACATAAAGGAGGTTCCAATCAGATTATAAATTGTTAACATGATTACATTAATTATCTTATTCGAATAAAGCTAATACTTGTAAATGTTGGCAGGCATTCATGATTATAACTTATGTTAACAACAAATCAAGTTCCTTTCATAGCTCAGGTGTCGGTTAAACCATACAGTATGGGCTATGAAAGTGCCAAGTATTTGTTGTACCAAGTGTTATACAACATAAATCTAGATTAACCATTTAACAAGCAAAGTATTAAAGTGAACAAGATAACAAATATAAAACATGTTAGTATCCAACGTTAAGTTCCATGTTAAGTTTATATTATACTTGTTCTTACACCATTAGTGTACCCTTTTCACCTTGACATAATTAACTTAGCTGGACATAATAAAAGAAAGAAACATAAATGAGCAAGACAAGAACATAAATGAGAAAGAAGTTAACTAGACAAAGGAAAGGAAATGAAGTGCATAAACTTGATATTAATGAAAGCAAGACATAAGAAATACAAAGAGAGAAAGCAAGAGCATGATCTTGATCTGAACACCAAGATGCCTCAATACATGGTAAGTGCCTCCTTTTATAGGCCAAAATTTGGAACTATTGATTTGTTGACTAATTGATGAGTGGGTGGCCACATCTTGACTAGATAACAATCCTTATCTTCTTGTCTGGTCAAGACGTCATTGCTAACATCATAATTTGCCCAGAATCCTCAGGAATGTTCTAGGAAATTGTCTCAGCTTTCCAACAAAAAAAAAGATGAGGTCATTTGGACTTCTAGAACTCAAGATATGGGCTGAACACTAAATAGTGTTTGGGCTGCAGGACAGCTTCGGACTTCTTCGTTGTTCCTTCAATTTGGACTTCAAAACGACCTTTTCAAATCTTGGGCTCCTCATGAAAGTTGTAGGCCTTTGTCTTACCTTTCCATCCATATAAAGTGGACCTAAATCCGAAATCTAGAGCTCCAGATATGATCCAATTACTGAGCAATGTTCCGGTTTGGACTGCACCGACATCTCTTTTCTAAGTTTGGCCATCTCTTTGTCCTTTCACTTTCAATGCTTAAACTCATCAATCAATCCTTTTATTTATGTGATAGTCCTGCATTTAAAATGAGCATTTACCATAAATTAAGGTATCTTATAATATCAAACTTGTTATTATAAAACATGCTTTAGTTAAGGAGTTATTGATACTTCAAGTGCAAAATGATGATATAAAACCTTGATAAACATGCACTTTTAAGTACTAATCACACCCCCCAACCAGCTTATTACTAGTCCCTAGTAATCTAAAGCGTTAAAATAGAGAAACAATTTGCAAGTTCCACAAAGCAAGGCATTTATCATTCAACTTCCATTAATCTATCCAGATAAACAAACTCTCATTAAATTTATATTCCTGCTTCATACTTCGTAAACAAGATATTAATAAACCTTCTTTTTGTGTGCTCAATGAAAACATAGATGATGGGGCTTTTGTTGGAAGAAAACAATATTATGTTCAAATGTTTAAGGTGAACTTCCTTGGGTTGGGATTATTATTTTTTTCTTTTTTTTTTCTTTTTTTTTTTTATATATATACACATACAACTTAAAACACAATGTATCTTTAACCCATGTAACGAGTTTTAGGCTAATGACTCCCAGACCAGTTGATCTTAGGGCATTAGGTGTTGAGACACCCCTACGAGCTTAACAACTCGGGTTGCAGATACTGATACGTAGATAGTGCAATGTTTGATTCCCTTAAGCTTTTCTCCTTAACCCATGTAACAAGCTTTGGGCCAATAGCTCCCAAGTCAGTTGACTTTAGGGTATTAGGTGTTAAAACACCCCTTCGGGCTTAATTGCTTAGGTTAGGGAGGCTACGAAACCAAACTTATCCACGTTTTATTATCATCAATACTATCTTTTTTCTTTTTCTTTTTCTTTTTTTTTTTTTTTTTTTTTTGCAAATTATATACTATCCTTTTCCCTTAGTTGTTACCTTCAACAAAAGAACATAATTAATGTAATAATCCAATGTGCAACCCACAATCATATGTTAAAGTGTGTGTGTGAAAATGAAGGTTTAATAATACTTGTTAAATGAGTATAGAAGCAGAATCAAGTGATAACAATGTGAGAGTTTGTAAACCTGAATATTTCAAGAAGTATTATGATAGACCTTGGTAATGAAACTTACTAAGATGCGTCTCTAGAGTCAATAAAATTGATTTCATACTCTGCCATCCTAATAACAATTTTGTCAAATGGTTTTAATAATAGCAAAAACAGTTAGCAAGTTAGTATTTTTTTTTTTTTTTTTTTTAAACTACTACCCTCTCCCCCCAACCAAAACGAGACATTGTCCTCAATGTTCGAAGGTAGAAAGATAGAGTATAGAAGACATCACCTGAAACATCGAACAATGACAAACCTGAAACACACTTAAACAAACATAAGAAGTAACAAAAAAAAAAAATAATATGCTATTAATAAAACCAAAAGACACAAGGTTTCACAGATGAAGGCTCAAATCTAATCTAAGCTTTTTACGGCTGTCCTTAGTTGACCAATCTAGGCGACTCATGCAGGGATCAATGACAGGGATGAAAGATTGTAGTTGGTCAATCAATTGTTCAGCAGTAGCAGCAGAGATTATGATTTGTCGTGCCGAAGATGTTAGAAATTCCTGTTCCACAGCTTGATCAAGGAAAGACAGCAACTTATCATAAAAACCATTAACATTTAACAAACCTATGGGTTTATGGTGAATGTGCAGTTGGGCCCAAGATGAAATATGAAAGATCTCTTCCAATGTGCCCAGACCACCTGGTAAGGCAATGAAGGCATCAGCATGGCTAAACATGGTATTCAGTCGGTCAGACATTGTTGGGACCTGTAGTTCCTCTCCAATTGTTTTTCCAATGATGTCCCCAGTTGCTAAAGCTTTGGGGACAACCCCCAAAACTTGACTGCCTCCTAAAAATGCAGCCATTGACACACCTCCCATTAACCCAAGGCTACCTCCCCCATACACTAAATGAATCTTTCTCTCAGCTAGTACCCGACCAAGATGATTCGCTGATTCTAAAAACTCTTTTTCTTTCCCAGAACTGGATCCACCGAAAACACAAATATTTCTTATCTGATGACTTGAGGAACCTGTCATTTCTACACACTTCTATATTTGATGAATATATGGGATGAGTAGAAATGAAAGGAAGGAAGAGAAGAATTTATAGATGAAAAAGTGAAAATGCAATCATACCACCTATATGTAGGTCAGCTGTAGTCTTACAAACTCTCTCTCTCTCTCTCTCTCTCTTTATTAATTATTTATTTTGAAAAAGCATGTATGTACAGGTAGTTGTGATTGTGGCTCACATCTTCCCTTGGTTTTACGTCCAAGAACGGCTTAAACGCCCTCTATGGGTCGGGGATAGGCTTCCCATCCAGTTTTCTTAAAAACTGGCAAACAGGGTCTTTTTTAGTCAGATTCCCAAGACTAAGACGATCATGTTCTTTATGGAATTGTGGCCATAAATCATGAATTACACGATGCACATCTCCACTAGGATGCGTCTCAAGGGTCAACAAAAGATTATCTAAAGACCCCTTACTCAGGCCATCCTTAATGAATTGTATCTTATCTTCACGGTTTACAGATACCATTCCTAAAGAACGACATGTCGCATTACAAGTCCATCTGGCACATTTGTGACAGACTTTCAGTCGTTTTGCACGACGTTTCTTTGCAAAAGTGCTTTTACCTGTTCCAGGCATGTGTGAAATGAAAGAATTGGAGGACTCACCTGATAAGCGGACCTTTGCTTCAATTAGCCAGCGAATATCTTCAGGAATTTCATGATTCATTAATAACCTCAATCTTGCACACCTAGCACGGTAAATTTTATTAATCGCATTTGGAGGCAAAGCGGGAAAATACCTTTTCAACTTTTCAAGAGTGGTGTCCATTTTCAAAAGAGAATTAGAGAAGAGATTCAAAGAAGGAAGAAAGAGCTAAGAATTGTACAAATATATACAGATATCAGTTATTTGGGAAACTGAAAGAACCGACTTAAGTCACGGAGTACCGTTATCCGCCATTTGACCGGGGTGAAAGAGAGACTAGCAAAACAATAGATACAACAAAACACAAAACAATGTGAGAAAAGGAATCAATCTTTATATACTGGATCACTCAATTCAATAGAGTCATTTTCAACCGAAAAATTGTCAAAATAAACTTTCAAACGATGCCCATTTACCTTGAAAACATTGTCATTCTTTGGATTCTAATATCACAGGCCCCATATGGATACACATGTTTCACAATAAAAGGACCGCTCCATCTTGATCTTAGTTTTCCAGGAAATAAATGGAGTCGAGAATTATAAAGCAAGACTTTTTGACCAACATTGAATGTTTTTCTCAGTATTTTCTTGTCATGAAACTCTTTAATTCTTGCTTTATGAATTTTTGAATTGTCATATGCATCATTTCTTATTTCCTCAAGCTCATTTATTTGCAATTTTCGCAGCTGACTAGCATCATCAAGGCTTGAATTGAAAGCTTTAATAGCCCAATAAGCTTTATGTTCAATTTCCACAGGCAAGTGACAAGGTTTTCCATAGACTAGTCTATAAGGTGACATACCTAATGATGTTTTATAAGCAGTTCGATAAGCCCGAAGTGCATCATTAAGTCTTAAAGACCAGTCTTTCCTATTAGGGTTCACTGTTTTCTCTAAGATCTGTTTGATCTCCCTATTAGCAAGCTCTACTTGTCCACTTGTCTGAGGGTGATAAGGGGTGGCAACTTTATGTGTGATTCCATATTTCTTCATTAAAGACTCAAATGGCTTGTTGCAAAAGTGTGTTCCACCGTCACTTATCATGGCTCGAGGGATTCCAAATCGACTTAAAATGTTTTCTTTCAAAAACTTTATCACTGTTTTGTGATCATTGGTTCGACTTGGAATTGCCTCTATCCATTTTGAAACATAATCTACTGCGACCAATATGTACAAGAAACCAAATGATGGAGGAAATGGACCCATGAAATCTATACCCCAACAGTCAAAGATCTCAATGACAAGAATAGGATTTAAAGGCATCATGTGACGTTTCGAAATAGATCCCAACTTTTGACAATTTTCACAAATCTTACAGAATGCATGTGAGTCTTTGAACATGGTGGGCCAGTAAAATCCACTTTGTAAGATTTTTGCAGCTGTCTTTCTTGATGAGAAATGACCCCCACATGCCTCAGAATGACAAAATTTAATGACACTACTTACCTCATTGTCAGGAATGCATCTTCGAAATATTTGATCAGGACAATATTTGAATAAATAAGGGTCATCCCAATAAAAGTTCTTCACTTCGTTCAAGAACTTTCTTTTGTCTTGGGTACTCCAATGAGCTGGCAATTGTCCTGAAACAAGAAAATTAACAATATTAGCAAACCAAGGCATCGTAGAGACAGAAAATAAAGATTCATCAGGAAAGTAGTCATTGATTGGTGTAATGTCAGATTTCGAATCGGTTGTCAATCTTGACAAATGATCCGCGACAACATTTTCGGTGCCTTTCTTGTCTTTGATTGTGATATCAAATTCTTGAAGTAACAAAATCCACCGCACCAATCTAGCCTTAGAATCTTTCTTAGAGAGAAGATATTTCAATGCTGCATGATCACTAAAAACAACAACAGGTGAGCCAACAAGATAAGATCTGAACTTGTCACATGCAAATACTACTGCAAGTAATTCTTTTTCAGTGGTGGTGTAATTCATTTGAGCACTATTTAAAGTTTTACTTGCATAGTAAATCACATAAGGTTTCTTATCTTTCCTTTGTCCCAAGACAGCACCCACGGCATAATCACTAGCGTCACACATTATTTCAAAAGGTAATGACCAATCAGGAGGTTGAATGACAGGAGCAGAAGTAAGCAAGTTTTTAAGTTTAACAAAGGCTTCCTCACAATGTTCAGTCCATTCAAAAATATTATCCTTTGTTAGAAGGTTACTCAAGGGCTTAGATATTACACTAAAATCTTTGATGAACCTTCTGTAAAAACCAGCATGTCCTAAGAATGATCTAACATCTTTAACAGATTTTGGTGTTGGTAAGTTGGCAATTAACTCGATTTTAGATTTATCAACCTCAATTCCTTTCGATGAAACAATGTGACCAAGTACAATGCCGTTTGTTACCATAAAGTGACATTTTTCCCAATTCAGTACAAGATTCTTCTCTTCACACCTGCTCAAAACCTTTTCTAAATTAGTCAAACAATCATCAAATGAATCACCAAAAACAGAAAAATCATCCATAAAAATCTCAAGAAAACGTTCAACCATATCACTGAATATGCTAAGCATGCATCTTTGAAACGTGGCTGGTGCATTACATAATCCAAAAGGCATCCTTCGATATGCAAAAGTACCAAATGGACATGTGAAAGTAGTCTTCTCTTGATCTTCCAATGCAATTTCAATTTGATTGTAACCTGAATAACCATCTAGGAAACAATAAAATTCATGACCTGCAACTCTTTCTAGGATTTGGTCCATGAAAGGTAAAGGGAAATGATCTTTTCTAGTCATTGAATTAAGTTTCCTATAGTCAATGCACATGCGCCAACCCGTAACAGTCCTAGTTGGAATTAACTCATTTTTCTCATTTGTTATCACAGTGACTCCAGACTTTTTGGGTACAACTTGGGTAGGACTTACCCATTTGCTGTCAGAAATAGGATAAATGATTCCATTATCTAGAAGCTTAATGACTTCATTTTTCACTACTTCTTTCATATTAGGATTAAGCCTTCGTTGCATTTCTCTAGAGGGTTTAGCATTTTCCTCCAAATAAATCCTGTGTGTGCAAATCAAAGGGCTAATTCCTTTTATGTCAGCTATGGTCCATCCTAATGCATTTTTATGCATTTTTAGAGTCTGTAATAACTTACCTTCTTGATGCGCATTAAGTTTGGAAGAGATTATTACCGGAAAAGTTTCATTTTCTCCCAAAAATGAGTATTTGAGATTTAATGGTAACGGCTTCAATTCAGGTTTTGGTGGTTGAACACTTGAAGGTATGGGCTCAATTGATCGTGGTGGCAATTCTTCAATTTGTGGTCTCCAATTGCATGCCTTTGATTCCTGAAAGTAGACCATTTGCAAATCATCAGATTCATCAATCTCAGTTTCACTAGAAGTGGTTTGAAATTGATCATGAACTAATTTTTCAATAAAGTCCACTTCCTGTAAATCATTATCATCTCCAGGTTGCTTGTAAATGTTGAAAATATTCATCTCCAATGTCATGTTTCCAAATGATAGCTTCATCAGTCCATTCCTACAATTAATCAATGCATTAGAAGTGGCAAGAAATGGACGTCCTAAAATGACAGGAATTGAATTACATGCTTCAACAGGTTGCGTGTCCAAGACAACAAAATCCACAGGATAAATGAATTTATCAACTTGTACCAACACATCTTCAATTATTCCTCTAGGCACTTTTACAGATCTATCGGCGAGTAAAAGAGTTACAGAGGTTGGTTTTAACTCACCTAGATTGAGACTCTGAAAAACTGAATATGGAAGTAAATTCACACTAGCTCCAAGATCAAGTAAGGCTCTTTCAATTTTATGTTCTCCAATAAAGCAAGAAATTGTAGGACAACCAGGGTCTTTATATTTCAAAGCATTATTGTTCTGAAGAATGGCACTTACTTGTTCGGCTAAAAATGCTTTCTTTTTCACATTCAATTTTCTCTTCACAGTGCACAGATCTTTCAAAAATTTAGCATAGGAAGGAACCTGTTTAATAGCATCCAACAAAGGTATATTGATCCTTACCTGTTTGAAAATTTCAAAGATTTCAGAGTTGTGACTAACTTTCCTTTGTTTGATCATGGCATGAGGAAACGGAAGTGCTGGCGGGGAATCAGCCTTTTCTTTGCAATGTTCAGGTTCAACCCCTTCCTTACCCTCAGAGATAGACTCATCATCTTTCTCACAAGGTTCAAGAATAGGTTTTTCAATAACCTTACCACTACGAAGAGTGATGACTGATTTGACTTGATCCATGTGTTGGCTTCCAGAACTACTTGCATTTGCATTGTATTGCCCCTTTGGATTTTGCTGTGGTTGAGAAGGAAACTTACCTTTCTCTTGAAAACTGAGAGCAGATGTTAATTTTGCAAGAGCATCTTTAAAATCGGTCATGCTTTGAGCAAGTTGAGTGTTGATTGTCTCCTGCTTTTCAATGAATGCATGCAATGTTTCCTCAAAATTTCTTCTAGGAGGTGGAGCATAAGGAGGTGCATATCCATGAGAATTTTGGAAATTATGGTGTGCTTGAAACGGTGGATGTGAAGTTTGTGCATTGTTGCTATCACTCTTCCAACTGAAATTTGGGTGATTTCTCCAACCAGGGTTATACGTTTGTGAGTATGGGTTATGGTTGGGCCTTTGGAAACTATTTAGAGCATGGGCTTGTTCATGGAGGCATTCCTTAAAAGAAGGTAAAGTTGGACAATCATTGGTTGCATGCTCATTTGTTTCACAGATTTGACACACAATGTCTTGAATCGATTTTAATTGACCACTCTTTTTCAATTCTAGTGCCTCGACTTTTCTAGCTAAAGATGCAAACTTGGCTTGGAGATCATGATCTTCCCTAAGGTTGTGCATACCTCCACTAGATGTATGAGGTTGAGTTTTACCTGGTGCCTCATAAGTACCTGTGGTGTCCCAATTTTGAGCATTTTCGGCTAGCAAGTCTAGGTACTCCATTGCTTCATTAGGGTCTTTATCTTCAAAGGTTCCATTGCACATCAATTCAACCATTTGCCTATCTCTAGGTGTTAAACCTTCATAAAATGTGAAACCAATCTCCATGTTTCAAAACCATGATGTGGGCAAGTATTAAGCAAATCTCGATACCTATCCCAACATTGGTAAAATGTTTCTCCTGGCTTTTGAGTGAAAGTGATGATTTGTCTTTTGAAAGAGTTTGTTCTATGAGATGGAAAAAACTTCTTTAAAAATTGTTGTTGCATATCATCCCAAGCACGAATGGATCCTGGTCTCAAATTTTGTAGCCATGTTTTAGCTTTATCTTTTAATGAAAAAGGAAAAAGCTTTAATCGAATGGTGTTCATGCTACAATTTGAGTCATTATAGGTATTACAAACCTCCTCAAATTCCCTTAAATGCAAGTATGGATTTTCTAAGTCTAAGCCATGAAAAGATGGTAAAAGTTGAATAATGCCTGGCTTAAAATTAAAATGAGATGCATCAGGAGGGAAAACTATGCATGAGGGTGCACTTGTTCTTGTGGGATTCATATGGTCTCTAAGTGTTCTCATACGGTTATTCTCATTATTCTCATTATGAAGTGATTGATTATCTTCTTCGGCCATATTTTCTGAAAATGATGAGGATACCCTACAAAGTCTACCACTTAATGTACGTGACCAAACTCTCATGCACGTGCAAGAAGAGAATTAAAAGCAAGAAAAGAAAATAGAAGAAAAAGAAACAAAACAAAACAAAGGAAACAAAAATAGATAAAATGAAAAGTGAAAAGAGAAAATAAATTAAATATTATAATTTATACAAGAATTTACCTCCCCGGCAACGGCGCCAAAAACTTGACACGACCAAAAGCTTGATGTCTTTTCCCAAGTGCAGGAGTGTCGAAGTAATAAATAACCCGGCAAGACCGGGGTCGAACCACAGAGAGGTTAATTGTATAAATTATAAATAACAACACAACAACAACAATAACAACAATAATAACAATAATAATAACAATAATAATACTCAGTACGTGGCGTTGTTATACCTGAGAATGATCTAAAAGATCGGGTCACAGGTTTCCAGCCTATATACTGAGTTTATGAAAAGATCAAAGATATATATTATATAATATAAACAGAATGTAAGTAATAATAATAATAATAACAATAATAAAAGCAGAAGATGAAGAAATTAATGAGAACTTTGAGATGAAAGATTAACGTAAGGATTAAACAATGATAAAGACAAATGTCAAGGTTAGAGGATCCACTAATGGTATTTCAAACAAGTATAATATAAACTCTTATTACTCAATTGGAAACCACACATAAAGGAGGTTCCAATCAGATTATAAATTGTTAACATGATTACATTAATTATCTTATTCGAATAAAGCTAATACTTGTAAATGTTGGCAGGCATTCATGATTATAACTTATGTTAACAACAAATCAAGTTCCTTTCATAGCTCAGGTGTCGGTTAAACCATACAGTATGGGCTATGAAAGTGCCAAGTATTTGTTGTACCAAGTGTTATACAACATAAATCTAGATTAACCATTTAACAAGCAAAGTATTAAAGTGAACAAGATAACAAATATAAAACATGTTAGTATCCAACGTTAAGTTCCATGTTAAGTTTATATTATACTTGTTCTTACACCATTAGTGTACCCTTTTCAACCTTGACATAATTAACTTAGCTGGACATAATAAAAGAAAGAAACATAAATGAGCAAGACAAGAACATAAATGAGAAAGAAGTTAACTAGACAAAGGAAAGGAAATGAAGTGCATAAACTTGATATTAATGAAAGCAAGACATAAGAAATACAAAGAGAGAAAGCAAGAGCATGATCTTGATCTGAACACCAAGATGCCTCAATACATGGTAAGTGCCTCCTTTTATAGGCCAAAATTTGGAACTATTGATTTGTTGACTAATTGATGAGTGGGTGGCCACATCTTGACTAGATAACAATCCTTATCTTCTTGTCTGGTCAAGACGTCATTGCTAACATCATAATTTGCCCAGAATCCTCAGGAATGTTCTAGGAAATTGTCTCAGCTTTCCAACAAAAAAAAAGATGAGGTCATTTGGACTTCTAGAACTCAAGATATGGGCTGAACACTAAATAGTGTTTGGGCTGCAGGACAGCTTCGGACTTCTTCGTTGTTCCTTCAATTTGGACTTCAAAACGACCTTTTCAAATCTTGGGCTCCTCATGAAAGTTGTAGGCCTTTGTCTTACCTTTCCATCCATATAAAGTGGACCTAAATCCGAAATCTAGAGCTCCAGATATGATCCAATTACTGAGCAATGTTCCGGTTTGGACTGCACCGACATCTCTTTTCTAAGTTTGGCCATCTCTTTGTCCTTTCACTTTCAATGCTTAAACTCATCAATCAATCCTTTTATTTATGTGATAGTCCTGCATTTAAAATGAGCATTTACCATAAATTAAGGTATCTTATAATATCAAACTTGTTATTATAAAACATGCTTTAGTTAAGGAGTTATTGATACTTCAAGTGCAAAATGATGATATAAAACCTTGATAAACATGCACTTTTAAGTACTAATCACGCACTGCATGGATTACCTAGATATTGACGGGTTTCCAACAATCCTAAAACCACAACAACATTGGAAGATTGAAATGATGTTGTGAGGATTTGCCAAAGGATTGAACAAGCTATGAAGAGAGGAAAGATTGAAGGATCTGCCATGGATTCCAGAACAATGATGAGAGGTGAATCAAGAGATGACTTTGACAGTGTGAAACCTTGATTATGTAGTCTAGCCAGGTCTCACGGTAGCATCAATTGCTCAAATGTCTTTGCCAAGTTTGACATTCCTCTACCGCTTAAGTTTGTCGACCAACATCTGCCAGATTCCAGAATTTTGCTTGACTCCGACAAATCCCGTGTAACCACTATTTTCCAGGTGGTTCAATTCAAACAAGAGATGTGATGTGATGGTGGGGTCCTCGACCATTTCAATGGAATAGTTTGCAAGAATTTCAATTAAACAATTGCCATGTGAGTTTATTTACCTGCATCTGCCAGATTCCAAACTTTTACCTGACTCCGACAAATCCCATGCAACCACCATTTTATGGGTGGTTTAATCCAGATAAGAGATGTGATGTCATGGTGGGGTCTTCAACCATTTCAATTCAACAGTTGCAAGAATTTCAAGAAGCGAGTCTCAAAGTTGGTGAGCAAGGGACAAGTGGAGCTTGCAAAGGAGGGTGTCATTGGCTATATTGTCCCCCAAACATCATCAAAATGACATGTGATCGAAAGTGCTTGGCAAAACTCAGATATTGCTAGAAAAGTTGATTCAAGAATGGTGATGAACAGTCAATCATATTGTTATGGAATTCTGCATTTTGTTTAGGATCACATCTCATCCTTCAACGAAACATGTCTTGCTTTTGTCTCTTTGTTGTTTTGAAATCAACAAATGTTTAGCATTTTATCCTGACAAAATATTTTTTTCCAAACTCCAACATGTGATAAAGGTTAATCAATCTGGAAGATTAAAAGTGTTTTGATTACAGAAATGACTCGATGCTTGAAAATGACATGAGGTGACTAAACAATTTTGAACTCGTACCTCCTGAAACTGAACCACACATCATATAGCTAAGTTTTAACAGTATGCATAATGACATATAGTGGATTCAGTAGTTATGGACTCGTGAATCATGATTCTTACAAGTCCAAATCTTTACACTGGATGGGGTCAAAATTTATCGGTTCTAACCGACCTTGCTTGAAATGAGAAAAGGTCATCTTTGATATCCCTTCACTTTCTAAAAGTTATATCCCTTGTAGTCCCATTTTGAGTTGGATAGAATATTTTTTTCATAAAAACCCTGACTAGGATCACACCCCACACTGGGGGCAAATGAGAGATATTTTTGAAGGCATCGATATGATTAATGGATAAAGGGGAAGGCTTAGAACAAAAGTCCAATGATTGAGAGAGAGCTAGAAGAAGACACATAGACTGGGGGCATATAAGAAAGTTTTGAGGAAGGCTTTGAAGAAAAAAAAAAAAAAAAAGGAAGTTGAAATTGCCTTCACTTAAATACAAGTCAAAGGTAAAGGAAGGAAAACGTCTATCAAGTCTAGGAAGAGCAAAAGAAATTTCAATCAAAGAAAGGCACAACAAAAGTCAATACCAGAAAAAAGACTAAGCTATAAACGTTGACTTTTGGGATCCATTATAAAGCCTACGGTGTTATCAGATGATTAAGGTTGGTTATTCATCAAGGAAAAATGGATTTGCATTATAACTTATGTTAAGAAAAGTCTGAACTTTGAGGTTAACAAGGTTATATGTCGTTTCCTCTACAAAGACAACAATAGAAAAGAGTTGATGAATAGTTGATGTTGATCCTAGGTCTTTGAAACCCTCAAACACCTTTTGAGCCTTTGAAATGCCTTTCTTTCATAGCCATGAACCATAGCCTGCATTACGTGCTTTTAAAAGCCCTTTTTAATCAAGCAAGCAATTTGAACCGATAAATGGCGCTCTCAAAACTTGAAGAGCTTTTCCATAAGGGTCGTGACTTCATGAATTAAGCTATTGGTTATTATGCATGCTGATAAAACAAGTGCTAAGAAAAGAAATAACCTTTCTTGATAAAGCTTAAGTGTTGACTTGGGTGCCTTGCTTTTGAAATTCACTCAAAGGTCACCTCATCATAGACTATCAAATGATATACCTAATATCAAGGATTCAAATTGATACAAAGAACCATGGAAAAGCCATTTTAATCCTACATTGGGTCAATTTCTGTTTTTAAAATGCATGATAATCAAAGGACTGTGTATTTCGAATAACGTGTGCTGGGTCTTTGATCAAAAAGCTTGATTTTCAAAAGATTTTTCAAAAAGGACATCTCTGATTTCATTTCAACAAACTAGACTTTGAATAGACATGATCTTTGAAATATGAGAGTTGATTCCAGAACAAGGAAGATTATCAAACACTAAAGAACATTGATTGAGTATGCAAAATCGTTGATAGAAATGACATTGAAGTCCTCGACACTCCTTGAAAAGTTGAGCAGCTGGGGGCAATACAGTAGACTTTGAAAAGGAAAAACAAGCAGTGCTCAGATCAGCTAGGAGGCAATGATTAAATGATGAATCAGTGAACTGAAGACAATGATGTTCAAAGAAAGATAATCAATGAACGAGCACATTCAGATCATGCCGGGGGCATTGTCATTCCAAAATGGCCCATGCTCCAGTGAACCCTGTCAGCAATGGAGAAACAAGGATGTACTTGAAGAACACTTTCATATCATCATCTTTTGAAACATGGTTAGCAATCGATGAAGATACACAGATGAATGTAATTGAATGGTGAAAAGATGCACACCACCAAGACTGACTGTGGAACAATGTTGCACTTAAAGGACAATCTCATATTGTCATTCTTTAAAACATGGTTATAGACAGATGTTCACACAACTGCACTGAATGAATGTCGGAAAGGCACCCACCCCGAAGACTGACTGTGTGAGACAATTTGTTTTGAAGCCAGATGAGCACTTCACCACATGAGTATGGGTGATAAAAGCAGCATCATTGATGAGGCTGAGACATTTCTTTTCACAATCTGATTAGAAGAGTTGAAAGGAATCTATGAGAAGAGCACTGAGCATACAACCATGAGCCTTTGTACTGCAAGCTATGAGATGCATGTCTGGATGACTGATTGAGTTCCAAGGAGGCTGATGATAACATGTACTTGAAGAGTACTGTTTCAACTAGAGGCAAGTTCATGACTGATTAACAATCTTGATGGGTATTGGCATGATACACACAATCAATCAGAGGATAATTCTCAGAAGAAGCCAAGAGAGAAAATCCTTCATGATGAATCAAGCAGTACCACACTTGGGGGCAGGGTCAAGCTTGATGAACGATGCAAGCAGTAATTGTCAAAGACAGCCCGGGATGGGCACTGCATTTATAGTTAATTGGATGGCTAGCACATGAACGAGTCAATGCATCGGAAGAACAAAGAAAGCTTTGGGATACAAACAAGGGCACCCTATGACGATGGAGCATCAAAGAGGGGGGGAGCTATATTTCAAATCAGGTAAGGATGCATGCATATCATCTAACCTAAAAAAAAAAAAAAACTTTTGCACATATTTTTGAATTGTTACAGGAAAATCCTTAATGAGGTCCAGCAAGATGGTGGAAAAAGAAAGAAGCATTGTGGTGATGATAATAAAGAATCAGTTTTGATCATGGAATAAAAGGGAAGATGGGATGAACCCTTCCATTAGGGAAATCCCAAAGAAATGAAAAGATCACCCTTGCAGTTAAGAAACACCGAGTTTTCAAAACCTATGATCAGGAATTAGCAGGAGGCACCAAGTTTTCCAGCCCTTCTTCTGTCATCCCCTCAAGACTTCGCCAGGTAAGTCCTATTTTTCACACTTGTCATATCACATCTTCCACTTGGGTTGGTCACCCCTTTACAATGAGACCACATTTCATATTGTTTCCATCTGGGTAGGTCACCCATTACAACGAGACCACTTTTTCATATTCTTTCCATCTGGGTAGGTCACCCATTACAATGAGACCACACTTCATATTTTTTCCATCTGGGTAGGTCGCCCATCATAATAAGACCGTTTTCACTTTTTTTTTTTCCATCCGGGTAGGTCACCAATGACAATGAGACCGCGCTTCATCATATTTTTTTTCATCTGGGTAGGTCACCCATTACAATGAGACCACACTTCATATTTTTTCCATCTAGGTAGGTCACCCATCATAATAAGACCATTTTTCATATTCTTTCCACTTGGGTAGGTCACCCATTGAGACCGTATTTTCCATATTCTTTTGTTTTGGTTAAATGAGGTCGCCAGATGGGATCTCATGTAGCTTTGGTTAAAGGGAATCTCCATATGGGATTTCAGGTTGACCGAGCCACACACACAGGTTTTTTTTGGTTCTGGTTAGAGGGGATTGCCAAAAGGAATCTCAGTCTATCCCAACCACACACAGATTTTGGTTCTGGTTAAAGGGAATCTCCATATGGGATTTCAGGTTGACCGAGCCACACACACAGGTTTTTTTGGTTCTGGTTAGAGGGGATTGCCAAAAGGAATCTCAGTCTATCCCAACCACACACAGATTTTGGTTCTGGTTAGAGGGGATTGCCGAAAGAAATCTCAGTCTAGCCCAACCCTACACATTCCTTGGTTATGGTTAAAGGGGATCGACGAAGGGATCTCAGTTTA